>OZ007586.1:327611360-330011360 GCA_963931845.1 Maratus michaelseni | reverse complement strand
AAGTTTGACTAAATTTTGCATTCTACCATTTTTCGGTTATAAGAAGATGATTGAGCTATCTCACAAGTTCGAGATAATTAAGCTAATTTTATTTTATCTAATAAATGGCTTTAACGATTTTGACTAAGTTTTGTGTTCTACCTTTTTGGGATACAAGAAGACAATTTGGCTGGGTCACATGTTCGAGAAAATTTGATTAGTGGGTCGTTTGGGAGTCATTATGGGTCAAGCTAATTTTATTTTAAAAAATGGTTCTAACGATTTTGACTAAATTTTGTATCGCACCATTTTTTGGTACAAGACCATTTGGCTGGGTCACATGTTTGAGAAAATTCGATTAGTGGGTTATTTGGGGGTCATTATGGGTCAAGTTAATTTTATCCAAAAAACGGCTCTAACGATTTTGACTAAATTTTGTATCCTACCATTTTGAGGTACGAAAAGACCATTGGGCTGGGTCACAGATTTGAGAAATTCAATTACTGGTCATTTTGGGTTTACTACGGGTCAAGATAATTTTATCAAAGAGAAGGCTCTGATGATTTTGACCAATTTTGTATCCTACCGTTTTGTGGCATGGAAAGACCATTGGGCTATGTCACAGGTTTAAGAAAATTCGATTAGTGGGTCATTTTGGGGTCACTACAGGTGAATGCATTTCATTGTGAATGAAGGTTGAGACAGTTGTTGAACAGTTGACAGTTAACGAAGCTGCAATGTTGGCAATATTTCGCCAACTTCGCTAAGTTTGGTGAAAGTTTTGCGACACTGGCGAGATTTAGCAGGAAAATCGACTTTCAAGATTACTAATGACAAAGCGCATGCTTACCATCGAATGAAAGAATGTGTCAAGTTTCTGAATTTTCACAAAATTATGCCGTCATTTGGCGAACAGATTGGTTTTCAGAATATGAAGGAATTTTATAGAAATTCCCACTAACAGCGAGGATAAATGAATCAACCAATCAGAGTCCATAGAAGGTTCTAAAAAACAGAATTTAACCAATCAGGGTACATAGAGCTGATTGTTATATGTTGTACAGATAATTTATTGTTATATCATGTTGAACACAAAGAAAATTTTAACGAGCATAGTTCAGTCTTCCCAGATGGTTGTAAAAAACTTAAAGTAGAACTTTTTAAAAACAGCAAAACATTTTTAACAGTGCCATGTATAAATGCATACTTTTGGAAATTCTTCTGGGAATCTCAAGTTATTTCTCATAAGTGTTATTTTTCAAAGTAACATCAATCATTTTTTTTTTTTTTTTTAATTTTTGATAATATCTCACAAATGATTACTATATGAGTGTTGAACTATGAGAAATTAATAACACAATACCTCTTTACATTTCAACCAAATTGATTTTCTGTGTAATGTAAATCTGAATGTGGCAAATCAGGTACATCGATGATACAAAAACGATTTGTCTAAATGTGTAAATTGGTATGAAATTTACCAGAATACATTGTGGGTACACTGTTTTGTGACCTTAAAATAAACCTTCTAGAAAGAACAAGCACATCAAGCATATATGTTCTTTGTACAATTTTGTTTTGCAATATAAAAACATTTAGTTCACAATTTATACAAATTAGCTATGTACACAAAAATCTGTCTATTTTGAATATCATACAAAAACCTGTGTATTTTGCCTGTGTATTTCACACCTGTATTTTTCACACCTGTAAACCTGTGTATTTCACAATCTGTGTTGCATATTATGCAGACATATGTGTAAACAGAATATTGCACAAAAATCTGTGTATTTTGCATATTACACAAAAATATGCATCTTTTACATATTACACAAAAACTGTGCATTTTGCATATTACACAAAAAATATGTGTCTTTTACATATTACACAAAAATCTGTGTATTTTGCAAATTACATGAAAATATGTGTATTTCGCATAATACAAAAAATATGTGTAATCACAAAATATTACACAGATATAACAGAAATGTGTGTATTTTTGTGCAATTTACACATTAAAGTGTGTCTTTGAACAGTTATCAGATAACTTTTATACACTTAGCGTTATCATCAAGTTACACACAAAATTTGTATTTAGAAATTTACACATTAGGCGTGTATTTTGACAATTTACACATATAGACAAATTGTTTTTGTATCATCGATATACCTGTTTTTATGTGTAAATTCACACCTTTATTTTTAGAGGGTAGCCATATTCAACTCTGGAATAAAATGGTAGATTGTTGTTTCCTATCTGGATATGAGAACAATAATGGATTTTCCATAATAATAATAAGGGTTTATTTCCATTAAAACTAGAAGCATGTTCCCATATTTACCTGAAAAATCTGATCATCTTATATTACAGACAAAATTATTGAAAAGTCAGACTATGAATACTAAAAATCACAGTTGTTGTTATTAATAAAAGTATTTCCAGAGGTTGGCATCTCTCCATATTTGACCACACTTTGGAAAATATTGATATCACTCCCTGAGATATAACACAAAGTTTGAAGGTTAATTTTTATATCAGTGTCACCAGGAATAAGTTGGAAGAGCATTTATTATGAACAAACAGTGCTTTGAAATCCTGCAGGAGGCTATAAATAATTTCATGAACAGACAGATGCGTGACTAAAATCATTTGAGAAATCATCCATAATCAAATGCATTTTCAGTTTATCAACTTGACTAATGTCATTATTTTTACAGGTTGAAACCAACTGACCATGTTTTGCATTATGTATTACTCAATTTTGCTCAACATTATTATAAATGATATTAAGTAGTTTGTTTAAGTTTCAATATTGCACAAACACCAATAGGTTGTATTAATGAATTTGCTGTAAAATTTTGCGTTGGAAGTTCTAAATTCGTCATAAACATTAGATCACCCACACAGAAACATACTCTGTTCTCCAGTTCAATTGGATATAAATCATGCAGTTCTTTCATTATTTGTCTCAGTCAGGGCTCGAAAATTCTAAAAATTTTAAGGTTCTCAGAAAAATTTATGTGTTCACAGTTTTTTAATAAATTCAGAGCTTTAATGAATGAAGATATTGTGTCACATAGACACAGTTTTGAATAACAAAAAAAAATAAATTTTTTTATGGTTTATCAATTACTGTTTTGACTGTTCTCTATCCAATAGCACCTCCTCCCTCCTTTCATATTCTTATAGATGTATAACTTAAAAGGGAAATGTTGTGTTACATTTGTAAAAGTAACGAATACATACGGGCAGTCATTTAATTGTTACTTTTACAGCACTAATAAAAATTCATCGCTGATGGCGGCGGCCATGGCGACTTGCGAGCACTTCCGTTTCGGTTCCTGGCCGGGAACCTGAGTGGGAAAAATATGTTCCTAGAAATTATTTCTGGGTTCCCCGGGAATGCTATTTTTTTAGCCCTGGTCTAAGTTACTAGCACTTGCAAGGTAAAATGTACCATTTAATACTATAAGAGATCTTATATAATTTTAACACTTAATACCAATATAAAAACTCTAGAATTTTTTTTTTTTTTTTTTTTTTTGAACTACAAGAAATTTATTTCCTGATAATCCTAAGTACACAGATGCCACAATGAAGTACTCTGAACAACTTGTAAACATGAAATTATATTTGTTAAGTCTTACTATACAAATAACACTTTACATTGTCTCTAACCACATCAACTATTTAAAAAAAAAAAAAACCTTGTTTGTTTATTTTTGCTAATATAGAGTTGTTTTTGGAGAGTAGCATACACTTTAATTATGAATATTTATCAGAAAGCCTTTAAATTTCCATGACAATGTATCAAAAATGATTTTGAAGTCCACTTTGAAATTGTCTGTTTGGTCTAATAAATAAATAAATAAAAGATTTTCACATTTGATAGTGTAACTAACAGAAACAATATGTAGCCTGATATGTTTATAATGTATGCTGCGATTCCTCTGCAAATTTAAAAACAGATATTTGCTGGGTATTCTGTGAAAACAGGTTTTTTTTCAGCCCAAGTCTTAAAAAAATATTTTAATACAATTGTGTCTTGATGAAATGAGCCATTTCATGCAAGAGCAGTGTAAATCACTAATTTAGAAAAAAAAAAAATAGTTAAGTGTAAAGAGGGTATATAGACATATCAATCTATACATAGGAGTATCAATATAAGTAGTAGATCGATAAAATATGTCTGTAAATAGTACCTTAAGATTTTCTCTATAGTAAACCATTGTATCCTATCCAGAAGAATCTTGTTTTTTGAGCATTTAAGAAAATTTGACTTACACAACTCTTGCATGAAATAGCTCATATAATGTTTGTAAATTAATTATTAACTAAAAACTGCAGCTGAGAAAAAGAAAATTATAAAATACTTTTATTTAGTGTCAACGGATTAAATGTTTAAAAATATAGAAGTTACATACGATTGCTTTGGAAATAATATTAACCTTTAAAGACATGAGCAGTTTGTAGTAACATAAAGACACATGCAACACACTCTATGCGCCATTGATTTTTAAAGCCTAAATAACAACATTTAATGATATCATTGATTAATGTAATGTCCAGTAGTAGTATAAAAGTAATAAACATGAAGTTATTAAAGAAAAACTAATTTAATTAGAGTTAATATAACACATATACCTGCCAACATGTCTATTGAGAAAACCTTACAATTTTCCCAACGTGCTTCATTGTGCATCTTTAAAAATATATATGTAATAAAAAGTGTTTATGAAGGCATCTGGTAAGGTAATATATGGTTTGATACAAAATTTACTGATAAATACAAAAATATTAAACAAGTAATTGTTTAAGTTAAAAAAGAAAGTCAAAGACATAACCCAAATATATTAGCACTAATAATTCTCTTTTGTTATATTTTAAATAGGCTGATCTGACTTTACCCAGCAATTCTTCGTCATACATTTTTTCATAGCAATCTTCTCACATGCTTTTAATTATTAAAATATTTTATAAGTAAAAAAAAATCTAATAAATTTCGAATCAAAAAAGTCTCAAAACTTCAATTTTAGTTTTGCATTCAGCATTGCTGTGAGAAAATTTTAAAATACACAGCATGACTAAAAATTCCCTGGCATAGAATAATGTGTTGTGAATTACTATTTGGATGCCATGGTGTACCATATTGCTAATCCCACTCATCTTTGTAACATAAACACAATGTGTGCATCATTTTTACCAAAAACCTTACAAACTTACCTATCATCCTTCCAACCTTACAATTTGACCTAAATCTTTACATTGCAGGCTAAACCTTACAAGCTAGCAGATATGAACATGGATGGTTTGTAGTAGCATAAAGACATGAGTGGCATACACCATGCGCCGCCTTTTAAACATTAAATATCAACTTTGGTGCTAAAGAAGAACAGTGTCTAATGTCTAATAATAATATAAAAATAATAGACATCACATTTATATAAAAAAGTTTAATTAAGAAAGAAAATAGAATATATTACACAAATACATGAGCAGCATATTCCATATGACAGTGGTGAATTACCAATAAAAATTATGAAACAGAGCAGAAAAAAATGTAAACTTCAACTTTACATATTGGTTGAATATTAAAGGGACTTTGCGAAGAGAGTAAATGAAGTGAAAATGTTAATCACGTAATTACTTTAGAATTAACAACTGTTTTTTCACTGAGTGACGTACTGAGTAAACAGCCCATGTTTTTAAAGGTTAAAGGGAAAAAAAAAAAAAAAGCAAATGTAACTTACTCATATTCAATTAGAGGATAGTAAATTTCCGCATCAATGTCCCTTAATCGCTGAAAGTGAAAAAAAATGAATTATCATTGAGAAATATGTTATGAAAAATTAAGCTACAGAAAGATACCAAACTTACATGCCGTAATGGTTCAAGTGGAAGAACCAGTACAGAGTCATCTAATAAATAAGCTTTGTCTTTCTCTTGACCAAATTCCTCTCCTTCTACAACAACAATCCTATAATGTCAAAAATGGATATTCTTTTAAAGATTTAAGTTTGATATTCTGGTATTTATAACAATTATTAAACCAAAGATTTGTACTTTTTTCACTAATAATGGAAAATTACTATTATAGTATTCATGAAATTTCAATTTGAATGTTAAAAACATCTCTTTATTTTTTCTGAGATGCAATGATTTTAAGATAAAGCATCTAACATTTTCCGTAAAAATCATAATTCATTTATTTACTTCAATTTTTAGACTAGCATGGTTAGTTTGATAAAACATGCAAATTAACAAGTGATCAGGAGAAAAGGGTAGCTATTTTTTCCTCGAGTAATATACCTGTATCTAAATGAATAATTGTGAACTGTAATGGGTATATCCTTTAAATCAGCCAAAGTGCATACAGAGAGTAAAATCCGGTCATGCATGTTATAAGTCCCTCAGGGCTTGGGTTCAGTGGTCAAAGACGCGTCGGGCGCTCCTCAGGTGCCTAGAGGTGCAGCCTAGTTTATATCCTTTAAATCTCTTTTTGCAATAAAGAATAAAACATCCATATTTTCCATTCATCATATAAACTGAGAATGTTGCAGCAAATACTTTGACAATATTACAACATACCTGTTTAGGGATAATTCCATATTTAGATGAATTGCTGGAAAGTACAAAACTTGCTTCACAATAGTTAAACTAAAATAGCCTATGCAAGTGTAACAAATTAAAATTTCACTGAATCTCAGAATAAACTTAACAATTTGTTATTTACAATAAATAAATAAATAAATAAAATAAATAATAAATAATAATCATAGCACAATCTGAATATAAGAAATCTACTTCAAAATGAAAAATGTAACACTCAGCCAAAGAAATGTAAAGCTTTGTTCATCAATTGGGCTAAAGTAATTTGTAGTTATGAAGACTGCAATTGAATACAACCATATTAAAAAAAATAACAATAATTTTGAAACTCATTCAGGTTTTGCTTTTGCTGAACATTTTTATTTTATTTATTTTTGTTCATACAGAAATTTACTTAATAAAAAAAAAATTGTCATTTAACCCAAACACAAAATTTTATTCAATCATCTCACAAAATATATCACTCATATTTCATGATAGCCGCTCATGAAAAATAATGTTTCAGATTCAGGAGAATTGTGGGTTCATGAAAAAATATCTGAAATTTTAGTGAAAATAGTGCTGACTCTAGAGCAAAAAGGCTGCCGGGGGGGGGGGGGGGGGGAGATTTAATTTTTAAAAAGTACACTGTTTTAAAAAGGCACTCTGTCTTGTTCAAAAAACCTATTTTTGAATTGGGTTGTTTAGAGTCTCCTTTTATCAGTAGTACTCATACACAAAACATACTGATTTGATCCTATCTTTAAATGATAGTGTTTAGTCTAACCATCCATTTTTAAGGTTTGTGATATTGATGGGTTCTTACTAGTGCTCGCGAATGTAAGTTTAATATGTTTAAAATGTATTTTAACCAGTAACGATTTTGGATAGGTAAAATATGGAAAAAAGGCTTAACTACATATACATTTAAACCTTTATAAATGTATATTTGCAAGCACTAGTTCTTACCCACAATCCAATGTGATGTTTATTTTTTGGTCTTCTTTTGTCAAAATTTCACATGAGAAAGGATAGGAACTAGTATAATTGGTTAATAGACAATTTTGTTCTAAACACTATATGAATAAATCAGGGTTTATACTCAATTTTAGAAATAAAAATGTAGGAGTTTTACAGGAAAAAAATTATATATTTTAGGAGTATTGTCGAAATTATAAAAAAATCCATCAATCAATTTATTACAAGGGAGAAAACAGAAAAACTGATTAATTTTGCAATTCTTTCCCGCGACCCACTAACAAATTTTGAGATTTTCCCCACATAAAATTGATGAATATTGTTATATTTTCCTGTGACTAACTGGCATATTTTCCCCATGATCAATTGACAAATATTATGACTTTTTTCAAATGATCGACCAAAGAATTTCGCAATTTTTTTCATGATTGACTTGTTAGCCATATCCCCACTTTCCTTATCACTTATTATATCTTAACTAAATTATTTATTAGGATTCACTTACAACTATTTCTTTACTTACTTTCTATTTTCCAGCGATTTTATTTAAGATTTAATTGTACAGCCAGTTGTTTTTCACATATTTGCACATTGTCATGCTCACAGATCTTTTCCAACCACATTCGACTGCATACACTATTTGGAATAGAAGGGTAACTCATTTAGCCACAAGATGGCATTCCCTTCCTACAAGCTCATTTCTTTCCCATCGGGGTATGAGAATGATGTTCCTCCTTTCATGTTGTTTGGAGCAGGGAGAGGTTCCCATTTCAGATATTCATGGCATGTCTCTCGACATATTTGCTGGGCTATAAATATATCATGCTGCAAATTCAAAGCTGCTGGTTTTGTATTCTCCATTTCCTTACTTTTGGTTTTTGTTTTGCTGATGCATAGTGAAAAAGAATCTCATGGTAACACAGCTTATTTACTTAATATTGAATAGTAACAAAAGTTTTAAAGTGAGATATGTTTTTGAAGTTATCTTAATATTTGACAGAACCTTTTAACAGTTGTACTGATGAAGTTAAAGATAGATATTTCTTTTATTTTCCAATTCATATATGTAACATGAGTTTGTTTTTAGACAGTCTGACAGCCAATTTGTTTTTAGCAACAGTATTAAATTTACGAAATAAGCTCCCAAGTGATATTTTTGCCTTTAGTCATTTTTGAAAGACATTGTTCTCAACTATCAATTATGCAGCTAAATAATTTACTTGAAATTTGAAGTGCATTACATTTTTACAAGAAGTTACATTTAACGATTTTAATAAAAGCTGGTATTTTATTTAAACATTTTTGTCATAATTTAGTTTTAACACTTGCTACAAAACATATTTTTACTTTTACTGTCTGCAAAATATATGGAATTGTTTTTCAGCAAAGGCTTTCACAATGCCAAGTAATAAAGTTTTACCCTGTTTACTAAAGGAAGTAAAAAAAGAAATGCAATGAAGAGATGGTTTATGTAGATTGAAATTATTCCTTCATGGCATTTTGTTATATGAGTAGTCTCATATAACACGACTAATCAATTTTGTAATTTTTTTTTCTTTGAACGACTGAACAATTTCACGATTTTTTCAACCTCCAATTATTCAACCGCATCATCATTACATTTGTAATGTTAACAAATTCCAGTATATAACTGGAACACAATCACCCCTGAATTATTGAGAACAGATATCAAAGATTTCTTTTTATTAAAAATTCAGATAATTATTAAGGCATGTTTCCTAAAATTCACAAACTGTGTGTAGTAAGGGGAAAAAATGAACATTGATAAAATATATGAAAGGAAAGACAATTTTACAAATCTAAAAATTTTAAATTAACAAATTTACAAGTAAAATAATATCAGAAAACCTTATGATTAGTTACTTTTAAAAACAAAAAAATATATATTTTTTAAGTCACTGCAATTTAAAAAGAAAATATAAATTATCAAAAAAGTACTAACAGAATATATATTTTAATTTACAAAAATAAATAAATAAATAACACTTTTTTAGTACATTGTTCATTAACAGAAGAAAATTTAGTAGGATTATTTTAAGATTCATTAAAATAGCAATTTGTTATAAGCTGAAAAAGAGTTAATGTGGATAATTTGTTAATAAAAAGTTTAAAGTTAAAATATATTACTTTGAGATAGTAACAACAGGAGGTTTGGCTTTTATTAATTCTTGTCTTCGCAGCTCAGCTTCTAGATCACCACCTGCTAACTGCCATAGATAGTACATTTCTTCTAGAGGCCTTTGAGATAAATGATCTTCTATAAAATATAAAACTTATTATAATCTTATAAATTGATATGCATGTTTATAAGCTATAGGTTCAAACATGTGACAGATTTTAAGATTTAATTATAGCTGCTTTATGAAATTTAATAAAAAGAAGTATTGGTATTAAAAGTACAATTTTATTTTAAAAGTGTTATTTTAATACTCTTCTTAATCTTAATAGTTAACCCTTTTGCTATTTTATTGCTTGAAGTCATTCAAGAATCTTAAATGAATACTAACAAGGAGATGACCAGTCGTTTGGGTCCCAATTTTCCTGACACAATTTAAGTTAGTAGAAGACCTAATGTAGAAAATAGCCTTGAAGAATTTAGGTACAACCTCTCAAAAATAAAAATGAATTTAAAAATCTTGCAAAAACTTTTATATATACTTAAAAGATTTTGTTGCTGCAGGATAAAGGATAGTGCTTAAAGGATTTTGTTAGTGCTATGGCTGACTGGTTAGAATGCTAGGCTTGAATCAGGAAGGTATGGGTTTAAAATCCACGCTCCCCTCTTATTTAAGAATTTTATTTTTTTCAATATTTATTTATTTAATAACGCTTTATCAGCTGCTTTATATTTTTCATGATAAATGGAACACTTTACAAAAATTAATTTTTTATATTTAAATATTCAAGGATTTGTTTACAAAGAAATTGGGTCCTTTAAAGAACCCTTCACAATTTTCTTCATTTCAAAACAGGACCCTTCACAAAATTTTTCATTTTAAAACAGGGCCCATCACAAAATTCTTTGTCACAAAAATATATCTTTTCACTAAACTTTTCCCTCTCCAAACTGTACCTTTCACAAATTTAATCATTTAAAAGTTAAATCTGACTGTCACTTTTACATATACAAAGAAAATATGAATATTTTACATACATATATATTCTTAAAATTGTATAAATAAGAACCTGATTATGAAGTTCACTTCAGATTCACAAAATTATGACTAGATTTTTCACAAATGTAAAAATCTGTTTACATTTTCACAAAAACAGGACCCTGGGAGAAAAGTCTGGACAGACTGGGAGAATGTTTTAGCAGTTATTTATGATGAAATGTAAGTAATTTTAAACTTATTAAAATATTATACTTAATGTAAATCTATTTAAATATTATTCTTAATTTAGACAATGTAATATTTAAAGTAGAGGTGTACCAGGTGTTCTGTATATATACTCTCTGCTTGGTCAAATGTTTTATATTTTTTCAGAATTTATTAATTTTTCCTGGTCATATGGATATAAGTTTATCAGATAATATAATAATGTGTGTCAGATCAACTATTGATTGCATTGATATTTTTAATTTTTCTTACACTTTATCTACGTACTTGGCCAATATCAAGTAATTGCAAGAATTTGCCTTTTTTTTTTCTTTTAAGCATTATTACTGACTAAATAAACACCAAGTGATTTGTAAAATTTCATTCAAATATAAATACAAGAATGAATAATCATACATCACATCATAGATTATGAAACATTTTCCAACACCATCAGAATTTTGTTAAGAAATTTCATTTTTGTTCATACAATTAAATGAGATATCTAAATAAACATTTCTATAGCCAGTAATATATGTGAATTCTTTCATGCAGCACTGTATATGACCTACCACCTCACAATAGACTAAAAATTAATTAAGTTTTAAAATGCCTATCACAGCTGAAAACGTACATCCAGCAATCTATAAATGAATTCTTTTGAGTCTCTCTGTAAATAAACATACTCAATAAATTAAAGAAAACGTGCTGAAGAACCCCTCAGTGATGTATCTCATAGTGTAACATCATAGTGTAACATCATTAATATACACATCAAATGATTTTCCTCTTAGATCATAATATAATGAAATTTTTTTGTGCATCACTGCAAACGAACTATACTTGCTACTTACTCTATAAAAAGCATGTTGCCATTCATCTCAGTGATGCATATCAATTTCATTATGCTTGAAACATTGTAACATCATTAAAATACACTGATTTTTTTTATCATTGACCATAATTATAACCAAATACTTTTGAGTGTCTCTCTAAATGAAATACAATTTCTACTTATTCTATCTATACTCAGAAAATATGTTGTTATCCATCTCAGTGATGATTATCAATTTCATTATGTTCAAAATAGAGTAACATAATTAAAATGCATTGAAAACAAATTTTTCCCATTGACTGTAATGTAATGAGATAATTTTGAGTGTCCCTGTAAATTAACTATAAATGGTACATACTTCATTTTTAACACTGAACATGCCATGGTAAACATCAGTAACATATATCAATTTCATGGCAATCTGTGTAGATTTACACAAGTTACAGCATGGACAGATGGCCAGACAAACCAAATTCATAAACATTTTTCAACTGTGTTGGAAAGTGTTAATAAATATCAATATAATAACCACAATAATTTTTAAAAACTTACTGTATACTTAAATATGGATTTATACAAAAGGAAAAAAAAAGGAAAAACTAATTTAGAATTAATACATAACAAAGTTTTATTATTCATTATAGATTAATTCAAATAAACCACATTTTAAACAGTAGAAAAAAATAGTATGAATTTGGTTAAATAATAATTGGCATAAATAGAAAACATGATAAATGCTACTAAAAAAAAAATAAAGTTATTGCAATTCAAATTATGATTAAAATATACCAAATAATTATGCATGTGCCAGCAAGAGAGGCAAATTCTCCTACCTGACTTTGATAGTTAATTAACTAAATTTTTGTTATTTCGAATGTTTAAAAAAAGATATATTGAATTTATTCTTTCCAAGTATTCTTCTAAAATTAATTATAAATAATAAAGCACTAAGAGAGAGCAAGAGAGAAACTAAAAATATTTTGTAGGGGCCTCTGCCCTGCTAAACCTTTTGTGGAAGACAATTTTTAATTCTGTTTTTCTTTTAATGTTCATGCATTTCAAATTTATCTTAACAAATTTGTACTTCAACAAATATATCTTAGTGGAAGGACCCTTTGTGGAAGACAATTTTTATTATTTTTTTTTATGATCATGTGTTTAAAATTTATCTTAAATGGGAGTTCCAAGAATGCCCTGCCCCCTGAAGAAAAAAAGAATGAATTGTTGCAATTATCGATTTTGTAAAATTTTGGTAGAAACTTATTTTTGAATATTAAATATTTTTAATTGTTAATTTTTTGTATTGCTTTTTACGGCTATATGTTTAAAAACTTGCATGTTGAGTTCTGACAAAAAATTCTTGGTTTAGCTTATTTTATATTTATATTGTGCATTAAAAAAAAACGCACTAAGCTGTAGATCATGGGCACCTGTTCCAAAATCTTGCAATTCCCTAGATTTCTCTCTGCTAGCACCATGTCTCATAAAATTTCAAGTTATATCTTATTATTTAACAAAATTTAAGGGAGAGGGACAGCCCACCCTTAAATGCTTTCTAATATTAAAGTAATTAATAATGCTTTCTAATAGTAAAGAATTCTGAAAGTGTAGTTTGTTTTGTTTCATTGCTCACTAGGGATGGGAAAAAATTCAAGTAAAAAAAAGTTAATAGAATAATTGTAGATCTTTGATGCCACCATTTACTGGAAAAAAAATATATTTTTTTTAATATTTTGAATTTGCATTTGCTGTATTTGTTGCACTACAATATATTGTCACATGGATGATACAGTAGACGCCTTCAAATCTGCATAACTTGGGACCAGGGGTTGTGTAGATTTTAAAATTTTGCAGATTTCTGGTCACTGCTTTGTTTAAAATTTTTAAACAGTAATTTGAATGTAATAATGCACTCGAATTTATAATGAATGCTTACAAATAAAGTAAAATATTAAAATAAATAAGTAAAATAATAAAAATTAAGAAAATTTATAAAATGATTAAAATATTAAAAGTAAAGGTCAAGTAAATTATTAATAATGCATAACATTGCGACGTCACGGCAACACCGCTGTGAAGTCACATCGTGACTTTGTGACTGTCAATGTGACATCACAGTAACTTAAATGTGAGGTCGTTATGGCCATTTTAACCCCTTCTTTGACTATTTTGTAAAGTCATAGTGGCACTAATTTGTGAAAAATTAAACATTTGTGACGATTCTGCATCAAGTCGAGGACTTCATTTTACCTGAACCCAACTCGATCCCATTGCGTCGTCTCTAGGGGCGCCATTTCAGAACTTTCTTGGGGAGGGGGGGGGCAAAGTTTTTTTTTGGTAGTGGCATAACCAAGGGTGGAGTTCGTGGGCTCCCCCCCCCCCCCCTGCAACCTCTCTGAACAAGAAACGTTTACTGAATCACAGATACAAAGACAGTAATACTGAATCTCAAGGGACCTCTGAGTAAATTCCGTTTTAGACAGGTTTTTGTCTTAGCAAGTTTGTCTTAGAATTTTAAAATATTATGAAAGTTTTCAGATATAGACAGGTGCCGTTTTTCACAGGTATCATTTAAGACTGTTAAAACCTCCTTTCTATAAAGCACTTCTGAAGAGCATAGGTGTATTACAGTGAAACGTGTCTAAACGAAACCTGTCTATAACATAATTCTTTCTCAAACGGGAAAAAAAATAAAGTTTCGACAAAAAAACACCATAAAATTATACTTGCTAAGATGGAGACCTATCTAAAATGGAGCTTTTTTCCAGTCCTTTTCAACTCTTCTTTGCAGGTTTTGCTGCAGGGCGCCATTTCAAGAGGTTTTTGGGAAGAGGGGGGGGGGGGGGGGGGATTTTTTTTTTAGGGACAGGGGAATAATGTGCAGGATTGCCCAAATCGTGCACGAAATAGAAATAGGCCCCCCACAGTAAAAAATGCAGTGTGAGATTTTGCCTTCCTTCACAAACATGTGATGATTCTTCAGGGAATACTTTTTAATTTTAGTGGTAGACCGCGATTTTTTTTCGTTTTTTTACGCAAAAGCAATTTGTCAACCGACCGCGGTAAACATCGCGAATTTTACGAATTGGAATTAGAAAAAATAGTTAATTTGACAAATTGGTCGTGGAAAAGATCGTTAATTTTTTTAAACGACCGTAGAAAAATATTGCGAATTTCGCCAAAGATCACTGAAACAAATAGCGATTTTCGTCAATCGGTCGCGGAAAAAAATTGCGAATTTAGTATAACTATTGCGGAAAACAAATTCATCAAAAGATTGAGCAAAAAAGAATCACGAATTTAGTCAAACAATCGCGCATAAAAATTGGAATTTCGTCAAAGATCGTGCAAAAAAATATCAATTTTTGCCAGTTGGTTGCAGAAAAAGACTCGAATTTCAACAAACGATCGTAGAAAAGAGTCTCAAATTGCGTCAAAAGATCGTGAAAACAAATAGCGAATTTCGTCAATCAGTTGCCAAAAAAAAAAAATTGTGAATTCCAACAAATGGTCGAAAAAAGTTCATCAACGATCGGAATTTCGTCAAAAATCGCGCAAAAAATAGCAATATTTGCCAGTCGGTTGCGGAAAAAGACTCGCGAATTTCAACAAACGATCGTACAAAAGAGTCGCGAATTTCGTCAAAAGATGGCAAAAACAAATAGCTAATTTCGTCAATCGGTCGCAAAATAATAATAATAATAATAATAATAATAATGTTGTGAATTTAGACAAATGGTCGAAAAAATCAATTCCGTCAATAATTCACAGAAAAATAGCAAATTTTGGAAAATGATCACAAAAAAAAAAAAAATAAATAAATAAAATAAATAAACAATCACGGAAAAAAACTCTGAAATTCAATCGGTCACGAGGTAATCATCACCCGAACACCATTAAGAAGTTACGAAAGTTGCAAATGTTGTGATCAATAGGTATAAGAAAATTTTCCTTAATGATTTTCTGTCAGTAAAAATTTTCGCAATCATTTTCTGCCTTCCTCTTCTGACTATGATACATACTTGGGTCGGGCAACACGACCCAATCTGCAGTACGGATCGAGCCGGGTTGACGAGGCTTATTTTCGTTGCGTGTCAGATTGACTTAGAACATTTGAATACGGTTGGGACATATACGTCCCAGTGGACTATTTTTTATTCCATTAGTACTACTTTTTGAAATCTGTCATACACGTATCCTAATACAGTCGAACCCCGCTATAATGAACCCGGGATATAGTGAACACTCGGATATAATGAACTTTTTTGCTGGTCCCGTCCGAACTCCCATTTAACTAATGTTATTTTATATGCTTATAGTGGACAGCTGAGATTTTGGGACTCAAATTTTATATATTAGTTCCATTTTTGTTAATAAAACCTAAAGATTTAATATTATTTCGTTAAAGTAACATAATTTCCCCTATGCCAGCATTGAAATTAATTGCCTGGAACAGAAAATTAACAAGAATTATGTCATTAAAAAGGGATTTCTCTGGGGAAAAAATAGACGTCATATTTGAAATAAAACAGGAATTTTCCAATATGTTTTAAAATGAGTGTAAATCAATTCCTTACATTAATAATACAAGGATCAATAACTATAGAAAGTAGATGAGTTTCACGCCATATTTATAACGAAAAATTTAAATGTTTTTTATCTATACTGATTATTAAGCATGAGTATCCGTTATATACAGATGAGAGTTTTCTGCTAAAAATCACATCATAATTTTAAGAAAAGGAAAATGAACATGAATCTATTATATTAAAATCTGGCCGTGTGTTTGTATATTGCAACTACTCCTAGACTATCGAACGCAACGAGATTTACTTAATACCGGTTATCATTGATCCGAGGATGCCACACAAACTCTCAGAATTAAAAAAATTAAATTAGATGCCAAGATTTTTTTTTTTTTTTGTAAATTTTAACGAAGTTTCTCTAAAAACGGAAAGTAAATTACTTCATATTTGTGTATAAAAAAGGAGAAATAAATCAGATCAATATATTTTGTACACCATTTTCTCATTAAAACTGAAAAACAGAATTTATTTTCACTTTGAATAGATGATTAAAACAAAATCTTGATTTCAGTAAATTATCCGAAAAATAAAAACATATTTTCACATATTTAAACTTCATGAATCAATTTATTCTGGAGAACAAAAATTGCCTGCCAACATACTGTCATTTAGAAAACAAGATTTGTTTCAGCTATACATTAAACCAAGGAGGCAGAATTGAATTTAAAGAAAAATCATATACTATTTAGAAGTAATGTTTTTTTGAAGGATGGCTGTTAAAACGTTTCACAAAGGCGTTGAAAGTAAAATTGTTTATCAGGTAAAATTGACATTTGTTTTTACCCAATTCGTCTATTTCCACGATTTTATTTGGCCCTCCTTTTTGCATTGGTTGCAATTTCATTTTCGCGATTATTAGATACAAAATTTCACTTTTTTAAGACTGAGTTATGTCAAGGTCCCTATAACAAAAAATACCGTATTGTCTCCTATGAAATGTGATAAATAGCTAGTTAATTATTAACGTTTTTAATTATCGGAAGTGAAATATTTTGCTTAATTAATGTATTTATTCTTATTTTAATGTTGCGTGAACGAAGTCACGGGTAACAGCTAGTATTAGGATATTTTCAAGAGAAATCTGTCACAAGGATTTTTTTTCAAATTGTAGAACGATTGAAAGCAAAATTAGTCATCAATCCTGGCCCGTTATCAAAGGGTTTTGGGTTCAAGTTGCATTTTCACTATTTTCAATCGGGTTCGTGTTGCCCGAGTTTTTAAAGAAATCCTAAATATTTTCAGATGAAAAAAATAATCATTTTCCTACATAAAAGATAAAATTGTTATTAGAGATATAATTGTAGTCTACTTTTCCATAATCATATTGAAATACCGATTAATTTTCTTTCATTTCGGGTGGGGTTGCGGTCAATGAAAAATAATTGGACATTTCGGGGTTTACTGGAAATTACAGTCCTGCATCGGCTACCCGAAATACATTTCATTTTTAGTTTGTTGATTCTTTTTTTTTTTTTTTTTTTTTTTTTTTTTTTTGCTTGTCGAGTAAACTTTATACGTTTCGGGATGTGCTTTGCCTCTTTCGAATTGGGTTTGAGATTAACTGGTTATACAAAAGGAGGTTCTGAATAATTTTTAAATGAAAAAATATATATTTGAATATTAATGGGTGTATATGTTATTTTTTGTACGTAACGGTGGTAAACTTGTAGATTACTTTTCCATAAATGTATTAAAATATACATTCGTTTTCTTTCACTTCGGGTTCAGGTATGAATATTTCGGATTCGGCTTGAAGTCTGTCGGGTTAAAGTCAGGATTCTGGTCGGCTACAACCCAATCTGGGCGCGACTCTAGTATTATAACGATTGGATTAAATATAATGTGTCACTAATAACACAAAATTAACAAATCAAATAATTAGGAAATATTGAATACACCTCCCCCCCACCCCTTACCCCTGAAAAAAAAGAAAAAAATTCCCCTTAAATTTTAGGCTAAAGAGAGAATTTATCATTAAAATTCTAGCCTTGATGGTAATTTTCTTTTAATCATGCTGTACACAGCTGAGAAGCAATTCATAAAGTTTTTTCTCGCATATATATTTCTAAAACTAGCCAAAATACTCATTAATGATAAATGTCTCACTTATGGAATGTTACAATAGCAAGGCTTTGGAAAACATTTTTCATAATTATTAGTTTCACTGTTTAAAGTGTTTATTAAATGTTTATTACTTTCTTCTATCTTTACAAGAAGAAAGTATTGGATTCATGAAAATTTTCCATTTCCGATTTTCGACGGATTTATACGTTTTAGAAGGTTCTGAACACGATTGACTGTTTTTAGAAAATGTCTGTCTGTCTTTGTGTGCGTCTGTGTGTCTCTGTGTCAGTATGTGACAAAAAAATTTTGGGCACTGTATCTGAAAAACGAATGCACGGAATTTCATAAAACTTTAGATTCGTTTAGACCTTGATATAAATGGGTGGTGATTAGTTCTTGGTGTAAATCGCCCAACAGCTGGCGCTGCTATGCTACATTCTTCGTGATTTTTACGATAGCTATATCTCAAGAACTAATGCATAGAATTTGACCAACCTTCAGATTCTGTTAGACCTTGACAAAAATAGGCGTTGATTACGTTTTGGTATAAATAGCCTAACAGGTAGCGCTGCTATGCTACGTTTTGCACGATTTTCACGATCTCCAGAACTAACGCACATAATTTAATAAAACTTTAGATTCAGTTAGACCTTAATATAAATTGGTCCTGATTTGTTTTTGGTGTATGTGAAACCTGTATGAGATAGAAGGGAGTTTTGGGACTAGTTTTTATTATAATCAAATCTGTGAAATCTGACGTTATTTTAGCTTTTGTTCATATTTTGATTTTTTTTTTGGTCTAACGCTAACCTGTGATAACTGATAAATTTTCTGAAATTTCGAATTCCTTAGGGGGAGCGGTTGCCCCCCCCAGGCCCCCCGAAATGGCGCCCCTGGTCGTCTCTCTCTCTCTCTTTTTATTATTTTTTTGGCAGATTTCGGATCCTGCATTGGGTTGAGAATTTAGATTTTATCAGAACCCGACCTGACTTTACTGTGCAGGCTGGTAACTTTTTCATTTTGGCTGTAGTCAGAATTCAGATTAGAATCTTGCACCGGGTCAGATATCCAGGTTCTACACAAACCCAACCTGGGTCCAGTTTAATAAAATCTGATTACTCAACTCGATGTAAAACTGCAATCAAAATCCAACCTGTAGCAAGAAAAAAAAAGATGACTCAATAACTTTGGGTGGGGTTCGGATAAAATCTAATAACCCAATCTGATGCAGAATGTGTTTTGAATATTGATAATTTTAAAGAAAAGTTCAGAATTTTTTTATTGCAAAATCTTTTGAAAACACATTTATTACTACACATTACCAATTTTTTACTATAATTCAAGATATTAAGAATCTAAGCTGGTAACACGGAGGAACTTGTGAGCTAATATTAAACCAATAGCAGTGTTCTTTATTTCACGTTTGTATTTCAATATTTTTTTTTTCTGGGGGCACTTGCAATTTTGAAATCAGTTCCAAAACTATAAGTGTCATCAGAAAAAAACAACTGCATCGAAAATCGAAAATGCATGAAGATATATGGTAACACCAAAGATATCCTATGCAAAATATTGAAATGGAAATGAGAAATTTGAAAAAAATGTTGTCATTGGTTTATCATTAGCTGAGGAGTGCCTTTGCATTATTAGCATAGGTTCTTAAGGGCATATGACTTTTAACTATTAACTAACTTTTTTTTTCAACAAATTCAAATTTTTGCAAAATGTATGTATTCAAGAGCAATATATTCTGAACATTTTAAAACAAACTGTACATGAAATTCCCATAATTTCATTAATTTTGACTAAAATTGTGTGAATTGTTCTTATTGTAAAAATGTTTAAAATGATACAAAATAATATATAATACTTTAAAGTTGATATATGGTAATTTAAAATGGTTTATCTCGAAAAGGACTTTCAAAAAAAAAATTTCGCAACATTTCTATTAAAATATTTTATATTTTTTACAGATACAAATAAACTTTACGAATTAACAGATTATATCTATATTTTAAGATTGTGCCTAAATTTGTTTATAATTCCAGACACAGAAAAAAAAAAAAAAAAAAAAAAAAACATAGATAAACTCCGAAAAAATATGCAACCTGTTCAACTTTATTTTTAAATAGAAATTTTGCTAAAATATATATAAAAATAGGTTCAGTCTTAAGTTAATAAAATCATAAAGATTGCAGGTGAAAACATTAACTTATTTAATAAAAATACTGTGCACAATTTAAACAAAGTATGTTTTTAACTTTTTGAGATAAACCACTTTAAAATATCTTTTTAATCACTGTTTACAGTGAGAAAAACAGGTATATTTTTTCAGGATGTCTATTCCAAATAACAATGAATTTTTCCCTGACATTTCCAGGTTTTTTATACCAATAATAATAAAAAAAAATCTAGGTATCAAGATTTTGTGATGTTACACACAAAAAATCTTAAAAGTTGTGAATTTGAGAGTGGAACTTTCACAACTGATTCTGAAGCACAAGTTACCGATTTGTTAAACAATTTTTTGCAAAACGTATAAATTGTTAAACATTTTACATGCTAAACATTTTTCAGATACACACTTTTAGCACCAGGTTCTATTCATTTTGTCTAATCAGGATGAAATTTGTTATCACATCAGTCACAGTTAAATACAGATTGCTTTGACATATTTTAATACAAATGATAAGTATTTGATAAATTAAGCTAACAAATGTTCAGTTCCCAAACAAAGATAAGTAAGTATGTGAAACACCTAATCAATCCTACAACATTCAGTAGAAAGTTTCAGTGAAGCTGGAACTGAAAATCTCAGATTTACAAGGAAGGATTGAAAGGGGATATACAAATGACTTGTACGAGAGGTTAAATTACTGATTACAGTACTTATGAAGAGTAAAGTTTGATTTTAATGGCACTGCAATTTTAAATCCTTAGTTTTATAAAGAAACATTTTTCTATTTTTTTCTTAAAAGTTTCAAAAATTAACTTTTTCTCAGAATTTTCACATTTCTCTGACTTTTTCTCAGAAATGGTAAAAGTCCCTGACTTTTCCAGTCCATATAAATTTCCCTAACTTTTCCAGGTGACTAGACACCCTGTTTTTTAGCCATAACTCGTGTAATCAGTTTATTTTTAATTTTTTTTTTATGCAGGTTATCTTAAAATGATCAAACAATGTTGTTCTTTCATGTATAGCTTTTTTGTTTTTCTTTTTTCAAAAAAGCAAATTTTTTTAACATTAAACAGTTGTATGTCCCTTTTAAGATTTCAAAATATTCAGATTTAAAATTTTTGTGGCTAATAAAAAATAATTTAATTCCTTTTAAAAAGCAGGCATATTTCAAATATACAACCATATTAACATGTTCACTACTGGGTTAAAATTAACACATTCAAACAATGTTCAATCAGATTACATGTGTATGACATTCAGTACCAAGAACGCATACGTACTGTTGCTCAGGCAATCATTTGATAGACCTTTGGCACCACATATGCGTCCGTCATTCTACTTTACAAAACTAGTCCCATGCGATTGGAACACCAGTCGAGCTTCTAATTTTGATCAGGAATGTCAAGGTCAAACCAGGCGGAGTGGCCTACCTTTTGGCTTAAGCTCAACTAGCCGTGCCCAGATCAGGAATGTCAAATGAGGTTTGTGTTAAGCATGAAACAGTCATGGTTTTTCATTTGCAGTTTTATTTGTTTTGTGATGTAGGATAGTGTCGAAGATGGCCCTAGTAAGGAAAAACAACCCCGAATGGCATCTTTAAGTAAACAGAAAGCTCTTACAGATTCAGAAATCGAAGAAGTATTGACATGGAGTGATATTGATGATTCAGATAATGATTCTGATTTTATTGCAGAAGAAAATGGTGAAAGTAGTGATGGTGATAATGAAGCTGAATCCCTTCGAAATGTTGGCATCAATCTTCACTCGATTAGTGATTAGTAACGACGATTCTGATTAAATGATTGATCATGATTCTTTATTGTTACAAACCCGCAAGGAAATAATGACAAAATAAATTGGATTTCAATTCCAAGTATCAGGAATATTACGTTTACGAGAAATCCTGTGGAATGTCAAATAAGTAACCAAATAATGCCACATGTGCATTAGGGTGGGCCGAAAAAATTCAAAAATTGTTTTTCAAGTCATAATACGGCAGAAAAGTTGCGAATTGGGGAGACTAAAAATGGGTAAAAAAAGAAATAAAATTGGTTTTATATCTTCCGATCGCGCATGTGCTGTAAAGTTTGCTAAAATGGGGAAAAATTGACAATTTTACAAAAAAATTTTTAATTTTTAAATTAGCCTCTTCACGAATGTAATAGCTTAAATTCTTATCTATTATACTAACAAAACATAATATTTAAATATTATTTAAATCCATTAACATCTACCATTCGCGCATGTGCTCTAAAATTTGCCAAAAATTGGCAAAAATTCACATTTTTACAAGAAAATTTTTTAATTTTAAATTAACTTCTTCACGAATGTAATAGCTGAAATTATTATGTATTAGAATAACAAAACATGATATATAAATATTAATTAAATCCTTAAATTCATCAACATCTTTTGGTCGTGAATTGCATTAAGGAAATTTTGAAATAAATAATTACAAATAAAGGTAAATCACAGTTCAAGGAAAAAAAAATCAAAACTTACCTTCCTTTATTGGTTTCTTTTATTGAATACAAGTTTAAATGTTTAAAACAATTTATGTTAGATCATTAATATTATTTATAAACACATTTTCTTATTGGAAAATCTAAGTTTTATGTGAAGAGAGTCATGAGTCCATGAAACGCATGTTGAACAGTTGAACATCACCACCATTTTCACTCATTCTTAGATGAAAGTACTTTGAAATCAGATTTATGGGCGAAGTTAGGCATGGTTGACCTTGAACGCAGCGTTGTTCTGATAAAACCATTAGTAGTCTCAGCTCTGAAAACTTTTACTGAGGCTTCTGTTACGAGTTTGACACATCGTTCAACTGCTTGAGTACACTCTCAGAAAAAACTGTAAATTTAGGAGTGTTTTCCCTTCAATTTTCACGGGCAACAGCCTTATTTGATGAAAATCGATCTGATCCACTAAATAAGCGGCCTTATCCCTTAGATACTTAGAAAATCAAGGGCAATCCACATATTCTTACAGTTCTAGCCCATATGTTAGCAAAAGTACGGTACGACCCCATACATTGTCCTCCGCTAGGGTGTAACCCTTCATTTTACTCGTGTTTCGAAAATTTTAACCTGCCAAAAAAGCGATTCTGTGATGATTATTTAACGTGCTACGTGCTACAGCACAGTAAGTAAAGTGTTATATTGTTTTAAAGTGCATTATATCCTGTGCATTATAATGCTGTATTACTTTGCCCCGTAAAATTAAGGGCTGCACAAAATTGATGGGCATGGATATTTTTTTTTACGGGGTATGACTGGAATCTCTGCTGCCGGCTCTGCCTGTAATTTTACAAAAAAAAAAAAATGTTTGTGTGTATGGACTGAGAAATTTTCGAATGTTATATCCCAATTAGAAAATGAGCCACTTTGAATATGTGAGTTAATCTCATCGTCACTGATTATCCTTTAATAATGGGGGAGAAGATAAATCACAGTCATCCAGTTAATTATGTACGAGTAGTCTTGAGCCTTGAAATTGAATTTTGGAGGTATGAATGTTCTGATAGTTGTTCTCTTTTGATCTAACTGTCTCGCTTTTAGAATCCGTCGAATTTCGTACAGCTAAATCCTCTTTAGTTTCCCGATTTTATTGCCATGGAAATATCAAGTAGATATTCCTTATCTTTACTTAATATACTTCTGTCTATTATGGGGATCTGACAGTTAATACTCTTGAAGCTAATCACTGGACGCTTTTCGCAGCCACTTAGCTTTTCACCGATTGGCCGTCTCAAAGATTTTGAACCCGTTGACTTACCGTCAACGTATTGAAACAGATGCCTGAATGGCAGTTCATTAAAATGAAGAAGGCAAACTGCTCATTATAACAGTTTCCACAAATGCATTTCCATTCGGCAAATCAGACCGTTTTTCTAACTTGTGTTAACATTAGTGCCATCACATCCTATGACAACTAATTTTTCAAGAGAAATGCCACGACCAGACAGTTAAGAAATAACAGATGTGACAATAAGTTCAGAATTTCCAGAAGTTGGAGTTACATGGCCGATGTAGACAGAGCCAGGTTCTTGAATTAGCGAGTAATGCTCTTCCTTTTTTACTCTACGGAACATTTTTGAATGAGCTACATCCACCACTAACGTGTTATCTTTCCTCTCATTCAAATAGAGACCTTGCAATGTATAATCGTCAGATTTATTACACAATTCAACCCTAATATTTTCTTTCTGTCGTCTCATTTTGTTTTGTCTTTAACATGGGAGACGTCAGAATCTGTAATTAATCCTTGACCCGAGCCAATTACAACATGCGCGTGAATTTCTTAGATTTGACTACTGTTGTGCTATCGGATTACCTTAACAGAATTGAATGATTTTTTTTACTGAATTTTTAATTCTCTAAAGTGTTATTGTTTCAAAAAAGAGTCGCTAACAGCTATTACATTTAAATATTGACAAGCTAAGAAACAAGATAAAAGATTATCGTAAAAGTGTGATTTTTGCCAAATTTTGGCGAATTTTATAGCACATCGCGATTGGAAGATGTTGATGGAATTAAATAATATTTAAATATTATGTTTTGTCAGTGTAATAGATAATAATTCCAGATATTACATTCTTGAAGAGGCTAATTTAAAATTTTTACAAATTTTTGTAAAAATGTCAATTTTTCCACATTTTAGCAAACTTAACAGCACATGCGCGATCGGAAGATATAAACCGATTTTATTTCTCTTTTTACCCCTTTTTAGTCTCACCAATTCGCAACTTTTCCGTGGTATTACGACTTGAAAAACAATTTTTGAATTTTTTCGGCCCACCCTAATGTCCATCCATGGTAGTGAACATGCTAATATTTTTCATATATGAGTAAGTGTACAATATAAAATATTATAACCTTGCAACATAGGTTTAGTTCTTTTTTTCAGATTGTCAGGTGATTTTTAATAGGAGAGAAAAATATTTTATCCACTTACAGTCTGTTGCTGTCAATGCATGTGTCAAGTTATAATAGTAATAATAATTATTATTTTACATGCCCACGTATAGATTTCATTTTGTACAAAAAGTTACATATACAACTTTAAAAGTCAGAAGTATAAAAAAAAATAATAATAATACTTTTAAACAACAAATAAGTTTCCAAATTTTAGACTGTAGAAGTTAACAACTTTTACAACAATTATTGATTTAAAAGTTTTTTTAATTATATTAAATTACTTACATACCTTTGTTTTGGTTATCAAATTGTTTTTCTGGGGAATCATAGGAAGAATAAAATTAAAAATTAAGAACAATTAATTAGTAAAAGATTAGCTAAAAAAGTAACTAAGTAACAGTGAAGGAATTATAAAAAGCACCTTGTAAAGTTACCCTGTTACCATTTGACTATTATTACACAAATTTACATTAAAATAAAATGTTTAAATATATTGCCAGGGAAAAGAGCTTCCTTCGTCTTATGGTTAAAAAAATAAAATGGCAGCCTTTTGACAGTGGCTAATTTTAAAATTTTATAGCAGGCAGTTTAATCATCTGTTTAGAGAAAGTTCATAAAGGACGAAAATGTACAGTCATAGAAAAAGAAAGATGCCCCCTCCCTTTTAACTCATTGTATAAAAATGTGGTAGGTATCAACCAATTAGTAATAATATCTACTAATTAATGCTATAATTAAATTATTCTTCTCACAAGGAAGGTCTCCATAAGCGCATACTCAGAAAATTTTGAAAAAATTACAGAATATTCTTCTCATGACAATATATACGTTTATAAAAAAATTTGCTGCGGAACCTCGATATAACGTTCGTAAAAAAATTATGAAAATTTCGTGTTTTGCCGATTTATCGCTGGGTTGGCGACACAATGAAATTTTTAAAATGTGCATTTACGATAAATACGCTTTAAGGAAAAACGTTTTCTTCTCCTTATACTGAACTAGTTTAAGTAAGTTTAACTTAAATAAATATTCTTTTATAACTATGTTTTTGCCCTGTACATTTATATGTACATTTAAAGAAAATTAACGATCGTATTCTAACGTTTAGAACAAAATTTAACTTGATTAAAAATGCTTTAAACTAAAAATTAATTGTCCGATTCTGAGCACTGACAATTTGACTTCGATATTGTTAGTGCCGGAAACAACAAGAAAAAAGTCTTGTTGCCACGGAAACAATGACTTATTCAATATCGAAATGTACAATGAGAGTGTTCCGACATTTACTGTTAAAATACACTTTAAATACATTCATCCAGCGAAACCGTGTAAAATTAAATAACTTCAACAATACTTAATTTATATTTATATTATATAAGCTTATAGAAAAAATAATAAACTATTTAATCGTCGAAATTTAAATTCATAAAGTACCATGCATTTAAACACTCATCTAGCCAGGCATTTTCAAATCCATTCAAGTCGCTTGCATTTGGTGAAGAAAAAGTTTTGCTCGCCAAATTGCATCTTTTTGCGACAAATGCTCCATAGTATTTTATTCTTCACAGATTTTCTACTGGGATTCCACAGCTAAATTTGGCTGATCCTTTATTATGTACATGAGTAGTCCCATTAGCATTTTTTTCAAAATATTCTGAGTATGCGCTTTAAGGAGACCTTCCTTGTCAGGTCATCTACATATCGAGTTTGTAACAAACTTTGGAATTTTCAATACAAACACCTAGTTTTGAGATCATATTTGGATTCTTCATTAAATTTTACCTTTGGATACAAAACGAGAAGTCATTCTGTCAAGGAGTTTAGGAATTATGCAGAAATAAAGTTTGGAATGCCTAATGTTAATTTTTTTTTAAATCAATGAAATGCAGATTGCAATGTGGTTAGTTTTTTAAACATAACTTAAAAATTACTAGGTGAAATGAGCATTAATTTTGGATTTGCCTAATTGAAGCTTCCTAATTGAGAGCCTAATTGAAGAAATTGATTTCGTTTAAAGGTACGTAGGTTACAAAGGTTACAGTTCATTAATGTTAATTTCAAATAATGTATATATTTTGAAATAAAAAAAATATGTATTATAAAGATATGATTAAAAAAAAACAGAAATTGAATTCTAGAAGCTGCAAATATGTGAATCCAAAATTACAGCTCTCATTCTGCCAAAGGGTTTTTGAGTTATGATTAGTAAACAATTTGCAATCTGTTTTGCAACAATTAAATATGAATTTAACATGAGGAGGTTCAAACTCTAAACCTGAATAATTCTTAAACTACTTAGCTGAATGACTTCTCGTTTTGTATAGGAAAGTAAAACTTACTGAAGAATATAAACATGATATTTAAATTAGGTGTTGGTATTAAAAATTTTAAAGTTTGTTACAATTTCATTATGTAGACAACTCCTGAAGCGTAATTTAAGTATAGCATTAAGATGTTGTAATTAATCAATTGGTACCAGTCAAATTCTTATACAATGATTTGAGGCAGAGTTAGAAGGGGTACCATTCCCTCCCACACACAATTGTACCATTGATAATTCAATTACAATAACTTTTATATTTTAATATATATTTACCAATCATGGGACCATCTCTGTTTATTTCATTTGATTCAGTACACCTTAGCTGCGTGGACAAGAATAACTTAGATGGCATAAGTGCCCTTGGTTTATCATTCCATCCTTCTTCTTTAAATATTCTATGATGCAATAATTCATGAGCTCCTAGCCTGAAATATACAACTTTCTCACACAAAATATATTAATGAAATAAGAAAGAGAACTTTATAAAAAAAAGGAACATCTGCACACCAAGTTTTATAACAATAATTCAATAATAAGAAAAGTGTAATGATAGAAAAGGCAAATTTTGACTTACTGTGACAAAGTAGTAGATTACCGTATTTTCGAGCATATGAGGCACGGCGCATACGAGTTTAAAAGTATAAAATATTCTAAGTGTGGTTCTTCCTCCAGGGCAGTGGGTATGATTTTTTATTTTTTTATAGGGATGTCTTATATAATACCTGGTTTTTTTTCATACTGATATCTTACGATGACATTTTTACCTCTTTGATCAACTGTCACATGCTCTCAAATTTTCAACAAAACATTAGAAAACGTCTCCCAACCTCGGATGTCCGTGAAAGGTTATTTGTTTATTTTTGAGCAATCAGTGGAGCGAAAAATGTTTGTCTCACCAGCTCTCAAGTTAAAATTGATTATGTTTTCCATGCACCCATCAATAAACACTGTATCCTCCGGATATTACAATGGATATAGAGCTGTCGCGACCTTTTTCACTAACGTTGGAAATATTTTGTTTTAGCAGTAAGTTTAGCTTACCATTTGCTAAAATATTGTCCTCTTAAACTATGTATTCATACACCCTTTCAGAGAAAACACTTTTGTTTCAGCAGTGACATTGCTTGTTTACCTTTTCAGCAACACTTTTTCTAAGTTTAGTTGTCTCACGATTACATCATCGTGTGATAAGTTTTTTTTGCAGGGTGTATAGGTGGCGCTGGTGTTTTGCAGTTGCATGACACCATACTTTTTATGATGTATGCTGCACCGTGATTTGTCCAGATAACTAACTGTTCGTTTCATGGTTCACATGTTCTTAGTAATTTTAATGTGTCTTTTGTCATATGGAATCTCCTTTAACTCACCTTTAAAAAAAGAAAAAAAACAGGAATGCTACTAGTTATGCTGATGTGGTTTAGGCAAAGTCACGATACGATATTCTTTTCTACATTTTATTTTTCCGGCACTTTAAATGAAAATATTTATATGTATGAATTATTAATAATACGATATTTCTTTACTAGTTTATTTATTACTAGTTTAATTCATTTTTTTGTGGCGTTTAAGTGAAAATAATTATAAATAAATTTCAGTTTCTTGGGTGCGGCACTTACGTGGATATACTTAAAAAAAAATAGATTTTCATAGACGCGGCACTTATGATGGTGCGGCGCATACGTGGATATACTTTTTTTAAAAAACAGATTTTCATTGGTGTGGTGCTTACGATGGATGCGGCAGATATTCCCGAAAATATGGTAGTTTAAGATGATAAGTTTTTAAAAATGCATTTATAAAAAAAGCTAATTTTCTAAAAAAATACTTATTTTTTTTAGAACATATATTCATTAATTCACATGGGTCTTATATTTTCAATTTCATAACATCAAATGAAACTTAGACCTCAAAACTTTCTGATTTTTAGAATAACTTGCAATTACAAACCTATTGAAATTATTAAGAATTTTAAGACTTGAAAGAAAGAATGGCTCTTTGAGAGAATAATCTATTTTCTTTTCTATAACTTCTGATGGATGATTGCTGATGTATAACGATTTAACAACCTACATATTTTACAATCTACAGTTTAAAAAGAAAAATGTTTGAAATTATATATTACTTGTGACATTAAATGAAACATGCTTAACTAAGGCTTTTATTTTGAAAATACTGTGCAAATAATTGATAGTAGAAGTAGTAGTGCTCAGTTTCATAGAGGAATCTTTGAAAGAAACTTGTTTCCAACATTTAGGGATTTATTTATTTTTATTTTATTTTATTTATTTTTCTGTTAGAAGTATGGCAAGTTTAGATAAAAACAAGAAATCACACAGCATCAGAAAGTTTGTTTTTTCCAAATATATTTAAACTAGTCGTTGAGGGCCACCGTAATACTTACCCATCATGGATATGCATAATATAAAGTATGAAAATAAAACATGTGTAAACTATTTACAAAATGCACTGCAATTTGAATAAAATCGTGGCTTGAAGACGTTATAAACTTTAAATGCTCTATTACTGAATTGCGTAAAAGAAACATCCTTGTAACTCCAAAAATGATAATCATATTAACTAACGGTTTACTGCGTTGGATTAAGCATCTTATTTCCAATTTAAAAATATCTTTGAATTGAAATTTGAATGAAATACAGGGTCATGAAAAATCGAAGCGTGTAGAAAATATGATTACAAATATCTCGGCAACTAATTATCTGATCGACTTCATTCTTTATGCAAAATTTATGTGTTTCTATTGTCTTTTATATTCACTCCTTAAAATAAACAATTAAAAAAAATTATATACCTTTTATCAGAACGAATATTTCGAGAGTCCAAAAAAAAGTTCCAGGTAATCAAGGTTACTGAAATTAAATAAGCTTCTTCCTATTATTACATACTCAGTACATTCGAGTCTCTATCTCAATTTGCTCAAAGATAGAGAGGTTACTGAAATTAAATAAGCTTCTTCCCATTATTACATACTAAGTAAATACCAAATTTCGAGTCTCTATCTCAATTTGTTCAAATATAGAGCATTTACAGACGGCAAATTTTTCTTTCTAAAAATGTTTTTTGGAATCTCCAGTGCTGAAACAAGTAAATTCGTTAAAAAAAAAATTTCGATTTTCAAAACAATGACAAGATTTACCCTATACTATGTATGATGGGTAAGTAAAAGTCAAAAAGATTTTTTTTATTTTTTTACATTTTTTTAGAAAAAACAAATATGATGGAAGGAATTTTTTTAACTGAATGGTCAGGGTTTTGATTTTTATAGTTTAAGAAACTCTTGATAAACACAATTGATGATTTAACTACAATTACTACAGAAATGTAATAATTTTTTTCTTCTGTATGAAAATTAATAAACTGAGTGAGCAAAATAAAACTGGTCCGGAAAATATTTATAAGAGTAATGCAAAATTGACCCTTGTTAAGAGGCTACTTCTCTCAGATGAAAACAGCCGCTTGCTAATGTTAATCCTATGGGGGAAATAATTTACAATATTTCGTTTGCATTTTAATATTTATAAATGATTTTTTGCATTGGATAGCTGAGATCAATCTCTATGCACAATCCTTTGTACTTTTTCGATCTTGATTACAAGTTTTTTTATTAAGCTACTTTCACTTTGAACCGTTTCAAAAGTGAAAGTAACCTCAATTAAAAAAACTGGAACAAAAATCGAAAAAGTACAAAGGAGCCTGCATAGAGATTGACCTGAGCTATCCAATAAAAAAGGAAAATTCATTTAAAAATATTGAAATACGAATAAGATATCATAAATTATTTCCCCCATAGGATAGTGAGTTGGTGTTTTCGCCTGAGTGAAGTACCGTCTTAATGAACAGAACTGCCCATCACAAAAATATTGGAAATGGCCACCGTCAACGACTATTCAGTGCTGTTACAGCACCTAGAATACATATAGTGTGGAAACCGGCTATCATTGTAATGCTTTAAAAAGTGCTAAAAAGTTGTAGCCTATAAATGTACAATGGTGCTCCTACGATAATAAGGCGATCATTCCAGCCGAAACAATCACAGTGTTTCCATTCACATACAATGTTTACATTGAGAAGAGCTAGCAGATGGCACTGCGATCCCATCATTATCTTTTCAGCAACATTGTACATTTATTGGATTCAATTTTTTAGTACTATTTTGTAGATTTCCACACTATGTATTCTGGCGCTGTAGTGCTGTGCTGGATTTATCAAACTGTGAGACACATGTAGCAGCTCTACCTGAGGGATAGCAGCAATAGAGTTTTTAATGTTCTGCTGTAGCTCTTACAGTGCGTGAGGATTATTTGAGTAGACCTGACCCTTCCATTTGACGAAACCTTGATTATCCATGGTTTGATTAACCAGGTATTTGATTATCTGTGGAAGCTATATGTATGAGGTTTTTTTGGTACTTGTCTATTTTCCTGTCGTCTACTTTATGTAAAAAATAACTGTTGCCATACAATGAGATTTAATACCAAAAATGCATAAACAATGTTAAATTAATTGCATGTTTAAAATTTTTGGCCAATTACTGTCACCGAATGTCTCACCTGTGTATCTTGACTATGGAAGACTGTCAAGAAGGTATACTGCCGAAAATAAAAAAAATACTAGGCATGACTCCCATCTTAAAAGTCACAGGATAATACTGTTCATATCAAAATTCCTTGTTTATAGTTTTGTATACTACTGTTTTAGTTAAGTTTTCTAGAGGGATGTAATAAATGCCAATAATAATGAAAAGTTGGAAGGAACAGTATTTAGATAGAATTAGATACTCTGTATTTAGATAGAAAATATAAACAGATATAACATATACAACAAAATAACATGTAAAATGTCCATAAAAATTTGATAAAGCCTTGAAATTATGATACAAAAAAAATTATCAAAATTCGCGACAATATCAATATGAGATTCGATAGATCCTACTGTTACTTAACAGGTGACATTTAAAAGACACAAATAGATGTTAAAAAAATGTTAAGTACTTTCGGCTGCCAACTGCGACCATCATCTAGGAGCAAAAATCTTTTCTGACTGCTGTCTCATGCACCTGAACTCCAGCTTTGTCTTTAGGTGGCAAAGTCCATTATTTCTTGACCTGTATCCATAGAAACCAGCTCAAGCAACACCCAATAAATAATGGACTTTTTCACCTGAAGACAAAGCTGGAATTCAGATGCATAAGGCGGCAGTCAAAAAGGATTTTTGAATGACAATAATGATAATTAATGACAAAATCTTAGAAGATGTTGGAGCTATTTACAGCTATCAAAGAAGCTGACACTTTTAAACACCTTTTGACAATGTTAAAGGGATGATTGCATTTTAATTTTTAGATAAGAAAATTATCCCTAATAATAATAATAAAACTTTTTTAAATAATCTTGGTTTATATACAAGAGGAAATTATCTAAAATTCTGATCAATTGGATAATTATGGAATTCCAGCAGTTCTCTGCATTTTCAAACATTCTCTTTATCTGAAACAAGCAAAACAACTATTTTATTGGTTTTAAACTATTATGAGGAAAATATGACATGATTTTATCTTCTCAAATAAGAATTCTGACACTTTTACCTTTTGACAATGTTAAAGAGATGATTGTATTTTAATTTTTAGATACGATAAATTACCCTAATACTAATAAAACTTTCTAAAAGAATTTTGATTTATATCCAAGAGGAAATTATCTAAAATTCTGATCAATTGTATGATTATGGAATTCCAGCAGTTTTCTGCTTTTTCAGAAATTCTTTTTATCTGAAACAAGCAAAACAACTATTTTGTTGGTTTTAAACTATTGTGAAGGAAATATGACATGATTTCTCAAAATACAAATCCAGCAATTTAACTTCTAAAAACTGGAAAAATGTGTTGAAAGAAGAAAACTGTATATGTTCTCACATTGATCAAACATCATTATCTGCAAATTAAATTATTCCCATTGTGATTACATGATGATAAGAATATTGAGTTCTTTGGTGTAGCACAGAAATTCACATTTGAGAAATATATTCCAATAAAGAGAAGTTTAAACTTGGGACTAGTCAAATAAGAAATCACAGTACGTTCACATTTACACATATAATTATACAAAGTTAATAGAGAAGAACTTTCATAATTATTTAAAATTCATAGAAAGTCACATGCCAAGGATTTTTTGAGGAAAATCTTTAACATATCTGAAGTACAAAATGAAGAAAAAAGTATTGTAAAGTTAATTTTTTGCAGAACATCATGTAGTATTTCCAGGAACAGCAACTCATATGTTAATGATTTAAAAAATATACCAGGTTACCTTTTACAAGGATTTGGAGTAAGGCATTCATTAAGCAGTTCTTGTATAGATTCAGGAATGTTCTGAAATTAAAAGGAATATATCCATATAATTTATAAGGTTTGTCATAATTGTAGCTGAGCTGCAGAAATATATATATATATATATATAAGCTACAACTTACTTTTGATTCTTCAGGAATTTCATGACTCTTAAAAACTAAGTTCATGACAGCGATACCATTTTCTGAAAAATAAATAAAATAAGGAAACAACATATTTATTCAGAAAAAATACATTTATTGTTTCTTTATGATACACATTATTTTTAAAAATTAATAAGTCAAAACTTTTCTTTGTAAGAGGGGGGGGGGGGGGAATGGAGAGCTTGAATTATGCAAAAATTAAGAAGTAATAGTTATTTGATATTCAATTCAATGATGTTGTAATAATATTATTATTATTATTACAATGCACAGAACTAAAATAATAGAACTGCCATAGACACTGACGAAAAATAAAAGAAATTCTTATGTTAATTCAAATGTAAATATTATATCTACCCAAACTAAGAGCTATTGGCATACTACTCTGCTTACATTATTAATGGGACAAATAATAATAATAATATTATGATTAATTTCCATACATTTAAGTGCACTTGATAACTGTAGATTTTAAAAAGAAAAAACAAAACAAACAAATTTAACTTTCACAAATGAATAAATGAACAAATAAAAATAAAATTAAAAAAGATTATATCAATAACCTAGCTATAATTTATTCATAATTAAGATTGTTAAAAATACAATCCTGAACTGCAAAAATTAAAAATATATTTCTAATATGCATCAAAAAACTAATTAAAAATGCAGTAATCTATACATACATGTAAAATTGGCATGCCTGTCTGTGATTTTCAGAAAAACATGTATTTCTAAGTTCATTTGACTATTTGGACAACGTATAGTCAAAGACAATATTATTATTTTTTTTTTATGGTCTGTCCAGAATAGACTCAGAAATGGTTGTATAACCAGCGCTAAACTTATCAGAGGAAAATAATGGTTCTGGCTAAATCTGCAGTTTGTTACATTCCAATATCTAAAATAGTTTTTCAGAAATCAGAGAAAACAGCGAGAATTAATCAATCAACCAATCTTTCAATACTCAAAAATTTGATAACTAATTTGCCAAGTTTAAGGAAACTTATGATGATTGAAATAGTCCAATTAAGATTTATAAATGATAATACTTACATTTTTAGCTTATGACTTACACATTTTAATAAAAAAAAATAGATTGGTCAGTATAAAGTGCCAACATTGCATAATCAGGTTTAAAGCAAGTGTTTGCATCATTGATACACAAAGAAATGATAACCTAGGATGCCATTATATTTTTGCCTCATAAAAAACAAATCTGGTTGCAACAATGCATTTAATTTTGTACCAAATAATGTAATTTAAAATGTACTAATTGGCTGCAGATCAGATTACAGAAGATCTATAAATGATAATGAATTTATGCCGATTCAATTTATTTATCTTAATTTAAAACTGAATTATTAAGAATAAATAGCTAATAAATTATTGGATCCACAGCCTAGGTTGACATCAATGATAAGCAAGGAAATAATCACCTACGGTGCCATGAAATGCTTGCATCATAAAAAAATACATAGCAAGATCTATAAATAATATTTTAATAAAAATCATTCTGATTTTTTACATACAACTTATTCATTATAATTTTAAAACTGAAATAATAAACAGAAAACCCAATATTTAGTAATCGTGTTCACAGCCAAAGTTAGTGTCAATGATAAGCAAGGAAATGATTATCTAGGTAAATGATAATAGATTGTGCTATTCAGAATCTGCTATATTAAAAATCTGATGGTGTGTTTATATTTCACAAATACTTTTAATAGAATATAGATCTAGTCATGGTGAAATGATTATAGATTATCATAGATTATTCAATGGATCGAGGATATCATAATAACTTTTGAAATTTTTAATTTTCAAATTATTTTTTAGCTTTTTTTGTAATGGTTGCAACAAAATTATTCTATTTTTGTCAAAACAAAACATAAATAAAAGAAAAAGAAAGTAAAGATAAATAAATTATTATACTTTTTTGTTATCATTTTCTTATTAAAATAGAAATGATAAAGAAAAGTTTTCTATTTGGATAAATAGTATTTCATGATTATCGCCTGCTATCTGAACTGGTGAACTTACATTTTTAATTTTGTTTCATTTATAAAGATTGATTTAATGACTTTTGTTACCTTCAGTTTAAAAAATGCATAGTGAAGTATGTTCATGTGATTCATTTCTACATTTAATTAGTTATTAACAAAAACTCGAAAGATTGCAGTATTATTGATCCATATGAAATACCATTTTCCAAATTTGAAAAAAAATATAGATGAATGACCTCTGATAGAACATATAGGAGTTATTGAAAATTATTCAGCTTTCAGTGCTGATATTATAGCATCTAAAAGAAAAATGGCTACATGCACCACCATGTCCCCCGACTGGGGAAGATTGCCTGGAAGGTACTCCCCATCCCCCAACTACAACAGACACCATCGTAATTTTTTTTAAGAAATATTTGTTAAATAAAAAGCATCAAACAGTGAGCAGGGAGCAATGTAGCATTTAATACATACAATCAGACCAAAGCAGCTTTGAGGCCACTCATTGCTCTTGATGCTATCTCTCTTTTAGATGCTATACGGGTACTATTGATACAAACAAATGGAGGCAAGTAAAATCAGGCATATAATATAAATATCATTAGTTGTCCGATTGTTATACCAAGTTTCTTGAATGATGATACTGCTCTGTACTGCACTTGTGAACCAATTCTGCTGTCAGATGTCGTTTGCATACTATCTATAAATATTTTTAAAAATTGTTCTCCAGGATACTAAAAGTGTAAAGATTTACTGGATGAAATGAACATCATATTTAATGAGAATCATGTATTTTAACTCTTAAAACTTAAATATTTTTATGTAAGTGTAAAAATGATGTCATTTTCATACTACCAGCTTCGAAATTTGTCAAAGAATCATTGATATTGCACACTGAGCAATGTTTTACTGTAATTTAGAGTACCATTATAAGTGAGAGGTGACATACACACATAGCATATATTCAGATTAAGATATAATAGCAAGTTCCAAGTTTTTATTTATAATCCTCTCGACATATCACATTTTTGGGGGGTTTCATCCGTATGTTGCCATTTCTTTTAATAAAAGCACTCTACTATAATTGCATCAAAATCATGCAATTTGCAAAATATAATTTTTGTAGTTTTCATTTAAACTAGATTTTCAATATCATTTCTTACTTATAACAAGAAATTTTATAAAATTATTTTTATAAATATTTCTAATTAATGTAAGATTTGTTTTTCTCCAAAAAATTTGAAAGATGTCACACAATGCAAATGCAACACAGTGAGTTACTATGCAGCTAGTCATAATATAAGAGTGCTCCGAATTTTATGGTGTGTAAGTGATAAATGTACATGGTATTTAAAGTCTAGCTCAAAAGTTTAGAAAATCTAAATTCTCCAAAGTCAAATAAATATACAAATACATAGCTGTCAACCTTTAATTTTTTTCCCAAGTCAAAAATATTTTGAATCAGAAATTATTACTGGGAAAATGAAATCAAACAAATACTACATAGAAACAAGACACATTTTATTAAACAAATTTTTTGGTTCGAAATATTTTCTTGATTGAAAAAAACTGAAAGCTTGGCAGCTATGTAAATGGAATTATGTCTATAATTTTGAAAATATTATTAAACCATTCATAAAATTTACATTCCCTCCTTCAAAAAAAGTTATATATGTATTTTAACAATGTGTTTCAGTGAATCAATATGCCAGAGCCCCATTAAGTGGAAAAATTTACCATAAAACAAGGCAAAGCTTTAATAGTTTGGACAAGATAAAACAACATTTAACTGAATGAAAAGCAAGAAATGCTGAAATTTAGAAGATTTTGAATTTAGCTTTATGCTAATAATAAAAAATAAAATTATGCAGAGTAAAATTTCTGAAGTTTTAGCCAACATTTACACAATACCATAGCTCGAAAAATATTTTGGGAGGGGTTTCAGATTTTAATTTTTATATAGTATCTTACAGATATATGTTGAAATGTATTGTTTTCCTTCACTCACATAATTTATACAACAATATGTTAGTCCACCCTTTCTTTTTGAGAAAAAAACTTCATAAAAATGAAAGAATTCAATTTTTTAAGTAAATAAGGACACTTTAGAAATAAGAGCACTTTAACCCCAGACACCTCCCTTAGCCTAAATTAATTAATTGCCTTGTATTTATGTGAATAATTTATTCAATAAGCTAAGCAAATATGAGATTTAGTATAAATAAGAAGCATAGCACAATTTGTTTATTAAACAAAAATGAAAATTATCTTTTGAGTAGGCTTAAATATAAATGTCAAAATAACCCTTTAAAAATTATAAAACTAATAAAGTTAGTAAAACTGTTACAACATACCACATTTCAGGAATGAAAGTATCTCATTAAAAATGTTTTCAAGAGTTAATCCACTCCATAAATCAATGTTCTGAAAATAAAAATAATCATAAGATATAAAAACACAAATGTTTAAGAACATAACAAAGAATGCTACAAGCAAATTATATAAGCAGATAAATAAAGCAATATGCATTGATGTATTTGTTTTATTTATTTTATTCTAATAATAATTATATTTAAAATAACTTGGAATAAAAAATATACATACAACACAATAATTATCACATTAATAATATTTATTTCAGCTTAAAATATCTTTATTTCAAATTAAAAAGTTTCTTACCCTGCAATATTGTAGCAATAAGTGAAAAGTTTAATATCATTTACATTTTATTTATGGCAGATAATTTTTATACTTATTATTCCCTCACATTAGATGACATGCAGATAAATTCAGGGAAGGCCAGCTTTTAGGTTGATTTCTTTAGGACTCGACATATTGTAATCACTTTGTTCCATACATATACAGTGAAACGCACTTAAGAAGTTTTCTAGGGGACTGGGAAAATAAAATGTCTTAAACGGGAAAACTTCCCAAAGGAAAAACTATAATAGCAAACTTCATAATGAAAACATTAATAGAATAAAATTATACAAAGTATTGAATTAGATATACAAAATAGTTTTATAAATAAAAAAAAATAATAATGCATTAATATAATAGAAATAAAGAAAACATAGTGATAAAAATAATAAACTGATTTACTTGAATTATTTTATTACTACTATCCTTACTACTGAAATAATCCTTAATACAAAATAAACTTGAGTCATGAAAAACACAACACTCAATTGAATCAAATTCACCTCTGTACTATAATAATTGTTTAAAAACAACACAAAATGTCACAAAAACATATATGCATCATTTATTAAAAACTTTTACTTTAGGTGTTTTAAAAATATACAAAACTGCATTTCACATTAAAAACCTAGCGCTTTCGAGCCGTCCTGGCTCATCATCAGGGTTAAAACATCACCACGCAGATACACACAAAAAACACAACTAGTCTGAAACACTGTAAAAACATCAATGTCTGCTGAAGACAAGGTCAAACCATTATAAACAGGGTGGGAAGCATAGGGAGGGATATGCCAATTTTATTCATTCTTGAACTATCTGTAAAAGCTTATACCATACTTTAGGGATATTGTACGAAACTGAATCATTGCATGTTTTATTTTTCCTGGTTAAAATTTCTATTGATTCACTTATTATTGCTTCATAAAAAGAGAATGTGGGTTTAATAATTTTAGCGTTATCAAAATCTATTATAATCGACTGCTCTTATTTTAATCTGGAAAGTGCCGTTTTACTTCTATTATACTTGACATCTGCAATATGTTCTTTTAACCGAATTTTAAATTTCCTTAAAGTCATACCAATGTAGTATTATTTGACCTCATATTGGGAGCATGGTATAGATTTATTGAAGGACTTTGTGGTTAAACTTAATAAAATTGATACAAAAATACAATTTACCCTGGAGTTGGAAAAACAGAATCGTTTACCTTTTCTTGATGTAGAGCTGATAAAAAACAGTAATTTAACAATAGATCGGACAGTTTATAGGAAAAATATGAGGTCAAATAATACTATTTCCAGAGATGCTTCATCACCTTTAAGTTATAAACTGGCTGCATATAGGTTTTACATCCGTAGAGCATTTTCAGTGTGTACTGATAGTTATATCAATGAGGAGCTTGATAGAGTTAAAATTATAGCAAATGAAAATGGTTTTTCAGAGAGGTTAATTAATAAGTTAATTTGTCAATATCAATATCAGGGTAAAAAACAAAAAGAATTAACAGGAAAACCAACTAAATTTTACAAGTTCCAATATATTCCGAAACTTTTTGAAAAATTAAAATATAATTTAAAGAAATATGAAATAAATTTGGTAGCATCCCCTCCAGTTAAATTGAATGTGTTACTACATAAGAAGATTGATCCCATACCGATTGAAGATTTAGCAGGAATTTATAGAATCCCAGTTATTATGGAAATAGTTGAAAATAGGATAAAATCTTATAAAGTTAAAGACTACATTGGTATGACTTTAAGGAAATTTAAAATTCGGTTAAAAGAACATATTGCAGATGTCAAGTATAATAGAAGTAAAACGGCACTTTCCAGATTAAAACAAGAGCAGTTGATTATAATAATTTTGATAACGCTAAAATTATTAAACCCACATCCTCTTTTTATGAAGCAATAATAAGTGAATCAATAGAAATTTTAACCAGGAAAAATAAAACATGCAATGATTCAGTTTCGTACAATATCCCTAAAGTATGGTATAAGCTTTTACAGATAGTTCAAGAATGAATAACATTGGCACATCCCTCCCTATGCTTCCCACCCTGTTTATAATGGTTTGACCTTGTCTTCAGCAGACATTGATGTTTTTACAGTGTTTCAGACTAGTTGTGTTTTTTGTGTGTATCTAAAAACACCACCACGTGTATAGCTGCATGGTGATGTTTTAACCCTGATGATGAGCCAGGACGGCTCGAAAGCACTAGGTTTTTAATGTGAAATGCAGTTTTGTATATTTTTAAAACACCTAAAGTAAAAGTTTTTAATAAATGATGCATATATGTTTTTGTGACATTTTGTGTTGTTTTTAAACAATTATTAATCCTTAATACTTTTTTGTGTTTTCTTTTTTCGAATATTTGTAAATGAAAAGAATCAAGTTGTCGTGAGTTTTTACGTATTCCATCTGGGACATTCTCTTGACTTTCTATGTAGCGTCAAAACGTTTCTAGTCCTTTTATAGCATCTGAGTAGATTAGAACTATTGGATCCTCTTCGGTATCACTTGATTCATTCCCATTCTCATCTGGTATCAAATCACAAATGTCATCAACTGATATAATATGGCTTGGTATTACATCATTATCAACATTAACATATTCACAAAACAACGTGATAAAGTCCAATTCTTTCAGCAATATTTTCCACTCATCTTCTTCAATCTCTGGTTCATACATTTCTGTTATCTCTAAATTGAAAATCCAGCTTTTTAAAAACAATTGGCAATGACAATTGGATTTACAGATTCCCATACAGATGTAATCATATGAATAGCTTCTAAAACAAACTTTTTCAATTTTTCTCCAATTTCCAGATTTAAAAGCATCCATTTGACTAACTGTTTTCTGATATGTTGCTTAAATGCCCTAATTGCATGCTGATCCATTGGTTGTAAAACTGCTGTAGAATTTGGTAGAAGGTAATGCATTTTAATGTGATCTGATTTCCTATCTTTGGAATGTGCACTTTCCTTTTCTGATTTTAGTGTCTAATTTCTTTAGAATGTTTTCAAATTGGAATTGTCATCCAGGATGCTCTATTGCTTTCATACTGACAAGGCAATGATTTCACATTTTTGAAACATGGGGTTATTTTGCCTTTCCAATTACTAAAAGTAGAAGTTTCTCACTACCATCCATGTTGCTACCTAGGAGAATTGTTAATTGCTCCTTACTTGATTTCCCTCCATAGTAATTTTTTTCTTTAAATGTGAATGTTTTATCAGGTAGTAGGTTATAAAATAGGCCACATTCGTCCATATTTAATATGCCTTTTTCTTTATATCCAGATATTAAACATGGTAAGATATTTGTTTTCCATTCATCTGCTTCTTGCATATTCACTTTTACTTTCTCCATTTATAGATTTATAAACTAATACAGCTCTGTTTTTCATCTTGTCGTTAAATTCAACATTCATTTTCTTTGCAATTTCTTCTATTTTTTCTCTTAGAATTATTCCACTAATAGAGATGTTTGCTAAACTTGCTTTTTTGAACCAAATAATCAGTTTTTCTTCGATATCTTCATATTTAACTTTTTATATTTTTTTGCATTTGAAGAATGTAGTGAAGATAAGGTTTCTCATTTAACAATAACTAGATGGTACCTGTCAAAATTTGCCGGTACATAACTTGAAAGCTCCTTTAGAAATATGCTTTTATTTTTAATTAGCTGCTTTTAAATTAATTAAATATTGAAGATTTTATGAATTGTTATATTGTGTAAGCGATTTCTATAGATATAAAATGATAGATTGTGTTGTCAGTCCAGCCTACTCAACTAATGAAGTGAAATAATTTTAAGCTTGTAATTTACATGAACATTTACTATTACATTTACTTGAATTAATCTAGCAAGAATTTAACTAAAAATATTAATTGAATGATTAATTTTACTTAGTACAGTCTCAAAAATTAAAAAATATATACATCAATATTTAGTATTTTCTACTTTTTTTAAATTACGCGATCTTTAAAAAATTTCATTAATTTTATTTTTATCAGCCTGACTCAAAAACGCAGATAAACCATGGATATTAAGGTGATTTCTTTTATAATTCTTATATGGATATTTTTGCATCTTTCTTTTTTCGCTTCTTTTCTTTTAAGGAGAATAATAATATACTTTTCTTAGTTATTCAAATATATCTTGTTGATAATTGTTGTACAATATATAGATAAAAGTTTAGATCACTTTATTTAATCGATAACTACATGCAACATCTTTTAATTTAAATATTTATAATATAAAATAAGTAATTTAAAAAATATTGTTGATTGTTAAATTTTATTTACCAGTCTCAATATTTTGAAAAAATAACAATATTTAGTATTTCTGATTTTTTTTTTTTTTTTTTAAACTACACGACCTTTAAAAATTGTCATTAAATTAATTTTTATCAGTCTGATTCTAAAACCCCGAATTTAAAATTTGCTGTTTGTAGCTAACGATTTATAATACATATTTTTTAATTGCTTGAATTTATATTTTCCATTTTCACACATTATTTAATTGTTAAATCATGGATATCAAGATAATTTAGAGTTCCTGTATAAATATTTTCCCTTCTTTTTGTTTTCTCTCCTTTTATTTTTCCTTTTTTACGAAAAATAATCCTATACTTATCTTATTATATATATGACAACTTGATAATGATCATACCAAATATAATAAAAATGGTAGAGCACTTGAATTTATTTAATCGATAATTAGATGCACTATCTTTTAATTTAAATACTTTAAATATAAATTTAGTAATTAAAACAAAAATTCTTGGGTATAAATTTAGTAATTAAAACAAAAATTCTTGGCTGTTAAATTTTGATTATAAAGTATTCGAATAAAAAAATATAAATTATATAACTTTTCCTCCTGAATTAAATATGGCATTATTAAAATAAATTATTGCCAATAAAATAAAACTGTCCATAGTGGGGATCGAACCGACACGATGATAGGAACAGAAATGAAATGCGTGCCTTATACCACTGGGCCACCCTTTCCTCATTCGAGTGTGCTCTAAAACATGTTAGGTTCTAGATTTAAGTTTATGCATGCGCAAATGGGGCAAATTCGTGTGAAAAATTTATTTGACGAAAATCCCTTTTCTTTTTAATATATAAGATGCCATTGAGAGTTGTCACTGGCAGATCCAACTTTTTTGCAAATTGAATGCGTGTTAGCTGCATATTTTAATCTACTTCTTTCAAAACTTTCAGTTTTTTCTCAACAGTTAAAGTCTTTCATTTTATTCTTCGAGTAGACATGTTGACAATTTAGACAAAGTTGAAGAATACATAGATGAGTACTGCTGAGCTATAATATAGAAATACACCATGATTAAAAACTGTACCAAGCTAGTCAAAAGAATGGAGCTTGCTAGTGCAAGCATAATATCATGTGTTCAGGAGAAAGTCTGTAGAGCAATCACAGATGTATAAAAGTCATAAAAATGTCAACGAGAACAGACACAGAAAGAAAAGAAAACCCCTTGCCTTACAAGAATGGAATTCTAAAAACTGGCTGGTTACATTTTGAATCTTATGATTCTTTCTGCGAATAAAAGCTTGTAAGGTCCCTTAAAAATAGCTTAATACAAAAGCCCCTTTTAAAAAACAAAATAAACAATTTCATTTCAAACTGTATTTTTGTGCAATATACAGCTTGCTTTTGGATATTTAACTACATTCATCATAGCGATAATACCCCTCCCCCCCCTCTGCTAAAGTCTGACATAGAAAGAAAAGAAAACTCCTTGCCTTACAAGAATGAAATTCTCCAAACTGGCTGGTTACATGCTCCGAATTCTGAACAATGGCTATCGTGTATTTTATGAGGACAGCTGTCACATTCTTTTGCTTTTAAGCTTATCTATTCCTTTTTTTCATATGTACATTTTGAATCTTTTTTTACCTTGAAAGAAAGAACATTGTAAATGCAAAAAGTCCTTCCGGCCTGTACCGGGAGGAAAAGGTAGTTTTCATAGTCGATGTTTTTAAAAATTCAACTCATTTTACTCAAACATTAGAAGCTTTAAATAGCTTGGAACTCGATTATAGGAAATTCAATCCCTGTTTTTGTTAAATAGGGTAATCATTGACAATTATTAGCGTTTTTTTAAAGAGTTTTAGTTCAAAATATGAGTTTAAGGAAAAGGATTAGTTTTGATTAAAAAAAAGAAGTCAAATCTTCTACACCTACTAAAACTGTAGTCTTGTTTAGACAAATCACAGAACAATCCATAGTGCCTTCAGGTGTTTTTGATTCATGCTATCAATGCTCAGCAATTTGGACAGAATTGATGACAATTAGATTACATATACATAATTGTTGTTGTAATAATAAAAGTTAAAATATGGTATCTTGGGTAAAGCATATTAAGAGAAGTTCTGAATATAAATGTACAGAAATTTTCAAGCCATTATACCGTAATTTCCGGCGTATAATCCGCAGCTCAAAGAGTCGTTTTTCGACCCAGAAATTTTATTCAATAATTGTAGTTAAATATTTACAGCGATCTTTTAAGTTACATTTTATAAAATAATATTTCTGGGTCGAAAAACGACTCTTTGAGCTGTGGATTATACGCCGGAAATTACGGTATATAAAAGATGTGTCCACAAACTAAGAACTGATTCGGTGGGGAAAAAAAATTAGAAAGATTTTTAAAAAATATCCTTATTGTCGAATGTTACTATTACACTATTTTTCTAGGTAGTCACCATTTTTTTAGGCATTTGTTGTATCGTGACACCAGATTATGTGCTCCTTTGTTGAAGAAACTCCACGCCAATCAGTTCAACCCCTCCTGTACAAGGTCTTTTGTTTCTTGACCACACTATAAACTCTGACTGCCATAAATTCTCAATACAGAAATTGTGAATTTCCTGTTTTCAAGAATTTTTACTCAGCAAATCATCTGTCACCAAAGATGAACATCCACTTCATTCCTCATCATGCACATTGATCTTACATTCATTAAATAAACAAGACCATTTCTTCACATTTCTCTCATTTATGAAATTTCACTTGTAAATTTTTGCTGCATGAACATTTTTTATGCACAAAAATCTTATTATCAACTGTACTTCCCAGGTGGCAGATTTATGATTTTAATGTCCATTTTAAACTAACACAGCAAAGTGAGACAATTTCGTAGAACAATATAATTCACACAATTGTTGCACCAGACATTCAGTGACCAAGTGAAGGTGGCATCATTACAGGAGCATCTGAAGGGCTATTGGCATTAAAGATAATTAATGCCAATAGTCCTTCACAATTGGACTTTCTTGAAATGTAGCTATTTATCTTAATTGTGACGTTATAGTTGATGAAAAATCTGATTCCACCATGCTCTCTGTAGCTTGGAAAAATTTGTTCAGCTCAATCATCTACTTTATTTATTTATTTATTTTTTAATAGTTAAAATTTTTTTGGCATTTAATTTTATGAATTTTTAATCTCTATTTTACTGTGATTGATTTTGCATTTTTTAAAATTTTTAATAAAATTTTATCTAATTTGTTTTTATTCTTTAATTTAATTTATTGAATTAATTAATTTATTTTTTCTCTTGTTGTTGTTGTTGTTGTTGTTGTTTGACCATTATGCCTTCTGCTTCCCTATTGGCTATTTCCGTAACTTTTTTCCTATTAATTGTTCTTTAACTCGTCCTTTTACCCTCTCATTTGCTTTCAGTCTTGCTTCTGCCTTCAAAGTAGTAGCATGTCTTCTTTGCGAATGATGAAGAAAGACAAAGTTCTTTCAAAAGGCTTAGTGTAATCCTTATTTCATGGCGAGTTTAAGAAGTTTTTATGTTTTTATTGTTAGCGCACCAGTTTTTCAATACTTCTATGTACAGTTTATAAGGAATACTGCTATATTTTGCACCCTAATTTTGATGAAAATGACTTTAGTTGGTTTAGAATAATAAGATAAGTAAATCAATTGTATTTTCTGTTTTCAAAAGAATATTGTTAATAAAATTAAAATAATACAATTTTTAAAGCGCTCTATATTAACTTAATTTTATACTATAATGACCACTCACTTATGCACATCTCATTTATAGGAGTCTCAATTATGCACAACTATGTCCTGGCATGAGGGATGAGAAAATAATATTTTAGATCTCTCCCTTATCTCACTTTCTTTTTTTTCACACTTCTTTCTTTTTTTTGAAAATTTTTAACTTTTTTCTATCATACAGCGGACTAGCCATTCTCAGTAGTCCCATATTAGTCCTCATTGAAACCAAAGAAGAGAAAGGGAGCTGATGGGGTTACAGCCCCCTCCTTCCGAAATAGTCGGAAATTAAATGAAAAAAGTGTTTTTTCCTTGCTTTTTTAGACAAGTCTGTAATTTTTTCTTCTGTCATACAGCGAAATAACCATTCTCGTTAACCCCATATTAGTCCACATTGACATCACAGTATACCCAAAGATGGGGAGTGGGCTGATAGAATTACAGCCCCCTCCTCTCGAAATAATCGAAAATGAAATGAAAAAAGTGTTTTTTCCTTGCTTTTTTAGACAAATCTGTAATTTTTTCTTCTGTCATACAGCGAAATAGTCATTCTCGTTAACCCCATATTAGTCCACATTGACATCACAGTATACCCAAAGATGGGGAGGGGGCTGATAGAATTACAGCCCCCCTCCTCTCGAAATAATCGAAAATGAAATGAAAAAAGTGTTTTTTCCTTGCTTTTTCAGACAAATCTGTAATTTTTTCTTCTGTCATACAGCGAAATAGCGATTCTCGTTAACCCCTTATTAGTCCACATTGACATCACAGTATACCCAAAGATGGGGAGGGGGCTGATAGAATTACAGCCCCCTCCTCTCGAAATAATCGAAAATGAAATGAAAAAATAGTGCCGATTTTTTTTTTCTTTGTTTGAGATAAATTTGTATTCCCCCTCTATTATTTAAGAGACTAGCCACTCCCGTCGCTTTGGTTCCATATTAGTGCACAGTGACACCCGTTTATAGAGGTCTGTACGGGCCGAAATTTCCAGGCCCGGGCCCGGCCCGACCCATACAAAAAATAATTTGGCCCAGCCCAGCCCGATACAAAAATTAAAAGTTCGGCCCGAGCCCGGCCCGGCCCGGAAAAAAGTTAAAATCTCGGCCCGAGCCCGGCCCGAGTGAATTTCTACAAAACATAATTTTTACGTCGATTTGGTTAAAAATTTGCCCTATAGGAGGAGATCTAACCAAAAATTCCTATCTCAGCCTTTTTTTTTATGTTTATAATCTTCATTTTTATAGAGGTGCCGCAAGCTGGAATATTTATGTTTTTAATAAATCTCTATTTGTTGTATGTATGTGTTTAAGTTATCATCAATATTGTTAATCCATATTCCATTTATTGAAGTGTTAAAAATCAGAAAAATACTATACAGTAAAATCTTCTAAGATGGAATTGCATAGGGAAGAAAAAAAAATGAGTTATAGACAATTTGCCTTCTTAGCAGGTGTAAATGTATTATATATTCTTTTCTTACATATTAGTATATTCATTTTTAATGGATCAACACATTTTTCAATTTAAGACAGGATTCCATCATAAGCAGATTCTTTTTCACACGTTTTACTATATTTTAATAAGTGTATAAATCTACTATTCTTTAAAAAGAATAAATTTTAATGTTTAATTATAAAATAATGGCGATTTAAAAATGTATGCATGTTTTGAAAAGATTTTTATGCCAGATCTTATTTTACTGACCTTCGAACGGACCAGGTACGCCGAGACAATGATTTTCATACGAGTCAAAACCAGGACTAAAAATTTTAAGGCATGAAGACTAGGAAGAATGAAACCAGTCCCGGCTCTGTACGGACGAGGGGAAAGGGGTTGATGGGGTTACAGGCCCCTTGCGAAATAGTCGAAAATGAAATGAAAAAGGTGCTGATTTTTTTCTTTCTGTTTGAGATAAATTTGTAATTTAGTTTTCTGTTTTACCGAAAATTAGTTATTCTCGTTAGTCTTATATTAGTCCACATAGACACCACAGCATACCCAAAGAAGGGGAAGGAGATTGATGGGGTTACAGACCTCCACTCCCTTCTGAAATAGTCGAAAACGACATGGGAAAAAAGCACTGATATTTTTTTTCTTTCCCTCCTGTCATTCAATGGACTAGCCATGCTCCTCTCTTTAGTCCAATATCAGTAAAGTTGCCAAAAGAGGTTGAAGGGGGCAATGGGGTTACAGCTCCCCCTCCCGAAATAATCAAAAATAAAATTTTAAAAAGCCTGATTTTTTTCTTTTCTTTAAGATAAATGTGTAATTTGTCATACAGCCATTCTAGTTAGTCCCATATATTAGTGCACAGTGATACCCCAGCATACAATACCCAAAGACGGCGATGGGTTCGGGGGTTATGATGTTGCAGCTCCATTCCCCTCTGAAGAGGTCGCAGTAAAATGAAAAAAGGGCTGATATTGTTTCTTTCTTTTTTGATAAATTTGTTTTATTTTCTGGTATGCAACGAATCTGTCATTCTTCAATATTCTCCTCATTCCTGTGAACTAATTTACTTGAGACAAACAAAATCTATTTTCAAATCACTGAAAATAGCTCCATCCCTGTTTTACTGGATAAATGAATACATATATGCTCAGTTCAAGAGACCTACAAGTAAGTTCGACAAATTTAGAAGCAGTTTAATTTAAGGAGTTTTTAATCTCTCCCACAGGCGGCGCAAAGATTTTCAATGTGGAAGTATGTTAATGCACAGTAACACCACGGCTAATCTCAAGTCGATTTCAGCTAAATCGGAAATCAGGTGCGGAGGAGTTGACTGTAAAAGTAGCTTATTAACTTCCAGTTTTCAGACACATTTCCATGACATACCGAAATGTGTAGGGTGTTTAAGGGACCCCTGCTGAAGTGGTCCGAGTAAAATGGGAAAAAGGGCTGATTTTGTTCCCTACTTCTTAGATCAATTTGTATATATACATATATATATATATATATATGTATATGTATATATATATACATATATATAATATTATACATATATAATATATATATGTATATATGTTATGTATAGCACTTGTCTTTCTTGTTAGTCCCATATTAGTGCACATTGACACTTTAGCTAATCTCTTCAGAATTTCAGCTAAGTCGGAAGTCAGGTACTATATATACGTGCAAGAACTAACTGTGAATGGTATTCATTAACTTTCATTTTTAGCACTCGATTACTTCCTCGTATTTGTAAAATACACAGTGATTTTTTGTCTGACTGCAAAGACATCTTTGGAATTCGGTAACGCTCCTCCCATTTATCTTCCTATTCCGTCCTAACTTTGCAGCCAATATTTTTCATCTGGAACAGTTTAAAGTCATTATTATTACTTGTGCAATGCACAAATAATAAGCAAAGTCTTTATTTTAGATATGTGTATAAAAATATTTTGTGTGTATATGTTTATAAAAAGAGCTTATTACTGTCTATCTCTTTTCGTTTTACACTGAAAAATCAGAACTTCTTTTATGATGTTGGATGTATCTTTTATTCTGGTTATTTGTGCTTTTCTTTATGCTGCTATTTAGACATCACATATTCTTATTAGCAAAAAGAAAAAAAAATTATTTATTTTATCAAATGTTTAGTGTTCTAGCAAGAAACTTCAACATTCAATTACTCCCTCAAATCTTCCCTAATCCACTGAGTATCTGATATATTTTGGTTCAAATTAATTTAATAATAATTTTTGGATTTAAAGGAAACAAAAGACGAGATACACAGCTCATAAACAGTTGTATGAATTCTACAAATATATATTGTATGGGAGTTTCTGTTGAAAGGAAATTGAGAAAAAAAAAATTGGGGAACTTAAAAGTGAGGTCTAAGATCAGAAAATCTTCAAAAGCACTAAGTCATATGTTTGAGGTAAATGTTTTTTCAGTATTCTGAGAAAATTTTATATATAGCGTAATGCAGGACGTATAATACTGGTATGCATATAATAATGGGTGTGCTGTATCCATATGTCCCGAATGTCCACTGTACATGCAGGATAGGCCAATATTTTGTAGATAATGGCTAAATGATAGTTTCCTTGCAATTTAAAAAAATATATTCTCTTTTTCAAATGGGATCTAGCTTAAGAATCTAACACACATTCTTTAAATTTTAGCTCTATGTATATTGCTCTGTGTGTGCAACACTTATTGTTAAATTGATCATTTTAAAACAATTTCACCAAATCAACAAATGCACGTACTGAAATTTTTTTGTGAATGGCAATGTCAAGTAAGATTTGCCATTCGTTATTGATTTTCGATTTTGGAAGAACCTTTAAACAAGATTTTGTTAACCAAATTTTTAAAAAGTTAGTTCAGTATATTATTTCAATTTAAAAACTATACCTATAAACATAGATGTTTGTATGTGTGCTGTTTTTTAAAGAGACCGCTGTGTTTTTTCCAGGACACTTTGATGAAATTCAGGCTTCATCACGGCGAAATTCGCGTTTTCTTGCGATGCTTTGACGAAATTCGCGTTTTTTGCAATCCTTTGAAGAAATTAACGTTTTTATGCGACCATTTGACGGATAACGGATTTTTTTTTCCCCCGTGATCCTTTTTCGAAATTTGCGTTCTTTCCGTTGCTTTTTGACGAAATTCGCTTTTTTTTCGCTAACCTTTGTCGAAATTTGCGTTTTCTTGCGTCTTTTTGTTGAAATTCACATTTTTACCATGGTTCTATGACGAAATTTACGATTATTCTGCGGCTCTTTGACGAAATTTGCGTTTTTTTTGCAATCCTTTGCCGAAAGTCGCGGTTTTCTGCAGCCCCTTGAGGGAATACGTGTTTTTTTTGTGATCCTTTGCCGAAAGTCGCGTTTTTTCTGCGGGCCTTTGATGAAATTAGCATTTTTTATGTATCTCTTTGACGTAATTCGCGTTTCCTCCGCGATCATTTGACAAAATTTGCGTTTCCTCCACGGTCATTTGACGAAATTTGACTTTTTTCGCGATCCTTTGTCCAAATTTGCGTTTTTTCCACGTCTTTTTGACGAAATTTGTGATTTTTCCACGGTCTGTTGTCAAAATTCGCGTCTTTTTGACGAAATGCGCGTTTTTACCATGGCTCTTTAACGAAATTCGAGGTTTTCTGCGGCTGTTTGACGAAATTCACGTTTTTTGCGATCCTTTGACTAAATACGCATTTTTTGCATGGCCCTTTGACGAAATACGTGTTGTTTTTTCTCGATTCTTTCTTGAAATTCGCATTTTTCCGTAGCCCTTTGATGAAATTTGCGCTTTTTTTGCAGCCCTTCGACGAAATTAGCGTTTTTTCAGCAGTCATGAGACGAAATTCGCGTTTCCTCTGTGATCATTTGACGAAATTCGCATGTCCTCCGCGATCATTTGACGAAATTGTGATTTTCTCCATGATTATTTGACGAAGTTTGCGTTTTCTCCACGATCATTTGACGAAATTTGAACTTTTTCCACGATCCTTTCGACGAAATTTGAACTTTTTCCCCGATCCTTTCGACAAATTTCGTGTTTTTTCGTGGCCCTTTGACAAAATTAGAGTTTTATCCGCGTCCCTTAGACGAAATTCGCATTTTATCATAGACCCTTTGACAAAATTCGGGTTTTTCCATGATCCTTTAACGAAATTGAAGATTTTTTTGCGGACGATTGACGAAGTTGATTTTTTTCGACGGCCATTTGTTAAAAATAACGATATATTTTTAAGTCCGAATTTTCGAATTGATCACCGATTTTTTAAAATTTTCGAAACCTCATGCCTTAACTTTTAAAAATTTGGAACAGAATCACCCCTGCCCCCCCCCCCCCTACTCTGCCTTTCCCCTCTCTAGCTACGTCCTTATTGTCAAAGTTGTTGTTTACAACACAATTCAACGTGTTTCATAATATTCAAAACGTTATGGAAATTTAAGTCAGCCCCCCCCCCCCCCGAAATAAAATCCTGGGTACGCCACTGTACTTAGTAGAAGTTAATGAAACTTTCTTATTAAGAAACATGGAAATATTTTTTGAAGTCTCCACAAATGAAAAAGATCATGATAAAAAGATTTAGAGTGATGGCTCTAGTACTCCATCTTTTGCATGTTTCAAGAAAATTCAATCTTTTGAAACTTAAAGAGATTTTATTTGAAAAGCTAATACAATAATGTATATTAATGAACAAGAAAATGGTCTTATGTAAAAAACATGACCTAAGAAAAAAAACTGATATTGACAATTTTTTACTAAAGTATAAGTAAGTATAAGTATTATTATGCCAAATTAAAATACTGAACTTTGATAAAACTTTGACATCCTGGGGTAACTTTGTCACCTCATGGGCAGACAGATTTAATATTGTTTTATATATATATATTCATGTGATTAATTCTCTACAGGTCTTAGAAATAAGTGAAAAATGAGGACCTACGTAAAAACACTAGGTGTCCAGCATTATTGCAATTACACTGAAGAGAATGTGGCAAATGCAGTGGCAGCTGTAAATAATGGCAGGAGTAAAAAACTAGCAGCCGCAACATTCCCAATACCACATAGTACTCTTGTCAATAAGTGCCTTAGAGGACACACCAAGTCTGTGGGTCGTCCGACAATCCTTACTCATGAAGAAGAGCAGTTGATTTCCAACACCTTGGGAGTCGTAGCGGATTGAGGTTGTTTGCAACATTTTGTTCTTTTCTATTTCATAATGTTCATTTAGGTAATAAAAGGAGATTTATTTAATTATCTTTGTCTTAATAATAATTGGCTTACATGAAAGAAAACATTGGAAAATCATATTTTTCACAATAAATAGTAAAATAGAAATGTTCAAATAGTCATAGGTGGTCTAAGGGGGTGTACTTTTTTTTTATTTTACATTGATATCTGAGGTAACTTTGTCATAAATCACCTATTGTGAGCATTTAAAGCATATTTGTAGTTAGATGACAAAGTTACCCCAAATCCGAGATAACTTTGTGATGCCATTTTTTTTTCTTACAATACTTCTCTTATACATTTGAATCAGCTTTGATGTTGAAGGGAAGCGTTAGGTCGATATGCCTGTATTTTATTTAGACCCGAATTCGAAGAATAAAAAAAGTTATGTACAAAAATATGCATGAAACAAGACAAAGTAACCCCCAGTTTACGGTACTTTTGCATTATAATTAGAGATTGACCGAAACAGCTAATTTTATTATTTAAGACCAAAACCGAAACCTAAACCGAATTTTGGTGATCTTCCCACTTTCGACCGAAACCGAAAGTGTCAAAAAATTAAAAACTGATTAATACATACATAACTGCATATAATTATTAATTAATTAATTAATAACAAATAATTAATAATTACTTAATAATAACTAATTATGTTACTAATTAATTTATTAATTATACGTGTATTGAATCATATTTCTAGCAAACAAACATACATATATATGTGTGTATAAGTTTCAAACAAAAATGAAACATGAATAATAAAACTTTTATATTTTAATATTTTATAACAGCCGATAACTATAGGCATTTATCAATAATTAATTAACAATGTAGTTAAATAATGTAAAACAAATTCAATAATGAATATTTAATTTTTAAATACATTCATATTTTCAGTTCGTTAATATTTTGCATTTAAATTGCATTTAAAGGGAGTATAATTGGAAACTGTTTCTGTCTTATTGATAAATAAATTACGCTTTATTTTATATGAAAATAAATAGTTTTGGATAGAGGCACAGAGAGTCAACTTGGCACCGGAGATAAAATTTTCAAACAGGGGTTCCATTTCAATACTTTCTTCTTGAATTCTACGTATACCTACTTCTACGTATTGGTTAGTAAAGGTTAAGTAGAGGTAATTGTTTAAGTAAAAGTTTAAGTAAAGGGCACAAAAGCTAAAATAATTTGTTCAATTTGACTAAAAAAGTGAAATTAGCATTAAGACAACATTTTAAGCCTAGAAATTATTTATTATGAACTTTATTTTCCATTTCAATATTTTCAAAGTGAGACATGTTTAACATTATTTTGCACTTTAGCTAATTTTAAATATATATACAGTATGGAACCATTTATCCGGAATCCAGTTAACTGGAAAACCAGTTATCCGGAATGATATTTCCAACTGACTGATTTCAGAAACTTTCCAGAAAAAAGTTCCATGCAGTGCTAGTTTGACATGTGCATTGCTTGATAGATTACCACATGCATTGTACAACTTGATCAATATCTTGGATTTGAAATAAATTCCTATTTAGTTAGATATTGAGTTTTATGCAGTATTATTGTTTTCAAGATATTGCCAGAAATTGCCTTCTTTCAAACTCTGATTAATCTTTGATCTTGATAGGATCTGAATTTTAATGAGAGTAATCTAATAATTTGAAATCAGTAACAATGTTACAGCCACATATATTCTACAAATCTCATTAAGTGGATGCTGTTTTAATGTCCAACCAGTTATCCAGAAAAACCAGTTATCCGGAATACATCTGGCCCCGACCATTCCGGATAAATGGTTCTATACTGTACATATATATAAGGATAAAAATGTAACAGTTGTCCATTTTCTTTTAGGATGTGCACAATAAGATCAAAAGATTTGTTTACTCACCGTCTCCCCCCTCCCCCCCCCAAAAAAGCTTTGCCACTCCCTGCCTTCCTAAGAAAGTATTGAAATGGAACCCCTGTTTGAAAATTTTATCTCCGGTGCAAAGTTGACTCTCTGTGCCTCTATCCAAAACTATTTATTTTCATATAAAATAAAGCGCAATTTATTTATCAATAAGACAGAAACAGTTTCCAATTATACGAATTTCATCTAATAAAAAAATATTTATATGTATATAATATATACATACCTCGATATATCCTTTGTAATAAATTTCATAAATCTTCATATGTTTTAACAACACCTTTCTCATAAAGCATTCGAAACAATCTGGAGTTTCTAGGTAAAAATTTTCTATTACTGTTAAGTTTTCAGCTTTTAAAGATCACGTGATAAGTGTCTTTTAAGTTTAGTCATATATGCATTGCTTGCTTTATAATTTACACTCGTATCATGGATCAGTCACGATCGATAATGATAAACAGTGGAGTTCACAGCAATAAACAGTGTCTCATTTGAGCCGATACAACTCATATCAATGAGTAAAGTTGAAAATTTCTGAAAGAAGGAATGAGATTTTGAATTACAGATAGTTTCGGTCGAGTTTCGGTCAGGCCGAAATTTTGGCAGCAGTTTCGCCAAAAACGAATATTCGGCGAAACTCCGATTTTGCACCGAAACCAAAACCGAAATTTCGGTCGATCTCTAATTATAATATGCAAATAAATTAATATTTCTAAAGAATAAGTATGAGTTATCTTACTATATATAATGAAACTAAATTTCATAATTAAATGTATGATTTTTATTAAGTATAATATTACAATCTTATTTAAATTTTTTAATTATATCTAATATAATGTATGCAAAAATAATTGAGATCTTTTTTCTTGGATATCAATACCTACCAATAAAGATTCTAGTAATATCAATCCAATAGACCACACATCTGATTTGGAATAGGAGCAACCACCACTAGGTCCAGTAATTAATACTTCTGGAGCCATGTACTTTGGAACACTGAAAAACAAGGTAATTGATTTTAAAAACATTAGTGAATTTTAAATTAAAATATATACAGCAAAATGTACAGTATAAAAACAACAATGAATGTAGTTAGAATAATGATTTATATTTTCAAGTTAATAGAGAAAAACAAAAAAAAATTATAGCAATTTTGAGTTAAATAAATAAACAAAATATTTCATAAGATTATTTTTAGTTTTAATATTATAGAAATCAGGCAAAAATTTGACAACAGTCAAAGAAAATATGAAATTAGATTATTTTTGGCCCTGTGCAAAAGATAAAAAAAGTATAAACTGATACACGACACAGTAGCTTTGTATTCAAAGAATACCAAACTTTTAACTCTATCAGCTGCTGTTATTCTGTAATGAATCTGGAAATTAAGCAGGGCAAATAAGACTAATCCTTCAGCTGTGAATTTTTAAAAAAGAGTTAGAGAGAGCAATCTACGCTATTAAAAGAAAAATGTTTGTGTGTGCCTATCTGTCCGCAATGGCTAGGAAAATGTACCGCACCTAGAGGTTTGTAAATTTAGGTGAGGATAGTCTAAGGCAGGGCTGATGCAGCTGAGGCTCAAATTTTTCATATTTTGTTAATTAACAGAGATATTAATTAAAAACCACAAAGAACACTTATCAAAGACATTCTTTTTCTCAAAATGGCATGCAGTGACAGTTCCAGAAGATCTCTATCAGTGGAGATTTGATGGCTGTTAATGGCTCTTTTTTCTTTCTTTTTGCATCTTTTGAAGTCCCCCTCAGCTAAACTGCTTGAAGTATGAAAAACTAAATATATATTCAGAAATTTCATACTTTTCACTTTCAAATGCCACAATCCATTTAGAAAATACGAATTTTAACCCTTTCATTTTTTTAAAAAAAGAAAGTTTGAATTCATGGAGATTTCCATCCCTTTTTTCGAAGCCTGCATCGGCCTGACTTTTGGAGATACAGAAAATTGAAAAATATGCCGTTAATTCAGATAATTTTTTCTCTATGACGATGCAATCTATTTTATAAAATATGAATACTAACCCTTTCAAATAAATTTGTGATAGAAAAACGCAGACAGTCACTTCACAACTCTCTGAGACACTTTTTTTTTTCTAGGCTAAAAGTAACTAAATGTCAGTATTTTAGTGCAAATTTTTTTACATATTCTTCAGACAATTTATATCATGCATAAAACTTTTCAAACATTTGAACAATTAGAAATATTTAAAAAAAGATAAAATCTGTGCAATATTTTCTCAAAATGTAAATATACGGGGGGCTTTTGCTATGTTTTTACAACAAAATATCAATATTTTTGAACGAAAACTATACTCAGGCTTTGCAAACATTATATTTATAAATCAAAAAAATTTCAAAGCGTTCAAACAATAAGAACTTTTTTTTTAATATTAATGAAATGTGAGAATAAAAAGTTAGAAGAAAACATGCAGGTGTACGCTGCCAAAGGCAGTGGGGTCCCAAACTTTAGGTTCACTTGGAAAGATTTTAATTAAATGAAAATGAAAAGAACGAAATTTTATGGCTTAACAATAGATATAATTTTGTAACATGTAGTTTTTGTCAGCACAACTAAGAAAATATTTTTCATATAATACTTCTTATAATAAATACCTGGACATCACAAAATGCTTCACAGCTTACCAACATCTTAAATATGTATTAACAGGCAGTATTCTGCAAATCACAATTAAAAACATCAAAGCTAATACTATAAGATCCTAATTACTTTAAGCCATATTAAACTTTTTTTGTGCATGTAATGTGTATTATATTATACATATTGTATTGAAAGCCATAATTTAATTAATCATACATACTAACTCTCTAAGAAACTGATAATCTTTTTCTTCCATCATCTAGTGATTAACCACCCATGTGGTGGGTGAGTGTGAAAGAATAGTGCCAATGAAGCTTATGTAAGTTTTATGCAAGGTTATCAGAAAATACTATAATTTTATTTTGAATACCACTATTTTCATATAGTATTTTTTGCCTGATTTAATCATAAAAATTCTGGAATTAAATAAGGCAACTATTTCTCTAAGAAAATAGTGGTATTAAAAATAAGTTTGTATTTTCCTGGCAATCATGACTAGAGACAATGAAAATGGGCAACTTAGTGCCCAAGGGGATAACAATTTTAGAAAATACAACAAGAAGCAATCTTGTGCATGAACTAACCCAATAATAAACTTTCAGATAGTAATGGCAGAGGCACTAATTGAAGGTATCATCAATACCTTCAATTCTTAAAATAATGAATCTTGGAGATTCATTATTTTAAGAACTCAGTCATGGAACTTCAGTCATGGATCTCCAAGAACAGAGGAGGCAAGCCAGCCATGGACACTGCAGTGACTGGGAATAAAGTATGCCATGGCTCGCACAGATCCATAGCAATCATTGGAATGTTAAGATAATAGCTCAAAATACAGTGATAATGTGCAAGTAGCCACCTCTTTGAAACATGATTACATATACATTAAATTCTAAAATTATTATTTTTTCAGCTGCAGCATTTTCAAAATGTTCTTTCATTAAAATCTTCTAAATATCCTAGCAGATTTAAGCAACATTCATTCTGCATTTAGTGCACACTGTAAAGTACAGGCAAAAAAAAAAAAAGATATACCAATCTTTATTCACAGATTGTTTATAATAAAACCACAACAGAGGTGTTATTAGACTTAGAATAAAATTTTCCTTACGGATATGCATGTATTTTTTATATAATTTACTGTGTTACCGAGACAAGTAAAACCCTGGGTAAGGTTGCTGCTTTCGAAGGTTCCAAAAGTTGTAGGGAGGGAACTTCATCAGTAGGAGCGGGGTTGCCAGATTTCGCAGTGTCCTTAAAGATTTTTCCTTTTCTCTCCCTCTTATTCCATGAAAAAGTTCAAACATTAAGATTCTCTTAGTAATAAGAAAAGTCACTAGAATTCAAGCATAATCTTAGCAAGACATTTTTCATATGAAATTTGGGGGGAAAAAGTGAAATTAAAATATGAACCCGGTAATGGTGCATCAGAGCTCATTTAGATGAGGAAGGGGTGGGGAGGGATGTCATTTGCGGGTTCATTTAGAGATTTTTAAATGAAGGAAAATGTTTGAAATTTTATTAAAAATACAATATATTGCATCGAAGTTTTTTCTTATACATTTAAGTTTTTTCGGAATCACAATATTCAGAGTGCAAATTTAATATTTTTTAAATGAAAATCTTTATTTATTCTAAACTGATTTTCAAACTAACACACAGCACATTTATATTTTTAGTGCTCATTTTAATTGTACGTGATAAACTATATTATTTATTTATTTATTTTGCTATTGATAATGTCATTCAGTTTTCTCTTCATTTAGTAATAAAGAACCCGCTGATTTTATAAAGCTTAAATAAGTGTATATCTTTTTATCTGCACTTTTCTTTGCGATGGTTTTCACATTACATGTTTCTAATACAATGTGTAGAAATACATTGTTAATTACTAAATCATTAGAAACATTTTTTTACCAAAAAAAAAATTCATTTTAAAATATATTTAATCAATATTATTGCTATATAACACTGACACAGACCAAAATGGGAATATAAAGATTAAAGTTAACAGTATCTCCTACAGCTATAATCACCAGCAGAACGAAATCCAGGAAAATTTTGGACAAGAATTTAGAACAGATGTGCCTGTGGCCCGAAGGCTAAGACACTTTTTTTTAATGGAGAATATAATAAGGAAATAAGCTTAACTAAGAACTTTTTCTCATGATACCTCCCTGCACAGTATCCTTAAACATATTAATATTAATAATATAAAAATGTAACAATTAAGAAACCAGCATTTTTTAAAATAGAGAATTGAAAAAGCATTTTTTTAATGGGGGGGGGGGGGGTTCTGCTCTCCTGAGCCTGACTATTGAAGTGATTTGGAATCAAAATGAATGTTCATTATTTGATAAATAAATTACTTATCGAGTTATAAAGGATTCATGTCACGTGACACTTTATTCCCTTTTCTCGTGCTTCCGCATCTGGATTTTGGTTCAAATCGCTGACTTTGACAGTATTTCCTAAAAGATTTCTGTAGGCCTTAACCAAAAAAATGCAAAACGCCATGCGATTACACTGTTTTTGAATGAGAACACCTGCCAATTTTATGAGTTTCCGAACAAAAATGTATTCAGAAATGTGTCAGAAAGTGTTATTTTGGATTTGAGAACAGCCTTAACTCCCCCATTTTGCGATAATTCTCGGGCTGACCAGCCCGAAATTGGCGCGAAACGAAAGTACCGAACTTCCCTCAAATAAAGTCGACTGACCAGTTACCTTGGCAACTGGACCGAGCGGAGACCGGTTTCAGAGTTTTTCTAACGAGAGCTAAACAGTAGTTATCTATGTGTTATAAATTGCCCCAACTTTAATTTTTCAAATGGTAACACCCAGTTTTAACACTTTGTTTGAGTTCCTTGGATCAAATCAGCCCAGAAAAGTATCTAATTAACGATTTTTAAAAATATCTTTATAGAGTTAGAAAATGTCAAATTTTGAGAATGCTAATGTTAAAATCTTCAGTTCATATCTTCGCAAAAAAAATATTCAAATCAAATATCCACTTTTTAATGAGATACAATGAATTGATTTTTAAACATAATCTAGGCATTAACTTTATTCAAAAACATATTTTTAATTATGAAAATTATTAATAAAGTCACATTCAAAGAAATTATGAATTATGACCTACATTTATTTTTACACAAAAAATGAGCATCATCAAAAACACAGGTATGTAAGCCTATTTCAACCATTATTTTTTTTTAGTGAAAAATTTTACCTTTTGACAGTCTATCGGGTCTGTCTCTTGCTATTTGTTCAACCACATGAAAGGAAATCATAGAGAACAACCAGAAAGTTCATTATTATTATTATTTTTAATCTTATGCTTAGATTTTCTCTTTATTAATCTTGTTAATAAGCATATAACTCTGGATATTTACCCTATGAGATCATAATTTATTTATTTTTAATTTATGGACAAACCATGGACATATTTTCTTATACAATGCTATGAACATTTTTAAAAGTATATAAAGCATACTTTTTTTTCTGGGCTGATTTCAACCAAGGAACTCAAATATGATATCAAAAATGAGTGTTACCATTTAAACACAAAGTTGGTACAGTTTTTAATTGGTAGACAATAAAAATGAAAATAAGTAATTTTGCTTTGTAGCTACTGAGCAGTAGGTTGATTTTTTTTAAGTAGCCAGTTACTGGCTAGTGAGAATAATTTCTTTAGTAGCCAGTAAGTACATTTATGTCACTGAATATTTAATTTTAAAAGAATATACAGTAAAATCTCGTTTCAACGAATCTCTGGAGACCACTGATTAAATTCGCTATAATGAAATATTCGTTAAAGTGAAAATATTTTTATACTGAAATAGAATAATATGACTTTTTTTACAATCCAAATTATATTCGTTAAATTGAAAAATTAGTTAAATCGAGGTTCGTTATAACGAGATTCTACTGTAATGAGTTTACAGTAAACAAGTAATTTATGTACTAAGTAAAAATATTTTTATTTATATTGTTTTAAAAAGACTTGAGATACTAATTTCCAATCCATTTTAAATCTTTAAATAAGTTAACAGCAAAGTTATACACAACATGCTTATGTAGCTAACTACGTAAGTCCCACTAAGCTTAGGTACTTTCTTTTGCGGTTACGATAAAAATAGCCATTTTCGAAGCACATTTTAATGAGTTTTTTTATGCAATGGTTAAAGGGTTTTCAATTAATATTTAGGTTAATTTTTAAATTCTGAGACTCAGGTGCACCAGGAGAGGCCAGGGACTACCCTCACCTAAATTTTCAGACTTCTAGATGCGCTAGATTTCACTTATCCAGACACACAGACAAACAACTTTTTTTTTATTAGTATAGATAGATATATATCAAGGTTGTAAAAAGGCACATTTTTTTTTTTTTTAAATGGCCAAATAATTATAAAATGAAAATTAAATAGTACTAACAGTAAGAACAATTAAATTAGATATAACTAAATTAGGTTTTACTAAAATCAGATATTAATAACTTTAATTAATTAATAACTTATTAACTTTATTAAATAAATAACTTTAATAAATTAACTTTAATAAATTTAATTAATATTTAGGTTAATTTTCAAATTCTGAGACTCAGGTGCACCAGGAGAGGCCAGGGACTACCCTCACCTAAATTTTCAGACTTCTAGATGCGCTAGATTTCACTTATACAGACACACAGACAAACAACTTTTTTTTTATTAGTATAGATAGATATATATCAAGGTTGTAAAAAGGCACATTTTTTTTTTTTTTTTTTTTTTTTTTTTTTTTAATGGCCAAATAATTATAAAATGAAAATTAAATAGTACTAACAGTAAGAACAATTAAATTAGATATTACTAAATTAGGTTTTACTAAAATCAGATATTAATAACAACTAAGTTTATTATGAGAATCGGATAGCTATATAAATTTTAGATAAATTCAATAAAAAATTAGTAGTTTTAGTTGCAATTAAAAATTTAAACATATTGTTTATAAAAATTCTACATATTAAAGTAAACTTTTCAGAAAAGAACATAATACAGACACTAAACAAATGAATTTATTTAATTTTCCAGCTTTCAAAACACTAAAACTAATTATGGCTATTCAACACTTTAAACAAAAATACAAGCTTGGCAGCTTTTGTAATAGCCTCCTCAATCAAAAAAATAAAAATTCCTCAGTACCCTGTCTAAAGTTTTTAAGATCATGTAGTTTTTTTTTTTTTTTTTTTTTTTTTTTTGATTGCTCTAAAAAAATCAGTGTTTTTAAAAGGAAAATATTAAATACTGAATGTTAGGTTTAAAAACCTCCCAAGTTTAGTTATGTTCTCAACACTTCTTAAATTAGGGGAGACTGGTACACAGTGGACCACTTTTTCAGCTAAATTTTTTTTTTCTCATTCATGGACAAACCGATCTGCATGAAAATATTTTTGAATATTCCTTAAACCTTTATACATTCATCATAATTTTCTCAGAACATAATTGTCAATACATTTTTCAAAAAAAAAAAAAAATTATATGCACGCGTAAAGGGGACAAGTGTACCCCAGGAGTGGGGAACACTGGTCCACCCACCGGGGCACAGTGAACCGCTATTAGGTATTATCTGAAATACAATATAAATGTATTTTTCATTAATTTAATTCTTTTTTATTTCTCCTTTTTCCAGAAAATAACATAGTAATATAAATTTACAAGTAACATTTTGAAAAAAAAAAAATAATTATAGTTTGAAAATAATAACAGATTAATACAAGAACAATTGCAATTTGGTTGAAGTTATTACTTAAGTACAAAAAAATCATTGCACATTAAAATTTGCAAATGAAATTTCAAAATGCTTATGAGTAAGATTGAGCCTGGAGTTTTCCTGGATAACAACAACGAAAACAACAGCCCCAACAGATTCATCTACAGTTTCGGGAAAATAAACTGATTTCCATTTAATTTGCATCTCATGAATCTTATTTGAATAGAATCATCATCAATTAGACTACAGTTCTATTTATCAAAGGCAGTAAATACAAAACAAAATATTTCTTACTATGTTAAATAAATTGCTATCTTTGTTTACTTTATTTTACAGTTAAATAACTACTTTAAAACAATATTTCTTGATAGAAAATAAGCAATTATTAAATATTTTGAACATTCTGCATTACAGGAGCAGAGTGGATTGTGGACCACTGTGCCCCATGTTGAAGTTCAATAAATAATCATATTAATATTGTTTATAGCTTTCTTTTAAACATATTAACTTTAAAGTTAAATAAAAACAAGTATCTTAGCTTTGCAAAAAAGCTGTTTTATCTCATTTATCTACAATCTTTAATTACTAAAAAAATAAAAATATGATGGTAAAAAATTTTACTTTTAGAAGCTCAAAACAACCAATCAAGATAAAATAGTTCAATCTGAGCTAAACATATTTTCTGAAGGCTATAAATAATCAGTGTAGTGCTGTTGTCTATTAGGATAGAAGAGAAGCTTAAAAAAAATTTAAATAAATAAAATATTAGGGGGCGGTCCACTGTGCCCATAGGTCCAGTGTGTACCGGTCTCCCCTACATTTAATATAAACTTAATTTAAAATATATTTATTCTTGTTAACTTACCCATTCCTATTATACTTTATTTTCATAATTTCTTAATTTAATAGTTTAAATTCTGTTACAGATGTTTATCTTTTGCTGTGAGCAGTAAAAACCACACTTCACTATTCCATAATGTTTTGTTTAAGCATTCATTTTTTTTATCAGCTGTTGGAAGTAGGGGACATTACTTCCTTCTTCTAGTCATTTCTTTCAACTCCTTAAATATAGTGAGTTGATTTGCTGACATTGCTCTTTTTGCTTTTCATTTTGTAGTTTGGTGGACTGGGATGGTATAGTTTATAGCAGATGTTTTCTTTCTATAGTGAAGTTTATGTGTGGCTTGTTTTTCTTTCAAAATGAAAGTGAATTTGGATAGATCTTTTGCTCAGCTGATATGGTATGATAAAAGAGTTTTTTTAATCTGTTTCTGAAATTGATTTAACATTGTGTTGAGTCTGGAAGAAATTGTTTATACAAACAAAAGTCAAGTGAATTGTTTTTAAGAAGAAAGAGTTTGATTTATTTAAAGTTATAAAGGCATGCTTATATATTTGAGAACTTATGTTTTAGAAGAATTAAAATGTTTGTTTGTTTTTAAAACATTTCTGTATCAAGTTATTTTAAAACACAGTTCAGAAGTAATTGATATATCTACAATTTAAAAGGATGAGAGGAGAGGCAAAGTTTATTTAAAGATGGCATTATTTAATGAAGTTATTGAACTTTTTGCTATCATGCTTCATATATGGGCTTCTTACTGCATTTAAGATATAATAAAATGGCTCTGCTACATTTGTTTTCTATTTAAGACAGTTTGTTTTTACAAACTGATACTGAACACAAAATATTTTTTTGTTTTAGATTTGTTTTATATAATATGTTTATGTGTTGGCCATGATTTAAGTGAACTCTTTAGGGAATTGGATATTCATTAATAATGTTAATGTTTGTACTTGACGCATAGAAATAATATCTCAATGGTTGGAGGTAAAACTATACAAGTAGTGAAACTACAGTAGTCACTACCTTTTTTTAGCAGTCTGTAGCACTACATGCTACCTCTCCTAGTAGTTTGTATTGTTGTACAATACATTTTGAAAAATGTTATATAGCAAGTAGCACAATACACAAAATTTGCAGTTTGTAGCAAGCACTGATGCTACTTTTAACTTTACTTCAGGAGAAAAAAAATTTCCCATCTACAAATCACATGATCATGACTCGTTCCCTTTGAGTAAATTGTATTATGTGTAACAATTAGTGAATGTCAGCAACAAATCTCAACTGTAATATTTAGCAATGTTTAAACATACCTAAATTTATGCAGTGTATGATTATGCATAAATATGTTATGTACTACAATAGTAACCCATTGTTATATCACTCATTCAGATATATTGCTCTGTTTTGGTGACTCCCCAAAAGAATAAATAAGTTGTAGCTTAATAGTATTTTTTATGTAATTATATAAATGTTGATTTTATTACATATATCTCTCTTAACTGTGTTAAGAAAATTGTAACAAGTATATAAAAGACAATTTGAAGACAAACACAAAACATTTTCTTGTATGTTATTTTTCTTAATTTTTAATGCCCTTAGTTATATTACCAGGGGTCAATGCAGGTTTTTTTTCTTGGGGCCGATTTTTTGAAAAGTAAAGGTTATTTTTGTGAAAAATAACATTTTGTAACGAAAGTTGAAATCCAGTTAATCAAATTTGAACCAAGCATTTATAAACAAAAACTTCTTAAAATCCTTTTGCTGAAGTTTTTCTCTTTGGTGAACTTGTTTGTTTACAAATTACACATTTTAAAACATCACAAAATAATAAATAAATAATAAATAGTAAGATTTTAAGGAATAGAATTTTGTGAAAGGGCCTATTTTAGTAAAAGGAATTTTGTGAAGGGGCCCATTTTATCAAATTGATTTTTGTGAAAGGGCCCATTTTATTAAATTGATTTTTGTGAAGGGCCCATTTTATTAAATTGATTTTTGTGAAGGGGTCCATTTTCTTAAATTGATTTTTGTGAAGGGGACCATTTATTAAATTGATTTTTGTGAATGGGGCCCTAAATAGGCCCCAAATTTTGCATGGATCGACCACTGATTCTCTTATTTTATTATATCCCAGCAGACATGATATAATAAGGGGCCACTTAATGTGTGTCCTCAGTTTCAAGTATAGATTGTATTCTTTGACAACATCTGAAAGTAGGAAAATAATGACTACCTTTAAAAAGTAGCTTGTAGTCGCTACTTTTTAAAACAAGTAGTTGTAGTTTAATACAAAGTAGTTTCTTTAACAAGTGCATTATCTAGACTCATTAAAGTAGACTGCTGGAAGACAAAAGGTACAGTTAAAAGTACAAGCTGTTTGTATCCAATAATTTGAAACACATAAATTGCAAAAAGGAAAAAAACACAATATTTGAATTATTATATAAAAGAAAAAAGAAGAAAAAAAACAGATTGCATAATTTTTTTCTGATTAACATAGCTTTCATCATCACTGCTCTCTTGTTCGCGATTTTCAACCATATCTGTAATCATGTCATCTGTCATTTCTTGCTGTTTATCTACATTCATCCACTCAGCAATGTCCTTTTTCAGTAAGGGTTTTAGAAACAGGAACTGTTTGTGCTAAGCTTAATAAAGATTTGTCATCAGATGCTTCATTTTCATCATTTGATTGTTCTGCAGACAAAGTTTTCTGCCATGATTTCTGTAGCGTCGTTTCAATTTCTTCTCATGCTTCAGAAATCCAATACAACAGCATCCTTTAGTGTAATCTCTTTCAGACATTCTATAACTGTTCGTTCTTCAAGATCTTCAAATCAGCTTTTCTAACAGCTTTTTTTCTGTAATCCCTTTTCAAGTTCTCAAGAACACCTTGGTCTAAGGCTGTATCAGTGAAGTGACATTTGGGGGCAAAAAATATTCTTTGATATCTCCACTTGCTAGTTGCTCTTCATCCGGATGGCATGAGGCATTGTCTAAAAACAGGAGTGCTTTTCTTTAAAAAAATTTCCACTTTAGGGACAAATTGTTCATAAAAACATTCCTTAAAAAGTTCAGCATTCATCCATGCACTTTTCTGATTTCTGTAATATACAGGAAGACTCGAGATGTTGATGTTTTTGAATCCCCTTGATATTTTTGACTTTCCAATGATCATGGGTTGCAATTTCTAGGTACCAGATGCATTACAACAACTTAAAACAGTTATCCTTTCCTTTTTTCTCTTATATCCGGGAGCTGATGAATCTTCTTTTGTAGCTAAGGTTTTCGATGGTAGCATACAAAATTTTAATCCTGTTTCATCACAATTAAACAGTTGATCTTTACACAAATTGTTTTCCTCGATAAATTTATGAAAAATTTCTATGAATTTTATAACTGCTTTAGAATTTGCAGATAGCATTTCACTAGTTATGTTGAGTTGGCGAATTCTGTATCGTCTCCACCGATCGAGCCATCGAACATTTGCAGTGAAGGGTTCATTATCATAAAATTTCTTGTGAAAATCCAGAGCTTTCGACTTCAACATCAGTCCCGAAACTGGACTTCCCCTTCCCCGCAATAGCGTGGACCACAGAAATAAAGCTTCAGAGGTTTTTTCAAACTCACAGTGCTTCATTGTCTTTCCAGCTTTGTTACAGTTTGTTTTATCCACAAAAAACTTTTCAATTTGAACTCTATTTCTTTTCCAGTCACCAACAGTAACTTCTCCTACACCCAGATTGAACGAAACACTTTTTATAGACTGTCCTTTATCCAACTTCTTCAAAGCATCAATTTTTGTTTCTATCGAAACGTTTCTCTTCCGTCTTTTGTATTCATTTTTCTAGTTAAATTTTGCAATAAAAAATACTTTCTACTATGCACAAAATCGAACTCAAACAAAATATGGCAGTGTGACTGTTTATCTGTTGCAACAAGGAGACTTCAAGGACACATATCTCTTATTTTCCACTCACGCGCACATGCCCAGATCTATCAAGATCAGTTTTGGTTGAAGGATAACACTTTTTTATATCTGGAATAGATAAATAACCAATCCAAATTCATTGATAGAATGCATGTGCTCTCCCCTCCCCCACTTCTTTAATTGTGGTAAAGATAAGAGATCCCTTCTTACACCTACATTTCTTCTTATTCCCCTTTCCTTATGAGACTGCTCTGCGTGACCTTGGAATTCCGTCAATTACTCAATACAAACCCGCTTGTTTAGTACTGATATTCCTCTGTGCTCTGTACATTGTTAAATTGAAAGAGAGATAATCTACAAGTACACCACTGGTTGAGTTTAAACTTTAGTGTAAAAAACTGTCATTGTCAATGAAGTGTAAGGTGGAGGTGAAAGAAAAGTCATAAAATTCTGATTTTCTAGTCAAAATGAGAAAAAGGGATTTTTTTTTTTTTGTGACTTGGTTAAACCGAAACTCTATTAAGTGCAACTCGGATAATCACGACTACTGTATTGTAAAAATGTTTGGTCAATGCACATCAAAAATTAAGATTTGTGCCTTGAGCAGTCAAGCCAATGGAGGCAAGTAAACTACTAAAATATGTTTTAAATTAATATAGAAATATCTCAGTTTCTATTGAAATTTTCTCAAATTTATTATGAGCCTAACTGACCTGCTGGGCATTGCCCAGGCCTGAGATAATTTTGGTGGTGAGGAGTACTAAAACCCTCTTTTGGCAGCGTACATCCTCGAATTTGTATAATTTTATATTTTTTAATGAAAATCTATCCAAATGAACATAGAGTTGGGGACCCCACTGCCTTTGACTGAACACACCGGGGCATACTAGGCACACCCCAATCTGTTTTGGCAAATAACCCCTTAATTTGTATGATTTTATATTTTTTAATGAAAATCTTCCCAAATTAACTTAGTGCCATAGTAAAGAGAAAAAATAATTCAGACCCTGGCCACACCACCCACTACTGAGCCCAACAAGGGGATGGACATTTGTGCACCAGTGCTAACCAGGATCCGTATGTTCACAAGACATACATATGTCAGTCTCCATCTCCAGACTTAACGAGATGACTAGTGTGCGACGACTTGATTCCTAGCCAAAGTCAGCTGACCAGTCTACTGATGCATATGGAACCAATATGCACCTCCCATCTACCTGAAGCTGATGCCAAAAGCAGTGTATTGGTTTCCCTTAACTACCAGGATCCCCTTTCCAGGGACACAGGTTGCCACACATGGCAAACACGTGGATGGTTTACAATTCTCCGTAAGTTGATATAGACAGGATGATATCAGCTTATGCAGAATTGCCTTCACCTTCAAAGTGGAAACCACAATGAGAGTGAAACAAAGAAAAAAGAACAGACAAGAGAAAATGGTAGAAAAATGAAAAAGAGAAAGATTGCTCAGGTGCCCGGGGTTGCAAAGCACATGAATACCTGATAAAGGTATCCCCTGGGGCATATAAAATCAAAGATTTTAATTGTTATATCAATTACAATAAGTTTTATTATATATATGTATATATATATAAAGCTTTTGTAGAATAAGAGAGTTTAATACATACGCTATTGGAAATGATACCGTAGATCCACTTTCTGTCATGTAATACAAACCATAGTTTGAAAGCTTTACATGGCCCTACATTGAGAAAAAAAATCAATAGTTTAAACATTTTCAATTCACACAGCATATTTTACATACATACATTAAAATATCACAAACTATTAAAAATACCTGTATGTATTTGCATGCTGCAGGTTAAGAACATTTTTATCAGGCTTTTATTTTAAGATTCTTTAAAAAATTATAAAATCATCTTAAAGGCCATAATTTGGCATCTCAGTTACTTGTTTGGTGCTTACAAAGGATACTTGAAAAACTTAAAACTCAGGTAATGTAAATGTACACAATCCAGAATAAAAGTTCCATGCCTAAAAAATAAGTGTTAGTGTTTTATCCAATTTACTGTTTATATGATTGAGCTGAAGAAGAATATGTAAAGAAAGTAATCCCTAATCTGGGGCCAGTGCAGCCAAAACATAGAATAAGTAGAAAATATGCTAAAATCTTTTAGTCTATACAACAGGTGATATTATGAACTAGTTAGGGTCAGCTGCCTCGAATCAAGAGAAGTTTTATTGAAATATAGTATGAATACAAAATATAATCCCAAATAAAGATATGAATTCAAGGTATTTTTTGCACGGATATGTATATTGTGAATAAGCTTCCATAATTTGAAGTAAGTTAAAAGATGATCAATTTTTTTTTTATTTATACATTGCACAAATATGGCCTAGCTTTATGAACTTTCAAAGACTATTTTTATTTCCCAAAGAAACAAGTTTAATAATTTAATTTTCAGGTAAGTTATCAAATTTCATAGTATATAGAACGTTTATGAGTCACAAATCAGAAATTCTAAGTATATTAGAAATAAATTTACAAATTAGTATTTTAAGATTTTCTAAATCAGGAATAAGGAATATAATCCCATATAGTATATGGGGTTCCAGTTGATTTCAATGTAGTTTTGAAAATCTCAGGAATCACTATGCCAAACTACAGGATATTTATGATTACTAAATAGATGACATTATTCCAAAAGCTACTAATCAACATTAAGAAGAAATTAAAAAAATAAACCTCTAAAGTTTTCAAGCAGATATTCCCCACAATTACATTGGAAGACATAACTTTAATACTTTGCACTTAATTTATCAAAATAATAATTGAAACAAAATTACAATTTGCAATTATAGTTTTATATAATTTGCAAAGTTATTAATATTATTTAAAACAAAAAGATTTTTCTAATAAAATATAAAAGCTAGATATTTTAGTTTTATTAAGTTTTTATAAAATGACAAATTAAAAATAAAATGAAGCAATATAAAATAACTCACTTCAGAGTCAAAACGGATGCAACTGGGAGAAAGGCAATGATGGACAATTCCTTGATGATGAAGGTAAGAAATTCCATCAAAGATTTCAAATGCTACATTTAGAAATACTTTGGGGCTAAAAGAATTTGATTAAATGCAAGTTATGATTTTAAAATAATTAGTCACATATAGAGGAAACTGAGAAGTCACAATAAAAATGACAGTATTCTGTCACAGTAAACAGTATATACAGTACATATACAGTAAAATCTGTCTATAACAATAATTTCTATGACCTCAAAAGAATTTCCATGAGAACGAAAGTATAGCAAATTTATCTATAATGATAATTCCCTTTGGTGTAAACATGTCTATAATGATAATTTTGCCTTCTCCGAACTGACCATTTGGTGTATTGGTAAACTTTGAAATTTATAGAAGTCCAATCCTGTTAAAACTATCAAAGTAAAATCAGCATTACAACCATATTTTCAATTAAGTATATTTGGACTATATTTATTGATTCTCAGAAGGCTGGAAGAAATGAAAATGGTTAAAGAAACATTAGATCGAAACAAAGCATAAAACAACACTAGAAATCTTTTCATAAAAAAATTTAACAAGACAATTGACAATGGTGTAATTAAAACTTTTTCAATGAGGCTTTGAGATATTGACCCCTCACATGATATAAACATACACTTCTGCGATGTGGATCACTATGATTCATTTAGGCTTTGATAGGTTAGTTATCATTGCAATTCCCTTTGCCTAATAGCATTAGATTCCTATTTACATTACACAAACCTTATATCTTTTTTTAACAGTTAACATTTCTTATGGTTAATTATCAAAAATAAATTATTTTTCATTATTGGATAATTAAGATTACTGCAAAACGTTTAAAAATTCTTGAATCTATATATACTATCTATATATTTAAAATAGAAAGCATATTTTGTCAAATTCCAACAAATTCGGGCCCAATACGCATGCGTCAAAAAAATCTTCCGGGAGGACCGCTCTTAATAAAGTGAATGATTCATTGTAGAATTCAGCGCTAACACATTTCGCTGTTTACCTCCAATGCTTATTCAGCCAATGAGGTGAGGGCTTTTCCTGTCTAGAAACGTATTTGGGATTCTTTAAGATTGCTCATTCATCTCCAATTACTTTTTATAGCTTCCTGCACGCTGTATTAAACCTTGGAGGGTTTTGAAGGTATTTATTTTATTTATTATTTTAGTTATTATGATTTGCATAAATACTTAGGTGTCCATTTCGATTTTACAGTTAAAAATGAATTTAGGCTCATTTAACATTCTGAAATTGCCTTTTTAAAGCTCTGTACAGAAAATAATTATTCGTGTGTATAATATAGTAGAACACGTAATACAAAATTGGAAATTTATTATTTATTCATACGGTGTTCTGATTACTACAATAAAATTCATTAATATGTGAGAAAACAGTGATTTTTTTTTTTTTTTGTTTACCTCATACTTACAAATTAAATTGTTTTGATGAAAACATACATCTATACAAAAACCAATGTAGGGATTTTTTATGAAATTGATAATATATGGCGAAGTGTGAAAAAGATTATCAAAAGAAAAACTGAAATAACCTTATTCATTTTGCCCGAAGTCAAAAATAGTTTTGTTTTTCGCATTCTTGGGCAAAGATGTATATTGTCATGAAACCATTTTAATTTGTAAGCACGAAGTCAATAAAAATCACCATTTTGTGACAAATTATGAGTTTCATAAGAATCGCCCAAGAACAGACATGCAATCTGGTATAAAATGTATGTTGTCATCACCAAATAATGGAAAAAATGATAATAAATAACAACATTCAAGATTTGTATACATACAAACAATTTAATGGGTACTTTTCCATTATATGGACACCATGCCGAAATGTATAATGCATAATGTATGTAAATGTATGCTTGGCGGCAATGGTGTCCATATAACGGAAAAGTACCATATAATGTAAATATTTCTTAAATATTGAGAGTTTGCCAAGAAATGAAAACATTCATTGACGTGTTAGATGCATGCTTTCATCAAAACAATTATAATTTGTAAGTATGAGTTAAAAAAAAAATTCCCATTTTCTCACACATTATGAGTTTTATTGTAGTAATCGGAACACTGTACGAATAAATAATAAACGGTCTATAAGAGTTCCAATTTTGTATTATGTGAATTATTTTCTGTACTATACAAACAAAAGGACAGAGCTTTAAAAAGGCAATTTTCATTTGGATAGATTTAGCGAACATTAATTGAGCCTAAATTCATTTTTAACACTAAAATAAAAATCGACACCTAGGTATTTATACACAATACAACAAATAAAATAAATACCTTGAAAACCCTTTTGATCATCAGATCAGCATGCAGGACAATTTTTTTACCGGAGACCATTTGATGAATTTCATGATTTTTCCATTATCGATTGATGAATTTTACGATTTTACCACTATCGATTGTTGAATTTCACAATTTAACGACTATTGATTAACGAATTTCATGATTTTTTTTCCATGAACGTTTGATGAATTGCACAAAAAATTAAGAATATCATCAAATTGTCTCGGGTAAAAAAATTTTGAATATTGTCAAATGTTTTCGAGAAAAAAGTCGCAAAATTTGTCAAATGATTTTGAAGAAAAAATTGAGAAATTCACAAAATGGTTCCAGGAAAATCTTCGCCAAATGGTTTCGAAATTCGTTGAGCAACAGCGGAAAAAAATAATCTCATTTTCCATTCAATTATCACAATTGGCGAGTGTGACTATTAAGTTTAGCCAGTAGTGGCATTAACATCAATCACCAGTTTTCAGTATTACTCGCCGATTGGCGAGTGCTAATTTTGTCCTTTATCACAAACTGTATTTACATACACTACTAGATTGAACCCGTCAAAACTTAACGGCAAACAATTTGATAGTACCATAAAAATAAAATTCATAGATGCTTTGAAATGTTTGAAATTTTTGCCGAATTAAAGCTAGTTGGGGACTGGCAATTGGCTGAGTTGCATTGGCTCATGCACTCGCAGAATTTCTTTCATCTGACACATATTTATCACTGCTGTGCCAGTAAATGGTTTTCCATTTACTGGCACAACAACGATAAATCATACACAATTGTCATTATACAACGTCAGTGAATGCAGAATGCATTTATATACACTACACATTTTTCCATCTATTGATCCGATAACCATTTTGTCATTATAGTATATCTAAATACAGTATTTGTGCTATAGGATAAAATTAGCACTTGCCAATCAGCGAGTAATACTGAAAATTGACGATTGACTTTATTGCCACCTAAAGGTCAAAATAAGCACTCGGCAATAAAACATGAAAAACTGGCAAAATGCAGGATTTTCTGATTTTCTTTTTTCCACATCCGTTCGACAAAATTCATGATTTTTCTGCACTCGATTAACGAAGGTAATGATTTTTCTGCACCCGATTAATGAAGGTATTGATTTTTCTGCACCTGATGGACGAAATTTGATTTTTATACACCCAATTGATGAAATTCGTGATTTTTATGAGCCCACTTTTGATGAATTCATGATTTTTACGCGTCCACTTGACGAATTCATGATTTATAAGTGCCTGTTCTACAAAATTCATGATTTTTATGCACCTGATCGACGGAATTCATGATTTTTACGTGGCTGATTCACGAAATTTGTTTTTTCTGCACTCGATCGACTAAATTAATGATTTTTATGCATCCGTTTGACGAAATTCAGGATTTTTATACGCCCACTTGACGGATTTGTGATTTTTACGTGCCTGCTTGACGAATTCGTGATTTTTACGCACCCGTTTCACATAAAATCGTGCTTTTTACGTGCCTGATCGATGAAACTCATAATATGTAATTTTTTTTAAGCTAGGATAATTAGTTGATGAGAAACTATTTTTAATTAATTCTATCGCTTTTGTACACTCTTTTAAACATGGAACTTATCGGATCAAGACAGTTGATGTAATTAAGAAACATTTGTATATTTGTAATATTTTTGCGGGAGGGGAGGGGCGTGAACAAAATAAAAAAATGAGGCCACATCAAAAATTATGGGGAGCACATTTTGCCTACACGCAGCGGGGACTTTTCTAAATTTTGCCGACACCACTCATATGATATATCGTTTGAAAGGCCTGTGACTGCTTTTTCATGTTATGCATCTCTGGGGTCCATCCCCCCACTCCCCCGCCCAAGTGGTGCACTGTTTTAAATTTTGCACATACCCCTCATATGATATATCGCTGGAAAGGTCTTTGACCGCTTATTCAAGTTATGCATCTCCGGGGTCCATCCCACCACTCCCCCCCCCCCGCAAGGGGGAACTTTTCTGAATTTTGTTGACACCCTTCACGTCATATATTGTTGGAAAGGTCTGCGACTGCTTAATCATATACATCTCTGGTGTCCTTCCTCCCACTTTGCCCCCCAAGGAAGGTACTTTTTCTAAACTTTGCACACACCCCTCATGTGATATATCGTCAGAAAGGTCTGTGACTGCTTAATCATATGCATCTCCCGGGTCCATCCCCCCCTCTAAGGGGGGTTCTTTTCTAAATTTTGCACACACCCCTCATGTTACATATCGTTGGAAAGGTCAGTGACTGCATTATCATATTATGCATCTCCGGTGTCCATCCCCCCAATTTGCACCCCCAAGGTGGTACTTTTCAAAATGTTGCACACACCCCTTATGTTATATTTCGTTGGAAAGATCTGTGACTGCTTAATCATATTATGCATCTCCTGTGTCAATCCCCCCCTTTGCCCCTCCAAGGTGGGTACTAGGCCTGGGCCTTAAATCGATTTAAGACTAACATCGGAAATCCGATTTATCTATTGGCTTAAATTGATTTAAGTTATATCGTGATATAAGTTAAATCGTGATTTAACTAAATCGATTTAAAGCTAACATTGGAAATCTGATTTAACTAAATCAATTTAAAGCTAACATCAGCAACCCGATTTAACTAAATCGATTTAAGACAAAAAAATAGATTTAAAGCTTACATCGGGAATCCTATTATCTATTGGCTTTTATTAAGTTAAAAAAAATACTGATTTAGTGCTAACATCGGAAAAACTATTTATCTACATTGATATATCTATTAGGTCTGGGCCTTAAATTGATTTAAGTCATAAATCAATTTAAAACTAACATAGAAAATCCAATTTATCGATTGGCTTAAATCAATTTAAGCTAACATCGGGAATCCGATTTAACTAAATCGATTTAAAGGTAACATCAAAAATCCAATTTAACTAAATTGGTTTACAGCCAATATAGGAAATCCAATTTAACTGAATCGATTTAAGAAAAAAGAATGGATTTAAAGCTCACATTGGAAAGATGATTTATCTACATCGATGTATGTACCGCATGTGTGGCCATCCAAGGTTAAATGGATTTAGCAATATCAGATTTAAGGAAACACTGCAAGCCACAATGCTATCCAGTCATTCTATCCGATTTACGAAAAAAGCGATTTAAGAAAAAGCTGATTTAAGTATTGTTTTTTTTTTTTTTTTTTTTTTGGAAATTGATTAAGCATTTATATGGTTTAAAGGAAAAGGGATAATTTAATACTTAAAATCTAAATTCATCTGATTTCAGTTTATATGCTAATGCAATCTTTTGATGAAAAATTAATTTTACACATGTTTGGGCACTACTTAAATTTTTTTGTTTTATTTTCTATTATTCCGTAATTAATTAAAACCTTTTAAAGTAGAGTACTGCATCGACTCTGGTATCCTAATTTGGCCACTTTTTTCCCCTTTTGCAATTGAGAATATTTTTTTTTAATTGATTATGTATTTATGGCTGAAAAAATAAATAAGGTTTTATATTTAAAATCTGAATTCATCGAATTTCAGTTCATATTTTTATGCGTTCTTGATGAAAAATTCATTTTTCACATGTTTGGGTAATATTTTATTATATATATTTTTTAAATTTTCCATTATTCTGTAATTAATTAAAATATTTTAAAGTAGAGTCCTCCATTGTTTCGTTTATCCCATTTTGGCCATGATCCGCATGGATTTTTTTGTTTCAATTAAGAATGTTTTACTGAAATTGATTCAGTATTTATGGTTGAAGTTAAAAAAAATTATAATAAAGTTTCATATTTAAAATTCAAATTCATAGACTTTGTGTATATTTTTATGCATTCTTTTGTTGAAAAATTAGTTTTTTACATGTTTTGGTAATATTTTAATATATATTTTTTATTATTATCTAACTAATTAAAAATACTTTAAAGTAGAGTCATGCATCGAATTGGGCATCTGATTTCAACGCTGGCCACATGGATTTTTTTTATTTTTTTTTATAGCGCAATTTTGATTTTGACCTTTTTTTATTGAGAATATTTTCCTGAAATTGTTTCAGTACTTATGGTTATGATTGAAAATAATAAAATTTTATATTTTAAATCCAAATTCAACAAATTTCAATTTATATTTTTATACATTCTTTTAATGAAAAATTAATTTTTATATGTTTAGGTACTATTTGAACATTTTAGTTTTAATTATTTTTTTGTAATTAATTAAAAATACTTTTAAAAAAAGAGTTCTGTATTGAATCTGGTATCCTTATTTTTACAACAGAATGGAAGTGGGGATGGGGAGCCATTCATGATATTTTCTGCTTTTTTGTTGTTTGCTGATCATTACAAACAGATATATTTTATTACTAATCTTACAGGTTGCCAAAGGTCACAAAAAAATCAGCAATTTCAGAAATTGGGTTCTTCGAGGCTCACACACTTTCAATCCTTCTCCATCCATTATATTGATGTCAGCATTTATGTTAAACAAATTTTATTATAATAGTTAACTTTAAAGGAATTAAAACTGCATCATATTTCTAATATATTTTTCTTTCTTTTTTTTTATAACCCTCTTTTCTCATCATAGTAAATGAATGGTTAAATTCATCATTAAATTAATTGAATCTGGTTCTGCTTTACCTGAATAACTTTTTAATACTGTGTCAGTTAAAGGAGGTTTGTTTCCTTTTCTTTTGTATTATTTCTTAAAGAATTAATTCATTAAATGTATTAAAGTAGTACACTAATTTTTTTTTTAATTCATAAAGCCAAAGGTTTGGGTTTTCTAATTGTTTTCCATGTATAAAATATACCTCTTTTCAAAGCTATTTGAAAAATTAACAAGAACGAAAAATCATGCGTCAAGCATAGATTATGTAACACTTTCCAACGCTTCCAAAATAATTTTACGAATCATACTCTTTTATAAGCTAAAAGATAACATCTAAGTAATCCGAATACTTTATTCAGCCCTGTATAGGATCTATAGATTTGTATATATACTACATAGGATGCTAAATTTTAGTTCAGTTAGGAAACACGTAGCACAGTTTAAAATTCTCCGTCTGGAGTTAAATAATACGGAAATGTGTTCCCGAACTTTTGTACTTCCCTGTATAGGATCTACAGAATTTATACACACCACGTAATATACAAAAAGCGATTTAAAATTAAAATCGCATTCAGTAACTTAAAACGCACTTCCAGGAATTATTGTTAACATACAGTAGAGAATTCTTTTGTGTGTCCCTGTAAATGAACGATAACTGCTATACACACAATATTCTGTAGTAAGTCTCTTGTAATGAACCTTATATAAATTTCAATGCGTTTAAAATAGTGAAACATTATTTAAATAAACCGCAGACGATTTTTCTCCATAGACGTAATGTAACGGAATTCTTTTGACTGTCCCTGTAAAGTAAGTATAAGTGCTATGCACACCCTATTCCATATTAAGCTTCTTCTAATGCACCTTAGTGATATATATAAATTTCAATGCGTTTAAAGTATTGAAACATTATTTAAATAAACCGCAAATGATTTTTCCCCATAGACTGCAATGTAACGGAATTTTTTTGAGTGTCCCTGTAAAAAAACTATAAGTGCTACACACTTCCGTTGAAATAGGGAACATGCTATAGATAACGATTATAACATATAAAATTTGCAGGGCAATCCGAGCATATTTACGGGAGTTATAGCACGGACAGACGGCAGACGGCAGACGGCCAGACGGCCAGACGGCAGACGGCCAGACAAACCGAAGTCATAAACACTTTTCAACTAGGTTGGAAAGTGTTAAAAACTAAATATACTATATAAGGTGTTGCACTTAAAAATTTAATGATTTAATAATGAATCCTTTTTCTCATCAGCAATATTACATTTATATTATCTAATGGAGAAACATTATTTAAAAATAAAAACTTTGAAATAAATAAATATACAAAGATTATTTTAATTAATTTGTCATTTGAGAGGAAATAATTCTTTTACTTCAAATTAAAATTATATATTCCGCTTTAAAAAATTGATTTATTGATAACGACATTGTTATGAAAGATGTTCATCAACATATCTATATAAGATCTTGTGTCTATGGGAGGGAGGGGTTCCAATACTTCTTTTCAAAATATTTGGAAAATTAACAACTAAGTGTACTATATAAGACAGAAAGTGTGTGTGCGTGTGGAGGAGGGGGGGGGGGGTTACATAAAGATCTTATTTTGTCATTATAAGTTAAAAAATGGCTTCCATATCCTAAAGGAAAAATCGGTGTTAAATCGCTATTTAGCACTAAATCGCAATTTCAGATGGATGATAAATTGATTTAAGGAATCTCTACATCGCCGAGTCGTTGGTACTTTTCTAAATTTTGCACACACCCTTCAAGTGATATATCGTTGGAAAGGTCTTTGACCGCTTATTAATGTTATGCATCTGCGGAGTCCATGTCCGCCACATCCCCCCCCCCAAGGGGGACACTTTTCTAAAGTTTGTTGACACCCCTCATGTCATATATCGTTGGAAAGGACCGCTTAATCATATTATGCATCTGAGGTGCCAATCCCCCCCCACTTTAAACCCAATGGGGGCACTTTTCTAAATTTTTCCGATAACCCTCATGTGATATATCGTTGGAAAGGTCTCTGACCACTTAATTATATTATGCATCTCCAGTGTCCATCCCACCTCTTTGCCTCCCCAAGGGGCATACTTTCTATATTTTGCACACACTCCTCAAGTTATATATCGTTAGAAAGGTCTGTGACCGCATAATCATAATTATTCATCTCTGGTGTCCATCCCTCCACTTTGCCCCCCCCCCAAGGGGGTACTTTTCTAAATTTTGCACACACACCCCTCATGTTATATATTGTTGGAAAGGTCTGTAACAGCTTAATCATATTATGCATCTCCAATGCTCATCCCCCCACTTTGTCCCCAAGAGAGGCACCTTTCTAAATTTTGCATACACCCCTCATGTGATATATCGATGGAAAGGTCTGACCACTTAATCATATTATGCATCTCCGGTGTCCATCCCTCCACTTTGCCCCCCCCCCCCAAGGGGGTACTTTTCTAAATTTTGCACACACCTCTCATGTTATATATTGTTGGAAAAGTCTGTGACCGCTTAATCATATTATGCATCTCCCATGTCTATCCCCCCACCAAGGGGGTACTTTTCTAAATTTTGCACACACCCCTCATGTTACATATTGTTGGAAGGGTCTTTGACAGCTTATTCATGTTATGCATCTCCGGGGTCCGACCCGCCATTTCCCCCTCCCCACCCCCGGGTGAACTTTTCTAAATTTTGTTGACACCCCTCATGTCATATATCGTTGGAAAGGTCTGTGACTGCTTAGTCATTTTATGCATCTCTGATGTCCATCCCCCATTTTGTCCCCAAGGAGGGTACTTTTCTAAATTTTGCATACACCCCTCATGCGATATATCGATGGAAAGGTCTGTAACCGCTTAATCATATTATGCATCTCCCGTGTCCATCCCCCCATTATGAAATTCGTCAAGCGACAGCAGAAAAAAAAAATCTCAGTTTCCATTCAATCGTAGCAATTGGTGAGTGTGACTTAAGTTTTGCAATATAGTCAATCGCCAAATTTTCAGTATTACTCGCTGAGTGGTGAATGCTAATTTTTTACTACATTACAAACTGTATTTAGATGCACTATAATGACAAAATGGTTATTGTATCAGTAGATGGAAAAGTGTGCAGTGTATATAAATGCATTTTGGATTAACTGACATCATATAATGACAATTGTGTATGATTTAACGCTGTTGTGCCATGGTTTTCCATTTACTGGCACAAGAGCAGTAAATGTGTCAGATGAAAGAAATTCTGTGAGTGCATGTGCCAGTGAAACTTAGCCAATTGCTGTTCCCCAACCTAGCTTTTATTCAAGGTGGGTTTTTTATTTATTTGAATTATTTTTCAAAAATTTTAAACATTTTAAAACACCTATGAAGTTTATTTTTATGGTAAATGTATTTTTATGTTTTTTGTTTGCCGTCAAGTTTTGACTGGTTTCATCTAGTTAATATTTTATTTTACATTGTGAATTAGCGAAATCAGCTATACCCTGTTTTCTAACATTATTTTTTGCCGGTCATTTCAGTCTTATTATAGGAAGGTTTCATTGTATATAAATGAAAAAATTTTTAATTTACTTTACACATAGTAACTGATAAATTTCAGATACCAAAACTTTCATTTAGTTACACATAGGCACTAAGAGTGTGATATCACAAAAATTATATTACTTACATTTTAAGTAACGATCTGTATTTAGTTTTGTGTAATCCATCTTGATAATGTTCACAAACAATCATAACCCTTTCTAAAATTACAAGAAATGGAAAAAATATGTTAATTAAATCTCTTTGAAGAGCAAAAAAAATGGAACATTAGAATATATTAATCAAGGTAGCTTTATCTATACTAATAAAATAAAGATGTTTGTGTGTATGTACATATTTTGATTGTCTGTGTCTGATGGCTAGAAAAATTTACCACACGTAGAGGTATGAAACTTTCGATGAGGATAGTCCAAGGCAGCTCTTAATGTCCCTGAGGCATATTTTTTTTCTTTTTCTGATAATTTGCTGATATATTAATTAAAAACCATCATGAACATTGAAAAATTATGCACATTTGCAGTTTGGAAGAATGCACAGAAAATGGCTCTTTTTTTTTTTCACGTCTTTCAAAGCCGTCATTGGCTTAACTATTCAAAATATGGAAAAACAAAAGATGCCAAACCACATCTACATACTTAAAAATTTCTAAAGGTGCAATCCATTTAAATTAGTACAAATGCTAACACTTTAAAAAAAAATTATTTTGAAACCTCAAAAACATATTTACCCCCCCCCCCCTTTTTCGAAGCATACATCAGCAGGACAATTCAAAATACAGAAAAACAAAACCCACTTTACCAGTTTGCTTTTTCCTTTAAAACAACAACTAAATAAACATTAACTCTTTCAAAAAAATCCTTTTCCGAATCCACTTTGGGGTTTTCATTTTTTTCTGTAATGTTTAAAAATCTGCATCCATGCTTCTGATTAAAATAGGAAAAAAAGAAAAATAACCAGACCATAGCTACATTCGTTTTTCTTTCTAAAGGTGGTACCCATTTACATAAATATTAACACTTTAAAAAAAATTTATTTCTGAGACTCACTTTTGCGACTTTCTTTTTTTTTTCTGCAATGTTTAAAATTCTATACCAGTTTCGGAAATCAAGAACGAACAAGAACGAAAAATCATGCGTCAAGCATAGATTATATAACACTTTCCAACGCTTCCAAAGTAATTTTACAAATCATACCGTTTAATAAGCTGAAAGATAACATCTAAGTAAACAATTTGGAAAACGCATAACATATTTAAAAACATAATTTCAGGAATTTCCAACATATACAATATTCAGAAAAATGTCCTAATACTTTTATTCAGCCGTGTTTATGATCTATAGATTTGTATATATACTACATAGGATGCTAAATTTTAGTTCAGTTAGGAAATGCGTAGCACAGTTTATTCTGGAGTTTCTGTCAATAAACAGAAATGTATTCGCGAACTTTTGTGCTTCCCTGTATATGATCTACAGAATTTATACATACCACGTAATAGACTAAAGTGAGTTAAATTTAAAATCGTGTTCAGTAACATAAAACGCACTTCCAGGAATTATTGTTAACAGACAGTAGAGAATTCTTTTGTGTGTCCTTGTAAATGAACGATGACTGCTATACACACAATATTCTGTAGTAAGACTCTTGTAAAGCACCTTAGTGATATATATAAATTTCAATGCGGTTAAAATAGTGAAACATTATTTAAATAAACCACAGACGATTTTTCTCCATAGACGTAATGTAACGGAATTCTTTTGACTGCCCCTTTAAAGTAACTATGAGTGCTATGCACACACCCTATTCCATATTAAGCTTCTTGTAATGCACCTTAGTGATATATATCAATTACAATGTGTTTGAAATTGTGTAACATCATTAAAATAAACCGCAAATGATTTTCCCCATTGATCATAATGTAACGGAATTCTTTTGAGTGTCCCTGTAAAAAAACTATAAGTGCTACACACTTCCCTTGAAATAGGGACCATGCTATAGATAACGACAATAACATATAAAAATTGCTGAGCAATCCAAGCATATTTACGGGAGTTAAAGCACGGACAGACGGCCACACAAACCAAAGTCATAAACACTTTTCAACTAGGTTGGAAAGTGTTAAAAACAAAAGATAACAAAACATGTCTACATACCGGCCAACTTTTGAAAATGGCAAAGTGTAAAATGATGCATGAAGAGTATTTCACACAATTTTTTTTAACATAAAACCCTTGTAACCCATGTTTAAGTAACACATACACAGTCTTTTTCAAAACATTTTAAGTACATAATAGATGAATAGTATTAAATAATACAATGCTGACCATTATAAAGATAGTTTGATGAGAAAAATATGAAAAACATTACAACACTCATTAAGAAACTGATTTTAAAGACATATACACAGCTTTTCTTATCTAATTTTTGCTTTACGTCTGAGCAAATTTATTTAAAACACGACTTCTTACATGCAATACAAATTTTAAAAATCTTCCTGATGATTTTTGACAATGAAACCTGAACTCATTCTTTGACAATACTAAATATTCCCCTCACATTCATCATTTACCGTTACTATAAGCAACTAGAAAGTTATTCATAAATTAAAAGATGAAAAATGAAACTTGGAAGAAACTTTGCAAAAAAGTGTATAAATATGTGCCCTAAGTGTAAAAGTGTAAAAAATGCACCTAAAGTGTAAATTTTACACCTAAAGTGTAAAAGTTGGCAAATATGTATCTAGGTTCAATTTCCCTTAAAACAACATCTTTGGTTAAAAAAAATATTAACACTTTCAAAAGCCTTCATTTCCAAAATGGACTTCCACGATTTTTGTTTTTTCTGCGATGTTTAAAAATCTGCATCAGCTTTGGAAATCAACATCCAAAAAATACCAAACCATATGTACGTACATTTTACTTTAAAATGACGTCTTCAGTTTAAAAAAATAGCATACATTTACCTTTAAAATGATGCCTTTGGTTAAAAAGAGTATTAATATTAAACCTTTAAAAAAATTCATTTCTGAAACTCACTTTTCTCCCTTTCTCAAAGCCTTTGAAGATGATTTTCCTATTTTAATTCTTTAGAATATTTTCATTTCTGCACACTTACATTTTCAACAGAGAGAGAGAGATAGCTTTGTGATTTCAAAAAAGAGAGGTGGGGAGTGGGAGAATATTATTTAGTTTTTCTCAGGAACTTTTGGTCAGAATAATATATCTAAGCATCAGAAATTAAATTGTCAATCACTATTATGAGGGACCCTTAGTTCATTTAGATAGATTTTCATTTAAAAATATATGAATTCGAGGATGTATGTTGTCAAAGGCAGTGGGGGCTCCCAACCATTTAGCACCGTTTAGAAAGATTTTTATTTAAATGCCTAACATCATTCAACACTGATTTTAGGTATATTTAAGGTTATTATCACAGGCCTGGCAATGGCGGATGGATCAACTAGTTGTAAATAAAAATCTAAGTGAAGACAACATTAAAAAATAAATCTAAACAAAGATTATGACTAATTACAGTTACATAATACTTTATTCTAATTATGCATAACAAATAAGAGATGAAAAGTAATCTTAATTGTGGTTTCTTTAGATACTAGCATTTTCTCAACCAACCACATTAAGTAAAACAAGTTTCAATAAACATTTTCATAATGTTCAAAAATAAGTTTGTCTTTCTTCTCAATTAGAAATCACTCCAGCACTTTAATACTTCAGTTTCAACTAAGCAATGCAAGACAAAAAATGCCTATATTAGTCAGTTCTACCATACCTAATTTTTTTTTATTAGTTTTGAAACATTCCATTATAATTAAATGTCAGTTGGGCTGTATTTATATAAAAAAGAAATTAAAAATCAAATACACACACTCACAATAATACTTACTGTAAAATCCGATTATAAGTCCCCCCCCCCCCCCTTTTCAAAAGCTGAAACTGTTAAATTTATCAGGAGGGGAGCGCACAAGATAAACAAAAATAATTTAAAAAATTGTTTTTAACATTAATTTAGAAGAGAAAAATATACAGGGGTCAGAATCTTCCACATTTTGGTGGATTAAACAACCATTTTTGTGGAGAAACTAAATCTCTTTCATGAAATTTTGTTTCTCCTTCAACACACAAAATTTAATCTCTTAGAAAATTTTTCTTTTTCTTTTAATTCTTTCTGCTCTATCTTTATTGTTTGAAACAAAATTTCCGCTCTATTTGTTACTGTATCATAGTAATAAATAATCAATTATCTAAATAACCTTGCACTCCCCCCCCTCCCTGCCAAAATTACCACTACTCTTTTTTGCTCCCTTCTGGTACCAAACATACAAAGTTTAACCTTTAGAACACTTTAATTGATTTTTTTTCTTACCTATTTCTTACTATATAGTGACAATAAATAAATAATCTATCAACCTAAATTACCCCCTTCTCTCCAAAATTTCTATTTCTCTCACTTTGCTTCCCTCCTCGCACCTTATGAAGTTATAAATCTTAAATTCTTTGACTGTTAATTTTTTTCCTGTTCGATTTGTGATTTCACTGTAACAATAATTAAGTAATTATCTAAATCTCCTCTACTCCCCCTCCCCCCGATTGTCCTCACCTCCCCATCACACAAAGTTTAAAATCTTTAAATCCTTTTGCTTTATTTGTAACAGTAATCGAATAATCATCAAAATTATCCTCCCCCCCCCCCCCCCCACACACACACCAAAAAAATTCTGCTCTTTGATTATTTATTGGCACAGCATGTCAATAAAAGGACTTTGTGCCATTAAACCCTATACAACCAACCTTTGACCCCCCCCCCCCCACCAGCCCACAGATTAAAATCTCTAAATCTCCATTGTTACTTTGGAGCAACAATAAAAAAATAATCATCTAACACTCCCCTTAAATCTCTATTCTCCCACCCCACAGAAAAAAGGGTAAATTTCTAGGCATGAAGGGCAGAGAGAATATTTTCCTCTTTTTAGGGTTTCGTTCATCTCACGAAACCTTATTCATCCCGCTACATTGTTTGTCTGTCACAGAGCCGGTTCTCAGAAACTATATAACTTACATACTTGAAATTCTGTGTACTTATAGCTGAATACCTACTATGAAGCTAAAATCATAAAATTTAAAAAAATCATTTTAATATAGAAAGATAAAAAATCAAAAATCTAACAGAGTTTTCCTATTAAATTTAAACACATTTCATTGTAGCAGTTGCCAACAATTAAAAATCCATAAAAAAATTCTTTTTACAATAATTTTCTATTGAAAGATTTCCATGTGCAAAATGAAATAAAAAGTTTCACCAATTGAAAAAAGATTAATATGACGTCATATTGGTAATAAAACGAAAATTTTCAAACATTTCTCAATAATACAAGGAGTATGAGTATGTGCAAGTACAGAAAGCAGGTTAATATGACGTCATTAGAGAATTAAAAAGAAAATTAATCTGACGTCATACTGGAAGTTTAACGAAATTTTCAAATGTTTGAGAAACATACAAAGAGAGTATCAATATGAGTAATAGAGAAAGCAAGTAGATATGATGTCAAAAAGTAATTATAACGTCATATGAGTTTGAGGAATGTACTGAATCATGATAAAAACTCGATTATGGAAATATTGGCATATTTAAACATTTTGAAGGTCTCTATACAACATGTTTAATTTTGAAATTGATTTTTTTTAAATATCGCATTTAGTCCACATGACAGAGTATAATAGAGGGCTTCGAGAGGGTCCCCTGCTATTGGACCGGTTCAGATTTTTTTTTAAATGAGAAAAATAGACTGGTAAATTTTTACTTTATAAAAAACATGACTTTTTTGGGGGGGAAATGAAATTTATTTGGATTTATTAAAGAAAGGATAAAGTGTTTTGAAAGGAATATTAAATGAAACCCTTTGTGCAATCTTCGATCACACTTACCCACTTGTTTGCTATTCTCCCCACTGATTGTTTGTTAATGGGAGGTAAAATTTATTTTAGAGAACAAAGTGGGAATTGTACCTTTTAGGAGAGAGAAGAACTAGATGACTTGTAATTTACTTATCATTACTAGAGAGAAACAAATACAGAAAACTTTTTAAAATATGAGTTTTAAAGATTTTAAACTTTGTATGCTGAAGGGGATAGGGGTGGGACAAAAGTAAGAAACAACATTTTGGGGGTAGAGAGATAATTTAGATGACAGATTATCTATTTATTAAAATGTACAAACATTATGTCTGATTAATATAAATTAAAAAATAAAATTACTTAAAATAGACATATAAAAAATATTAAAAACAATTGTAAATGCTTCGGAGGATGAACTTTTCCTCCGAAACGATTACAATTGTTTTTAACTTTTTTATATGTCTATTTTAATAAAAAAATGTCTGTATTTTAAGTAATTTTATTTCTTATCTATTTGTTGTTACAAAAGACTAACAAATAGGACAGCAGATTTTTTTAAAGAGTTAAAAAAATTTTAAACTTTGTATGCTGGGGGGGAGGAGAAAGTATAAATTTTGGAGGGAAGTTTTTTCTAAAATTTAGATGATTGATTATTTTACTTCTTGTTACTACTAGAGAGGACTAAATTTAAGAATAGAAAAGAAAATCAAAATTGCAGATAGCTTACTTTTGAGGGGAGGCTTATAGTCCGTATTTTTAGGTATTTAATTAAAATTATAAATCTGTTAACTTCATATGAGGGTTCTAAATGAAGTAGTGGTAATGCAGTGCAGAAAGTCGCAGAAGATTGGGCATGCACAAACAGGATATGGTAGCAGCGAGGTGGCACTGCTGCCGATGTGTAGAGTACATAAAACAGTCAATCCAGTTAGAAGGGATAGTTGCTATGTGGTGTTGAAGTGGACAATGTCATTTTTACTGCTCTAAACCATGTTTACCAAAGGTGATCAGTGGTCGTAGATTAAAATCGAGGTTGCCCATGGCAAAAATGCTTCTGAATGTTATCAGGGATTATGTGAAGGCTGGGGCGAGAATGCATTACTGTATAAAATGGTTGCACGATGCGTTGGAATGAGACTGTGGATTTGTACTGTGCAGGTCAGCTGTCCTTTCCTCAAGAACAGATTGACATTGTGAGCAGTGGCGCAGCAAAGGGGGGGGGGGCCCTAACCCCCCCCCTGAGCTAAAAACAATTACTATAATTGCCGCTTCTATGAATCAAAATTAAAGTTAAAATTATTTTTTTTTTCCGCCTTGGTGGAATCTGCCGCTTTGTTAAATCAAATTCTATTCAACAATGTGATTCAATTAAATGGCGAAAATTCTACTTGAAACTGTGAAAGCGTATATTACATGAATCAGTTAGGTCAAAACTGGTTATTTGGACTGTGTCACTTTGTCGAGACGTCTTATAGTAAAAGAGGGGTCTACTGCCACACAGATGCTTTGAGTTATATGGTATACAGTGGGCCGTTTCTTAATTGCATTTCTGTCTTTGTTCTATGTTCGAAACAACAATAGACCATGGAATTCCAGGGAAAAAAATAAAACATACACTTTGTAAGTTTCTCTCAGTTTCAAACGCCTTTTTTTTTTTTTTTTTTTGCATTTTTTGCTCTCAGTTATATCTAAGAACAAGCTATGCGCGTACCCAGAAAAAAATCTTTGCAAAAGTAAGAATTTTTTTTAAAATGTACTTTAAAGTTATAAAAAGCTATTTTTTTATTGTGAACAGATTTTTGCAATCAGTGTTTCTTTCGAATCATTTGTTTCTTAGGGGGTCTGTACATAAATTTACAGACTATATTTCATTTATTGGTAATGTAGCAACGACGTCTTGCTCTCGGGAAGGCACTGCATCCTGTCCTCAGCAGAAAGAAGCACTGATTGTAATTTCATTGATTTATAGATACTTGCCTGTGAGCTTAATTTGTGCCGGTGCTTACCGGAGTTCGCTTCAATACTTCTTCATTTTTAGTCAATGTTTAAATATTAGTCAGGCTTCACCGGAGCTCATAAACATTGCGCTCCGGTGCTCAGCGGAAGAGCATTTCTGAAAAATCTAAGCTTAAATTATGTTTTCCTTTTTCTCCCATCACCAATACATAGAGTCATTTCCTACCAAAGCGTTTACATATGTGACGTAGCGTGTTGCACACGTTGGAGCATGTATCTATCTAGCGATCACAGATGTAGAAGACTCAATTGTTTTTTGTCTCAATGGTTTTCGAACAGCGATGAGAAATACCAGAATTAAGGCTGCTTGACAGTAAACTTGAGATTCCCCTCGCTAATGTTAATCCTATGGGTGTTGGATGCATTCGTATTTTTTAAATATCTCTTCGAGAAATTAACATTTTTGACTTCTGGTTTCTGTGTACACTTCTTAAAGGATGTCTCTTTTTTTCTTAGTTATCAAATTTTTTGTAAAATATACACTTAATTTTATGTAAAGTGTTACACTCTTATTCAGTTTTGCTAAGATTTTAATACATAAAATTATAAATTAAGCACATATTTTAGAAATATTTTGACAACTAAGAAAAAAAAAGACATCCTTTAAGAACATTATACAGAGAACAGAAATTAAAAATATTAATTTCCCAAGGAAATATTTTAAATATACGAATGCATGCTACGCCCATAGGATTATCATTAGCGAAGAGAATCGAGAAGTTTACTGACGAGCAGCCTTATTTTTCTCCTCCTATTTTTACTCATGGTATTGTTATGTTTAGTCGCAGTAATTTTCTCGTGTTTGTAAAACATTATAAATTTGCAATGAAGCTCACAGGTGAACAGCTCCTGTTTTCTGTTTTGCTAGTTTATATAAAAACATCCTTAGCGAGTAAGATTTTCTGAAAATTCCTAATTTCTGATTTCAATGTTTTTTGCTCTACTATTATTTTTTGGGGCTGTAATTCTTGCTTATTTTCTGCTCTATTCATTTATTGAATTTTATTATGTGTAATTGGATTTTTTTTACAAAAGACGAAATTGCTTTAAATTTTACAAATAATGTATGAAATATAAATATGCGGGTGGGATAACAACCATAATGCATCTCTACCTCTAATGAGGGTTTGGGTTGATGGTTGTTATTACTGCTGAAAACAAGAGCTCCGGTACTCTTTTTGCTAGAATTTAAGCTCTGCCTGTGAGTATGGATTTTGAAAAAACAGGCGTTAAATGTGAGGCATTTTCTCAGAAAAATACTATCTATAATTACACACAATTTTACGCTAATCATGCATTATTTTAAATTGATCATCAATAAATTAGTTATACATTGATTTACACTTATTGCATTTTAACGAATGCTACTTGCATGTCATTAAAATTATATTAGCTGACCTGTCCGGCGGTGCCCGGACCCATGATAATTACCTCAAATTTGCATAATTATATGTCTAATATCAATTTTATATTTTTAAATGAAATTTTCACTAAAAAATACTGATTATTAGAGGGAAAAGCATTTTTAAAAGACACTTTCTTGTTTGGTGTTTTTTTTCCTCGTAAAGGTCTCTTGTTTCATTGTTTAAAAAAAAATAATCCCAGCTGTCTGAATTCTATAAATTTTTCATCAGTTATAAATATAATGTTTTTACAGACCGTGAAAAAATATTGATATCTAGCTGTAAAAGAAATGTTTGCTTCTCGCCTTTTTTATTCTGATGGGTCCTTTAAAATAACAACAAAAAAAGTTAGTCTGAACTCTCTGAAATTGTTTTCGATTGTAAATATAACTGTATTGAACCCCTCTTTAAAATTCCGTGAAAAAAGTCTAAGTGTTTGACTAAAGTCGAAGAGAACAGAGTCACAGAAACACAGAGTCTCATAGAAAAAAACTAAGTCACAGACTCAGTCACATTTAATAGTGAAAACATGAGCCAAAGCCGAGCGAACCCATGCCGAAACACCTAACTTTCTTTAAGCATTTTCGTCAAAAATTTCTCAGATTTTTTTTTAATACTTTTATTCATCAAAGCGTTTAAAATTTTTTGTAGGTGTTGTAAATTTGATCGTCCGAGATGCTTTTAAAAGACTGTGTCAAAATACAGACGTTTAGTTATTTTAGGTGCTGTAAATTTGATCTTCCGAGATGCTTTTAAAAGACTGTGTCAAAATACAGACGTTTAGTTATTTTTAGCATAGAGAAAAGATAGTCTTTGAAAGGCGCGATATGACATGTGTTCTAAATAAATCATAATTTAGAATGCTTTCAGTTATTTCACACCTTTAAATTTCTCATTTATAATAAATTCTTTATGCCGAACATTTTCATCTTAAAAATAATCTCTGTACTAAATTTCAAGTATCTAACACTAACAGTTTCAACTAAATCATAATTTAGACCGCTTTTAGAAAAATTTCTGCTCATTTCATCCTTTTAAATTTTGATTTTTTTTTAAAAATGTTCTAAGGAAGAATTTGCTACATAAAAGTAATCATTATGCTAAATTCCAAGCTTCCATACCAATTGTATCACATAAATCGCAATTTTAGAATGCGTCTTACTCTTGCATTCTTTTAAATTTCTAATTGAAAAAAAAAAATCTGGGCGAGCATTTACATCTTTTAAGTAGCATCCATATAAAATTTCAAGACTCTAGCCCTAAAAGTTTTAAATATATTATGATTTAGAACATTTTTAGAACGTTTTTTGCTCATTTCCCTTTTTTAAATTTCGAATTTTTTAAAAACCATTTTGAACGAGTATTTATATATTAAAAGTAACCACTATGTCAAAAACCAAGCATTTATACCAACTGTATCACACAAACTGCAATTTTAAAACTTTTTTGTTCTTGCATCCTTTTACATTTCGAGTTTTTAGAAAACTGTTCTGGATGATCATTTACATTTCTAGAGTAACAGCCGTGCCAAATTTCACATATCTAGCACAAACAATTCCTAATTAATTGTTTTTAGATCATTTTCAGACCTTTTTCTGCTCATTTCCTCCTTTTAAATTTAGAATTTCTTTAGAAATCGTTCTTAGAGAGCGTTTACATTCTAAAAGTTACCACCATGCCAAATTCCAAGCTTCTATACCAACTGTATCACACAAATCGCAATTTTAGAACGTTTTTTATTTGCTCCTGCAAACTGTTCTGGGCTAGCATTTAAATCTCTAAAGTAACCACCATGCTAAATTTCATGTTTGTAGCCCTAACTGTACAAATAAATTGTAATTTAGAACGTTTCCTGCTCCTTTCCCCTTTTTAAATTTCGAACTTTTAAGAAACCATTTTTAGCAAGCATTTACATCTTTTTAAAGTAACCGCTAGACCAAATTTCAAATTTCTAGGACCAACAATATCGTAGAAACCGCAATTTTAGAATGTTTTTTGTTCTTGCACCCGTTTGGAAATTCTTTTACCGAAAAAATTGTTTGGAAATTGTTGTATAAAATATAGCCTATGTTAGAGAGGAGATGGTTACCAGAATTTTGACACCATTATTAAGGTTCCATACTTAAAAAGTAAAAACGGAACAGAGGCGGATTACCAAATAGGCTGAGTAGGCTGAAGCCTAGGGGGCCGACAAACTGAGGGCCCGGCGCTAAGTTTTTGACTTTTTTTTTCTAAAAAATATATATGTATACATATGTATAATATACATATGCATACATATACATTGTATATGTGTGTGTGTGTTTGTATATATATATATAAATGTGTGTGTGTTTGTATATATATATATATGTATATATATACACATTTATATATATATATATATATATATATATATATATATATATATATATATATATATATATATATATACAGTCAAACCTCGTTATATGGTCACCCGCTTATATGGTCATCCCGCATATATGGTCACTTTTGAAAAGTCCCGGCTGACTTAATAGGAATTCTGTGTATTTTGTTTCCGCATATATGGTCATTTCAGAATACCTGTACCCGCGTATATGGTCACTTTACTTCTGAAAATATCTTTCTTCCAGGAAACGATTAGCCATACTTCCGATCAATGAAAAAGTTTTCTTTCATTTCCATTTTAGTATAGCTGAATAGAAGCTGTCAATTTGATTTATTGAGGAGGAAAGCGTTTAAAAAGGTACAGGGACTCCATTACAAAAGGACTTTTCTCCTTTCCCTTCCCCACACACTTCACATTGCTGCTGAAAGAATTTCACATGCCAGTCTCATTTCTTAGAAAACGGGATTGCAACCAACTTTGTACACTAATCTTTAGGGAAAAGAACACGTGTGGAATAAGTGTCACCTTCACGCCAATAAAATTCTAAAATTGTTTCACCTGTTTTTGGTCACTGCTTTTTTGTTCAGGATTCACTTTCAATTGCTTATGCTTGCGAGTAAACATGGCTGCAAAACGAAAAAATTTGTCATTTAAAGAAAAAAGTGAACTGATAAAATCTTTTCAAACATCAAATTTATCTAAAGCAGCATTTGCGAAAAAGCATGGAATTCCAAGGACAACTGTAAACAATATTTTATCAAAATCATGTACTGTAGATTTCAAAAATGGAAAGAGAAGACAGGAGCTTCCCCATTCGACAAGGTTGAGCAAGCGCTTGTGATTTGGATAAAAAATGCCAGATCTCAAAATATGCCAATATCTTCCTTCATCTTAAAAGAAAAGGCTTTACAAATTGCAGCTGAATTAGGAGAATCCGATTTCAATGCTAGCAATGGATGGCTTCAAAGATTTATGTTCCGGCAAGATTTATCTTTCAAGAAAGTATGCGGTGAAGCTGCTGATGTGAATGACAGTGAATTAAACGAATGGAGAGAATCTGTTTTGAGTGATGTCCTCAAGCGTTATAATCCTTCTGATATTTACAATGCTGATGAATGTGGACTATTCTATCGTGCTCTACCAGATAAAACTCTTTCTTTTAAGAGCAATAAATGTATAGGTGGCAAGAGAAGCAAAGACAGATTAACCATTTTATTAGCAGCAAATATGGATGGCTCAGAAAAACTAACTCCATTGGTTATAGGAAAATTTCTGAGACCCTGTTGCATGAAAAACATAAAATCTTTGCCCGTGTTCTACGATGCGAACCAGAAATCTTGGATGACAACAAGTATCTGGGAGAAAACAATCCGACGTATGGATAGATATTTCTCAAAGAAAAAAAGAAAAATCGTTTTCGTTATCGACAACTGCCCTGCCCATTGCGACATTCCTCAATTAGAATCCATTGAACTTGTTTTCTTACCTCCAAACAGCACTAGTGTTTCCCAACCCCTAGATCAGGGAATTATTCAAAATTTTAAAGTAAACTACCGGAAGTTACTCCTTAATGGCATGATTTCTGCAATTGATCAGAATGAGAAGTTTTATGTGTCCGTGTTGGATACGCTGTTTTATATAGACAAAGCTTGGAATAAGGTATCAAAGAAAACCATTTCAAATTGTTTTAGACATGCTGGTTTTTGCCCCTCTGAAAATGATGGATTATCGGACGACAAAGATGAGGATGTGCCTCTATCTGAACTTGCAAAGCGTCTTCAAAATTATGGATGCACCGTACCTGATGAAATGGATTACGTAACTATTGATAATGATTTAGCTACATCTTCTGAAGTGTCCATTACTGGAATTGTCTCCGAAGTGTTAAATTCAAATGCTTCCGGAAGCAACGATGAAGAGAGTGATGGTGAATTGGAAATTCAGCCTGTAACTCAGGCAGAAGCTCTCAAGGCACTGAACGTTGTTAGGTGTTTTTTTGCGCATTCAGAAGCTTCAGAAGAACATTTTAAAACTGTTAATAATCTTGAAAAGGTAGTGCTAACAACAGAGAAACTGAAGCAAAGACAATCCTGCATAAAGGAGTATTTCAAACACCGTACTGTACATTCCTAACTATTCTGTAAGTAATGCATTAATTTCTATTATAGTAGTATGTATTATCCCATTCAGTTTCATACTTAAACTAAAATAAAATAATTAATTAATATTATGTACACTTCTGTTTTTAAAAACTTCATGTTTTTAGCTTTTTTTTTTATGTTGACAAACATGTTTAAGATTAAAAATAGCCTTTAATTTTCTTTTATCGCATATATGGTCACCCCGCATATATGGTCACTTTTCAACGGTCCCCATGGGTGACCATATAACGAGGTCTGACTGTATGTATATATATACATATATATGTTGTATGTGAATGTATATAAATATAGAGCAGGAGGAGGGCCCCAATGTGTTAAGCCTAGGGCCCCCGGTAGGTGGTTAATCCGCCTCTGAAACGGAACTATTATTATAAGATCACTCATGTGTCTTATTTTTCTGGCACTCAGCGGGGAGTTGAGGTTTATCGACGCAGAATCATCTAAGGATTGTTGGTAATGATTTTCGAAAAAAATGTGTTTGTAATTAGCTGAGATATTAATTAAAAACCCACCTAGAAAACCCATCTTACTTTCCGACCTTCTTTTGAAGCGCGTTTGGCACAATGCTAAGATTAAACTTTGTACAAGATATTTGCTTTAGGTAAGACGAATCATAGTGATAGTCAACATTTTTCATTCCAACTGAATTCAATTATTGAAGGCAAATATTGAAAAATAATTCATAGAATAATTCCAAGATATTAAGAGTTATTAATTTTGAGACAACAATCGCTTATAATTCAATATGTAATTCATTTATAATGAAAAACTTTTCGATAACAAATCACTTGAATTATCATGCCTGCATATGCTTTCATTTTTGAAAATGAATCGGAAAGTTTCGCGTTGTTCAGCATTACTTTTTTTAAATGCTTTAAAATTGTCTACTATTATGTCAAATATGATTGACAAGTAACTTTTCGTGTGAAACTTAGCGACTTCTTCCGAAGTGTGATTGGTTCGCTGCCAAGTTTAAACTTTGTACAAGGTCTTTGTTTTAGAGGGAGATATATTCATTGTTTTTGATATATATTCATTCCAATACCAATAAAATTAAATTATGGCAGGTGGTATTGTTTTAGGTATGTGACTATGTGAGTATATTGTCTTTGAACAGTTTTGATATTTTGTGTGGAACCCTTTGTACGCGAATAAAACTCGCATATGACCAATCACTTTTTTTAATTGATTCTGTAAATACAGAATTAACCCCTGCAAAAAGAATAAATGTTGCTGTTTTATAATCAGGGTTGTTAAAAATCGTGATTTTTTTTAAAAAATCAAAAAAATCGGATTTTTCTTATTTAAATCAGATTTTTTTGATTTAAATCGGATTTTTTTTATTTTTTAAAATATTCTTATAGTATAATATTATTTGTGTACTCTGCACATATTTATTTATATTTTCTGCATAGATTTACATATTTCTATTAATTTCATTACAATTTCTAGATATGAATTCAAAATAATTTAAATTTAAAATTGTTGCAAACAAATTTAGATGATTCATTTAAAATTTAAAACATTCTAATATTAAATTGTTATACATATAAATATGTGTGTTATATGTATAAATTTCTATTTAATTTAAAAGTAATTAAAATTTTCTTTCGTGTATTACTCCAAATAACACATATTTTATATAACAACGTGTAATAAATACAAAAAGAATGCTAAATGCATATGGGTATATATTTATTATGCATCATGCGAGAACAATTCTATAATTTTTAAGTTATGACAAAATATTAAATAGAAACAGTTTAACATTGGTGAATATCTATAAACAGATAATTACCATTAATCATTAATATAAAATTATAGTTTAACATTAGATTAAAATTCAATCTCTTACAAAATCTGGTTTTTATTTTGTAATTATTTACATATATGTAATTATATTAGCATTTTTAACTATTTATGCATTTAAGGTTTTGTATACGAACGCCAATTTGGCTGCTTTATCATTTCCTAATTTATTTCTAAGTTTAGATTGAACTAAACCATATGTTGAAAAAATCTGTTTCATGGAGGAAGAAGTAGCTGTTGCTGTAAGCAGTTGCTCTATGGCTTTCTTTACACTCCCCTCACCATCTGATACACAAATTTCTGAATCAAAGTGTGTTTTCCACCAATCTAGGGGAGAAATCTTTGTTACGATGTCTTCATCAAATAAAAATTCAGAAAAGGGATCAGATTTTCCTTGAAATTTCATTATCACGGATATAAAATGTGAACTGTATTTGTCTTTAGCAAAAAGTAAGGCTTTCTTTTTTTCATCATTAGTCAAATTCACACTATACTATTCTAAGGCACCAAATGCAAGGTAATCCTATAACTAAAAGTGTGAAGCTATCAATTATCAGTGTTTTTGCCCCCCCCCCCCCTTACTCAGCCATGATCAATTTTAGAAAACAATCTTGCTTATTTGACAATACAAATATGACTGCTTAGTGCTTAGCATAGTACAATAACATTTCTTATTTTTTTCCATTGCAATAAGCAATGAATTCTAGGAAAAGAAAGAGGAAAGGGATCAGTTACAGGGATTAAAGTATTTTCAATTATAGAAGAAACATGAAACTGGAATTAATTCTATGTTAGACAAACAGTCCAAATATTTATGTTATAATTAGTTCATGTATTGATCACATTATATGATCAATACATCAACATACAGGATATTGTAATTTGCAGGTAAATGTAAAACAAACTTATGAATTATGTATAATTTGCTTTAGAGAAAGTGACTCTCGACTGAAAATACTATTATATTAAATAGATTTAACTTTAGCTTCAGCATTTTGAAAATGGAAGTGACTAAGAAAAAAAAAAACTTTAAAAATTAGTAAGTATTTATCAGTAGTTTTGGAGAATGTACTATGGATAGATAATATTTTTAATGCAGTGTTGCATTTACTTTCATAATATAATAGTATTTTTAATCTATAAAAGTTTTATTTAATGTTATTAAAAGGTAATTTTTAATCTGAAATGAATGACTTTTAACTTTTATTTTAACATGAATGAGGAATTTGATCCTTATTCAGCCAGTAAATATGAATGTTAAAAAAACTGATTTAAATCAGATTTTTTTTTAAAAATCATTTGATTTAAATCATGATTTAAATCACGATTTAAGTCAAGCTGATTTAAATCAAACAACCCTGTTTATAATATTAGTATAGATACAACTTCAATTCAAACTCGGATATTTTTAGAGAACTTTAACAATAATAAATACATTTTAACGAAATTTTCATCAGATTTAAATTACTTAATGCGAAATTCAATGTCATGTAAAGTACTGGAAGGGCACAGTAATTTAGTTTACAATACCGCGTTTAATATCAACTACATTCCAAAACATCGATTACCTAATTGAGTAGTTTCATTTGGCAAAAAGCAAGGTAAGTAAGTCTGTTGAAAATTTTATTAAAATTGCTTTATTATTATTAATGTTAGGAATAAGAATTCATGATTCTCTTGTAATGAAATGTATATTTTTGATTGAACAAATGGATTGCAACTCTGTTATTTTCTATGTAAAAATTATTTGCTGTACTGTGCTCTTCCATCTTAAAGTTTGCCCCTCATCATTTTTAAACACTTTATAATTCTAATTAAGTTTTGTGATATTTCATTAGCGCATTTTATTGTTTGTAACTCTAATATTGTAAACGCTGTTTAAATGAATCATAACCAACGTAATTGCAGAGAAAAGCCTTATGATTTCATTCATTTTAAAGGCCGATTCCATTAACCAGTGATTCATATAACTGCTGATAATCTTTATCAGAAACTCAACCCCCCCCCCCCCCCTAGAACCGAATTCTGGCTGCACCACTGATTGTGAGTGATATCTTTTCCATAGACTGTCGATTGACTGTCCAAGAATTAGCCATAGAAGTTGGTCTGGCATCTGTACTCTGAGCAGTAGGGTGTTCTGTTGCTGTCTTCAACAACAAACACCTTGCCAACGATATCCTATGGTTTCCCGGTATTTGGCAAAAGGTACTAAACTTTGCTGGTGATTATATTGAAAGAATGTAATGAAATTTTACTTGTAAGTTCATTAAAAATTGTTTGCTATCTGTGCTGCCACTATTTTATTTCAACCCTCATATAAACTTAAAAAAATAATAATAAAAGAAAAACTTACCATGTTTACCGCGTTGAACATCTAAATATGAACAAAGTCTGTTATGTGCCAAATTTTTTAATTTTTGAAATTGACCAAGAATTCGGATTGAATTTGGAGTAAGTGGCAATCCATTTATACCACAAACATCTATTGCATGAGCAGAAGCAAAAAAAGTCCAAGCTCCCAAAACAGAAGAATCGATTTTCTGATTCATCTGAAAGAATTGAAGATTATTCTATATATAACTGTTAGAAATAAGCATTAAAATTAAGAACATAAGACATAAAAGTACAAGATTCAAAGAAGATAACAAAAACTGTCTGTAGAAGACTATTAGAATGTTAGAATATGAGAATAATGAAAGTGAAACAATTATTCCCTTTTTTCAGTTGACAACTGTCATGACACAAGTCTATTTAAAAAACATTTGAAAGAATTCATACAGAACAATATAATTTTGTCATATGTTTGAAACTATTTTATAAACAGCAGTAAGGTATGTGCTGGAAATAAAGCTGGAATAGGAATGCTATAAATGTGGCTTTTTACAGAGATGCCAATAGTTACTTAATCACCCTAATCCTTAAGGTTTCTTTCTTATAAAACTAGAAGCATGTTTCCATTTGTACTAAAAATATGATAATCTTACATTGCTCAACAAGATTATAAGAAAGTTTGAGGGCAATAAGGAAAGATCAGTTGGCGTCACTCAGGGCAAAATTTTGACGTCACTCAGGGCAAAAGATGGTTTGATTGGTGTATGAATAGGGACGAGTTTGTCTGATTGACGGGAGTGTTTGTTTATAAACATGCCCTTTCCTTATTGAGAGTTATTGAAAATCATAGATCTTATTATTAAAAGAACTTTCAGAAGTTGGTAACTTTGCTTTTTATAATATTAGAAGATTACACTGATGAACCATAACATTATGAAAAAAACCTTTCACTGTGAGAATTGCTTTTTTGAATGGTGTAGACGGTGTATAACAAGGTGGGAATGTTCTTTAATGGCTGATGAGGATAGTGAATATCATTGTGTGACACAAACATGTGTAAAAATGAAAGGCTGCTGATTTAAGTGACTTTGATAAAGGTCAAATTGTTGGTTGAAAACTCAACATTGTTGGTTATGGTTGAAGAGTTAAAGCAATTCATGATATATTTTATCATACTAGTAATTATCCTTCCTCAAATCTATTTATTAAAAAACTTATAATTCTTTTTGAAAATTTGTTATTGAATAATGTATGTGTGGAAAAAGGGCACAGCACAAATATTTTTTACTGGCAACCAGATTTTCTCCTATTTGCTGACCCCTGGACCTCTCATTTCCCTTAGTGCTAACAACCACTTAAAAATAATGGTGTCTCACTTTAGCCCCATAGCTGTCTCATATTATCCTTATTAAGTGGATAAAATAGAGAGTAGCTAATATGAGATAGGTTTACTTTTTTTAACCTTTATTTTAAAGACATGCAATATTTTCCCCCCCATAAACAGATAGAACAAATAAAAATACAAATTACAGCATTTTCTTATTTGAGACTACAGTCAATAGATTAAAAGTAGTTGTGATAAGTTTAGAATTATGTCTCATATTAGCCATAATTTACCTTACTCATTTGATGATTTATTTTTAAAAAATATATGTTTTGTAATTTTAATTGAAAATTTCATGGAAAGCATTTTGAAATGGTACAGAGAGTCACAGCTTTACATTTTAACAGAAAGAAGATTGTAGGGCTTCAAACTGGAACCAAATCCAAACTTATTTTTCAGAGAATGAAAACTAAAAACAAAACAAAAAATATCACACTGTTTGAAGTCCTAAGTGAGTGTGAACACAGTTAGCAAGGGGCAAAGCGTTGTCATATTTTTCATATAATGTGAATCTGGGAAAAAGTAAAGAATCAGCCAAGCTAACTAGCGCATTGTAGATAAAAATATCAATATATACATTAGATGAATTAAGTAAGCCTTATAAAATCCTGCTTTTTTTAATTGTAGAAAGCTTATTGACAATATGGTACAAGGAAGATCTGTTTTGCTAGTTTTCAGAAAATGAACTTATTATACAAGAGAAATCAATGTTCAGGGTTTGATCCAGGAAAATTTTGGGGCCTATTTAGGGCCCCTTCACAAAAATCATTTAACAAAACAGGCCCCTTCACAAAATTCCTCTTAATAAAATAGGCCCCTTCACAGAATTCCATTCCATAAAAACATACTTTCCATTAATTATTTTTATTTTGTTATGTTTAAAAATGTGTAATTTGCAAACAAAACAATTCACTGAAAAAGAAAACTTTAGCAAAAGGCCTTAAAGAAGAAATTAAATTAAATGCTTCGTTTGGATGATTAGCTAAATTTCATCTTTCGTTAAAAAATTTTATTTTTCACAAAAATATAATAAATTTCACAAAAATATGATAAATTTTACAAAAATAACTTATGTTTCACAAAATGCCCCCCCCCCCCCTCCCTCCCAAAAAAAAAAACCCCTGATGTTGTTATTTATAGCGGCTTGAAGCAGACTTCTTTCATCACTTCTGCATAATTATTAAGCACGGTTAAAAGGAAAGAAAAAAAGAGACATAAGTAGTTTAAAACATTGTTTTCTATTTAATATCCAAGTTATATAAATGAAACTCAAACTATTTTACCTTTAGATCCCCAAAACTATTTAACATTTTCATTTTCTACTCTAGACAAAAAGAAAAAAAATAATAATTACATAAAGAATACAGTGAGATTTTTTAAGAAGCTTGGCATCTTGAATTTAGTTACAAAATATTATTAGTAAAAAAGAAATGAATATTAGAAAGATGTCTGCTTTGTTCTTCGATATTCTCTTTAAAGTCCAGAAGAACTTGTAATATAAAATAATAATCTTTTAAGTAGGTTAGGTATTAACATTATACTGCTATTTAGAAGCAAAAAGAAATGTACATATTGTAGAATTTTTTTTCCTTTAGATTTTTTAACATAATATATTGCAAAGAAATTACAGCAGCACTGTGGGGACACATGCGCTCTACAATTGAGAAAGAACGAAAATCTCAAATAAAATTTCAACTATTTTTAACATGTTCAATGATTCTTCATTTTATCTCCAGCTTTTAATTAGATTGACATTGATACAATACTTTTAATTCTTAGTTATAAATTTTACAAGCAGAACTATGACTTAAGTTATCAAAGTATCACTTTTGAAGAAAAAAGATAAAAAGAAACATTTTACCTGAAAGGCAAGATCATTTTATTCATAGGTACCAAAATTCAGCAGAGTGTACCATTTAGGAGTACTATATCTAGTTGAAATATTGTAAGCAACTTAGCAATAAAGTACATCTGGAAAAGAAAGTGAAACATTTGAAAACACTGGTGAAAAATAAATAATATATTTTTATTTAAGCATTTCACTTCAATAAAGGGCTGTTTGTAATGACTAATTTGTCTAATGATAATAAGTCTTATCAAAAACTTCTCTCAAAAAGATTTTGCTTCCACATCTCTTTGTATGCAAGTTCCGGTGACATGAGTTTAAAAAACATATCTGTAGAATATATCAATACATCACAGAAATAATTTAAACAATTCCTATACACAATTTTAAATATAACATTTACTGCTATTAATTCTAAAACCAGATAACCTTTCAGAAAATATAAGAGCTAAATTCATTTAAAAATAAATTATATATTCAGTATAAATCTATAATATATATCAGTTTTTGAAGACACTTTTCAACCACACTGCCGTAATTTTTAACACATTGTTTCATCCATACTGCCGGTCATAAATATGCCATTCAAAAAACAAATTCCTAAATTTAATACATCTAATTTTGGATTGAATATTTTTATGTTCAGCATTTCATAATTTTTTTTTTTAAATGTCTGATAATTTAGACACAAATAACTTGACTATTTATAATGTGTGACAGTTGTTTTTTGAAGCACAAAAGGAAGGAGGGAGGCTTATTTTTAAAAGTGTTTTCAAGATTGTGAATTGTCCCTAGCTCCCAGGATTCTTTGTTCATGGATAAATTACTGGAAATGACATATTTTTCCATTGGGTTTGAGGCTACAATAATTTATCTGCTTGGGAATAACATTGAAAACTGTGCTATAGAAAAGCCATGTGTATAGAAAATGTACACTTATGTTTTATGATTATATCGAGTTTTAGATATTTTCAGGAACAGGTATAGGTGATTTCGACTTTTTGGCGTGGTGCATGAAGGTGTGATTGCTTTATTAGTGTTGTTCTTTGAGAGAGTAGTAGTATAGTTCATATATTCCTATGTCGGCATGTCAACAGCTGTGTAAAAGATTCCCGCAAAGAGAAATATGTAAGCTCATCTAGAGTGAAGTGTGATTTGAGGGCAATTCCCGTTCTGAGATTTCAGGAATTTGAAGTTGCCTAAAATAAGACTTTTCCTTTTTCACTATAAGTTGGACTTTGCTATTTACTCAGTTATGACTGTTTTTGGTCGCTGGTATTGAGGAACTGTGTTTATGCCCCAAAGGAATTCATCCTGACTTATATGCGAGTAAATAAATAACAGTTTGTCAGCCTCGCCTGATATGGCTATTCAGTTGTCGTTAAACCACAGTGATCTTCTGTTACCTGACTTCTACCATTATAAAAGCGTTTATCCTCCAGCAGAATTAGTAAAATTTGCAACACTTTGCAGCAATAATGTCATTATGTTATTTATTGAAGGGCAATCAGGTGCTCTTCCTATTATCCACCCAAAGCGTTTAAAAGCAGATCTAGAGAAACAAATAACAGACCATGCAGCTATTGAAAATGTAAAAGTCACAAAACAGGGTAAAATTATACTACTAACACAGTCCATTGATATTGCATTTCAGATGCTTCAGCTGATAGTGAATGTACCGGTGATCCCTCGGGTTCAATACAACAGTATAACCAGCAGATTTCTTTTATATGGCATTCCTATTGACGTCTCTTGTGAAGAACTCACAGACAAAGTTATTTACAATGGAGTTCATGTATAGGAAATGAGATTTTTTTTGAGGAAAAATCAAGGTTGCACTGCTCCAATGACTACAGTTTTGGTTACAAAACTAGGAACCCTACTACACCCAGAAGTCAAAATTTACTATCAAGCACATAAACTGTCAATGTTTATAGATCGCCTTCGGGCTTGTCTCAACTACTGACAATATAATCACAGTATGAAGTCATGCCACACTCAAAAAATTTGTAGAGTATCGCATGAAGGAGACTGCCAGGGGTCACCTCTGAAATGCTCCAACTGCCAAGGGTCACCTCTGAAATGCTCCAACTGCCAAGGGTCACCTCTGAAATGCTCCAACTGCCAAGGGTCACCTCTGAAATGCTCCAACTGCCAGGGAGAACATACCGTGGATGATAAATCAGTCTACTCTATAAAAGGGAAATGTGTATTCAAAAATTTAAGTGTGAACACCATCTTTCCATTGCTGAAGCTTGCCGGCAGTTTCGAACTGCTGAAAGGCATGAGAAGACATTGTATGCTTCTAAGGTAAACAGTCCATCCCCATCTGATGCTATTACACAAACTGGGCTCTAAGATATATTGGAGCGATTCAGAAGCAACATATATCAGTTTTTTCAGACCTTAATGGTCGAACAGGCTGCACAGTGCAGCAGCTACATCGAACAAGCTTCCTCATTAAGACGGAAAAGTTCAGGTAATTCATAGTGTCCTAGAAGAGCTGAATACGACTATTGTACAAACTGTTCAGCATAAGCTACCCCTACCACCAATTCATACTGTGACCTCCAAGCTTAACCCCCAGGTTAAAGAAAATAAAGATAGATCTCGGCAAAAAGATGACCTCCTCCCCAACTCTGAATAAAATTATTACAGATACTCCCACTGGTACTAGCGCACCTACCACAACCATGGACACAACTCCTCCATGAGAATCACACACGAATGATCCTAGTCTGTTGGGGCATAATAGTAGTACCCTGTCATCTCGTCGTCTTGCTCTCCCATTTACTTTGTCCCATAGTGAAACCTTAGGGGTGTAAATTACTTTTCCTAACAAGTACTCCCCCCAGGCAAGATTGAGACACAGTGGCTTGATCGAATTTTGGGATTTTGTCAACCCCTCTTTTTGTTATTGTTGGTGACTTCAACTCCCACCACACTAGTTGGTGTGGAAATCCGGATATCCCCCAGGGAGCTACAGTTATCGACTTGATCCACCAAAATAACATTTGCATTGTCAATTCTTGAACCCTTGCAGGGTTGGGATTTTGACCTCAAAAAGTGGTTTTTGACATGACGTGTCAAAAACCTATCGAAAAGTGTCAAAAACTGTCAAAAAGTGTCAAGAACTGTCGAAAAGTGTCAAGAACCTTATACACATTTTTTTTTTAGCAATCATTAGTGATATTCTATATTATATCAAGCTAAAAACTGATTAAATTATAATTTATATATTATATAAATATTTTTTATTTAGTAATACTATAATTAAGTTATAACAAATTATTTGTCAATTGCCATGCTAGGAAAAATAACTAAAAATATTGAAACTACTATTAAATGCATTTTTCAAAGTATTTTTTATATCTTTATTACTATTTAGTATTCGATTTACTATAAAAAAAATTAGCAATTTAATTTATACTTAAAAAATAAAATAAATAAAGGCTTGTGTAAAGCTAAAGTGACCACTATTCAATGACTGATCATAAGTTACCAAGACTTTTAATGATTCTAAATAAACATTACATAAACATTAAATATAACCCACAATTGCAACACAAATGTTATTTGAGTAATTAAATGAATTATAATATGAAATCTATATAATTAAACGTTCTTTAAATCAATAACTTAAAAGAAGATGATTTGTTATTTTCAATTTTTACACATATATATATCTTCATTTTATTATGTTAGTTTCAGTTTAATTATTTAGAACTATTTCTTTATGTTAAATTTAATTTTTATACATTATAAAATAGTACCTTTTTTTTTAATTCAAAGGTTGGAGTATCATAGCTGACATTTATTCCAACAGAGCAAAAAATGCCGGGAGCAGGACTCGAACCTAGGTACTTTGGTTTGCCGTGCCAACGCTTTTCCTGCTAAGCTATCCCAACAATATCATGGTTGTCATAATTCACTCTTATTTGTTAGACATGGCTGTGAACTGCATCACTAATTTTATTATCTGAGGTATAACCATAGCAATTTTATATGATGAATGTGATACAACACTGAAACTTAACTCCTGTATACCATGTAATTAAGTCATAATGAACAGACTGAGGTTCGAGTCCTGGTGCCAGCATTTTTTGCTCTGTTGGAATAAATATGATACTCCAACTTTTGAATTATGATTTACCTAGTTGAAAAAACATTCCTCTTTTCATTAGTACCTTTTTGGGGGAACAAACATTTAAAAAATAAGTATATTATTTATATGAAACTTTATACATTAAATTATACAAGTACCAGAAAATACCCTTTAGAATCTACCATAATACCCTTTAAAAAAGGGCAGGGTACTGCTGGTGAGAAAAGGACACTTTCTTTTATTCTTAAGGACACATTTTGGATTCTTCAGGGCACTTTTCAGATTCTTAAGGGCTATTAAAGGCTTACTTTTGGTTAAGTCACTTTTAATATTTAAAAGTCTGGGCACTCTTTTGAGTATTTTTTTACTATGGAAGCAAATTTAATACCAAAAGGAGAAAACACACTTTTTTACTGCGGGGCAAGAAGGGTGCTAATTTTTTTTTTATGAGGGCAAGAAGGTGCTATTTTGTAAATCAAGGGGCAGGCAGGCCCTTCTGAAACTGCAAGAAAGTACCTTAGAAACTCTGCAAGTACTATTTAATAGTTTGATTAGTTTATACTTTTAATGTAACAATACTTTTAATTATTTTTTTTATTTATTTACAGCTTACAATTATTTTCTAAGTAATTTGTTAAACCAAAATCATGTTTTGAGTTTTCAGAGGTCGACACAGATTTTTTTTCTAGATGCCCATTTTGTGAAAACTAAAAATTATTTTTGTAAAATTTATCACATTCTTGTGAAATTTATTTTGTGAACATTTTGTTACAAAAGATGAAATCCAGCTGCTCAAATTCAAACCAAGCAGTTAATAATAATTTCTTTAAGTCCTTCTGTTAAAGTTTTCATTTCTTGTGAACTTGTTTTCGTTGTAAATTATATATTTTAAAACCTAACAAAATAAAAATAACTAATGGAGAGTATGTTTTTATGGAATGGAATTTTATAAAGGGATCAATTTTATTAAAAGGAATTTTGTGAAAGGGTTCTAGATAGGCCTTAACTTTTTCCTGTATTGACCCCCGATTTTATACAGGATTATGTGGTTTTTAATGTCTAAAACTGTCAAAAAGTTACCCATGTATCTAACACTAAAAATTAAGAAAAATAGTAAATTTAATGTTATAAAAATAGTTTTTAACAGTTTTTGGACTAAATTTTAGGTTTTTGACAGTCGCCGCCAAAAACTATGTCAAAAACTCCTTTTTGACATGACGATTAAAACCATGGTTAAAACCGGATAAAACTGTCACACTGTCAAAAACTTGCCAACAGGGTGATTCAAAACTTATTGTTCAAATTTCGTGGGGAGGTAGGGAATACATCAGAAAACCCGATTTCACATAGGAAAATATGTCTGCAAACATCATCTACATCAACAAAATAGACGAGTAAAGTGAACACAAGGAAACAATACAGTTAAGTGGTAACAAATGTGACTTTTATTCCAAGAAGGTGAAGTACAGCCTCACAGTAAGTGCTCAAAATTGCAACCATTTACATGAACACGTTGCATTGATCGATGAACATTTTAAAAAACGCCTGACATATCGCAGACAATGCTTGTGGCGGCCATTATTCATGCAAAAAGGTCCATTTCACTGTCAATGGGAGTCTTGTACACATAGTTTTTCATGGCCCCCCACAAAAAGAAATCCACAGGCGATAAATCCGGTAACCTAGGTGGCTAAGTAATCAGTTCACCTCTGCTGATCCATCGAGCTCTGAATGTTCGGTTCAGGTAATCACGCACAAAAATTGTGCTATGGGCAGGAGTTCCATATGGTGTCATTCCATGTCAAATCAACACACCTATTTTACCTCACCATCTCAGATTTTATTGAGCTGTGGCACATAGTTAGTATTTATATAGACTAAGAAAAATACCAAATGGTTTTGAAAAATATCAGTTTGTTTTGAATATATGACTATATAAACTTCTCAAAAATTGTCAAAAAATGCTAGTCTGCCAAATTTTAAAATTATCATAAAATCTTTCTTAATTAAGATAGGAAGGTAAAAGAAGTATCATATTGCAGAATTTTTAATGAACTTTAATATGATATGCAACATGATAAAGGTTGTAAGAAAAAATAAACTCAAAATTTATATTTTAAATTGTGAAAAAAATGTTTGTTTTTTTTTAATTTCAAAATATTATAGAAAATAGGTTGTATTATTGTAAAATAGTTTCCAAAATTTGAAAATGGGACAACATTGGGTTCATAGGTAAATTAATTTTTAAAAAAGCATTTTTCATCAATTTCAAGTATGATACAATAATCCATAAAAATTTGATTTTATTACAATATGCAAGAGGATAAATTTTGTAAAAAAGAATAAAAATTCAAAATTTGAATTGTGATTTTTTTTTTTTTTCAAAAAGTTATAAAAGTAAAATGGGACAATAGTAGGACAGGGAGAATGTAAAATGGAACAACAATGGGTTCATAGAAAAAATTATTTTTTAAGAAAGGCATTTTTCATCAATTTCAAGCATGATACAAAGACAATAATCCATAAAAAGTTGACTTTAATATATGCAACAGAATATAATTTGTTGAGAAGAACAAACAAATTTTAAATTTTAATTGTGAATTTTTTTCTCCCCCCCCCCCCCCCTCCAAACAATTATAGAAAATAGGTTGTATTATTTTAAAATAGTTTCCAAAATTTGAAAATGGGCCAATAATGGGTTCATATCCAGAAAATAATTTAAAAAAAAATTTCCAAAATAGTTTCCAAAATTTGAAAATGGGCCAATAATGGGTTCATATCCATTGTGAAATTTATTTTGTGAACATTTTGTTACAAAAGATGAAATCCAGCTGCTCAAATTCAAACCAAGCAGTTAATAATAATTTCTTTAAGTCCTTCTGTTAAAGTTTTCATTTCTTGTGAACTTGTTTTCGTTGTAAATTATATATTTTAAAACCTAACAAAATAAAAATAACTAATGGAGAGTATGTTTTTATGGAATGGAATTTTATAAAGGGATCAATTTTATTAAAAGGAATTTTGTGAAAGGGTTCTAGATAGGCCTTAACTTTTTCCTGTATTGACCCCCGATTTTATACAGGATTATGTGGTTTTTAATGTCTAAAACTGTCAAAAAGTTACCCATGTATCTAACACTAAAAATTAAGAAAAATAGTAAATTTAATGTTATAAAAATAGTTTTTAACAGTTTTTGGACTAAATTTTAGGTTTTTGACAGTCGCCGCCAAAAACTATGTCAAAAACTCCTTTTTGACATGACGATTAAAACCATGGTTAAAACCGGATAAAACTGTCACACTGTCAAAAACTTGCCAACAGGGTGATTCAAAACTTATTGTTCAAATTTCGTGGGGAGGTAGGGAATACATCAGAAAACCCGATTTCACATAGGAAAATATGTCTGCAAACATCATCTACATCAACAAAATAGACGAGTAAAGTGAACACAAGGAAACAATACAGTTAAGTGGTAACAAATGTGACTTTTATTCCAAGAAGGTGAAGTACAGCCTCACAGTAAGTGCTCAAAATTGCAACCATTTACATGAACACGTTGCATTGATCGATGAACATTTTAAAAAACGCCTGACATATCGCAGACAATGCTTGTGGCGGCCATTATTCATGCAAAAAGGTCCATTTCACTGTCAATGGGAGTCTTGTACACATAGTTTTTCATGGCCCCCCACAAAAAGAAATCCACAGGCGATAAATCCGGTAACCTAGGTGGCTAAGTAATCAGTTCACCTCTGCTGATCCATCGAGCTCTGAATGTTCGGTTCAGGTAATCACGCACAAAAATTGTGCTATGGGCAGGAGTTCCATATGGTGTCATTCCATGTCAAATCAACACACCTATTTTACCTCACCATCTCAGATTTTATTGAGCTGTGGCACATAGTTAGTATTTATATAGACTAAGAAAAATACCAAATGGTTTTGAAAAATATCAGTTTGTTTTGAATATATGACTATATAAACTTCTCAAAAATTGTCAAAAAATGCTAGTCTGCCAAATTTTAAAATTATCATAAAATCTTTCTTAATTAAGATAGGAAGGTAAAAGAAGTATCATATTGCAGAATTTTTAATGAACTTTAATATGATATGCAACATGATAAAGGTTGTAAGAAAAAATAAACTCAAAATTTATATTTTAAATTGTGAAAAAAATGTTTGTTTTTTTTTAATTTCAAAATATTATAGAAAATAGGTTGTATTATTGTAAAATAGTTTCCAAAATTTGAAAATGGGACAACATTGGGTTCATAGGTAAATTAATTTTTAAAAAAGCATTTTTCATCAATTTCAAGTATGATACAATAATCCATAAAAATTTGATTTTATTACAATATGCAAGAGGATAAATTTTGTAAAAAAGAATAAAAATTCAAAATTTGAATTGTGATTTTTTTTTTTTTTTCAAAAAGTTATAAAAGTAAAATGGGACAATAGTAGGACAGGGAGAATGTAAAATGGAACAACAATGGGTTCATAGAAAAAATTATTTTTTAAGAAAGGCATTTTTCATCAATTTCAAGCATGATACAAAGACAATAATCCATAAAAAGTTGACTTTAATATATGCAACAGAATATAATTTGTTGAGAAGAACAAACAAATTTTAAATTTTAATTGTGAATTTTTTTCTCCCCCCCCCCCCCCCCCCCCTCCAAACAATTATAGAAAATAGGTTGTATTATTTTAAAATAGTTTCCAAAATTTGAAAATGGGCCAATAATGGGTTCATATCCAGAAAATAATTTAAAAAAAAATTTCCAAAATAGTTTCCAAAATTTGAAAATGGGCCAATAATGGGTTCATATCCATTGTGAAATTTATTTTGTGAACATTTTGTTACAAAAGATGAAATCCAGCTGCTCAAATTCAAACCAAGCAGTTAATAATAATTTCTTTAAGTCCTTCTGTTAAAGTTTTCATTTCTTGTGAACTTGTTTTCGTTGTAAATTATATATTTTAAAACCTAACAAAATAAAAATAACTAATGGAGAGTATGTTTTTATGGAATGGAATTTTATAAAGGGATCAATTTTATTAAAAGGAATTTTGTGAAAGGGTTCTAGATAGGCCTTAACTTTTTCCTGTATTGACCCCCGATTTTATACAGGATTATGTGGTTTTTAATGTCTAAAACTGTCAAAAAGTTACCCATGTATCTAACACTAAAAATTAAGAAAAATAGTAAATTTAATGTTATAAAAATAGTTTTTAACAGTTTTTGGACTAAATTTTAGGTTTTTGACAGTCGCCGCCAAAAACTATGTCAAAAACTCCTTTTTGACATGACGATTAAAACCATGGTTAAAACCGGATAAAACTGTCACACTGTCAAAAACTTGCCAACAGGGTGATTCAAAACTTATTGTTCAAATTTCGTGGGGAGGTAGGGAATACATCAGAAAACCCGATTTCACATAGGAAAATATGTCTGCAAACATCATCTACATCAACAAAATAGACGAGTAAAGTGAACACAAGGAAACAATACAGTTAAGTGGTAACAAATGTGACTTTTATTCCAAGAAGGTGAAGTACAGCCTCACAGTAAGTGCTCAAAATTGCAACCATTTACATGAACACGTTGCATTGATCGATGAACATTTTAAAAAACGCCTGACATATCGCAGACAATGCTTGTGGCGGCCATTATTCATGCAAAAAGGTCCATTTCACTGTCAATGGGAGTCTTGTACACATAGTTTTTCATGGCCCCCCACAAAAAGAAATCCACAGGCGATAAATCCGGTAACCTAGGTGGCTAAGTAATCAGTTCACCTCTGCTGATCCATCGAGCTCTGAATGTTCGGTTCAGGTAATCACGCACAAAAATTGTGCTATGGGCAGGAGTTCCATATGGTGTCATTCCATGTCAAATCAACACACCTATTTTACCTCACCATCTCAGATTTTATTGAGCTGTGGCACATAGTTAGTATTTATATAGACTAAGAAAAATACCAAATGGTTTTGAAAAATATCAGTTTGTTTTGAATATATGACTATATAAACTTCTCAAAAATTGTCAAAAAATGCTAGTCTGCCAAATTTTAAAATTATCATAAAATCTTTCTTAATTAAGATAGGAAGGTAAAAGAAGTATCATATTGCAGAATTTTTAATGAACTTTAATATGATATGCAACATGATAAAGGTTGTAAGAAAAAATAAACTCAAAATTTATATTTTAAATTGTGAAAAAAATGTTTGTTTTTTTTTAATTTCAAAATATTATAGAAAATAGGTTGTATTATTGTAAAATAGTTTCCAAAATTTGAAAATGGGACAACATTGGGTTCATAGGTAAATTAATTTTTAAAAAAGCATTTTTCATCAATTTCAAGTATGATACAATAATCCATAAAAATTTGATTTTATTACAATATGCAAGAGGATAAATTTTGTAAAAAAGAATAAAAATTCAAAATTTGAATTGTGATTTTTTTTTTTTTTCAAAAAGTTATAAAAGTAAAATGGGACAATAGTAGGACAGGGAGAATGTAAAATGGAACAACAATGGGTTCATAGAAAAAATTATTTTTTAAGAAAGGCATTTTTCATCAATTTCAAGCATGATACAAAGACAATAATCCATAAAAAGTTGACTTTAATATATGCAACAGAATATAATTTGTTGAGAAGAACAAACAAAATTTTAAATTTTAATTGTGAATTTTTTTCTCCCCCCCCCCCCCCCCCCCTCCAAACAATTATAGAAAATAGGTTGTATTATTTTTAAATAGTTTCCAAAATTTGAAAATGGGCCAATAATGGGTTCATATCCAGAAAATAATTTAAAAAAAAATTTTTTTTTCCATCAATTTCAAGTATGATACAATAATCCATAAAAATTTGACTTTATTACAATATGCAACATGATAAATTTTGTAAAAAAAGAATAAAAATTCAAATTTTATTTTTAAAATTTGTATTGCAGGAAAAGATTTTTTTTTTCTTAATTTCAAAAAATTATGGATATAAAATGGGACAATAGTAGAACAGGGAGAATGTCAAATGGGACAACAATGGGTTCATAGATAATTTTTTAAGAAAGGCATTTTTCATCAATTTAAAGCATGATACAAATGCAATAATCCATAAAAAGTTGACTTTAATATGATATGTAACAAAATATAATTTGTTAAGGAAAAAATATATATATTGTTGTTTTTCCCCCAAACAATTACAGAAAATACATTCTATTAATGTAAAATTTCAAAGGTTGTATTATTGTAAAATAGTTTTCAAAATTTGAAAATGGGACAACAATGGGTTCATAGGAAAAATAATTTTTTTAAAAGGCATTTTTCATCAATTTGAAGCATGGCACACTATAATGCAGTACAATATGATGCACTACTATAGTTCAAACTTTATACAAAATTGTCAAATTATTTACAAAGTAACATAAGACCTGACAAATACATGTCCTTTAACACTTCTTGGTATTCAAAATGTCATTTTGTGATAAAACATATATTCTGCCAGTTGGTGTCAAAGGATCAACTGAACACAAATATACATGAGAAGTATCCATAACACATCTGGCTTGCTAGGATAAGAAAATTAAGTTGCATTGTATTTTCGTAGAATATTCGTATTCACTATTTTCGTAGAATAAAATTGAAAACTTCAATAGTCATATATTTAAAAAACGAAAGTAAAAATAAAAAAGATCATTTTAAATACTAATATGCAGGAATGTCATGATGGATTCTACGTTAATAAATTCTAAATTAAAAAATCAAAACATTTTCTCTTTTGTTTCTGTCAAAAAATATCAATAACATTATATAATTACGTTATAAAAATCTTCACACGTAAATAATCAGATTTAATTTAGATTGTTCCAGCCACCCCAATTATAACCATTAAAGCGTAGTATTTTATAATTAATGGCAGGAGAGAATGTACCGGCACTTGTTTGTTTACAATAATAAATGATTCGACAGAATAAAATAAAATATTAATGAGTACCTGTGCAAATTTCTGAAAAAGTAAGCTGATAAACCTAATAATTAAGATTCGTTAAAAAAAATATGTACACAGGATATTACGCAAGACCCCCCTCCAAATATTATTAAACATCATCCGAATGTTTTGGGATGACGGAGGAGGGCATGAAGGAGGGAGTGTACTTATTTTCTTATCTCAAATCCCAAGGGGATTCGTTTAAATCAGCAACAATCCTCTATTGAGAAACTTGCGCGCGAGATGAGCTACCAGGGTTGGATTTTTGACATGACATGTCAAAAACCTTATACACATTTTTTTTTAGTAATCATTAGTGATATTTTATATTATATCAAGCTAAACACTGATTAAATAATAATTTATATATTATATAAATAATTTTTATTTAGTCATACTATAATTAAGTTGTAATAAAATTATATGTCATAATTCAAAATATTTGTGAATTGCCATGCTAGGAAAAATATTGAAACTACTATTAAATGCATTTTTCAAAGTACTTTTTATATCTTTATTACTATTAAGCATTTGGCTATATAAAAACATTCCGCAATCTAATTTATGCTTAAAAATAATAAATAAATAAAGGCTTGTGTAAAGCTAAAGTAGCCACTATTCAACGACTGTTCGTAAGTTACCTAGACTTTTAATGATTCTAAATGGGGTTTTCTTTAATCTACATAATTAAACGTTCTTTAAATCAATAACTTAAAAGCAGATGGTTTGTTATTTTCAATATTTACACGTATATAATATATCTTCATTTTATCATGTTAGTTTCAGTTCAATTATTTATAACTATTTCTTTATGATAAATTTCATTTTTATACATTATAAAATAGTACGTATTTTTAATCCAAAAGGTTGGAGAATCATAGCTGAAATTTATTCCAACAGAGCGAAAAATGCCGGGTTGGGTTGGGTTGATTATTGACGGCCAATTATCTACACTTGGGCTATAGGCCCGGGGAGAGTGCCCTTCGTGGGGGTCTTTCTAAGGGAACCTAATCCGTATTTACGCATGGATAAATCCACGGCTCGAAGAAAACCACGAAAACTCCGAACGATTAGGCCGACGGGCGCGATTGGGATCGAACCCAGCACCTCCCGTCTACCAGCTTCGAGAGCACAACCTCTCAGCCACTGGTGGGGCCGAAAAATGCCGGAACCAGGACTCAAACTTGGAGGTGCATTTCGCCAGCCTCCCCCCCCCCCACCACCTCACATTTTTTCGAAAATATTACCAATCGTTCATACCTCGTTTGTACCCGTTTGTACCAACAATCTTTTCGTTTGCACCTCATTTGTACTAGAGTAATAAAAGGTTTTTAGTGTGGGGGGGGCTGGAGAAACGGCCAGCCCCCCGCCACAATGTTTTACAAAATGGATAGTGCCAATCGTTTATACCTCGTTTGTACCCGTTTGTACCAACAATCTTTTCGTTTACACCTCATTTGTACTAGAGTAATAAAAGGTCTTCAGTGGAGGGGGGGGGGGGGGCTGGAGGAACGGCAGCCGCCAACTCAATATTTTACAAAATAGATAGTGCCAATCGTTTATACCTCGTTTGTACCACCAATCTTTTCGTTTGCATCTCATTTATACTAGACTAATAAAAGGTTTTAAGGGGGGGGGGGGGCTGGAGAAACGGCTAGCCCACACTAAAAACCTTTTATTACTCTAGTACAAATGAAGTGCACACGAAAAGATTGTTGGTACAAACGAGGTATAAACGATTGCCACTATCCATTTTGTAAAACATTGAAGTGGAGGGGGGGGGCTGGAGAAATGGCAGCCGCACACTAAAAACTTTTTATAATTTTAGTACAAATGAGGTGCGAACGAAAAGATTGTTGGTACAAACGAGGAATAAACGATTGGCACTATCCATTTTGTAAAACATTTAGGTGGGGGGGGCTGGCCGTTTCTCCACCCCCCCCCACTAAAAACCTTTTATTACTCTAGTACAAATGATGTGCAAGCGTAAAGATTGTTGGTACAAACGAGGTATAAACGATTGGCACTATCCATTTTGTAAAATATTGAGGTGGGGTGCGCTGGCCGTTTCTCCAGCCCCCCACTAAAACCTTTTATTACTCTAGTACAAATGAGTGCAAACGAAAAGAATGTTACGGGTATAAACGATTGGCACTATCCATTTTGTAAAACATTGAGGTGGTGTGGGCTGGCCGTTTCTACAGCCCCCCCCCCCCACTAAAACCTTTTATTACTCTAGTACAAATGAGGTGCAAACGAAAAGATTGTTGGTACAAACGAGGTATAAACGATTGGCACTATGCATTTTGTAAAACAATGAAGTAGGGGGGGGGGTCGGCTGGTGAAATGGCAGCCCCACCCTAAAAACCTTTTAATACTCTAGTACAAATGAGGTGCAAACGAAAAGATTGTTGGTACAAACGGGTACAAACGAGGTATAAACGATTGGCACTATCCATTTTGTAAAACATTTAGGTGGGGGTGGCTGGCCGTTTCTCCAGCCCCCCCCCCCCACTAAAAACCTTTTACTACTCTAGTACAAATGAGGTGCAAACGTAAAGATTGTTGGTACAAACGGGTACAAACGAGGTATGAACGATTGGCACTATCCATTTTGTAAAATATTGAGGTGGGGTGGGGTGGCAGTTTCTCCAGCCCCCCACTAAAACCTTTTATTACTCTAGTACAAATGAGGTGCAAACGAAAAGATTGTTGGTACAAACGGGTATAAACGATTGGCACTATCCATTTTGTAAAACATTGAGATGGGATGGGCTGGCCGTTTCTCCAGCCCCCCCCCCCCCCACTAAAACCTTTTATTACTCTAGTACAAATGAGGTGCAAACGAAAAGATTGTTGGTACAAACGAGGTATGAACGATTGGCACTATGCATTTTGTAAAACATTGAAGTAGGGGGGGGGGGGTCGGCTGGTGAAATGGCAGCCCCACCCTAAAAACCTTTTAATACTCTAGTACAAATGAGGTGCAAACGAAAAGATTGTTGGTACAAACGAGGTATAAACGATTGGCACTATCCATTTTGTAAAACATTTAGGTGGGGGTGGCTGGCCGTTTCTCCAGCCCCCCCCCCCCACTAAAAACCTTTTACTACTCTAGTACAAATGAGGTGCAAACGTAAAGATTGTTGGTACAAACGGGTACAAACGAGGTACAAACGATTGGCACTATCCATTTTATAAAACATTTAGGTGGGGGTGGCTGGCCGTTTCTCCAGCCCCCCCCCCCCACTAAAACCTTTTATTACTCTAGTACAAATGAGGTGCAAACGAAAAGATTGTTGGTACAAACGAGGTATAAACGATTGGCACTATGCATTTTGTAAAACAATGAAGTAGGGGGGGGGGGTCGGCTGGTGAAATGGCAGCCCCACCCTAAAAACCTTTTAATACTCTAGTACAAATGAGGTGCAAACGAAAAGATTGTTGGTACAAACGGGTACAAACGAGGTATAAACGATTGGCACTATCCATTTTGTAAAACATTTAGGTGGGGGTGGCTGGCCGTTTCTCCAGCCCCCCCCCCCCCCCCCACTAAAAACCTTTTACTACTCTAGTACAAATGAGGTGCAAACGTAAAGATTGTTGGTACAAACGGGTACAAACGAGGTATGAACGATTGGCACTATCCATTTTGTAAAATATTGAGGTGGGGTGGGGTGGCAGTTTCTCCAGCCCCCCACTAAAACCTTTTATTACTCTAGTACAAATGAGGTGCAAACGAAAAGATTGTTGGTACAAACGGGTATAAACGATTGGCACTATCCATTTTGTAAAACATTGAGATGGGATGGGCTGGCCGTTTCTCCAGCCCCCCCCCCCCCCACTAAAACCTTTTATTACTCTAGTACAAATGAGGTGCAAACGAAAAGATTGTTGGTACAAACGAGGTATAAACGATTGGCACTATGCATTTTGTAAAACATTGAAGTAGGGGGGGGGGGTCGGCTGGTGAAATGGCAGCCCCACCCTAAAAACCTTTTAATACTCTAGTACAAATGAGGTGCAAACGAAAAGATTGTTGGTACAAACGAGGTATAAACGATTGGCACTATCCATTTTGTAAAACATTTAGGTGGGGGTGGCTGGCCGTTTCTCCAGCCCCCCCCCCCCACTAAAAACCTTTTACTACTCTAGTACAAATGAGGTGCAAACGTAAAGATTGTTGGTACAAACGGGTACAAACGAGGTACAAACGATTGGCACTATCCATTTTATAAAACATTGAAGTGAGGGGGGGGGGCGTCTGGTGAAATGGCAGCCCCACCCTAAAAACCTTTTAATACTCTAGTACAAATGATGTGCAAACGAAAAGATTGATGGTACAAACGAGGTATAAACGATTGGCAATATCCATTTTGTAAAACATCGAAGTGGGGGGGGCTGGAGAAATGGCAGCCTCACACTAAAAACCTTTTATTACTCTAGTACAAATGATGTGCAAACGAAAAGATTGTTGGCTCAAACGGGTACAAACGACTGGCACTATCCATTTTGTAAAACATTTAGGTGGGGGGGGGGGCTGGCCGTTTCTCCAGCCCACCCCCACTAAAAACCTTTTATTACTCTAGGACAAATGAGGTGCAAACGTAAAGATTGTTGGTACAAACGAGGTATAAACGATTGGCACTATCCATTTTGTAAAACATTGAGGTGGGGGGGGGGCTGGCCGTTTCTCCAGCCCCCCCCCCCCCACTAAAACATTTTATTACTCTAGTACAAATGAGGTGCAAACGAAAATATTGTTGGTACAAACGAGGTATAAACGAGTAGTAATATTTTCGAAAAAATGTGAGGTGGAGGGGTGGGGGGCTGGCGAAATGCACCTCAAACTTGTGTACTTTGGCTTGCCGTGCCAACGCGCTTCCTACTAAGCTATCCCAACGATATCCTGGTTGGCATAATTCACTCTTATTTGTTGGACATGGCTGTGAACTGCAGTGCTAATTTTATTCATCTGAGCTATAACTATAGCATTTTTACATGATGAATGTGATACAACGCAGAAACTAACTCCTGTAAATCATTTAATTAGATCATAAATGATCAGATCCAGGTTCGAGTCCTGGGCCCAGCATTTTTCGCTCTGTTGGAATAAATCTCAACTATGATACTCCAACCTTTGAATATGATTTACCTAGTTGAAAAAACATTCCTCTGTTCATTAGTACCTTTTTGGGGGGACAAACATTAAAACAATATTAAAAAAAGGTATATTATTTATAAGAAATTTTATACATTAAATTATACAAGTACCAGAATTCCCCCCAGGTTTAAAAAAGAGCAGAGTGATGCTGATGAGAAAAGGGCCCTTTTTTATTCTTAAAGGCACTCTTTGGATTCTTGAGGGCACTTTTCAGTTCAGATTCTTAAGGGTACTTACTGTTAAGAGCCTACGCTAGTCACGCGAAGAAACACTCAAGCTAACGTTAAGGCTATGGGAAGGTTCTTGGCAGATCTCTCGCTCGCATTTTAATATTTTTAAATGATTTTTTTTTTGCAGAAGATAGCTGAGATTGATCTCTAACGTTGTTAGTTTTTACTTTTTTGCTTTTGGTTACAGTTTTTTTATAAGCGGATATTTTCAATTTTGGAACCGGTTGAAACCGGTTTTGAAAATGAAAGTACTCTTATATAAAAAAAACTGGAACCAAAATCAAACAAGTAAAGTTTAACAACGTTAGAGATCGACCTCAGCTATCCTATGCAAAAAACATCATTTAAATTTATTAAAATGCGAGCGAGAAATCTGCCAAGAACCTTCCCATAGATTTAACATTAGCTTGCGCGTTTTTTCGCACGACTGATGTAGGCTCTTAAAGGCACACTTTTGGTTTTTTAAGTCACTTTTAATATTTAAAAGTCAGGGCACTCTTTTTACGAGAACATTAAGTAATTTTTTACTATGAAAGCCCATTTTTTAATACAAAAAGGAGAAAAGACACTTTTTTACTGAGGTCAAGAAGGGTGCTAATTTATTTTATGAGGGGCAAGAAGGGTGCTATTTTGTAAATCAAAGGACAGGCAGGGTGCATCACCCTTCTGAAACTGTCTGGACTTAGAAACTCTGCAAGTACTATTTAATAGTTTGATTAGTTTATATTTTTAATGTAACAATACTTTTAATTATTATTTTATTATGTATTTATAGCTTACAATTATTTTCAAAGTAATTTGTTAAACTAAAATCATGTTTTGAGTTTTCAGGGGTAGACACAGATTTTTTTTTTTCTTGAGGCCCATTTTGTGAAAACTTAAAATTATTTTCGTGAACATTTTGTTATGAAAGATGAAATCCAGCTGCTCAAATTCAAACCAAGTATTTAATGAAAACTTCGTTAAGTCATTCTGTTAAAGTTTTCTTTTCTTGTGAACTTGTTTTCTTTGTAAATTATACATTTTAAAACCTAACAAAATGAAAATAATTAATGGAGAGTATGTTTTTATGAAATGTAATTTTGTGAAGGGACCAATTTTATTAAGAGGAATTTTGTGAAGGGACCTGATTTATTACATCGATTTTTGTGAAGGGGATAGATAGGCCTTTTTTATGTCTAAAACTGTCAAAAAGTTTACCCATGTATCTAACACTAAAAATTCTGAAAAATTGTAAATTTAATGTTGTTGTAAAAATAATTTTAAACAGTTTTTGGACTCAATTTTAGGTTTTTGACAGTCATTGTCAAAAACTATGTCAAAAAGGGTTTTTTGACATGACAGTTGAAACCGGATAAAACCGTCACACTGTCAAAACTTGCCAACCCTAAGGCTCCTATATACCGGGCTGACTCACGCCTCCATTTAATTGCCCAAGCGGACGCCTGACTTGGCGTCTTATCGCGTAGATGGCGAGTGAATTTAGTTACTTAATCATATGCAAAAATATAAGAATAAATAGCTAAGATATTTAATAGCGCCATACTAAGGAGACATACATTACAGGTAGACATACATTTAAAAGTAAAAAAACATGTAATTATGCTTTTGTATAATAATATATTAAAATTAAAAATTCATTTTCATCAATTAATATTTATTGCTTTCCTTTACATGAATAATTAAGAATGACAATATAAATTTAACTAATTCTAAATTTGATTTAATATGAAAATATATATTCACATGCATTGGACTCTTATATTTTTATTACTTTTAGTATGAAGTTAAGTTGCGATATAATTTGTTATTAATAAAATAGTCTTAAAATGCTGATATTAAGGAATAAATTTCGTATGTTAGATATTCAGTTTTTACAATTTAATCGCACGTAAAATAATCCTTATTAAAAAATAATAATGATGATGAATAATGAAAACCTTCCGCGTTTCGAATAATTTCTTGTTTCCTTTTAATGTTATCTCACTCTCCCCCCCCCCCCACATCCCTACAGTTAAAAAATTTCAACCAATCCAGTACGTAAAAGTTTAAAATTTGTAGAACTTATTTTTTTTTGTCTACTCATTTATTACTTTATTGCAACAATAAATAACCAATTATTTAAATTCCCCCTTTTCGAAATTACCAATCTCACCTCCTCCCCTCTGTTTTTAAATCCAAAGAAACTACTTTCTGACATATTTTTGAATTCATTTTTGTTCAAACTCACATAAAATTAGCAAGTCTTCTTAAGATCTTTCAGAAAATACTGTCAAAGTGGACGGTTTGAATCGAATTCCCGACGCGGCAGCGCGAGAAAGGGAGAAGCTTGTCGTCACGTCACAATGATAGCTTATTACTCGATAAGTAATTTATTTGACAAAAACTAGAAAACGCTATTCGATTCCAAATCACTTCAACAGTCAGTTCTGCCAATTTTATTCCTTTTTGCTTAAAAATGAGTCAGAAAATATGTCAAAAATTTTGCGCTCTTGAGCAGGGAATTTGAAAACCACATTAAACAAAACTCTTTCAATTAAAAATATGTAGAAAATTCCATATAGTAAAAACGTCAAATTCACCTTCTTAAACTTGAAAAAATACAAGGCAAACACACTGGTAAAAATTTATTTGTTACTATATAGAAACAAGGTATATAGTTTTTCGACTATTTTTATCCTCTGATGATGGCTAATGTTTAGCCAAAAGCGCTTAGGTATTTTGACATCTGATTTTACATCATAAATTGTTTTAATACTTTAAAACTGTGTTTTTAGCATTTTCACCTATTATAGTAACAAATAAAGTTTTATCAGTGTATTTGCAATGCGTTTTTTCAAAACTCTTTAATTTAAAAACATTTCTGTCCTATTTGTAATTTTACAATAACAGTAAATAAATAATGAATCGTCAAAATTTCCCCTTCCGGCCAAAAACACAATAAAAGATCTGCCCCCCCCCCCTCCTCCTTTCTGCAGCTGATGAAATTAAAAATCTCTTTTTTTTCTTATGTGTTTGTTACTTTTTTCAAACAAGAAATATATAATAATTTCAATTACGCTTCCCCCCCCCCCCCGCGCAAAATTCAAAGTGTAAAATTTTTAAATTTCGATTAAAGAAAATGCCTTTTCTACACTTTTTAACAACAGTAAATGAATTTAACTATCTAAATACCCCCCCCCCCTTCTACCCATCCAAAAAATAAATAAGGTGGATTTTCTAGACAGGGGGGGGGGGAATAAGATTTTTTTCTCCTCTTTAACAACTAGGCTTTTCTCACCCGTCCTGCAATATACCATATCGGACTCGAAGAATCGGTTTATTGTATATAAGTGATCTGGTTGGCGCGGCATTTGGCGAAATTCTTCCATCCTGATCTATTCTTCTAGCATTTATAGACAAATTATTCCGCCTTTCTTCATTTATATGGATTTTAAATATTCTAAATCCATTCCTTGACAGATTAGAACAATTTTATGCGAAACAACCGTCCATTTTAAGTGATTTATTCACTCGATAATTGTTTAAACATTTCTCGCCTCATAGGCAGCAATGGGCAACAAACGGTAAGTGGGCATCAAAATGCTTGATGATTCAGCCTGTATTATAGGAGCCCTAGCCAACCCGAGTTAGCTGCAAAATCCTTTAGTTACACTTTTCAGCGCCAGGGGGCGCAATCTGTTCTATGCATAGACCTTCTAATAAACTCTAGTTATCTATAAATAAAATCTAGTTATCTTTTGAAATCATTAAAGCTATAGATGTCGAGTCGAATGAGCTATACCCCGTCGTGATCAAGCCCATAGAACTAGAGATAGGAAAGCGCTCCCTGGTGGTGAAAAACCAAACATCGGAAGCTCTATCGATGTCGAGCCTCAACAAATCGGCAACCCTTTCTGTGCTCCGACATCATCTGGTGGAAAACACGTCTGGTGGAAGGTGTAGTCCGCCATACCGGTTTTTCTCCCTCGAAAATCTACCTGGAATTCCCCATATTCCCGCCGAAACTTTATATTGCGTCGGTGCTCTTGAAGTGATTTTGAATTTTTTGATCAGTAAATTACTTATTGAGTTCTATTGTGCTGTCCTCTAAAAAACCGCACTTTAGTACTACATCAAATATTTCACTAAGGTCATTTTTTTTGTTTTGTTCTGTTTTTCTGCACCATTTTGAATAATAAAAATAGTTAAAAATACATAAGGAGTGCATATTTAGTTTTTAAATAATTTAAACTAACAATTGCAGTATTCTGGCAAAACATGAGCTTCATTTTTACAGATTTTCTTATTATAACACAATTTCAGAATATCTACATAAATTTTTAATTGTTTTTATGTTAAACCATTAATAGGTAATAAAATGCATCATTTTCAGCTGGTTACGTCAGGTGTGGGTTTTTTGGGGGGTAATGTGGGTTAATTTTTAGAAAAGTGGGTTTTTTTTTTCCAATAAGAATTTGTGATTAAGCAACTAAGCAAGAGCTTAATTGTCTGCCATTTTGTAATAAAGTGATAAAATGTAAAATACTCAACATTAAAATTTTCGAACAAGCTGTAAAAATTTAGCTATGTTTAATTTTTAAAATTGTTTATTATACTTTATATAGAGAAAATTTTTAAAAAATGGGTATTTTTTTTAGAGTACAGTACAATAAGTGATTCCTGTCATGTGACAACATTTTTCTCCTTTCAAGTGCTACGGCATCGGAAATTCGGTTCAAAATGCTGACTGATTTTTCTAAAATATCTTCTGCCGTTATGGAAAACCTCTTCTGATTACAAACTTTCTAAATAAGAATACCTGCCAATTTCATGCATTTCCGATCAAAAATGAATGAAAAAAATCCTTGACGGCTTGGCCTACAGGCACAGGTAGATTTTGAAGACACAGACCGTGGAGCGCCTGTTTATTGGGAATTGCAGAAGAAATGATCTTTTTACCATGACGCGGCAGTTGAGACCACCCACTTCGAAATCTACCTGTGTCTGTAGGCAGAGCCGGCAGAGTTTTTTTTTTTTTTTTGCTATAAGGGTTGGTCCTATAAAAAACTTGTCAAAGTAAACGTTGTAGATAATATTTAGAGGGTTTATAATAAATTTAAGAGGATTTGATATCGTGTGAATTGACGAAGTTTTGAATTTTTTTTTCTTCTTAAACCCTATTCCCCTTCCCCCCCTTGAGATCATTTTTAATTATATCAAAAATCTGTCATACATAATTTTTCGGCCCTTTTCCTAGAAGTAATAATAACTTTAAATGGATTCGATAGTATCATAAATAAGAAGTTATGGGGATTTTTCTGTTTTCACAACCCCCCCCCCCCCCGGTTCGATTTCGCCCATTAACGAACTTGACCGATTGAGATTTTATTCCCCTTAATTTTGTGTATCAGTTTGGAAGAGATTTGTGCAGAATTATTGAAGTTATCGTGTCCATAAAAAGGGGATCTAGATAGATAGATAAAAGTTTTGAAATGGGGGGTGGTTTTGGGTTCTGGAAGTCATGATCGGCGTAGATCTGCAAAAACTTTTCGGAAATTCCAACATAGGGGAGAATGTAATAGGTAGTATTTCTTACGAAGTTTTCAAAAGCTATAAAATATATTATCAAATTAAATAATATTTTACAACATGTCAGTGCTAACTTTCCACAAATTCTTCACTTTTGTAAAAAAAAAAAATAAATAAATATTGTAAATATTGTTCGATTTTCTGTTATTTTAATAATGCCTGCAAAATTTAATGTGTTTTTAGAATTAAAAAGATCTGACATTTGTTACATTTCGTGAAATGATTGTGTCAAATTGAAGCTTTCCAAGCAGAAATCTCGAAATATTTTGGTTATCATACTTAATATCTTATATTATTAATTAAAAAATATATAATTTAAGTAACATTTATTACAATGGCAAAGCCATTTTATAACATTAAAATAAAATACAGCAGCAAAAAAAGAAAATCCATCCAGAAGGTTAAACAATCCCTTTTTCCAGTGGCGTATCCAGGGGGTGGGCTGATGGGGCTACAGCCCCCCCCCCCCGAAATTGTCCAGAGTAAAATGAAAAAAGTGCTTTTTTCTTTCTTTTTTAGATAAATTTCTAATTTTTTTTCTGTTATACAGCGGATTAGCCATTCTCGTTAGTCCGCATTGACATCACAGCATAAACAGGGTATGGGGTTTTCACCCCCCGCCCGAAATAGTCGAAAATCTAATGAAAAAAGTGCTGTTAAATATGTGAGGCCCCTTAAATATGTGGGTTCTGGGAAAGTGCCCCACGTGCCTTGGCAGTAATAGGGAATTAATTTTAAAATAGAAAACAAATTATGATAAAAAAAATTTGTTTGAGATTGTCCCAAGCAAAATTAATTTATTGTCAAGCAACAATCGTAGCCAGAATTTAGGGGAGAAGATGACAACTTTATAGATTATAAGCTACAATGACTTTCTTTTAAATGAAAGTAATATGAAACAATCCATTATCCCTTTTCAACTTATTTCGGCGAACCCCCCCCCCCCCCCCCCGTTTTTCTTTGCCTACGGTCTCAAACATGATTTCTGTTTATAACGCAGTTCAACATGTTTGGTAAGACTCAGGTCGAAATTTAAGTCAGCCCTCCCCGAAATTAAATCCTCGATACGCCACTGCCTTTTTCACCAGGGGTGGGGGACTCTCATAAACTTATTTCTATCTTTCCTCTTTGAGATTAAATCCTAGCATAATTTAACCACAGGAGCAGAGCCCGATCAAGCTGAAGTTGGGCCCCCCTACCTCCTTATTCCCGGTGACACTTTCAGAAAAAAAGTAGGTTTATTTGATGAGTTGACAAAATTGTTTGGGCGAAAGTTTCAAGTTTACAAAAAAAATTTAACTTACAAGAATAATCAAGAAAAGGAATTACCGTCCACTTTCTCAAATAAGCATTTGTATAATTCACAAACATCTATGATCCACAGTTTATGTTGCAGTGTAAATGAGGACGTCTTTTTTAAAACTCGCCTTATCTAAAATCATGAAAATTGTGTTTTCCCTAACAGTCTAGTAATCATTTTAAACTATAATTCTGACATAGTAAAATCCTCGTTTATATTGAAACCAATAGACAGAGTATGCAGTTTTTAACATTTGCCCCAAATTTGATTTCCTGGATACGGCAACTTTTGAAAATTATAGGTACTCTCAAATTGAAAGGACTTTTACAGAAAAATTAAACATGGAGGTTTTTTATTACAGTAAAACTTTGTTTTTGCGTCAGGGACCAAAATATAAAATGCAAACAGTGGAAAAACTTAAATTGTGAGAAAATTTACATGCAGGAAAATGCAAATTCCAAGAACATAATTTGTGGGCCCTTGAAATTGTCGGGCCCAGGGCCGTAGCCCCGGAGGCCCGTGCATTAATCAGGCCCTGCACAGGAGCAACTGTCGGGTTTCGCTTTCGTTTGTTTATGATTATTTTTGTTGCGAGAATGAAATCGCAGTTGCCGAGAAAGCAATCACCGCCAAAACAGACAGCTTCTAAGCCAAATCCGAGCTGATCCTGGGACCGACTTTTCGACCATTCGAGATGTCGAGTCAAATGAACGAACACATGTGTAATAAGCGACATTATTAAATAAGAACAATAGCAATAGAAATGATTGATATTAATACTAAAAAAATTATATTCATCCCTAGATATGGCCTTCTGATGTGTGAGTTGTGTTTAATCAGATGTTTGACCATGGAATTTACTCCCACACTTTTCTTTAGTTTTTTCACAGACAGACATCATCGGCCCCATCCATGTCCAAGACTTATGAGGCATTCATTTAATGTTGATTCGTTCACAAAAGTATCATTCATTTCTTATCGTTTATTTGGAAACAAGTCAAGATGGCAGTCAGGGAGATAGAGAGAAGGAGAACAAAGATAATGTTTCTACTTATGGAACTAAAAGCGGTACCTAGTATGGCGGCGTTTCTGGTCTTTTGGGCCTTTAGGAAGTGTAGCGCCCTCTATCTCTTTACCATGCTCGAAACCAAAATGCAGGAAGAGCAGACGACAATTTGTCATGTTTGACAGGTCACATGACCGGCCTTTGGGAGCACCAGCGCCACAAACTGGGTACTAATTCCCGGTCCATGTTGTGATCTTGAAAGCCTATCTTCACTGTTCTCCTTCTTATTTCTATCTCCATGATGGCAGTGGTCGGAAGGCATGAACCTTTAAGTTTAGAAATAAAAACAAAATCAATAGAAAGAACGCTTATTCCTTTAGTTAAACAAGTATGAAATTTATTTCGCACTTTTGAATTTTAGCTATAATATAATTTTTTTGTTAATCTGTGACTCGCAATCAACGCTATTCAAATCATATGAAGTCCGTAATGTCAATTTAAAAGCTATCACATTTTCCCGATTTAAGACATGACAGATATTTTTCACGGCAATGAATTAACAGCGGGATTAACCCAGAATAGAAAATAGTAAAATTTTGTCATTTGTCAACTTTATATTAGTTTATTCCATTGTAAAAATCAATGACTAATCTGCTATAATTTTATGTAATTATAGCTCTTAAGTTTTAGTTATTTACTTGAATTGAAACAGAAATAAACATCAGTTCATTTTTATTAATGTTTTGTAAAACATCTTATAATATTATAACAGTTACGCTTTGTTGAGGTTTATTTTTCAAGCATTATAGTATACTTGCTTGAAGTTGAGAAACTTTCTCAATATCACCGATTTATGATTGTCATCGCATCCTTTCATTTCAAAAATAAAATGTTTCTTTGGAAAATATAGAATTCTAGATAAAGTTATTGGAATTCATTTTGAGGTGCCTGGAATTTTTATCTTTCTTAGAAAAATTTCGAAATGTATTGGCTAATGGTACTTATAAAATATTTTTATTAGATGATGTGAGTAAGTATTTGTAGCATATGATATAAGAATATATTTTTCATATTGTTTTAGAAAAGCAGATGTTTATATAAGTATCTTTATTGTAGGGGTGGCATTCCATGCACAGAAATGTAAACTTTTTAATATGTCTAGTTTTTTATCAATGCTATTGTCTCATCAAACTAAAATAATTTTCTTACTGTTAATGTATAAGTTTATATTTAAAAATTTTAGAGTTAATAAATAGGAGGATTTATGTAAGTGCCATGTGGGGACTTACACCATGTGTGCACACTTCAGAAAGGTAAATTTTTCATGGAACATAATGTATTTTCATGGTATGCCTGTAAGCACGGAACCCAGGTCTCTCTGCATTTCCTTTGTGATTACCCAGATGCTAAATCTAAGGGACTGAAAATACAAGAAAGATCTGTAATAGTTCATTTAATCTTTAGAAGTATTCATTCCTACGGCTGCTGAAAAAAATTCCAGCCCAGGATATCATTGCTACTAAAGGTGCCTTTGATTTCACTGAGAGAAAATGATATCTCTCTCACCTAATTATTCTGCAGTAAACAATTATAGTGTAATTTATTCTTTGTTGCAAATGATAGCATTCAGTTCATATGATATTGTAATGCTGGAATTAACCCTTTGAGCATTAGGCAATATTTTTGTGTATCTCATAATGTCTGCAGATTGCATTTTGGATGCCTTAAATATCTATTTATCTTATGCTTTAGTAAAAATAACATAAATTTATACAGTTTGCTACCCAATCTTTTTAATTTGTCAACTACATGACAGGAAAGTTTAGGCTCAATGCTTATAGGATTAAATGAATCAATGAGCTCTTGGGAAAAAAAATAGTTCTAAAATCATTAGACATTTTCTTATATCAAGGTATATAATTCATATTGAAAAACTGTTTTTAGAAAATCACATAACAATATAAAGAAATCTTAAAACTGAAATACAGAAACATTATACAGATTCAATATGAATGTAACCACACACTGTTCATGATTTGGCAGGCTAAATCTTGTAATCCATAATGACTTATTCTCAAAAATTAAAAGTATCTGAAAAAAAAGACCCTAAAACTATTAGAATGAAAATTGTCTTGTGATTAATTCATTTGTATTCTTGCAGTGACATTACTACAAAGAAATTGATAAGGGAAAAAAACAAGTTACCACACTTAGTGACTTGAAATAAGGAATTTGTTAGATTTGGTATTTTTATGTAAAATTGTAGCTTAAAACAAATAGCAGCTTTTATTATTTATAAATGTCTTTCTAAAAAAATGATATTGTCTTATCTTGTTGATAGAGTAAGGTTTGGTGTATGGCATAGACCTTAAAAGCAACCACAAGTGTATATATATAAATATACAATGTGGATTTATTCATTTTTTTTATAATGGATTGACCATATTATGATTCATTTCGGTTCTCCATTTCACCACAAACTGACTTGGAAACTGAAATTCACAAGGAAAATGACTCTTGCAATACCTTAGGATTAAGTTCAACGTCTAACTTTTCCAGTGCTCCTTCGCAACACACTGCCACGATTTCTTCCCAAAATTCACAATCCATTGTCCCAAATATGCCAAGTGACATTCAATCTGCACCACATCAATCGATTTCCTTTACCGATTTCGAAAATTTAATGACACCTTTTTCTGGCAAGCCAGTAGAAACTATTTTACAATGTTTAGAAAGATTTGAAGGATTGGCACTCACATTTCAACTTAATGATTTCAAAAATTTCTTTTTGTTGAAAGAGCTCTGAAAGGTACCGCGTTATTGTTCACCCGCAGTGAGCCTGCATTAACATCCTATGCAGCATTAAAACAAGCTTTGATACACGAGTTAACGCACATTTTCTTTCACGCACAAATTCACGAAATGTTAGTTACACGTACCTCTAAATCCAATGAAAGAATGAGTGAATATTTTCTTGTTATGAAAGAAATTGCCCAACAAGCTAACATAGACGATGCATTATGTTATCACCCTTATCCGAGATACTCCTACTAATAAAGCAATTCTTTGTGGCAGCCACACCCTAATTGAAACCAAATATAAATGCCAAACCTATCAAAAAATTTGCGATCGAAGCCCCCAGCTACAACCACCACCTACCCATGTTATTAATAAACCTTTATACACCGAAAATGATCTGTTACGATTGCAGAAAATTTGGACACCTTGCAAAAAATTATTTTCATAAAAGTGAAGGAATCAGTGTTTCACGTGAAATCAATTTGGGCACAAAAGTACCGAATGCACTCAGACCACCTGTTGTAAAGTGTCCAACTTTGGTAGCGCCCCCCCCCCCCCCTTGAAATTCACATACTGAAATTAGATAAACCACGTTAAAACATGACAAAATTAGTAAAAATTGCAGATTTAGCAATAGATGGGTTAATTGATACTGGTAGTCACATTACCGCTGTATGAAAGGACTTGTACCGATTACTCGGTTCTCCCACCCTAAACGAAGCAAACTTGCAACTACCAATAGGATCGTTTAGCACAACTATCCATATAGATGAAAATACGTATGCCATCGAATTTTCTCGCAGGAGTATTCTTTATATCATCGGAAGAGACAATTTCACAAGGAACACTTACGTGTGATCCGGACGGCATGTCACTCCAAAAACCACCTCCAGCCAAAATATCTATCAACTGTATGACTGTTTGTGATGGCGTAACCAACGTGGAGCTAGACCATAGACAAGACAGTGTTATGTTGAAAACCACAGTTTTGAATACCCCAGTAAATACTAAGAATGTGCCTCCTCAGGTGCTACAATCTACTAATTGCTCTCGTTGCTACACACCTATACAAAAGATGTCACCTGCCAACAATTTCCTAGTTTCGGTACTGTGTTTTTTACTTATCATACTTTTTTCCTCAATGGAATCGCCTAGCTGTATTATTATTTCTACATAAGCAAGTCCTCAATTAACAGCACTAATTATCCAAGGTACCACTCTGGTCTGCAAGTCGACCGTAGTTTATCGCCATGTTAGGCTTACTGAAAAAGATATGCTAACACATGAAGCTAAATAATAATTTCTTCTACTTAAAATCATGTCTGTTCAGCATATTTTCGTATAAAACATGTATATTATATCCAGTTATAATGTTTTAAGTTTTAAATAAAAAATAACAGAATAAACATCGGATTACCTGATGTAAACAAACAAATACTGTTGCCATTCAGAATCATAAATCCCGTAGCTAGAAAAAAATGAATGACTCTTTGAACGTTTCATCAAAATATCCAATTATGCTCTTAAAATATTTGTAAAAGCATATTATAGTCTTTAAATATTTAAAGGATTTTTTAAATTTATTTCTGTAAGCATTTTATTCCTGTAAGCACTTTCAGAAATAGCGATGATACCTTTCCAGGCTTTGCGATGATCTACCAGCATTTTAAATTTCGTTCCTTAATACTCTTCTGGCGCCATCTATTGACAATAAATACAAATTATACCTTTCTGTTGGAAAAAAATATAACATAAGGTTGTAAAATAATATAAAATGTACATAAGCATATTTTTAAAATAAGAAAAATCCGGATGTATTGATTTATTACAAGATCAACTTTTTTTAATGATTTGAATTACTTTTATTAATTTTGAAAGGGAAATATTTGACTTTGTGTAAAAATTAATGCATTCTTTTAGATTATGAATAAACTAAAAGATTGTTTCCGTATTATTGAGAGCGAAAATTAATACCTATAATTTACTTACCAAAATTAATTATTGAGACCTTAATTAATTATTGAGATCGTTATTAGGATTAAGATTTTAATTATTCAGAAAAATATTTGGAAATTTTGAGTTGAAAAACAAAAATGAAGGAAAAGATTACGTTTCGTAAAATTTACCATTAACATAAGGTACATAAGGTATGTACATTCGGGATGTATTGAATTATTACAAGATCAACTTTTTTTAATGGTTTAAATTAGTTTTATTAATTTTGAAAGGGAAATATTTGACTTTGTGTAAAAATTAATGCATTCTTTTAGATTATGAAGGAACTAAAAGATCGTTTTTGTATTATTGAGAGCGAAAATTAATACCTATAATTTACTTACCATAATTAATTATGGAGACCTTAATTAATTATTGAGATCGTTATTAGGATTAAGATTTTAATTATTCAAAAAAAAATATTTGAAAATTTTGAGTTGAAAAACAAAATTAAAGAAAAAGATTACGTTTCGTAAAATGTATCCTGAACTCTACGGTTCAGGTCAGTTTTCCTTATTGTCGATAAACAGTATATGGATATTTTTATCAATTATTTAAAATTTTAACTGAAAACCGCAATTTCTACCCACCGTCCTAGGACGGGCAATTACACTAGTATATATATATATATATATATATGGGAACAGTAAATAGTGAAATAACTTAACCATATTTCAATTGAATTTGAAGACAATAATGAAAATTTAATTTAAACACACAGTACATAGAGAAATAAACAATAGATAGTTGGATAGTGAGTTAACACAATTCAATATGGCCATATGCTGACTTTGCAATGGTAATGTAACAGAGAAGCACTTTTTCTTTCTCTCATCAAACAAAACTAGCCAGCTATGCTAACCCTTGCATAGAAAACTAAGCCACTCCAATGAATACCATTCTAATAATGACTTCATCCATCATCATCTTAGCTTGTGAATCTTTTTGACTCCCTCAGAGTTCAGATGTATGTTTTTCTCACATTATAACATTCTTTATGTGTCTAAAGAATTTCCACTTCTTCTATGAAAAGAATCATTCTCATGCCTGACTATGCCCATAAGCATTGAAAGTAAAAAAAGTATCACATTTGGCTCTGCCTTCAAAAGCCTCTTCTGTCAAAGTTTCATTTGCATAATAATAGAAAATATTAGCAGGGTCTAATCAGGGTTTGGTGATATATCTGATATTTATTTTCAAAATATTATGTTTGATATTTTCATATATTTCATATGATATCTTTTATATTTTCAGTCAAAACAAGTGCAAATGAATTTTTCAACCTTTATTTTATTGGCTATGTCGTTTTATAGATAAAGAACTTTTACCTCTGTCAGTGACTTTTCTAGATGCCCCTCCACCCACCTCCCGGATTTTTATTTTATTTCATTTTTTTGCTTTATGTTTAAAGCTGAATTTTAAAATGTAAAAATAATTATGTGAGACAATATCAAATTAGAACAGCTATTGAAAGATAAATGTCTAATCTAAATAAATAGTTATTTACAGCTTTATTAGAAATAATTTTTGTAGGTTTATGTTTAGCTCAGTTTAAATTACACAACAGGTTTTGGGAATAAAAAAGCACACAAGTGTAATACATTTCTGTTCAAATTTTGAATTAAAAAAATTATTTTGTATTTGTAATTTTGTTGTATAAAACAAAATTTTCACAATATACTTGATGCTAAGTCCTTTATTTTCTTTTTCATTGAGTGTAAAAAGCAAATTGTTTCTGATTTCAATTAGTTGGATCTTCTATTTTGTTGCAAGTGGGAAGACAGAAAAGTAATTTGTGTTAGAAATACATTTTTAACAGAAAATAATGCAAAAAAGTTAGGGAAAAACTCACACCTGGCGAAGCACGTCAAACTGATTACATATTTATTTAGAGAGTAAAAAAAGGACTGGTTGCCATTCAGCGATTGCAAAATCAAGATATTGTTGAGTTGAAATGAATTTTAGCACAATTATAAGAAAAATTAATTTTAACACTCCTCCTTGCCAAAGCATGGCTTAAAAGAAACATATACACTAACCTGAAAATAAAATATACCCATGTTAGCTACTTCACAAACACACAGAAAAAAACACATGTAAAACTCAGGCTATCCAAATACAATATTATACACACTACAAACACATCAGTATCAATAGTTAAAACCTAGGTTTTTCCTTAAGTTAACTAAAGTTTTCTTTGAGATGTTTTTAGTGAAAAGGTCAGCAACATTTTTTGCTGAGGCTACATATTCTAAACAAATAACACTCTGTTCGATATAGTTCCTGATAAAATGGTGTCTTATGTCAATATGTTTATATGTTGTTTGATTTTTAGCAATAAACATAGCTGCTTGGCTGTCGATTTTTACTGATACAGGTTTAAGGATAAATTTCTCCACACCAAGTTCCTACATTAGATTTCTCACCCATAGCACTTCCTTTGTAGTATGGGCTAAGGCCAAATATTCAGATTCAGCAGAAGATAATGCAGTACAACACTGCTTTTTACTAGAGCAGGAAACTGCAGCACCACCAAAAATGACCACATATCCATTGAAGGACTTTCTGTCCACATGATCTGCATCAGAGAAAATTTCTACTAGTTTTTCTGAAGGTGAGGGATAGGTGCTTTGTCTCCTTGAGGTATCGAAAGATGTGCAATGCTTCTCCAATTCAATTCGGTGGGTCTCTCATTGAATTGGCTCATGTATGTGGAACTGAATGCTAGGTCAGGACGTATTCCACATGCAACTTACAGCAGACTCCCAATGGCTTGCCTATAAGGAATTTTGTCACTCTTCTCTTTTATATTGGTCCATTCTGTATCATTTACTTTGTAGTGTTTTATGCTTGGGTCTAAAGGGGTTGATGCACCCGTAGCTAAACTTGCCTCAAATGTTTCCAGGATATCTTCAATGTAGGTTGTTTGATCTAGTGTTAGTGAACCATCAACTTGCCTCTGGATTCTCATGGATAAAATTTCACTTGCTTCTCCAAGGTCCTTTGCTTGAAATTTCTGCATAACTTTATGCTTGAAGGTGCTTATGGTTTCTGAGGTCCCTACAATGAGCATGTCTTCAACATAGAGGCCAAGATACAGTGTTTTCTTTGGATGATAATAAATGCATGCATCACTTTTTGAATGCAACAATCCGAGTTCTTTCAGGAAGGTGTCAAAACATTCATTCCATTCTCTTCCAGCTTGCTTTAGGCCATACAAACTTCTTTTGAGGTGGCAAACAAGATGTTCTTTGCCTTGTTGTTTCATCCCTTCAGGTTGCAACATGCAAATATCTTCTTTCAATGTTCCATTCAAGTAAGCCGCTATGATATTCATTTGATGATTTTCCATGTCTAGCTCCATTGCAAGGGCTAAAAGGATTTGTATAGACTTAATTTTTATAACTCGGGAGAATACCCGGGCGCAGAATCGGTGTAATGCTGCGACGCACGTCGCAGACTCTTGAGAAGTCTGCAGACTATTTTTCAACTGTTAAGATTTAGAAGAAAAAAAGTTTGCTAGAAATTATTTGCCATGCCGCGGATGCGCTATAGCATGTAAATTATGCGAAAAATTGGAGTTGACGCAAAAAAAAATGCAAATTTAGTCAAAGGGTCGTGGAAAAACGGGAATTTCGTCAAAAAAAGCATGTGTTTTGTTGAAGGATTGCAGAAAAATGCGAATTTCGCCAAAGGGCCATAGAGAAAACGGATTAAATCGTCAAAGGATTGTCTAAAAAACTACGAATTTCATGGAAGGATCACTGAAAATTTCGTTGTCGAACCACGAAAAAACGGCGAATTCAGTCGAAGGATCGCAAAACCCCCCCGAAAATTTCATCTAAGAATCAAGAAAAAATGGCAAATTTCGTCGAAGGATCTCGAAAAAATGGTAAATTTTGTCGAAGGATCTCGAAAAAACGGCAAATTTCGTCAAAGGAATTTCATTGAAGGATGGCGGATTTCGCCCAAAGGCCAAGGAAAAAACATGAAATTCATCAAAGGATCTCGAAAATGGCTAATTTTGTTGACAGATCGCGATAAAAACGCAAATTTCGTCAACAGGGTGCTGAAAAATGTGAATTTCACCAAAAGACCATAAAAAAAACACTAGTTTCGTTGAAGGATCGCAGAAAAAATACAAATTCCGTCAAAGGGCCACAGAAAAAACGCAAATTTCGTCAAATGGCCACAGAAAAAAATGTCAATTTCGTCAAAGGCTCACAGGGAAAAGCGCAAATTTCGTCAAAGGACCACGAAAAAAAACGTGAATTTCGTCAAAGGATCTCAGAAAAAAAGAAAACACTAATTTCATCAAAGGTTCACGAAAAAAACATGAATTTTGTGAAATAGTCGCGGAAAAGATGCAGCATTCCTTTAGAAAACAGCAGACACACAAAGTTCAATGCTTGTTAATATAGGCATAGTTTTTAATCTGAAACAATATACTGAACTAACTTTTGAAAAATCGGGTTAACATGAACCCAATTTCCAGGAATCTACACTCAGCCTGAAATCGCAAGTTAATCCAACCTGCAACAACAACAACAACAAAAATAGTGCTAAAAGAGGATCCCCCCCACCCCCCTCCTTCTGTTGTAACCTTTCAGAAAATTTGCTGTGAATTTCAGAAAATATTTTTTAAAATTCAGAATCACTCCTGAAACTCCTTTTCAAAGAAAATGTTTGATTCTAACACTGATCTATGCTGACAAATAATCCAATGGGAAGTTTAATCAAAACATCCATCCATTCAACAAAAAGTGCCCCTTTACGCCATAAAAGTATTATTTTATCCAACAAAAATGTCCTTTTCAATAAATCCGTCCTGCCCCTTTTAAAAGAAATGCAAATATTAGCAATACTTGTTATCTTCTACACTCAAATAATCATTATTTTATAATTAAGCATTTACATTGAAAAAAGTAAAGAAAATTTCTCTTAATAGTTTTTTAAAACTATATCTTATTTGATTGGGAAATACTAGTTTTAATTATTCATTATCTCATTATTATCAAAACAATAACTATTGCATTTATCTTTTTCAAATAAACAAGTTTCACTTATTCCTTTAAAATATGAATTTGAATTATAATGAATGGGGACCTGCTTTTTTAAAAAAGGGACCCAGGATTTTTAGGATCCAGTGACATCATAGTAATACAATCCGTGTCACATGCGATTGATGAACTCAATGAACCTACAAATAATTTTAATTTTTTTCAAAAAAAGTTTTAACAAAGAGTTTTATTTTGCGTATTTTTCAAATTATCCTTTCAAATATTATTTGTTTTTAGTATCCCAGGCAGTCGCCCAACCTCGCCCCCTCTAATAATACTAGATTGGATCTGGATAAAAAAGTAACAGGCCGGCATATTCCAGTTGCCGCCAAGGGCGGCAAAATGCTTAGAAAACTGTCGCAAAAAGACGAGTAAAAACTTTTTGGAAGATAAAGCCAGGGGCGGCTCCGGCCTTACGAGCCATGGTGCCCTGTAAGAGATTTTTTACTGTACCTCTACAAATGCTATACTTAAAAGAAAAAGACTTTACTGAGAATTTTACTTTGGACATTCATCCCCCAATTTGTGTTTATTGTCCAGGGCTGTCACCCCTCGCCCATGACAAAATGGAAAAAGAAGAAAGCTCCACGCTGTGAGAAAAGGGAAAAAATAGAACAGCCTTCATGGAATATTTTTATCTAATAGAAAAATCAAAGTGAGGGAATCGTTTGCCAATTATCCATGCTGGACAGTGCAGTACCGTATCCAGACGACGTTGAACAGTGTCATATACAGACATGAGTAGGGACTGAACTTGAAAAATGTTAGTGATTCTCCTAAACCACAGGAAGAGATTTAAATGATAGATGGCATAGACATGATACATTTGGAATGGGAGAAAGAAAATCGCCTAAGAGAACAGTTTGTTTTTTATTCCTTTGCTATCTTGTATTGTAGACGAATCTTTTTATCTATTTGTCTATTTTAATGCATTTGGTTGAGTTTTTCTTTTGAATTTTCCGGCCGCGAGATTTTTTATACAAATTTCATATATATATATACACATTTCTATATCAAACAACAAACAAAACCTGCATTTGGCGCCCCCTTCGCCTTCTGTTCTGCTGGCGCCCGGGGCATGTGCCCCCTCTGCCCCCCCCCCCTTAGTTTCGGCCCTGCTTCAGGAACATTCGAGCTAATGATGAGTTCCTCTTTCCTTTTTGACTGACTCCTCTTGAATGGGAAATTAGTTTCATCAAACTTCACATTTCTACTAATAAAAAACTTGTCTTCTTCTATATTCCATAACTTGTAACCTTTTTATACTTTCGGGATAACCAATAAAGACACATTCTTGAGCATGTTTTCCCAATTTTCCTTTTTGCTGTGTTTTGTCAATTTCTCCATATGTCTTACAGCCGAAAATTCTTAAGTTATCGATTTCAATAGGCTTTTGTTTCCAAAGTTCTTCTGGTATTCTTCCCAGGATAGCTCGTGATGGACATTTATTGTGTAAATAACAAGCAGTAGCCACAGCATCTGCCCACAGTTCATTTGGAACGTTAGAGTCGAACAAGAGACATCTAGTCATATTGAATAATGTATGATTCATCTTTTCAGTAACACCATTTTGCTGTGGAGTTCTAGGAACAGTGAGCTGTCTTGAGATTCCATTTTTCATTAAGAAATAATCAAATTCAGTACTTGAATATTCCCCACCATTATCACTTCATAAACTGGTAATCTTAAGTCCATGTACGTTTTCAACATTATTTTTAAATTTGATAAATTTCTCAAGGACTTGGTCTTTTGACTTCATTGGTTTCACCACAACATACCTTGAGTAGTCATCAACAAAGGTAATAATATATTTGGAACCCCTTTTGACGTAGGTGTTATGGGTTCTGAGACATCATTGTGTATTACTTCTTGTAACCAGTGGCGGCGCTAGACGAAACGTGGACGTCGGCGACATCATCTTTGCGAGGCCTCTTTCATTTTCCAGTCAGTAAGAAAATGTTAAATGAGTTGAATTATAGGGCAGTTGCAATTGACGTCATGTTGGAAGTCATACATTACAAATAGGCAGTTCTGATTGGTGGAACTACCCTTACCTCCAATTGAAGTACAATGGTTGATCAGCTGATTGCAACTTCTTTATATACTAATAATAATTATACACTAATTTTATGAGTATACTATACAAGTATTATTGTTAATCAAATAATGAAAAAAGTTACAAATTAAAATAGACGAACTTTACGGCTTTTCGCCTTACTAAATTTTTTAAAGATTACATCATAATTAATACCAGCCGCTATTTAGCTTCAATTGGTAGTACCCGGAGGCACTTTTTAATTTTTTTCGACACCCATCATGTGATATATTATTAGAAAGTTCTTTGACCATTCTTTCATATTATGCACCTGCCGCCCCCCTTCCTTCACTTTCATCCCCCGGGGTGCACTTTTCTGAAATATTTCATTAATATATATATATATTTTTTCTTTGTTATTTAGTTTGTGCTTTTTGCAATCATATTGACCGCATTCTCTCCTTTATCTCCAACAAAGTTATGGGTGCACTTTTCTGAAATATTTCGTTAATATTTTTTATTCTTGTTTTTTGTTTTTTCTTTGTCATTTAGTTTGTGCTTTTTGCAATCATATTGACCGCATTCTCTCCTTCATCTCCAACAAAGTTATGGGAGAAATATAAATTGCACAAGGCTGAAGATATTTTCCGTTGAAATTCAAATATGAACATGCATTTCACAGCAGAAATCTACAATGAAGCGTTGATAATGGTTGATGATTTGTGCTTAGAAATCGCGCACAAAGTTCTCAATCAATTGGGAATGCCATCACCGAATCTATCTGCTGCTGCTTCGTTCGATGTAGAATTTCATTGTGAACAAAATTACAACACGGGTGATCTTTTGTCGTATGTGCAATCAGATATTCCTAAGCTAACGCTTTTGCAAAAAATCATTTACGATCAAATGATGCAAACTGTCAATAACTGGATTTGAGAAATCTTCCTCTTAGATGCGTCAGGAGGAACTAGTAAAACGTTCCTAATTAGATTGGCTCTGGGAACAATTTGATCCCAAACTGACATAGCCTGAGCTCTTGTGTTGTCCGGAATAGCTGCGACATTGCTACTAGGTAGAAGAACTGCTCATTCCGTTTTGAAATTGCCATTGAACATGTAATTAATTGTAACTACCACGTGCAATATTTCCAAAGCATCCAGCATGGGAAAAGTATTGCAGAAATGCAAACTTATTGTTTGGGAAGAATGCATAATGGCACAAAAAAAAATCGCCCTAGGCTCTTAATCGATCATTGCAAGATTTTTTGTGGAAACATCAGACCATTTGGGAACACATTAATATTGCTTTCAGGATATTTCAGGCAAACATTACCTGTAATTCCTCATCAACACCATCGGACGAAATAAAAGCTTGCCTGAAATACACTAATTTGTGGTGACACGTAAAGACTTTAAAATTAACTACAAATATACATGTCCAGCTGCAAAACATTGGATAAGCTGAGATATTCCACATCAATTGCTGGAAATTGGAAACGGAAAGGTGCCGGTTGATCTGACCTCAGGACGAATTTCATTGCCTCATAATTTCTGAAATTTAGTGATGTCAAAATAAGAATTGAAAAGGTGTTTTCCAATTATAAGAATCACGATCAGTTGAGTGAACGAGCTATTCTTGCGGCCAAGAACAAAGACGTCTACGAACTTAAAAATATTATTCAGTAACATCAAATAACATTCAAAGCGAGGCAGTCACATCCATCGACAGTGTTGTGGAAGCAGATGAAGCAGTTCAACAGAATTTTTGAACTCACTCGATCTGCCAGGGATGCCACCACAGGTACTGCAACTGAATATCGGCGTGCCAACTATCATGTTGCGAAATATCAACCAGCCAAAGCTTTGCAACGACAAGCGACTTGCTGTAAAAAAAATAAATAAATAGTGAGCAACGTCGTAGAAGCAGCAATCTTGACAGAACCTTTCAAAGGTGAAGATGTCCTCATTCCTCGCATTCCTATGATTTCAACGGATATGCCATTTCAATTCAAGGGATTGGAATTCTCAATTCGATTGGCGTTTGCAGTCACCATCAACAAAGCTTATGACCAATCTTTAAAATCGTTCCTTTTAGATCTAGACACTGATTGCTTCTCACATGGACAATTATTTATATGTTGCATATTCTAGAGTGTCGGCAAACCAGACAATCTCTATATCTGCACAGACGATAGAACAAAAAAAAATACTGTATACACTATGAACACAAACGTCTGAAATTCAGTTAAAAAAGTGTCTTAAATGGATGGTCACATTTTAAGTGAAAAAAAAGTATCTTACTTTTTAAGACACCTTTTTGCATCTGAAGTTAAGACATTGGAAACGTCTTAAAACACCGCCATTTTTAAAACACTTCAAATGTCTTAAAACACCGCCATTTTTAAAACACTTCAAATGTCTTAAAAAGCCACCATTTTTTAGACATTCAAAACATCTAAAATGCTACCATTTTTAAGACATTTGAAATGTCTTAAAAAGCCGCCATTTTTTAGACATTTGAAACATCTAAAATGCTGTCATTTTTAAGGCGCTCAAAACATCTTATATGATTTTTTTTCTCTTATTTACACTGGCTGATTGACAGCAGGCTAGACTTACAATAAAGCTACAAAGCAAAATAAATGGTTGCCAATTATGGAAGACTATTACAACAGTCTGCATTATACTGTCATAATTTATTTTGTATTGTAGCAAGCCATGTGCAATATTCTCAAGTATATTTTTTAAATACTGTTAACCTTTTATATTAATTTTTAATTATGAGAACATTACCAATTAAGCAAAGAATTTTTTTCAAAATTACAATTATAAATGAATCAACTTTGATTCTTACATATCTGTAGTAGCACATTATTCTTCAAAAAGGACCCAATCTGCGAAGGGTATTCATATCCTATCCTTCTAGGAATTAAAATTATTTTTAAAAAGTTACAATCTTCTTTAAGTACTTTCAAAAAACGTTTTTTCCTGATCAATATCCAAAACTAACATATTTATCAGTATTTTTACACTGATAAAGAAAGAAAGAAAAAACAGTATTTTTACAGCTAAAAATGCTGGCAATATGGGTGTCCCTCCCCCCCACCCTTGCCAACTCATCTTCTCCATGTATTGTTTATCTTATTTTTTTCTTCTTATTTTAACCTGGGACATATTTTAAAGACTTTGGGCACTAAGTATTATCTTTTTGTTGACTTATATCTCTGTTTTAATATCATTATTATACAATCAATTCTGTCATACATATGTAAGGTACAAATTTCAATTTTGTTCATGTATATCACGGATATAATTTTAGTCATTTGCCTAGAGAAAAAATATTTTTCAAAAAATTATAACAAAGGTAGATTTTATTTGTTTATCTAACCTTTAATCAATTTAATTTATTATGCAGTATTTCCATACAGGATTTTGTATATCCATTTATTTGTATTTGAAAATACCTACTAATTTAAATCATGAATATATATATTTTTTTGTTTCCAACAAGTTTAGTTACATTTTCTGCATCTGGGCATTTCCATGAAAAAGTGGACATGAGGGTTGAAATTTCAAATGCCTTTTATTACTACAAATAATATATCAAATTAAAGGTAAAAATATGACGCATATGAAATTACAGAGAACTAAGCTCTAAAAATATTTTTTTTATAATTTATCTAGGCTCAAAGTTCGAAAAATTTGAAAAACTTTCAGCCTGTAAAATAGGGTATTTTCATTCTGCCAGAAGCAATATTTAAAACAGCAGCATTTTCCATATACAAGGTCTGTTCTAAAATTAGTAGGACTCATTAAAAAAAAAAAAAAATTATTCATGAGAATAGTACAAACGATTAGAATTTTTCAAAGCAGCATCCTTCCGCATCTACACACTGCTGCCAACGAGTTTTCCAGTTTTCGTATGCCTCCAGGAATGCCTGCACCAGAATGCTGTTTAGCTCCCTCGTCATGGCCTGTTGAACTGCCTCTACGGAGCCGTGATGCCTCCCCTTGAGCGTCAATTTTATTCTCGGGAATAGAAAAAGGTCTGGTGGGGCCAAGTCGAGGCTGTAGTGGGGATGAGGCAGCATTGCCACATTGTGCTGGGCAAGATACTCCACAACGTGAAACGCTGTGTGGCTCGGTGTTTTGTCATGGATCAAACGATCTCAAAAACTTGGGTTTGAGGAATGCTCAATTCATCAGCAATCATTCTGATACTTATCCTACAATCCCTGTTCAGTATTTTTTTCACTTGCGACACATTTTCTTTGGTCTTGCTGGTCGAAGGGCGTCCAGAGCGGTCGTCATCTTCCACTCTTTCCCTACCTTCTTGGAACAGCTTGTGCCACTCAAAAACACCCGATCTACCCATGGCAGCATCACCGTAGGCCTCCTTAATAATGTTGTGAGTCTTTTTGCCCGTTTTACCAAGCTTTACACAAAATTTGATCGAGTATCGCTGCTCCAGAAAACGCTCCATGATTCTCCGTGACGAGGTGTTTCGACAGGGGTTCACAATACAAGTGACCTGCTCACTTCAACGGCCGAGAGCCGACTGCCGATTTTTCCCAGCATTCAAAATATCCCCTTCCACCCATCGTGTGCGCGCAAACCGCCTCTCGTCCGCCCATTCACTCTGGAAAAAAACAGTCCTACTACTTTCAGAACAGACCCTGTATGTGCATATATTACTATTTGTGACCTTTGTGTATCTTTTGAAACACTTAATTTTTCAAAATAATTTAAAAGACCCGATTTTTAATACAAATATATTTACATTGTCTCTCTGTCACACCCGTCACAAAAAAGATGCTTAAGTTATTATACAAAATGCATTTTTCTGTGAAAATACATGAAACTTTCAGAAAGTCTAACTATTGCAAGTTTGAATAACTACAAAATGTTAAAAATTCATTAAATTTTTATTTTGTGTGAAATTTTAGTGTGACTGGTGTGACAAAATCCTTGTGACGGGTGTGACAAAATTCTTGTGACAGGTATGGCAACATTTTAAATTGCTTTGAAATATATTTAAATATTTTTAAATGAAGTGTAAGGTTGAATCATTCTTGTTTCTGAACATATTAAGGCCAATTTGCCAAAAAAGAGAAGTTAATCATGAAATATATATTTGAATTATTTTAGTAAATTGTGAGTTGGTAGCAACTTACTTACTTTTAAGTTAATTCTGCTTTGGATTGTTTTAAATGTACTCAGGAGATTAGTGCAATAAAGGCATTGTATGTCTCAGCAGTGAAAATACTAGAAACTAAACAAATACTGACAGAAAATGGGAAGGCATCAAGTCCATCGAAGGCATCAAGTCTTATCACCACTTTAAAGTAAGTAGTGATAGTACTATCCTTTTGATGGGAAAGACTGCCAAATCAACACTGAGGGAAGTGGCAGTCACTACTAATTGTGAATCTCCCCCCAGAAAGATTTTGAAAATATCAGATTTAAATATTGGTGATTATCTTTTGGTTTCCCTGGCCAGTAGCAAAAAGCGTAATAGCTTGTACTATGCTAATGTCTTGAATATCAACTTCCGTAAGGAAAAAATAAGCTTAAAATGCATGCAAGCCAGTGGGCCACACTGTATTTGGCCAGAAGAAGATGACATCTCAATTAAAAAATTTTCTGCTATTGTAAAAATAAGTAGCTCCCCCATCACTTATAACGAGTAGGGAGCACTACAAATTTTAAACTAACTGCATAAATATGTTAGTTTTATTAAATTTCTTTTGTATATGTACTATTGTTGAGTTTACTGTCTATACTGATCACTGTATTTTTTTGGTAAACAACTTTCAAATTGTACACTTTGCATACTGTCACACCCGTCACAGTAGGAAAAAAATTCTTATACATTAAAATAATTAAAATTTATTATGAAAATTACGTATTAAGTTTAATTTGAATCTCTTTCATTAGAAAAGAATTGTTTTAATAATGACACAGTTAAATATTCACAGGAATTTTAACAAATGTGTATGCAAGTAAAAACTCTTGTCCCAAGAGAGTCACACCCATCACAAGTTTAAATTTTTTTTTAAATATTGAAAGCTATTGAAGTTATATATTTGCTCAATTATCCAAGCATATGCATGGGAAAACATAATTAAAATACTTTTCAGGGATTTCTTAGCTAATTTATTTCCCAAAATATAGATATAAACTCTTAAAATTTTGTCTGGATGTCACACCTGTCACAATGGAATGGCCCATCTATTTAAAGATTTTTGTTTATTGAATGTAATCACTAAAGCCCCCCCCCCCCTCCTACAGATCTAGAAAACTTTCTGGCAAACATAAATAATTAATTAAAATATGAAACCATTTAAAATGGATCACAATTTGTGGATTACTAAAATAGGTGTAAAAATAAAAAGGCTCTAAAACATTAAAACCATTTTAAGATGTTAAAAACATTCGTCGGAATCCCGAGTGCTTTCGACCAGAACCTGGCCATCATCAAAGGGTGGAAATGAGAAAAAATTCTGTAATCTCCAGAATGTAAGATGTTTAAATAGCCAAAGCCGAAACCCCCTATGGAGAAGGGGGGAAGGGGGATGGACTATATCATTACAGGATTTCCCACCACTTGTCAGGATTTCTACTGACTCCCTCAGTATACATGTAGTATAGTCATTCATTTGCGCGATAATCTTTACTTTACTAAAATATATATCAATTTCTTTTTTTAAATTTAACGGAGAAAGTGCAGTAGATGGTTTTCCTTTTGCTATATCTGACTTATGCTCCCTTATGCGGTCTTGTAATTTCCTAGTTGTCATACTATGTGTATGTAAATAAAAATATGTGTATGTAAATACTTCATTTTTATTTTTACATTTAAATGAGATGATATAAATTCCTGCTTTTTCATGCATATCTATGGGGTCAATTTTTCTGTGTACTAGATTTTGTAATTTTGTTGGAGGTGTGGCAATTAATGTTATGTCATATTTCTTTAAAGCATATCAGATTCTTTCATAAAGTTGGGAGATATAATCTATACTAAAAAAACTTTGAAACTTGTGTTTTATTCTTGGCTATTATTTTTCTGTTATTAAATTCATAAATTACTTGGTTAATAAATTTCATTGAGTTCTTGGAGTTGTTGAGTTAATAAGTTTCATTGAGTTCACCCATTCTGCTTTGCAATTTTCCTAATCGTGGTTAATTCTGTGTTTATATAATTTTGTGAACATACGTTAAATGCCCTTCTGACATAAAAATTATATGCTGCTTTCTTATAATTAAATGGTACTATACTGCTATTATATTTCTGTCTAAACAATGTGTTAAGTTATACTTAATTAGTTCAACATCCAGAAAAGGCAATGACCCATTTTTCTCTATTTCCATTGTAAACTGTATTCTGTTGTCTAAACTATTGACATGTTTTAAAATTTTTTCCAGATTTGAAATTCCATGCTTCCAAATTATGAGTATGTTGTCGACATATCTGATCCATAAATCAGGTTTTAAATCAGAGGTGGAGATAATCTGTTCTTCTAAGTGTCTCAGTTTTAGTTCAGCTAATAAACCAGAGATGGGGGAACCCATAGGGGCTCCTTGTGTTTGCTTATAATAATTTCCGTTAAAAATGAAAACATTGTTATTAGTAATTAAATTTAAACTGGATATAAGAGTATTTTTAATGTTGTCATCATACACTGGGTTATTGCTGATTTGATCTTCAATAATATTTCTGACTTCTTGTACATTAATTGAGGGGTATAATGACTTGATATCAAAACTTGCAAGTATAGTTGCATGTCTTTAATTTTAAAATCTTTGATTCGTTTGATTAAATCTATGCTAGAGTTGATTGCATATTTAGTGGGGGATAATATTACTTTTAGTAGTGGTACAAATGCTTTCTCGATTGAATAGGTTGGTGCTGAATATTTTGAAACAATAGGTCTGAGATGGAGATGAGGTTTATCGTCTTTCAAACGTATATTAAGGGGGGGGGTAGTTGTGGTTTTGTTAATCATAAGTTTAACTTTTATTTCACTAGGCCAAGTACTATGTTTTATTATTTCTTGTGTTTTTCTGTTAATCGTTAAGTTTGGATCTTTTTTCAGTTTTAAACAATTCATTTCACTAATACAATTCTTCATTTTGGCAATGTAATCTGCAGTAGGTAATATTGTAAGTTTATTTGATTTATCCGTTTGTATAATTGTGACCTCCTGATTATTTTTAATTTGCTTGATTACACTTAGATCTTTATCGTTCGTTACCCTAGGTATTTTTAAATATTTCTGAACATTATTGAATAACAAGCTTCTAACTTCCTCTTTTTTATTAGTGGGTATAATGTTAAAGATCTTTTCACAGTCCGTTATCACACTTTTGATATATATTTTTCTCTGAAACATCTGTTTAGGTCCCATACATAGAAATTTATGCAGTTTTCTGTCTATTTTCTTATTGGTGAGGTTAACATATGGTACTGGTTTTTGCTGTAGCCCTTTATAGGATTTCTTGTCTTTAAGTCTATTGATTTTCCCGTAAATACACCTTTCTTTTTGTTTTTTCTGAATTATCTGGTAAATGTTAACCAAACGCAAAAATTCATCAAAATCCCTGTTATCTAAAACCCATGACAATTCACTGTATAAGTTCCTTACTTTCCTGGTCAAAAGATCAATCAGTTTAAACTTGCTTCTAATATATGCCTTCAGGGCAATACTGTCTAATTTATATCCGATCTCAGAAATTTCTTCCTGAATTTATTACGATTCCTAAAAAACGTGGGGATAACCCTGGTACTCCTTGCAGAGTTGTAAAAACCTAATATTGATAATTTCCCTATCCAGTCTCATTCTTTCTGTTTTGAATTTTTTCTTCAAATTGCATCATTCCATTATGTATCCAGAATCGTCATTAAATATATAGAAGTCATTAAATATGTAGAATATATATTATATCTCCAGAAGTCATTAAATATATAGAAAAATTGTTCTAAAATTGTAACAAAATTCACCTTTGTGTATCAATTAAAATATGAAACCATTTGACAGACCAGAAAAATTTACCCCATAGATATGCATTTAAAAGCAGGAATTTATATCATCCCATTTAAATGTAAAAATAAAAATGAAGTATTTACATACATAGGTATGACAACTAGGAAATTACAAGACAGCATAAGGGAGCATAAGTCAGACATAGCAAAAGAAAAACCATCTACTGCACTTTTTCGGTTAAATTTAAAAACAGAAATTAATATATATTTTAGTAAAGTAAAGATTATCGCGCAAATGAACGACTATACTACATGTATACTGAGAGAGTCAGTGGAAATCCTGACAAGTGGTGGGAAATCTTGTAATGATATGTTTTCATACAATATGCCAAAAATCTGGTATAATCTACTTGGTATAAATGGTACATTTGGGTTGGAATAACCCACCTCTCACAATAGACTAGTCCATCCCCCTTCCCCCCTTTCTCCATTATGGGGTTTCGCCTTCGGCGATTTAAACAGCTTACATTCCAGAGGTTATAGAATTTTTTCTCATTTCCACCCTTTGATCCACCCTTTGATGATGGCCAGGTTCTGTTCGAAAGCACTCGGGATTCCGACAAATGTTTTTAACATCTTAAAATGGTTTTAATGTTTTAGAGCCTTTTTATTTTTACACTTATTTTAGTAATCCACAAATTGTGATCCATTTTAAATGGTTGCATATTTTAATTAATTATTTATGTTTGATAGTTTAAATACCAGAAAGTTTTCTAGATCTGTAGGAGGGGGGGGGGGGGAAGCTTAGTGATTACATACAATAAACAAAAATCTTTAAATAGATGCAGAAAATGTAACTAAACTTGTTGGAAAACAAAAAAAACAAAAGACTTGAAAGCTATTTATCATGTTGTTCACGTGGCTTGAAAACTAATCTCGTATCTTACAAATATATAATAGAAATTATGAGACGTTATTAAAACAATGATATAAGAAAACATAAAGGTAAAACTCACTTTTATTTTTTCAAATATTTTCTCTTATAATCTAAGGAGCTGTTGTATTTATTTTATTTGTGAATGCATTACGCCGTCATGTAATAACGCCGTCCATATCTCTTATGGTCATCACTGCACCTGCTTGCCCTGCCCTCCCTCCCTTCTCAATTGAGATGTGATCAACAACACTAACGTTATGTCTTAATTTAAGACATTGTACCATATTAAGACACTGGCCACAGAAACCCTATTGGTTCATTTCTACCACCAGTCAATTAAGACACACAAGTGTCTTAAATTAAGGTATTTATTATGTCTAAGCTCTATATTAAGACATTTATGTGCCTTAAATGCTTTTTCAGTCCTTTTTTTGTCTTACTTTAAGACTGCTTTATTTGCAGTGTACCCGCAAGCATTGTGAAGTTAAACGTACAGTGAAACCTGTAAAGTTGACCACCCTTGTAAGTTGACCACCTGTCTATGTTGACCTCTGTTGTCAGGAACCAAATTTATCCTATACAAAACTATAAGACAAACCCTTTGTAAACTGACCACCTATCTATCTTGTATCTTGACCACTGAAATTATTCAAATTTGACTAGAACTGTTATAAAATGCCCATCAAAACCCTTTATAACTTGACCACCCAAAATGCTAACAAATCATGAATAAAAAAAAAGTAACTCTCCACAAAATTTTCTATTTTTTTTTCTTTTTAACTAGAATTTCTAAAAGGGTGAAATAGTATTAACTTGGGAAATGCTTTTAGTAATGATAGGTGTAAGTAAATAATTCAAGGCTTATCTATTCTTACATTGTTGCTCTTGTGGATTTGGCTTTTCAACTCTCCCCCTCCATTCTTTGATTCTAGATTTCTTTCTTCTATTCCCCATTCTCTTATCATTCCTTCCCTTCTTTCAAAAACCCCATGTGCTAGTTGGTAAGCTGAAATATTTCCACCAGTTGCAATAGTTTGTGGCAATTGTAACGACCCAGTTAAGAAAATTATTTGTGATAATGATGAGTTACACTAGAACTGTGTTCTAGTACAGAAGGATTATTATTTTCATCCAGTAAACTTGGTATAGAGGTAGTACAAGGCATTTATATTTTGTAATTGTTTTTTAACAAGAAACCTAAAATAGCTGCAAAAAGAAAATGAGTTCAAATGATAAAAAATATGAAATATTAAATTTAATTGGAAAAGGATAAAGCAAGAGAAAATTATCTGATAAATTTGGAATTTCCAAAACTACAGTGTCTAACATGTCAAAGAATGGGGAAGAAATAACTAAATTGTGGTTAGAGAACTGTAGTGGTGATAGAAAAAGAAAATTGAGAAAAACATCAAATGAAGAAATTAATCTGGCAGTTTAGGAGTTTTTTAAGCTATGTCGTTCCAAAAATATTCCAGTTTCAGGACCTATGCTCCAAGCTAAAGATATTGCAAATGAATTGGGAATTTCTGAATTTCATATAAGTAATGGATAGCTAGAATCCTTCAGATCAAGAAACAATATAAATTTCAGTACTCTTTGTGGTGAATCTGCTTCAGCAGATTGTAATGCTGCAGAAGACTGGAAAGAAAAATTAACTGAAATTGTGAAAGATTATCCTCCTGAAAACCAATTCAATGCAGATGAAACAGGGCTGTTTTTCCATCAATTGCCAACAAAATCCCTTGTATCAAAAAATGAAAAATGTTTTGGAGGCAAAATACCGAAAGAAAGACTAACTGTTTTACTTTGCTGTAGTGTCACAGGAGAAAAATTGAAACCCGTTGTAATTGGAAATGCTGCTAATCCTCGTGCTTTTAAAAGAAATGGTGTTCTATATGTGACATGGAAATATAATAAAAAAGCCAGGATGAATTCATCAATTTTTGAAGAATGGCTTCGAGATATTAATTCCCAAATGAAAAAACAGAGTAGGTGGATAATTTTATTTATTAACAATGTATCCAGTCATAAAATTTCCAAATCTTTCACCAATATTGAAATAGTATTTTTGCCTCCAAATTTAACGTCACTCGTGCAACCTCTAGATCAAGGCATTATTTGTGCAGTTAAGTTACATTATCATAAACTAATGTTGAAGTGCCTCATTACAAAAATTGAACACTGCAATGATGTTTCAGACTTTACTAAATCAGTAAATGTTTTGGACGCAATTCGTTGGCTTAATGACTCTTGGAAAAACTTATCTGCTTCAAATATTTCCAAATCGTTTTATAAAGCAAGATTTAAAAGTGTGAATGAAATATTAAATGAAGAAGAGACTGAATTTTGTTTAAAGAGGGATATTCAGACTTTGCCATTAAGCATTCAGCAAGAGCTGGTCGATGAAAAATTGTTTCTCTCATTTGACAATGACATCATTGTGCACGAAGAAGTTGAAGAGAATGCAGAGGACATAGCTGCTAATATCTTATCAAAGATGAAAACACCTCTAGAAATAGAAGATAATCAAGAAGACAGCGAGGAGATCGTTAATGAAAACACAAGGAAGACTTGTGGGGTGTGGCTCGTAGAATATTAGAAAGTAGCGTGAATAATATATTTATTCTCGTAGATAATCGTCTTTATAAAACTTATTAAATATCACAAAAATACAGCAGCCAAACGATCATTTTATTCTTTTTCTTTCATTCTTATGACAACAACAACCTGGACCGTTGCCAGATTTCGAATCAAAAATGTTCCGATAACTTTAACAAATAAATAAAAAATTAAATTAAATAAATGGAACATGGAGTTAATAAAATGGATATTCAGTTGCTCTAAACTGAGTAATCGAGCCACTACAGACTCCTTTAATTTTTCAGAAGCTTTAGACTGTGTACAAAATTTAATGTGCTATGCTTCTGATAGGCAACCTGATATTTCTGAAAAGATAATGGATCTGTATGTTTGTATTGAAAAACATTGGGCTGATCGCTGATGTAAAGTCCAAAAACCAGCATCAAACTACAATAACAGTTTTTCTTGGACAAATAGGTAATGTAAAGGACAAATTTAATTTTAAAATTTTAGAATGTGTATGTGTCTTAACATGTGAAAAATAAAGTGTTTTTTTATACATTATGTGTAATAACTAGTATAGTTTGAAGAATCACTAATTGGCTGTATATTGATTGACTGTTAAAAAAAAAAAAATAGTAGTATATTAATTGATTTTAAAATTGATACAAAACTATTAATTCATTCTTGTAGTTAATCTTTTCTTTTATAAGGTGTTAGAAATATGCATGGTAATACAATATTATTTTAAAGCCCTGTCAATAAATAAAATTTTTGTGGTAAAGAATACTGTGGTATGAATATTACATAAAAAAGTAAAAGTAAATGTATCATCATCCTTTATAAGTTGACCACTGAAGTGTGGCACCGCAAGTGGTCAACTTACACAGGTTTTACTGTATTAGAAACGTGCACCTTTTCTTTTCTTTCTTTTCCATTTAACCAGGCTGAGCCACAGCAATGCGTGACCGGATACATCTAGTATGAAATAAATCACAACACTATGATAAATGTATAAAAATATAATAACTTCTTTAAAATAAACAAATAAACAATTTTTAACTTATATTAGAAATGAAAAGAAACATAGCCAGAAGTTTTATGCATGCGAGTCTCTGAGTTTTGTGACAGATGATTGAATGATGTAGAAAGAATTAACTATTCGGGGATTTCCCGAGTATCGCACGTGGAATCGTCTAAATTTCATGCTGTTGCCAGACGACTCTAGATACATACTGCTACACTCGTACGGAAATAAATACGGATAACTATATAACTAAATTTTTAACAACTTGTCAGAGTTAGCAGGTTATTAGAATAAAAAAGGTTTATTAAAATAGCATTGCGTTAAAGATGTGATAAACAGCTACAACCACCAACATCGGCGGTAACAGAGATACAGATTAAAAAGTGTTGCCAATACATGAAAGGTAAAACTTATTACAGGATGTTGCCAAACAATAAATATAAAATCACTTACTTTAACACTTCCCTTGATTTTATATATTATAAAATAAAGAAGTAAAATTAGAGTTCAAAATTTAAAAAAATAGTTTTTAAAGTTTACAGTCCCATGTTATTCATGCACCATTCGTGCTTTTGTTTTGGCACAGCTTTAGTAAGAGAGTCAGCAACCATATCATCAGTTGAAATCTTTTCAACACTTATGAGCTTCTTTTTAACAGAATCACGAGTGACATGGTGAGACACATCTATGTGTTTAGTGCGAGCATGAAATAGGCTGTTTTAGCTTTGATCAATAGCACCTTTGTTGTCGCAGAATATTGTGATTGGTTTATCTTTAGATACTAAGTTTAATTCATTCAGGAACTTTTTAAGCCACAATGCTTATTTCGTGGCAGATGCCAAAGCTGTGTATTCGGCTTCTACGGTGGAACTAGCTACAGTTGTTTGCTTTTTACTTTGCCATGTTACTGCAGCTCCAGCAAGTTTGAAAATAAAACCCGTTGTTGACTTTCTGTCATCAGGACATCCAGCAAAACAGCAAAATCAGAATCACAATATCCTAAAAATTCACTGTTAGCTGAGCGATCATATTTTAATTTAGTTTTAATTGTTCCATGAAGATATCTCATCACACGTTTGGCAGCAACCCAATGTATTTTTGATGCACTTTGACAATACTGACATAACAAACCTACAACAAATGAAATGTCAGGACGAGTTCCCTTTGCAGCATAAAGTAAACTACCAATAGCTGATTGGTATATAGATGTTAATTTTTCATCATAATCAGAGGATTTTGACAACTTTTGATTGACGTCTGATGGTGTTGAAACAGGATTTGAATCATGCATGGAAAACTTTTTAAGAATTGATTCAACATATGTTGATTGATTTAAAGCAGTAATTCCTCTTTCTCTATCTCTTTCATTTTCAATTCCTAAGCAATATTTTAGTTCACCAAGATCTTTCATTTCGAATCTCTTGAATAATTAGTCTTTAATGCAGCTTTTATCTTCAGGACAGTTTGAGAATATCAACAAGTCATCCACATAAACTGCTATAAGTAAAATCTTCTTACCTGTGATTCTATAATAAACACAGCAGTCAAAGGCAGCACAAGTTAATCCTAAATCTTTGAGGTTGTTGTCTAGTTTAGTGTACCAGGCTCTACCGGATTCTTTTAGACCATAAATTCCTTTTTGGAGTCGACAAACTATCTTCTCTTCTTTCTTACTTCCCCTTTCTTTGGAGAACTCCAAACCTTCTGGGGGCTCCATATAAATTTCTTCCTCAATACTTCCTTGAAGGAATGCAACAACAGCATCGAGATGATCAATATCCCAATCATAAAGGGTAGACATGGCTATTAACACTGTTCAGTAGCGTATCCAGGATTTAATTTCGGGGGGGAGGGGGTGGGGGCTGACAATGTTCTGAGTCTTACGAAACATGTTGAACTGCGTTATAAACAGAAATCATGTTTGACAATAAGGCCGTAGGCAGAGAAAAACGGGGGGGGGGGGGGGGAGGGGGGGCTGAACCCGAGCACCCCCCCTTTCCCCGCCGAAATAAGTTGAAAAGTGATAGTGTATTGTTTCATATATTTCCATTTAAAAGAAAGTCATTGTAGCTTATAATCTATAAAGTTGTCTCCTTCTCCCCTAAATTCTGGCTACGATTCTTGCTTGAAAATAAATTAATTTTGCTTGGGACAATCTCAAACAAATTTTTTTTATCATAATTTGTTTTCTATTTTAGGATCAATTCCCTATTACTGCCAAGGTACTTTCCCAAAACCCACATATTTAAAGGGCCCAAAAATTTATGGTGTTTCAAATCAATTTTATTGTAAACAATCTTAATAGAATAAGAAATTAAAATTTCTAGATTCATTACACAACTTATGTAAGCTAAAACTATCAGTGATATAAGTATATTTATAATTTTACTTCTCATTTGAATATTTAAGTTTCTCATAGTGCGCCCAATTTATTTTAGCTTCTTCATATGTGTTTTAAACTTGTTTAAAAATGTTTAATTTTATGACTATCTTATTTATAAAATATCATTTTCTTTGGGTTGCGTATGTTTTTAAAGTTCGTGCAACATTAATTCATGTTTATTTAACATGATATTTGAGTCTGTCAAGTTAATTTTTACGAAGAAATTTCAATAATAATAATAATAATAATCCAACTTCAGTTCACATTTATTATCAGTCTTTCATTTAAATGGGTGCATTACATAGTTATATTCATACACTTCTCATTCGCAGTATTTATAAAAATGTGATAATCTACGATTAGAACCAAAAATATTTTCTGTACCATGGCCCAAAATTTTGATGGTCAAGCTCTGTTTAGGATAAACAAACTTTCTTTACAAAATCTCTTTTTTAATACCAACAAAAATTTAATTCAAAATCTTAGGGGTAGCAAGCATTCCTTCTTGATATCCCCCTTCCCTTCTTATACATGCTCCTGGGATTTTGATCAAACATATGGCTATTAACCTTCAAAAAATATATTTAAAAAAAAAACTCATCAAATTTGTGAAGGAAGGGACAAGTTAAGAATTAATTGGAAACTAAACATCAGATTTCCCCCTTTTTTAAAAGAGTTAAAGTTATTGAATTATGGCTAACAATATTACTGGACTTTAAAAAAAAAAACGGTAAGTAAAATTATAAGAAAATTTATTTTTAACCTGTGAATTTATTTAATGCTTCTTTAGTTAAATATTCCAAATGGTAAAAATGCCGATACTAAAGTATGTCGTGTCAAAATAAGAGCGATTAGAAAAGAACACTATTCGTAATATTGTACTTTCATAAAAAAGTAATTAAGAATTTTTATCTTTTGCTCGATCACTCGTACACTGAAATATTCAAAAAGGCATATTCCTCCCTGCTCATCAACGTGAAACTTTCTGACACATTTTTAAACGCAAAGGCATTAGACTGGCAGGCCTGACTATGGAAGAGATTTGGAATCGAGATGAGTTTTCCATTTTTTGATAAATAGATTACTTATCGAGTTATAAGTGATTCTGGTAATGACTCGTTTTTCGCACTTCTCAGGCTGCCGCGTCGGGAATCCGATTCAAAACGCCAACTTGGACAGTGCTTTCTGAAACATTTTCTACCTTTACAAAAAAAAAGGAAAACGTGTTCCGATTGCAAAGTTTCTGAATAGAAAGACCTGTGAATTTCATACGTTTCCGAGCAAAAATGAATCAAGAAATATATCATAAAGTATTCAGTTTGTATTTGAGAACAGCCTTAAATCTAGAAAAGCACGTAATGTAAATAAAACTAGTTCGCTAGTAAAAAGACCAGGAACAAACAAATCAACAGGAGATTACTTTTTTAGTATTACTACTGGACATCTTTAAAAGACCCTTCCAAAACCGAAAATCAATAATCTTGCTTGGCATTGCCATTCACAAAAAAAATTCCAGTTTGTACATTTCCTGATTTGGCGATAATGTTTAATGTCACTGCGCACTAATATACCTCCTTAGTCTTGGCATCATCTGTGGAAGAGAGTTAAATATTCTTTAAATTAATTAAACTACTTCTAGATCTTGCCAATTGATCATATTATTATTCAATTATCCACTAAAACATGTATGGGACTGTTTTTCAGTCATTTGAAAATAGATTTTGTGGTCTCAAGTAATTTTGATCACAGGACTGAGAGGCATATGAGGCTAATAAGAAAACAAATTCGTTGCGCGGCAGAAAATAAAACAAATTTATCTCAAAAAGAAAGAAACAAAGTCAGCCTTTTTTTTTATTTCACTGTGACCACTTCAGAAGGGGAATGGAGCTGTTACCCCATAACCCCCACCCCTTGTGTACTAATATGGGGCTAAAGAAAATAGAGAGGGTTGTCCATTACATGACAGAAAAAAAAATTATAATTTTATCTCAAACATAAAGAGAAAAATCGGCACTTCATTCCATTTTTGACCATTTTGGGAGGTGGGGGGGTCTGTGCCCCATCAGCTCCTTCCCCCTCTTTAGATATGCTGTGGTGTTACTGCACTGTTAAAAATCTTCACCTTTTGCTGTATAGTTACTCCACCGCTTTTATGGAATATCTCTATTTTGACCAATGAAAATGATCCATACTATAGTAAAGTAACCGTTTTCTCTAAAAGTGGTGGAGTATGTCTGCAGCTAAAGCTGAAGATTTTAAACAGTGTGTGTATTAATATGGGAGTAAAGAGAAGAAAGTGAGTGGTCTGTTGTATAAAAAAAAAAAAAAAATGTGTCTCAAAGAAGAAAAAAACAGCATTATTTTCATGAGATGTTCGACTATTTCGGGAAAAGGGGGCCTCTAACTCTATCAGCCCCCTTCCCCTTTTTAGATACGCTCTGATGTCAATGTGAGCTAATATGGGGCTAAGAAGAAGAGAGTGGGTAGTCTGTTGTATAACCAAAAAAAATTGCATATTCATCTCAAAGAAGAAGAAAACAGCACTTTTTTCATGAGATGTTAAACTGTTTGGGGAGGGGGAGGGGGGGGATGTAATCCCATCAGCCCCCCTTTCCTTTTTAGGTATGCTCTGATGTCATTGTGGACTAATATAGGGTTAAAAAGAAGAGAGTGGGTAGTCTATTATATGGCAAAAAAAAATACAAATTTATCTCAAAGAAGAAAAAACAGCACTATTTTCATGAGATGTTAGACTATTTGGGGAGGGGGGTATGTAATTCCATCAGCCCCCTTTTCCTTTTTAGGTATGCTGTGGTGGCAATGTGGACTAATATGGGACTAAAAAGAAGTGAGTGGAAAGTCTGTTCTCTGACAAAAAAAAATACAAATTTATCTCAAAGAAGAAAAAAAACAGCACTATTTTCATGAGATGTTCGACTATTTCGGGAAGGGGTACTATAATACAAACAGACCCCTTCCCTTTTTAAAGTATGCTCTGATGTCAACGTGGACTAATATAGGGTTAAAAAGAAGAGAGTGGGTAGTCTATTGTATGACAAAAAAAAATACAAATTCATCTCAAAGAAGAAGAAAACAGCATTTTTTTCATGAGATTTTCAACTATTTCGAGAGGGACTGTAACCCCATCAGCCCCTTCTCCTGTTTAGGTATGCTCTGATATTAATTTCGACTAATATGGATTTAAAAAGTCCTTCCGGCCTGTACCAGGAGGAAAAGGTAGCTTTCCTATATCTTCGTTTTAAAATTTTAGCTAATGTTACACAAAAACAGCAAGTTAAAATGCAAAGAAACGTTTACAAAAGATTCGTTAATACTTTTGAATAAGAAATTCGCCAAATTATTGAGCAATAGCCAAATTGGCTTCATTTATGAAGACTTATTTTGGTCGCCAAACTTGGCGATATTTCGCCAAATGTCACCAATTTTGGCACTAACGGATATGAATATATAGTTTTATGCGTATGATTGGGAAAATTATTACAACAATGAAAGAAAATAATTTGTGAGTAATCGCGTTCATGTGCTGTTTTGTTTCAAAATGTCAGCCACCCTAGAATTTCAAACTGCTCTATCTCAGCCATTTTTTAAGATAGAGGTAAACCAATAAATGCTCTGGAATCCTTGTATCAAGGCCTAACACGTAATTAAAAAATAAATTTGAATTTTTAACTTTTTTGTATATTTATTTTAGTTTTAAATTTTTAAATAGCCACCATCTTGAAACAAAATGGCGGACCAAGCTGGCCAACAAACTCGGTCAAGACATTGGTTAGCTTAATACACACAATTAGTTTCATCAAAATTGATTTATAAATACGAGCGTTATCGTATGACATAAATCAGATATATATATATATATATAGATATATATATATGGATATATATATATATATAAATCAACATTTGAACGGAGGGTGGTTTTGGGGTCTGGGGGTCATGATCGGTGAAAATATATCGAAATTTTCCGGAACTGCTTTCCTCCGAACGGCTGCAATAGGTAGCTTTATACTTTTTTGTATTGAAAGCTACCTAAAAGAAGAGAGTGGGTAGTCTATTGTATGACAAAAAAATATATACAAATTTATCTCTAAGAAGGAAAAACAGTTTTTTTTCATGAGATATTCGACTATTTCAGGCAGGAGGGGGGGGGGGGGGGCTGTAAACCTGCACCCCCCTTCCACATTTTAGATATGCTCTGATGTCAATGTGAACTAATATGGGTCTAAAAAGAAGAGAGTGGTTAGTCTGTTGTATAACCAAGAAAAAAATTTACAAATTTATCTGAAAGAAGAAAAAAACAGCACTTTTTCCATGAGATTTTCGACTATTCCGGGGGTTTGGGGGGGGGGGCTATAACCCCATCAGCCTTCTTACTCTGTTTATGCTGTGATGTCAATGCGGACTAATATGGGACTAACGAGAATGGCTAGTCCACTGTATAATAGAAAAAAATTAGAAATTTATCTAAAAAAGAAAGAAAAAGCACTTTTTTCATTTCACTCTTGAAATTTTCGGGGGGGGGGGGGGGGCTGCAGCCCCATCAGCCCACCCCCTGGATACGCCACTGACACTCTTAGTGTTTCATAGCGCACAACTGGAGAAAATGTCTCTGTGTAGTCAATGCCAGCTCTTTGGGAACAACCTTTGGCGACCAATCTGGCTTTATAGCTTTGAGGACTTCCATCAGCACCGTGCTTGATTTTAAATACCCATTTACACTTAATAGGTTTACAGCCAGGAGGAAGTGGCACAAGTTGCCATGTTTCATTTCGCTTGTGTGCTTCTAATTCTTCAGAAATTGCCCTTTCCATTTCACAGCATCTGCATGATTCAGAGCATTTGTATAAGACGTTGGAATATCAGTAGTTTGTTCTGTCTCATCTTCTAATATTGTAGATATTATGTGACATTGATGGTCTTCAGAGGATGTATCATAGTCTTTGAGATAAGATGGCATCCTTATTTCTCGTTTAGGTCTTCTTACACCAACATCACTATTAGATTCTTCACAAGGTTTTGCAGGAGTGACATCTTTAACTTCTGAATTTCCGTCTTCGCAAGGGTCTGTGGGAGTGTCATCCTTGATTTCTGAATTTCCGTCATCTAAATCTGAATTTATAGAAACAGCTTCTTGTGGTTGTTGGTATATGGGGTACAGTATTTCATCTTGATAAAACTCTAGGCTTTGCTCGTTTTCTGAGGAACAAGAAGGAGTACACTTTTCTGTTTCTAAAAATATTACATCTCTGGCTTCAGTAATCTTGAACGTGTTAGGATCCATAAGCCTATAACCTTTGCTTTCTTGGCAGTACCCAACAAATATCATTTCTTTAGCTTTATAGTCCCATTTCTTGCGTTGACATTTGGGTATATGAGAAAAGGCTTTACTTCCAAAAATTTTCATATGTTGCAAATCTGGCTTTTTTCTGGTCCATGCTTCAAAAGGAGTTTTCTCATTTACAGCAACTGTAAGACTTCTATTTTTACAGTAATTTGCAGTATTGATAGCTTCTGCTCAAAATCGTTTATCTAAATTTGCTTGATTGAGCATAGCACGTGCTCTCTCTACAAGTGCCCGATTGCAACGTTCAGAAATTCCATTCTGTTCGGGGCTATATGCAATGCTTGTTTGGTGAAAGATGCCTTCTTTTCTGAAAAATTCTTCAAGTGGTAGGAATTCTTTACCTCTGTCACTACGAACTATTTTCAACTTCTTGTCAGTTTGTTTTTCAACGTAAGTTTTGAATTCAACAAATTTTTGATAAACTTCATCCTTGGTTAAACTAACAAAAGTCATTCTGGTTTTATCATCAGTGACTGTAAGAAAATATCTTGCCGCTCCATGCGACTGAACCTCCATTGGTTCACATAAATCGGAGTGAACAAGCTCAAGAATTTCTTTTGCTCTTTTGGCTTTTTGATCAGCTTTTTGATTGCGATGAATTTTTCCTTTTATACAGGACACACAATCTTCAGAGCCGTCATCAAAATCGATACCATTAGCCATTGACTTCAATCTTTTAAGTCCAGGATAACTCAAGTGGGCTATTCTTTTATGCCACATGTTGATAGAATCTTTTTTGGAACAAATCAAGGCTGTGCTTCTTACAGTATCCAGATAGTATAAAGTATTATCTTTTGAAGTACCTGTAGCGAGAATTTTTCTTGAATGCTTTTTAATTAATTTTCAATTAGCATCAAATACAGTAAGGATATTTAACTTTTTTGCAAGATATTTTACAGAAATTAAATTAGCAGTTAAATCAGGAACATATAAAACATTATTTAGAGTTACCTCCACAATTGCATCATTTCTTTTTATACTGAGTGTAACGCTTCCTTCACCTGCACTATGAATAATTTTTTTACCTGTTCTCACTGGGCATAAGGCTAATTCAACAAAATCTGCGAACCAGTCTCTATGTGATGTCATATGTCTGTCTGTTCCAGAATCTATAATCCATGGTTCATCACTGGCTATGATTTCAGATCCTGATCATAATACCCAAGCTTCTTTTATTCTGGAATTGTAGTCTGCGGATTTTTCAAATTTTACATCTCTCTAGTTTGCATTGTTGAATTTAGGCTTCTTTGATCTACAAAATTTTGCCTTATGACCATTTTTGCCACATGAGTTGCATTTACCATAAAATATTGAATCATGGTTGGAAGTTTTAGTTGCATAGGCATTTTGTTCTTGATTTCCCATCTTAGCAAATTCCGAGAGCAACTTTTCACAAACGAGATCTGTAGTCAACTCTTGAACACTATTTTCCAGAGCCATCATTCAAGGATGAAAATATGTCGGTAAATTCGTTAAAATATTTGCAGCTACAGCTTGATCGGGGTATGCTGGAAGAATCGTTCTCATTTTAATATCGATGGAACACATCTTTTCAATGTATTCTGCCATATCTCTACAGTTTTCAAATTTCGTAGCAAACATTTCTTGATTTAACGTAATAAAACGATTTGGATTATTATCTTCGTAGAGGTTTTGGAGTCTATCCCACATGGATTTTGCAGTTTCACAGTTTAATAATTCTTTAATGACAATACTGGAAACACTACTTACGATTGCGGATCTTGCCGGACGATCAACTGTAGCTTCTGCATTTTCCTTAGTACAAGCATCATAAAGATCCCGATCTTCAAGGTGATATCGTATACTAAATTTCCATTTGCTATAATTAGCTCGACCTTTAAACTTCTCAAAGTTTGGAGGAACTGCACTTGGTATAGTAACTGTAGGTGTAGACATTGCACAATTTTTAGCACGTTTTTAAACTAGGCCTAACAATCGCCGAACGCCGCCGGTATAAGTAATTTTCACTTTTCTGTAATTTTCAAAGGCTTTTAAGCGTCGTTAAGTGTTGTTTAATTTGCGCGATGGGCTCCTGGGCCCCTAACCTGTCAGAGTTAGCATGTTATTAGAATAAAAAAGGTTTATTAAAATAGCATCGCGTTAAGGATGTGATAAACAGCTACAACCACCAACATCGGCGGTAACAGAGATACAGATTAAAAAGTGTTGCCAATACATGAAAGGTAAAACTTATTACAGGATGTTGCCAAACAATAAATATAAAATCACTTACTTTAACACAACTTGAAAAACTTTTTTGCGAGGCCCCCCACATGTGCGAGGCCGTCAGTGGTTGCCAACGTCGCCGACACCTAACGCCGCCACTACTAGTAACCTTGTGGAATTTTTATTTTCCCTAATTGGAAATGGTTTTTTCTTTATCTTTCCTAGAATGCATGTTGTGCAAATGTCACTTTTAGGGTTTCTTCACAATCATCATTCGAACCATCTTTCTTGATAAGTTTCTTCACTGCATTTTTGTGAAAGTGGCCTAAATGTCTATGCATGAGTTCTTCATGTTATGCTTTATGGATCTGATGTTGTTCAACTTTATACAATCTTCCCCATTTATGGGCAGTAAGGATGATTTTGTTCTATTGGTTGGGATTTCTGATAGTAGCCTTACCATTCTGAAAAGAAATGGTCATTCCCATGTCTTTGATTCTTCCAACTGAGAGGAGGTTACTGTCAAGATTAGGTACATACAACACATTTGCTAAGAAAAAGGTTTCTGTCCTGCACTCGTCTTTGGGCCTCAAAATGATATTACCAGTTCCTACAGCTTCAATTTTTTCAGAGTTTGCTATTTCAACTTGCAATTTTATTGGTACCAAATTGGAAATTTTTTCTCTTTGTGAGCACATATGTTCAGTAGCACCACTATCAAGATACCAATCACAAACAGGTTTATCACCATAAGTATCAGTGAGTAATGCTTGATGTACATCACTTGAAAATCTTTGGCCATGCGAAGTTGTCTTAAGGGCAGGACATTTTTTGGCAATATGTCCCCATTGACCACAGCTAAAACACAGAGTTTTTCTTTCGTTATCTCTGACATACTTATATGTCTCGCATCCTCGTGGTTTTCCACTGTCTTTGATTTTTAGTGTTCTTTCACCAACAGCTTCTTGTTCGCTTTCTAGACTGTGACGGAGCAATTTCTTCTCTTCTACCATTAGGCATGACTTAACAGTTTTTGTGGACAAGGCATCTTCATCTCATTCTAGGTTTAATATCAAAGCTTCATACTCTTTAGGCAAACCCATCAACATGACAAGGGCTACTTCTCTGTCCGTGAAGCCGTATCCACAAGATGAAACCTTGCAATGCGATTCCATAAGTCTTCTTAAATAGGAGCTCACATTTTCACCAGAATTCATCCTTACATTAAAAAATTATCTAAGTAGTTGAAGCGTGTGCAGCAATCCAAACTTCATATGAATATCTTTCAGAATTGTCCATGCATCTTTCGCTTTTGTACAATCAGCGATATCGTCCAAAAAATTATTGTCTACAACAAGGAACAGAAACGTGAGATACTTTTCATTAGTTTTTCTCTCATTTTCTTCCAATTCTGAACCATAACCAGCATCAATTGCTTCCCAACAGTTCCTTTGAACTAGTGCAGCATGCGTACGGATACTCCATGCTGTATAATTATTTCCATCTAGCTTAGAGATCTTCAATTTGTCCATGCTGTCATTAGGCTTAGCTGCGCGTGGTGAGTTTTTCACTTCTTCTATTTTTCACAGTTATTTGTTACCCACTATAACTCACGTATAGAGTTCTTCTTCAGAGCAACTCTTGGTTATAACGTGTTAGAAATACATTTTTAACAGAAAATAATGCATAAAAGTTAGGGGGAAAAACTCACACCTGGCGAGGCACGTCAAACTGATTACATATTTATTTAGAGAGTAAAAAAGGGCTGGTTGCCATTCAGCGATTGCAAACTCAAGATATTGTTGAGTTGAAATGAATTTTAGCACAGCTTTGGCATAAATACAATTATAAGAAAAATTAATTTTAACACATTGGGGCTTAATGACTGTTCATGTTGCCCATGCTTCTTATTACACCAGAAGTATAGATCTTTATTAAAATCATTTAAAATTTCTTTTATTGCTTCTTCTATCTTCTAGTGTTATATGACTTCTTTCATGCAATTCATTATTTTCTCTTTCACATCTTTCCCTGTCTGTTTCTATGTGTTTATAGGTATGAAAATCTTCTTTTATCCTCATGATATCTGTGATATCTATTAACAAAATGGCTTCTTGGATAACATGGTCTTACTTCATTTCCATAATCGCAATTATGTTTCTTTAAGCTTCCATTAAATCTTTTCATTTTCATTATTAATGTCTTTTCTTGGTTTGTAACATTTTTCAACTTTTATCATTTCTTTTTTATATTCTGATTTGATCTCATGACTTGAATGAATTTTAGCAATATCCATAACACATGCTAAATTAATCGAGAAATTATTTTTTAAGCTTTTTTTATTTATGATTTCAACATTTGATTTTTGTTCAAGTCAGTATTTGTTGCTAATATTTTCTTTTCTTTATGGTGAATTGGCATCAATGTTTAATTCTTTAATTCAATTTTCTGGAATTCTAATGTAACGTATGTGGAAATTACTGTGTTTACCAACAATTTGAATTCCATCTTCATTTTTCACTCAAATTAACTTTGTTGTTCATTTAGTTTCCTAATACTATATCATATGTAAGAGATTGTAAAGCATAAATATGTGTAGAAATGGGGATCATGGGTGCAAGTTTTCCATCCACAGGATGAAAATCCGTCTTTTGAAAATACCCAAGGACGTAAAAAATGCGTGAGGTCTGAAAAAAAAAATGTGTTTTTAGATTTCTCAGGGTTTATGCAATATTTTTAAAAATCACTAAAATAACTCCACTTTTCGACCATCCCATTTAAAACTCCCCCTATGAAAAGAATCATTCTCATGTCTGACTATGCCCATAAGCATTGAAAGTAAGAAAAGTATTATCACATTTGGTTCTGCCTTCAAAAGCCTCTTCTGTCATATAAAGTTTCATTGGCATAATAATAAAAAATATTAGCAGGGTCTAATCAGGGTTTGGTGATATATCTGATATTTATTTTTCAAAATATTATGTTTGATATTTTGATATATTTCATATTTATTTTCAAAATATCATTCTATGTGATATCTTTTATATTTTCAATCAAAACAAGTGCAAATGAATTTTTCAACCTTTATTTTATTGGCTATGTCGTTTTATAGATAAAGAACTTTTACCTCTGTCAGTGACTTTTTTAGATGACCATCCACCCACTTCCAGATTTTTTTTTTCTATGCTTTGTTTAAAGCTGAATTTTAAAATGTAAAAATAATTATGTGAGACAATATCAACTTAGAACAGCCATTGAAAGATAAATGTCTAATCTAAATAAATAGTTATTTACAGCTTTATTAGAAAAAATTTTTGTGCGTTTATGTTTAGCTCAGTTTAAATTATACTACAGGGTAAGGAATAAAAAAGCACATAAGTGTAGTTCATTTCTGTTCAAATTTTGAATTAAAAAAATTATTTTGTATTTGTAATTTTGTTGTATAAAACAAAATTTTCACAATACTTGATGCTAAGTCCTTTATTTTCTTTTTCATTGAGTGTAAAAAGCAAATTGTTTATGCTTTCAATTAGTTGGATCTTCCATTTTGTTGCAAGTGGGGAGGCAGAAAGAGACTTTTTCGAATATTGTTTTATTAAGTTTTGATGTAAAGTGCAATATATTGCTGTTTCCAATTTATATTAAGTCTGAAAACTTTCATAATCAACAGTAAATTGACTATTTTGAAAATATTGGATATATATAAAAAATATATATGTATCAAAATGTCAAACTTTGACGAAATCTTCATCATAATCATTGGACTCAGTTACTAATTTGATTAAATCAATAATTTTGGAGTTTTAATGAACAATTGCTACCACACATAAAGTTAATAAATCTACTTTTCTAGCTTTATTTAAAGATGATACTGTTATTTTACTTATTTGACAATGCAATAAAAATATCAAAAGTTTGTGTACTCATATTTGCAGAAATTGAAGATATCTGATTATAGAAAATGTCTTCTTGAGTTCAAATTCCACATTCGAATAACTTTTTATTCAGATCACCTTTCATTCACATCATGGATCAAATTAGTTGTTATTCAGATCCCGGATGAAAATAGTTTTCATTCAGATCACCTTCTATTCACATCCCAGTTCAAAATAGTTTTTATTGAGATGCCGTCAGAGACCCCATTTTTGTTGAGAGAATGATAAATAGTAAAATAACTTAACCACAATATTTCAATTGATCACACTGAATTTGAAGACAATAACGAACATTTAATTAAACACACAGTGCATAAAGAAATAAACAATAGATAGTTGGATAGTGTGTTAACACAGTTCAATATGGCCATATGCCGACTTTATAATGATAACATAATAGAGAAACATATTTGCTTTCTCTTTTTAAACAACACCAACCAGCTATGCAAACCCTTGCATAGAAAACTAAACTACTCCAATGAATACTATTCTAATAATGACCTCATCATCATTATCTTAGCTTGTGAATTTTTTTTTACTTCATTAGAGTTTGGATGTTGTATGTTTATATACAGTAGAAAGTTTTTATAATGCATACCTTCAGATGAGAGGTTGTGTGTACTATAGAATGTTGCATTATATATAAGATATCACATTTCACGCATCATTAAACTTACCTTGTAAGCATGGCCAAATATGTCTGGAACTACTTTCAGAGCACAAGCCTGCCCTAGCCTGATGATTTTAAATCCAAGCCTGCCCGAGCCCAGAACGTTTTGTGTCATCAGAGACCGAGCCTGATACTGAAAACAATTGCATAATATTTACAAATTGTTTTAAAAGTAATATCGTACTTTAAAAAAACTTTGTACATGAAAATAACTGTTAATCCCCAGCACACAGTTAATTTTATATATGTATGTATATAAAAATTCAATAATTTGAAAAGTATAGACAGTAGTGCGATACAGATTTCCCATAAATAGACTGAAAGATGTGATTTTTTTCATAGCAAAATTAATTAGTGCCTGAATAGCTGCATTTGTCACCAACTGTGAGCATTATGTTGATCGCAAAGCTGCTGCCTCTCACTAATTAAGCTATCATGTGACAGGAATTATAGTAGAAATCCTTTTTGATGCTCTGCAGAGTATCTTGCCATATCTTACAGCTATTCTCATGAACAACATCTATTAAATTGAACATTTGTAATCCCATTTGCATTGTCAACTGTGCTACGCTGCTGCATAAACTGTTGATAGGACTGAAATGCCACTTGTTGGTGGCAAATGTAATTATTCTGTCAAAAATATTTTTGTTATTAAAAAAAAAAATCCCATGTCTTTTTGTACATTTTAGTGAAAACTGCTTTGTGCTGCTGTGTATACTTTCTTAATGATTTAATTTTTATTTCTTTTGTGACATTTGGATCACCCAGTATTGTATGAAAAATAATTACATGTGAAATATGAAAAAACACTCATGAAGTGGAAGTATACAAATAACAAAATAAATATAATGAATAAGCAAAACACAGAGAGTTAGCAGTGAATATGAGAAATATCAGTTATTCTCATGTAATTAGTGGTATTTTGTTAGTATTCAAATCAAGGATTTTATCAGCAATTCAGGCTTCTTTATTTATTATAGATTTTTTATATGGGATAAAAATGTAACTCTTTGTTGATATTATATAAAATTGTTGATTATACAGTCGACACCAGTTATAAAATACGTGGGATATATTACTGTATTACTGGAGGGGGTGGCTCGAAAGCCAAAGCACCACGACCAGAGGTCTATTGTACTGTCCCCCAAAGATGAAAGAGGAAAAATCATCCCCACATAGTCACTAAACAGGCCAGTAGCTGACATAAAATTCAGCAGACATTTGATAGAGATATCCTGAATTTCCCATGGCTTAATCAGATGTCGACCCAGGTGTTCGAAGTGATAGGCAGCATATGCTTCACAGCTACAAAGGACATGTGAAGCAGTCTCTTCCTCGTACTTACAACCCTTACAAAGAGGATCACTGACCACCTTCATAATGCAAAGGTGTCTATTAAGTCTACAGTGCCCTGTTAACAGTTCCACCATATTTCGTAGACTATTCCTTCTGAGCCCAATGAGTTCCTGTGCCCTTTTACTAGGACAGCTACTATTGAGCTCTTTCGCTTGCCTCTGTTCACTTGAGTCAAGCCATTCTTAATACTGCTGCTCTCTTAGAATTTTAAAAACAGTAGTTCTGAGATGCAGTCCTTAGAAATGCCAATAGCTGGTTCTGGTCCAACAAAGGGAGTAATCGACCCTATCCTTGCTAGACTATCAGCAAGCTCATTACCTGGGATACCAGTATGGTCTGGCATCCAATCTATAGTAACATTGTTGCCATTTCTGGCAAGCCTGTTCAAACAGCAGTAACACTCCCAAGCAATCCTGGAAGTAATTTTATGTTTCTCCAGGGCAAGTAATGCTGCCTGACTATCAGAGTAAATATTGACAGGCAGGCCTCTATACTTACTTTCAATGCAGATATAACTACACATAAGTATTGCATAGACCTCTGCTTGAAAGACAGTGGTATAGCTACCTAGTGGGTAAAAGAGAGAGATACCATCAGCTGGGCAGCAAACCCCAGCTCCTGTTCCAGCATTTATCTTAGAACCATCAGTGAACCAGGTTATACCTGTCTCACGTTCCATCACAGAAATATTCTTCCAGTCAGCTCTAGAATGAAGACTAATTCTAAATGACTTGTCAAATACATGTTTTAAAGGCATACCATCACTCTTCATGATAAAGACTAGGTGCTTGCTGATTTTACAGTTAAGCCTACCCCAAGTAAGATATCTCGAGTAACTTTGCCATTGCCCATGTAAAATGAGCCTATGTGAGCAGATCAATGCTTCTGCCTCAATATTCATATGCAGTGGGTACATACCCAACAGCAGTTCCATAGCAGATGTAGGCTTTGCCCTAAGTACACCTGTCATGGTCATGCAGATCATCCTCTGCAGTTTTGCTAATTCAGACTTGGCAATGTCAGTCATAGTTCTTGACCACCAAGCTATACTGCCATAATTGATCATAGGACAGATCACCATATTGTATATCCACCAGATCACCTTTAGACTAAGTCCCCATGTTTTGCCAATGGCGTTTCTGCATGACCAGAAAACGTTTTTGGCCTTATTGATGCAATAATCCATGTGTTTCTTCCAACACAGTCTCTCTACCTGGGATATAACATACTTTCACTTATAACAAGATTGTTGGTCTTGAATTAAATCGTATAAATAAAATGTAATGATTTACAACTTCAGCTATAACAAGCTATGCAAAAGCCTTAATCTGGTTATAATGTACTTTTTAGACTCGAACGAAAAGCCAAATTTGGATGTCAACCTTGCATTGTCAGTTTGGAAACTGATAAACTGTCTTGGACATTTATCACTTTTCATGGAAGAGACATATATTCCAACTTGACTTTCGGGTAGTGAATGTCATAGAATATTGTCTGATATCTCCAACAGCTAGGAAGAATAAGGGGGAGAGGGAGTATTTTTAGAAACGCCTGATAAGAGCATATGGACTTTATTTTAGTGCCGCAAGGTGATTGTACCTCCTGGTAGAAAGAAGTTGAGTTTACAGTGAAGAATGAAGTGTGACCACTTCGGAAACACAAAAGTGCAGGACAAATGCACATAGTTATTTTGACGTCACTTGGGTAAAGTCCATTGTTAACATCTTGAAGTGAGTGTAATTATTTTCAACACATATGAATAGGCTACTAATTGTGAAAGAGTTACACAATGCATTGGGAAACATTTATTCGAAATCAGTTCAGTTTCTCAGCCTGTGTATGCTTAATTGAATTTTATCTTGCTGTTTAAGTCATGGATGTTTGTAGAAAATGGAAAGCTGTAATGCTACATGAGAAAATAAAATTATTTGGGATATTGAAGGTAGCCAAACGCAAGTTGAAACCTGTCAAAAACTTAATCTGTCCAAAACAACTGTGAATACAATTTAAAAAAACAAAGATTCGATCATTGACACATTTGAACAGTTAAGTAGTAAAACAAAAAAAAACTTAGGATAACGCCTCACGAAGACATAGATAAAGCTTTATTAAAATAGTTTATGATACAAAAAAACAAATATTCTGATCACAGGAGCAGTGTTGCAAGCAAAAGCAGAAGATTTTGCGAAACTCTTTAATGAGGATTTTATTTGTTCAGTAGGTCCGCTGGAATGATTTAAAAAATGCCATAACATTATTTGTGATAAAATTTGTGGAGAAGCTGCTGAAGTGTCAACGAACAATGGAGCTGTTGAACAATGGAGTAATGAAGTATGGCTTGAAAAAAAAAGAGAAATATGCTGATGAAGGTATCTTTAATTGTGATGAGAAAGGTATATTCTACAAGTTGACTCCAGAGAAAACTGTAAAATTCAAAGGAAGAAGTTTGTTGATGGTAAACGATCTAAGGAGAGGCTGACAGTACTTTTGTATGGAAATATGACTGGCAATGAAAAAGAAATTTATTGATCATAGGGAAACCAAAACAGCTGAGATGTTTCAAAATTGTAAAAAAATCTGCCTATTCAATACACTGCTAATCAGAAAGTGTGGATGACATTTGAGATATTTTGTGAGGAACTCTGATTACGGGATAAGGAACTACAGAGAAAGAAAAGACAATTGCACTGCACATCCGCCAGTAGATAATTTATGTTCCCATTGGACTATTGTTTCTTCCATCGAATACAACTGCAAAAAGTCAACCCATGGACCAGGGTGTGATTCGAAGTCTGAAGTCTCATTTCAGAAAATATTTTATTCAGCAATACATTTTGGCTTTAAAAAATAAGGAAAAATTCACTGTTTCTGTTTTAGATGTGATAAGAATGCTAAATAAATCTTGGCAATGTGTCACATTGGCTACAGTTAAAAATTGTTTTCTTCAGGCAGGTCTCTCTGCTGGTACTCCGGATGATGATGAAGAAAACATACCATTATCAGAATGGTTGAAAATGCAGACCATCCAAGAAATTATTCCTCAACAGGACATTGATTCATATGTTTTCGTGAATGATGATTTGACAACATCCAATAGTGAGACTGTTGCATCAGTCTCTGGATCAATCAATTAAGATAGTAAAAGTGATGATAATGAACATGAAAGTGAAGATGGGGAGGTGCCAAAAATACCTGAAGCATTGAGTGCTATAAGAACTTTATTGCGGTTTGTTGAATTCCATACTGACTATTCAGAGACTGCAAAGTTCCATTATAAATATTGAAAATGTAATTTTTACTGTGTCATCTAATTAGAGAAAACAACAAAAAATAACAGATTATTTTTCTAAATAAACATATAAGTAGTAAAATGTTTTTTTTTATTTTATTTTTCTATTTTATTTTGAGAAACTCATAAAATTTCTATTTAAAATCTCTGTTATTGTGTATTCTATTATGCTTCTTTTTCTTTCACGTCATGCACTGCATTTTATTGGTTTTTGCTTATAATGTACTTCGGTTATAGTTATAATGTACCATATATTCTGGTCCCCTGAAAGTATGTTATAAACGAGTGTCGACTGTAGTATAAATTATAAACATATGACTTTGTTTTGATGTTTTTATTATATAATATTCTAGTAGTTATCATCAGTTGTTTTAATATATTATTATAGATTACAACACTGGTAAATGCTAAAGAAAAGCCAATAAAATCGGAGAAAACTTTACGTGCCATTGTTCATGTGGGTCAGGCTGTAAATTTTGCTGTTCAGAAATTTGTTTCTGTTGGCGAAGCAATTGCCGATGATAATAGTGACATCAAATCTGATATGTATGAAGCCTGCAAAGATGCTAGAACTGCAGGTATGTGTTTTCTATTTTTCCGTAATTTTTAGTGTCTCTAAATGATATGAAGTATTGTATTGGAATTTTTCAGAAAAATGTTTTCCCATTCCACCAAATAATATTATATACAGGGCTTGAAATTCAAATTTTCGTAGGAGGGGAGTCTCCCTACCAACATTTATAAATGGAGGGGAGTTGAACTGTTTGGGAGGGAGAAAAAAGTATTTTTAAATCCTATTATTTTACATACTACTTAAATAATTACATTAATACAAACATGACCCAATACCATTGAAAAAAATTAAATGAACAACTCAGAATAATTATCAAAATGTCTTATTGTATTACAAGAAAAAAGGAAAAAAAAAAGCTTTACACACAACGTCTACTTTTTAATTCACACCAAATGTTATATTTATTACACGAAAAAAGGAAAAAAAAAAGCTTTACACACAACGTCTATTTTTTAATTCACACCAGATGTTATATTTATTACAAGAAAAAAAAGAAGTTTTACACACAACATCTATTTTTTAATTCACACCAAATGTTATATTTATTACAAGAAAAAAGGAAAAAAAAAAAGCTTTACACACAACGTCTATTTTTTAATTCGCAGCAAATGTTATACGCTCTTAACAATTGAGTTTCATTAAGTTTTTCTGGTCCCAATTCAGAAATTCTCATTAAAATGTCTAAATTTTTATTGTTCAACGAATTTCTAAATTTTGACTTAATTCGATTTTGGGTGCTAAAACCCCTTTCACACGGCTCACTTGTAACAGGTAGTACAAGTCCAACTTTAATAATTTTAGAAATTGTTGGAAATGTTTCGTTGTTCTCTCTTAAAAATTTTTTACAAAATTTTTCAAAATTAGTTACGTTCTCGTTTCTGACTACTTGCTTATATAATGCATATTCAGCGATGACATCATCAATATTCATTTCAGAACAAAACTGCTGAACTATATCCTTAATACAATTGTAGACAAAAGTTGAATCCTGGATATTTTCCTTGATTGAGCAAGGTTCTACACATTAAAATTTGGAACACATTTACAAAGTTGGAATGGGAAAACGTCTATCCATTTCTTCTAATACACGAGAAATGTATGTTGTTTTTAAATTATCTATTCCTAACTTTTGAGAATTGGAAGGATCAATCAATTTATTGTTTCTAAAAATGTTTCCTTGAAGTTCGGGATATAATTTCTCTTCATGTGCACCATGAGATCTTTGTAATTATTCTAATCTCCTTTTTGTCGATTCTATCATATTTTTTACACTTGACAGGACCAAATTTTCATTTTGCAAAAATTTTGACAAGATTGTAAAGGGTTGAAGTATATCCATTATGATACGGACTAGAGCTACAAATGAGAATTCCGAAACTAATTTAAGAAGTCCCTTTGCTTTTGCAGCATCACCAGTCTTTAAAGAAGCATCATGTTCCAATGCAACTCTCAATGAATCAATAGTCCGTAAAATAACTGACACACATGATGATACTGAAAGTTATCTTATGGAATAGGGCTCAGTGTATTTTAACATAGGTTCATTCAAAACATCCTGAATACCTTGAAGGCGGTTTAGTCTCACAGCTGAACTGCTGTAATATACAAAAACTGATTTCAAAGTCTCTTGAAATTTAGAGATTTGTGGAATAGACTTTGAGGCATCAGATAAGCACAATGATAACCTATGTGCTAAGCAATAAATGCCTAATATTTTGTCATTGATGTCTTGCATTTTTTTTACAACACAATTTCTACACCCAAACATTGCATTTGCACCATCTGTGCAAACTGCTACAGTATTTGATAAGTTGTCTGGTATTCCCTTTTCTTTTAAACAGTTTTGTAATGCTGTAAATATGGACTCAGAAGTCCCATCATTCAGATCAATATTTGAAATATATGATGTTTTGGCTGCCTGAGCTTCACCATCAATGTACCTCATATACACTAACAGTCTTTTGGAATTGGATGTATCAGTGGATTCATCTAACATAATGCTATTTGTAGGGCTACTTTTTTTTTTTTTTCTGAAGGAGTAGTTCTTCTAGCATTGTGGATATACATTCATGTCATCCACAGTATGTTGGTTCCATATCCTGAGGACTTATTTGAAATATTTGGACAATCCATGTCCTTCAGAAAATCAACCATGTTTACCATCATAGTTTTAGGAAGTTCCTGACAGTGAATAAGAATAAATATTATTATTGTTGTCATTTTAGTTAGAATATAGCTTGAAAAGATATTAAGTTGTTGATATTAATTATTTTTATTTTAAATTAATTTAATATTGACTTAATTAAATAATACAATTTAATTAAATAAATGTTAGATGGTTTTTATATTTCTGTATAATGTTTTAATTATTACATTTGTATTTATTAAAAAATGTAATTCTTAAGAAAAAAAAATTAATTTAAAGAACTTAATAGTTTCTCAAGCTATATTCTAAATAATATGGCAAAAATAATAATACAAAAACACACATGCATGACACTTTCTTAATTATGATAAATATCGAATTCGTTTAAAGTTATTATTACTTCTAGGAAAAGGGCCAAAAATTTATGTAGGACAGATTTTTGATATCATTAAAAATGACCTCCATGGGGGGGGGGGGGGTGTAATAGGGGTTTAAGAAGAAAAAAAATCATAACCTTGTCAATTCACAAGATATCAAATTCGCTTAAATTTATTATAAATCCTCTTAATATTATCTACAACTTTTATACAAGTTTTTTGTAGGACCAACCCTTACAAAAAAAAGAGAAAAAAATTGCCGACTCCGCCTACAGACACAGGTAGATTTCGAAGTGGGTGGTCCCAACTGCCGCATCATGACAAAAAGGTAATTTCTTCTGCAATTGCCAATAAACAGGTGCCCCATGGTCTGCGTATTGGAAATCTACCTGTGCCTGTAGGCCGAGCCGTCAGGTATTTAAAAAAAAAATATGCTGAAATTGATAAGAAAATATTTTTATTAGTTTAACTTTTTAGGAAAATTCTTGATGAAAAAAAATAGAGAGAAACACTTATAAAACACATTTTTTTAAAAAAAATTAAGCTATCCAAAGCATTATTTATCTATTTATTACTAGCTGACCGGCCGGCGGTACCCGGGCCTGTGATAATAGCTTTAAATATACCTAAATAAGTGCTGAATGATTTTATATTTTTAATTTCAGAATTTTAAAGTATGCAGAAAAAACTGAATTCACGAAAGTGAGGTTTGATGTCTTTCGTTTTTTCGTGTTTCAAAAAGTTCGGCTGATCCGCATTTCGAAAGATGGGGGGAGAGAGAGAAGCTGCTTTTTTCAACCGAACGGACACGCACCAACGTTCTGGCACGCACCGACGTGACATTTTTTTGGTCGACCTTTTTAATTGCGGGGTTTAATTAATGTCTTGGCTGATTATCAAAATAGAAAAACCCGAGCCGTAGATGCATTAGGACCCGTCTTGGATATCTTCATCCGAATTTTCAGACCTCTAAGTGCGATAGATTTTTAGTCATCTCATCGCACACTGATAAACTCTTTTCTTTTATTAGTGTAGATTATTTTGCAAACTTAAGCTATAATTTAAACATATTTTTTCTGCGCAGTCCTGTATTTAAGTAGAAAAGTTCAAGTAACTGGAATGTATTAGAAACTTTTTTCTGTTTACCTTTCCAGTAGATGTCTGGATGGGCTGAAATTTTTAGGCCCGGTTTAAAAGCCGAACCCCGATCCGTGCAAAAATCAATTAAGTTAGTCCTCACCCAGCCAGACCAGATTCTATTTCTGAAAAAAATACTAATACTTGTGAATCAATGAGTATATATGTTTCTTAAGGCTAACCTTAAAAATCCAAACTAGATCCATACACCGGGTCCAGTAATCCAATTTTACTGACACTCACGGTTTTGGTTGACACTAATGTACATTTTTTTTCTTAACAGATTGATTAGACTTTAATTGTTTCAATTTCGGTTTGAGTTTCGATTCTTGTTAATGTAGAAAAAAAAGTAAATGTTTTAAAATATTACTCTGTAATTTATTAAACAATAAATTTCAAAGATTTCATTAAACAAATGCATAAAAACACTTATTTAAAAAAAAAAAAAAAATGAAAAAAATACCCAACCCGACGTGACCCGGAAAGTATGGCCTGGTCCAGCAAAGTTTAATGAAAGAAAATTGGTCCGAAACCTTGCAGACCTTTACTTCGCATGCTTTGTTTGCAAAAATTTCAGCGTGAGGAAAATATCAAAACATAGTTTAACTCATCATAACAACTTTCGAATCTCAAGTGTTAATGACTAATGTGCGTTTTCCCAAAGTAAATACTCCAAGAGAGTGTTTACGCATTCGACATCGGCAGAAAGATGATCTGAAAGGAAATGTTTATTTAGGTTACAAAAAGTTGTCATTCATAAGCATCTGCGGGAATTTAGCACCAGATGTTTTATTTTTATAATTAGATTAATATTTTTTCCAGACAAAGTTACAAAAATTTAATACTGTATAATGTCATATGTGTGTTCTATATGGTTTAAAATCTTATTTAATTTTACATGCATATATATGATACTTAACAGATATCCTCATGGGCGTCGGCAGAAAAAAATCCAGAGAGGGTCAATATTTTTGGAACCAATATGCCTGTAGTCCGCTGCCGATGTCAAGTTCTTTAAAATTGACAATATAAGCATGAAATAAGATTTTTTTTTTTTTTTTTGGGGGGGGGGGAGGGGGCAGAACACTTGTGTAAGACAATTTTTAACATATCAACGTATAAAACAATTCAGAAATATTAAGAATAGAAAAGTTTATACAAGTTTTTTTTTTTCAAAATGAAGTATTGAAACATTTTATTCTCTTTTAAAGCATCCCACTAAATTCACCGTTTAAGCTAAATTTTAAGCACATAGATGTGAAGAGAAAAATAACAAGTTGTCTTCCACGAAAGGTTCAAGGGGGCAGTGCGGCCCTCTTGACAAAAGTGTGTACTTAGTGTTTAATTATTTTACGAAGTGTTTTATTATTTACTTCTTATTCTACTTGAACAAGCTTTTTTCTTTTCAAAATCACTGAAGAGAAAGAAAATTTAATTAATTAAATTTGAAAATCTAGGGAAGGCCATGTCCTCCCACTTATTAGCGCCTATGTTTCCTTTAATTTCTCCTTCTTTCTTTTAGGGCAGCGGCGTGGTATCCTGCATCGGGTTACTAAGTCGATTATATCCGGGTCTAATTTATTTGCTTTGGAGTCCAGTTAATTCGTTTTTGTTGTTGCGGTCAGGATTATTCTAACTATTTTCGAACTGAGCTTTGTTTCTTGCAGTTTGGGTTTTGGTATAGCCAATTTTCCAAAAGAAGGATCACTGTAATTTTAAAGATTAGAAAAAAATTTCATATATATACATATATATATATGGACTTTTTTTTTTACATAAAAAGTAAAATTAATGTAGACAGAATGTAAACTATTTTTTTTAAATTCATGAATTAATAAGACATGAATGTAAGCAATTTTTCAATAATTGCATTAAAATAATGCATTAGTTTTCTTTCCTTTAGATTTTAAGTATTTCAATTTTGTGTTTAAGAGACTCAGATTTCACGCTACTTTTTTTTCGTATTCAGGAGGATTTAAACTAGGATTTTGATTTTCGGGTATCAGGTCCGGTCTATCCCAACCCGTACAGAATTCTACGCCAGCCATATCCTTATCATTAATTACATTAAAAATAATACATTAATGAAATATAAAGAAGCAATACTTACATTTCGAGCAATAAAATATGCTGTTTTTATAAGTTTTAGAATTTCTGCATCAGCTTTCTTGATTGCATTATTAGTGGCCGTCTTCATATATCTTCTGTTGTTTTCTGCTTCCAAGGATGATTTCTCTTGGCGGATGTGAGCAGTACTGGATGCATGTTTTGATAGAGTTGAAGTTTTATAACATTTACTGCTGTAATCCTTGCAAAATCGACATGTCATTAATTCAGTCTCTGAACAATACTTTAACCATGTGTATTGCGTAAACCATCGATTTTGAAATCTGTCTTTATATTTTTTAGTTGGATGCAAACTATACTGATTTTTTTAATTTATATCACTATCTATATGAGAGGAATTAACGTTATCTTCATCGCTGACTTTGTGTTTCAGTTTTATATTATATGTTTTAACATGACAAGCAAGGTATAGTTGATAGCGCGGAACAATTGTTAAGCACAGTATTGTTCTTTCGCTTTACCCAATGATTCTAAATTATAATGCAAGCTACCAGCGGGCGGGAGGGGGAGGGGGTTGACATTAAAAATCGTCTGCGGAGGTATTTGCGGCTGCGCATACCAGCGAATCACCTCGGCTGTGACGTCATGTACATAAAATCAAAATTCTAAGAGCAAAATTCTGTGGAAAATTATGAAATTTTTTGGGCGGGAGCCTCCCGCCCGCGATATTCTTTTGGGCGTGAATCCTGCAATCCCGCCCTGAAATTCAAGCCCTGATATATAACTTATTTTAATTGAAATAATATTAGGATATTATTTATTTTCTTAATTTTTAAAATATATTTAAGTGCAATAATAAACAAAAAAGCTATTTTTATATAACTTGCAAATTTTTTTGTAAACTGTATGAAGTATTCAGTTGGCAATTTGTTATTAAAAAAAATACGGCAGAATATTTTTAATTAAAAGAAAACTATTGATTAATATGACTAGTCATTTAAAATGTGTTAAACTATAAATAGTTTGAAAAAAGAAAGTTATTTTTATGAAATTTATTAATAAACATTATCAGAGAATACAGGCAAATGCCACTTGCAAAAAGATTTTAAATTTGTTAAAATTTTTAGAGAGCAATTAAAATATTCCTTTCTCTCCTCCCCTTCCTTCTTCTTTCATTTGTAGTATGAATTCTCAATTCTGAGAGTGCTATTAGGTAATAATAAAATTTGTATTTTTGTAAGGCATTTCATTAAAAGGTAATATAGTAGAATCTTGGTTATCCAAAACCCGATTATCCAAAAATTGCCTTAACCAAATGAATTCTTACTTTAATTTGCAAAACATATTAAAGAACTACTTAAAACTTATCATATATAGTATTGCTGTTGTCAACATTTCTTTTTCTATGCATTTACAAAACACACAACAATGAATAAGGTACAATTCAAAAAGTTTTTGAACTGGCTTCTGACATAGTACACTTACACTTCATTAAAGCATGTTTTTTGATTGAAAATTGCAGTTAATTAAAACATAAATCAGCATTGTTTTCATACAAGGAAGATTTTTCTTAAATTAATGTTGTCACAAAAATAAAATACTGCATTATATCATGCGCAGCAGTGATTATAAAAAACAAATAAAGTGTGGATGTATCCACACGGGTTTATTTTATGTTTATGATTAAAAAACGAAATTAAAATGTTTAGAAGAGAAAGACACTATTGATCGATCGAAGCAGTGGTTTTTCATGTGTAGCTTAAAAGGTATGTTTTGTTATATTAGCTTAAATTTTATTTTATGTGTATTCAATTTATTTTTCTTTCTATCATGTTTTTCCTGAAATGGATGATGTCATTCTCTAATGCTGTTAAAATATGAATGTTAATTTTTTTTCTAATGTATGCGTTTTGCGATCAGTTTTTAATCAGTTTTTACTGCAACTTTGATGGAATGAATGAATTATTCTGGCTTGACTAATGTTGTTTGCCGGTATTTTTATCCTTAATTTTTCTTTCAAAGTTTAAACCTGCATCTAAAAATTATTAGATATTGTTAAAAAATATTAGATTGCAATGCGAAATCCTTACACAGGTCCACTAGTTTTAAATTAAATTTCCTATTAAACAGAATGGAATGTGTTTATTACATACATTATACATATAAACTAGTTGACTGCCCGAGCCCGTGTAATAAACTTAAATCTCTTAAAAAATTAAACTCTGGCCTGGGTCTCCAATGACTTTGGCACCGTATACTGGGCATGTTCGTATCTTCTGGAAAATTGTTTGGTTCCGCATTTCACCGCCAGGGGAACATTCTGTTCAAAACAAACCTCTTTCTGAACACCTCTGACATGGGTCCCCACTGCCTACGGCACTGTATGGTAGGCGTGATGCGCATGCACATCAAAGTTGAACTGGTTTGTAGAAGATCGGAGCATTATATTAGCTGAGTTATTGAAATAAGACACAGTTAGAGAAAAAAAACCTGGGAGGTGCCAGGGTCAGGTGAGGGTGGATGGGATGTTCAAGCACCCTTCAGCAAATGACTAATTAGGAGGACCACTATGCATCTTTAAAGATTGGTTCATTTTGTTAAGCTAGGAACTTAATTTGAAATTTGGCTTAGACTATGTTATTCAGAAATATTGGTAACTGCTTTCTAGAAATACATCCTGGAGCTAGGAATGCTGATTGCTATGATAATTTAACAAAATGGAATTGGTTTAAAGAAGATTGGAACATTATTAGCTGAGTTATGGAAATAAGGTACAATTAAAGAAAAAAAAACCTTAAAAAGGGGCCGCCAGGGGCCAGGAGACGTGCAGTCAAGTTCTCAACAACAACTCATTAACTTTGACTGTTAGTGTCCATCAACTGAATATGGGTTGTGTACTTTTATTCGGAACATAAATTTAATTTTTCGAAAGCAGCAGTATTCTCTATATATAACAGCAATTAAATGCTATGGGTGAAGCTAAAAATATTAAATTTGTTAAATGAAATTAGTTCTGTTGAAATCAGAGTGGTAGATTTGGATTTATTAATAAATGGGGTCAATTAAGGAAAAAGCTGCTGCTAGGTCAAGTACAATAAATGGGATATTTAATAAAAAGTTGTCTCCCTCCCTCCCCATCCCAGCAAATATAACAAATAATCTGTTAAATAAAGTTTTCTGTATTAATAATCTCTATCATAATAATATCTATCACGTTTAAAAAAAAAAGTTCAACCTTGCTACTTACCATTGATTAAGTGGATAAAATACTTTAAAAATATGTTTTTACCATTTGGCAACGTTTAATATTTAAGTAAATTGTCTACATGTCATGTAACCCCTGATCCATGGATATTAAATTATCATTTTATCATTTGGCAACATTTCCTCACTAATTTCATTCATTGTCTGTTTTTTCTTCAGTATCAAAGTAAATAAAAGCCTTCCCTCTAAGTGGGAGTAAATTCAATATGATGCCCTCCAAATAATTATTCATCCAAGGCCGATAAAAATGTTTATTTTTCAGTGTGAATTTTAATATTAATTAATATCAGGAGAAATTACCAACAGATTTCCGAGATTTTTAGGATTTAGAATTTTATTTATGTATATATACTCACTTTCAAATCGATAAGTTATATACTTTCCATAACTTTATAGAGCCGATAATAATCCTACTTAAACTTTTAATTCATGGTTTTATATCTTTCTCCCTTCAACAGATGAAAGGTGCAATATTTGGCTCATGAAACTACATGTTAAAATTAATTCTTTTTCTGCAAACCAATTTAATGAAATATTATTTAATTTCTCTGGTTTTAATTATCCGATTTTTGCAATTTTTAGAATCTTTTAATAAGGAAAAAAAAAATATGTGGTGTTATTTTCAAAAACATAGGTAAATTAGATTTTATAATTTCCATAACTCTACTTCCATATTTTTATTCAGACAACTGTCTCGTCATCACTGTGAGATAATTATTATCAAAACAGGTACACTTTGCAAGATAAAATCATATTATTTTCAGAAGCAAATTTAATTGTCTGTTAATTAATATCTGGAGAAATTACCAACGGATTTTTTTAAATTTTGGTTTTTTGGAAGTAGCATTTAAAAAAAAAAAATTTAGATCTGCAAATTTTCATGTCGATAGATCTAATAGTTTTTGTTATTTCGATGTGTTTCGAAAAGGTGTATTTAGAAGTCAGTTTGGTAACCCAGCCTTTTTCATGTAAATCCAATGTTTCTTGATACTACCCTCGCATTGAGCCCTGATGTAGGCATTTTGTGGTTTTGATATTTCTTTTGTGCCATTTTCAGAAAAAGAAGGCATTTTGGCAGCAATTTTAATGAGTTTTTAATTAATAGCTCAGCTAATTATCAAAATATTAAAATCTGAGCCTCAGGTACATCAGAACATGCTTTGGACTATCCCATCCCCACTCAAATTTTCAGATCTCTAGGTGCTGTAGATTTCCCTAGCCATTGCCAACTAAGACAGACATACACACACAGACAAACAACTTTCTTTTATTAATATAGATATAACATTATGTGTATGGTGTTACAATAAATAAAGCATTGCAAACATTTTTCAAAAATAAATGCAGTTGAGTATCTCTTAACTGGCAGCAACATGACCTCGCTAATTCTGGAAAGGAGATTTTTCTGGATAATTGAATATATATTTCTAGAATTTACCTGATTATGTTTTGTGATGTGAAACCATGTGTAAAAATTAAACATGCGAAGTTCATTTTTTTCAATCTATCAGCCACAATTAAATAAATCATATCGAAAATCAAACAGATTATTTAAAATTGAATTTTATACTTAAAAACAAAACAAAATTAAACAACAGTTTAAATTTATCCTGCATATTACATATTGTGGGAAGGAGTCATTTTCTGGAATTGTGTGGACATTCACGTCATGGCTTTACATATGATAATGTTGTCAGATCATTAGCCCATTATCATATATATATATTATTTTTGTTGTCAACATTCCTTTTCTTATGCATTTACAAAATGCACAACAATGAGTGAGGTATCTTTCGAAAGGTTTTTTAACCATTGACTTTTATTTCTCTCAAAATATGCTGTGATTTTTTTTTTTTTTTTTTTTTAAATGTTTAGTTTGACATTGCTTCAAAGCCACTTTGTCACACCATCTTCTGAATGACAGAATATCAGAAATAGTAGTGTGCTGTTGTTCTTCAATGTACCAAAGGGCATAGTAATGTTACTCTCCCCTTCACAGTCTTTAAACTGGGAGAAATTTTTTTCTGCACCTGAGGTCATTGTACATATCAGTAACATTTTAAAATTCAAACCAGTTTTATCACTATTATAAATATGGTTCAGTGGTTATATTTTCTTTGGTAATAATTTTATCTAATTTTTCCTGAAAACACTTCACATTCGGAAGTATTCTGCCGTAAGATTTTCACCACAAATAATGAGTTGGCAAATGCCATGCTGTTTCTTCCAGTGATCTAGCTAGCCTAAGCTAGCTAAAAAATTGGAATCTGCATCCAAAGTTTAAAATAGGTTCTCGGTTATCTGAAAAATTCTATTGAACCTTGGTTAACCAAGATTGCTTTCAGTCTCATGCTTTTGGGATAGTTGGGGTTCTACTGTATTAAGGATGTTGTTATTGAAAAAATTAATAGTTAAATTAATTCTCAATTAGATGCATTAAAAGTAATTTTTCTATTGGATTCAAGAGATATTTTATCCAAATAATTTTCTAGCCTGTTAAAAAGAATTTTATGTGATGTAAATCATGAATAAGTTTATAAAATGTGTATGTGAATGTGCATATATGCATATGATTTAATATGTTTTTGCATAAACTTTTTGGACAGACAAATATATTTTTTTTATTTTATTCTACTATGCACAGTATGAAGAGTCTATTTGCAGTTTATCATAAAAAATACCCCCCCCCCCCCCACACACACTAAATACCAATGTGTGGTTTATTTTGAATTGGAAGAAAATGTATGATTTTATTTTTTTTTTAAATTTTTTAAAAAATATATAAGCTTATTATAATAAGCTTATTATTATTATTTTTTTTAAAGTTTGTGGTTTTTCTTTTAAAAATCTGATTATAAGCCAACTCTTTTCAAATGCAAAAACAGATAAATTTAGGGGAGGGCTTCATAATCAAGTTAAATTGAAAATTCATTCAACAAAACTATTTTTATTAATACAGAGGTTTAAAAGATAAATAATAAACAGAAAGCATATTAAAGAAAATCATTGTTATTAGGTAAATATATATATTTTACAAGAATAATTTTAAAATCTTTATTTTTTATTATGCGATAACAAATTTCATGGTGGTACTGTTAGAGAAAGATTAGCAATATTCTAATGATAATGTAACTCTTAAAAAGTCAAAATCATTTAAATAAAAAATTTTTTCTATAAATCTGTTTCATTATATACAGTTGAACCTCGTTAACACAAAATTGAAGGGACTTCGAATCTTTTTCGCGTTAACCATCAAAATAGTGGAGATATAAAAACTAAATAAATTAACCTACAAATATAACCCTGGTTGTAAAATCATAAACTAATAAGAAATAGAAAATTTATTTCACTTCTATTTAATTTAGAAATAAAACAAATTGATCATCATTTTAGGCAATAATAAATTTATTTACTTGCTAATAATTTTTTTAAATTCTGTTATTGACTTTTGCTACTATATTTGTAGAGTACTTCTTTTATGAATGTATCAACCTCATCTAATATGTCCAAAGCTAGGAAAGCATCCTCTTGTTCCATAAGTAAACATACAATTTTCAATAATGTGATAGATTCATTTAATAACACTAAACTTTTCTGTTCTGTGTCGATTTTTTAATCCTTGTCTGAGACTTCGATGTTGTCATCTTTTTCTTCACCTAATGCAGCAATTATGTCTTTGTCTGATCCAAAGTCAGCACATTTTCATCTAAGCAAATGTACTAAGGAAAATTCTCTGTTTTTTGGCCGCAAATCTTTTTGCAGACAATTCTGTGATGCTCTTCGAATCTTGCCAGTCACATTATAGAACATGTGGAATCACTCGCACCGAGAGCATTAGCAAAAGCCTTTGCTTTTTCTTGCAAAACCATACCAGATAAAACAATGTTCTGGCTTCTTGCCTCTTTTATCCACCACAACGGAGCAATTTCAATTTCTTTCCTGTACACATTTGTTTTCTTATTGGTTCGAATTAACTCACAGTATAAGCCGTTTTATTCTTTTCACATTCCTTTAAAATTGTATAGAGTGTACTATTGAGTATCCCGTTCTTTGCTGCAAGTGTTGATTTCTTCAGCACTGTATTGCTAACACTGTTTAAAATTTTTTGCTTGTTTTCTAAAGATACAGTGTACTGTTTTTGACACATCTTTCATTGAATTCTACGGAGTAACTGCGAATAGAGTTTCAATTATGTTAGTCAGGTAGTGAAGTAGGGATTGTCACTTCTTTCACTTGAAGATAGGGGATTTTGGAAACTGGGTTTATGATTTGTGCCACTTTGAATACAGTCAAATCAATATTGGAACAATCACTTTTAAAAAAGCTATTCTTTCACGCAAACTTTCATTGTGACCAACCTATAGCTACTGACATTTCAATGGAAATGATTCTCACTGCATTTTACTCGATTACAGTGCCATCTACGATTTTCTGAAGAAAATGTTCAACATAAAAGTTACATATTTTTTCCTGTAGAATCTGAATCTGCAATAAAAAATTGGAGGTTATCATTTAAGAATTCAAAGTTGCCCCCCTTTCCTCCCCAGGGGCAGAATTGGGGGGGGCAACTTTGATATACCTAAATAGATTTTTTAAAACTATTGAACATGTATTTTTTCGTTTTTCAATCCGATGTATATTTCCCGAGTTATTCAGCCGTTTCCAGACTTTTTGGACACCCTGTATGTATGATAAAGAGATGTGAGAATGATTTTATAAACAAACCATGAAAGAAAATTTCAATTAATATTCATTTTATGAGCATTTATGTGAAAATGCAGGAAAGCGCTCAGAGGGTTAAAGCCATAAAAAAATCCTCTGTAGAAGCTGAAGTAAAAAGTTCGAAATGTATAGCCCTGTAGACAGCACCTGATAAGCAGCACCTGACAGCAGATAACCCAACTCTTTTGATTATCTTAGAGGGCCAGCCATATCAATTGTCGGTTCTCCTTTAATTTGTTCCTTTGGATTAGAGGAATTAAATCTGAAATGGAGTATCAAACCAACAAGCCACGCAATTTTTTCATAACTAGAAAAGTACCAGCAATACCAAGTTTCCTCTGGACTTTCATAAACATTTATCAGTAATTTTGTAGACTTTAATTTTTCCTTTTCAATTGCTTCTTCATATGTATTTTGACACATGAAATTCATATTATTTATAATCAGGATCTCTAAGCCAAGGTGGGCCCTCCCACCATTTGAGAAATACCAAATGTTTTGCTTTACAGCCTCTAGATGATAGATCTGCTGGATTAATTTCACCAAGTATATGTTTCCATAAAGCAGGATCACTCAAATTTCTGATTTCATGAATTCCGTTTCTAACAAAAACAGATCAGTTCTATTTTCTGGATATCCATGCAAGAATTGTCGTGGAATCACTCCAAAAATATCTTTCCATATCTTTTTAGTCTAATGCGTCAGTTTCTGATTTAGCCAATCTGGTACCAATCATTACAGCTAAAATTTTCCTTCTAGGTATAGTTACACATTTTAAAGGACAGATGTGAGATTTTGTAGCAAGAAGGAATAATTCTACAAGATCTTTACTTGCTATCCTCAAAAGTATAAAAGTAGCATACGCATATGCTAGCTTGTATCACAAAATGTGCGAAGAGTACAACCTTTTTAATTATCTTGGGTGATCTGAATATATCTAGGAATCTGAATTGTCTTGTAAAATATTTAATTCATGAAACCATTCAATAAGCTCATCTTTTAGATCACTTGTAATTTTATCCCATCTTTTTCCCATGTTTTCTGCAACATCATCTTGGAACAAATCATAGCAGAGAAGTAAAACCAATTGGATAAAAAACTTTACAAGCAACTGATAGCATGATTCGTTAGGTTATTTTTTCCAAATTTATATCTTCCATCCAGCTTACTTTAACCTTTAAAATGTCTAGAGATCTGTTCCATTGCAATCCCATTACAGCACTTTCTTTGGTATATTCGATATTGTTTCTGTCTTCTGTCTGTTCCTATCCTCTCAGTTCATATCTACCTTTAAACATAAGATACTTAGAACCAGCAATAAACCTTTCCAATTCTTTCTGCATATGGACACATGCAACAATATTGCTATCGTAAAAACTTATCAGTAATTACTGTTTAAGATCAGTGTAATAATCTTCATTGTTTTTAATGTGATATTTGGTTACAGAAGCGTAAAGAAAAGGGGAACTTTTGACTCCAAACATGACTTTAGGGCAATTCCAAGCCAATGTTACCATTTGTAGTATTTTATTTTTTACATCAAATAGGTAATATATATTTTTTCTGATAGTATTAAACCCACATTTTTTTTATATTTGCAATGCATTTTATAAAATTTTGAATAGACAAAATCAATAAAATTCATTATAATCAGCATGGCTTCTTTTTATGTGTTTATTTGTTTGTCTGTTACATGTTGGTCTGTTACAGATAAGATTACATATTTTTCATATCTATCTTAACAACAGTCAAATTTTGTGAAAGGTGTATGTTTCAGAACTCCCTCTGAATGAAAATACATTTTTATTATAATAAATTGTAAGTTATTTTATAAGTAATATCGATAAACATCAAGATATCCGAAAAGCATGCTAATTCCTGTTTGTCTGTTACATTACCATTTTTTTAATCATTATTATTTACAAATGATTTTTTCCTAATAACTATATTAATTTATCTTCTAATATCATATGCTAATTGTAGACATATTTGAATCGCATAATTATTATTTTTTAAATGAGTTAAGGCCATTTTTTACTCTATGAAAATTAGTCTGTTACAATGGTATTGCCCTTTAGTACGTCAAAACATTCTAATAGTCCTTTCTTCTGGATCACTCCACCAGAAGATACATAAAAAGTCCTGATCTTCACAAACACCTATTTGTAAAAATACTTTCTTGATAACAGCTACAACACCAAATTTCTTTTCTCTAAATCATAAGAGAATGGATGTTTGGAACTAATTCAGTGAGATTTGGTCCACAATGTAAACACTGATTCAACAATGAATGGTTCTGTATTCTTACTGATGTATCCCACGCTGGATGAATGGGAGTTGTACTGTTTTCTTTTATCACTGGTGGTGAATGAAGTAAATAGTTTCCATAAAGATTCACTTTACATTCAGGAATTTCCTCAATAATTTTATCATCAAGCCGAAGCCACTCTAAGCACCTTTTCATATTCTTGATAAATATTATTTGCAAGTAGCTTGCTTGTAACATTAGTTAATCTTTTCTTGGCTAAATTCAAATTATCGGGTAAACATGGTGCATCTTCTGCCCATGGCAAAAAAACTTCATAACAATTATCTTTATTCATTTTTACTGTCTGTAAAAAATGTTCCTTTACCAGATGATCAATTTCCATTTTAGACGGTTTTTCAATTGGATCATTTATTCCAAGTAAATCTAATCTCCATAAATCAGTAATCTCTACTTTTTTCACGAACATAGAAGTTACTGATAAAGCTAAATTTTCTTTAGATACATTATCTTGAGGCACTTTTCCCATTAAGGTCCATCCTAAATCTGTTTCCAGGGCTACTAACCTGGATGACAACATTTCTCTATGACCTGTCAATAATTTTCCAATTACATCAGCCCCAATCAACAGATTCAGCTGTCTCACCAATATCTGTCAGAGGTGATATCTTTTTTCTATAATTCTTTAAACTATCCTTTTCTTACAGGCATAACATTTTCACAGATAACAATTTGATCCAAGACTTTGAAATTACATCTAAATTTTTCTTTCAAATTGCTTAATCTTATTTTGTAGTAATTATGATTTTATTCCTTTGTTATGACCCCGCCAGAAAGTGAATGAACAAGTTTTTCTTCTCAAAAAGATAAATACTTCATTTCTTTGGCTAATTGTTTTAAAATACAGGATCTCTGATAATATGCCTCTAAAATCAGTTGAACATCTTTCTGTTTGTTGTCAAAAATGAATTTTGCCTTGATCGTCTGAAGAAAGATCTTAGGATTTCTATTGAAATTAACCATATTTACTGATAAGCTCCTATGGGAAAATTTAAAATAAGAAGCCACAACTTAACTTAAAGCAGAGTTGATTGATTTGTGTATATGCAGCAAAAAGACAAAGGCAAATTGAAACTAATGACTTTTATTAAAACAATTTTAAAATAATTAAAACATAGCTAAATATATTAATTATAAGAGCAATTAGAAAACATAGCCCTGTATCGGCAAAAAAACTAACTTGCTTTTTTTAATGAGCAATAAAGGTGAACACATAGAATGAACTCTTCAAAAATCTAATAAAACATACTTGAGTCATAGCTGGAATGAAGCTGCCAAAATATATATCACTTATTACATGTGCGTTAGATACCATGAAGTATACAGTGAAAAAAACAACCGGTTAGAAACTTACAAACATTATCAACACAATGACACAATACTTAAATGGAATACAGCTTGTTCACCTCCAGATGCATGGAAGTAATAAAAGTATTATGCCATAGCCAAAATAAAATCTGAACATCAATATTGGTGAAATAGACCCTAGAGCATTTTGATAGAGAACATTGGTATCAATTACTTTTGACATTGGCTAAAAAGACTGCAATGTGACATCAATGGCCTGCTTTCTACACATCTGGTTGATGTTACAATTTTTTGGTTTTCTCAGTATAATCTAAACAGTACATCTAAAAAACTTTGCACATCGTCACATGCAAATAAAACTTGATATACAATTGAGATTTTCCCCCAGAAAATTTAGTGCTGTAAGGGTATGTTTTTAGGAGAATGGCCCAAATATGTGCTGGCCATCATGAGAATGGGGACATCACAAAATTTGTGTTTTATTATTGAAAGAGAGATAATAAATTTAATTTAAATTTATTGCAGGATATAAATAATTTGTTTATCTTTCTCCCTACCCATGCCTATTAACCCATTTGCATCATTAGTGCATATATGTTTGCATTTCAGGAATTTCCTTTTTATTCAGAAATTCTGAATCCATACAAGAATTTCCAAAAGAAGAATTTTTTATGTAATCATGAAGTGTCTGTTTTTTAATTAAGCAAAAGTTACTATTCAGAATTTCTAAATAAAAAATTAATTCCTGAAAGATGCAGATGGGTTAATAAGTTGCATTTTAATTGAAAGGTGTCTTAAAAATTTTCTCAGATTCTAATATTTTCTAGCAACAGCAGAAATTTTGAAATCTTTCTTTAAAATTTAAAAGAAGACTACTTGCCAATCAGAGATACTAGAAAAGAGGCAGATAAAATTGGAAAGAAGATGCAAAAAACTGAAATTCGTTTTTTATTTAAAAACTTTTATTTTTGGAATGAGATTCTGCAAATTTTTTATAGGATAAGCCGAATTTTACAGAATTTGGATGTGAACATTAGATGACCATAAATTCTAAAATCTGAGCTTAGTATGATTTTTTCTGAAGAACAAATATGCTACTGTTTCTTTTTGTAAGAAGAATATTGCTTAAAAAGATTATGCAAAAATAAGTAATATTCACCCTTTTCTATGTATTTTATGCTGTTTGTTTTAAATGTTTTATTTTTGATTAACATGAACATTACTTTCTGTTTTCAGTTTTACATAATTAATGATAATCATAACAAAACTTTTAGTTACAAATTCATATATGAAAATCAGTAGCCAAATTTCATGCTTAATATTTTGGTACTGTAAACTAAGGTTACTTGGTCCCCTTCCTCCCCCCCAAAAAAGTTTTAAATCACTCCTGGGTCTATTGTGTTAAAAGTATTGACATGATTCATCAAGTATTGAATTATGTCAGTACTCTCAAAATAGTAGAACAGAACTGATTTAAAACTTTTTTGTTGTGATTCCAAGTAATTCCGGTTTATGGTACTTCATTAATCTATTGTTCATGTTATGAAAATTTTTAATATTTGTCTTATTGTCAAATGCAAAACTCGAGTATGAGAATGGATAAAAAATTCTTCCTTAATCCTTGCTCTCTGTAAAGGATTACTGAATTGTTCTGGGAAATAATTTAAACATATTTCATTTCAGGTAGCATCATTGAACAATTATGTGATGTACAGCCTGATGAATGTGGACAATTAAGATCATATGCTGATAAAAATAATATGGTCAGGGCTGCTCGAACACTGTTATCATCGGTCACTAGGGTTCTTTTGCTAGCTGATACAGTTGTTGTGAAGCAGCTATTAGAAGTCAAGGAAAGAGTAAGTATTCCAAAAAGCTTTGTTGTAATTAATTGAGGGGCCGCCTTTTGCAATAACAAGGCAAGTGGAGTTAATTTGATTCTCAATTTTCAGATTTATGTAATGTATTATTCAGCATATAAGGAAATATAAATTTTGTGATCATAAGCAATGAAAAGATGCTAGAAAACTCTTCTTAATAGGAATATACGCAAAGAAGTTATATTCTAAATTAAAATGTTGAAAGTAAATTTAAAAGCTTTGTTGCTTAAAACTATTTCACTTGCCTTGTTATTGCAGAGGGCCCCTCAATTGCATAAATATAAAATATTACTGTATGAGCTTGGCACATTTTAAAGTGTTTTCCTTCAAAATAAAACTTGTCATACAACTTAATTTTTCCCTTTAGAATTACTGTTGCTGACTTAAAATCATTAATCATGTTTTCACAGAACCCATTTATTTTATCTGGACTAGATAGAGCACTGTTTTTAAAGTCAACTAAATAACTAACACTGTTTTTAAATTGAATGAAAATTGTAAGGGTGAAAAAATTCATCTGTTTTCAGGGGTTCAATTCAGGATCATTCTTGAATAAAAGATCTCTAGAATCATACCCATTTTATTAAAATCATATTTGAAAATATCAAAGTATGGAGGGGGGGGGGCAATTTTTCACTTACAAGGAAGGTCTCCAAAAGTGCATACTCAAAAAACTTTGAAAAATATCCTGAATAGCATGCATGGTCACAGTGACATCACTGTGAGTCACAGTTGTCATAACACATCTGTGACCAAAATGTCACCATTCAGTGAGGTCACATTGTGACTTAAATGTGAACTTATTTAAAAACTCTAAAAAACATACAGGACTATTTCAAAACATGTTATTCATTGTAAAAAATACTTTTCTGGTCAATTTTTTAATTTTTGTGACATCATTGCAAGTCATGCATGTCACCTCACAACTGTTACCAAAATACTACTATATCAGGAACTCACACTGTGACAAAAATGTGAATTTTGAAAATGAGAAGAAACCTTTTACAGGGTGTCATCTTTCTTCATTTGAGAGCCATGGACCTTAGTAATTTTGGTTGCGCCATGAAAATTAATTTATAGTCGTATATTCCTTTATTTAACTAAAAAAAAATGATCTGCATATATATATATATATATATATATATGTATATATATATATGAAATGATTTCCATTTCATAATGGATATATCAATTCTGGCAATCAATGATCCCGTAAAACAGCAGATGCTTAGCAGTCGAAGGCTCCAGATGGAAGACGATGTTTCAGAAAAACATTAGGAGTTTTCCTGTATAAATAACAGGATGCTGCATTAGTATCAATAATTTTTATTGACACTTCACCAATCAAAGACAATTCCACTAATTAGCATGTTCAGAATTCATAACTGAGTTGAGCTATGCAATAGAAAACAGTATGAAGATGTTAAATTTATCAGAGAATTACACCAAACGAACACTTCTCCCCCAAGTGACAGGGTTTGTTTAGCAATTGAAGAAACGGTAAAATTCTGCCTCCAGGGTTGCGTAACTGTGTTTTAAAGGCAGCAAGGTATATACAGTCAACTCCCTCTAATCCGCAACTCTATAATCCGCAAACGCCTATAATCCGCACACTGTTTCAGATGTAAACAATGAAAATTTGGTTAGCTTTAACTTTGCGGGAGAAATACAAAATGGCGACAATTTGATCAATGATCAGCAGTCAGTTTTTCTCCCCCCTAAATTTTTGCATTTCAATGAAGTAAAACTTATTTATTAAATGTAAAAAGAAAAAAAAAATCAAAAATACGTGAGTCTTTTTTCTGTCTGTTACATATTTGTAACAGACTCAAAAAAAAAAAAAAAAAAAAAAAAGCAAATTTTCACAGAATGGTTTGAAATTCATTTTGAAAAAGAAGGCTACATGCATTGTAGTACAAAAGTCAGTTTACCTATAAATTGTAAAATATTATTGCTCTTAGACAATTGTGCTGCACATCCAAAATTATGACAAAAAGACAATGTCTCTACATTAGTTTTACCTGCGAATACAAATTCTCTTATTCAGCCAATGGATCAGGGAATTATCCGTAGCATGAAATGCCAATACAAAATGAAATTTATGTGCAGAATTATAACCCTTGAGTTAGTGGCTAATATGGAGGGGTATAGAAGGCAATTTACAATTAAGGGCTGTATTTTTCTCTTGGGTGATGCATGGGACTCTATATGCAAAGATACTTTAGTAGGTGCAAAGTGTAATTTGTTACCAGCATGTTTATTTATAGACAGTAATGGTGAAGATGTTGACTTTGGTGGCTTCAGTTTGGATAGTGCTAAACAGAAATATGTGGGAAAATTCACTAACATAAAACTAAAACAAAAGATTTTACTGTGTCTGATTTCTTGAATGGATATCCTCTCAAGATAAAGCTCCAATTACAGAGAGTTTCAGAAATGATAACATTATAAGTACTATTCTGTTAAACTCTACTGAAAACAGGATAATTCTGACACAGAGTATGATGATGATGGTGAAAAAGTAACTCTTGAGCAGATATTGGATATGGGTTACAAATATTTGAATTTTCTCCAGAAAGAGAGTTTTGTCTCCGAACAAGAAATAAAGACTATACACATAGACTCCAAGAAAAAAATGCTAGACCAAAAGTCAAAAGTTCTCAAACAAATGATAATTCATACTATGTTTGAAAGTTGTAAAAACAAACAAAACAAATTATAAAATAAAATTTAAATAATTTTTTCCTTAAATATAATGTGATTTTTAATCAAATAACCCAATGTTTTACAATATCTTACTTTTTTATCAATTAATTTATTCATTAATAATTAATTTACTGTAAAATTACAGGAGAAAAAAATGTAAACAAAGTAATGACCTATAATCCGCAAAATTCTATAATCTGCACAACCTTTGGTCCCAAGCTGTGCGGATTAGAGGGAGTTGACTGTATATCTCTTTGCCAATGTAAGGGGAAAATAACCAATAAGTGGCTTGCAAAGCCGTGGAACTTATTATTATACACGGCATAATTTTAAAGTAAAAAAGTTCGACACACGAGTTGAAATGGATTATAGGATATTGAATGATAATTTTAATAAAAATAAAAATTATACTAAGAGATGTTCTAAAGAAATAAAAATTGAATGTTTCAAAAGAAGAAATAAATTAAGGGTTTTTACAAATAAGTGTAGCTTTTAACAGATTAAGATTTTTAGAATAAGAATTAAAAGAATATGTTGATTAAAGATATGGAATAAAAATATAATTTAGATTTAAGATATTATTAGACACGGAAAAAAGTAGAAATGTAAGAATTTGGAATAAATTAAGGAAAAATGGCAAAAAATTTTTATTATTACATATCCCCCCCACCAAAAAGACGGATCAACTGGTAGGTCTTATGATTCGCAAGTTCATAGCAGGGAAATGTTACACAGATCTGGTTACAATTCCATCACTTGAAGTAGGCCTGAATAAATAAACTTTCTAAAATTTTATAATTGTCAAATTAAATTTAAATTTAGTAGTTATAACGTGAACTAGTGGAATTGTTAATTAAATACAATGACAAGATATTAATCTTGTTTACAAATTACAGAAAAAGTTTTTAAAAATATTAAACAAAATAAGATAACTATTGTAAAAATTTAAAATAATATATAAGATCTTTCAAAAGTATCAAATTAACAAAATGTATTTATTTATAGAATTATTTGGATAAATTTTTCTTTCAATCCTCTTATAAGTGGTAGCTCAATCAAATAAAGTCTTGTTGCATACCTCAGTAAAGAATCAACTGAACATTTTACAAAATTAAGGCTTCTATCAGGATTAAATTGAAAAAATGTCCTTCAAACTAATTACTAGAGTTCATAGTGACTTAATCTATCCACTTATTCTCCATAAATGAAATCAATATATCTCAAAATAGTAGTAAAAATAATAATAATAACAATAATCATAAGTTCAATAGTTGAAAAATCTAAAAACTCTTAAGAGATTTTTTTTTTTTTTTTTTTAAATCTCATGGTTTGTTATGTTATGCTATGGTATAGTATGACCGGCCAAATGGTAATTAATTTTCAATTACCTACTTACATGCTCATTTTAGATATCTAGTGAGTCTAGAAAAAATCAGAGCATAGGTATTCAAACTCATTTTCAAAACTAGATTTTCACTTTAACAACATCAACTTTTATTATTACTTCTAGAAGTAAAATTTATAATCTCAACATATTCAATTTCAAATAAAATTCAATATAAAGTAATATTTAATCTCAAGTACCATTTCAAGTAATTCATCTCGTTTATCACAGTAATCACTAGTATTCTTCATTATGAATTTTCTCTCAATATCAAATAATAAATAGTATAACTAACAATAATAATTAACAATAATTTCAGCTATAACAAGCAGTACAATTCAAAAAATATCACACAATTTCTTTAATTACTTTCTTAAGTATATAATTAATATCTCATGAGCAGTGAATGAGGCATGATAATATACTCAAATAAAATATATAAAATAAAATAAGAAATAAATAAGAAATGTTTATGAAAAACAACCATCATTTGTGTGGATGATCACCTGAATTGATGATGGTTATGTAACTATCTTGCTTTCAATCAAACAAGAAAAACAAATAGTTGTTAAATGAAAAATAAAACATTGTAGTGTTTTAAGGTTTAATAATATTCAATTAATAAGAGATTTAATCCAGTTTATTTTATTTATTTAGTTAATGTAGTTTAATTTATTATTCTAATCTAATTCAATTCAATATAAGAAATTCTTAACTCAAATCAACCAATTTACACCTGCATAAAAAGCTAATTCAAGTAAAAATTTCAGCAGTAAATATTCCTGTGATGTCTTTCAAGAACACACTGTTATACAGAAGAGAATTGATTAGTCAATTATAAATTTTATTTTATTTTATGACTATTATAAAATTAAGACGAAACTATGGACTTAACATTAGTTTGTTGTTGTTTCTCATGGGATAACTTTAATTGATCAGGAGGGTAATAAGGGCGTAATTTTGATACATGGACTATTTCAGTAACTTTATTTTGAATCTGTTTATCAATTTCAAAATTGACATCATATAATTTATTAAGGATTTGATAGGGACCACTAAAAACTTGTGAGAGCTTTCTGGTATTGGGATACTGGAACTATTCATAAATTACAAGATCTCCAATCTCAAAATTTGGTTCTAGATAATTTCAATCATAATATTTTTTAATTCTCCAATGAAATTCATCAGTGCGATTTTTAGCATTTTTAAGGGCTTCTTCAACAGGAGGGTAATAATCTTGTTGAAGGGGGGAATCATAGAGTAATTGGCCAAAAAGTAAATAAGCAGAGGGGAATTTAGTTATGGAGTGGGGTGTATTATTGTACTCATTAACTACTTCTGTCAAAAGTTTTTTCCAAAGGACTTTGGAGCTGGTAGAATTAACCTTACACTTTAATCTAGTAACTATTGTCTGGTTCACATGTTCACACTTTCCATTCGTTTGTGGGTAATGTGATGTGGTTAAATGTTGCTTAATATTGTGATTCTGCAGAATTTTTTAAAATCTAGATGAAGTAAAAGCTGCATTTCTATCACTTAATTCTTTTTTGGGGGGCCTGTACATTTAGAATTTTATTAAAACAGAACAATTGCTGGGGAGTTTGAATATTAAAGACTTATTTTAGACAGTTAGTATAGGTTTCTGTGGTAACACTTTTTGCAGCAAAAGCCTAAACATACCTAGTAGCATGATCTATTGTGATATGTAAATATTTTTGGTGGAATTGTAGTAATTAAATCCTCTTACAGTATCAACAGAAACACATTCAAAAGATTGATCTGTGGTTGGCATAGCTTGTAATAAGCCAAATTTTTTCTATCTGAGTTTTTTATTTTTTTGACAAATATAACAGTGTTTTACAAATTTAGTTATAGCTTGAGTCATATCAGGCCAATAATAATTAAGGGAGATTAGATTTAACATTTTTTGGATACCAGGGTGACCAAATTTCTCATGAGCAACATTAAGTAGTTATCTTCTTAAGGACATGGGTACTACTATTTTTCGAAAACCTTTCTTTTTCACTATCATAAGACCATTTTCATTTAGATAGTTTTTACCACACACAGTATCTTTTTCCAGCATCTCTATTACTTCTCTAACATCCAAAAGAAAGGTTTGGAAATATTTTTAAATTTCCAATCTTTTTTATCTTGAGGGCATGAACTTTCAAAATGTTTCAACCAAGATTTAATGTTCATTCCCGACTCGGGGTCAACAAGAATGATATTTACATCTGGTTCAGCCATCCTTATTTTGTTATTTTTAGTTTCAGTATAAAGTTTAACTAGTCCAGATTTTAATAAAATAAGCAATATGAAATATAAAAAAAGGTAAACAATGTACAAATAATCTTTAAATTAACAACAAAATATAAAATAATACATCCCTAACAAATTATAATAATAACAATAACAATATTGTAAATAATAAAAAATCTATAAAAATAGGGTAAACATTAACAAAATAATATTGTTATGAATTTTGTATATATCTGTAAATATTCCATTTGTTTAAATTTATTTTATTTTATTATTGTGAAAATTGCAGTATTATTAATGTATTTCCTATTGAGCATCATGTAACTCAATGCTAAAGGCCTCAGATGGTTTGCAAGGAAAACAACCTTACACCCTCATCTTTATAATGGAAGTCTATGGAAAAATCGCCAAGGAATGGGTTTATCGCCAAGTTGGCGATGGTTTTGGCGACTTATTTTTGTCGCCAAATTTGGCGATATATCGCCAAATATTGCCAAGTTGGCGACGGATTTGGCGACTTTTTTGTGCAACCACCCCCCCCTTATACCTGTACATTGGGATCCTTTCTCGCTTAGGTTCTCTATCGAAAGTTAAAGCACTTTCTGGTAATTTCTAGCATCTGAAGGCTCTGGAAAATTCTACAGTTATCTTTAAAGCCTATATAAGGGACCTCCACCAGTTCAGTTCAGTTAGTTCTCTGTCAAATGCGATTGAATACGCACGAGAGGCTTTGCATTGAGAACTGTGTTTCTCTGAGTGATTTTGTATTTGATTCGCCGTCTTGAGCAATACGCTATATGGTTCTGTGTGAAATTTTGCTGTGCTGTTACTAGATTTGAAGATTACTGAATATTTGTGTCTTTGAGAAGAGATTGGTGTATTTATCGAACTGTTTGGAGTAAATAAAATCTGTTGATTGTTCTTATATATTGGCATCAATCCTTACGAACCCCGAGCTCACAACAATATAATAAATTTAACTTACAGAGATGTTTCCTTAGGTTGACGAAGCACGTCTACATTTTATTTGGAAAGAAAGAAAAATTATTTAATTGAAGGCATGACTTCCACATTTCTGTCATATTCACTCAGAATTTGGTGAGTAGTTGATGTAACTCACTAACATCACAGGAGAGAATCTCCGGTTGAAAATAGTCAGTAATACTTTAGAATACATACACGATCTTCACATTGCGAAAAACATCCCATAGTGAAGAGTATTAGTACAATTGTGGCAGGAAGATATCTAGCCGTATTACACAACAGCTTGAAGAAACTCGAAAACAAAACATTCTAAAATTCGCCGGTTGTCTCTCTGAAGATTAATGAGCAATAGTAGCAACATAAGGGAGTCAGCTCAGATTGACGAAATATTCCATTAGAAGACTTCCTTTCCTTTCTTTTCTTTCTTTCTTTTTTTCTTTTTTTTTATTCGATTTCGCAAGCAACAAAATCTATGCAGTCTAATGAAATGCTTTGATGGTTTTTATGATGATTTGAATTTAAGAACACACATCCTTACCGGCTGATGAGATGATTTCCATTTCATAGTGAATATATCAATTCTGGCAATTGATGATTCCGTAAAGCAGCAGATGCTTAGCAGTCGAAGGTTCCAGATGGAAGACAATGTTTCAGAAAAACATTAGGAGTTTTTCCATATAAATAACAGGGTGCAGTATCAATAATTTTTATTGACACTTCACCAATCAAAGACAATTCCACTAATTAGCAAGTTCAGAATTCATAACTGAGTTGAGCTGTGCAATAGAAAACAGTATGAAGATGTTAAATTTATTAGAGAATTACACCAAATGGACACTTCTCCTCCAAATGACGGGGTTTGTTTAGCAATTGAAAAAACATAAAATTTAGGCCCCGGGGCTCCGTAACTGCATTTTAAAGGCAGCAAGGCGTATGAATCTTTTTGACAATGCAGGGGGAAAATAACCAATAAGCAGCTTGCAAGGCCGTGGAACTTATTATTATACACAGGATAATTTTGAAGTAAAAGTTAGACGCACAAGTCTAAATGAATTATGGGATATCGAATGATAATTTTAATAAAAATTTAAATTATACTAAGAGACGTTCTAAAGAAATAAAAATTGAATGTTTCAAAAGAAGAAATAAATTAAGGGTTTTTACAAATAAGTGAAGCTTTTAACAGATTAAGATATTTAAAATAAGAATTAAAGGAATATGTTGATTAAAGATATGGAATAAAAATATAATTTAGATTTAAGATATTATTAAAAGACAGGAAAAATTAGAAATGTAAGAATTTGGAATAAATTAATTAAGGAAAAATGGCAATTCTTTTTATTATTACATATATGTATAAATTTGTGTAACTATGCAATTGTAGATTATCATACAAAGATAATTAGATATGAAAACTAGAAAATGTTTTTAATTTTATAATTTATTTTTTAATTAAAAAAAGAGTTTTATTTTCTATGAAAAAATAATAATTTGTGTTAAAACAATTTTATCAATTATAAATTACTTCTACCATCCAAAATGGCAGAAAAATAATATAGTAGAGAGAAGCGGTTGTTCACTGCAAAGTGACATTAAATTGTAAAGTCACACTGTGGACAAAATGTGAGTATAGATATTCTGATATACTGAGAAAAGCAAAGTTTCTTTTTTGTATGCTAGTGCTTTATTTAAATTGTTTTCGTACCTTTATGGATGAAGTAGTCTTTGAATAACACAGTTATGAATATCATAAATGTGTAAGATAAATAATTTGCTCCTGTTAGAAGAAAAAATACTATTTCATTTTATTTTATCTCCAGAAATTTCCATATAATTTTTTTAGCTATTCAAGCCCATATTTCAAAAAATAAAATAAATTTTCTAGTATAGGTGAAAACTGGGAAATTTAGTTAGTAGCCAGTGGCCGGTAGACTCAGTTTCATTAGTGGCCACTATTATGTTTCAAACTTTCTTGACATCTAGATAAATTATAATCGTTGTATGTAAACATATTTTTGTATAAGAGTTTTATACCTATTGTATGAGTATGAATGTATTTCTCATGATTAAAGAAACATGATTGAAGAAACAATCCAACTGGTGAGCATGTGGCAGGAGTTGAAATATTGAAGATACTGAAATGTCCTTAAAATCCGCTTGTATCCAGTGGGAAAAAAAGGAATAAATTACTTGAAATGCATGTGGAATCAAAGCTGATGAATATATTTTGCAGAATAAAACTGTATTTCTTGAAAAAATAATCCAACTAAAAGGTAAGTACATGAGAAAAAGCCGAAATATTGAAAATACAGCTAAGTCATTGAAATCTGTTTGCATCAGGTAGGAAAAAGAATTAACCAGTTCTCTAATTAGATGTAATCAGTGTAGAGATGCATATTTCCATGAAAAATGGTGTATTTCACTTGGTGATCGATAACCGATTTTTTAATCGCCACGTGGCGACTAGGGTGGCGATCGATGGCTGATTTTTTAATCGCCACTTTTAAACTTTAATCGCCACGTGGTGAGTGGCGACCGCTAATTTTCACCTATATTTTCTAGACATTATTTAATTTAAAAATTGCATTTAATACCACTTCAGGTAAAAAAAAGTATGTTATTCTACAAATCATGTGATCATAACTTCTTTTATATAATATGTGTCCTGTTGAACAATTTGCTAATCTTAGCTGCAGTGTTTAGCTATGCATCGCATGAAGTAATAGATTTTTCCATTGACACTTATTGGTAAAACCTAGGGTCAAGTGCTGACCTACCAAAGAAATTAATTTTCTTGCTGGCAACACTTGTCTACTTACTCGTTATTAGATCTTCATGTTTTAATGTAGGTTTCTTCATTTAGATTTGATTATTTAAAATTTATTCATTCTTTGCGTTTAGAGTTGTTTTCTGTAATTTTGTAGATTATAAAACTAGGCAACTCAGTATAATTAACTCTCAACAAAACTTAATACAATAAGAGTGTGCTGGAGGTTTAAGCAAATAAATCTATTAGTAAATACATAAGTCAATGGTAATATTAATTCCCAATGCTGTAAGAATAGTAAATAAAATTTACGGTGTTGGTTGTGTATAAATATACTACATACAACAGTAATATTTACATACAATATAATATTGTTATCGTTTGTTGAGATATATACTAGTCTTGTTTTCATGCATTTTGATGAAATAAGCTGTTGTTTAATTGCATTTATTATGTAACTATATTTTTATGTTGATTATATTATGTGTATATCTCTTAATTTCACTAAGAAAATTGTAATAAATATGTTTATAAATTAATGTTTTGGAGACAAAACACAAACCATTTTCTTTTATCTTTCTTAATTTTTTTAATGTTCGTGGTTATATCACAGTTAAGTTATTTTATTGTATCCCGACATACACGATATAATGAGGGGTCACTGTATTATTTAATCCTTGTACTCAATTTCGAGTATAGATTGACTTCTTTGACAAAAGTCTGAAAGTAGCAAAGTGGTAACTACTTTAGAAAAGTAGTTTGTAGTCGCTACTTTTCCAGGGATCACTCTAGAGAGTTTTAGAGGGGCGGCCTATCCTCATGCCCTTTTTAGATAAAATCCCACCCTCTTTGCCCTTTTTTCAGGTAGAATTCTACCCTCCTTGCCCTTTTTCCAGGTAGAATCCTGCCTTGTTTGCATTGTACTATCTTTTAGTTTTAAAATGCTTAGTATGGTACATCAAGAGTACTCCTCTTTCCCTCTTTATTTCTCTGTGAAATGCCCTGGTATATGTAATCTTTGACTTAGTGATTCATTTTTCCATTTATCATTTTTTCCATTGAAAAAGACAAAAGGTAACTAAGGGTCATTGATCAATTTCACCTTCTCTATTGAAATGTAGTATTAGATCAGGCATTCTGGCCTTTGACCACATGATAACTTACATAACTTACAATTTGAGAAGTAGCTTTAGAACTTTTATTTTGTAGCTTTCTCAAAACCAGTTTCGCTAAACCAAGAAAAAGTTATCTGGTAAATAAAGGTTTTAGAGAGAGAAGTTTTTGAATATTGTAGGAAAAGGGGGAAATGACTGTGAATATAATAAACAATTTTACAATAAATATTGAAAATATAAGTTTCATTTTGCTATTTTTAATACTTTTCAAATGGTGAAGTTATGGGAATTAGAAATGTTATTGGATTTTTAAATTAAAGAGTACTTTAAGATATTGCCAGACTTCCCTCCCCACCAGTATATTGGTATATGCACTTATTACAAAAATGCCCTTTTTATGAAATGATGTGCCCTTTTCAACAAAATTGCCCTTATTATGTAATGTGCACCCTGCCCTTTTTTATGTTCTAGAATGATCCCTGACCTTTCAAAACAAGTAGTTGTAGTTCTAGTTAACTGCTACATATTTGATAAAAATAGTTGTAGTTCACTACAATAATGAAGTAATTTCTCCAACCACTGCCTAAAATGTTGTTTTAAAAGTTAATGTCATAGAAAATGTGTAACTGTTAAAAATATGCACAGATATGAACAATTTTCTGATAATTTTCAATGTATAAAAATGTGTTACATAGAGAGTAAAGAAACCCTTTTTTGATTATATTTTACTAATCAACATATAAAATTGAATATTTATATATATTTACATAGTAGTGTTTGTTTTTAGGTATCTTTTAGTTTAGACCGTCTTGAAAATGCTGCAAATTTCACAGAATTTGTGAAAGCCTTCAGCCAGTTTGGAAGTGAGATGGTAGAATTAGCACATCTTACTGGAGACAGACAGAATGTAAGTAAGAATTTAGTAGTTATAAAATATCTTCTAAATTTCCATGGAACTGTTTTATGATTATATATTTAATTTCTCTTTTTTCAGGATTTAAAAGATGAAAGAAGGCGATCTCAAATGGCTGTTGCTCGTCAGATCTTAGAAAGGTCTACAATGATGCTATTGACCTCATCTAAGGTAACAAATGCCAGTAAGTTGTATGCAAAAAACAAAAGAAAAGAAAAAAATCCTAAAATTAATACATGCATGAATCAATACATATTTGTAAATAAGATATGCTTATATGTTTGATAGTTTCTTATAACTTGTAATGTAACATTTTGTCCATTTCATTAGGTTTGCTTTCGACATCCAGAATGTGAATCTAGCGGAGAAAACAGAGACACAGTATTTCTCCAGATGCGGCAAGCTATAGAATTGATATACTTCATTGCAAAAGATGGATCAATATCTGAACAGTCCAATGATATTCAAAGTCTTCAAAATAATCAACCACCTCATCAGGCAATGTCATTGATATTATTCACAGAAGAGCTTGAACAGTGTAATTCTTTATATAATGCTATCAAGCATTTTGAGGTTTGTATATTTGCTTTCATTGTTATTCTATTTCTATGTCTTTAAAAGTTTATATCCCTTCACTAGCATCTGAAAAGCATAACTAATACAAATCTTAGTTTTTATTAGGATTATAACTTTTCTTTTAACTCTTTGAAAAGTTCTTGGGTTTTGAGAAAAACTAGTAAATAAGAGAGGAAAAAATTAGAGCCTATTTTATTTACACTGAGTTACTTATTTTATGTAGTAATAATTTTATAATCTGTTACTTAAATTAGGTTTCAGGATTGCTTTACTCACAGAAACATAAAAAAAATGGGTTAGATTCTTATATTTCTCCTATTTCAGTATTTTTATATCTTGTAAATCATGCTTATATTAAATAAAAATAAATCTTAATTTGAAATCTTGTTTATCTTATAAAAATTATTTTTATGATGCTTCACAAATATACATATGAGTTTAAAATAATGAAAAAGTTTCAGAATTTTATTAATTTTTATAATTGTTTAGAAACAAAATTTTAGTTCAATCTAAATTAATGAAAATGATGTATCATATTAACAAAGTTTTCAGATAATTTGATTCTAAAAAATAGTTCCAGGAAAAAGAAAAATCTTCAAACTTCTGCTTGATTCTGATTTCTTGATGAAAAAATTTAAAAGGAAGTAATTGATTGGAAATTTGTACTGCCTGGTAAATTCTTCATGTAAAATTTATTTTGAAGGTTGTAATTTGGTGTTAAATCCAAAATGTATAGTCATTTTAACCAGTTTTTCTTTATTATGATAATCTATGTTATAAAATGAATCAATTTCAGTGTTTTTATTTGTATATTATGTAATGAATTTCTTCATTAGTTGATTTTCTGTGCTGTATTGTTGCAAAGAACTGGAATACAATTAAGTTTCTTGCACAAAATGAATATTAAAATAAATAAACAGTTTAAATATTAAACTGTTTATTCTGAAGACAATAGATTAATAAAAACTTGGTTCAGAAATCAATTTATCAAAGAATCTCTTCTGAAGTGTTTAGTGTCTTTCAGTTAAGATATATGGTGAACAGTGCCTCAAAAAGCAACGTGTTCACTATGTCTAAAATATTATTCAAAATTAACATTATTTTATATATATATATATATTTTTTCCCCAGAAGAAATGTATCTTTAAATGCATAAATGGGTAAGTAAACACCTGCATCAAAAAGGTCACCTAGAGCATTTTTTAATATAAAACTTTTTTTTATAAAGAGTCTATTTTTATGTGATTTTATTTGGAAATGTGGGACTTTAATCTGTGTTAAGAAAAAATAAATTATAAGGGTTATTAAATTGTTTAATTATTAGGATAATAACAGGAAATACAAAAAATGATTCGATTTTATTATGATAGAATTGTAATAATTTTACATGCAGTTTTAACACAAAAACAAAAAAAATAAATATAGATTTATAATTAAATTATAAAAAATTCCTCATGAAAATTATTTATTTTAGGATGTAGTAGAAATTACTAGAATGACGTTGGTGGGGCCTCCATACAGAGAAAGACTTACGGGTGCCTTAGATGCAATTATGGAGAGAACACAAGATTTTACAGATTCTGCATACACCACTCATGCACACCGAGAAAAAATTCTACTTTTATGTGACCGTTGTAGACTCGAACTAAATCAACTTCTTAGAATTGGTGTTACTTTAGTAAGATATTCACATATTTTATTTGCTTATGTTTAATTAGTTTAAAGTGTACTTAATTTAAATATTTTAATGCTTCTTAAACACTTTCTCTGTTATTTTAAGTAACATGCACCATTTGTTTCAAATTGTACATTTCTTATTATCTCTAGACTGTCTGTTTTTGTTAAGCTTGTGCATTCAATTTTTTAATATAGTTTTAAAACAAACAGCTCTTGAAATAACATAATTTATACATTTTTATGGAGAAAATTAAAATTAAATTTAAAATAGAATAAACAATCATGTTTAGAAAAGTGTATTAAAAATGTTTCTCATGTTCTCATTGTTTTGACACCATCTAAGTATCAAATGATTTACAATAATATATATATATATATATATATATATATAGGATCAAGATAATTGTACATCTCCTACAGAAGATTTGGAGGCTGCTATTCTTCAGATTCTGCGCGCTACTAAAGACTTAAAACAGGAGGTAAATTAAGCATGTATACATCTTACAAATATGCTATCTAACCATGAGTACCCAAACACCTTTGAAATTTATTGTATCATAAAAAAAAGGTCCGACAAAGTATCGAATTAGTATATTTCATTGCAAAAGATAAATCAATATCTGAGCAGTACAATGATATCCATAATATATTCAAAATAATTAACCACCTCATCCGGCAATGTCAATGATATTATTTGCAGAAGAGTTTGAACAGGGTAATTATGACATAAAAAAAAAGCTCCAAAGAATTATAAAATAAAAAAAAAAATCACTTGCATTATTTCAAAACTAATAAATAGAATATGGGACCCATCTGACTTAAAGAGAGGTTCAGTTATTGCATCCTCGTTGTGTCAAACCAGCTTGGAAGATTTCTTAGATGTTAAATGTACAGTCAGTCAAAAAAAAAAAAAAGGTTACTCCCTCCGTTCTATTTTATTACCAAATAGACACAGAGAAAAACAAAAGCAGCCATTCAATTGGGAATTATGTTTTCTTTAAACGTATGTTAAAAAAAAAGTTTAGTGGGCATCTTCATAGTGAAATTGTATCAAGCTTTGAAATTTTCAATATGAACACCTAATTTTGACATCATATTTGGATTCTTTGGTAAATTTTACCTTTGTATACTAAACAGCAAGTCAATCAATCAAGTAGTTTAGGATTTATACAGGTTTAAAACTTTGAAACTGCTAATGTTAAATAAAATTTTAATCATGTTAAAACATATTACAATGTGGATAGTTTTTTAAGCATAACTCAAAAACACTTGGCAGAATGAGCTGTAATTTCGAATTTGCATATTTGAAGTTTCTAGAAATGGATTTTTGTTAAAAAAACTCATATGTTACAATTTATATATATATATATATATATATATATATATATATATATATTTTACAAAATTTATGTATTTTTAAATTTATTTTCAAAAACAATGTGGATTGTATTTTTCATTTTTTAAAAACATAAATCAATGTCTAGAAGTTTAAGAAAAGCAGATCCAAAATTTTATTTATTCTACCAAATAGATTTTGAGTTATACTTAAAAAACTACCTGCTTTTCAGCTTGTTTTGTAACTAAAAATAATGAAATTAACATTAAGAGTTAAAACTTTACATCTCCATAATTCCTAAATTATTTAGCCGAATGACATCCCATTTTGTACCCCAAGACAAAATTTACCAAAACATCCAAATGTGATGTCAAATTTAGGTGTTCAGGTTGAAAATTTGTAAAATTTGTTACAATTTCACTAAGCTTATTTTTTTAAACATGCATTTAAAGAAGACATAAATCCTTATTGAAAGACTCTTATTTGTTTTTCTCCATGTGTATTTGTTGATAAAATAGATGAGGGGTAACGTTTTCTTTCTTTCTTTTTTCTTTTTTTTCTTTTTTTGTTTTTTTTGACTGACTGTACTTCATTCAACTTTACATAATGAAATGTTAAAACATTTCAGGTCTATTCTGATCTATCCTAATCGGATGGATCATGAAGGCCAAGGAGTGCTAAAGCAGATCATGAAGACAAATCTCAAGTAACTACCAGAAACCAAAATGAACTAAGTTGAAAGCAGTTTTAGTCTATAACTCTTACAATAACTATTTGCCATGAAATCAAAATGTTGGAATTTAATAGTCAAGGAGCTCACCTTAATCCCCTCACTGACACGCCTGTGTTAATACAGGCACTTAGCTCCAGGTTTCACTTCAATACAAGCATTATTTAAACTAATGTAATTCTATGAGTATTATGCAGTTTTAATACATTGAGTATTGATTAATACTCTCAAGGATTACATTCATACATATGACTAGGAAGTTCTGCCCCCTACGAGCTACGCTCGCCAACCCCCACTCTGACACTGCAAACTTTAAAGCACTCTGATTTGATCAACTCTAAAACGATGATGGAATATTGTATTATAATTAAACGACCAGTGGTGATCTGCTGTAACTGGGTTTCCATTCATTTTCCTTTGACTGAGGGATTTTAAGGTCGAAACAGCTAACAACTGTTTTCCTGATTGATTAAATAAGATCAATTAAACATTTTAAAATCAACTTGTATAAAATAGTTAAGTAAATAACGTCGCTGCATCGGAGAATTTTATAATGATGCAATAGTTGTTACTTCTCCATTATCCCATCGACTACTTTCTATAAAAGAAAACTGTCACCAAAATATATGATTTACACAAAAAGTGCATGATCATGGCTTCGCGTCACATTCAGTTGACATCAGATGCATTACACTCATTAGTTATGTCATCGAGGGATTTTTAATTGAACATTTATTTGTCTTTTTGGTACTTCTCCATTATCCCTTCAATGAATTTTCATTAAAAAAAACTATTGCCAAACTGTAACACCAAATGAACAAATAGAAGAATTTTGCCATTAGAATATCAAAATAATGATAATAATAAACAATTAAATAAAATACAAGAAATTCAGAAAAACCCTACTCACCAAAGTGTCAACTATCAGTAAGTTTAAACAATAAAATTTACAATATATTAATGAAAACAGAAAAAAAAATCTTGGATATTTATTTACATTATTTTTCTTAATTATCTCTCTCGGTTGGTGAATAAATGTTTGTGACGTCAGTTGAAACTGATCTATTGTCTGCAACTGTTCATCACAACATTTTTCAATGCCTTTTCTCTTTTAATATCGTGACACTGCCATTTAAGGATGCAATTGTTATTTTAATTAATGAAATAATTAATAAATCAGTAAAACATGATGAAAAATATATGTATATGTTGAATTAAAAATCAACTGTTAAGAAATTATATATAAAAAAATAACTATTATAAAAATTTGTACAAAAAATGAACAAAAAAATATATGAAATTAAAATGTTGGACTGCTGAAAAAAGTCTAAAACATAAAAAAAAAAAAATATATATATATATATTCCTGAATGAATTTATAACTTTACATAACAATATATTCAACTTTATAGTAGCTTCCTTTACTAGGATAAACTTTATTCTATTTATAGATTAAATATACCATTCATTGCCAATATTTCAATTTACCTTTATTACACACATTTTATTTATTTTTTTCTGATATTTATTCCTCAGTTTTATTTATTAAAAATTAATTTTACTTATATTTGTCATTATTTATCTATATTAATTCTTGTGAACTTTTAATTTCATGTTGTTCTCATATCAATTTATAATTCACTTTATATTTATGAAAATGATCTTTTTATTTATATAAACTAGCTGACCCGCCCGGCGTTGCCCGAGCCCTTGTAATAAACTTAAATCTCTTAAAAAACGGAACTCTGGCCACGGTCTATGATGACTTCGGAACCGTATACCGGGCATGCTCGCATGCTCTGGAAAATCTTTTATTTCCCCCTACCACCGCCAGGGGAGCATTTTGTTCTAAACAAACCTCTTTCCGAACGAACTTCTGAGACAGGTCCCCGCTGCCTACGTTACTGTATAGTAGGCGCGCTACAAAATTGAGCTGGTTTTGAGAAGATTGGAACATTATTAGCCCAGTTATTGAAATAAGGCACAGTTAGAGAAAATAACCTTGACTGAGGTGCCGAGGGGAGGGGGATGTCCGAGTGTCCTTCAGAAAATGACTAATTAAGAGGCCCACTATGCATGTATAAAAATTCGTTCATTTTGTTAAGCTAGAAACTTAATTACAAATTTGCCTTAAACTTTTATTCGAAAATAGTGGTAACCGCTACTCATAAATTTAGTTTAATGTTATAAAGGGTGAGTATTAAGTTAAATATAATGTTTGGAATCACTTGCGTTGAAATCGGAAAGATAGTTGCTGATATATAGAAACGGGGCATAGTTAGAGAAAAACCTTGCAGGAGGGGCCTGGGGGGGAGGGTTGTTCAAAAACCCTTCAGCAAATGACTAATTAAGAGGAGCACTATGCATCTTTCGAAATTCGTTCGTTTGCTTAAGCTAGGAACTTAATTACAAATTTGGCTTACACAATTATTCGGAAATAGTGGTAACCACTACTCATAAATTTAGTTTAATGTTATAAAGAGTGACTATTAAGTTAATTATAATGTTTGGAATCACTTGCATTGAAATCGGAAAAATAGTTGCTGAGATATGGAAACGGAGCATAGGTAGAGAAAAACCTTGAAGGAGGTCCCGGGGGGGGGGGGGGGGGGGGGATGTTCAAGTGCCTTTCAGCAAATGACTAATTAGCAGGACCACTATGCATCTTTCAAAATTCGTTCGTTTCCTTAAGTTTTGAATTGAATTACAAATTTGGCTTAAACTATTATTCGTAAATAGTGGTAACCGCTACTCATAAATTTAGTTTCATGTTATAAAGGGTGACTATTAAATTTATTATAATGTTTGAAATCACTTGCGTTGAAATCGGAAAGATAGTTGCTGAGATATGGAAAAACGGAGCAGAGTTAGAGAAAAAACCTTGAAGGTGGGCCGGGAAGGGGGGGGGGGGTTGTTCAAGTGGCCTTCAGCAAATAACTAATTAGGAGGATCACAATACATATTTAAAGATTGATTCATTTGGTTAAGCTAGGAACTTAATTTGAAATTTGGCTTAGACTAATATTCGGAAATTCTGGTAACTGCTTTCTAGAAATACACCTTGAAGCTTAAATGTAATTAGACCCTTGCCCCCCTGCATTCCCGCAAATATAAAAAGAATATGTTAAATAAAGTTTTCTGTATTAACAATCTCCATCATAATAATAAATGTCATGTAAAAAAAAAAAAAAAAAAAAAAAAACTTAAACCCGACTAATTGTCATGAAGAAAAATGTGCCAGGAAAATATTTCAAACCGAGGCTAATGAAAAAGAAAGGCTACCGCGGTGCTTTAAGCGTATCTTTTTTTACAGAACGTGCGAGTCATGTGATACTCGAATCCACCAATGCAGGTGTACGAAAAAAGCACACGTGTCACTCACTCACACGTCACTTTATAGACTCTAGCGGTCTATAAAAAAAGATACGCTTAAAGCACCGCGGTAGCCTTTCTTTTTCGTTAGCCTCGTTTCAAACAGTGTGACGTATGTGTAATTTGTCATGTACAGGTGGCGCGACGTTCGCATGGCTCCTCTACGCTGATAATTTCAATCCATATTGACACTATTTAGTTAGAAATCCTTATTTATGCAGCACTACTCTGGTTTATTTAATTACTTCTGTGAAGAATCGATGCAACCAACCAGTGAACCAACCAACCCAAGAGAATAAAAGCATATTTTTAATGAGAGTTCTTTGTGCATTTTAATTAATATTTCAGAAAGTATTTAAAATATTAAAATTCTGACGCTCAGGTATATCAGGAGAGGGTTTGGACTACCTAAATCTAAATTTACAGACTTCTAGGTGCGTTACATTTTCCTAGCAATCGCCAACAGACAGACACACACACACACAGAGCGAAACTTTCTTTTATTAGTATAGATTATTAAATTAAATTTTCATAATTTACCTTTTCTTCTCAATCTGTTTCTAATTTTAACACATAGATACCCTCATTAATAGTTAATTTTTTTTTAGTTATTTCTTAACCACTAAATGACTGCATTGAACATGTAGTTTGTTTTGCCAATCCCTGTGGCTTTTAATTCATAGTATATTCCACAATAAATATTAAAAACTATTAACTTGCCCCATTTTTTTAAATATTGCTTATTCACATAAATTATTTTTCCATTACTTTTCTAATTTATTTATTTGCGAGTCATTCATCTCCCGTATGGAATAACACTTTAACCTTACAGTCACATGGTTGACTACATTTTCTATTCTGGTGTTGGTTTGGCTGTAGGTAAGCTGTTCTAAGATTTGTTCAGTAATTTTGTCTACTTATTATTTTTTTAGTTTTTCTGTCTTCTCCCAATTCAATTCCTTCATTATTCCTCTTTTACCAACTGCTTTAATTTTTATATGTTATAGGGAACTTATTATTTATGCCTTATTCTGATAATATTCGATTAAATAGCGTATCATTTCACTATGAATTGTGCTTCTGAAGCTCTCCTTAAGATTTCACAACACATTCATAGTTTTTTTATTTTTGAATTTTCAATCGCCTTTATTAGTTTCGATCTTCTAGTGAAGATCAAAACTAAGATCAAAAGACTAAAAGAAGAATTTTCAATCTCCTTTATTAGTTTTGATCTAGTAAAGAAGATCAAAACTAAGATCAAAAGACTAAAAGAAGAATTTTCAATCTCCTTTATTAGTTTTGATCTAGTAAAGAAGATCAAAACTAAGATCAAAAGACAAAAAGAAGATCAAAACTTCTTATTTTATTTATTTACTTCTTCAATGTTTGCAAGCTGATGTATTTACTATGTCCATCTTTAAAATATTTCCTTTCCTTAATTATACTTAATAATTTTCAATTTTGATGTCCAATGGTGTATTTTTTTTTATAATGATTATATTTAATCTTTTTTCAATTTTGGCCTATTATGGCTTATTTTTATAATATTATATACTTCCTTTCACATATAATTTCCCATTTAGTTTACTTATGCACTTTTTTTTCAATTATATATATATATAAATAATACAACTTTTTGTAAATAAAATTACTCTGAAATTAAATAGCACCTCTGAATTGGACTTAGAAAATTTAGCTATTTATCTTAATCGTGAGGTTATAGTTAATAAAAAATCTGATTCTACCATGCTCTCTGCAGCTTGTAAAAACTTGTTCAGCTCAACCATATAATAATTATTATTATTTTATTTTCATTTCGGTATTAACTTTTATGTTTGTTTATATTTTGTATATTTAATCCCCATTTTACTTTAATTTTTTATGCATTTTAATTTTTTTTTAAATTTTCTTCATAATTTTCCTTATGTTCTGCATCTAGGTAATTCTCTTCTGTGATTGGCTGATGCTTTCTGCTTTCCTATTGGCTGTTCCTTTAACTTGTCCCTCTTTCCCTCCCATTTCCTTTCAGTCTTGCTCTTGCCTTCAAAGTGGTTGCATGTCTTCTTTGTGCCTGATGAAGAAAGACAAAGTTCTTTTGAAAGGCTTAGTACATTCCTTATTTTTATGGTATTATTTAGAGATCGACCAAAATTTCGGTTTCGGTTTCGGCGCAAAATTGGAGTTTCGCTGAATATTTGGTTTCGGCGAAACTGCTGCCAAAATTTCGGCCTGACCGAAACTCGACCGAAACTATCTGTATTTCAAAATCTCGTTCCTTCTTTCGGAAATTTTCAACTTTACTCATTGGTGTGAGTTGTATCGGCTCAAATGAGACACTTTTTATTGCTGTGAACTCCACTGTTTATCATTATCCGTCATGACTGATGCATGATGCGAGTGTAAATTATAAAGCAAGCAATGCATGCATGACTAAACTTTAAAGACGCTTATCACTTGATCTTTAAATGCTGCAAACTTAACAGTAATAGAAAATTTTGTCTTTGAAAATCCAGATTGTTTCGAATGCTTTATGAGAAAGGTGTTAAAACATATGAAGATTTACGAAATTTATTACAAAAGATAAATCGAGGTATGTATACTTAAAATATTTTTTTATTAGATGAAATTCGTATAATTGGAAAGTATTTCTGTCTTATTGATAAATTAATTACGTGTTATTTTATATGAAAATAAATAGTTTTGGTTAGAGGCACAGAGAGTCAACTTGCCACCGGATATAAAATTTTCAAACAGGGGTGCCATTTTAATACTTTCTTAGGGAGGCAGGGAGTGGCAAAGCTTTTTTTTTTTTTGGGGGGGGGGGAGCAGTGAGTGAGCAAAGATTTATTTTGATCTTATTGTGCACATCCTAAAAGAAAATTGACAACTGTTACATTTTTATCATTATATATATATATATATTTAAAATTAGCTAAAGTACAAAATAATGTTAAACCTATCTCACTTTGAGAATAGTGAAATGGAAAATAAAGTTTATAATTAATAATTTCTAGGCTTAAAATGTTGTCTTAAAGCTAATTTTCCTTTTTTAGTCAAATTGAACAAATTATTTTAGCTTTTGTGCCCTTTACTTAAACTAACCTATAATGACTCATACTTTCTTATTACTTATTTCTTACTTCTTACATTCCTTGAGGGGTAAACTGCCCCCCCCCCTAACATTTCCAAATGACACTCCTGTTTGTAAAAAATTGCACATATGGGTGCATAAAAGATATTAATACTATTGATTAAATGCATTATTTTAAATTACATTGTTTTATATTATTTTTATATGCTTATAACATCTTATATCTAATTAATTAATTTCAATAAATATTTTTTACTTAAATTTATTTTGAATAAAATTAACGCTTAATTAATAATTATGTATTCTGCTGTTTCTATGCAAAATATTGTTCAGGTAACATGCATAGCAAAGTAAATGCAATATTCCGCATCAATTTAGACAAAAGTTCTACATTCATGAATGTTTTCTTGAGAGGTTATATCAACCATAAATTTTAAGAGAGATCATTTTAAATTAAAGCAAATTTATAAATTGTTTTGAGCAGTGTAAATTTCAAAAATCAGTTGTTATTAGCAATTTAAATTTCAAAAGTTGGTTGTTATAAAATGATAAAATATAAATGTTGTATCATTTATGTTTCATTTTTGTTTGAAACTTATACGCACACATACGTTTGTTTGTTAGGAATGTGGTTCAGTACACGTATAATTAATGAATTAATTATTAACGTAATTAGTTATTATTAAGTAGTTATTAATTATTTGTTATTAATTAATTAATTAATAATTATATGTTGTTATGTATGTACTAATCAGTTTTTACATTTTTTTTACACTTTCGGTTTCGGTTTCGGCCGAAAGTGGGAAGATCACCGAAATTCGGTTTCGGTTTAGGTTTCGGTCTTAAAAACCTGTTTCGGTCGATCTCTAGTATTATTAAGAATATTTTTTATGCTTTTATAGTATCACACCAGTTTATTCAATACTTTAAGTTCAACAGAATAGTTACGTTTTTAAGAATTGATTATATCTAATGAAAATACAGATACTTTATTAAAAAATCTTTTTAATGAATTTTGTTATAATTAATACACTACAAGTTATAACTTAAACTTGTTAAACTTGATCAATAGAAATTTGATAAAAAACATTCATTTTATGTTTTAAAATATTTTTTTTCAACCTGCAAACAGTCAGCAGCTCTTGTTAGTCACATAACTCTGTCATTAAAAAATTTAAAACAATATTTTCTTGAGCAAGTTCTTCTTCAAATGTAAGTCTTTCTCCTACTTTTTCTGATTCAGAATCTGTTGAGTACTATGAAGACTGCATTATACCACTTTTAATTTTTCAACTGTAAAATGTTAAGGGACTGTCATCGTATCTTTGCCACATCTGTATATACATGTTCAACTCTAATTTATTTTATGATTAAAAATCAAAAATTGTTGTTTTAATCTCTTTTTTTGCTAAAAAGTACAAATAATAAAAAAAAAAATTAAAATTTATAGTATGCATGTTTACTGTTTAAAATATTAATTTACTCTAAGTTAAAGAATTTATAGTCATGATGTAATCTTTCAAAGCTATGTAATATTTTTAAAAATCTGTTGTTTTTCTTTTTTATTTAAACAGCTTCAAGATACTTCTTTAGATCAGGCTCAAGAATTAATTAAATATTTTGAAGATGTAGATATTTTAAGCTATCTAAAAACTTCAGCCCATGCAGGTGATCAAGAGAGAATGGAAGAATATGCAGAAAAGTTTACTGAATATGCTGAACATGTGCAAGATGTAAGAAAATATTGAAATATGTACTTAATATTGCATTATATTCCATTTTATAAACATAATGTTTAATTTTTAACTATTTTAAGCCTTTAGAGTAACTTTTGCTATTGCCTACAAATATTTTTGATTTATAATATTTGAAGAACTTTTCACTGAGAACTGATAGCATCTGTTTTCTGATGAGTATATTTGAAAATTATATTTAATTTTATAATTTATTTTTTTGGAATTACTAAGAAAATATTTGTTATTGAACAATATGTGTTATACAGGTCTTCTTTTATTTGTTAATCATTCAAGCAATTTGGTTACATCTATTTACATTGAGTGAAAACAGAATGCAGCCAACATACTTTTATTTACATATTCTTATGGTTATATACCAAATTGATTAAAAATCTTTTAATTTTCACACACAATTACTAAGAAAAAGGTACTATAATGCCAAAAATGTTTGAACAGACAATTATCAAAATCATATGCATGGAACAATATAAGAAATGAAGAAAATATAAAACAATTTTTATTTGATCAATAGCTTCGGGTTGTATGCTATAGGCCATATCATTTTTTGTATTGTGAATTCTTCTAGAAAATTAAGGTAAGTAAAACAATCTACTTTTGGTGTGCATTTTCTCCTTTTTATTATTATTTTTTTTTTCTGTTAAAAACAGAAGCTATAGACAAGGAATTTCTTTTATCTCTATTTTGATTATTACTGAATTTGTACATCTGTAAGTGGAAAGTTTTGTAGGAAGCTCATTATACCACTGTGTGATCATATCATCATATTCATATTATTTCTGAAGTTAAAGAAAAGTATCTCTGTGGGCCATTGTTTATTCCAGATAGTTTTATAGTCTAATGATGACGCTCTTTTATGAGAACTACTTGCAAAAGATCATTTATCATGTTGTTATTTTTAGTGCATAATATTTATAGTGTTTATGGCTGCCCTATATGTTCTAAGAAGGTGGTGAAAATTACTAATGCAACACACTTCTAAATAAATTTTGTAAATGCGTATTTGAGAAAAAAATTAATTGTAGAATTTTAATTTCTGATTTGTTAAATATTATTTGAATCATTAGTTAAAATTAAATTGGTTTTATAGTTATTCTTTGATTTTTATTTAATTTAAATATGATAATTTAGGCTTGTAAGTTGCTACACCATGTTGCCACCACTGAATCCTTGCAAGTGTCTTCAAAAAATACTGAATCCTGTCTAAAGCTATTTGCAGCTCAGGTATGTTTCATGTCTTTTGTGTACAACTTGTGTCAATAAAAATCATGATTCTTAAAGTTTATAACTATTTATATTTAATGCAAAAACAATATATTAGTACCTGTAAGGTAAGTGGTTGCAACCATTTTGATTTGTTTAAAAAAAAATTAAGATAATGACGTATTACAATTCCTCACTCTAAGAGCTTTAAATGAGTGTGATAATATACAGGGTTGAAGAGAAAGACTGTGTGGCCCAGTAGGTATTTGAACTCCACCCACCATAAGTATGATACAATAAAACCTGTTAAGACAGAAATGTAAATGATCAGTAAAAAATTCCATTTTAGACAAATTGTTTCCATCTTAAGAAGTATAAACGCATGGTATTCTTTTTGGCTGGATCATTAAAATTTTCCGTTTAAAGCAGGATTCCATTATTGACAGGCTTTACTGTATTAAAAAATAAATTTGCTGGATAGTAATTTTTTTTTTTAAAGTACTACATATTTGCTTACAATTTGATTATTTTTCTTTAAAGTATTACAATTTATGATGCATTTGTAACACACATGTAAAAATTTTAAATAGAAATAAAAATTGAAAATATAATGAAATGTACTTGTTCTGTGATGTTAATTAAAATGTGTAAAGTAATTCAAATCGTCCACCTCAGTTTTGGTTCTGTTATATTTAATTAAGTCATCTTCAATACATTATAATAATTATCATGGGCCAAACAACGTCAGATGGTTCAGCTAGTAAATAAATAATAGAGGAAGCCAAACTTTATCACTTTAGGTTATGAAGAAAGTTCATTGGTCAGCAATCTATCAGTGTGGAATTTGATCATCTCTACTAGAAATATATAACTTTGATTTATGCCAAAAATAGTATCATCTGTGTGTTAATATGAGTTATGTATGCCCATTTGTAGAGCAAATTTTTTATAGCTTATAAAAGTTCAGTGAAAACCATAGAAGAAAACAAATGTTCAAAGCATGTCCCTTACATGCTTAACAAAAATCAAGAACTATGACTTTAATGGACATTCCATATAAAGCAGGTGATATATACTTATTTTAATCTTATAATGCAACTGTGCCCTCTTCATTTCAGGTGCTGAATTCATGTCGCACAGTTGCAATACATCCTTTATGTGAAATATCTAAGGAAAATTTGGATGCGTTTTTTGAAATGTGGAATTTGTTATGCCAAGATGTTATATCTATCTATAAAGAAATAAGTGAACTTTGTCGCCGTGATGTTCAGTACAAAACAGTGTATATGTCTTTACCTAGGCCTGGAGTGAGTATTTTGAAATATATTAACTCTATTTTTGCTGTTATTGAGAATTTATTTGTGGATAATATTTAATAAATAAATAAAACAATGAGGCCAACTACTGCTGAATATCTCACCAAATAACTTCAGGATAATAATATTTTTTTAGTTTTTTACAATTTTTTTCTAATTTAAGCTTGCTACTTTCAGACACATTCATGAAGTCATTTTCAGTCTTAATTGCCCAAAAAAAGCATATAGCTTTTCTCTATTTCCTATAAAAGTTAAGGATCTTTTAGAAAATGGTGTCCAATTTGTAGATTTAAACTGACTTTAGAGACACAACTATCAGGGAAAAGTTTTCATTAGGGATTGATAGATTACAACTCAAGATGTAAGTAAAATGAAAATCTCTGTTTGATTCTAAAACACATAAATATACATTAATATCTGCAAATTTAAGTTGCTTAAGTTCTACATAAGAGTGCACATAATTATACTTAAATAAAAGTATTTTTAAACATTGTGCATTTTAACAAGCACTGCAAATTTAGTAAAATGCAAAATGTATTCCACATTTCATGTTTAAATTCATTAGTGAATTTAAATTGAAAATAACAATTTTTTCATCTGATCTTCATAATGATTTATTAAATTATAAAACTAAAAATTTGAATAAAACTGAAAACATGAGTAAAACAAGGTATTTTATGATTTAAGGAATAAAATTAAACTGAAAAAGTTTTCTTGAGAGAGATTAGTAACACCTGCATTTACATTTTAAACATATGTTTCCAAGAAAAATATAAATTTAAAAAAAATTAAAACAAAAGCATGTCATTTCAATGTTCTCTGTTTATTTATTGTTATAAGCATCTTCTTTCACTTATGTCTTCAATAATTGAACTTCTATAACATAAACATATAACATATAATCAAAAGATATTTTTTCGAAAAAAGTAGGTAATCAGACTAAAATTTAGCCGAATATTCTGTATTTGGCTATTTAGCCAAATCAGTATTCATCACATCCTTATTAAATATGTAATTCCTGTAAAAGATCTATGAGCAGGGAAGACTGAGCTATGCTTGGTCAAAATTAAATTTGAGTTCAAATATCATGACCCATGACCAAAATGACCCACTAATTGAATTTTCTTGAACATGTGACTTAGCCCAACAGTCTTCTCGTGCCCGAAAACCATAGGATGCAAAATTTAGTGTAAATAGTCTGAGCCGTTTTTAAGATAAAATAGCTTGACCCATAATGACCCATGACCAAAATGACCCACTAATCGAAATTTTTCGAACATGTGACCTAGCCTAATAGTCTTCTTGTTCCCTAAACATGTAGGATGCTAAATTTATTTCAAATCCACTGAACCGTTTTTAAGATAAAATAGCTTGACCCATAATGACACATGACCAAAATGACCCACTAACTGAATTTTCTCGAACATGTGACTTAGCCCAACAGTCTTCTCGTGTCCAAAAACCATAGGATGCAAAATTTAGTGTAAATAGTCTGAGCCGTTTTTAAGATAAAATAGCTTGACCCATAATGACCCATGACCAAAATGACCCACTAATTGAATTTTCTCGAACATGTGACCTAGCCCAACAGTCTTCTCGTGTCCAAAAACCATAGGATGCAAAATTTAGTGTAAATAGTCTGAGCCGTTTTTAAGATAAAATAGCTTGACCCATAATGACCCATGACCAAAATGACCCACTAATTGAATTTTCTCGAACATGTGACCTAGCCCAACAGTCTTCTCGTGTCCAAAAACCATAGGATGCAAAATTTAGTGTAAATAGTCTGAGCCGTTTTTAAGATAAAATAGCTTGACCCATAATGACCCATGATCAAAATGACCCACTAATTGAATTTTCTCGAACATGTGACCTAGCCCAACAGTCTTCTCATGTCCAAAAACCATAGGATGCAAAATTTAGTGTAAATAGTCTGAGCCGCTACAGTTGAACCTCGAAAATCCGGAATCGTCGGGACCGCAACGATTCCGGATTTTGGAGGTTGTTAAAAAATATTTTCCCGCAGTCCGCCATTTTGTTTCTTAAACAATATCAATATGAAGGTAACATCTGGCTAAAAGATTTTATTTATTTGGAACAGCTTCGTTGAAGTATTTATGAAATAATACATACATATTGTGATTATTGTATGTCTTTTAGCCAGATGTTACCTTTATTTTGATATAGTTTGAGAAACAAAATGGCGGACCACGGACTAATACGCATGCTGTTCCTAGTAAAATAGGAATAATAGACTAAATACTCATGCTGAAATTAAATATACATATGAAAACACAATAAATTAAAATATAGTACACAATAGACACTTCCTAAAATTATTTAGATTCATTAAAAAATACTCAAAAATGGCAAAACTGACAAAGTATTTAAGTTTTTTTTTTTTTTTTTTAAACATTTCAGTTATTGATTTCAGAATCTCCTAATGACGAAAAAATAATTAAAAAAAAAATTGTTTTAAAGACATTTCTTGCTCAGAATTTACTCTTTCCTTTTATTCATCATAAGATTATTACAAAAAAAAAAGTGAAGAAAAAAAAAACTCTTGTTATCTCTTTTCTTTTCTGCATTGAAAGCTCTTTTGAAAGTAACAAAAACAGATTCAGGAAATGACCAAACGAGAGGAGTGTATCAAGGTCATAGGGCAATTGGTTACTATGTCAATCATTCAGTTCTGTTTGGACAGGGAGAGAAGAAAAATATCTGAGTCAAGTAATAACAAATTTGCATTTTTCTTTTTAGTTATTTTTTAATTTAACTGCAAACTGTACGTACTTGAGAAATTTTATTAGAATTATAAGTCCAGTCATCAGCGTATCAGGTTGAGTACATTCTCATGGGTTAATAAAGAGTGCAAAATTCTGTAGTAAAGGAACTCTGTCTGTTTTTTTAATGCCGTTTTTTAACATGCCAGTTTTTGTAATAATTAAAACTCTTTAATTAATGGCCAGGTGGTATAAAAATATACCAGAATAAGTCCATATAGATTTATTTAGTGTTCAGTTAAAAGAATTTAACTGCATTCCATGAGAAATATGGAAATTACAGCTACTCCAGGGGTGATTCTGAGTAAAAAAAAAAAAAATCTGAAATTCACAGCAAATTTTCTGAAAAGTTACAACGGGGGGGTTGGGGGGGAGGGGTGTCCACTCCCGCTACTTTTTGTTGCGTCCCTTTGACGAAATTTGCCTTTTTTCACAATCTTTCGATAAATTTTGCTGTTTTTTCCGCGATTTTTTGACGAAATTTGCCGTCTTTCGCTTTGTTTTTGACAAAATTTGCCGTTTTTTCACGATCTTTTGACGAAATTTGCCGTTTTTCGCAAAGTTTTTGAGGAAATTTGCCATATTTTCGTGATTTTCTTACGAAAGTCACGTTTTTCTGGCGATCCTTTCACAAAATTGGCAACTTTTCTTAGAACGAATGACGAGATTGATTTTTTTCGGCGATCATTTGCCGAAATACCGATACATTTTATGCCTTAATTTTTCAGAAAATTTGGTCCAGAATCACCCCTGAGCTATTCTACTTTTAAAATTAATAAAACGGAAATCGGAAAAATGTCCGGATTTTAGAGATTTCCGGATTTTGGATGTCCGGATTTTCGAGGTTCAACTGTAATCAGATTTTCTCGTGCCCGAAACTCGTAGGATACAAAATTTAATCAAAATCATTAGAGCCGTTTTTTAGATAAAATTAATTTGACCCACATTGACCCAAAAATGACCCACTAATCGAAAGTTCTTGAACATGTGACCCAGCCCAATAGTCTTGTTGTGCCCGAAAATGGTCGGATACAAAATTTCGTCAAAACCGTTTGAACTGTTTTTTAGATACAATTAGCTTGATCATGACCCAAAATGACCCACTAATCTAATTTTCTCGAACATGTGACCTAGTCCAATGGTTTTCTGGTGCCCCAAAACGGTAGGTTACAAAATTTCGTCAAAATCGTTAGAGCCGTTTTTGAGATAAAATTTGCATATATATATATAACCACACACAAGATTTGCTTATATTAGAATATATGATATATTATTTTTATAAAATAACTGAAACACAAAATTCAAATGTAGCTCAGAATATGCTGCCTTTATTAATCCTTTGTAACTTATTATTTTTTCCCCCTTAAAAACATCATTTTTACTGTTTATGTCTAACATTAGATAAACTGGAAGAAAGATTATGATTGATTTCTTATTTATTAGTTAAGGTGAAAATATAAAATAACTACATAGTAAATATTTCATCCTAATTTAACTTTAAAAATTTGATTTATTTTTAAATTATGCACAAAAACTGAGTTGCATTAATTCCAAAGAGAAAAATGCTCCTTGAAAGCATAAATAGCTTTTTTTGATTAAAATTTGGTATTCTTGTTTTACAAATAAATCACATCTATAATTTTCTATTTCCAGTGTAAGATTATTCTCAAATCCAAATCTGTTACTTTCTGACATATTCATAAAATCATTTTTATTCATTTTTTAATAAACCTATAACAATTTAATACATACAATATTGTAAATAATTGTTTGGTAATATTTTTTAATTTCACTTTTACAGTTTTTTTTTTTGTTAGAATTAAAAATGTAGTTTTACTTGTTTCTATAATTTGGTTATTTTGTCTATATTTTAATTATTATTTGTTTGCTATTGCGTGTAACATTTTTAACTAATGAGATTTGTTTATCATTTATTGTATATTTTTTACATATTATTTGATGGTACTGTAAACTACATCGTATAAGTAATGTGCATATATTGAATGTTTTCATATACAGTAGAAGATCTTTATAACACAATTCTATATAATGCATTTCTCTGTATAATACACAATTTCTCAGATGTAAATAAAGAGTTTTTCAGTTAAAAAGCCCTCTGCATTCCACGTTGTAGAAAAATTGCTACTCCCTAGAAAACTAAATTTGATACATAATTCCATCTTTATCTTCTTAATTTAGAGCTTTGTAATGAAAAAATTGCTATTATTACAATATATATATATATATTTTTAATGGGTAATATAATGATTTGTATCAGGCATATTTGAAGCATGTTTATAAAGTAAGTTTAACAATATTTAAAATGATCTATAGTATGCAAAAAAAAATTATCTGCACAACTTCTGGTCCCAAGAAATGCATTACAGAGATCCTCTACTGTATATTGATATGCTGCAGACATATTTGGCCATGTTTACAAGGTAAGTTAATGATGTGTGAAATGTGATCTATATAATACAAAATTCTATAATACACACAACCTCTTGTCTCAAAGTGTGTGTTAATAAAGATCTTCTACTGTATGTATATCAATCAGTCATTTCATGCACAGCATTTATTTTTATACAATATTTCCTTTATTAACAGCAGCTTTTATTATCTATTACGTTAGCTGGCATTAGATATACACCTGTGAAATCTTCTGTAAGGATAGGGCCAATACTATTATGAAGCCTTGCTTTTAATTTGATAGGAGGAGAAGCAATTAAATTTATATAGTATTTCCTTAACTTATATTTTAAACATTCAAATAAACCTCGAAAATACTGAATTTTGTGTACCCTTACTTTCTTATGGTTAAATTTATTATTGTCATTATTTCCATATTGAGTTTGGTAAATAAGTTTGTTAATAAACCTAAGCGAAAAACCCTTATCCTTTGCTATACTTCTAATGATGTCCAACTCCCCATCAATATATTTCTCAGTACAAACAGATCTGTATGCTGCAACTTTATAACTCATTGGAGATAACTGGAATGATTTTAACCCTGATGATGAACACGTTAGTGTTCAAAAGTGCTTGGTTTATATGTTGTTATTTTGTACAGTGTATAATAAAACACCTTTAAGTAATTTAATTGGAATTTTGGTTTATGAAATTATTTATATACCTATATATTTTTGATAAACTATTTCATGAATAGAAGAAGTCAAGATTTTTAAGTTCTGCATTTTTAATTTACAACATGCAATTGACTAAAAGTGGATGAAATGGACAAAAGGATATTTTGTCTGGGATGTTTTTTTCTGAAAACTTATTTCACCATGGAAAAACTGAACAATCCTGATCTGCAAGCTATTGATTTCCTAGTTGACATTTAAATTACATTATTTATAAATAGTGATAACATTTATTTATAGAATTGTATATAGTAGAGTGAAATGCATCATAAAAACATACATCATTTGATGACATTTCTTGTCTGTGCTCTGAAGATGCTATGTTAATTTGTTTCTGAAAATTTTATGTTGGGTATCAGCTTATTGTCAAGCCTGTCTAATTAATAAGGCTAAATAAATTTGCATAACTGCCAAATTTTTTTGACAAGATAATTTTATTAGCTAAATTGACTCTTAATTTAGTTGACAAATCATGTTGTCAGATATAAATTTGATATTTAAATTTCCTTGAATAATATACAATTAAATTGCTTGAATTAATATACAATTAAATTGCTTGAATTAATATACAATTAAATTGCTTGAATAATATACAATTAAATTGCTTGAATAATATTCACAAAAATCAATCTTATTTATAATATATTTTTTAATAAAAAGAGTTAAGCAGAATAAAAAAGAGAAAATAGATTAAAATGTCATATAATATAGAAAAGGACCAAAACAAAAAGCTTCTGGGATTCAAACCTGTTACTATTCTCATATCACATCATGATGCTAACTATTGTGCCCATTTGGCCAAAATTAAGCATAATAATACAGTGTTATGAAATAAGTTACATATTTCAAAGGGTTCTGAGCTGTGTTCTACTGCTCATATTGAGACAAAATTAAAGCTACAAATATGTCACAGCAGGTAGTGTTGTGTCATTGAAATAAATGTTCAATAAGCATATACATTTTAATGTCCTATATGCCTTTAGATAAATGTTTAATTATGCTACGACAAATTCTCAATATGTCTTCCTTCATTATCAAGAACTTGCTACAATAATAAAACCATATTTTCAATCATGGAGTGTAGTCTAAGTCTGGTTGAATTTCTTGAATATAGTGACAAATGCTTTCTTTCAGAGCTGGCATAGGTACTAAAATATAATTTTGTGATTATAACTCTTTGTTGCCAATGAAGAGGCATATTGAAAATTTATTGATGCATAGTGTACATATCTTCCTATATATTCACTCTAATCTGGCAATGAAATGAACACGATTTCTCGACAATGTCTTCATCAATTACAATGTAATTTACCACAAACATAGATCTTATTAAGGCAAAGGTAATAACGTGGCCCAATTTTTCTAATTTGATCTGCGGCCTGAATAATTAAAGGGCAAATTTTAAATTCAAATCCTACATATGCTGCATCTCTGGCATCTAGAATAATAATAAGTAAAGAAGTTTGTGTGCTGTGTTCTGAAGAGACCGTTGCACACAGAGCTACAAAATTTTGCAAGAAGGTACTTCTATATCTGAAGTAATGCACCTCAAAGCCCAATTTTGAATTTTTTTATTAATTTTTTTTATTTAATTTTTTATGTGATTTTTAGTGGGTTTTTTTTATATGTTTTGAGGTGATTTTTCTTCATTAATAAAAAGAATCCGGTTTCAATCTTTTAGCCCAATATAGTAAATTTTGTCCTCTTTTCAATAAAGTTTATTCAGAATTAGTACAGCAATTACTGAAATTTTTATGCAATTTTTAGAGTATTTTTGCATTTTGTGTTCATTTTTTGACATTTGTAAAAGAAATTTTGTTTCAAACATGTAGCCTAATATGGTAAATTTTGTCCTTTATGATTTTTCAGTTTTAGTGATTTTTAATGCATTTTTTTTGCATTTTGCATCCATTTTTTGACATTCATGAAAGAATTCCAATTATAATATTTTAGCCCATTATAGTAAGTATTGCCCTCTAGGTTTTTTGAATATTTAGCAATTTTTTGCATTTTGCTCCCATTTTTGACATTTATGAAAGAATTCTGATTACAATGTTTTAGCCCAGGCATGTCAAACATGTTTACCGCCATAGGCCAAATTAAGCATTGTATACAATGTCACAGGCCACATAAAAAAGTAGATAATATTATTACCATTGCACAGAATAAAATTTGTACATACAAAACACATCCATGTGAAATAACTGTTCACACAAAGTTCCAAAGTTATTATACATAGTTTATTTTATCTTATTTTTTGAAAAAATACTCAAAATTACTTTTCTTCAACCAAATTTACAAAATTTATTTGAATTTTCTAAATTGTATTTGTTTTTAAAATTAATTGTACATGTTGGTCTGTAAATCTTGATCTAGCAAAGGCATAGCTGTCAATCTTCCGTGTTTTCTTCAAGTAAAAAATGAGGATAAATATTTTTTGAATCAGGAAATTTATTTAATAAAATGTGTCGCATCTATTTGCTACTTATTTGATTTAATCTATTAAATACATTTTCTGGTTCAAATTATATTTATTTAACTTGAGAAATAACAAAAGGTTGACAGCTCCATAAATAAGTCATATAAGAGTGTGCACCGAACATACCTAAAATAGCCCTAATTGCATACTATATTTAAAATTGGTCGATTGATGAATAATTACATAAATTTGGAAACCCCATATCTATATATTTTCACTCTAATGTGGAACAGGGGTGATTGTGTTAAGGTGCTATCCCGGATTTCTGGGTTTTTCCGTCTCCCCTCCCGGGTTTTCTTTCGGCCCTTCCGGGTTTGTAAGATCATCCTGTTTAGTGGAAAAAAACGAATGCAAACTGAAAATATGTTGCAAAAAGAGAAAAAACATTCGCCAAATTAGCGATAAACATTTCACTTATGGTAACCTTTACGTAGAGCAATGGCGGATCTAAGGGAGGGGTGATGGGGCGATTGCCCCCCCCCCCCCTTGGGCTAAAAAAGGGTTGGTAAACCGACATGAAAGGCCACCATGGGAAAAGGCCTCTGGCAAGCCCGGCCTGACCCGCGGGTCGGGCTGGGACTGGACTTCACTCTTTAAGGGTCGGGTCGGGACCGGGCCTTATTTTTTTCTGGATACTTGGGTCTGGACCGGGCATCGCTTTTTCTCGAAACTGGGGCCGGACCAGACTTCTTTTTTTTCGGGTCCAGAGCCTGGTTAACATTTCATTCTTTCTAGCGATCTGCACGGGCGGAAATTTTCATGTCTGGGTCCGGCATAAAAGCTGAAAAATTTGGCCCGGTTGCGACCAATGGCGAATCAATCGCCCCCCCTCTTCCCCGACCCCTTTGCGCTAATAGAAAGTCTGCAAACCAACAACAGAGATCTGTGCGGGTATCGCCCGAAGAAAAATCTCGAGCCAATTTTCATTCACGAAACTCCGACCTTGCCTGTTCTCCACTCTTTCCTGCCCGAGTATTTCTTTTCTCTGTAGACTCGAGCCGGGCCGGGCTAGATTTCTTTTTTCCGGAACGAGTTTGGCATGGAATTCATTCCTCCTAGAGATCTGCACGAGCCAAAATTTCCAGACCCGGGCCTGACCCGGTATAACATCTAAGAGTTCGGCCCGTGTCTGACTCAACCCGTATGAAAACCATTATTGGCTCGTGCCAGTAATGGTTTTCTGTAACCTCTAAATTCTTCTCCCCGAGCCTATGTTCAGATGGTATGTTTTACTTTATTGTATCTTTACATGAACAAAGTATTGGATTGAAAAAAAAATTCGACGTATTTCTACAATTTAGGAGGTCCTGAACACGAATTGATTGTTCTTAGAAAATGTCTGTCTATGTGACACAAATTTTATGGACGGTCTATCTCGAGAACTAATGTGCGGAATTTAATGAAAATTCATATTGAGTTAGACCTTGATATATAAATTGGTACTGATGAGGTTTTGGTTTAAATTACTCTACAGGTGGTGTGCTGCTATACTGCATTTTTCGCGATTTCCGCGATAGGTATATCTCAAGAATTAACGCACGGAATTTCATTAAACTTTAGATTATGTTTGATTTTGGTATAAATAGATCTTTATTAGAATTGTGCATATAACGCCCAACGGATGTCGCCACTATGATCTCTTTTCACGATTTCCGCGTTAGCTATAACTCAAGTCTCAAGTACGAATATAGAATTGTCATTTAATTTTTATTGCAGACGATTTGATTTATATAGAAGAAAGTTTTGTGGACGTCACAACATACTAGTATTTATTTGTTTTCGTAAAAATTGTAGTGATGTTGTGCATTTTTTTAGCATAATTTTTAGATATTTAATTTGGTTTAATAAATCAAAAGGGATATATTTGTAACTAGTGGGATGATCCAATCCAGGGGCCGCGCTAAGAATTTCAAAATGTTAGCCAGTAAATTAGCCAAATTAAAAAATTATTAGACAAATTTATCTATTATTAGCCAAAAGTATATATACCGGGTGATCCAAAAGTCAGGACGAACTTTAAAAATGAATAATTCGAAAACGAATCAAGATATAAAGATATGGTTTGCACCAAACGGATGGAAAAGAAACTGGGTTTTGTGTGGCAATGAAATAAAAAATATTTCTGTTGGCGACCAACAGATGGCGCTATAGTGTTTTATTGCACCAAAAGATGATTTACAAATGAAAAAATGTTAACAGCTTACAAGTCAGCTTAGTTACAGTTAATTAGTACTCCAGTATATGTTCAATGTGCTGTCCATCATTCAGAAGTACTGCTGTGAGACGCTGTCGGATTTCTGATGTAGGATTATGCAAAGCAACAAACGATATAAAAATGAGTAACTACAGCAGGTAATGGTAGTCGAAGCTTGTATGCGTCGAAATGCTGTCCATAGTTGAGAAAACCCTCTTAGTTAAACTGTATTATAAGAATTCGGAAAGTGCCATTGCGGCATTGTGAGCATATCGCTACATGAAGGGTATGCGAGATAGCAAAGGACCAATAACCTCTTCTGCATTGAACAAAATGATGAAGAAATTTGTAGCTACAGGTTCTTTGGCATCACGTCAAAGAAGCAGACGTCCCTCAACAGCCGCTGCTGTTGCCACGACAGTGGAGCAGACAGTGCAATCCATGTTGGTGATTGCTGCACATGGGGAGTGCAGTGCTCGAGAAGCTTCGAGGCAGACAGGAATGTCGTACGGAAGTGTCTGGAGAGCACTGCGAATAACTTTGCATCGGTATCCCTACAAGCTGCAACATAACCAAGAAATGAAACCTCCTGACTTTGATTACTTCCTGACTTCGATTTTGCGAATTTGGTATTAAATAAGATGGAAGAGCAGCACGACTGGGCTTCACACTGTGCTTTGGACAGATGAAGCTCATTTCACACTCTCTGGCGCTGTTAACACCCACAATTGTCGAGTGTGCACCACAGAAAATCCACATGCATTTGTTGAGGTACCCTTGCAACAGCCTAAAGTGACAGTCTGGTGTGGCTTCACTGCTCATTTCATAATTGGTCCATTTTATTTCGAGGAAATCACACAGACGAGTTTCAAAACAGTTTCTGTCACTGGTCAGCAATGTGTAGCACTGTTACAGAACAACATTATTCCTGAACTGCAAGCACGGCAGGCACTACAAACAGTCAGCTTTATGAAAGATAGAGCACCACCTCATATTGCTCTGTCTGTGCAAAGCCTGCTACGCTCAACATTTGGGGAGGATCGCATTATCAGTCGCTACTTTAATCACGCATGGCCTCCAAGATCTCCTGATTTGACACCCTGTGACTTTTGGCTGTGGGGATTCTTGAAGTCAAAAATGTATCACGATCAACCAGCATCACTAGCAGCACTGAAAGATGTCATCCGCCAAAATGTGTCTGCCATAACGCAAGAAATGCTACCAAATGCTGTGAAAGGTGTGGTGCCTTGTCTCGCAGCTGTACTTCTGAATGATGGACAGCATTTACTGTTGTAGTACTAATTAACTGTAATTAAGCTGACTTGTAAGTTGTCAACATTTTTTCATTTGTAAATCATCTTTTGGTGCAATAAAACACTATAGCGCCATCTGTTGGTCACCAACAGAACTATTTTTTTTTGTCACACAAAACCCGGTTTCTTTTCTATTTGTTGGGTGCAAACCGTATCTTTGTATCTTGATTCGTTTTTGAATTATTCATTTTTAAAGTTCGTCCTGACTTTTGGATCACCCGGTATATATATGTAATCTTATACCAATGTATGTATCTTATATGTAATCCAATACTTTTTCATAGATCTTATCAGAAGTGCAGCCATCATCTAACTGTTCTAAGCTTAAAAAATTTGAAACTACCTTACCTTCAACTACTGCTCGAATATATATCATCAGATTTTGACTTGTACTGATATCTGTAGATTCATCAATTTCCAGACCATAAAATTTCGCAGACTTTATTTTGCCTAAAACTTCATCTTCAATAACAGTTTTTATTGCTTGTATGAAATCATCGACACATTCGTCATGGGTCTAATGAATATTTTCTTCAGATTTTACCATTTCAATTTGTTTACAACCCTGTTGTAACAATAGCTCTTGTAAAGATAACAACTTTTCTTTTGCTATATTTTCCTTACAAATAAAGTACACATTTCTCATTGTACTAATAATAGCTTCTTTCACTTTTTCATAAGCTTTACATTTTGCTCGAACCATTTCTTGTCCCTCCTTTGATCTTTTTGCTTCTGTCGCGAGTCTGTGATCCCCGGTTTTTTCATGTTTGACAAAATCATCTGCCTTCAGAAAACTACTGGATTTACCAGTGGTAAATGTATTTGAACGTCCAGCATCAATGCACCAAGTGCAAACCAATATCTGCTTTTCAGAAATATTCTTCAGCCATTTATGCTTTAAAAACCAACTTTGCTGAAACTTTTGTTTTTGTTCCAGATGAATTTCCAAGTCTTCATTAATTTTTTTTCTTTTTATGCCTTTCTCTTCTTCTACACTATCGAAATTAAGATCTATTTTTTCAAAATACGAAAGAACTGAAGGTTGTTGAGTCATTTTGACCACCAGTTTTTTACAAACTTAGATTCAGAAACAAGCATTTCAAAATGAAACAAATGCGGTTCCGTGGACAGCGCAGCGCCCGTCATCGACACAAATAGTCTGCTCTCCGTGCGGTATCAAAGCGCATGCGGGCAAGTACGAAGATATTCGCTCCTCTCTCCCTCCAAGTTAGTGAGAAGTGGGCCCGATGATAAGCCTAACAACGGCCGGAAAGGCGCAAAGGGGAAGGAATATGGCTGTACACGAACTCGCGACGAAAGTGGAAATTCATTTACGTTTCAAAACATTACAGTACATATATTTATACTGTGCAAAACATGATTACAACAACGAAAGAGTCTAAAAAAAAATCATTCGCCAGGCTTTTCGCCATAATAATTATTTGTTCACCAATTTCATAATGTATTCGCATTTGGCGTGTAGGCGAATGCTTAGCGCGGGCCCTGCAATCCCAAAACTTTCTTCTATATTGTTATAATAAGTAATTACTAGTGTAATTACTAGTAATTTAAAAGGAGCAGATTAGCAAACGCAAATGGAGCGTATATGCTGGCGATTAGTTGCCTAATATATGCATGAGAGAAAAGCTGAAAAATAAACTAGGTGAACTGTGTCTTGAAATAAACACAACTGTTTTTAAAAAGTAACTAACGTTTATTAAAAATAAAAACAGAAATAAAAACTAAAAGACAAATACAATTTCAACAAATGAAAAAAAAATATTTAATATGAACTGGAGCTTAAGAAACAATATATATTTCATAAAGGAAATTACTTTTAAACTTTATATACTTTAAGGATTAATAAAACTTTATACTTCAAAAACATAATTAACTTTAAACAATTTAACTTTAACTTAAAACAAGATAATATAAACGTTAAACATCTCCTCCTCTTTCAAACTATGATCTAATTTAAAAGATTGTTGATCTCTGTTTCTACTTAACATCTGCTATATGAAAAACATTCCGACATACCACACAGTATCCGTCATTAGTATGCCGAAACTAACAAAATGACCAAACATGGCGAACCATATGGACCTTCACCTAAAGCAAGGGAACATGATGAGTTCCGTAACACCATGATTAAACGTCAGACTTTTTAGAGCGAGAAAATGAAACAAGAGACTTAAATAGATGTTAAAATCATATGAGGGAAGAAGCGTAAACTAAAACTTTATTTAAAGAAACTTAAACTATCAATTAAATAAAGTTATATGGATATAGAAGCAAACTCAAGAAAAACTAATTTAAAATAAACTTAATAAAACTTCAGCGTGTATTACACCTCTCTTGGCACTGTATAAATACATGAACACGACTTTCTGAAATCCATCTGATATTATTCAGAGGATGAATGAAATGTCGGTTTAAAAATATAAGAAGAGGGAAAAACTATACTGATAAAACAAGCTGAACACTAAACTTAAAATATTACGTGCTGAACTCAAACTGCTAAATGCTGACCTCAAAAATATAACATACTGAACTAAAAAAATGCTACTAGCTGAATGTGTTGCTATATCGGCCAAGATTTCTAATGCAAGGTATCGACACACCGCCATTTTTATTCCCAGCTATCCAACTTGTTTCAATGGCATAGCCAAATCCTCTTGGAATATAAAATGCTTAAAAACTGTCGAATACATATTTGCTTAAACTTTATCTGGCCGTCACACTTATTGAAAGTAAAGTCTTTTATAAAGAACTGAAAAGCACCATTAAAATAAAACAAGACATCTTTAAAAATATATCATCATTACATCTAGCCGTGACTAAAAGGCGACATCGTTCCTTGCCACAACGTACTGAACAACTAAGCGAAGCTGATAAGAAATGACCAAGAGTCAGTATATAAATGTGTCTTTCCAGATGAGCTTCCAATCACACAGCTTTCCATAATTAATGAGGATTACGTCACTGCCGGCATCCCGAAAGATCGAGAAAACGAAACATGCTCAGCAGTGACGAAAGAGAGAGCGATGAAGGAGAAAACAGATGATCACGCCATCTGTTGACGGCTGCCGGAATCGCTCCGGAACATCGTAGCACTAGAGTGCGTACGGGAAAAGAAGCCGGTAGATTGTAAACAAAGCTACGTGTGTTTTAAAGATGCCGTGTACGAGTGGAAATGAATATGCCAGGGCAATTAAAGACATTAAAAAGAAAAGTAAACTAAATGAGATATTAATTACGATATTTAACTATTGAAATAAATAAATCATAAACCAAAGATAGGTATGCTTAAGCCAGAACTTAGAAATAAATATGAGACTGATAGAAACTTAAGAACTTAACATGAAGGTTAAATGAATGACTTTAGATGAATATTTAAAAAGAAGTGACAAGACCAAAAGTGTGGACATGTATGGAATTTTATTCCAACATATATCATACATGTTAATACTTCAAAATTCGCTATCACAGAATTCTGTTTTACGTCGGTTGCTTGCGAAGCACTGGGTTACCTTCGTTGCATGAACAGCCGATATTAAACTACGAAATATTGCACACAAATTGCTGTCACAGTGCCCCCTTTCGGCTTAATATCCCCAAATTGAACTAGGAGCTGCTGGCCATAGTCGAAAACCTATAAATAAAATTTGGTTCAATTCTATGCATAACTTCATACACTTTCCGATGATACAATAATGAAAATGGCACAAAAATCGCTATTACAGAGCCCCCATCCGGCGGAATATCCCCAAATGGACACACACACGGACAGAGAGACATTTTGTAAAAACATGTTTTTCGGAATCTCTTTCGGTGTAAATCCTTCGAAAACCGGAAATCGAAAAAAATTACAATACTTTCTTTCGTTATATATAGAAGAAAGTAAAAATGTACTTTTTTTCTTTGTAGAGCTTTAAAATTATGACTTTCGTTTATTATTTGTTTCTTTAATTCTAAACTACGTTAATATTAAGGAATATTCATCTGAATGTAATTGTATAATTCAAATATTTAATGAGTGTTTATATACACAATTATCTAACTGTCATTAATATTGTTGTCATTCTGTATTCCATGAATTTCGAACATAGTCTGATAAAAAAAATCGGCGCATAAGTAAGTAGGCTTTATGAATAATTTTAACTGTAGAATAATGTTGTGCTTCAGAAATATCGGCATGTTTTGTAGAAATTAAATCTGCGGAAAAGTACCAATTAAGTTTTTGTACGGGCAGGCTCGGGCTTGGAGCAAACTCTTAGCTTTTATACTGGAGCGGGCTGTACCGAGCACGGGCTTTTATACCCGGCCGGGCCAATATTTTTTGTACTGGTCGAGGCTGTAAATTTCGGCAAGTGTAGACCTCTAACCGAGATATCTAAGCTAGTTTTAATGTTTTTTTTAAATACCTCTTTCAGCCAGCGTCCCATGTGATACAGCAATTGCTTACATGTGCAAAGAGGTAGATAGCAGAGATTCGCATTCAAAATTTGATGTGTTTGTTGCGAAAAGTGAGTAAAACTGTATATGTAATTCAGGAAAAGAAAAAAAAAAATTATTTAAAACAGAACCAGAAAAAGGCACGAAATTTCGAAGTAAATTGGGCTTCTCCCATTATAAAAAAAAAAAAAAAAAAAAAAAAACTTTAAAAAAATGGTGATAAAGATTAAAAAGGTAAGGACATTTACAACATTTGTTTATTGTTTTTGTTAATACTCTCAACAACAGTAAGACCAGTAGTGTAATGGTCAGCTTTTCTCGCTACAGGTCCCCAGTTCGACTGCGGACTGATCAAGGCTAACTCAGGCCTTCATCCATTCGGGATCTATAAATTGAGTACCAAGCTTACTTGTGGACTAAACATTGATGGTCCCGCGTTAGGCTGACAACCTGACAGGCGCATTATAGCATTCCAGGGCCCATAGTTTAAAAAATAGGGCTCGGTACTTACGCCATAAGCATTAATGAATTGTAAGTTTAGTTCTCAAAAACAAACTCGCTTTTTTCTGACACATTTACAAAATCATTGCTATTCATACACATATAAGAATACAAGATCAATAACAAAGGCTGTGTTTTAAGCGCCCGTAGCAATTCAAGCTCCCTTAGAGACTGCTGTAGTTTCTTATACCGTAATTTTTAACACAGCGTGGTTTTGAAGTTCCTAAAAAATTTAGCACACTGGGCAATTTTTAAGATACTACAAAAATCCCATTTAAAAGAACTCCACCTTTTGAACATACAACTTAAAATTCCACCTAGAGACCTATGCGGGTCGGGTTGTCCCAAACCGAATCCAAAAATTCCATTGTAAGCAAAACCGAATCCCGAAAAAAAAAATCTCCGTCCTCCCGAAATCGAAATAAAAGAAAATTAATCCATATTTTAATAGAATTATAAAATGCAGTATACAATTATATCCCTAATTTCAATTTTCTTTTATAGAGAAATATAAACATATAGTATATATATATACTCATTAATATTCAAATACTGTATATAAAACATTTAAACAGCGGACACTGCCATCGAATTTATATCTTACTCGGATGAGTGTGCAAAAATATGCAAATATTTGTATTGGGGACTGTCTCTGCTCTTCAGGTGTGACCGTAGGGAGGTCTTACTGTACATGCTATTACTTCTGAATTTGCGGATAAACTCGACGGCTCTAAGGTGTCCATAATTCGGAGGTTTTACTAAATAAAATATTTAAAAAGTATTCCCTATTTAAAGTTTTCCACTATTTGGGACGCTCCGTTATGAAATATTTACTGCATATAGATTTTATCGGAAAAAATATTTTAGACATTCTTTTAAAAAATCAGGTCAACACGAACACGACACGCAAGAGTGAAAAAATCCAACCCGATAATGTAAGTCAACCCGACCCGCAGGAAAAATGTAGAAGTCAACCCGACCCAAACCCTACCCGCAGTAAACAAGTAGGAGTCAACCCGCCCCAAACCCGACCCATAGCAAAAAATAGAAGTAAACCTGACCCACAATTTAAAAATAATTAGGCCCGACCCGACCAAGATTGCGGGTCGGATATTAACCTCCAAATTTCTGATATCGCCCCCCCCCCCCTTGAAGACTCTCTAGATCTGCCCTTGATGTAGAGCTTGATTGGAGTAAAACTAGCAAACTCTCTGTCCTACACCAATGGGAGACATTAGACAAAGTTCAGGCGTGTTTGTCCACAAGACAAAAATAAGTCTTTTGAAAATGCCTGAGGACGAATCTTCACTCCTCCCTTTCGTTTGATGATTGTGATCCTCCCCAAATTTTGTTTTCAGGGTGCACCAGATGCCAATAAGCACATATTTTTCAATGGCATTCATTCAGAAACTCCCACCTCCACCCTTGAAAGGCCCATGGCCCGCTTTTTCACAACTCAGCATCAGGTGTTCTCGATAAAGCGTAATTTGCTAAGAAGCAGAAAAAAAAGTCAGTCTTTGGAAACACTCACGCTAAAATCAGTAAAATTGATTTCATTTTGACTCCTTTATAATTTTTTGTTGTTATCTTTCTAATCACTCAGACACATGGACTAATAAAAATAAATTTATTTATATACACAAATAGTAATATATATGTATGTATTGCAATATTTCTAGCTGGTTCACACAACAAAAACTTCTTAAGACTGTTCTCAAATCCAAATTGGCTACTTTCTGACATATTTTTTAATTCATTTTTGTTTGCAAATGCATGAAATTGGCAGATGTTCTCTTTCAGAAACTATGTAACCGAAACATATTTTCCATTTTTTGGTAAAGGCAAAAGATTGTTTAGAAAATACTGTCAAAGTCAGCGTTATGAACTGAATACCCGAGTGGCAGCCCGAGAACTGCGAGAAACGTGTCATCACATGACCAGAATTACTTATAGCTCAATAAGTAATCTATTTATCAAAAAATGGAAAACTCATTTCGATTCCAAATTGCTTCCATAGTCAAGCCTGTCAATTTTATTCCTTTGCGTTTAAAAATGAGTCAAAAAATACACCAGAAAGTTTTGTGTTGTTGAGTAGGTCATTTGAGAACCACTTTAAGTGTTTATGAAATAAATTCCAGCATGATAAACTACAGAAACTAACTCTCAAGTGCTCTGAAGATTATTAAATAATATGCATATATCAATCAATAAATACTTTTCCCAGTGTTGTATAACATAATCAGAATTTGCAGTGTGAGGGGGGGGGGGAGAAATTACAGTTTACAGTGATCTGGAATTTACCATCACAATAGTGCTCAAACAACAAATCAAAATAAAGAAGTTTTCTTATATAGCATTACACTTGCACTTTTACAGCGTGATATATGATTTGATTAATTCTGAACACAGCAAAATTAGAATTCGTTAATTCATTGTGGTTAATGTGCCTTGCTTCTGAATTTTTTTTTCAAACTCAAATAGTAACGTAAATGAAGAGAATGTCTGTACTAATTATTTTTCAGATCTAAAATTTGTATAAAATTTTTTTTTTTAAACTATACATTACAGCACTAGCATGATGGAAAATAAAAATAAAAATCAGAAGTGCATATAATTTGGTGATTCTCATTAAAGAAAAAAAAAATCTTTGCTCAACAACATGAAACTTTCTGATACATTCACGGAACCTTTTCAAAAGTAAAGAATATTGCATGTAATTTTTAATCTAGTTGTGTGTTAATTTTTTGATAAATGTATTGCAACTTGAGTTATAAGCGATTGTTATCTCATGACCACCTCTCTTGACCTGTCGCATCTCAAAAATTGGCTCAAATATGCCAACGTCATTTTTTGAACAGTCCTTTACTTTTATCGAAATATGGATAATGTTATTTGATTTTATTCGTTTATTTATTTTTGCATTGTAGTAGAGGGTATATGGTAGTACAGTAGAGTGCCACAAATCTGCCAGCATCCGAGATCGGCCCAGGTTTGCAGATATAAACATCTTTCCTCCGTGGTGCTAAAAGAATGAAGTTTGAAGTTGGCAGAAAATGATGTCATTCCAAAGCAAATGATCGATTCAGGACATTTTCATCTCTGTTCTCAAAGAACGCAGCAAAATTTGGGACTGAAGTGAAGAGTAGAAGACTGAGTACACACATGTGTGTTGATCGGTTTGAGAAATATATTTGGGAATTTCATAGGTCGTTAACTCTGCTATCTGTTTACCTGTATCTAATCACGTGCGAGATGTTGTTTTTATTCTTCATTTAAGTTGTTTTTTGATATTTTTTTTATGGTGAAGTATCTGAAATATGGAAAAGCGAAAGTATGTTGCATTCACGGTGCTACAAAAAGTTGAAATTATAAAAAAAATTGACTGATGGGCCAACACCTAAATATATAGCGGATACGTATGGCATTGCTGTAAGAACAGTTTACGATATTCGTAAAAAAAAAAAAAAAAAAATGGAATTCTACACAAAAAGTGATTTTAGTGCTGGAATCCAGAATCGGAAATCCTTGCATAAATCAAAATTAAAAGATTTAGATTCCATTGTGTACGAGTGGTTCAGACAGCGGTGTGGCGATGGAATACCGATTTCAGAACCACTTCTTAGAGCAAGAGCCAAAAAATTTCATGCCAATTTGGAAATAAAAGAACCATGTGATTTTAGTTCAGGTTGGTTGAAACGCTTTAAGAAAAGGCATGGTATTCGCTACTTGAAAGCATGTCATGTGGAGATAAGCTCTCTGTAGACAAAGTATCTGTCGAGGAGTTTGTTGATGATTTTGCTGAAAAAGTTTCTGATGAAAATTTATCACTGAGCAAATTTTCAATATGGACATGACAGGTCTGTTTTGGAGATGTCTTCAAAGAATAACTGTTTTGCTTTGCATGAATGCATCAGGAACTTTAAAATGTAAACCTTTGGTTGTGGGTAATAGTGCCAGGCCACGTTCTTTTCCCATTCCTGGTAAATCACCACATATTATAAAGCAATTCCCAGTCATTTATAAGAATAACCAAAATTCATAGTTTACCAAAGATATCATTACTGATTGTTTTTTTAATAATTTTGCGAAAGAAGGTCGAAAACATTGTAATGGCATTGGATTAGCATCTGAGTGCAGAATTCTTTTACTGTTAGACAATTGTGCAGCCCATCCAAATACAGGAGTGTTGCAGACTGATAACATAGTAGTCCAATTTTTACCTCCAAATACAAGTTCCTTGATCCAACCTATGGATCAAGGTATTATACAAAGTTTCAAGTCTCATTAGAAAACTGAATTCATGTAGAAAATCCTTGATATAGATCCATGTCTGAAATTAACAGATTATAAAAAACATTTCAACCTAATGGACTGTGTCAATTACAATCAACTTAGTGAAAAATCTGCTGGCTGAATCGTGGAATTTAGTTTTACAATCAATACAAGTTGTAAATTTCCAACTGGACGAAAAATGTCCGGGCCAGGATTCGAACCTGGGATCGCTTGGCTGAAGCCGCCACGCTCTACCACTGAGCTATCCCGGTCGAATCTGGAGGGCATAATTCATCCAGTTAACCTTATTGATCAAAGCTATCCCGGTCAAATTTCGACTGGGATAGCTCAGTGGTAGAGCATGGCGGCTTCAGCCAAGCGATCCCAGGTTCGAATCCTGGCCCGGACATTTTTCGTCCAGTTGGAAATTTACAGCTTGTATGATTACTTTACCAATTTGAAAAATTGTGTTAAAAAATAATCTAGTGTATTCACGTATCCAGCGTTTACTGGAGTTCCATTATCTGTGATCTTTTCTGTTGAGCTGATTAAAATATCAGACCAGATGCTTTGATCAATAAGGTTAACTGGATGAATTATGCCCTCCAGATTCAACCAGGATAGCTCAGTGGTAGAGCGTGGCGGCTTCAGCCAAGCGATCCCAGGTTCGAATCCTGGCCCGGACATTTTTCGTCCAGTTGGAAATTTACAACTTGTATGATTACTTTACCAATTTGAAAAATTGTGTTAAAAAATAATCTAGTGTTTACAATCAATGTTGATTAATGTATGGCCAAACTCCTTTTTTATTGACAATGAAAGCTATGATAAGGAATTTACTGGATTTAATGTCGATCCAGTAAAAAAAAAAACAGCAAATGAACTGTTGTTGTTTGCAAAAGCAGTAACAAAAAAGGACAACATATTTGATGAAAATGAGATTATGGACTGGATATCTAATTCTGATGAACTCAAAGAACAGTATCAGATGACTGATGGTGAAATAGTTGAGAGTGTTTTGAATCCAGCCAAAAGCAATTCTGATGATGATGATGACTTGGATAATTTTGAGAAAACTCAGTTTGATGAGGGTTTAAATTTAGGACAGAAATACCTTGAATTCTTAAAGCAACAAAATTGTGTAACTGAGCAGGAACTAATGACTATCTATAACCTGCAAAAAAAAACTTAAACTAGAACAAACTAAAGTTTTAAAACAGGCCACATTTGAACAAATGTTTTCAAAGGTTAAAAAATAAGCTGTTTTGTTTATATTGTTTTCAGATATTGTTTTTTTTTCTGTTTATTAAAATTTTCATTTATAATAAAATTATTTAATATTAAATAATTTAATAATCTTATATAAAAGTGTTTTGTTATTAATGTTGTTTTATTTTATTTGTCCTATTTGTTTTTTTAAACCTTTATTAATTATTGTTCTTTTAATGACCTAAAATCTGCAAAATCCTGAAATCTGCATGACATCGTCTCCCAAACAGTGCGTATTTCTGGCTCCCTACTGTATATGCTGTATACTTTCTGGATTTTATTTTTAAATATAATTTTTTTTTTCATACCCTCTGCTTAAAAAACAAGAACGAAAAATCATGCGTCAAGCATAGATTATGTAACACTTTCCAACGCTTCCAAAATAATTTTACAAATCATACCGTTTAATAAGCTGAAAGATAACATCTAAGTAAACAATTTGGAAAACGCATAACATATTTAAAAACATAATTTCAGGAATTTCCAACGTATACAATATTCGGAAAAATATCCAAATACTTTTTTTCAGCCTTGTATAGGATCTATAGATTTGTATATATACTACATAGGATGCTAAATTTTAGTTCAGTTAAGAAACACGTAGCACAGTTTAAAATTCTCCTTCTGGAGTTTCTGTCAATAAACGGAAATGTGTTCGTGAACTTTTGTGCTTCCCTGTGTATGATCTACAGAATTTATACCCACCACGTAATAAACAAAAAGTGAGTTAAATTTAAAATCGCGTTCAGTAACTTAAAACACACTTCCAGGAATTATTGTTAACAGACAGTAGAGAATTCTTTTGTGTGTCCCTGTAAATGAACGATGACTGGTTTAAACACAATATTTTGTAGTAAGTCTCTTGTAATGCACCTTAGTGATATATATAATTTTCAATGTGTTTAAAATAGTGAAATATTATTTAAATAAACCACGGACGATTTTTTTTCATAGACATAATGTAACAGAATTCTTTTGACTGTCCCTGTAAATTAACTATAAGTGCTATGCACACCCTATTCCATATTAAGCTTCTTGTAATACACCTTAGTGATATATATCAATTAGAATGTGTTTGCAATTGTGTAACATTATTAAAATAAACCGCAAATGATTTTTCCCCATAGACCGTAATGTAACAGAATTCTTTTGAGTATTCCTGTAAAAAAACTATAAGTGCTACGCACTTCAGTTGAAATAGGGAACATGCTATAGATAACGACAATAACATATAAAAATTACAAGGCAATCCGAGCATATTTACGGGAGTTAGAGCACGGACAGACGCCAGACGGCCAGACAAACCAAAGTCATAAACACTTTTCAACTAGGTTGGAAAGTGTTAAAAAGAAAGCTAACATATTCTAGAGTCCTTATGTTGTTGGGTAACCCGATTTTACCCGGCGGGCGGTTCGGGTCAGGTTGATGCTAATTTTTTTATTTTATTGCCTTTACTTTGGATTTACTTTAAATGTTTCAGGTTGGGTTTTTTCACTCAAAAAATGAAAAAAAAATCATTTGTGATATTTTTATACACAGAGACAGTTTATTTATATAATATTTTCATGCACATGCATTAAAATTAATGTCAACTTTATCAGTTTTGATATAATCATTTTACTGCATGAAATACATACATTAAAATTAGTGTTAACTTTATACAGTTTTGATATAATCATTTTATTGCATGAAATATTTGAAGTATATTTCTCTGATCGTGCATGGTGATGTGTGCTGTACTTAGAAAAAGAAGTGGGGGGGGGGGGAGATTCAAAATATTTTTGCTTTGCATTTCACCTCACAACTTAGACCCTTGACCTTTTGCTATTTGCAGAATTGGAGAATGGGAATAGAAAAGTGAATGGGGTGGGAGGTTTGATTTCTTTCTTCCTTTTCGGGCAATCGTGAAATCATTAAGTATGGAGAAATTGGTATCGCATGCTGTTGTATACAGTCTTTTCTTTTCAGAGAATGACTGTGCTTGGAATGTGGTAGATAGATGAATGGAATGAAATCTTGTTATTTTGCAGAGTTTTTTCACGTGTGTTCATTTGCAGTTTTTGTCTGTTCTGAGTTTGTTTCCAGTTTTTATCTTTTGTGAAAGATAATTTCGGCTATTATTTAAAGTGCTCGTTATATTATGCTATTTATATTATGAAGTATCTTACAGAAAAAGATGATATTACTGAGCTAGAAAAACAAATTACAAATAAATTTTGTTGGGAATGGCTTGAAATAAAAAAGACTAATTGGAAGAAAAATTAAGCATATGGAGCAGAAAAATAGAAGTTTCCAGCTGTTGTTTTTGTATAATTTGTAATTCATCAATAAAGTATCAAAGTGAAGGATTTAAAGCTTTGTATAATCATTCGAACACAAAAGTGCATAAGAAGGCTCAGAAATCTGTGAAAAATGCACAAATTTGATATTCGCTTTACCCTGGACGGAAAGATGTTTCAATTAAAGACTAAACCCGAGCTGCAGATTTATCAACTAGAAAAGCTAGAAGTGAAGCCCTTTTATTAATTTTTTTAGCTGAACATTCTTTTTTATTTTCTATGGCTCCTCGTATTATTGAGCTGGCTAAAACTTTATCACGGGATGTTTCAGCATTGAACTCCTTTGATATTAGCAGGATGATAGCATCCTATAAGTTAAAATATGGACTCGCAAAAACCATAAAAAAGGAACAAATTAGCAAATTGAATTTTTTTTTTTTTTCAATTTAGATGAGAGTACAAATAGAGCTTCTGAGAGTATTCTGGTCATACTTGTTCATTATTTTTTTGGAAGAAAAGAAGAAAGTTGTTTTGAGACACTTAGCTTCAATAAAATTGCCTGCCTGTAATGTAGAGTCGATATTTAATAGCATTGTATCTGTTTTTGATGAAAATGGATTACCTTGGTTCCATTTAATAAGCGTCTTAATGGATTCCTGCAACACCATGCGTGAAAGAAGAAGAGGAATCAAAACAAAAATAAGAAACAAGAAAGCGAGTTATTTATTAGATATTGGTGGTGAAACGTGCTACACAGCAAATAATTGGGCAAAACAATTTACTGCACCATTTTTGAAGCATTTGGAGATTCTATGTGAGAACATATATTTTGATTTGAAGAGCACTGACGAAAGAGAAATATTTTTAAAAATAGGTTCACTCCTTAAAGCAATTAAAACCAGTAAACTGACCAGACCACCGTTGATTGTAATACTTGTAGTTAATAAATTGCTTGTATATTTATGGGATGCACTAATAATTTTTTATTTTTCGTGGATCGGTGTAGATTCTGTAGTATATGAAGATTTTGTTAAAGAAATATATGAAAAAAGACAAATAAATACTGATGAAATAAAAGTTATCCAAAATATACAGACTGTTCTTTAAAAAAAATTCTAGCAGAGGACAGAAAAAAAAAGAAAGAACAGGATTGTACAGAGACTCTTTGTTTCATAAAAAAAAAAAAAAAAAAAAAAAAAAAAAAAAACTTTGCTCTATATTGGTGTGTACTAAGCCGTTTTGCCTCAATTCAACAAATATGTAAAATTGTTCCAAAGTGAAGAATGTCTTTTGCATGAATTGCATATCATATGCAAATGTTTGGTTTAACTAACAATTCTTTGCACTATTTTTAAAGCATGAAATTGTGTCTAGTATGAGCACTTATAAAGATATTTTAAAAGTAGATGTTACAAAGTCTGAAAATTACCTTCCAAATAAATTAATTTTTACTGGAATGGCATCTAATATGAGTAACAAAATACTGAATACTAGTTAGCAAGAATTTATGAAGATTTTAAAACAGGGATATTCAAGATGTGCTGCATATAAATCATATATAAGATGCATATATAATGCATATATGATCAATGCATATGCATTATATATGCATTGCATTGATCATATATTATATATGCATATGCATATGATATGCAATGATATGCATATATAATATATGATCAAGCTGCATATATAAGATGTGCTGCATAAAGGTAAATCACTTTAAGTGATTTATCTTCTTTCTTTCTTTCTTTTTTTTTTTTTTTTGAAAAAATGTTTTTAAATATCTTTTGTAATACATATAGACTGCATTTTAGGGTCCTTAGTATATAATTTATGCTTGTTTCATGAATACTTGGAATAAATTTCGTCACTGATTAGAGAATTTGAGCTTTCCATATTTAGCAAGATAATTTTTACTCTTCATTTGATGGAACCATTCAGATGTCATGTATATAATTTGCATTAAATCTAATTTGTACTTGTTTCATGAATACTTGGAATAAATTTCATCACTGATTAGAGAATTTGAACTTTTCATATTTAGCAAGACAATGCTTACTCTTCATTTGATGAAACTATTCTGTTGTCATGTATATAATGTGCATTAATGAACCCTTAGCATATAATTTATGCTTGTTTTATGAATATGTGGAATAAATTTCGTCACTGATTAAAAAAAAAAAAAGAACTTTCAATATTTAGCAAGACAATTTTCACTCATCAGTTGATGAAGCCATTAAATTATCATTGGAATTAAGGTAAGTTTATCAAATTATGTTTTCTTACAATAGTACACTACAAAAAAATAGCAGTAATTATGATATTCTTATGCAGTTACATAATAAGTAACGGATATCAGAATTTTGCATCGATAATTTTCAGGGTTTTTCACTTTGTGTCACAATCACCCCTGGTGGAATCACACTGACATTTGATTAACTGCAGTAATAAATTCTGAAGAATAATTTCAACATCAATCATTAGAGATGAAGTAAATAGGTTAAACTGATTTTCATATTTCTTGAAATTCAAAAATTTGCTTTTAAATTGATTTTTTAATATATTTTTAGTATATTCTAAAAAATTTCACTCCAATGATTTTTGTAATAATGTCTGACAGCATTTAAAATGCATTTTCTTTTTGAAAATTGTTTTATCAAAGTAATAAATTCTATTTGAAAATGCTAATGCTGTTAAATAACAAGATAGCAATATGAAATTTCCCTTGTTGAAGTTTCCTCAGGTGCTTTGTAATTTAAAATTAAGACTCCAAGTACTTCGTCTGTTGGCGGTCTTTTAATAATACACATTCATAATTTGCTGATTTAAAATGGAAATTGTAACCTTGTATAACAGTTTAAAAATAACAGTTAAATCTTTATGATGGAAAGAAGTCAAATATCATTATAAGAAGATACATGTGTTCATCTTCACTACCCATATTTCGAGATATTTTCCAGATTGATGATGATTAAGCTTCTATTTACAAATATAATATAAGTTTATAAGCACTATAAGTTTTAAAGCACATATCCAACTTTTATAAATCTATCCTCTATATATCTGAAGCAAGTCGACAAAGCACAGCCGTAAGCATCCTTTTCTGGAAGTAACTCAGGGCACTTTTGAACCCCCCTCATCCCCCATACCTTTGCACTGGAGTTTCACAAAAACCTGAAACTTAGTTTATCTAGAGTATGTGGCACACAGAACCAAAATTTTAAATTTCACATTTGTCTTTTCTAGTTCAGACGATATATGAACGCAAAGTTTTGCTTTTTTTTATCACTTACTCACTCACCCGTCATCAAAAAGATATTCCCATAAAAGATTCCCATAGCCCTAGGAACTTGAAATTTGAAATAAAGGTAGTGTTTAGGATACAAAGAAAGGAAAAATTTCAAAATCCAGAAAATTAAAAAAAAAAAAACATTAGAAAATTCCAAAAATTCCAACAAAATTGAAAGTTGAAAATAATTTGATCTTGTAGTTTTAGAAATTTAAAATTTGGTGTGAAGGTAGTATTTAGGATTTAAAAAAAAAAAAAAATTAAAAACACAATAAAAATCAAAAATTAAATAAAAAAATAAAGGTAGCATTTAGGATACAAAAAAAAAAAAAAAAAAAAAATTAAAAAATTAAATTAAAAAAAAATTGAAAAATTGAAAATAATTCGCTTTTGCAGTCTTAGAAACTTAAAATTTGGTTTAAAGGTAGTGTTTACGATTAATAAAAGGAAAAATTCGAAAATGAAATCCAAAAATTGAAATATTTGTAAAAAATCAAAAATTCGAAAATATTTTGTTGTCCTAGAAACTTGAAATTTGGCATAAAGGTAGGGTTTAGGATACAAAGAAAAAAAAAATGAAAAAAATTCGTAAATTTAGAAAAAAAAAATTAAACATATTTGGAAAAAAAAAATCGAAAAAAGTTTGATTTGTTAAAATTAAAGAAGGTTTAAGCTGAATAGTTAAGTTGTAGAGCTGAAAAATATGTAAATAGAAAAATGAACAGTTGTTGGAAGGTTTTCCTGGTTGAGTTCATTTACCATAAGTATAAGTACTTGAATGCTTCAGAGTTCAGTATTGTATGTTTAAATATTCAGTGGCAAAGGAAAGATACAGTTTTGATAGAGAAGGCTGACGTTTATTAGGTTCTAACAGACATGACAATAATATATGCAAAGGTAGAACTTTCATGAACTTCGTATCGTATAGTTGACAGTGTAAACAACAAAAGGTTTTGTTGATGATTACAAGAGTTTCAACATTCAACAGAGCAGATGATTGCAGACATGATTATGTAATAAAAATAGATAAAATGAAAACTCGCATCCATCCTTTCATAAATAAAATCAGGTTGTATATAAGCTTAAAATACTATTAAACATCCAGGACTTGGACCAACCAAGCCCAGATTTCCTTGATATGTTCCTATTATCCATAGGCGTAACTAGAGCTATTTTGTGGGGTGGGCACAGGCCCCCAACTTCATAAGTCCTTTGTATGTGTGTATGCGTCCAGTGGCAGAGCCCAAGGGGGGGGGGGAGGGGTAAAACCCCTTCCAGAGCTAAAAAAATATTATAATTGCCGCTTATATGAATCACTAGTTAAGCAAATTAGACGCTTTCATGAATCGAAACTAATGTTAATATTAAGTTTTTTTAGTTTATTTGAAATTCGCAGCTTTGTTGAATCAAATTATATTCAACAAAGTGATTAAATTAGACCGCGAATATTATATTTAAACTGTGGAAGCGTATATTAGATCTTAGATGCACTGGTTAAGTGAAAACTGTCATTTGTTTTGAAAAAGGGTAGCAATTACATTTTTCAGACATCTTACAGTAAAAGAATGATTATTTCGACCGTCATATGCTTTGAGTATTATACAGTGGATAGTTTTTAAATTGAATTTCTGTCTTTGCTCCATGTTTAAAAGGATAATAGACATCAATTTCCAGGAGAAAAAAGAAAAAAAAAACATAAAATATATGTTTATAGGTTTTTCTCAGTTTCAGACTTTCTGTTAAGGTCTGCACCGGAGAAATTTCTAGGTTCGAGCGCGACCCGACTTGTAGAAAATTTTTTGCCCCTCAGCCGGGTATAAAAGTTAAAAGTTCGATCCGTATCGTAAAAAATATATGTATGTATATTAAGCCGGCCTGGCACATAAAAAAAAAAAAAAAAAAAAAAAAAAAAAAAAAAAAAAAAGGCTAAAAGTTAGACTCGAATCCGATCTGGGCCATACACATAGTTTATTGGCTCGACCCAGTATAAAAGCTAGAATCTTGGCCCGACCCGGCCCGGCTCATACAAAAACGTAATTATCCCTTCCCAGCTTGCCTGAATTTCAACAAAAACATATTTTTACACTGGTATGGTTAAAAATTGTCTTCTACGAGGAGTTCTGACAAAAATATTTATTGTAGTTTTTCTTTTCATGTTGTTTGCATTCTTCGTTTTTTTTAAAAACACTTTGTGCTGAGATATTTATTTTGTTACTGGATCTCGATTTGTATGCAAATGTCGAAGTTGTTATTAATAACTTTAATCCATATTACATGGCTTGGAGACTTAAAAACCTGAAAATTCTTATAGTATAGTAAAAATTTCTAAGACGGAATCGCATAGGAGAACAGAAATATCCGTTATAGGAAAGTTACCTTCTTAGCATATTACACTGTTGGTTGTAAATATATTACATTCTTTTCTCACGTATTATTATGTTCATTTTGCATGGATAAATACATTTTTCCGTTTGAAACAGGATTCTGGCATGGGCAGGTTCTTTTTCACACGCTTTATTGTACTTTAATTTTATTGCCTAGAAAATGAACTATTCTTTAAAAAGAAAAAATTGAAAATTTTAATATAGAACAATGACGATTTAAAAATATATGCATTTTTTTGCAAAAATTGTTGGGCCGATCGAAATTTTACTGATTTTTGCATGGGTCAAGTCAGGGCAGGCATGGCCAATTATTTTCATATGGGCTTGATAAAAACAGGACCCGAAAATTTCAACTCGTCCAGACCTTTAGGAAGAATGAATTCCAGTTTCAGCCCTGCCTGGAAAAAAGGAAGCCAGGCCCGGTCCGATTGCCATGAATGAAAATAGGCCGAAGACTGGCCCGTGGGTTGGTCCGGTTTCGGGCCAGGACCGAGCCCAAACAGACCTCTGCATGTGCATCTTGTTTTGTGTTTTTGCTATCAGTTATTTCTAAGACCAAGGTAAGTGAGTGATGCAGGTAAAAATCTTTGACAAAGTAAGAATTAAGAAAATGTGCTATAAAGATATAAATGTAAAATGTGTTTTTGATTGAACAGATTATTGCAGTGTTTCATTTGAACAATTTGTTCCTGAGGGGTGGGGGGGGGGACTATATATTTAAAGAGTGTAGTTTATTAGCTATTAAGGTAGCTCGAAAGGTTTTTCAGGCCACGCGTTCCCCGGAGGAAAGAAGCACTGATTGCAATTTTATTGACTTTGACTTACAGATACATGCCTATGAGCAAGGTTTTCAAAAGAAAAGCGTTAAATATGAAGCATTTTCGTAGAGTTTATAAAATTTACTATAATTACACACAAACTTATGCTAATTATGCTTTAACTGAAATTAATAAGTAATAAATTAGTTATACACTTATTAAATCTTAAATAATGCTGCCTGACATATTGTTTTTCATGTGGACAAAATTACAGTCGTGTTTAAATCAGATAAGAAGTAAAAACTGGAATATCTTTTAGAGTTTTAGCTATAATGTATTTCATTTAAATAAATGTATATATAAGTAGATCCTTTCGCCCTTACTTACAGGGAGGGGCAGAGAAAGTTAAAAAGTACCCTCTTTTTTCAAAATTGTTATTATAATGTATTTTCTTTTTTTTCCACGGCCGAAGGCAGGTACAACCTATCTTTCATTCTGCATAGGTGTTTCTAACAGAAAACTAAATACAGTACAAAGTCCAAAATCCGGAATCCTCCGGACTTCAGCGATTCCGGATTTCGGATTTTTCCGAATTTTGGATCATTTGCAGTTTCCCCCCCCCCCCCCCCATATTTATTTATGACAAACTCATTTCAATACTGAAAAATATTATACTGAAGCAAATTAAATATTTAAAAAAATGAATATATTTTTTAAAAAGGTAAAAAAATAATAATCTACACCCCACCCCCGTTTATTTTACTGAAATAAGGTAACAATAAAGCAAATATTTCAATAGAGGAATATATATATATATTTTTTTAATTATCACAATTTCAGGAAATTTTACTTACAAAACGTAATTCTTCTGTTAGGTAATTGAATATGTCCGTTATTTTACGCTGCTTTATCAATTATAAATCATTTGCAGTTATTAAAAAACTAATCAACCCCCCCCCCCCCCCCTACACACACACACACACCGATTTATTTACGTCAGGAAGGCATTTGCAATGCTGTATAAAGATACACACTAATACGATATTCCAATAAAATAATATATTTTTTAAAAGGTTTAAAAAAAACGTTATTATTTGTTTTTATGCTCCCTATTGTTCCCATTTGATGTTCTCAAAGGGTGCTGCGCACTGCCCTTTTTGTTTTAAGTGCCGATGCGCCCTGCTGTTTTTAGACGTGAAAAATGTGTCCTGCCCCTTTTCCATGTTATCTTCTTTACGTCGTCTATTTTTTTCCCCTTTAAAAATATTTTTTTCGTGCAAAAATAGAAGAAAACAGAAGCTTTGACCCACATGTCATCATTCCTAATCCGCTTAACAAGCCTAGCCTAATAATTAAAAAAAAAAATCTGTGCATGGTTTCTTTCTGCATAACGAAACATAGTATCTACTGAAAGCTAACGATCTCATTCTGATAACTTTCGACTTCGGAAGTTACGGACTAAAATAAACAAAACAAACAGCCAGATAATTCAATCCTTTCTTTTTCTTTTCAGCTACTCTAGTGGCCTTTTTTGTGTGGTGCTCAGATTTTGGAATAAATTATCATATTTTGATAAAATTTGGGAAAACAGCCTAATTTGCTATTATTGCAACTTGCTGTAAATTTGAACATAATTCGTCAAATAACGACGGAGATATTTTTTTATTTTTTATGGTAAGGAAAACGTTTTTTTTCATTCTTTAGTTTTAATTACTTTTTTCTGTTTTCCTACAGCTAAATACAACTATGAATGCGGCGCTTCCTATGGAATATTGGGAAGTCGCCAATAAAGATTATCAGACATCTATATCACGGCTTCAATTTATTGAATAAATTGATGCAATTTTCGGAGATTGGTGGGGAGGGGAGGGCGTTGAGTAAGGAATGATCGAATAAAAGCGTAAAGATATCAAATTGGAAAATATATGGAGACAAATATAACAGAAGCGGGAAAAACGATTCAGTCCAAGGCATATATAAATAAATATTTAAAAAAAAAAAAAAAAAAAAAAAAAAAAAAAAAAAAAGCTAGTTTCCAAAATGTCCGGATTTTGGAGAATTCCGAATTTCGGATGTCCGGATTTGAGACTTTGTACTGTATAGATAAATATTCATACATGCAAACATTATACACACATACAAACTAGAAATACAATAAACCCAACAAGTGTGAAAAATTAGCCAGAGCCAGGAATCGAACCTAGGACCACAGCATACAAGACTCATGCTCTAACCACTGAGCTACCCCGGCCAATACCTGGGTCTGCAATTTCTCACTAATAAATTGCAGACCCAGGTGGCCGGGGTAGCTCAGTGGTTAGAGCATTAGTCTTGTATGCTGTGGTCCCAGGTTTGACTCCTGACTCTGGCTAATTTTTCATACTTGTTGGGTTTATTGTATTTATAGCTTGTATGTGTGTATAATATTTGTGTGTATGTTTAGACTTGGATGCAGGCGTTATTTTTGTGTGATTTAATAGATAAATATTCTCCAACATCATGAAAAAGGTTAAAAACAAATAATATTTAGAAAGCAAACATACTTAACACATAAACAATGTGTTTTAAAAAAAAGTAGAACAATCTGTAGAAGGTGGTAGAGCACACTATACAATTAAAGATTTTTGTATAGGAAACCAAGTCGCGATCCATTTATTTAGTGAAAAATATAGGATATAGGAAGTCAAGTCGAATCCAAGTATTTTTAGAGAACTTTAATAATAATGAAGATATTTTAACGAAATTTTCAGTATACTGTATGCGAAATTAGATGTCAAATAAAGTGCTGGAAGTACACAGTAATTCAGTTAATTTAATGAAAATTTTGACTTAAAATTAGAAACAACTTATTATCAAGGTTATTATTTAGGAATGCCATTGATCAATGGAGCCAACTTTTGAAATATATTGTATGGGCCCAAATTTTTTAAGCAAAATAGCACGGCACGTTTTATTATTTGCTTATGTTATTCGTGAATTCTTTTGCATAATAATGTTAATATTTACTATAATATCATAAATATCAATACAAATTAAAAACACAAGAAGCAAAGCTTTTCAGTCATTTATGAGCTTTATAATTATCAGGATTGGGACACTAAAATATAGATAATGTTCACTCACTGATTTATACTCACTGATCAAAAGGGGTATAATGGAGGGCATACGAAGTTACTCGCCGTATACATTTTAGAATCTTTTTTTTTTTTAAATGCTCCGTATACATTCTCTTTCTCAAACAAATCTATAGCATAGTCATTAAAGTTCACATGATTCTTGCATTTACCTTTTGGTTTACATACGACAACAATACTGCTGATCAAGTATATAGGAAATTGAACTGTTGAGAGAAATTTAATGATTATATATGTACTGAAGAACATTTAGTGCTCTTGAAGTCTCTGTTACGGATGTCAATGCTATTTTCTAACGTCAACAAAATGAAATTTTCATAATGAACAGAGGAAGGTATATTCAACTAAGTAAATTATATCCAAGGCACAGGACTAACGCCCAGGACTCGAACCTGGGTACTTTGGTTTGCCGTAACAACGCTCTCCCTACTGAGCTATCCCGACGATATCCTGGGCTGGCATATTTCACTCTTATTTGTTGTCCAACAAATAGAAAATGAAATTTTGTTTCAGAGATTTAAAAATTTAAATAAATACGTAGTGAAATAAAACAAGGGGAATTAGGTGGGTCAGGGGAACAAATTATTGGGCGGGCTCAACGCTAAAGCCCCACGGGCCCATATAAGTCGGCACCACTGCTATTCATTGTGCCATTGAAATTTTTAAGATGACTAGAAGTTCCGAGAGAGACCCAATTTTAGGCATAATGTCTGGGTGTCCCAATACATCTCTTTAATGTCCCAGTTTTAAACACAGCACTTAAACTATCACTTCTCCAAAATTCATTTTTTTTTAAATGAATGTTTTGATTCTTACCGAATTCCACTTCTCCAACAGCAAAATGTTGAATTGTGTCTATTACAGAAAACTGTCTTGAGAAAAATTTTGTGGTTCCGATAGAACGAATACCATATAGATATAATTTATACATGTCTGAAAAATGTATACAACTGAAACCTGTCTAAAATGTAGAAGTTTTCCGATCACTGTAATTTTATGCAGGTAAAGTAAACTGAATCTATTTATTTTAAGAATGAATAAACGGAAAAATTAGAGAAAATTTTTCTTGAAATCATTAATGTAAACTCTAAATTTGTTTAAAAATTCTAAGAAATGTAAGAATGTAAAAAAGAATATTTTGAAGAGCGGAAGGAAAAGATTAGTTTTTATTTTGATGGACGAATACATTTAAATAAGCAAAAGACAATTAATGTTTCCTTTAACTGCAGTAAAAATGATACGTCAGCCTGAGATTCTGACAAGAAAAATTAAAATATGACTTCAATTTGACTCACCTTTAATTTACAGTATTCACATAAATCGTTTATTTTAAATGAAAAGGGAGGATGTATGATTGAGCTCTTAAGGGGATTGGGGTGGGTGGGTACTTCACTTACGCGAAAACATCCAATATTTAGTTTGCATTTTCATATTTTTAAAATGATTTTCTATTTTATTTTTTGCATTGGATAGTTGAGGTCAATCTCTACATAGACCGCATTTTACTTTTTCTTATGTTTTTTTTTTAAATCTTCGAAACCGGTACTGAAAACAGAGCCGTAGCTAGGGGGATGCCAGGGGGGCTCAGCACCCCCTGAAAATTTTTGAGCCCCCCCTGGGAAAGTTGCCAAGGCCACCAAAAGAAATTCTGTTTCAAAAATCCAAATGAAATTCTCTTCAAAAATTGAACTAAGTTTTGGGGGCTTTTTACAGTTTTACATAAATACTAAATTGCAGCATTTATTTAAAAACTGCAAATAAGTGCTTCAAAATGTGCGCATCCTATCTGCACATACTCAGAATTAGCTACCTTTTGCTGATGCAAACATTCCCTTTTGCATTAGTTATATACTCAAATTTTTCATTTTGTAGCGTTTTTCATTATTAGCATAAAACAAAGTTATTCTAATAAGTTATAGCCAATTTAAATACAAGTGGTTTTAGCTTTTGACTAGACACAAAAATAATTTTAAAATACAAAATACACCCTTGATTGTTCTAATGTTTTTTATCATATAAAAACATAACTTTAAATTCTTAAGGGCAAGGAATATTCAGAATAAAATTAAAGGTTGAAACTCTTTTGAAACAGGAAAACTGTCAGCTTTTTATTTACTTATTGACATCATCACTTATTACTTCACTAGTATAATTATGCACTGAAAATGTTCATTATGCAGCCAGTGATGTAGTAATAAAAAAAACAGAGGGCATACGCTTTAGGCAGAGGGTATACCCTAAAAAGTATATGCTATACTGTTTTTGAGAAGAGGGTATACGGTATTCCTTAAAATAATCCAAAAAGTATACTGCATATCCACCATATATCCTCCATTACATTGTCTGCAGCCTTTACTTTTCTTCGCATCAAACATAGTTATAAACAATTTAATAAGAAATATAGTGCCTACAATATGAATATACACTAATTTACCTTTCTATATAATACTTTGATCATATATATCTGTGTTTGTGCGTGCATGTCTCAGAGATAGAGAGAAATAGTATGAGCCCCCCCCCCCCACATTTTCTTGAGCACCCCCTATTGTTTACTTCTAGCTACATCCCTGACTGAAAACGATGCGTTTTTAACACTTTCCAACCTTAGTTGAAAAGTGTTTAGGACTTCGGTTTGTCTGCCGTCTGGCCGTGCTCTAACTCCCGTAAATATGCTCGGATTGTTCTGCAATTTTTATATCTCATTGTCGTTATCTATAGCATGTTCCCTATTTCAACGGAAGTGTGTAGCACATATAGTTTTTTTACAGGCACACTCAAAAGAATTCCGTTACATTGCGGTCTATGGGGAAAAATCATTTGCGGTTTATTTAAATAATGTTTCACTGTTTTAAACACATTGAAATATATATATCTCTAAGGTGCATTACAAGAAGCTTAATATGGAATAGGCTGTGCATAGCACTTATAGTTACTTTACAGAGACAGTCAAAAGAATTCCGTTACATTACGTCTATGGAGAAAAATCGTCTGCGGTTTATTTAAATAATGTTTCACTATTTAAAACGCATTGAAAATTATATATATCACTAAGGTGCATTTCAAGAGGCTTCCTACAGAATAGTGTGTGTATAACAGTCATCGTTCATTTACAGGGACACACAAAAGAATTCTCTACTGTCTGTTAACAATAATTCCTGGAAGTTCGTTTTAAGTTACTGAACGCGATTTTAAATTTAACTCGCTTTTTGTCTATTACGTGGTGTGTATGGATTCTGTAGATCCTATACAGGGAAGCACAAAAGTTCGCGAACACATTTCCGTTTATTGACAGAAATTCCAGAAGGAGAATTTTAAACTGTGTTACGCGTTTCCTAACTGAACTAAAATTTAGCATCCTATGTAGTATATATACAAATCTATAGATCCTATACAGAGCTGAATAAAAGTATTCGGATATTTTTTCGAATATTGTATATGTTGGAAATTCCTGAAATTATGTTTTTAAATATGTTATTCGTTTTCCAAATTGTTTACTTAGATGTTATCTTTCAGCTTATTAAACGGTATGATTTGTAAAATTATTTTGGAAGCGTTGGAAAGTGTTACATAATCTATGCTTGACGCATGATTTTTCGTTCTTGTTTATTTAAAATTCAGTGGATACTCCACTGTTTTATTGCATAAAATCCTCAATTTTTAATATGTGCAAAATATGTTTATAAGAACACAATTTTTAAATTCGATACTGTATAAGTAATAGTCCTTTCAAAAGTTGACATATCACATAAAATAGTGTATAAAATCTTTTAAAAAAAAGAAAGAAAAAGAAATCAGAAGTATTTTAAAGTTTAAAATATATATATATATTCTTAAATTTTAATAGTACATTATAATTTTAAAACTACGATGATTTCTATAGTAGTGGATTGATTTTAAATTTAATTAGCTCCATCAGCATTCAGCAGAAAGAGATTTGATTAAAGAGAACTCACATGGAAAACATTTTTACCTAAAATAATTTTCGCCCAAAATAAATAAATAAAAAAGCTTAAGTTTTACCTTTTTTTCATGGGAAAACAAAAGTATTCTTCAAAATTATTTCTATCACATTTGAAAGGTGCTTATAGAGATGCATCGATTAGTGATTTTGATCCAATAGCGAATATTCGACATCTGTAAACCAGATGCTGAAAATTCGGTAGGCCTAATATTAATGTATTTTAAGATTTAAAAGTATTCAAAAATAAACTTTAAAGTAAATTGTACACCATATTTAACACAAATACTTGTGTTTTGAGGAATGAGTGCAGCAATGAGTTATTTTACAAGTAAACTTTACACACACACACACACACACAAAAAAGCTTTCAGTTTTCTTTTCTTTTTTAAGAAGAGGATGATCTTAAAAATTATTAATTAATGAAACGTTAAATTCCACAATTCCTTCTCTAAATTAAAATAAATTTATAAGAGCTCCTTTATTTTAAAATAAATATTAGAATATTGAAAATAAATTTTTAAGGACATAGAAGGGATATTTTACTGTTATATAGTGTTATTTGTCAGAAAGAAACAGTAAGTCAGTAAGAAAAAAAATTCTATTGAATTGGCAACTCGGCAAAAAAAACTTATTGCTCCTTTTGATTTATCAATGAAAATTTTAAATGCACCACAGCGAGCGATCATTTTTAGAAGTTGCAAACATACAGGATTTTCCTAAAATTTTGAAAAAAAAATTTAAGGCTAAATTTGACAATTTCAAAAATAAATTTCTGTCTTTACCAAATAGTTTTTTTTAAATAATAAATGACATTAATTAGAGGTTCGAGCAAGAACCTGTTGTGTTACATTTTCTCAAAATACAGTTTATTTTTTCGATGAGGGTGTCATGAGATAATATGTCATATAGTAAAGATAAAATACCAATATTTTAATTAATCTTTAAAATCTGATATATTGTTTATTAAAAGTTAATATTTTAATAAAAATAACTTAAATATTATTAATAATTTTTATATTAGATAATTAAATGTTGCTAAGTTTTTCTGAGAGAGCTTAGTACTACTCGTTAACTTACTAAATACAAGGTACAAGAACAAAAATAAAATAAAAATTGCAACTAAAAGCTTTCATTTAAATTGTCTCAGAATTTTATTTTTGTTGCGTTATTTCACTAAGCCCTTCTATTTATTCAGAATATCAAAGATTGATAAGGAAAAATTTACTCACAAAAAGTACATTCAGAAACATGAAGCAAAGAGCCTCGATCCATGAAGCAGCATGCAGCAATACAAACAAAAATTGCCAAAACTACAGAATTTATTTGAGCACTGATAATTACGCATGCAAACTTGGAAAACGGAAATAATCCCACACGCTTACAGCCGCAGGCAAATTGCAAAAAATTCGCCCTACCTTAACCCTCAAAGTAATGCCCCCTGCGATGATCTTCTCATTTACGACTTTTGCCGTATCTCATCACTCAGACAAATAATTGATCAGTAATTTGTCAATTACATCCTGTTTTTTAAATTGGTCATTATTTTGTAAGGAAAAAACCGTTCGGGCACCTGTGCCCCCTACTATCCCCTTCTCTCTCTTATCGGCTATCACCACAGCAGATGATATTTTTTGACTTAGTTGAAAGAATACGGAACTGGACATCTGGAACTGATTTTTTTCCTATCACCTCGTGACAAAAAAGAAAACCCTCGTTCAGATTTAGAGCTTTCAGATAATATTTCACTTTGTTCCTTTTGGAACCCTATAGACTCCGGGTCATATAACTGTTGCAAAGAATGTAGAAGACTAATAGGATTTTCTTTGTCTGTTGCTTCTTTTATACCTCACACACACACACATTTACATATGCGTGCGCGCCGTTTTCGTTACATTAGTTCTCAAATCAGAAGAATATAGTATAATTTATTGGTATAATCATTCAAATATTTAAAAATTAAAATTTTGACCATATCGCAGTCATAAAATTTTCACGTGAACTTGAAATTCTGGGGTGGGCACTGGAACTACCTGGGGTGGGCACGGCCCACCCGGCCCCCCCACTAGTTACGCCTATGCTATTATCAGGAGAACAAGAAGTGTAATGATGGCGTCCGATATTGTGTATTTATGCAATCCCAACACGAGCTAGTGAGCAAAGCCCACCTGTTGGGCCAATCAGCGTGCGACATCGGAATCGATGCAAACAATGATATGATACAAATCGCATTAATCGATTAAAGTATTCTGTCACGATCTGGTGGGGATGAAAATATTTCTGCATGGGCTACAGTCATTACTGAATGTGTTTTGGTGTGTGTAGGATGGCTGAGTTCACCGGAAAAATTAAAGCTTTCGGAATGCAGATAATTAATGATGTGAACATAATAAAAGGACTTTAACTAAAACCAAAATAAACTTAAAAGGTTTTAAGGTAAGTAAATTAACATAATTAACGAAGTTTAAAGTAATTTACATGTTGTGAAAATGTAAATAAGTGTTGTTTTTATCGGTATTTTATGCATGTTTAATAAAGATATGAGTGACTGATTTAAATGAGTTATGCTCAGGTCTTAGGTGAAATGAATAGGTGTAAGAGGCGATGAGACTGTCAATTACTTGTTTTATTCTCATCAAATGCCCACCCTTTCATTGCCTTGCAGAAAAATGAATTAAGAGTCCTCTGTTAAATAAATATGGGGACTCATAGAAATACTGGACATTTAGTCAACAGTGACATAGGCTAAAAATTTCATTTAAAAACACAAAGTGAAACCCATCTATTGTAATGAATATATTAAAAAATATTGTCACCCCCCAAAAATTTTTTTCAATTTAAAACAATGTTAATTAACAAATTTAACTAGTTAGTAAAAATTTAAATGTTTAACCACAAAGGTTAAAAAAAATTGAAAATGTGAAAAAGTTAGAAAACTTGAATATCTCAAGAACTTCTACCAATTTAAATGTTGTATAGAAAAAGTATATGCCTAATGCATATGAGAAGAGTGGTAATTTCAACTTTAAATTTTCTAACTTAACAAACTATCTCAAACACTCACAATTCTCATCTTGCACTTGATACATTAGAAAAAGATATTGTAAATATTAATACAATATCTACATAAATATGTACCATAACAGTAACACATTTTCAATTTGAAAAAGGTTACACAAAAAGAGGTGCTCCTTGACCATGCGTGCCATTTGTACAACTGAAAATCAAAAGGTACAAAAAGTTTCTCTTTATTTAACAAAACAACAAAAGAAATGCTTTAAAGTAGGCTTGTCATTTAAACTTTGAAGCTACTTCTTTCATATCAAAAACATTTGCTGCCACATCTACGCACCTTTCATATCCTTCTATTGTCAGAAGTCATTCATTCAACTTTTAATTTTCTAAATGACTAAAATAAGAAAAGAACATATTATATCAAGGGGATTTGAACGAACTTTAATTTAAATATGCATGCTGAAAAATAAACTTATTAAAATATGCTTCGGCGTCGAAGACTTAAAATAAACATAACTTTAACTGAAAATTCAGATATTTTTAAAGAATTTGAAAACAACATGGTCAAGGGCTAAACAATTCTGTTGGCTAAAAACTTATGACAATTCTTCTCATTAAAATAAACTTGTGGTATAATGTGTAAACCGATGTACTACACATTTTAAACTTTTAAAACAATGTGCAACTTTAGTTATGTAAACACTATAATTCACAATATATAAAAAAGAGCATGTTTAAAAGTACAATACAGATACAGTTTAATTGCTAACATTTCATATGATAAAGGGTATGTGATATGCAAAAGATGATTTATATATTGAAAAACAATTTGATGAACTTTAAAAGAGCACAGCGAGTCAGAGGTTTGGTAAAGACATCTGTCAAGTTGGCCTGGCTACGCACATGGTATAAAATGAATTCTTCCTTGTACAAATCCCGGATAAAAAACAATTTGACATCTATGTGTTTAGATTTATAATTTTCAACCGGGATTTGACAAAATTATTGCTGATTGATTATCTACAAACATTATCGCTTTGTCACTTGATGCTGGAACAAACCCTTCTTCACTACATTCGTGACATATCCAATCGAACCAATCCAAGTTCTTGACAGCCTCCGTCATTGCGATGAATTCATACTCCATAGTCGATAAACTAATTCACTTTTCTTTAAAAGTGTGCCAGTTGATGGGAGCTTCGTCAAGCATAAAGATTTGGGCTCCGATCGAGGTTCTGTTGTCTCGGTTAGACGCAAAATCTGCATCAGAGACTATTAATTTGTTGGTTTTGCATGATAGTTTTAGCCTATAATGACGATGACGAGTGGACTTAAGATAACCAAGTAGTCTGATTAAACCATTCCAGTGTTAAATGCCAGGGTTTGACTGAAATTGGCTTAAAATGTTGTCTGCATAGCTCAGGTCAGGATGTGTGCAATTTGCAATAAATGAGATACATCCCAGAACACTTCGGTACGGCAATTTAGACATTTCCTCTATGTCGTGACTGGAGACTGGACAGTCTTTGTGAGAATGCCTTTACGGATAGGAAGGGAGGAAAAAGGGATTTTTAAATTTCTGTATCTATTGCAAATTTCATGTATATAATTAGATTGATGTATGACAAGACCTGAGTTGGTTTCTTCAAATTCTACTCCTAAGAATTTTCTGGTCTTGCCGAAAACTTTTATATCAAATTTAGATTTTAACAAAGCTAAGATGTGGTTGATCTTTGGTTGTGTCTTGTCAAAAATTACAATATCATCTACATATATCAGGAGGACAACGTTGGTTCCAAAACTGTAGACGCAATTGCAAGATTCTAGTTTCTTGAACTCCAAATTTAATAAAACATCATGGATTTCATAGAACCACTCACATCTGCTTTGGTGGAGTCCATACAATGCCCTGTCTTGTTTGCAATATAGGTGTGTACTATTAAGGATAGCAAAACCAGGCGATTGAAGCATATGCACATCCTCCTTCAGTGGTGCTTACAGGTAGGTGCAGGTTACGTTGCACTGAGTGTGCAACCATCTGCTACACAACACCAGAAGGGAGAAGAAGAATCGGATAATGCCGAAATTCACGACCAGCTAAAAGTCTCGTCATAGGAGTCACCCTTGATCTGTTTGAATCCTTGGGCAACAAGGTGAGCCTGATGATCTGTCCAAATTCATCCCGTTTGGTGGTGTAAACCCACCGGCAACCTACTGGGGTGGCATGGATCGGTAATTCGGTCAAATGCCAAACCTTCTGATCATGCATTGTCCTGATTTCGTGCTCCATTGCTTTCCATCCGACATGACTTTGCTTAGACTTAAATGCTTGTTTGAAAGTTTTAGGTGTATCTTCTTCTGGGCTATCTAGTCATGTGGTTGGCATTTTTCAGTTATGCTTGAATTTACGGAGTTATCATCAGAGTCAGATTCAGATGTATTGTATGGTGATGGAACAGGTATGATCCCGTCATAGGTGTTAGACCCCGAGAAATAAAAAATTTCAGGTTTGAAAGCAATTTTATTTTCTGCGCAGTACTTTTCCACGTCGTTAAGGGATCTGAGGCATTGACTTTTTCCTGTTTCAAAATAGTAGATGTCATTTCGTTTGCCGATCTTCCTGGCAACAGGTTTTCTCCTCTAACTAACTTCTCGTAACAAGAAAATAGTGGAGGATTTTGAGTCATTACTAGACTTTGAATCTACATCCTCTCCATCACCGTTTTGGGGATTGTGAGTACCATCAAGGTTAACGTTGGAAGGATCTGGGGTGACCACAGGATCAACTTCTGCAACTTCCCCACAATCCTCTTAAGACTGTGGTGAGCAGAGGGTGTAATCCTTGGTTCCTGGTGCAGCTCCACTGCATCCCATACCACACTGAGATTCATCAAAAGTGACATTTGTAGTTTCCAAAATTTCATTGTTTTCTGGAAGCAAGATTCTATATCCTTTTGTGCTGAAAGTGTAACCCACTAAAAATCCGCACCTAGCCTTCGGTTCTAATTTAGACCGTCTTTGGCTTGGCACGTTAGCATAGGCCAGGGTTCCGAAAGGATGAAGGTGTTGAACTGAAGGCTTCCGTCTACCATACAGCTCAAATGGGGTTTTAGTTAGCAGTTTGGGATCAGGGCTTGAAATGTACTGGAGCAAACCGGAACGATGTTCCGGTTCATGAAATTCTGACAAATGTTGTTCCGGTTTGTGAAATTATGGTAAAGATCGTTCCGGTTCATGAAATTATGGTAAATATCGTTCCGGTTTGTAAAAATATTAAAACATATTGTTCCAATTTTATATATATAATAGCAAAATCCGTGGCTTTGCTCGCATAATTGTTAATGTAAAGTGGTATTCATGAGTCTTGTTTTAATAGAGGAAATTATACTGCTACAGATAGTTCAAAAATTACTAATTAAGCCACAAATTGGGTAAACTTCATTCTTATACTGCATGAGACTTAAATTAATTCCAGATAAATAGTAATTTAGAAACTTTTTTGAAACTTTTCTGCTAATTTCATTTTTTAATTGAAATTTCGAATTTTTTAGAAACCATTGTTAGAAACGCTCACTCACATCTTAAAATTAACAATGATGCCAAATTCCAAGCTTCTCATTATCCAAGCTTCTATAACAACTATCACAGAAATCACAATTTTAGAACGTATTTTTTTCATGTACACATTTAATTTTCTAAATTTTTAAAAACTGTTCTGTGGGTGCATTTACATTTCTAAAGTAACAGCCATGTGAAATTTCATGTTTCTCTTCCTAATAATTTCGGATAAATCCTAGTTTAAGAAGGTTTTTACAACGTTTTCTGCTCATTTTATACTTTTAAATTTCGAATTTTTTCAGAAACCGTTCTTAGACAGCACTGAAATTAAAAAAATAACCACTGCCATGCCAAATTTCAAGTTTCTCGCCCATACAAATCACAAAAATTGCAATTTTACAACTTTTTGGGGTTTGCACCCTTTGAAATTTCGAATTTTGTAAAAACTCCTGTGGTTAAGCATTTATGTCTTAAAAATAACAGACATATCAAAAGTTTTAAGTTTATATCCCTAAGAATTTTGAATAAATTGTAATTTAAAACATTTTATGCTCATTTCACTTCTTTAAATTTCGAATTTTTAATCAACAGTTTATACCGTGCATCTGCATCTTAAAAGTAACCACTATGCCAAATTTTAAGTTTCTAACTCAAATAAATCCAACTAAATCGTAATTTAGAATGATTTTTGAACGTTTTCTGCTCATTTCACCCTTTTAAATTTCGAATTTTTTAGAAACCATTCTTAGTAAGCATTTACATTTTAAAAGAAATCACCATGCCCAATTTCAAGATTCTATACCAACTGTATCGCATAAATTGCAATTTTAGAATGCTTTTTGTTCCTGCACTCTTTTAAATTTTCGAATTTAAAAAAAACTGTTCTAGGCGAGTATTTATGTCTTAAAATAAGACACCAACTTACACCATGTCAAAGTTCAAGTTTCTATCCCTAACAAATCCATAGAGATCATAATTTAGAAAGCTTTTAGAACGCTTTCTGTTAATTTCACCCTTTTAAATTTCAAGTTTTTAGAAACCATTCTTAGCAAGCATTTGTATTGTAAAAGTAACTGCCATTCAAGTTTCTAGTCTATTCAGTATCACAAAAAATGGTAATGTAGAACATTTTTTCTTCTCCCTCATTTAAAATTATGAATTTAAAAGAAACTTTTCTATGCATGCATTTGCGTCTTTAAAGTAACAGCCATGTGAAATTTCAAGATTCTATCCTTTACAATTCCATAGAAATCGTAACTTTGAATGTGAATGTTTTCAGAACGTTTTCTGCTCATTTCAACCTTTAAAATTTTGAAAATTTTTTAAACCTTTCTTAGCCAGCATTTACATCTTAAAAGTAATAACCATACCAAATTCCAGACTTCTGTACAAACTGTATCACATAAATCGCAATTTTAACATGTTTTCTGCTCCTGCACCCTTTTAAATTTCGAATTTAAAAAAAAACTTTTCTGTGTATGCATTTGCATCTTAAAAATAGAAGATTACGTTTTTATAATAAAGATATATTGTGATATGTACTGTTTATGAACTTTATACTGAGATTAAATGAATGTATATAAAGGTGAAATATGAAGGAATGTTAATGAATCCATGTGCTTAAAAGTGTATTTGAGGCAGTAAGACTAAAAAAACATATTGAAGGCTTGTTTTTCACAATATCCAGATACTGCTATGTTGAGAAAAAAAAAAAATCAGTGTACCCGCTGCCCTTGCATATGCGCCGCATCGCCGATATTTTGAACTTTTAAACACGTATGCGCCACGGCGCTTACTCCCGAAAATACGGTAGTATAGATATAGCTTATTGTGCTCTCTGTAACATTTTTTATTATTTAGAATCTTGAATGTATTTTTTTAATTATTTTTGTATGGCTAGGTTAGAAATAAATTTGTCTATACTTTGAAAAAAAAATTTTTAGTGTACAATAATTTTGAAATAGTGTTCCGGTTTGTGGATTTTTCCATTTCGAGCCCTGTTTGGGACATACTCTATTCCAAGTATGAGCAAAATACTTTAGTGCTTCTGGTCAAAAACTTGGATCAAAATTACTTTCGATAAGTAATGTTCTGATGCCATTTACTGCAGTAGACATGAATCACTCAGCAACACCATTCATTTGTGGAGTATACACGTTTGTAAATTCATGCCTGATCCCTTTGTCTTCAAAGTAATCCTTGAAATGGTGATTGTCGAACTCTATGCCATTGTCGGTTCGAAAACTCTTAACTTTACGGTTCAGATAAGTTTTTGCCCTAGTTATGTGTTTTCTTACAATATCAAACATTTTGACTTGAGTCTTAACAGATATGCCGACACTCGGCATGAGAAATCATCAATTATGGTAAGAAAGAACCTTTCACCATTTCGGCCAGTGGTTTGACAAAGTCTTCACTAGGCCTGGGCCTTAAATCGATTTAAAACTAACATTTGAAATCCGATTTATCTATTGGCTTAAATCGATTTAAGCTAACATCGGAAATCTGATTTAACTAAATTGCTAAATCGCGATTTAACTAAATCGATTTAAAACTAACATCAAAAATCTGATTTAACTAAATCGGTTTAAAGCTAATATAGGAAATCTAATTTAACTAAATCAATTTAAGGCAAAAAAATAAATTTAAAGCTTACATCGGAAAAATAATTTATCTACATCGATGTATCTACCACATGCATTGCAATCTGAGGTTAAATCCATTTAGCAGTATCCGATTTAAGGAAACAATGTAAGCCGCAATGGTATCCAGTCATTTTATCCGATTTAAGAAAAAGGCATTTTAAGAACAAAACGATTTATGAAAAAGATGATTTAAGTAAAGATTGGAATGTAACTTTTTTTTTCTTTTTTTTTTAGTAAATGGAATTTTTGTTTGGAAATGGATTAAGCATTTATCTGGTTTAAAGGAAAAAGTAAAATTTAATACTTAAAATCTAAATTCATCTGATTTCAGTTTATATTAAAAATTTATTTTTCACATGTTTGGGTAATACTGAAATATTTTTGTTTTATTTTCTATTATTCTGTATTTAATTAAAACCCTTTAAAGTAGAGTCCTGCATTAACTCGGGTATCCAAATTTGGCCATTTTCTCCCCCTTTTTGCAATTGAGAATATATTTTTTAATTGATTTATTGATATAACCAGAAATTGGGTGATAATTTATGGCTGAAAAAATAAAATAAATAAAGTTTTATATTTAAAATCCAAAATCATTGAATTTCAGTTCATATTTTTATGTGTTCTTTTGATGAAAAGTTCATTTTTCACATGTTTGGGTAATATTTTATGATATATTTTTTATTTTCTTTTATTCTGTAATTAATTAATTAAATTATTTTAAAGTAGAGTCCTGCAGTGTTTCGTGTATCCCATTTTGGTTGTGATCTGTATGGATTTATCTAAGTTGAGAAAATGATAATAAAGTTTCATATTTAAAATCCAAATTCATCAACTTTCAATTTATATTTTTATGAATTCTTTTGGTGAAAAATTAGTTTTTTACATGTTTTGGTAATATTTTAATATATATTTTTTATTATTATGTAACTAATTAAAATACTTAAAAGTAGAGTCATGCATCGAGTTGGGCATCTAATTTCAATGCTGGCCACATGGATTTTTTTTTTGCGCATTTTGATTTTGACCTTTTATTAATTGAAAATATTTTTCTGAAATTGATTCAGTAGTTAATGGTTATGGTTGAAAAAAAATAAAGTTTTATATTTAAAATCCAAATTCATCGAATTTCAAATTATATTTTTATGCATTCTTTTAATGAAAAATTAATTTTTATATGTTTAGGTACTATTTGAACATTTTAGTTTTAATTAATTATTATTTTGTAAGTAATTAAAAATACTTTAAAAAAGAGTTCTGTTCTGAATTGGGTAGCCCTATTTTTATAGCAGAATGGAAGTGGTGATGGGGACGGGAAGGGTCATTCAGGATAATGTCTGCTTTTTTATTGTTTGCTGATCTTTACAAATAGATATGTTTTATTACTAATCTTACAGGGTGCCAACAATCACGAAAAAATCAGCAATTTCAGAAATTTGGTGCTTCAAGGCTCACATTCTTTTAGTTCTTTTTCATCCACTATATGGATGCCAGCCTTTATGTTAAACAAATTTTATTATAATAGGAAACCTAAATGGAATTAAAACTGCACCATATTTCTAATATATTTTCTTTTTTTGTTAATAACATTCTTTTCTCATGGTAAATGAATGTTTAAATTTATCATTAAATTAATTGAATCTGGTTCTGTTTTCCTCAATAACTTTTTAATACTGTGTCAGTAAAAAAAAAAAAAATAATAATAATATGTTTTTGTTGTTAGCACTGGGGTGGAATTTGGAGGGGGGGGGATGGGAGAGTCACCCTCCCTCCCCAAAGGATTTTAGATTGTAGCAGACAACACAACTCATACAAAAAAAAATCCTTTTCCTTTATATTATTTCTTAAAGAACAAATTTATTAAATTTATTAAAATAGTTCACTATTTTTTTAATTCAAAAAGCAAAAGGTCTTTGGGTATTCCAACTTTTTTCTATGTATAAAATATACCTCCTTTCAAAGTTATTTAAAAATTAAAATCTAAGTATACTATATTAGGTATTACACTTAAATATTTAATGATTTAAAAATGAATCATTTTTCCCATCAGCAATATTAAATTTATATTATCTAATGGAGAAAAATTATTTAAAAATAAAAACTTTCAAATAAATAAAAATGCACTAATGAATTATAGTTTGTTTACACACAGTATTGTACAACAAATAAATATGCAAAGATTATTTCAATAAATTTTTCATTTGAGGGGAAATAATTCTTTTACTCCAAATTAAATTAAATTACATATTCCTTTTTAAAAAATGATTTATTGATATTGGTATTGTGATAAAAGATATTCATCAGTATACCTGTATAAGAACTTGTGTCTATGAGAGGGAGAGGTTCCCTTTTTTTTTTTTTTTTTTTCGTCTATATGTAAATTCTTTTTTTCAAAATATTTGGAAAATCAACAACTAAGTGTACTGTATAATACAGAAAGTGTGTGTGTGTGGGCTACATAAAGACCTTATTTTGTCACTATAAGTTAAAAAATGGCTTCTGTATCCTAAATGTAAAATCGGTGTTAAATCGCGATTTAAGATGGATGATAAATCGATTTAAGAAATTTCTACATCGCCCAGTCCTAGTTCCCATACATCTGCATATAGCAGTTCTTGTTGGCCGTTCTGAATAAAAGCAGTGTTTTATGTGGAAGATTTTAAAAACAACAGTTCCTTAAAAGCATACTAGTTTATTCAAACGATGAGATGACTGACAAAAATACAGCATGACTTTTCTGTTAACAGAAGAAAACTAAAGAGACAATAAAATATGCAGCTACATTGTAAAACAAATAATAACCAGTAGGCAAGAAAGCAAAAGGGAATAACATCAGAGAAATTCCAGCCTTTTGTACAAACTGTCAGCATATGTTTTGCATAAACATGTTGCCATTTCACATATACAAACTCGTATCTGAAACGCCATTTGCTACTTATGCAGAATATTGCAACCAGCTGATCACGGTGAATAACGCAATCCTGAAATCACAGTTACAGCCTGTTACTAAGTAACATATTTACATTTGAAGCCAGTAAATGAAACAACATTTCAGACACATAAGTATGCTATTCAATAGATGTTGGAAAACAGAAAATGCATTGATATGAAAGTAAATACTTTTATCTTAAACTTTTAAAGAGAGCATTAAATTAAAGATTGCATTAAATATATGCATTATATTAAATTATGAATAGATGCATAACAATCGGCCTCCTTTTTCATCATCTCTAGAATATTACAAAAACATAAAAAGGTTACAAAAACATGAAAATTTCAAAAAGTTTAAAAAAAAGGATACACTTGAAAATTTCAAAAACCAACTATCTGATCAATGTCCGGTCATATAAGACTTTATTGGCAGGACATTGACCAGAGTGAATAACATTGTAAGAAAAAATAAGCCCCCTCAGTAAAACTTTTTATATAAAAAATTCTTCTACAAAAATTCCTCAATTGCTCTTTAACTTGTGGCTTAGTAAAACTGTCTGCAAGGTTAAGTTTACTGGGAATATATTTTAGTTTAAACATTTTATCAAAAACAAGATTCCTAAGAAAGTGATATTTTATGTGAATATGTTTTGCCTTCTGGTTTTCAAATGGAGAATTAGAAAAGGCTATTGCAGCATGGTTATCACAAAACAGATTTAAGTCAAGTACTTTATTTTGCAAAACATTTTTTATCCAAATTAATTCTTTAGTAGCTTCAGTTAAACTTACATATTCGGCCTCAATGGTTGAAAGAATTATACATTTTTGTTTAAACATCTTCCAAGAAATAGGAGTTTCATTTAGAAACAAAATATATCCAACTATGGAGACACGATCGTCTCTGTTTGCTGCAAAGTCTGAATCAGAATAACACAAGAGATTTAAATCATGAACTCTAGTTAACTCAAGCTTGTAATTTTTAGTGTATTTTAAATAACCTATTCCAGTGGGCAATGTCAGGATTGGTTTGAAATTGAGATAACAGATTTACTGCATACATTATATCAGGTCTGGTCCTCCCAGCTATATAAGACAAACAGCCTATAAGATTTCTATATGGAAATCCAGACATTTTCTCAATTTCTTCCTTAGTGGAAGGCAAATCTTGTTTAGACAACACCAAGCCCTTAGGAATAGGTAAAGAACTGATTGGAAATTTGAAATCAGAATATATTTCACAAACTTTCTCAATGTAAGAAGTTTGGTGTATAAAAAGGCAATTTCCAATTTCTTCAAACTCTATGCCCAATAGCTTTCTGGTTGTCCCCAAAATTTTTAAGTTAAAATGTTTTTGAAGAAAACCTATCCCAAAATCTAAATCTTCTTTGGTTTTTCGAAACATAACTAGACAGGTGTCCAGAAATTAAGGGGTAGTGACCAATTTCAGATGTTTTGTGGAATATCTTACTGAAACTCGTGAAGAAATGCCCTTGAACTTTGAGGATGAAAAGAACATGTTTGACTTCATGTTTTTAGTGAAGATTTTGTCGCGAAGACAATTAGAGGGGGCAATAATAATTTTAATAATAAAATAATATTTTCAATCACCCAAGTAACAAAAAATGCTAAAAATAGCCTGTCACTGTAGCAAATGACTATGTAGGACCTGTTCAACATGTGTGTGCATTTGTGTAAGCATAGCACGTAAGCATGCGCGAACTACAACAAAGATTTTTTGTCATGATTTGATAACCAATACTACAGCACAACTCCTATAAAAAAAAACAGTGAAATAGTGTGAAAACTCAAAAAGTTACAGCAATAATTGAAATTTTGTGGAGAACATCCCATAGGACTATATGGGATTTCCTCCTCATTTCGACATGAGAAGATATAAAAATTAAAAATGCGCTTAAAGTAAAAGGTGTACTTTTGTTATTTAAAGGGAGAATTTTAAAAATTTAGAATTATTGCAAGTAGAATAATTAATATATGAAATTTATATAATATATTTAGGGAAGATATAAAAATTAAAAATACACTTAAAGTAAAAGGTGTAGTTTTGTTATTTAAAGGGGGAATTTTAAGAATTTAGAATTATTACAGGGAGAATAGTTAATATATGATAATTTATATCATACTCTATGTAAAAAAAATCTCCTGTCGTATTTGTTGCTCTCTATTAACAATAAGTAAATAACAAATAATCTAAATTACAAACCCTCTTCCTTCAAAATTCACGTTTCCTCCACATATCCCCAGACTGCAAAGTTTAAAATAACTCTTATTTGAAGAAATCTTCTGTCCTATTTGTTGCTCTTTAATAAAATCTGCCCCTTAAATTATCTCTACCCCTAAAATGTCTGCTCCCCGCCCCCTTACTTAAAAAAAAAATATCTAAACCTCTATTTAAAAAAAAAAAAATGCTGTATTTCTTGCTCTCTGGTAACAGTAAATGAATAATCAGTCATCTAAATCACCATCCTTTCTCCAAAAGCTCCATTGCCCTTCTTTCCACCACCCAGAAAATGGTTTAAATTTTTTAATATTATTATTATTTTTTAAAATATGCCCTTTTTTTTTGTAAGGTGACTCATCTAATATCTCGCATGCATCATCTCATACAAGTATCACTCACCTAAAATCTTCATCACTTTGAAATTTCTGCTTCGTCCTTTCCCTAACTGTGGGGTGGGGATTTCTGAATAAGTGGGAGTAAAGCAAAAATGTTTCCTGTTCCCTTTCTTTTGCAGTTTGGCTGTTCTCACTCCTGAATCAACATTTGTTTTAAAATAAATAGGTTCTCTAAAATAACTTTTTCAGCTCCCTCCTGCCCATTAACAAAATGTCAGACATGAGGGGTGAGAACAGCCAAATTACAAAAAATTAGATAATCTCACTTTCCCCTGCACTATTTTTAATGTTTAACAATTTTCTATACAATTTGTACCATTTATTGGCATTCTGCGGTGATTTTTTGACATTTGTAAAAGTAATTCAGTTTCTAACATTTCCGCAGTTCAATGCAATTTTTTGCGTTTTCAGAGTTTCAAACCGATTTTTTTGCATTCATGAACGAATTCTGGTTACAATGTTTTATCCCATTGTGGTAAATTCTGTGCTCTGTGTTTTTTTTTTTTATGTGATTTTATATTCAGGGTTTTTGCAATTCTCAGCGATTTTTTTTTTTCCCCCCTCCACATTAGTAAAAGAATCTGATTTTAATCTTTTAGCCCAATATAGTCAATTTTGTCCTCATTTTTTTATATTTTAGTGTTTTTTTCACGATTTGCTGTGATTTTTCCACATTAGTAAAAGGAATAGGGTTTCAATCTTCCAGTCCAATATAGCAAACATTGTTCTCTTTGCAATAAAGTTTATTCAGAATTTGTGCAATGACTTTTAAGTTTTTCATGATTTTTTATTGTGATTTTTAGAGTTTTTTTGCATTTTGTGCTTTTTTTTGATGGACCTAAGCAATGACCTAAGCAGGTCAGCTAATATACAGTACATATTCATCAATCACAGGGACTTAAACTTAAAAAAGCAGTTGTGGACACAAGTAGAAATGAATTTTCACTTGGACTAACATATGTCAGTTACTCACATGTAATAAATTTGACCCGTCCTTCAAAATAGATAATTTGTTAAAAATACCTTGAAGAAATCATTGATTCCTAAATGCTTAGAGTTAGGGCATCTTTTAAATTTACAATAAACTGTGTGTGACATTTAAAAAAATAAAATTTCATAACTATTGATCATGCACACAATCTTTTGAAAACTTGAGTGGTATTTTATTTTTAAACCACTTCAACAGCTGTCCCGGGATAAGTCAGGGCTAATAACAACGTTTCCTTATCTATGCAGTCGTTGAAGTGGTTAATACCACGTACTTTTTAAGTGAGCATTCTCTTAAGAGCTACTTTCAGCTATGGTAATAATTATCTAAATTTCATACACACAAGCTAACTTACTGTGCTTCAGTTACAAATCCTTAATTCAGCCTAGTTTTAGCATATTGAACATGTAATATGAACTGTTGCTTTTTATTTAATTTCCTTTCTTTTGTTAATCTAAATTTAGGAAATATCCGAATAATATGACTTGACAAGTTTTCATTTTCTTTCTTTGTATTATATAACAGACTTTTTTCTCTTCTACAGAAACATGGGACTACTAGTAAGCAGCTCAAACCAGTTAAACTAGACGTTGAAGTAAGTTACAAAAAATTATTTTCATATAAATATTTCAATTGTTGGCTTGAAAATAATGATAAAATATAGCATCTCTCAAATATCAAGCTTATCTGATAATCTTGAATGTAATTTATTAATAGCACATTTTCTAGAAAATGCAATGATTTAGTTTTATGTAATTAAATATGTTTCTTTTTATTATTTTTTTTCTAAGGTTATCATTTCATGCATTATATATATAAATGTTGCACAATAATGAGATGTTTTTATCAGTTTTCTTGACTGTATGAACATCTTGATTTTTCTTTTATTGTGTCAAGTGTTTCTCAATGACTCCAGTCAATAAATTGCTATTCTTATCCAATCTGATCTTATCAAGAATCGTTTGTGGGTGAACTGGGGGTGAGGCAGCATCAATAAGGGTTTCTGGCACTGAGTTATTGTACTATAACATGGAGTAATCATTTTTTTCCTGGTCTAGTGGTGTATGTCACATGGAAACATGCATCTCGGATCTTATAATAGGTCTTACAGGGGTTCCCCTCCCCTTATGAGCTCAAATTGGCAGTTTTCTTGCATTTCTCTGTGTTTTCCCATTCTCCCTACCTTAATCTTTCCAGTTTTCTTCTCAAGATGCATTCTTGCTTCTCCCTCTTTCCCCCTCTGCAACTTGGCTTCTTCTGGCAAGGGACGTCAGCCCTATTTATTTCTAAATCCCCCCTCATTCCTTATATATATTTTATAGTTAAGATAGACCTTCAATAGGCTCTGCTTACAGGGAATTTTATTATAGGACCACTGAATCATCGTCCTTAAATCTACCTTTAGTTTTTTTGCTAGGGACCATAGTTTCTGAGATTTAGGAGGTTTTTGCCCCACTTTTCGTTCCCCCTCTTAATTTTTCTCTCACATTCATTATTTTTCATTTTAAGCACATTGGGCCTCAGTTCTTACCCCCTCTAAATTTTTTTTTAAATCGGACAGTGAATTCTAGCTAAATAACCGTTAGCCTCTCTTCCGTATATCTTAGCGCTTAAGGCGCATCGCTCTTATGAATTTTATTTTTTTCTCGGGATTCTCTTTCTCCTCTCGGCAACTTTTGCTCTTACCAGCAAGGGACGTCACCCATATTCATTTCTCAATTGTCCTCCCCCTTTCCTTATATATATTTTATAACTAAAATAAACCTTCAATGGACCCCATTTGTAGGGTATCTTATTGTTGGTCCATTAGGTCATTGTCCTTAACTCTGCCTTTAGTTTTTCATTGGAGGTCATAGTTTCTGAGATTTAGGCGGCTTTTGCCCCCACTTTTCATCCTTCCCCTTTTACCCTCTTAATTTTTATCTCACGACTATGATTTTTCAGTTTGAGCACCTTGGACTTCAGCCCTTCCTCCCTCTAAATTTTTGTTTAATACAAACAACAAATTCTAGTTAAAGTACAGTTAGCTCTCTCGCCTTGTTTGCCCTTCCCCCTCTCTTCCTATCTCTCAGTACTTGAGGCAAAGTGTTCTTATTTTGAATATTATTTTCTTCTTGAGAATCATCTTGCCCTCTCCTCTTTTTCCCTTGGCAACTTGGTTCCTTGCAGCAAGAGATATCAACCCTATTAATTTCTCATCTTGCCCCCCTTCCTTCTATATTTTTTATAACTAAAATAAGCCTTATATGAACCCTATTTACAGATAGTATAGGATCATTAGGCCATCCTCCTTAAATCAGCCTTTAGTTTTTTGCTAGGGGCCATAGCTTAAGAGATTTAGGGATTTTTGCTCCCCACTTTTCACCTTTCTCCCTTCCCCCTTAATTTTTATCTCACATTCATGATTTTTCATTTAACACCTTGGGCCTCAGCCCTTCCTTCCTCTAAATTTTTGTTTAATTTGGACACTAAATTCTAGCTAAAATACAGTTAGCCTGCTCCATAGGCGTAGCGTGACCAAAATTTTTGAGGGGGCACAAGTGTTTATTAAACACACACATGCACACATTCCCATATATATAAGGTAAAGCCAAGAGAGATGGCGCGGTCGGAGAGATTGCGCACATAGAAGTTCGGGGGGGAAGGAGTGGAGTGAGCACGCAGCGACTCCAGGTAGTTGTGTTATATGAGACTACTCATATAACTAGTGCAAAAACTAAAGCTCCTATAATATTTATATTATTGCACTATATTAATACATCCTATTACTAAGCAGAGAATAATTTGCAACTGAAAGCGTATGCTGAAATAAAGACCATGTAAAAATGTAGTTAAAAATGCAGTTGTTTCTATTCATAATTTCCATGAGCAGTGAGTGTAAAAGAAACTAAAATGATGACCAAATAAGTTAAAATAAAACATCAGCTTTTATTAAATCGTTAAAGAAAAAAAAACAGCATTTGTAAAACAGAAAATATTCTTGAAACTAAAACATAATTTAGATGATGAAACAAAGAATGATGATGTCAAAAGTTAAAAACAATTACGAATTTTATCACTAAACATATCGCTCCGATGCTCATTTTAAAAGTTTTAAAAGCTCTATAAACATTAAGTATCTCATTAAACTGCAACAATATTCAGATTAAAAACGTGCTGATAAACAAGCTCAAAAAGAAATACTTCATCAACTATCAATTCATTCATCATTGCCTTCCAGTATAATCCAGAACTCTTCCAAAGACAAACACCATTCAAAACAACCACAGACGTTTCATATTTCCAAAACAACATATCAGCCACCCTCAACTACCGTAACTGATACTATATATACACATCGTCTCAGCCGGCACACGCCGTGAATGAAAAACGTAAACAGGAACCGCCCCCAGCTCCAACCAATCACGGTACAAGGTCATCGCCAATGCACGTGTCGAAACCGAAAGTACGCTCTTGGATTAACAGCGCCATCTCTCAGCAAACACCGCTACTGTCCATTTGATTACAGATCATCGATGTGTTCGGCAGGAAAACATCGCGACCCGATTTCAAAGCACGTGAAAAATATAACGTTAATGTCATATGGATAAATGAAACAATATGAAAAGCTGCAAAGCATAAAGGTAAGTTCAAAATATAAAATAACTAAATAAATATAATGTAATATATAAACCAATTATTTATAAGTGATATGAAAAGAAACTGAGGGAATTGCCACCAAATGCCCCCCGTCATATCACTTATTCCGAATACCAAAGAGGTAAAAATGAGTTCATAAAACTCCCAATCAAAGTCCATCACCACAATTTAGTTAACCAAAAATAAAACCTTTAATACAACTGACAACCTCCTTGAAAACAACAGTCTCAAAAAAAAAAAATGCCTAAGACAAATACCTAAACAAAATTACCAGCACCGCCAACACCTACAAGAAACATGAGCACCAGAGCGATTAACATCAGGCAATTAAGCTTAAGTAAAAAAAAAAAATCATTCTATTCAACAATCAAAAAAATTCACAAACGTTCAACAAAACATTTCAAAATTTCAACAATTCAACACACAATAAACACTTAACATTCAAAACTTCTTTAACACAACTTAAATCAATACAACATTAAACCCTGAAACAAATCAAATATTAGCATATCAAAGCTTAAAACTTCAATGTTATTACAGCAACAACAATCTCTTGAAACACTTAATCCAAAAAGTTCAAATTACAAGACAGAAAATTTCACTTCAACTGATCAAGAAAAAATTCATAAGTTTCAATTTTACACATCATGACTAATCAATCAGAACTTTAAAATGCAATTTTTACAATAATTATAACTGATACAATTTTTCTTCCACATGCCTGTAAGACATTATGTGAATACATGCCTCTTCCACATGCCCATAGGACATTTCGTGATACATAAAATATTAAAGTTACAAAGCACCTGAAAACTAAGGATTAAACAATAACACAACACATTACATATCATATAGTCACCAACATACATTCAACTTTCATACACACATTCTTACGTGGCGCCACGATTTCTCATTCCAATCACACATATTGAAAAATACCAGGAACCTGTAACAACTGAACAGTCCAATTAAGCCAACCTTTCAAAGACGTATGCAATTATGACAGATCAAATTTCCACATTTTACTCCAAAATAGTATAACTATTTTCTAAATTACTTATAATACAAAAATCCTCAATAACACACAAAATTTTCCTATTACTTATAAAAAGAATGAACATTCCCACCTGAGTTCCGGACCTCAGATAGGAATGTCATGCAAAAACCCAGATAAACACAATCTTATACTACTACTTATGAATTCAACACCAAATTCACAAATATCAATACTTAGAAAAATTCCAAAAATACAATTTAAACAATTAAATATAGAAATAAATAGGTTGCAACCCAAAAATTTAATATAAACTAATACAACAACAATTTAAATAATTGGAGACAATAACATAAGCATTTTGCAAGATAAACGGGATATAATGTGGCATTTCCATATATTAACTAAATAAAATGGGACTCACTGAAATAAATATAACATGCCCGCGAAAAGACCTTCCTGTGGCAACAACAACTGATAAACCCACCCCCAGATGCCACTCTGACTAGATTACATTTGCACCCCTGCGAGTCGCATCCCGGGGCCGTTCGGACACCAAGGAATGGATTATCAAGAAGCATCACCACATTCCAGTGGAACTTTAAATGTCCACCAAGCAAATACCTTTTAAACAAAATATAATTTCTGAACAATATAAGTTAAATTCTAATACACATTTAATACATTTAATACATTCTTATACAAAATTAGAAACAGAATAATATGAAACAATTCTAAAAACAGCAAAACTTTCAAAAAAATGCTTCAAGAACAAACTCTAAAGACATATTCAATGAATCTTTTTAATTCAAACTTGGTGAGGGGTTTAGTAAAGATATCAGCCAGATTTTCCTTGCTCCGGACAAAATTTAAATCAAAAGTATTTTCATTAACCAAATCCCGTACAAAAAACAACTTGACATCTATATGTCGACTCCTATGATTCTCAATGGGTGATCTTACAAAATCTATAGTGGCCCGGTTGTCTACATATAATACTGATTTTACCCTTTCCCCAGTGATAACCTTCCTTCTATAACATCACTCAAGATTCTATCAAACCAAAGAAGTTCCTTCGTTGCTTCGGTCATGGCTATGAACTCAGCCTCCATTGTTGACAAACTAACACTTTTCTCTTTAAATGTTCGCCATGAAATGGGAGAGTTACCCAAGAAAACAATCTGACCACCTAACGAGGTTCTATCGTCTCTATTGGCTGCAAAGTCTGCATCTGAGTAAGTGACTAACTGGGGTTTTATACATGATAAACTGAGGGTCATATCCTGAGTATAATTTACATATCCTAACAACCTGAGCAAACCATACCAATGTTCTCTTCCGGGATCTGACTGAAACTGACTATAGATATTCACAGCATAACTAATATCCGGACGAGATCTATTAGCCAAAAAGGAAAGACAACCCAAAACACTACGATATGGCAACTGTGACATTTCTCTATGCTCTTCATCAGACTTAGGACAATTTGTTTTTGAATAGACTGAGCCCTTACTAATTGGTAGAGATGAAATAGGAAACCTGTACGACTCAAACCTTTTACACACCTCTTTAATATAGGATTTTTGGTGAATCTGCAAGTTATTTCCATCTTCCTCAAACTCGACCCCAAGTAATTTTCTCGTTTTGCCCAATATTTTCAAATCAAAATGTCTACGCAAAAGTTCCAGAGCTCTATCTATTATCTTCTTATACCTGCCAAAAAGAACTATGTCATCCACATATAACAGTAAAATTAAGTCTGAATCCAACACATAGACACAATTACACCATTCCAGTTTCACAAAGCCAATTTCTAAAAGAACGCGATTAATCTCATAGAACCAAACACGACCAGATTGATGTAAACCGTATATTGCCTTATCCAACTTACAAAATAATTTCTCTTTACCTGGCTCAACAAAACCCGGTGGCTGTGACATAAATACATTTTCTGAAAGAGGTGCATATAAATAGGCACATTTAACGTCACATTGGGTGTGTAACCAATTTTTAAGAGATACTAGTAAAGAAAAGAAAAAACGAATGACACTGAAATTTACTACTGGACTAAACGTTTCGTCATATGATTCACCTTTTATTTGTTTAAATCCCTGTGCCACCAAACGAGATTTAAATCTAACAATCTTTCCCGAATCATCCTTCTTTACCGTATACACCCATCTACAGCCTACAGGATTTACATCTGGTGGTAGTTCGGCCAAATGCCACACGCCTCTTTCTTTCATTGTATCAATTTCCTCTTTCATAGCTTTCCTCCATTCCTCACACTGATCTGATTTTACTGCCTGTTTATGTGTCCTAGGAATTACCAGATCATATAGTCAAGATTGCAATTGACAGATATCAAAACTAGGACCACTTACACTAGGATCTGACACCACTCCTTCATATGTATTATTCCCTCTAAAATCAAATAAGTTAGGTTCAAAATTTACATTGTTATCCCTACAGTAATCCATCACTTCCCTTGATGATCTTAGATGTTGAGAGTTATTATCTATGTCAAAATAATATACATCTGTACGAGAACCAGTTTTTCTTGGGACAATTTTTCTCATCCAGCGAGTGTCTCGCAAAGTAGGTTGAGATGTAGAAGGAGAACCATCTCCCAAAGAAGACTCCTGCCTTTCTGCACCAGAAAGTGATTCAAGGGAGTCGTTGGAGCGGTCAGAAATGGGTCTGACTTCCTCAACAACGTCTTCTTCCTCGAAAACACCTCCAGTAGCAGGAACCCACTGCAACTGCTCCTGAATGGTGCCCAGCACTGCTCCATCAATACTCTGCTTAAAACTGGTATTCTCATCGAATGACACATTTATGGTTTCAACAATTTTGTCGCTATCTGGCAACCATATACGATAACCCTTTGTTTTAAAAGCATATCCCACCATGTATCCTTTACAAGCTTTAGAGTCTAATTTTAATCGTTTCTGACGAGGGATACCTACATATGCTACACATCCAAAAGGTTTTAGATGTCTTACCGAGGGCTTTGTACCACCAAAAAGTTCAAATGGTGTTTTTACCTGATTCTTATGGCACAAACGATTCCACGTGTAAGTAAAATGGAGCATAGCCTCTGGCCAAAAACTCAAATCCATACCACTTTCCTTTAACATGGTTCTGGCTCCATCCGCTACTGTTTGATTGTATCGCTCGGCCACGCCGTTTTGTTCCGGGGTAAACGTGTTCGTTAACTCGTGACTAATACCTCTTTCAGCACAGTATTCCTTCAAATTCCAATTCACATACTCCCTGCCATTATCAGACTTTATTGCCTTAACCTGCCTACCCAAAAACCTTTCTGCACGGTTAATATGTTGCTTCAAAATTTCAAAAACCTCTGATTTTTCCCTCATAGGGTACAAGGATACTTTTCGTGAATAATCATCAATTATTGAAAGAAAAATATCGCTCCCCCTGTCTACCACTTATATGGCATGGCCCCCAGACATCAGTAAATAAGAGCTCTAGTGGAAAGTTGGATCTAGTAAAATTTCTAGACTTAAAAGATGTCCTCCTGTATTTATTTAGTTTACAAACTTCACATTTAAACTCCCCTTCTCTCAAAACAGGTAAACCCCTAGCACCAGTATTTCTACAAGTATGTACTATTAAATAAGGACTAACATGAGCTAACCGTCGATGCCAAACAGTCATATCATCATTTTTACTAACAGATGATGCCTCAAAAGTAACTCTCTTGTTACCTCTACCTGGAATTTTAGGATGAAGGTAATATACCCCATTTTTAAGATTAGCTTTAAATAGAGGTTGTCCGTCGCAAGATATCCTCACTTCACCACCTCCACCAGTAAAATAAGCCCCATTTTTGTCTAAACGTGGACCAGATATCAAATTACGTCTTAATTTAGGTGAATACATAACATCTTTAAACATCAAGATCCTTTGACCAAATTTAAGTTTTATTGTTCCCCTTCCCACAATAGGAAAAGTTACTCCTTCAATAGCTACTGCCATCTGTTCATCATTAAGAGGAGTATATTCAACAAACAGATCCCTGTCTTTACAGAAATGATGGGAAGCTGCAGTATCAAAGACCCAGTCAGCCTCTCCATTAACCAAATTTGCTTGAGACAAAAAGAAAGATGTATAAGACTTACGTTGGGGACGTCTTACTCTATTGTCTCTAGACTGGTTTCTCATCCTTTCACCAGGTCCACGGGAACTGTTGTATTGATTTCTGTCTCTCTGTGGGGATCTAGGCTTACGTCCAAAGAATGCTCGTTCAACATGAGGGCTTTCACTCCTTTTCAATGGTGAAGGATCTCGATACTCAGAACAATCTGCAGATGGTGAGGAATCTCTACTTCGATGATTCATTGCCTTCAGGAAACTGCGGCACTGACTTTTGACATGTCCTGGCTTTTTGCAAAAATAGCATATCACTTTCTTTCTATTTCTTTTCTGGAACTGCAGTGACTGTGCTTCCACATAAATTTTGCCATGATCACGGTCTCTCAAACTAAGTCTCGTCTCTTCAGCGACCAGCGACGTTACAACATTATTAAAAACAAAGTCCTGCTCTTTCCACCTCAGAATGGCTTGTACCATACTATCAAATTTAGTCGGCAAAAATCTTAGTAACTGGAAAGTCACATAGACATCGTCAAAATTTTTGTTAATACTTTTAAGTTGGTTTGCAATTCTCAAGAGTCGGGAGGCATATAAATTAATACTTTCTCCACTGGCAATTTTGCACTCGCACAACTCAGTAAATACTTGCATATGACGACTTCTAGTATCTGGGTAAAAATGGGTACGGAGTTTCTTCCAGGCATCTATTGGATTATCACAATTTTCGACAATTTTTCTAAAGTTCGGCTCTATATTAAGATAGATAGTGGAAAGTGCCATTTTTTCTCGAATATGAAAATTTCTTACATCTCTTTCAGTAAACTCTCCATCCTTTACTACGACTGGTACCTTTTCAATTTCAGCAACAATTTCCCAGACATTCTTTTCCATCAATAAATACTTCATGTCTGCCTGCCAATTGGCGTAATTACTGGAATTGAGCTTTTGTATCTGAGATTGCATCATTGCCATTTTAATTTCTCAAAAAAAATCAAGATTTCAAAAATTATTTTTTTTTTTTTTTCACACTATTAATTACTGGTCATCATAAAAACTAACGGCCCCCCCTTCTAAAATTCACTAATTAATCACTAAAGGCCGTAGTTAAACACTTCACTGCAATAATATTTAATACCTATGAAGGTAAAAACTGCATGGGTCTTATACAAATACATGGGTCTTATAAAAATGCCCATAACCTCAATGTTATATGAGACTACTCATATAACTAGTGCAAAAACTAAAGCTCCTATAATATTTATATTATTGCACTATATTAATACATCCTATTACTAAGCAGAGAATAATTTGCAACTGAAAGCGTATGCTGAAATAAAGACCATGTAAAAATGTAGTTAAAAATGCAGTTGTTTCTATTCATAATTTCCATGAGCAGTGAGTGTAAAAGAAACTAAAATGATGACCAAATAAGTTAAAATAAAACATCAGCTTTTATTAAATCGTTAAAGAAAAAAAAACAGCATTTGTAAAACAGAAAATATTCTTGAAACTAAAACATAATTTAGATGATGAAACAAAGAATGATGATGTCAAAAGTTAAAAACAATTACGAATTTTATCACTAAACATATCGCTCCGATGCTCATTTTAAAAGTTTTAAAAGCTCTATAAACATTAAGTATCTCATTAAACTGCAACAATATTCAGATTAAAAACGTGCTGATAAACAAGCTCAAAAAGAAATACTTCATCAACTATCAATTCATTCATCATTGCCTTCCAGTATAATCCAGAACTCTTCCAAAGACAAACACCATTCAAAACAACCACAGACGTTTCATATTTCCAAAACAACATATCAGCCACCCTCAACTACCGTAACTGAAACTATATATACACATCGTCTCAGTCGGCACACGCCGTGAATGAAAAACGTAAACAGGAACCGCCCCCAGCTCCAACCAATCATGGTACAAGGTCATCGCCAATGCACGTGTCGAAACCGAAAGTACGCTCTTGGATTAACAGCACCATCTCTCAGCAAACACTGTCCATTTGATTACAGATCGTCGATGTGTTCGGCAGGAAAACATCGCGACCCGATTTCAAAGCACGTGAAAAATATAACGTTAATGTCGTATGGATAAATGAAACAATATGAAAAGCTGCAAAGCATAAAGGTAAGTTCAAAATATAAAATAACTAAATAAATATAATGTAATATATAAACCAATTATTTATAAGTGATATGAAAAGAAAGTGAGGGAATTGCCAACAAGTTGTTCAACAACAGTAGTGGAGTTCTACTTGAAAGTGCACGTTGATTGTTTTGAGCATCTAAGGTAAAGCATTGCTATTTTGTTTTGTTTTCCCAAAGTAAGTGCTTGAATTTTCATAGCTATCCGTCAGAATTTCTATACATTGTCAGTAGTACAAAATATTTTAAACTTAAATGATTTCTCATAAGCTACTAATCTAGACTAACAGTGTGAACATCAACGGTTCGTTTTAGTAGCGGCCATGTTTAAATAAAAGGCCGTGCAATCTCTCCTAACGAAATTGGAGAGTTTGTGCATCTGCTACTTGGGAAAGATGGCGCATTGTTTCCATTAGTTTCCATGTTAGGAGAGATTATGCAGATTATTGGTAAATTTTCATAAAAAGAGAGTAAAAATGAAAATGAACTAATTTTAAGTTAAACGTGTTATCAAGTAACTTAATGTTATTTTGTAATCTTACTTGGACTTGCTTTTTCCGATTCTTTATTTTTTTTTCCCTTTAATTAAAATTTTTTTATCATTTATAATTATTTTATTTTTCTGATTCTTTAATCGTTAGGTTGAAATATTTACTCCTAATACAATAATATTTGTTCACAAAAATCTTGCAACAATGTCATTTAAGTGTAATTATTATTGTTAACAATTTAATTGTTATTATTAGTAACAATCTCTTCTACCCATGTGCGCAATCACACCAACCCTGTAAGGACAGATTGCACAAAATAACTTTCTGGTTTTATTACAACTGTTCTATTAAATTACAACATAACAACAAAATAGAAATCGAAATGCATATAAAACAAATGAAGTAAAAATTATTCATGGATAGTTTAGCGAAAAATTAATATTTAGACTTTTTATTGTTATTCTTTTGAATTGTGCGCAGACTCTCCTAGCTTTACCTTACAGTAGTTAATCTTGGTTAAAAACGGCCTCGCAGAAATTTTTCACATTGGGTATAAAAGGAATTCAGTTTCGATCTTCTAGCCCCCTAGATCTAAACATTTGTTTTTTTAAAACTATCATCGTACAGTAATTTTTGAATTGTTTGCGAAATGTTTATGTGCTTTTTAGCGTTTTTTCGCGTTTTGCGACAATTTCTTAACATTTGTGTTAGGAATTAAGTTTCAATCTTTTAACACAATATAGTAAAATTTGTCCTCTGCATTTTTTTTAATTTTTCGCGAAATTTTTATGTGATTTTTAGCGTTTTTTATCTTTCCGAGGCAATTTTTTAAACATTCGTACGAGAAATCTGGTTTTATTTTTTCAGCCGATAAAGTACATTTTCTACTCTGCGATTTTTAAATTTTTTGAAAAAATTTTATGCGATTTTTCGGGTTTTGCGGTGATTTTTTTGGCATCCGTTAACGGAATTCAACTTCAATCTTTTAGTCCAATATAGCAAATTTTGTGATCTGCGATTTTTAGATTTTTCATGAATTTTGTATGCAATTTTAAGCGTTCCTCGGCGATTTTCTTAAACATTCGTAAAATACACCTGGTTTCAATTTTTCAGCCCGACATAGTAAATTTTGTCGTCAGTGATTTCTAAATTTGTCATAAATTTTTTATGTGATTTTTAGTGTTTTTCCGCGTTTTGTGGCAATTTTTTAACATTTTTTATGCGAATCTGGTTTCAACCTTTTAACCAATTATTGTAAAATTTGTCCTCTGCGATTTTTAAATATTTCATGAATTTTGTATGAGATATTTTGAGCGTTCTGCTGCGATTTATAAACATTCCTAAAAGGAGTCTAGTTTCAATCTTTCAGCCCATTGTACTAAATTTCGAACTCTGCGATCCCATTTTGTACTCAATTTTGTACTCACTGATTTTAATCGCGAATTTTTCATGCGACTTTTTGCGGGATTTTTTTCGCGTTTCGTGGAAGTTCTTATCCAATTATAACCTTTTAGTCCAAATTATTTTAGCCCAATATAGTAAATGTTGGCTTCTTTTCAATAATGTTTATTCGGAACTCGTTATAGCGAATTTGAATTCGTTCGCGAATTTGTTATGTGGGGTTTAGCATATCATTCGTAAAATAAATCCGGTTTCAGTCTTTAAATACAATACCGTTAATTTTGTCCTCTGCGATTTTTAAATTTTTCGTGTTTTTTTTTATGCGATTTTTTTTTTTTACGTTTTGTGGAGATATTTTCACATTCGTAAAACAAATCCGGTTTTAAACTTTTAGGCCAATAGGGTAATTTTTTTTTCTCTTTTCAATACAGTTTATTTGGAATCCGTACTATGATTTAAATTTTTCATATTTTTTTGCAAATTTTACGTTTTTATGTATTTTGCGGCGATTTTTCTACATTCGCAAAGGAAATCTATGGTTTCAATCTTTGAACACAATATAATGAATTTTGTCTTCTGTGGTTTTTGAAATTTTCGTGGAATTTTTTTTTTTTTTTTACGTTTTGTGAAGATATTTTCACATTTATGAAAAGAATCCACTTTCAATCTTCTAACCCAATACAGTAATTTTTTTTATCTTTTTAATAAAGTGTATTCATAATCCTACAATGATTTTAATTTATCATGCAATTTAACCTTTTTTTTTTTTTTTTTTTTTTTTGCGTTTTGCAGCAATTTTTTAACATTTGTTACAGGAATCGGGTTTCAAGCTTTTAGCCCAATATAGTAAATTTTGTCCTCTGCGATAAAAAAAAAAAAAAAAAAAGAGATTTTTAGCGTTTCTTTGCATTCTGCGGCGAAAGGAATCCGGAAGGGATCGTAAAAGGAATCCGGTGTATATTGTATTAAAATCGCGTACATAAAAAATTGTACGCGATTTTCTGCGGTTTTTCGCGGTTAGCGGCAATTTTTTAACACTTGTAAAATGAATTCGTTTTCAAGCTTTTAGACCAATATAGTATATTTTGTCCTCTCAAATTTTGAATTGCTCGCGAATTTTTTAGTGTTTTTTCGCTTTTTCGGCAAATTTTTTACCTTTTTTTTTTCGAAACAGAAAGAACTAACTGTGTTAAATTTTCCTTTCCTGCGATTAAGTTGGAAGAATACAAAATCGTCGTAACGTGAACTACGATAGTCAAAATATTAAACTAATTTGGGTCAAAATAAAAATTTTAAAAAATTCAATATTAGTTTGATTCGAGACCAGATCAGGCATAGCCTGTATGGATGTACGCTGTTGACAGCATTTGGACCCGACTACCAGGTTCATTTAATTCGAGGTTCACTTGGAAAAAAAATGACCAAGTAGATGAGGAAAACTCCGCTAGATCATTTTATTGAAATTAATATTTTTGTAACAAATATAATAAACAGCACCACAACAACTGTATCTGGCGCATGGTGGTGGGGCACCGCCCGCACCACCCTTGGTACGGCCCTGATAATAAATAAAAGACATTTATCAAACTTTTAAGACATTTTAATTAAGTCTAGTTAGCACTTTTAAGAAGTGCTAATCATTTAAGGTATATGCGCCTGCAAAATTGCATCTTGGATAGCAATGGTTTTGCTTAATAGCGGTATTTCTGGAACGGATTACCATCGTTTACCAAGTTACAGCTGTATATTAACTTTAAAAAAGCTCATTCAGGAAGGCTTACATTTTGAAAAAAAAATCATAACCATTGCATCTCAAAAATGCGAAGGTATAGTAGAAGATTAAGTGCTGTCTATAAAAAAAATAATAAGTAAGAGAGAGGAACATATTTAATAACTAAATGAAGAAAATATTAATTATTTTTTATAATCTTAGTGATGTGTGGTTGCATTCCATTGGTAAATAACTCCATTGACACAGCTTGGAAAAGCAGGGTATTTATGACTTGATTAAATTATAATTAAAGTTACAACAAATTAAATGAAATATAGATTGCGGGGAAACAGAACTCCCTCTCTGATAAACACAACTACATTTTCTAAAGTCTACAGACGGAATGAGAAGAAAAAAAAAGTACATGTAGATACTAACCGCAGACAGCGGAAAAAAACAGATGACACATTGAAATTGCCCGCTGCTGTAAGAGAGTGATAGTTCAAACTTTCGTTTAATGAATGTACGTATCAGCGTTCGTACTGCACAATACAATTTTTGCTACCAAATTCATTACTTCAAAGAAAAAGAGCTGAGCTATCTATACTGATCTGACATATGATGAAGTAAAAAAATGAAGAAATATAAAATGAAAATTAAAGTAGTTATTTCATTTCCATTTTGGGTCAATAAAAGACAAGTCTTAATTGACTGTATTATATTTTAGAAATTGATGTTCAGAAAGTTGGGGGGGCACGTGCCCCCCCGAGGCTATGCCTATGGCCTGCTCTGTTTTGACCTAAACATCCCCCCCTTCCCACCGGTCCCTCTCTTCTTTGCTTCTTAGCGCTTGAGGTGAATTGTTCTTATTTTGAATATTATTTTTTCCTCAGGATTCATTCTTGTCTCTGTCTGTCTCTTTCAAACCTCAATCAAGAGCAAATCATTGCGGTAACAGAATTATCGAGCACAAAAATTTCAAGCCATCTATCGCTCAAAAATTCTGCAATCGATAATTCTGCTAATGCAATGATTTGCCCTTGATTGAGATTTGAGAGAGAGAACCTCTCAATAACTCTGACACTCAATATTTCTGATGCTTGATAAAGTTCTAATCCAATGATTTGCTTTTAGTTGAGGTTTGAGAGAGGCAAGAATGAATCCCAAGAAGAAAATATGAACGATCTGCTTCAAGCCTCAAGTGCTAAGAGAACGGGTGGGCGGGGAACAAAATAGAGAGGGCTAAATGCATTTTAGCTACAATTTACTGTCCAAATTAAACAATTTAAGATGGAGGAAGGGCTGAGGCCAAAGGTGCTTAAAATGAAGAATCATGAATGTGTGATAAAAATTAATCAGAGGGAAATGGGAAAAAAGAAAAAGTGGGGGCAAAAACCCTCTAAATCTCTGAAACTATGACCCCTAGCACAAAACTAAAAGCAGATTTAAGATGCCGACCTAAACTCTACAAGTAGGGTCCATTGAATGTTTATTTTAGTTATAAAATATATAAAGGAATAGAAGGGGGTGCAATTGATAAATTTGTAGGCCAATGTCTCTTGCCATAAGGAGCCAAGTTGCTGAAGGGGAAAGAAGCTAGAATTTACTGTCAAAATTAAACAAAAAATTAAGGAAGGGAAGGACTGAGGGTCAAGGTTCTTAAAATGAAAAATCATAAATGTGAGATAAAAATTAGGGAAGGGAGAACAAAAAGTGGGACGAAAAGCTTCTTAAATCTCAGAAAATATGACCCCTAGCAAAAAACTAAAAGCAGGGACAATGGTCCTATAATAGAATACCCTACAAACGGGGTCCATTAAAGTTTTTTTTTTAAATTATAAAATATATATAAGGAATGAGAGGGCAGGGGGGGGGGGGGGGAATTGAGAAATGAATAGGTCCGACGCCCCTTGCCAGGAGGAGCAAATTTGCTGAAGGAGGAAAGAGAAGGCAAGAATGATTCACCTGAAGTGCTCAGAGTTAGGGAAGAGAACTTGAGATGGATAAAAAAGAGAGGGCTAACTGCATTTTAACTAGAAGTTACTGCCCAAATTATACAAATGTCTGATGTCCGTGGTGCTTAAAGTGAAAAATTGTGAATGTAATATAAAAATTAAAAAGGGAAAATGAAAAGGGAGGAGGCCACATTCCCTTAAATTTCAGAAACTATGGCCCCTAGTGAAAAACTAAAGAGAGATTTGAGGATGACAGTAAATCATTGTGATTGTAGAATTGCCGAACAAGCCCCATCACTACAATAAAATTTTCTGCCAGAATAATAGCTAACTTTTGCATTTATTATTTTTAGCTTCTCGGTGTTATAATCGATTGTAGAACATCTCGATTGTAGATTTTGGGAATTAATTGATGACTATATTGAACATTATTTTTTACAATGATGATTTTTCTCGATTTTTGAATTCTTGAGAATCACCCATCACTATATATATACAGTAGACTCCCTCAAATCTGTCACCCTAAAATCTGCTAAGGCCTAAAATTCACACATCATTTCCGATGTAAACAATGAAACTTACAGTTGAGATGTAGGTGTAAAATTCAACTTTTTAAATTTTGTATATCATTCTGTGCGCATTTTAATATATAATTCTGGTTAATATGATTCAACTCATGTTTTCTCATGAAGGAAGTATAAATTTATTTTTGAAAAAATTCAAGATAGTGGTGGCAATCACATTATTTTTACCAAATAGTTTATGTATTTTTTGGTTATTAAGTATGCCTAGACATGAAATAAAACTTTGTTATTTTAAGATTTTGATGTAAATTATTAGTGTACATTTATAAGGCAAGTTTCACTGAATAATTCAATGAAAATTTATCTCATTATCATGATACATATTTAGTCATGTAATTATTAATTATTTATTTCATCTTTACTTTTAATATTTTAAATGTTTTTTAAATTGTCTTCATTTTTATTATTTTACTTAATTATTTTACTATATTGTAAGCATTCCTTATAATTTCAAGCGCATTATTAAATTCAAATTATTGTTTAAAAAATATAAACAAAACAGCGACCAGAAATCTGCAAAATTCTAAAGTCTGTACAACCTCTGGTTTTAAGCTATGTGGATTTAATGGAATTTACTGTATTTGTATATGTTAAATATGTTATGAATATGTTTCAACAAAACTTTTATCACTTTGAATTAAATTTTTTTAAAATTTGCATTCACTTTGACTGTAATAAGTTTTTTGTGTTAGGAGCAAGCAAAGATTGCTAAATTAGGACTCGAAATGAAATTGTTGACATCTGAAATCGATGCTGAAACTGAAAGATGGCCATCATCAGAAAATGATCTTTGTAAAAGAGCTCGTAGTATGTCTCAAATGGCGTTTTCTATGTATCAATTTACTAGAGGTGAAGGTGAATTAAAGACAACTCAGGTATTTTCCCTAAGTCATGACAATTTATTTTCTAAAATTGTTTTTAAATCTGCTATAAATTGTGAAAAAATAATTGACTTATACTCATTTATTATTATTTATTGGTATTTTGTAAAAACTGTTTTATAAATTAACTTTTAAAAATCACTCTTAAAAATATAATTTTTTGGTGATAACCTTTCAGTAAAATTTACAATTGAGAAAGTTGCATTAAATTTAGTGTTAAATTTTACTATACATGCCTTTAATTTCCTCAAATTTTGCGTGCTTGTTTTTGAGATAAAGTAATAAAAATACCCTAATGTTACTTTACAGTTTTCAGTGAGGTGGTTTTATGGAACATAGAGAAAAATAATCTGTTAGAAATACAGCCACAGACCTCAATTTGACTATTTTTTTTTTAATTCTTGTCAAAATTAAAGGCAAAAACCCCATTTAAAGAATAATATAAGCCCAATTTAAAGGATTGTGTAATCAACTATTGAATTTTGCATTTTTTTTCAGCTAGAAAAATAATTTTAATAATTGGTTTTAAATTTACATTCAATTTTCCACATCACAAAAAAACTTTTTCTTTCTTTTAATCAGTATTTTTTGATTTTCGGGAGGGTAAAGATCCATTATCATTAACTGATGCCAAAATCTCACTTGACATTAAAAATTACATGGATCACTCCTGACATGAAAAGATACCACTTTTTTCCCTCCTCTCTATAAGGCAAGTTCAAATATGGACACCACCACTTAAAGTTTATTTGTTAGTTCTCTAGAAGGGAAGAGTAAAGAGTTTAAAAACCAATTGCCAGTTATTAACTGTTAACTAATTGTTAATTGTTATATTTTCTTATAAATCATGAAAGGAAAGTGTGAGGAACATTAATTTTTTTCAGAACATTTGATTTATTTTGATTGTAATACCCTGTGTGTCCACCATCAGGACAAATGTAGAACGCATGATGTAATGCTGTTGGTGGTGAACACATTGAGTATACTTAACTTGATTTTCTTATTAAAATAAACTGTATCTTGTTACATATCCTAGTTTGTTTGTACATGTGCATTTGAGTTATAATGCTACATTTCTGCATGCAATTTGTGACATATTTATGCTGATGATTAGATATGAAAAATGTATATTTCACGGCTTCTAATAAAGTTATTTTTACATGCAAGACATCATTTCATATTAAATCGAAAACACTCTATGCCTTTATTATTAAATTTACAGTTTTCAAGATACTATCTCTAATTCTAGAATTCATTACTGGGAGGTTCTGGCAGGCACCTCATCGTTTAGTGTATTACCCACTTAACTATATTTAGATACCACATCTATGGTTGTAGTTAACTCTGTTCATCACCTATTTGAGCCAAAACAAAATTAAGAATTTCTTCTGTATATTAGGTTAGTTATGCCTGTATGTTAGGTGTTCAGATTTATTATATTTATGATATTTAGCCTTAACTTCTTAAAAATACACATCTAAAATATTTTTAAACTATATAGTTAGTTTTCTTGAAGCAGATTCTTTGTTATATTGCTTCATTAAATACAAGTACCAAAATTCTACTAAATATTTATTAATTTCATGATGCTTCTTCATGTCTTTTATGATGGAGATTATTTGTTTCTTGACAATTGTCAAAAGTAATATCTATGTTCTGTTATTATACTATATGCTGTAATCCTACATATGCATTATACTTAATAAATTTTACTTCCATTTTGAAAAAAATTTCCAGGATTTATTCACACAAGCTGAGTTTTTTGCTGAAGATGCCAACAAGCTGTATAAACTAGTTCGTCAGTTTTCATATCAGGTATCTATATATCTTTATATTTTCATAAGTTATTTCCTTTTATTGTTATGACTAGCTGACACACCCAGCACACTGTGGATCAAGGCATAGGTGTTGCCTAATGTAGGATTACCATGATATTATAAGCCTATAGATGATTTTTTTTCTTACATTTAAGTTTAAATGAATATAACAATTGATACTGAATTAAAAACTTGAGTGGAAAATTATACACAAAAAACCAACGTTTAAACCGACAGTATCCAAACAAAGCACCATAAAAATGTGAGTAACTTGCAAGCATGAGATTCTTCTAAGGATCCGTGGTGTTCCGCTTTTTTGTCATTTTTGGCTTTTTGTACATTTTTCCATTAAAAAAAAAAAATTCGCCATTTTCTGTTTTTTTGCTGTTTTTTTAATTTGTCATTTTCAAGAATTTATTTTGTACAGGACTTTCATTTTTTTTTCGGTTAAATCAAATTAGAATCATAGGATGATTTTATTTAATCTGCATCAAAATAGGCCTATACTACAACCTTACAACTAAGAGAAGTCGTTTATTGCACTCGATACTTCCCCTCTTTCATCACCGTCAGCAATTACTAAAAAACTGTATCAGCATTATCTTAAAGCAGGATACTTCGCAGAGCTGCCAGCTGCTACAAAAGAATTCTAGTTGCTACAATTTTTATCTAAAAACTACAATGCTACAAAAACCTTTCTAAAACTACAATTTTCTGCAAAAAATACGAAGTTTGTCTAAAGATTGTGGGGAAAAACGCAATTTTCGTCAAAGAATCGCGAAAAAAAAAATGCAAATTTCATCAAAATATCGCTGAAAAAACACTAATTTCATCAGAAAGATCCTCTGAAAAATACAAAATTTGCCAAAAGATCACAGAAAAAAAGGCAGAATTCGCCATAGGATCGCTGAGAAAATGCAAATTTCGTCAAGTAATCACTGAAAAATGCAAATTTCATCAAAGAATAACCGAAAAAAAAAAAACACGAATTTCATCAAAATTTACTGCATTGTGTTAAAAGATTAAAACCGGATTTCTTTTAGTAATGTAGAAAATTAGCCACAAAATGCAAAAACAAATTAAATTTTAAAAATCTATTAAAAAAATCCAAAAGTTGGCTTCAAGCTGGCTGGTAAAAATGACCTGCAATTTGGAATAACCACAGCACTGACTAGTTGGTGCCACTGATAATGTCCTTAGAAAATATATTTAATTCCTTAAAACTTATTTTTTTATTTAAAAAGAGTGGGAACTCTGTTCTATCATTTATTTAAGATGGTTGAAATTATTAGCATATACTTGATTTGCTGTCAAAAAAATTGTCTTACATTTTTAAAAATATCAATTTAAAAAATGTTCATGCCAATGAAGGGTTTTATTAATGTGCTATATCTTGGTAAAATACTTTTTATTAGAGTAAGTAAATAATTTCTGCCTAATTCTTGTTAATAATTTCTTTTTAATTTACTCAAAGCTAAATTGATGTAATATATATATATATATATATATATATATATATATATATATATATATATATATATATGTATGTAAGGAATATTCGCTGGCATCTACTTTTTTTCATCTTGAAATATGACATATCTGCATTCCTTCAAGGTTTCTCATCACTTAGTGTAGTCGTGACAGAGTAAAAACAAAGTTTTTTCCTGGGATCTGATTTTTATTTATTTTTTAATACATTATAATCATTTTGTAAGTCAGACCCAGAATAAGTTTGAAAGTCTGATGAGGTTATAGGCTCATATTTAAGAGTACTGAGCCTATCCAGTTAATTTTCAGGATGGCCGAACGGCCATAATTTGTTTTAGTAATTGGTAGATGGGGGAAAAAAACGCTCCTGAAAAATCCCTGCTCCCTGTTTCTGTTTGGCATTTCTGATATTCTCTAGCAGAGGGTGAACTAATCAAATATAGATGTGAACTTACTTTTAATTGAATATAAGGCTTGATTAATGTGGTCTTATGATACAATAGGTTTTGCCAATTGCATCAACAACAGCCATTTCTAAATTTCATGTTAATGGTTATTTATGAACCAATCATATTAATAACTGTCAAACAGACAAAAGTTAATTAGGATTTACAACATAAAATATAAACATTAATTTCTTATTTTGACAATAATTTTGAATTTATATCTTGAACATAATTATTTACTTTAATTTCTTGATCTGAATGCAATAACTGTCATTTTGGAGAAAAATTATTAAACTTTATGTTCTAAATGTAATTTTGAACTGCAATAATAAGATATTGCTTATAATTTGTTTCCTAAATAATCCTGCATCACAAGAACAACTCAGTTTGTTTATATTATGAAAAATTATTATGCAATTCCGGTAGGAAATATCTACTTTGATTACAAATACTTTGGTTCAAATCAATTTGCAGTAAATTTTATATTTAACTGTAATCAGACTTTAAGTGGGGATTTTGTTGATGCTTCAAGCCAAAGCATGTATAAACAAAAATTTGATATGGAATGCACATTACAATCACATAGTTCAATTTTATGGTTAGTTTTGTTCCTATTACATTATTATGTTGTACTGTAGTTATTTGGCAAAACCAAACTGCATTTTGTATTTGATATTGTCAGCCCATTAGATTTGAATTTTTGAGTGTGAGAATACTAAGATATAAAAAAAGGAATTTTAGGGAATAGAAGAAAAATTAGAGCCAACAGAAGATTTCCAGCGACCAATTGATGACTTTCTCGAGATTTTCCAGCCACAGTTTGACAAATTTTGTAATTTTTTTTTCCCCACAACTGGTTAATGAATTTTGAGATTTATTCTCTGTGACCGATTGACAAATTTCTCGATATTTTCTTTGAAGAAATTTTTTATCCGAACTCTAAGAAAACATATTTAAAAACAACAAACTAGGTGAATTTCACGGTTTCTTCTTGTGACAGATTGGTGAAATTCATGATTTTTTTCCTCATGTCTAACTTAAAAATTTCTCAGTTTTTTTCCACGACCAACTGACAAATCTGTCGATATTTTTTTTGCGACCAATTAATGAATTTTGTGATATTTTCCTGCAACCGGGTTTTTTTCGGGACTGATCGACAAATTTTACAATTTTTTATCACAACAGATCGACGAAATTCATTTTTTTTTCCTGCAACCTATCAACAAATTTCATGTTTCTTCCTGCAACTAATCGACAAAATTTATGATTTTTGTTCTACAACTGATGGACATATATCTCGATTTTTTCCCGTGACTGAAAAAGGAAAAGAACTAATAGGACAGTAACGACAAATTCACTTAGGCAGGCCGCACACTGAGATGACACAAGTAACATATCTCGCATGTGAGGAGAAAAAACAGGTTTGAATCAGTTTTTTTTTTTTTCCAACCTGGTTCTTCCCCTCAGACATGAGACATGTTGCTTGTATTGTCTCAGTGTGCGGCCTGCCTTAGAGTTAGCACTAAACAAAAATTAGATTTGAAGAATTGCAAAGATCTTGCGGTGCACATGAAGAAATTTTTTATCCAAACTCTAGGGAAACATATTTAGAAACAACAAACTAGTTGATCTGTGCAATTCACAGAAATTAGGATTTGATAATTTAAAGTCAACCTACATTTCTTGTGCAATAGAAAAAAATGAATCACCCGTTTCTGTTCAATTTGTAGACATGGGTTTAAAATTTCAATGCATTGAACCTAGTTCTGTTAAAAGAAATACCAGGGATTCTGGCTTTGGCTATAATTCCATTAAGGATATAATAAAACAATTTTGTACAGAAAGGGATATTGGTGATGCCATCACCAAATATGCATTGTTCATGCAAGTAGTTAAAAATGAAGGCACAGTAGTTTTTTTGCAAAAAAATTTATTAAGGCATAACTATATAGTTTTGATAATTTCTAAAGTTATAAAAGTTGCTTTTGTGTTGCCTGTCACAAATGTACCATGTAAAAGAGGCTTCAGCACCCAAAACCATCTAAATTCAGAAAATTATTTAACAACCGAATTGTCAAGAGCCCATAATATTTGGTGAAAGTTATAAAATAGACATTGTATATATTATTTTCTTCCTTTTTTTAAATAAAAATAAACATTTTGTATAATTATTCTGAGTTGTTGATTTAAACTTTTTCAATGGTATTTTATCATGTCTGCATTAATGTAATTCTTTAAAAGTCACATAAAATAATAGTGGGGTTTAAAGATTTTTTTCTTCTTATCAAACAGTCAAACTTTCCTCTTAGGAAAAAATTAATCTCAAGCCCTGTTTAAAAAAAAAAAAAAAAGTTTGCTAATTGATGTTGTTAAACAGCAAAGTGGTTTAGCACAGTGGAAACACTGCAAAGATATTTTTTGCTGAATTTGAAAAGATAGCTGAGATAACTGGATTGGATGAAGAACTTATTATGTGTTTTGCAGTTATTAATGCAAGTGATCTGTTGTGGCAAAGCAATTAATGCAGAAAAATTTGGCAATTTCACACTGAAAAAAGTTATACAATGTGTCTCAAAATATGGGTAGTAATAATGCGAGCTTCTGTACAAATAAAAAATTTTTTGGTTCCAGTTGGTCAATTGTCAGAAGAAGCTAGTTAAGATCAAAATAAAGAGTTTTGAATGTATATGGAGCTAGGGAAGAAAAATCAGTCTAAGACCATGTAGTATTTACTACATGACTTGTTACTTTATTTGTTAATAACATCTGATTCCATGGTTTCCAGAATTAGATAGCAAATAAAAAAACATGCAAAGAAATGGAAAGTTTCCAGAAGCATCGGAACTTTTACTTGTGTATAACACCTTATGACTTACATATTAGAGCAGCCATTTAATAAAATTAATTTATTTAAAAGATGCATGGGTTTGTGCAAAAAATCCTTTCCATGACATAAATTATCTTAGGATAGGATTCCTGAATTAGGCTTTCAGGAATAGTAACACGTGTTTAAAATGTCTAACAACTTTAAACAGTTCAAGTTATACAACTTAATAATTTATGTTATGGTTGTATATGTGTGGTTCATAATGTGAAATCTCACATAAAATTCAAGCAAAATGTACTCAGTAATGACTTAGACTGTCTTTTAGGACATTATTAATGATACTTTATTTTGGTTATTAGTAAAGTTTACCCATTTATCATTTGTGGGCACGCCCCACCAGTGGCTGAGAGGTTGTGCTCTCGAAGCTGGTAGACGGGAGGTGCTGGGTTCGATCCCAATCGCGCCCGTTGGCCTAATCATTCGGAGTTTTCGTGGTTTTCTTTGAGCCGTGGATTTCTCCATGCGTAAATACGGGTTAGGTTCCCTTAGAAAGACCCCCACGAAGGGCACTCCCCCCGGGCCTATATCCCTAGTGTAGATAATTGGCCGTCAATAATCAACCCAACCCAACCCATTTGTGGGCACATTTAAAATTCTCAGAAAAATTCCATTGTTGAAAGTGTATTTTACAAGTTATACTATAGTATAGGACCCATTATCTGGAATTCCAAAATCCAAAAAAAAAATTATTCGAAAATTTTCTGAATTTGTAAATTTTTACTAAAATTTTGTAGATACCTGAAATTTCAAAAATTTTATGGATTCCTAATTCTTAAGTCCATTGCTTCAATGTATTAAGCAACAAAATAATATATTACTTCAGTAACATAGGCAGGGGACCACGGAGCCTGCCCCTCCTTCTCCTACCAAAATTAGAAAAATCATTTTTCTGACAAATTTTAGTCTAAAATTAATTTTTATGATGTTTTATTTTAAAAAAATTCTTCAGAAATTGTGCCATCTTACCCCCACTTCAGAAAAATTTCTTGGCTATGCCACTGTGTTACTTGAATACACGTAGAATAGCAGAGCTCTATTTATTTACATGTGCTGTCCCTTCTCACATATTCCCAAATGATGTGCCCGCAGTTTCGTGGTTTTCTCTGGTGGAATTCGCAAATACAAGTAAAAATCACTTCGGGAAAATCAGCTATTTTCACAGAATCGTAAAAATAAAAAAAATTCGTTGATGTGCATCGCAAATGAAGTCGGGGGGAAGGGGGGGGTGGTGGCATGACACTGAAAAAATTGTGTGTTGAGAAAACTGTCACAGAAAAAAAAAATTGTGAAATTTAAAAAACAATTGTGGAAACAAATCGTAAATTTAAAAAATGATTCGCAAATTTTAAAAAACAATTATGGAAACAAATGGGAAATTTAAAAAAATGATCACCGAAACAAATTGCAAATGTTGTCGAATTATTGCAGAAGAAATTCATGAATTTCGTTGAACGATCACAGGAAAATAATGCATATTTTGTCAAACAATCGTAGAAAAAATGGCAAATTTCATTAAGATGTCGTGTAAAAGAATTGCAAATTTCATCAAATGGTTCCGAAAAAAAAATCATAATTTTCTTCAATTAGTCTGGACGAAAAAAATCAAGAATTTTGTCAAGCAACCACAGAAAAAAAATTTGCAAATTTCGTCAATCAGTTACGGATGAAATCATAAATTCCTGCATTCAGTCCAAAAAAAAAATATCCAGAATTTCATCAGACAATTGCTGTAAATAATCCCAAATTCTATGAAGCATCGTGGAATAAGATCATAATTTTTGTCAATTGGTCGAGGAAACAATTGTGATTTTTGTCCAACAGTTACCGAAAAAAATCGCAAATTTTATCGAACGATCACATAAAAAAAAAAATCAAATTTCATCAAGAGATCATGGAAAAAATCATGGAATTTGGGAGGGGGAATTCTAGAGCGATTCAAAATCCAAAAAGCCTTTGGTCCCAAGGTTTCTGGATAACGGGTCCTGTATTGTATTATATAATGTTGCATAATTATAAAAATAAACATATATTCGTATTTTGTAAACATTCTTTTAAAATATTTCATTGCAAAATATTAGTTGTTCAATGATTAATTTTTTGGTCTTATGTTCGAATTTTCTTAATGATCAATCCACAATGCAGTGTTGCCCAGACCTGAAATATAACTAAAAATGTTGAATTCAGACATTTTTCTCAAGGAAGGATTTTGTGTTGGGGGCATAACTGCCTTCACACCCTTGAATTTGTATGTTTTTATATTTTTAAACAAAAATCTATCCACACTGTAAAAATTTGCTGCAGTAAAATTACTGCAGCTAAGACTCCAGGCAATGTCTATAAGAAAACAGGTTTTGTCCCTAGATAAACGAGCTTTGATCTTAGAAAAACTGTTTTTGCCCATAAAAACATGAAATTTACGGAAATTGACTGTTTACCTTGAAAAAGGGGCATTTCCTGTAAAATTATGGCACCAATTAATTCACAGAGAATGCCTGTGAATTTACAATTATTTTTTACAGTGCAAACGAAACTGGAGTTGGGGGGCCCACTGCCTTTGGCAATGCACACCCAGGTGTTCTATGTATGCTCCGGTCTACTTTTGCAAACAAACCTCAGTTTTGTATAATTAAAATTTTTTTTATGAAAATCTTTCCAAACAAACTAAGGATGCCCCTATTATAATGATTACCAATTTTTTAACTGACATTTAGATGTATTTTATACTTTCAATTGTGACCAAAAGTTCTGAGGGAAAACCTAAATAATAATTTTTAAAAACTGTACCCTATCTTATTCAATTCCTCTATTTAAATAAAGAAAATTGGTCATTCAGCTGTGGAGTTAATAAATTAAGACACTTTTAACATGACATTTTTTTTTTTTTTTTCCCCGCTCAATCCCTATATATCTATATTTATGCATTGAAAAAAGAATTATCAATCTCCCCCAATTTGAAAATGAACAAAAAACCGTGGCGCAATTCTCTTAAATGCAAAATTATATCTTTGAAGGCACTGAAGAAGAAGAAAAGTTTGGCAATTGTGAGAAATGACTTCCAGAAAATATTTTTTTTGAAATAGTAAATGTTAATATTTTTTTTAAATCAAAGATACTGTTATAACCAGGAAGGACCATGAATAACTAGGTATTTTATTTTTCTTGTATTTTCATGCTTGAAATGAGGATTGAAGTTTAAAACTGCAGAAAAAATAAAAACCATGAAGTAAACATAAAATTGACCTTTTGAAAATATATTTTTTGAAATAGTAAATATTAATATTTTTTTAAACAAAAGATGCTGTTTCAACTGGGATGTTACCCTGAATAAGTATATATTTTTTGCTTTTTTTGGAAAACAGGATGATAGTTTAAAACTGCTGAAAAAACAGAAAACATGAAAACAAATACAAATGTTTTCTTTTCAAATAGTAAATAGAATTTTATTTTCAATCAAAAGGCACTGTTACAACCAAGAAGATACTGTGAAAACTTTTTGACAAGTCTATAGAAGACCCGCCAATTACACTTTCAAAGTAAATAAATAAAAGTAAAAAAAAAAAAAAAAAAAAAAGAACATTTATTATGCCTGTACTTGAAAAACCACAGATTCTTTAAACATGTACAGAAGCGATTTTAATGCCAGCAAACTGTCAAAAATTTAAGCATGTTCAGCAAGGTTTTTAATTAATATCTTGGCTAATTATCATAAAATGAAAAATCTGAGCCTCAGGTGCATTTGGACCTGTCTTTGTTTATCCTTATTGAAATTTGCAGATCACTATGCTCATATGCAATAGATTTCCCTGGCCATCGGCAACAAACACACAGATACATCCTTTTTTTTATAATGTAGTTTATTGATGATTTTTTTTTCTCCTGTAGGTTCCAAGCGGATCTCACAAAAATGAACTGTTAGAATTTTTAGATAAAGTTCCTACTTTTGTGCAACAACTTCAATTTACTGTGAAAAATCCAACTGTGGGAAAGGCTGCTACGTTTACCAAAGTATTTATAAAATTACATTTCTATTTTTTTCTTTTTTTTTTTAAACTTTTTCAAAATAAAATGTTTATCATATTTAAAATTTGTGCATTATTGTTTCTGTGAAGCTGTCTATTATCAAAAATTTTATTGGCAGTTATTGATAATTCATTTATTAACCTTGTCACTGCCGTGAATTGATATATCCGTTCACTATGCTGTAGGTTTCACTGCAATAATAGCATTGTTTAAATTAACATATTTCTACAAATACAGTATAGTTTTAAAATATTGAGTAATGATTGATACATACTTATATACATAATTAAGTTTTTTATATCAAGTTTAAAAATTTATCTTTTTTTAGCATTTAAAAAAAATTACAGAGAAAACAACATTACAAATTTGCCTTTTTGCTCAGTGGTCAGGGGGTTAATGAAATTTTGTTTTAATGTGTTTAATGGTTATAGAAATTTATAGTAGGGTTGGAATGTGTAGACCCAACATTACTTAGTTAGCTTACAGCAAATAAATTAGCATTCATTAATACATAAAATAATAATTTTGACTTACTATGAGTCCAATAATTTGAGGAAGTTCATAAGACCATTTAATTCTTAAGTCTTTGATTTTCATGGAGCAAGGCAGTGTCAAATTATACAAAAGATCAGACCAACACCATGCTGACCTCGACTAATAAGTATCAGATTAAGTCTATCACTACTACATGTATGATTTGGGTGAGTCTCTTTAGCAACCAACTTTCATGAGGGAGCAGTATTCAGAACTAAAAAATAATTCCGCCTTGATGGTTCACTCTTTCTCTAAAATAAGGAAGCTTTAGAGGCTCTACAGCAGCCATACTCAACCTGCGGCCTGTGGTCCGCATGTGGCCCGGCGACCTATTATCAGGGTCGGACTGGGTCAGGGGAAAGAGCGCAGACCTTGGATTTTCAGAGGGCGCAACAATTTTAATGAACTTAAATCAATTTTACTTACTTGTGTTTTGTCTGACTTGACAAAGTTTAACACATTCGCATAGCACCAAGTAAGAAAAGGGTTTAATATACTCCTGAGTTTAGGTAAACGACTTTGCTATATTCCCCGTGCATGTTTGAAGTTCCATTAAATCTACACAATGCTACAGAGTTTTTCAAACTATGTCATGTTATATTCAAAAACTCCAGAAGTTGAATACAGATTACCTTGTATCCTGCTTTATACTTTTGTCAATAAATACCTTAGAACAGTCATGGTACAAAAGTGATCACACCTTACTAATTATCCTGCAAATAAGGTATAAAAAAATACATAGATACCAATTTATTGGAAATAATTTCTAAAATTAAATTTTATTCGAAAATTTTGTTTCGGGCATTGTTTACACATTAAAAAATGTACGAACGTTGATTTGTCAAGTTGTAACACCTATGTTTGAGTTCCCTGGATCAAGACAGCCTAAAAATATACTTATCTTAATTCTTCATAGAGTTATAAAGGAAAATGTGTTAGGGATTTATCTAAAAATTTTGGAAAATAAAATTTAAATCTTACAAGAAAAAGTACAAAACACTCATTTAGTCAACAGTAAAATTATACAGTAACTTTATGATATACTTTCTTTATATAAAATTAAATACTACAAAATGTTTCTTGTAAGTGTCTACGTGTTATTTTCTGTAGATTCTTTGAAAACAGAAAGCGATCACCTTAGACTGTAGGAAGGTTCTCTGCATGTCGAAAAGTAATTTTTCAAATGAGTGGTGCACTTACACACAGTTTTTTTATACAAAAATTAATATAGGTGATAATTCACAATTTTTTAATATGAATTTATTATTCATTTTCATAATTAAAAATATGTATTAGGATACAAAAAAAAAACCTGGAATATATTTGGGTCTATTAAGTGTTAAGTGTATTTCATTAAAAAAATTAATAAAAATTCAATAGAATGATTTTTATAAGTTTGTCAAATGGAGCATTTGTCAAATTAGCATCCCCAAACTTTAAACTCTTCTAGCTCTATGAAAATTTAACATAAAGTATTTAAACTATACCTTTTCACGGACTGTCGCAATCCAAGGAACTCAGAGTCTCAAAAATAGGGGTTATTATTTGAAAATTCAAAGTTGGTATAATTTTTAATATGTAGACGACTCCTCCTATAACATACTTAAATTAGTAGACATTATTTCCAATCGATTAGTACCTATAGATTTTTTTACAATTAGTTTTAGAAGAATTGGTAGGGTGTGATCACTCTTTTTTTTTCCCATCATTGTAAATTAACACACTTGATATATCCATTGTTGTGTCCATTAATGCCAAAAAAAAAAAAATCTTGTTTTACTTTTTTAGCAATTTTAGACATTATTACAAGTTTGACCATATTTATGATTTTTTTAAACCATCATCGTGCTGTGAGATATGACTTCACTAACTCTTCCCTTTTATACGATTCTTTTTTTCACTCAAGCAACACAGAATTGTTGGGTATCATTAGTCCATTATAGTCCAATGGTTAGCTGATCGTCGTCGGTCTAAAGATATGAGTTCCCATTTGACCAACAATTATGTTTGCTCGTTTGCTGGCGAAACTGCGCTAATAATAATATTAAAATATGCAAATAATTAATCCTATTTTAATTATAAACTTCAACTAATTTGTTGATTTTTTAGGCAAAAATTAATTATGCTTCTAGAATTACCTATTAAAATTGCTTCTAATTTGGTTTCCTTGGTTTCTGAAATGTTTCCTCATTTACCATTTGTATTTAAACAAATATCTCTAAAACTATTATGCAAATAAATTTTACTTTTATGTCTACTAAAATGCAAGAATATCAGTGCTAAGAGCTCCAATTTAAAAAATATATATTTATTTGACGTAATATAAATTAGTTATCAAGTCAATTATAAACAGGGTATAGATGCAATTTATGATATAATCTGACAGAAAATGCTGTTTATTTACTACAGCTTTTTTTTTTCTTTAGTAAAGAAGTATATTTAAATGTGGTCTCTGACGGTGTCTGCCTGTTCACACATACAAAATAAAGATTCAGTATGCAAAATTCGTTAAAAAAATATTTATATCGAGAACAAAAATGTACTTTCAGTACAGAAATAGAAATTTTGAAACTAAAACTCATGCTTGATTTTTTTCTTTTGAAAAATTTCTCATATTATAGCAGTATTTGAATGTCCAAATATAGGGGTATTTGAAGGAGAAAATAATACTAACTTGTGAATTATTACACTTGCAGCATTTGGGATAGGGAGAGGCAGGAGGAGGAAGAGGCATTTTGTGTGCTTAAAAATTACTTTATGCATCTTTAAAATGCTCAATTGATATCACACTATAAAAAGGCTTTTACTAAAAAATTACATCAAAAATAGCGATTAGTAGCTTAAATCACTAAAATTATTGACTAAAAAATTTTACTTTTCTCAGCACACTCTTCCCATGATTTGCAAATTTCTTATCATAGTTAGAGATCAAAGGAAATTAATTTTCCATAATTGAAAGAAATCCTCCAGGGATTGTAATCCTGCAAGTAACAGGAGTTTGCTGCCAGTGTTTTATAATTAAAAAAAACCTAAGTAGTAATCATTGCTTTATTTAATGATCAATTTTTCCGTGATTAAATAAAACATTTTTTTTTTAAATACGTACCAGAATTTCCGAATAGTTATTTAATTATGGAAAGGCTGTCATTAAATAAAGCTAATCGAAAATTTTGGTAGGTATTTTGAATGAAAAAAGGCTGGCCGCGCGATCCCAGCTTGCAGAATTGCAATCCAGAAGTGTCATCGAGGTTGTATTTATTCCTCGAAAAAATTCCTCAAAAAATTATGTTTTCCAGTCAACAACAAAATCTACACAAAACGTTTTTGCCTTCTAATATCTATTTATCTCTTTGTTTTATACAGTTATTTTTCGAAAAGCATGATTTCAATTATAGGTCCATTCAGGAACGGCTTTAAAAGGGCGCAAGGTCCCCTGGGTACTACAACGGAGGGTACGCAAAATATTTGTTCTGAGATTAAGACCTAAAAGATACCATCCTAAGAACCGATGAAAAAAAATCTCTCTCAGGGCGCAGGAGTAGCATATGGGCGTGAGCTTTAGTAGCCAGGGCTATTAAAACTTTCTCTAGGTACCCGTTTTCTATCCTCAATCATATGCAAACACGTCCGCTTTGGTTTCCTATTCTGAAAATTTCTTCGATGTATCTTCAATTTCTTTATGATAATAAAAATCCCTCTCTTTTGCTATCTGTCTATTAGTTGATAATTATCCCTGAGCAAATTTTCGAAATTTAGTACACTAATCAGAATATAATGTGTGTGGAAAAATATTGGAGCGGCTTAGGGGCGCGAAATTTTCCCTGGCTCAGGGCGCACCAGCCCTCGGGCCGATGGGCCGGCGGGCCAGTCCGAGCCTGCCTATTATGTGCGGCCCGAGACACATAATCTTTAAACCATATTTATAAAAAACATTTTAAATCCATTTTCTTACTCAAAATTTATTTTTACATGTAGTCCTATTTGTGCTACAGTGGATTGTACATTTATCAATCTTCCAATTAATTATTGTACAAAATTAATTAAATTTGCGTTATATATACATTTTTTAAAAATTTGTCACGAGAAAAAAGTGACATCAAAAACTTTTTACACCACTTTTCCAATTTCATGGAATATTTCTACAACATTTGCAATAGAAAGCTATCATTAAGTAAATTATTTGGAAATAGTGATGTTAAAATTTTTCGTAACATTTCTTTCTCGACATACTTTCAACCCTACTAATGATATTAACTTCGTTACAATGCTTTGTTATCTTATTAATTTAATTACCCCCTTTTTACATTATTAAATAAGTGTGTTGCGGCCCGCCTAACCTCGCTAACATATGTTTGCGGCCCGCGAGTAAAAAAGGTTGAGTATGGCTGCTCTACAGGCTACTAACAAATGTCTTTAAAAAAAGATAAGTCAACTGTTCAAGTTGCCTCTTTTTGTCAGGATTAAGGATGTAATGAACATTTGGCCCTTTTGCAAATATTCATGCACATTAAACCGAGGTAGGTGCCATTCTCAAACTTCCTTAATATGTGGCAACATTTCCTGAGGCTGGAGGAACAGGTTTGTCTGAAGTTTGGAAGAATCCTTTCCTGAATATCGTACCTAACTGATGTTGACACTCAGTTTTGATTACTTAAAAAAATTAATAGGCCATGGGCTCCCATCCATTAAGGACATTGCCGGCACTAATGTCCTGAAATCCAACTGTTGTAACCCTAACCCGGCCATGGGTATGGGTACTAATATGGGTACTGAAGGGGCCGGAACAGGTTTGGTTCACAGGAGGGGGATCGTGACATCATTGTCCCCGGGTTTCCCTGGAAGTTCATAGGAACGATCAGGGCCCAGAGACTAGCCAAGGGCTCCCTACTGAGATTTGCTAACCCCCCCCCCCCACCCCCTGCCCCCTGGTCGAGATCGAGGAGCACCTATGAAGGTTACCTCTAGTTTTCTTCCAGGGGTTAGACAACACACACAAAAAATGTTAAAACACAAAGCATAGAGAAAAAACTAGGAAAGTTATTCCCGCCCCCATCACACGTCCAGATGACTAGGCTGGAAATGCCATAGGGCGGGGAAGAAGTAGAAAGCAAAAATGTGGTCCGGTCAGACTTTCGTGTCGCCCAAGCCTGTTTGCTCATCCACTCTAGATATGATCACCTGCTTTCCTTGTCCTTAAAACCAATAGGCCATAGGCTTCCATCCACAAAGGACATTGCCGGCACTGAATTCCTGAAAATTCAGCCATCACAATAGTAATCTCGACCATGGACACTAGAGGGGCCGGAACAGATTCAGTTCTCAGGAGGAAGTTTGTGACATCATTGTCCCTGGGTGTTCCTGGAAGTTCATAGGAATGACCAGGGTGCAGAAACTAGCCAAGGTCTCCCTCCTGAGATTTGCTTTTCCCCCAGTCGAGATCGAGGAGAACCTATGAGAGGTTACCTCTAGTTCTCTTCCAGGGGTTGGACACCACACAAAAAATGTTAAAACACAAAAGATAGAGAAAAGAAAAACTAGGAAAGTTATCTAGCCCGTGTCACAAGTCCAGGTAACTAGCCTAGAAATGCCATTGGGCGGGGAAGAAATTAAAGCAAAAATGTGGTCCGGCCGGACCTTGGTGTTGTCCGAGCCTGTTTGCTCATCTGCTCTAGATACGATCACCTGCTTTCCTTGTCATTAACCGGTTGCCCCCAACTGGCCCCGATCCTGAAACCAGCTATCTCTGCATCCCGAAATTAGAACCAGCCGCCACGGCCGAGGACGCCGTGAGAGCCAATTTCAAGATTTGGTCAAAGTGGGGTCTCAGAGGGGGCAGGTGTTCAACATAGCCCACTTCTGAAGCATCAGGTTGGTCGGCTTTTGCTGGTCAACTTGTCAGCTCTAAGCACCGTCTGGGGATTCTAATCCGGATGCGATATCGTGCAGACCGTGTTTCACTCGTCCTGACTCACAGCACTCCAGAGCTTAGACAAGATGAGTGCTTCTCTTGTCTGAGCTCAGGGCCCCTGGCAGGGCGGACGCTGAAGACAGCTGGTTTCAGGCCAGCAAAGTTTAGCATAGACTCTATATTTCATCATTTAAAAAATTAGGATTTTTTTTAATTATTTGAGATGCATCATCCTTTGGCGATGTAAAGAATTTTCAAAATATATTATTATTTATGTTTATTGATGATAATGGTAGATTGTCAATCAAATCAGAAATATATTAAATAAATTTTGTACCAAAGGAAAATATTGATACAACTATTTTTAAAATAGTATTTCTATTTTACTGTAAAAGCATAAGCAAGTGAAAATATTATACATAAAATAAAAAATATGAAAAGTCTACAGTTGTTATAGGTAAAATGTTTGTGCAACCAAGTGTATACTTTACAAATATTATCATGCAAGTTTTGATTTACTAATAAACAAATATCCATTAGGATCAGCAAAAAGTTGATTGAAGTATTTGAATATTTTCATCAGCTAATTTCTCAAGAATTTCTCCATATTTTTTATGCACATTAATAACAAACAAATTTTACTTCTTTTGGAAAATCATTCATGCAAGAATTTGTTTTTGTTATATAATTGAACTCTTTTGGTTGCATATTTGAGAATAGTTATTTTGATTCTGGTAATTTTGTCCACATGACGTTCAACAAACAATGTGGGGCACGCTCCATTTGTGCCAGCGCCCATGTAACAAACTTTAGTCTTTTATCTGTATCTGCCGGTAATAACTGGTGAAGTACTTGTATCTTGCATGGATACAGATCCAAGATTCCGTGCAGAATACATCAAATTGACGATTCCGGAATCCCCGTTATTCTCCCAGCTTCACAAGCACTGCTACTCCCCATTGATGTCTCAGCTGCCAATTCTTCCATGACACTTTTTACAACATGAACATAATCCGCACTCGAGGGTTATCTGCCTCTATGCGGACGATCCTCCAAACTCCCCGTTTCTGCAAAACATCGCACTAAATTGAGTATCCCATTCAATGAAATAGGGGGTCCTTAAGTCCTTTCTCCATGTGAAACTTTTGCAGTGCAATAGTTGTGGATTCACCATTCTTGTAGAAAAGTTCAACCACCAGCGCTCGATCTAGTAATGATAGCATGCTGCCGAGATCGAATGATGAATCCATTTCCAGCCAGGTATTTTATTGCGAGCCTGATTTGCATAAAATGCCTCAGTATGACGTGTAAGCACCCTCTATCAGTTACTTCTGGAATAATTTTTTATTATACATGGAAAAAAAAATCCAAAATCCTTCTGATCATACTCACGTAAACCGAAATTTTTTCCGAGCATTACTCTTTTATTATGAATTTTTAAAGTTTGCACGAATTTATGATGCACCTGGTACATTTGGTTGTTTAATTTGAGGGTTATTTTTATAATGTATCATTTTTCTCATAACGGTTTCCCTTATATTTAAAAAGTTGGCTTATGTTAATTTTATACTTTCCTTGTCATTTTTCCTTTTTTTTATTCATAGAAATTCATATATACCAATATTTTTCTTTAATTATTCATTTAATCTTTTATCATTGGCTGATATATTATACAAGCTGACCTGGATATAAAAAATAATATTGGATTTTAGTACCTAATGTAAGATTGTTTTATATTTTTTGTTTGTTGTTCAGCTGTATAATTCTATAATTTTCAATTTCAGGTTGATAATGTAATTCAAGAGACTAAAAATTTAATGAATATTATTTCAAAAGTTGTCACTACTTGCCTTTTTTGTGCTACAAAGGTAATTGTCATTGCTTTAATGATTATGATTATTTAATATTATACATATTATGAAATGAACCAATGTTTCTCATTATAGTTTATTTACTTCTCAATAAAAGAAATACCCCATCCCAGCCCACTTTATGATTGTGTCATTATAGTAAGGAAGTAATCATGCATCAGTTAATAATTTAAAACTGTGCAGTGAGGATAGTTTCAGTACTTGGAACCACAGAGCTGCATGCAGCCTACAGTCATATAGTAAGACAGTATCATGAAGGTCTGTATTAGACATGTGGGAAATCAGCATTTTCTTGTAGCACAGTGGCATGATGGGTGCATGCCAAAGTCTGGTGTGGATATGTCTTGCCTGAGCTTTTCTACTACTTCTGGCAAAAAAGTATGGAATCAGTATCTACCTTTCTCAACACTCAATGAAATGTGAGCAATTTTATATAAAGTTTTTAAGTTGGTGAGACTATTAAAGATTCCTTAACATGTCTAGAACACACTGACTAAAAATAACTACAAAATTACTTCACAATTATTTTATATAATTTTATTTCTGCAAATGCTGCTAGAAAAAAAAAATAGAATCGTGTCCTGTCCGAGAAAAAAGTTTTAAATATTTAGTCAAAATACATGGTTAATACCTTGTATTTCCACCCTTTGTCTTTATGATTGCTTTAATTTTGTCAGGCATAGACTTTACAAGGTTTTCACTTATTTGGATCAATGGCTACCCGTGCTTTTCACATGGAGTCTTAATTTCTGTGTTGATTTTAAATGTAGTTTAAATATCATGTTTTTCAAAATATGATATATTTTCGATAGGATTGATATCTGGACTACACACTGGCCACCCCATTTGAGGAACATTGAATTTAGGAAGGTAATTTTTTAATATCCAGGACCTATGGCACGAAGCACAGTCAACCATAATTATAACATCACTATCTCCAAATTTCTCTTCTAAACTAGGAATCAAAAAATCTTCTAAACTTTAAACACATTTCTCTGAATTCCCATTCACAGCACACAGTCTTCCAGCATTCTTAGAAGATATGCATCCCAAAATCATGATGAAATCAGGGAACTTAAGAGCCTACATCAGTCACGCGAAAAAATGCTGCAGCTAATGTTAAGTCTATGGGAAGGTTATCGCGCAATTTCTCGTTCGCATTTTAATATTTTTAAATGATTTTTTTTTTTGCATAGGATAGCTGAGGTCGATCTCTAACGTTGTTAGTTTTTACTTTTTTGATTTTGGTTCCAGTATTTTTATATAAGGGTACTTTCTCTTTCAGAACCAGTTCCAAAATTGAAAATGTCCGCTTATAAAAAAAACCATAACCAAAATCGAAAAAGTAAAAACTAACAACGTTTAAGATAGACCTTAGCTATCCTATGCAAAAAAAATCATTTAAAAATATTAAAATTCGAACGAGAAATCACACGATAACCTTCCCATAGACTTAACATTAGCTGGAGCGTTTCTTCGCGTGACTAACATAGGCTCTTAAGATAAAAATTGGAACAGTTTTTACTCTCCCTTTCATTTTGCAACCTCCAAAGGAATTTTCCACTATCGTCACCAGCACTAATATAAATTTCTGATTCATCGCTAAACACCACTTTACTTCAGTCATCAACAAATCAGTCCTGGTATTTTTTGGCTCATCATAATCTGGCTTGTTTGTGCCATACTGTCAGCTTGGGTTTTGCCCTAGCTTTGTGATAATGATGTCCAACTTCATTTAATATATTGCACAATATTCTATTTGATACCTTGGCCTTGGATGTTTTCTTCCATTCAATGTTTATATCATTAGATAGTGTCTCATATTTTTTAATATTTTAATAAAGTTTGATCCTGGCGTGCTGATGTAGCTTGTAGTCCACCAAAACTGAGGTAGTTTTTCACACTTTTAAGCATTATGAAGTTTCTTGAAATTTTCAAAACAGTAGATTGTGACCATGAAAAAGTCTTTTCTGCATTTCTGTGCAATTTTCTTTACATTAGAAGCTTAATGCGCGCCTCTCTGGTTTTCAAATCCATCTCTGTTACAGGTGCCTTTTCATACACTGGTTTGAAATGAGCAAAGTAGTAAAAAAAAAAAGGTCTAATGCAGTTATATCCACCTCAAGTGGAATTGTACAAGACCATTGCTTAACACTAAGCTGATCACTAGGCATGGTCATTTGCATAAACAAGCAAGTGATTCCAAACTTTTTTCTTGCACAGAGATAAATAAATATAATATTGAGTACTTATTTTGTAATTTCCATTGTATTTGTGTATCTCAGCAATGTTCATGATCATTCATTAACAAGAAAATAATTACATATTTTCAATTGTAACAGAAATGTGTATATTTGATTGTCTCTTGTCAAATAGAGAGTGCTAATTCAATACTTTTTACCAGTGGTAGTAATGTCAGTGGTAGATTGATGTGGATGTACCAAAGCCAGACAGTTGTTGAGTTCAAGAGGCACAAATATTACATACAAGTGTGAATCACTTTCTGAAAGAAGGGCAGGACATAAACAGCACAGGAATCCACTGAGAGGTCTTTCAGCTAGAGACACTCAGGCAACAAGATGTGTCATGCTAAGCCTATTTTTGGAACTAGCATTGCTCTTTACAATAATTAATTTAATAAACTTTTCCTTTAAGAAATGAAAAGTGTTGGAAAAAAAATTCTTAAAACTTCATACTTGTGAAGTCTTTTTATGGAGACTCCCTTATTTTGACATTATTCCCCTTTCTCTCTTATATTCAAACATTTCTCTCTTTTTTTTTTTCTTTTTTAAGTATTTAAAAATTACATGTAATATTTCATAAATTTTCTTAACAAAACAATAAATTTGACTGAAACGCTTTGAAAAACTAAATCTATCCAGTATATAATCAGATGTAAATTTCTTTTTCTAAATAATAGCACCAATTAGCAAGGACCATAGTAATTATCTTAGTGCTTAGAGTTAAGTGATTAATGTTAAAGAAAATGCATTTTTAGATTATTTCTTATGCTAAAATATCTATATAATATTTTTTTTGTTGTTGTGTAAAAAATTATACATATCCATTAAAAAAAAAAAAAAAGATATGTTTTACCCCTTCTCTTTTTGTAATTTGTATGTTTATCTATGTTTTTAAATATGTGTTAACCTAGAAAATGTCACTAGAAGATTCTCCTTTATTTTTTACTCTCTTTTATTTAACTTAGCTTGGTTCATGTATATAAAGATAGAAAGTTGTGATCGAGTTTTCACTCACTCCCTTATAAGCTAGAATTATAACAATTATGCATACAGATGTGTTTCTTATAGCAATACAACTAATATTTTTAGAACTTAATAATAAATTAATTTTACAGCAATAGCTAGGTGTAGGGAATAATCTGCCAAATATTCTTTATGGTTACAACATTGTAAATGTAACACTTGCTAAAATAGTCCAACTGTCTATGACATGCAATAATGAAATATTTCAAACACTGAAAGGTAGAAATTAAAATATTAATTAAATTATGATTATAAATTGAGAAAACAATTCAGAAATCCTGAATTAACAGTTTTCCTGTTGCTATATCTTAGAAAAGAAACAGCAAAAATAAATTTTTTAAAAAATAAATTCACTAGTTCGCACTTTTTATTAAGTGTCAAATAAAGCAGTGAATTTTCTATAATCGAAACCCATGCCAAATTAACATATTGTAGTGGACATTTTTTGGAACAACAGGCATTACAATCATTAAATTATGAATGATTTTTAAAATAAACATTGAATGTTTTTAAAAGAGTGGGAGTTTTTTAAACTATTTTTACTTTTATACTTATTTACTTCAAAATTGGTAGGTATGCAAACAAAATTATGTTCATTATTTAATAATACTTTAAATAATGTAGTTTTCTATTCATGTGCCTGATATGAAACAAAAAATTATTGATCCTTTATGAATGATGCAGCCCACCAGTTAATTTATAAGATCATTTGTAGCCCATTAGCATGTATAAGCTGGAAACCCCTGCTCTATCATTAGGTTGGATGAAACATGTTTCAGAATGTATAAACCAAAAGAGAAATGGTAATCAAACAAGTAGTGGTATAATGGCTTAGATATCAAAATCCAACAGAACACCAGAAATTTGAAAGTGGTTGCATTATCCTGCATACCATACCCCAAGCACAGACTATGAATATGTAATATTGTTCAGTTTTTTAACATAGTGTGTAAATTGTGAATAAAACAGGCCTCAATTCTTGCAGATTGCACTGATCTTTCTGCATGACAACTTACAATCAATATTTCTATAGCTACTCAAATTAATTTATTTTTCATTTTTCAAAAATGTTTATGATGAAATAAACATTTCTTGAATATATGAAATACTATATTAAAAAAGAAAAAAAAAAGAGAAGAGTTTGAAAAGCCTTATGCATTTCCTATTTGTAATGTAAAATTTAAAATGAAACTGTATATAAAAGGCAAATTATTGCTATCTTTATTCAGAAATTAATTCGTACATAAATGTTGACATTTGTTATCAGATACTCAAAACGTTTCACTATAAATATTCAAATTATTTTTCAAAACTGTAAACAATTATTGTTGAACAATAAAAAAACAGAATGGGTTTTTCCTCTTAAATTTTTTATACATATTATGTGTCAAAAATGAATATTTTGAAAAAAAAAAAGTTTTATATTAATGATTTAATTTTTCTTAAATGTGTTTTGCAAACGTGACCAAGAAACATTTCTGTACAAAAAATATCACATATTTCCATTTTATTATTTTTTGTTTTAGGCTGTACAAAATAATAATAATAATAATAATAATATTACTGTATAAGATAACTTGTGCTTGCTCTAAAAATAAATATTTATGAATCATAAAATGTTTGTTATGAATCTATACCAGCTTTGTCATATAATAATTTGTACATATTTCTTTTCTTTTCAGTACAACATAGATTTTCATAATTTAACTAATCAATCACAAAATATTTCACCCTATCAAAGTGAATTTGAAGAATTTATGTTTGAAAGACCTGTATCATCAACTGCTACACCAAAAGAAACTAATCAGAGTTCTTCCAAACCAAACATATGACGGTTTGGTCTTGGTCCCCAGAGATTCAAGAGGGACCCACGACGTACTAGAGTATCATTTTTGTTATATTAGCTGTGAATATTGATATGTGTATGATTGAGTATTTGTTTCATGCTGTAATCTGTCTTGTGTACTTGTGATGAATTGTGAATGTTAGGTGAATGACAAGTGGATTTAGTCATTTATTCTGAGTATTTTTTCTAAGATAAGAATCATACTTTTTTTGACAAAATTATTAATATGTTCAAGTTATTAAGAAACATCTAGTTTATTCATCACACACATGTACATATTTTGTTAATCTTAAATTTAGTAAATCATTCTCATATGGAGTTAATTACATGTGTATGTTTGTTATGTAATGAAGTAAAAATTCATATATTTTCAATTATCCTAATCTTATTTTTCTAATTACCAAATTTCATACATTACATCCTGTTGATTTTATAAAGATTTGAATCCATTAATTTTAGACTGATCTATGCTATTTTTCTTCTTTCTGTCTAACAAGGATCCCTATTGTACATCTTTGTATTTACCATATTTATGATAAGAAGCATAGATATCTTTGAATGTAGAGAATTTATGACATTTCCCTGATTCTTAAGAATTGTCCCTCCCCCTTCCCACCTAAATAATAAAATTCCTCAAAAATGTATGATAGTTCAAATTTGTAAATTCAAATGGGAAATTTCTCTATCTATGTACCTATTTCTTTTTTTTTATTTATAAATCTCACAACCCTATATATGAATTTTCCATTAATAAAAAAATATTTTACTTATGAGCTGCACTGTGTTTAGGAACTTAGTCAGTACAGAATACTATCTATAAGATTAAATAAAATGCAAAGTTGTTTTTTGTCTTTAAATCACTTAAAAATCAGTACAGTCATTTTTGAAAATTTATGAAAATTACTATGGAATCGTGAAATATTGTGTCTAAATGTTTATGTTGGTAGTCATATGGGTACTATCTAAGGGCAAATGTTTTTTTTTTCATTATTTATAGTATTTAATTCCATAAAGATTTGTTTTATTCATATTTGCTCATATTTTGATAACCGTCCAAACACCAGTGAACAGTGACTATAGTCAGCTCTGAGCTTTGACAACAGTCAGAATGGAATATTTTTCTCTTTGTGGTTCTTGACTGTGTCAGTTTTGATGGATAAAATACATGATTGTATTAAAGAATTTAAATTACTCTATGTGACAAAATTTAGCTTGAAAATTTTAAATTTTAAATTGAATAATTAATTTTATTGAATATTCAAATTATACTAGATTAATTTTGACACAATTATTCTAATTGGTAAAGAAAATCATATGAGATGTAATCTTCCCAACCGGGTGAAAAAGTCCAAAGTAGGATTCGAACCCGGGATCCCTTGGCTGAAGCTGCTAATGCTCTACCAACTGAGCAATCTCGGATGAATATGGCTGAACTAATTCACCCAGTTAACCTTAATGATCATAGCATCTCATCTGATATTGGAATCAGCACAACAGAATAAATCACAGGTAATGGGACCTCCAGTAAATGCTGGAATCAGCTAAGGGATCCCGAGTTCAAATCCTGGCCTGAACTTTTTTGCCCTGTTGGGAAGGTTACATCTCATATGATTTTCTTTATGAATTAGAATAACTGTGTTAAAATTAATCTAGTGTAATCACATCTCCAGCGTATACTGGAGGTCCCATTACCTGTGATTTATTCTGTTGTGCTGATTCAGATATCAGACCAGATGCTATGATCATTAAGGTTAACTGGGTGAATTAGTTCAGCCATATTCATCCGGGATTGCTCAGTTGGTAGAGCATTGGCTGCTTCAGCCAAGGGATCCTGGGTTCAAATCCTGGACTGGAATTTTGCACCCAGTTGGAAAGATTACATCTCATATGATATTCAAATTATATTTGAAAAATTTCAAGATAATGTTTGTGGTAAAAAATTAAAAAATATATGCATTAAGTCCTTTCACAATAAAATTTAATTTTTTTTCAATCACATTAAAAAAGTAAATTCTCGGTATTCTATACACTTTAATTATTCATTGAAACCTTGACTGTAATAAATATATTCATTGCCAGTAAATTGTTCAATACTGGGTTAATTTCAACATGTGCCAGAAACTTATTGAGTAAATCACATAACTTAATTATGATGAGTTATATATTACTTATCATATATAACTAAGTATAATAAACTCAGTTATATATGCAGTATATAACTCATAGAATAAACTTAATTAAAATTAATAAATCAGTTGTGGAATGGAAGATTTTCTTCTTTCCAAAACCAAAATGGAAAATTCTCCCCATTTAGATCTTTATTATTAATTTTCTGAGCTATTGGTTTCAACGGGAACCATAAAATGAATTTATTATTTTAATTTTTGTATTTAAAATTTTTAACGATAACAGTTTTAGTAGAATAGTAAATTCCTGCAAGAATATTTTCCATATAATTTCTTAAAATGTAATATTTTATACTGAATATTTTTGCTTAAATTTTTGCTCACTTGTACAAAATATCATTCAAATTACTCATACAAAATGTGATGTTATCTAAATTTTATCAATATTTTGTAAAAAAAAAAAAAAAAAAAATTTAGAATTGACCCAGAATAACAAATGACATATGAAAAGTATGTAAATCACATATGTAAGTGAAAATTTTAGCATACTCTAAAGTTCTTTTGAACTTCTGTTGAAACATTCACACATAAAAGAAATAAAACAGAAAAGTTTTGAAAACAAGCAACATATCTTGTAAAAATTGTTGTTACTTTATTTAATTGTAGGCTATAGTAAAATATAATTCATAAACACACTATTTTCTATTCCTATATTTTGAAAAACTTCGAAAAATATATTCTGTACTACTGTAACTGTGACTCTTTTTAAAGTGTATCATTTTAATTTTACAAGAGCATTGTGATATTTAAATAATAATGAAAGTTTTGTTAAAATATTTTAGTTGTATATAATAACTGTAGAATAAGAACACAGAAAAGTGTAGGAGCATATTAGTGCGAATGTTCATTACATTGTTAATTCCTCTTAAAATGTGTTGTCCAAGTAATATATTCCTTTGTTATTATTGATCTGGTAAAATTTAAAAAGTAGAACTTCTATAAATATTTTTTTCTCTCTTAAAATATCATTTGACAAGTTTTGTTTTGTGAATTTAACATTTGTGAATTTAAGATTTGAATTTAACTTTTCTCTGACATTTATTTAATCAATACAAAGCTTCTATAAAATGAAAATGTATAATTAATTAGGATATCTATACTTGACTAAAATATGATTTTTTTTCATTAATAAAAATAATGTGTGCAAACTTTGTTTATGCTAATTCTAAATAAACTTTCTCTTTCTTTTTTTTTCATGTTTATGATGCAATTTGATCTCAAAGTTTATATTTTGTTGCATGTTTACCTCTTAGACTTTAACTATATATATTTATTTGAACTATTTTGAGATTTTTCATTTGCCAAATTTTGCCAAATATTTTTACAATAAATTGTTTTTTTTTTTTTTAATATTCTGTTGTTAAACTGTGAGTTTGTCATTGTTTATCCTAGTCAGGCATGAATGTTCCTTTTAAAACAATGACAAGATAAAAGACTTTGTTGCTTTCTCTTTCTGTATTTTTTGTATGTATTGTGGCTATATATGTTTATGTACCAAACTGTTTAGTCTGAATGTGTAGAGTCGTATAACACTAGAAATCTGCACAGCTTAAAACAAAAAATATATATTGGCTTTATAAATTTATGAGATTCATGTTAGAAAAAAATGAATAAATGCAGACTAGAGCAAATAAAGCCAATAAGATAACATAAGTGCATAAAAAAATTCTGTAAATTAATTAAAATAAATATTGAATGAAGTGTGTTTTAAAACATTTTTTATTAAACACATTATTTTAAAGCCCCCCCCTCTTCCTCCTCCTCCTCCTCCAAACCAACCTAGAAATTGACAATATTTAATTTGTTTTGTTATGTTTTAAAGAAAAATTTAAAACATTTCAATTAAAATCCAATTTTTTCTTTATGTTATGATGGTATTATTTCAGTATTTGTATTCTTATACTTATGATTTGAATTACACACTACTTCTAGTCTAAAAAGCTGTGCAGTTTTCATACAGTGTAATATTTTGTTATTGACTATATATACTTTTAATTTCTATATGTAAATAGTAATTCAAAGCTAGTCAAAAATCTGAACAAATATTTTCTTTTTTTGTTTGTTTTTAATATTTTATCTAGTCTAGATTACAAACTTAAGTAGGAATAATTATTGTTTATCACAGTTCAAAATAGTTTTAATTTAGTAAAATTGTAGCAAGCATTTCATCAATATTTGAACTATCCTCCTGGGAGAAAATCACAAAAGCTCTCTCTCTCTCTTTATATATATATATATATATATATATATACACACACACACACAGAGTCGAGCCTGCATATTACAAAGGTGACAGGGTATTGAAAAACATTCTCTATATCTGATATTTGTAATAGCTGGTACAATATAAAAAACGGAAAAATAATTTACTTTTTTCCTAAAGAATTTTATCCATTTGTTTTTAAATGTTTACTATATTTTAGGGGGAAAATTGGTAACTTTTTTTTTAACAGCTGAATTTAAAATTTATTTTCACTATTCTTTTTTAATATCAAATGAATGATTTTTGCAGTCAGTATTTATGCCCTTTGAAAATATGCTCGTAAGTTTATTATACTCTCCACAGCACATTTTGATGACACTGATTCTTTTTTTTAACTCTGTGTTGTCATTTTTGGATTCATCTGATTCAGATGGATTTAAAACTTCAGCAATGATGTTTTCATCTGTTTCTTGGTCTTCTACTGGGTAGCCATAATTAAAGTGCAAGTGTTTGATGGGCTCTACAAGTTAAACTATTTGGAATATTTTAAAAAGCTTTGGTATTTATACTGTTTAGAGTAAATGGAAATGAGTTATTCAATAAAAAATCATTAGTTCAAAATTTTATCCTGGATGGCACTTAAACATTAGAGATTTTTATTAGCAAAGATTAACAAAAATATCTCATTTTAAATCAATATCTTTCATGATCACTATAATTACTACCATTTTAATAAAAACACTTTATTAATAGAGTGTGGTTCTTTTTTGGCTAAAATTTTAAGGTTCATAAATCTCTTCAGGCTAAAACTTGCTTACGCTAGGATCATGTGAAGTTTGTGGTAAAAGTGTTTTGAAATTTATCTGGCAGGAAATTCTCTTAGTTTTCTTTGCTTTTTTTAATTATTATTAAATGATATACAGTGCCATCTTTTGGAAAAAAATTAAATTTATTATTATTATTATTGCAGAACTTGTTTCTGCTTGCTCTAAACATAGTATAAATACTAAATCTTTTTAAAGTATTCCAAATAGTTTAACTTGTATAGCCCTTCAAATATGTGTACTTTAATTATGGCCAGCCAGTATTTATAGGTTGCAATCACTGCTAATGTAATTGCTGAGTGTAATATTATTAGTTATACATCTGTTTTCATTCAATCTATCTAAAAGAAAACAGTCTTCAGGATCAATTTCTGGAAAGAAATCTAAATTTTATTTGACTAGAAATGGCTATTCAGAAATCCTTCATGTTTTCAGCAGTTTTGAATAGTTTTTGGTTTAATAGAGCGCCATGAATCTTAAAAATTCACACACAATTTTTACATCAGCTACAAAACTATGATTCACTTCAAGGTTCAGCAAAATTCATTAGATTATCTTTGTTCTGTACTTCCCTTTTTTGTATTTAATTATGTTCATATCTAAAGGCTTGATTTTTCATGTGACATTTGGCAGAAAATAGCATAGTGTAATGTTTTTAATCTGGGTGCTTGTTTTATGGGCACTACACTTATTGATAGCATTACAAAAGTAATGTTAATGGGGTTGAATGATTAAGGCAGAGTGCAAAAGGGCATGCGGAAATATATGGCTGTTTTATAATCTCATAGTAATATGAACTTTAAAGTATAGAACTTCTATGAAAGGATTAAATATCTATTTTTATCATTAATTAATTCAAAAGCTATGTTTTGTGGAAAGAGAAAAGAAACCAGTTTAAAAACATCAACATTTATTAGTAACATAAAAAGTAAAAGCAATAAAATTAAATAAACTTGGAAATATAACAACTTAATATAGTTAACAAAAAGGGTTAACTTATCTGCTTACCAAAAACAGGAACTTTCGAATGACATGTGAAACATTTCAAATTTATATTCTATTGAAATAGTGAACTCTTTAATTAAACAGGTCTTATTTAATGGATACCCAGGAGCTTTAGCTAATGATTGTAAAAAGGACTTCATAATGATGTATTGTGAATAACATAGTGTTACAATATCCATTAAAGCTTTACTTCTGAAAAAACACTGACACATTGAGTTTCATCATACTAGCTTCACTTGAAATAGATATGAAGTAATCCAGCCAATTAGATAAACAAACACTTTCTTTCCAGCAGCAATCATAGGTAAGAAGGTAAATATCCAGTAATGTCAAGCCCGAGACTAAATATTCGACAGCAAGAAAAATCACAGAGAGTAGAAATGCACTTAAAGAGTCTTAAGCCACTTAAAGCCACTTAATTAGCTTTACCACTTTATAGCCACTTTAAAGCCACTTAAAGAGTCTTTCATGTAGAAACTCAAAAGATCCATCAAAGTTTACATAAAGTAAACTCTTTATAGTCACTCAGAGACTAACATGAAAAATACCTCAAGGATAGCAGATAACGAAAATACTTCTTGACAGAAGTGCTAAGCACAATAAGTGATGATGATATCTTGTATAAGCATTCTACCTCACTTTAAAATAAAACCAGAAAACATCTCAGTTCAGAATTGATGCAATTAACAACAATAGTTAAAAAGTGACTAGACTATTGTATTGAAAGGAAGAATTTCCATTAAAATCCTAATTTATTAAAAACAATTTAGAAAGAAGAGCTGGGTTAAAAGTTAATTGTTCCCACACCATCTCTTAAATAACAATTTGCTGACACTCTCAAGTGAAAAACAAACAAGCAAGAAAACTGCGTAAGAATAAGAGACCAAGAGCTCAACAAAAGTTCAAAGCTTATATATGGAAAAGACATCCAAAAAGCATTTAACACACAACACAGGATACACAGCTCTAATTGCCATGATCTAATTCATGGAAAATGGGTGTGGTGCAAATGATCTCAGTGAGATGTCATTGTATGGTTGAATGGAAAAGTGAAGTTCTAATGACCTGAAACCGAATACATGTTGCACAGGAATAAGATACTATAAGTCTGGAAATGACATGAAACTGAATTTAAAGGAATAAAAAAAGTAAATAAAATAAACTGCAGGTGAAGACTGGAGAATATTTAGATATTACTGAGAGGTAAAAAAATTTTACATTAAAGTAAATAAATAAAGATAAAAAGTTATTCTATGAATGTCAAATTATGTAAATATATGTACAGTGATGAGAATAAGGGCATATATACTTCCAACACTTATCAGTCAAAAGCAAAATGTGCCTATCGTGAAGATAGAGAGAAGAAGAACAGTGATAATGTTTCTACTTTTAGAACTAAAAGCAGTACCTAGTATGGCTGTCGTTTCCTGGAAAAGGCAGAGCTTATGCACTTGGTAAATGTGGCACCATCTATATTCTGTGTTGCAACCTAAACTCTAATATATCAATGAATTCATTTCAATATCTATGAGTTGTGATCATTTGATACAGATACTTTTTTTAATAACAATAATTCGAAAATATTGATTTGTAACATTGGGTTTTAAAGACTTTTTTCATATTATTTCATAATGCTTTATATATTTTGAAAGCATTACCACAACAAAACAAATATATGTATATTCACTTTATTAAATTGTAAATATAATTGCTTTAAAATCTTTATATAAATTTAAGTAATGAATTTTGTTCTATGCATTTAATAAATTTCATAACTATAAATGTTAACTTCTCTCCCAATAAAAATTAAAAATCTCAGATTAACAGTCTTGGAAGGTATTTTCACAGTTCATTTCATTTCTTTTACATGTATATCTACTATCTATATATATATACCCTTTCCTTGTCTGGAGTATAATTTTTATAGCTGCTAAAATATATTTAAAAAATTAAAGCACTTTCCAAACGTAGTGTTAATTTCAGACATTTTTCAAAATATGGGATCAATTTCATGAGCATTTAAAAAAAAAATTGCAGAAATTACTTTTTCTATATTAAGAAGTATGAAAAAAATAATAATAACGTAATTTAAAGTAAGAATCTCTTTAAATTGTTCCAATCATTTATTAAGTTATTAACTAACTGTCAAATTATTTTTTTTTATATACAAGAATTAATCTGTTTAAAAAGTCATGCCTTAACTAGACTTCTTTTTGCTTTTATAAATGATGCAGATTTAAATTATTAAATTGCTAAAAATATAAATGAACAACATAAAATAGCACAAATAATTAAATAAATAAATTGATTAAATTGCTGTTTGGTGTGTAACAGAATAATTCAAAATTGATTTTCTAAGTAGTAAAATAATTTGTAAATCATAAAATTAATATCAAGTACAGAATAATATATAAAAATAGTCTTCTACTCACAAATATGAGTACTAAAAAATATTTTATACCTTAAAGAGTTAAATGTTCGATATTTTGATAGAAATTTATGTTTTTTGCTATGAACTTAAATTTGAAAAGAAAAAACATATCTTTGTCAACCAGAAGCTTTGCTTAATTTCATTCATATTTATTGATCATATTAATAATGATGAATTTTTTTCTTAATGCTTTTTGTGTGTAAACTGAAACAAATTATTTGGTGCTGCCATCTATAATCAAAAATTGAAACTAAATCAAATGATCACGTAGACAGCAATTTGTCATGTTTGACAGGTCACATGACTGCACACTCGGGAACACCAGCACCATGAACAGAGTACTAATTTCCGGTCCTTCTTCTGAGCTTGAAAGCCTATCTTCACTGTTCCTCCTGTTATATTCTATCTTCATGGTGCCTATCCTGCCTTGACAAGTCATCAAATTCTGTCAACCATTTACTAAAAATCTCTGAAACCATCCATGCCTTTTGACTATAATCATTTTTGAGGCTGGATATTTTTTGATTTTCTGATAACTAAAATTTTCCTCTTATCTGATTCATCCGTATTGTAGCAAAATAATGCAGTTAGTCTGACTTTGACCCTACCAGTACCAATTTCTCCTTTCAGTGCAAATGTGTGTTCTAGTAAAAGTTGATAAAAAAAGTCCTGTTTCATCAGAATTGTAAACATCTGAAAATTTAAACTGTTTAATTAATTTTTTTTTTTACTTTTCAACCATTCATCGATTACTAAATTTTTTACTTGTGCACTTTCTCTAATAGCATTTTAAAAAACAATTGCATTGTAATCTTCAAAGTGTTGTAGCCATCCATTATCTGTTTTTGCTCCCTAAACTCCTAGCAAATTGCATTACTTTTTCTTTCAAAATAAGTCCACTAATAGGTACATTTTTTACTCTTACCAGCATAAAACACTTAAAAAGGCATTTTTCAACATCATCATACATTAAAAAATAAAGCCACTTTCTGTCAGAGGCAAAGAACTTTCATGATATATTTTTAACAAATCACTTTTATTCTTTAAAACTGTTGATAAAGAATTAGCTGGAATCGCAAATTTCTCTGTGATTTCACACCTTTTTCATTTGACATTCATCAACCAGTCTTATTTCAATTTTACTTTCTAATGACAAACACTTTCCTTTTTCACCTGCTATAGTCTAAGAACATTTCAAACTGCTAACTTCTCTGTCCTTGCATCATAAAACAAATTATGAAAAATAAATAATATCATTTATTATCATTTTTGAGGCTGGATATTCTTTGATTTTCTGATAACTAAAATTTTCCTCATCTGATTCATCCGTATTGCAGCAAAATAATGCAGTTAGTCTGACTTTGACCCCACCAGTACCAATTTCTCCTTTCAGTGCAAATTCAAGTAAAAGTTGATAAAGTCCTGTTTCATCAGAATTGTAAACATCTGAAAATTTAAACTGTTTAATTATTTTTTTTTATTTTCAACCATTGATCTTTTACTAAATTTTTTACTTGTGCACTTTCTCTAATTACATTTTTAAAAACAATTGCATGGCAATCTTCAAAGTGTTGTAGCCATCCATTATCTGTTTTTTTCCCCTAAACTCCTACCAAATTGCATTATTTTTTCTATCAAAATAAGTCCACTAATAGGTACATTTTTTACTCTTACCAGCATAAAACACTTAAAAAGGCATTTTTCAACATCATCATACATTAAAAAATAAAGCCACTTTCTGTCAGAGGCAAAGAACTTTCATGATATATTTTTAACAAATCACTTTTATTCTTTAAAACTGTTGATATAGAATTAGCTGGAATCGCAAATTTCTCTGTGATTTCACACCTTTTTCATTTGACCTTCATCAACCAGTCTTATCATTTCAATTTTACTTTCTAATGACAAACACTTTCCTTTTTCACCTGCTATAGTCTAAGAACATTTCAAATTGGTAACTTCTCTGTCCTTGCATCATAAAAAAAATAAAAATCATGGCAATGATCATCCTCACACATACAATTTCAATGTCAAAGCTGTCTCCTGATTATAGTTTCACTCTTGGAATAAAATTCACCACAAAGATGCCCCACATCACATGCCAAGAAAAGACAGGGATCTATCCTGTTGTTTCTCAAGCCTTTTTTCTTCCTATCACACATTATGTCTGGCCCAGATAGTAAAATAGTGAAACTTTAGTTTTGTACTAAAACAGAAAAACTTTGCAATATCTGATAATGTTGTTTTCAGTTGTTTATTGTAAGTAACATTATTAAAGTTATGGTGATCCAAAAGGACAGAAAAAAATTCATTTTAAGTGATACTTTGCTACATCCAATCTCCTAGTAAGCGGACTCAACTATATATATATATATATATATATATATATATCAAAAATGATATTGTGGTGCTATTTAGAGGTGTGTAAAAAGTACTTTCATATGCTGTAATAATTTCTGATATAAAACAGGTTCATCTTCAAAAACTAGAAGGGACAGAGCCATAAGATTCCCTTAACAGCTATTCAAATTTGAATTGTGTTTTCAAAACTTGAAGAACTTTGCAATATCTGATAATGTTGTTTTCAGTTGTTTATTGTAAGTGATCTCTTTAACAGTATTAAAGTATTGGAGATCCAAAGACACAGAGAAAATCTAATTTTAACTGATACTGTGCTACATCCAATCTCCTAGTAAGCGGACTCAACTGTATATATATATATATATATATATATATATATATATATACATATATATAATGAAATTGTGGTGCTATATAGAGGTGCATAAAGTGTACTTTCATATGTTGTAATAATTTATGAGGTAAAATAGGACCATCTTCAAAAAATAAAGGAAAAGAGCCATAAAATTCCCTTAACAGCTATTCAAACTTGAGTTGTGTTTTAAAAACCTAATTGAAGTACTTTTGTGGTTTCCTCCCCAGAACCTTTCATTCATTTTTTATACATCTCTCAGAAATGCTCAATTCTTTAGTAAATGTTATTTACTAATCAGTATGCACTTTTAAGGGATGTTTCCCAGTCAATCTATTTTTTTCTTACTATCTAGTCTTTTTTACTGTCTGAATACAGAAAATAAATATATTATATTTTTTAAATTTTGATAATGATAAATATTCATTATCAGGTAAGGCGCTTTTTGTTCCATGGAATATCTATTACTTTAATGTTTGTTGTGAAGTATTGAATTTGTTTTAGAGTCTAATGCTCCACTAAAGACACTTTGGTTTTATTGATATAAGGATAAATATTGAAATTAACTGGTGGGTTTTGATATGCAGGGACCATACTTATTGTTATGTATGTATTCCAAATGTGAGTTTGTGATATTTAAAAACTATTGCTATTGGAAACTTTATTTTTTTGTTGTGTTTACTCTTCACTTTTCCGTATCCTGTTTTAGTGGAGGTTTTGGTATAACAATTCAAAAACAAGTTTTTCCTTTGGTACTATTTTTTCTATTTAGAAAATATAAACACTCTTTTATTAAAAATTTAAATTCAATATCTCTCAATATTTTTATCTATATTTTATTTATTTACATATTTCTTTATCTAATCTGTCTTCAAAATGCAGTTTACTTTACATCCATCTGTTTTGTGTATATATATTTATATGAGATGGGCAATATCTAACCCCAAAACTATTTATGTGACTGATAATGTGTGTATATTACATTGTCCATAGCAATTGGTTTTCTTTATGGTTTAACTGATATGCATAATTTTTAATCTGTCAACTATAAATGACATATCTATAAAAAAAACTATGTAGTAGATGACATGTTTTAATTATAATTTCTAAATGTAAGCTATTAAATTTAATTTAATGCTGAATTTCATAAGGGCTCATCTTCAATTTTGTTCATTCTTCTTCTTCTTTTTTTTTTCCTTTTCAAAATATGGCTGTAAAAGTAGCCTTCTGTTGGGGTTGAACAAGAAAGATTATTATTTCAAAGAAAAAAGTTGTTCCTGTGGTTTAACAAAAAGTTTTTTCATGGTTTAACTAACAAGTAAAGGTACAAGAGTCCTTGGCGGCAAACTTAGTTTTATTTGTTGTTTTAGCTCATTTGATTTGTCTCATTGAGCTTAGTAATTTGATACCTTGCATACCTGCTATTGAGTTTTAATTATCACAGGAGACACGGTCAAAGTTTAAACTTTTTATTATTTAAAAAACAGTTGCTGTCAAAGAAATAAACATGATATAAGTTTAATTAAGGTATTTGCACTGTCATACATTGATTATTATCAATTTATGACATTGTTCTTCCTGAAGAAGAAATTAAAGCAAAAATAAAGAACAATATCATCGAGTTTGAATCACTGGCACACTGTTAGTTTGCATCAGTTAAGTTCATTCGTCTGTTCAAGTATGGATTTGACAGTGAAAATTACACTCTTAAAAACCAAAATTATGGTACCACTACATACGTGCCAAGCTCGAACTAATCTTTCTTAAGATGTGGGTTAATTTCACCCAAGTTTGATTATGTTTCAAACAAGATTTTTTTTAAAGAAATTAAATAAATTGCACATAGAGACCTGAAATTAAATAAATAAAGATTAATCTTTAAATAAACTTTCTGGCTCTAAATGATGTCACATCAATTCGTCGCACACAATTCATTGCAGCGTCAATTCGTCGCAAGGAAAATGTTTTTGAAGACTATGATGATAAAAGTAAAGATAATTTAGTAAAATTATTTAATGATAATTTGTTTTTAGATATAGAGAATTATAACTAACAATTTACAGGCAATATTTAGAGGAATTTTTTTATATGTGATTTTTGTGAATTTCCCTACAGAGAACATGAAAGTTGAATGAATTAAAGCAACTCATTTCTTATTTAAATTAGAGATAGAATAAATATTGCTTTAGATCATTGGAAAAATGGCAGAAGATTTAGCATAAAATCACCAAGATCATGAAAAAAATAACAAATAAAAATGCTAGAAAAATCACAAAAAAAAAAAAAAAAAAGGACATGCATACACAGGGTACAAGAGCCCCCCCCCCCCCCCCTTCTTATATTTGAAAGAATTAGGAAGTAAAGAAAAAAGTATTGAGAGATGTAAACATAAACTTTTTGTGATTGTGATTGAACTGATCACTGCATTAATGCAATTTCATTGTATGATATTTTGGATTTAAAAGTTTTTTTTTATTTATTTCATCTATACTAATAAAAGAAAGTTGTTTGTCTGTGTTCTGTGTGTGTATGTGTGTGGTGGCTAGCAAAATCTACCGCATGTAGAAGTCTGAAAATTTGGGTGTGGATAGTCCAAGGCAGGTCCTGATGCACCTGAGGCTCGGATTTTTCATATTTTGAGACCCAGCCCCCTGGGGCCCCTTTAAGATTTTTGCCCTAAATTGTTAATAAATTGTCCCATTTTTATCTGATCTCCTACGTTTTTCGGACCCTTTCTCCATTATGCTTTTCCCTCAATTCTATGTTCCAGTTAAGACCCTGGCCCCCTAGGGTCCAGTATAGGAGGCCTGTTGAAGTTTTTGTTCCCTAAATTTTTAATAACTTGCTCCCTTTTAATCCGATCTTTTACTTTTTTGTTCCTTTTCTCAATTTAGTTATTCCCTCATTTCTACATTGCAATTAGGACCCTGGACCCCTGGGGGCTGGTCCACTGCCCCTTGAACTTTTTGTGCGCCATGCATTTTTCACCCCCGTAATTATGTCACCCTCTCAATGGGTAACCTTAAAGTTGAGTCTTGGACTCCTCTTCCCGGGCCAACATCCTCATATTTTTATTGGGGCCCTAGGGTCCTTTTTTAAGCATTTCTTTAAAATTTTATTCTAATGATTAATTTATAACCTATGCTTAATTTCGACTAATTGAAGATCTAAAGCGCTAAGTATCAGGACCTTTTAAGAGGTTTTCCTCTTAAGGCCCTGCTCAAAACTATCAGTTGGCCCCTTTTGGTCCCTCTAATATAATTCCCTTAAAAATCGTCCGATTCAATAGCTTTTTTTTTTTCCTAACAACTTTTTAGGACTTCCAACTACTACATGAATGACAAAAAATTTCTCGGACAAGACTCAACATCCCTTTAAGTTTTGTGCCCCAAATTGTTAATAACTTGCCCCATTTTTATTCGATCTGCTTCTTTTGGGGCCCTTTCTCTATTAAGCTTTCCCCCCCATTTCTACGTTCCAGTTAAGACCCCTGAAGCCTGGTATATGGGCCTGTTGAAGTTTTTGTTCCCTAAATTACTCCCTTTTATCTTTTTCGTTGTTGGTACCTTTTCTGCATTTAGTTATTTCTACAATCCAGTTAGGACCCTGGCTCCCTGAACTTTTTGTGCACTATGCATTTTTCACCCCCTAATTGTGTCACCCTCTCAATGCATAACTTTAAAGATGAGTCTTGAACTCTACAATTAGGGGGGTAAAAAATGCATGGCACTCAAAAAGTGTAAGAGGCACCGGACTGGATCCTAGAAGGCCAGGGTACTAACTACAATGTAGAAATGAGGGAATAACTAAATGGAGAAAATGTACCAAAAGCGAAAATGATCAGATTAAAAGTGAGCATGTTATTAAAAATTTAGGGAACAAAAACTTCAACGTGGCCCCCTATACAGGGAGCCAGGATGTTAACTGGAACGTAAAAATGGTGGAAAAGCTTAATGGAGAAAGGGCCTCAAAAACAAAGGAGGTCGGATAAAAATGTGGCAAGTTAGTAACAATTTAGGGCAAAAATCTTAAAGGGGCCCGGGTATTAAAATATGAAAAATCTTAGCCTTAGGTGCATCAGGACCTGCCGCACCCAACTGGACTATCTGCATCCAAATTTTCAGACTTCTACGTGCGGTAAATTTTGCTAGCCATCGCACACACACAACAGAACACAGACAGACAAACAACTTTCTTTTATTAGTAATAGATGAAATAAATGAAAAAACTTTTAAATCCAAAATATCATACAATGAAATTGCATTCATGCAATGATCAGTTCAATCACAATCACAAAAAGTTTTATGTTTACATTTCTCAATACTTTTTTTTACTTCCTAATTCTTCTAAATATAAGGAGGGGGGAGGTGTGTCTCTCTTGTACCCTGTGTACGCCTATGTTTCTTTGTATTTTTTCTAGCATTTTTATTTATATTTTCATGATCTTGGTGATTTTATCCTAAATCTTCTGTTATTTTTCTGTTGATCTAAAGCAATATTTATTCTATTTCTAATTTAAATAAGAAATGAGTTGCTCTAATTCATTAAACTTTCATGTTTTCAGTAGGGAAATTCACAAAAATCACATATAAAAAAAATTCCTCTAAAAATTGCCTGTAAATTGTTAGTTATTTCTCCATATCTAAAAAACAAATTATCAATAAATAATTTTACTAAATTATCTTTACTTTTATCATCATAGCCTTCAAAAACATTTTTGTTGCGATAAATTGATGCAGAACCGTTCTAAATGTGATTAACCTAAACCAAATTCATCCACATATTACAGAGGATTAGTGAAGGATGGGAGCTATGCCAATACAGATTGCTGCATTAAGATTAAAGAAAGGAAGCAGACCTATTTGAGTGCACAATCGAGTCTGCTGAAGAAGAAACCTTTGCTTGTTATACTTATTGTAAGAATTATTTTTGCTTTCTTCACTTGTTTGGAGAATCAATGTAACAAAAATTGATGATCATCAATGCGTGGCAGTGCAAATAATTAAACTTATATCATGTTTATTTCCTTAGTGAAAACTTTTATAATAATCAAAATTTTGAACCTTGAGTTGCCTATGATAATTAAAACTCAATAGTAAGTATGTGAGGTATCAAATTACTAATATCAACGAGGCGAATCGAATGAGCTATAAAAATCTAAATTTGTGACAAGAACTATGGTACCTTTGCTTGTAAGGGAATGTGTGATCAAATTCTTTTGATAATCTTGGGAAGTTTGGATTTTTAGAGATGAGCCCTTTTGTAAATTCACTACTTAATTTTAAAATCAAAAGATAGGTTTATAACTATCTGATTGCAGCACCAAGTCAAAATAACTAGAATAATTGAAGGAAGCATCTTTGGACGAAATGTTTTGACATTTATTGTCTATAAAAAGAAAATCATAATAGAACTTTTTACTAGAACATTTGTATAAATAAGTCAAAAAATTGTTTATTAATACATATATTACACTGTTTCCTTGTTAGTCATAATTTTGTCTTCCCATTTTTTATGTATTTTATTGAAAAAAAAATGTTGTGAGTTGATACCTTTTTAAATCAAATATAGTGTATTTTGGTTTTCTGATTGAATGGAAATTTCCAATATTGTAGAGGGTTTTGATTTTTATGTATTAACTTATAATTTTGTTTTGAATTTTACATATATGAGTTCATTGTTTAGGGACCATATAAATTGTTATAAAGTCATTACAAAAGTTTGCATGTGATAATGGAAAATACATTATTTTAAGAACGCTTCATTTTTATAAGAGTTTTATTCTTAATTTTATGTTTCACTGAATTTTTTTCACATTTTATTAATAAAGTATTCATTATTATTATTTTTTAGTCTGCTCTTTAAATTTTAAAAATTCAAATTTTAATTCTAATATATTTTTTAAATATATAGATTGAAATATTTATTCTAATTATTTGTAGTATATAGCACATGAATAAGTTCAGATTTAATAAATGTTATAATAATTTTCATTTATTATTTTCCTTAATAATAAGCATTTACCATTTTGGAAGCAACTTTTCATAAAATGAATCATTGTTGTGTTGTTTTTTGAATGAAACATATGTGAGAAATATCTGTCCTGGTTGTGCTCATAAAATATAGAAACATCTTGAATGTAGAATATTGTATACATTGCCTTATTATTTTTTCTGTTATGCATAAAATCCATTAAATAATTTAAAATAATATTTAATGACAAATAAGTGAAGATTTTAAAATATACTTTTGATGTTAAACGACATGTACATGTGATGCATATCACAACACTTATCAAAAATTTAAATAATGGTGCAACATATTTATCCTGATTGTGCTCACAAAATGTAGAAACTTCTTGATTGCAGAATTTATTTTATACATTTCCTCATTATTTTATTTGTGTCATGTATAAAATTTACAGAATGTTTGAGTTGGAAATAATGTTTAAATGACAAATAGCTTAAGATTAGAAAATATTCTTTTGAAGTTAAATTCATGTACCTGTGGTACAAATTGCAAGATCACAAAATACCTGATAATGGTTTTTGTTGGTGCAGGGAAACATTCTTGAATGTATCTCAGTCAGTACAGAGCTTGAAATGTTCTTTTTGACTAACCTGGGAATATCTTAGTCAAAAGAGAGAGAAAAAAGAATATAATATGAAATTAGGTATGGATAGTACTTTATTACAGAAAACATACGTATTTTGTTTAGATAGTAATAATAAAGAAAAAATATTTCTTTAGTTTCATCTTGAAGTAAGTTTTGATCATATTTACTTCTAATATTGTGATTTTCTTTTTTTCTTTAAGAATAATTTGAAGTAGAATGTAATAAATTCTCTATTTTCCTTCAAAAAATTCTGAGATTAAATCTATTCAAAGCAGAAAATTTTTAGTTTTTGAAAATATTAGTTTGAATTTATGTTTATGTAACATAGCCTAAAAATATCAATTTAGGGAATTCATGACATAAAATGACATATTGATATGAAAAGCAATATTTTTTTCACATGTTTATATGTGTTGTTTTCATTATATTTGTCTTTATTTGTTCTTTGGTTGATTGTGTTTTAAAAGTTCATTAAAATAGTTCCAGTTTTGTTTGTTTGTTTTGGAGAAGAAACACAAAATGGCTTTATTTTTTTATTATAACTTTCTGTTATGTACTGTTTCTTTAGCAGCAGAATTGTACAGAATACTTATATTTTTATGGAACCTGTATCATATTATTAATATAGTATCATATAATGCATTTCCTTTCATATATATTCATATCATTTTACGATTTTCAATTTGAGATTTTGACTCGCCCTTCTTCAGAAAATGGATAAATGGAATTATATTTAAGTGTAATATTCTTGTCTTTTTGTATTGGTTCTTCAAGTATGTCTGAAATGAATGCTAAAAATGGTACCATTGTATTTTAATGGTAGAAGATCATTTTAAAAAATGTGGTTGGTTTGGAGTTATAATGATGTTAAGTCATTGCATAAGTCCTTATCTTTTATGCAACTTAAGGTGCCGCTTCACTGAAACTCTCCGATTGCGAAATCTCATTTTAACTTATGGGAAAACTCTGAAGCGCGATAACTCATTAACTAATGTAATTATTAAAATACGGTTTTCACCATCAGAAAGTAGACGTCAGATTCCAACGTTGTGCGTTTTCAAAAATTGTCTCCGTTAATTTTAAGTATCTCTAAGAAGATGATAAAATTTCACCAAGTGGAAATTTCAAAGTTTATAGGGACTTTTTAAATAGTTAAAATTTAAAGAGACAATTTTTAAAAATGCACAAGGTTGGCATCTGGTGTATACTTTCTGATGGTGAAAACCATATTTTAATAATTATATTAGATAATGAGTTATCGCGCTTCGAAGTTTTCCCATAGGTTAACATGGGATTTCGCGATCGGGGAGTTTCAGTGAAGCGGCCCCTTAACTGACTGAAAATGTATTTTGACAGAGAAATTTCATAAAAGGTTTTAAATTCCTTCACATCTGATTCTCTATTAAAGATTTATTTTGGGTAGTTTTTATTATTATTATTTTCAAACTTGCTTTTTTTCTCCTGATTATTTTTAGAAAATATTATTTTTTTCCTGAAACTACAAAATGATGACTTTTAGATAATATGGTGATGTGGTTTCAATTTTACTAATTTTAAAAAAGTTATTAAAGCTATTTAAAAAAGCACAAGAATGTTAATTTTTAATCATTATATTTATTTCATGTTTGAAAAATGGTACTGAAACTTTCAAAATTCTTCCTTTAAATCTGGGTGATTTTCACTTTTGAAATAAAATGTGGTTCAGTGTCCATTTTGCTGTGTATTTGAACATATCATTGTTTTATTGACTATTTTTAATACAATAAGTTGTGTGTGCCATATAAAGTATTTTCATGTTATGTAGACCATCTGTCTTTTTTTTACATGGGAAAGTGAATGCATGGTGGTCTATATTTAATAAGTGTTAAACTTTTTAGAATTAGTGTAATCGAATGCAATGTCCACTATTTTTGTATGCTAGTTGTTAGTTGTGTGTGTCTCTCCTGCTATATTTATGCAGTTATAGTATTTGCCCGAACACCAACTTTCTTCTTCCCAAACTAAATATCAAATGTTCATGGTTGTTTTAAAAAATTAACATTACATTTTTATATTTCATTCGTGGATACTTTATATTTACAACTATTTAAGTAACTTGATTTTACGTAGTTGGTGCTCCAATGAAACATTTAGGTAAGCACTAATTTTATAATATGCCATTAAGTAACTTGTTTATTAGATTTGTTTAAAAGACTGTCAAGTAAATAAATACTATTTTGGTAAAGTATAATAAAGACTTTGTATTTTTGAAATATATTGCATTGTAGTAAGATAAAATTAATATCATATACTTACAGTCTTTAGATACTTAATTTTTAAATAGATAATCTTTTATGTCTTGTATTATGCAAGTGACTTGCACGCATTTTTAAAGATTATTTAAAATCAAACAGAATACTTTTTAAAAATAAAGCCAATTACATGATTTTATATATAAATGTGATACCATGAAAAAATGCTCTTGTAGTTGAAGTAATTTTTGTAAATGAAATTCCATAGGTATTCTGAAGCTTGTCAGTTATCTTTTGCTAAATTATTGTATTGGTGTAAAATGATATTGGAAATAAATATTTGATTTGATTATAAGTACCTTTTGTATTTTTTATGTTACAATTCATATTTCAAGTTATCTTATAAAAAGCAAAATAAAATAGAATGTGCTTCAGTAAGTTATTTGTTTAAAAAAAAAAAAACTGACAAAATCTGTTTTTTTTTTTTTTTAAAATTGAGTTTAAAACTAATTTTATTTAATATTTTAGAGATATTTTAGATTTTACCAACAAAATATCTAAACCTATCAAAGTGGCAAAATTTCACTTTATAGTGTTTATGGGAAAGTCTGCTGTAAAAGGATGATCTGCTTTTCCGGTCACCACCACCACTAAATTTGGTTAATATTTTCAGCAAAGTTTTTGATGAGGATTCAATTGTTAAATGACATGAAAATCTTATTTTATTTTTCTTAGCTAGACTGGGTTAAAATAACAAAGAAATATTTTTTTATACTTTTATTTTTACATGACGAACTGATAACAGAAAATATTTTTAATTTATAGGTATGTGTGAAATATCATATTTACTTAACATGCAACTTCAACATCATAGGGTTTGTTACAAGCAGGGATCAGAAAACTACTTTTTTATTGTAGCAAACTACAAATACTTTATCGAAATTGTAGTTAACTCCAACTACTTGTTTTAAAAAGTAGCGACTAGAAACTACTTTTCTAAAGTAATCACTACTTCCAGATTCAGTCAAAGCATTCAATCTACATTTGAAATCGAAGACATGGATTAAATAATAAAGTTATCCCTTCTTATATCGCATCTGGCACGGTTTAATTAAATAAGTGCAATATAACCGAGGACATTAAAAAATTAAGAAAAATAACATACAAGTAAATGTTTTGATTTTATCTCTAAAGTACAGTCGACACTGGTTATAACGTACTCTCAAGGGACCAGAAAATATGGTACACTATAACTGAAATATGTAATAAGCAATAACCAATAAAATGCAGTGCATAACATGAAAGAAAAAGGCACATTATAATACACACAATAATAGAGATTTTAAATAGAAATTTTATGAGTTTTTCAAAATAAAATAGAAAAAACCATTTTACTACTACTTACATGTTTATTTAGAAAATATGTTATTTTTTATTGTTTTCTTTGATTAGATGACACAGTAAAAATTACAATTTCAATTTTTATAATGGAACTTTGCAGAGTCTCTGAATAGTCAGTATGGAATTCAATGAACTGCGGTAGTTTTTATAGCACTCAATGCTACAGATACTTTTGGCACATTCTCTACAATTTCATCTTCATTATCATCATTTTCATTATCTTCATTGATTGATCCAAAGACTGATGGAACAATCTCACTATTGAATGGTGTTTCAGATGTCATCAGATCACCATCCACAGAAACACATGAATTAATGTCCTGTTGAGGTCTAGTTTCTTGGATGTTCTGTATTTTCAACCATTCTGATAGTATGTTTTCTTCATCATCATCTGGTCTGGAGTACCAGCAGGGAAGCTTGCCTGATGAAAAAAATGTTTAATTGTAGCCAATGTGATGCATTACCAACATTTATTCAGCATTCTTATCACATCTAAAACAGAAACAGTGAATTTTTCCTTATTTTCTAAAGCCAGAATGTCTTTCTGAATAAAATATTTTCTGAAATGAGACTTCAGACTTCGAATCACATATGGTCCATGGGTTGACTTTTTGCAGTCGTATTCAGTGGAAGAAACAATAGTTCAATGGGAACTTAAATTATCCATTGGCGGATGTGCAGTGCAATTGTCCAAAATTTAAATAATTTTTCTTTTCCTTCTCTGCAGTTCCTTATCCCATAATCGGAGTTTCTCACAATATCTCAGACGTCATCCATGCTTTATGATTAGCAGCATATCGAACAGACACATTTTTGAAACATCTTGGCTGTTTCAATTTCCCTATGACCAATAATTTTCTTTTTTCGTTGCCAGTCATATTTGCATGCAAAAGTACTGTTAGCCTCTCCTTAGATTTTTTACCACCAACACACTTCTCTCCTTTGAATTTTAGAGTTTTCTCTGGAGTCAACTTGTAGAATATACCTGTCTCATTACATTTAAAGATGTCTTCATCAGCATATTTCTCTCTTTTTTTTTTAAACCATACTTCATTAATCCATTGTTCAGCAGCTATTGTTGACACTTCAGACGCTTCTTCACAAATTTTACCACAACTAATGTTATGGCTTTTTTTAAATTGTTCCAACCAACCTAGTGAACAAATAAAATCCTCATTAAAGAGCTTCGCAAAGTCTTCTGCTTTTGCTTGCAACACTGCTCCTATAATCAGATACTCATTTTTAGTATCGTAAACCATTTTAATAAAGCTTTGTCTATGTGTTCATGAGGTCCTAAGTTTTTTCGTTTTACTACTAAACTGTTCAGATGTGACAATGATCCAATCTTTGTTTTTCCAAATTGTATTCACAGTTGTTTTAGAGAGATTCAGTTTTTGACAGATTTCAGCTTGCATTTGGTTGCCTTCGATATCCCAAATAATTTTTATTTTCTCGTGTAGCGCCAGAGCTTTCCATTTTCTACAAACATCCATGACTTAAACAGCATGATAAAATTCAATTACGCATACACAGGCTGAGAAATTGAACTGATTTTGAAAAAATATTTCCAATGCTTTTTTGCTCTCCTCCTGAACTCTTTCACAGTCAGTGACCAATCAGTAGAGATCAACTGAAATTTCGGTTTCGGTGCAAAATCGGTGTTTTGCCGAATATTCGTTTCGGCAAAACTGCTGCCAAAATTTCAGCCTGACCGAAACTATCTGTATTTCAAAATATTCCTTCTTTCGAAAATTTTCAACTTTACTCATTGATATGAGTTGTATTAGCTCAAATGAGACACTGTTTATTGCTGTGAACTTCACTGTTTATCATTATGCGTCATGACTGATTCCTGATGCGAGTGCAAATTATAAAGCAAGCAATGCACATTTGACTAAACTACATAGCCTAGAATACATAATGTGGAAAACGGCTACAAAATAGTACTAAAAAATGAATCCAATAAATGTAGAACGATGCAAGAAAAATAATGGGTCGATCACAGCGACATCTTCTAGCAGTGGTGTAGATAGGGTAGAGGTCCAGATGGTTTGGATACCACTAATTTTATAAAAATATTTTTGCGTTATCTAATCGGAGAATTTTCTGCAATATTGAAGCCAAAGAAAACTTTATAATATTACTGGTTTCCAGAGCATTTGGACCTCCCTCTAGCTCTTTTCAATGCAAACATTGTATAAGAATCGAACTGAGAAAACGTTTCAGCTGGTGTTAAATATTTTAAATAATTAAATTATACCCTATTTCCTTTGACTTGGATAGCAATTTTCATAAGCTTTGAAAATATGAATGATATTGATCATGGCCAAAAAACATGATACGCATTCTTTTGTGCCTGGTTGCAATACTCAATACAAGACAGCAAACTAGAAACTATCCCTATTTAGCATACCAAAGGATGAATCTCTGCTAGAAGAGTGGAAAAGATTAATTCCCTGATATGATAAAAAACTAACTTCAAAGTCAGTTAATCTGAAATATACACTTACAAGAAGATTTTATTAACAGAAATTATGTTCATGTTTTCAATAGTGAAACAGTTACTTTGCTAGAGGTAAATCTATTTTTAAAGCAGATGTCACTGCGATCGCCCTATTATTGTACTACATTGTTGCACGTTTATCAGCTACAATTTTTTAGCACTTCTTAAAGCATTACCAGTTTGGCTTTTTTTTAAATTCCGAAATTTCGCATTCAAACCAGAAATTTCCTGCTTTATTGTTTGTTATACCTGGTTGTATTATTTATGTTTCATTTTTGTTTGAAACTTATACACACACATATATATGTATGTATGTTTGTTTGTAAGAAATGTTGTTCAATACACATATAATTAATAAATTCATTAGTAACGTATCTAGTTATTATTAAGTAATTATTAATTATTTGTTATAAATTAATTAATTAATAATTATATGCAGTTATGTATGTATTAATCAGTTTTTTAATTTTGTTGACTGTTTCGGTTTCAGCCGAAAGTGGGAAGATTACCGAAATCCTGCTTCGGTTTCTGTTTTGATCGATCTCTACCAATCAGTAGCCTATTTATGTACATCGAAAATAATCACACTCAGTTCAGGATGTTCACAATGGACTTTACCCAAGTGATGTCAAAATATCCAAGTGCATTCAACCTTTTGTGTTTCTGAAGCAGTTGCACTTCATTCTTCACCTTGCCCAGCTAAAATAAAACAAAAGTCCATAAGCCTTGAAATCCCTCACCTCCTTATCAGACATTTACATTTCTAAAAATACACTACCTTTCCCTTGTTCTCCCTAGCTGCTGGAGATATTGGACAATAATCGATGACATTCACTACTCGAAGGGCAAGTTAGAATACATGTCACTTCCATGAAAAGGGACTTAGAACTTGTGGGGATAAATGTCCAAGACAGTTTACCAATTTCCAAACTGGAAATGCAAGGTTGACATTCAAATTTGGCTTTTCATTTGAGTCTAAAAGGTACATTATAACCAGATGAAGGATTTTGCATAGTCCGTTATAGCCAAAGTTCTAAATCATTTCATTATATAGGATTTCATTCGGGACCAAGCATCTGAGTACGTTATAAACGAAAGTACATTATATCCCAGGTACGTTATAACTGGCATTGACTGTATTAGTTTATACACGTATTCAAAATTTCTTACAGAAATTAAGGGAGATAAACTAATACAATCAATATTTAATCCTCTAAGCAGCTGTAACGTAGTTTTTCATTTTCTAAAATTAAGCTAATTTAGCTGTAGACAAAAATATTTTAAACAGAAATATGTTTCAAGAAATTTCTAAGATGAAGGAATACAAAAGGAATATTGGCATGAAATTAGGAAAGAAAGTGTAAGTTAACATAACACTTATGAACATTTTTATAAAAATGCAGAAAAGCCCCCAGATGCTCAGTGTGTTTTAAAAAAATTGGAGTGACTGCACTCCACTCCACTTTCTCACTTTACAGAATATTGTGGTTTCAAATAACTAGTAATACAGCAATAAATAAAAAACTTATGACCTAATTTTACAAAGGTGAGCTCTGGGGACCTGAAAATGTGAAGAAATTTTAATATACATGCATACATCTACTCATACATGTAAAATCATATGGATTCTGGACACCTCAAAATGTAAAAATATACCAATATTTCCATAATTGCGTTTTATTATCATGATTACAATACTTACCTTACACTGTATGTGTATGGAAAGTGAAAATGTGATTAAACTACAGACTTTTTTCAGGAGGAATGAAAAAGAGAGAGATGTATACACTGGCAAGAAAAATTAAAGGAACAACTATAAAAACTCATCGAACTTTAATAATTTTGGAGATAAAACATGAAACTTGCACAAGATCTTTATTTTGTCATGCCGGACATATATTCAAAATGCAGAGAGAGAACTGCCTATTTCTGAAAAACTAAATTTATATAAAAACATAGGAATGTGTGATATAAGAGGGGATAAGAAACTGTACTGTTGCAACATTTTAGAGACACACAGGAAAAATCAATAAGTTATGTGGTCACTCCTGACCGCAATACAAGCTTTACAGATATTTTCCTTGCTGTGGATTAGATTATCCAGACGTGCTTGCAATAACAATACGTATTCAAGATGAATAGCACTTTGAAGCTCCTCTAGAGTGTTAGGTCGAGGTTGCCGAAATGCAAGTCGGCTTCCTAGTGCGTCCCACGCATGTTCTATCGGATTTAAATCTGGATAATATGCAGGCCACTCCATTCGCCCACAAGATAATCAGTCACTAGTGCAGCACGATGAGGATGTGCATTATCATCTATTAGGAGGAAGTTATTATCAATTGCACAACTAAACAACTTTACATAAGGATCAAGAACCTCATCTCTGTATATTTCAGCATTCACACTTGCACTGGTAAAAATGTGTAGGTCAGTGCGGCCAGTCAAAGTGATTCCTTCCTGTATTATGATTCCAGGACGTTTGCATCGATGCCTTTCATGGATGTTTGCAGCCTTATTGCATGTGTTTTTCTCTCTTCGTATGGTAACATGTCTGGAATCACTCTCCAAACAAATTTGGGATTTATCGGTAAAGAGAACTTGTCTCCAGTCCGTGGTACTCCAACGACCATGATCTCTGCACCACTTTAACCGGGCGCATTTCGGTGACAGAGTTAGTTTAATAAAAATCACGGATTTCATTCCATAGAACCCTCATTTATGCAGCCTGTTACTCACAGTAATTCTGAATAGCCAAGTTCCTGTTGCTGCAGCAAACTCCCTTGCAATCTGAACTGACATCAGTTGCCTATTGATTGTAGCAATCGTTTCCAGATAACGGTCCTCAGAGTCTGTTGTAGCATGTTTTCGACCTTGACCTGGTTGTCTGTGCACATTACCAATACCTTTAAACCGTTTCCAGATTCTTGACATGATGATTTTGGCTATTTTTAAGTCTTTACAGACCCCTGTCAGTGTCTGTCATGCTTCCATTCTCCCTATCTCACACCATTTCTCACAATCTGTGAAATGTCTTCTGGACGACATATTACACCTACTACAAGCGAAAATTTTATCCAACAACATGTACAGTCCTTGAAATTAGACTTCAAATCATCCACTTGCACGCCTTTTCGTAGGTATCGAAAGGAAGGGCTAAAAAGTATGCATATTTTTCTCTTGCGAAAGTTAATTCAATTTGACTGCGTGATAACATTGACATTGTGTTACCAACCAATAAATTTGCATTGAAGTTCACTTAATAGAATTAACATAAAGCACATTTTACGGTTGTTCCTTTAATTTTTCTCGCAAGTGTACATGTGGGATTGGAAATAATACCCATCTGTAAATTAATATTCTTAACAGTACAAGATAATAGACTCAAGGGTACTCCTTGAAATTAGACTTCAAATCATCCACTTGCACGCCTTTTCATAGGTATCGAAAGGAAGGGCTAAAAAGTATGCATATTTTTCTCTTGCGAAAGTTAATTCAATTTGACTGCGTGTTAACATTGACATTGTGTTACCAACCAATAAATTTGCATTGAAGTTCACTTAATAGAATTAACATAAAGCACATTTTACGGTTGTTCCTTTAATTTTTCTCGCAAGTGTACATGTGGGATTGGAAATAATACCCATCTGTAAATTAATATTCTTAACAGTACAAGATAATAGACTCAAGGGTACAATTAGTAGATACACAATGTTGCAAGATGATTATGAGGCTCATGAAAGGTGAAGTTTAAAAAAGAAAGCAAGGAAAATAGTGTATTCCATAGTTTATACCTCAATATGAAGGTTGAGAATCCAATATGTGTATACAAAGGATTTAAAATCAAAGTCTAGGTGAATTCTTATTTATGTTTACGAAGATGTTATAGTATTGATAGGTATGAAGTGCAGTGATCTCATCAACATATTGCAAATTTGAGTAAGTAATAAAGGTTGCTTAAACTTAAATTGAAGAGATAGTCATTTATAGATTATAATTATAAGTTAAGTGAACATTTAAGCAATTGTAAGATTATAAAATAAAATCCGATTAATTATGGGGACTCGGTGCTGGGATTTTGATCAAAAGATATTTTTAAAACCAGGATATAAATCTTCGATCACACTTACCCACTTATTGATTATTTTACAAGACTAAAAAAGGGAAATAAAAAACTTGCATTTATATCTGAGAAAGGACGTTAAACTTTTCAAATTCATTAAAACGCACACTACTTATAAAAATCTTTAAAATCTGTTTTCGTAAAATAAGTAACTATAGCCATGGTATTTACATTTATTTATATTATTAAATTTAAAGCTTTTAAAAAGAAAAGGCTTTATTTTTAATTAAATACTTGGGGGCTCTGTTTCCCGATAGCTCACACCTGACAACCCCCTGAGGCATGCTTTAAGCGTCACTGTAAAATTCAAATAAATCATTTCATTACAATCATTTTAAGCACATTACAAAATACTCGATTTCATTAGTTTCTACATCAAACAATTTTTTTGTACATTAAATTATCAATTTTCTTTTCTCTGATTTACTTGCAAATATGCAGTTTACGTACCTGTACGTTACAGAAATAAAATCCAATGATTACTAAGAGAATAATAATAAAGCATTTTATTTTTATGGATGAAAGGTCCCTTTTTCTTTTGAGAATGATGTCCTTATCACCACGCTTCTGTTTGAGTTTTATTGAATACCTATTCTGATTTCAAGAAAATAATGTGTAATTTTCGGAAACATTTTATTCGGTGCATATAAAATTTATTAAAATGGAAAAAAAAAAGAAAAAGAAAAAATTGTAGGAACTTTATGTGCAGAGCTAAAGTTTGGTGGATATATACGGACGCAATCACACTAAATTATTTTATTTCCATAAATGAAACTGGTCTTTTCTTTTAAGAATGGTGTCAGTTTTACCATCCAAACCAAACTGAGAATCCAATTATAGGTTATCCCTTGAAAGCAATTCTCAAAAAAAATCCCCGCTCAACATCGCGAAACATTCTGTCTAATTTACGGATTCATTTTTAAACACAAAAGAAGAAATTAAAAAATAAAAGATTTGGAATTGAACGTTTTTTTTTGTTGTTGTTTTATAAAGGAATTACTTATCGAATTATAAGCTATTGTTTTCAGGTGACGACAATTGTTTTCCTACTTTCCCGCGCTATTGCGTCTGGAAATTCGGTTCAAAACTTTGACAGTGTTTTCTGAAAAACCTTAAGTCCTAATTAAAAAGTAGAAAACACCATTCGATTACTTAGTATGCAATGGTCGATCCAGGCAAAATTTGAGACCTATTTAGGGCCCTTCACAAAAATCTACATAATAAAACAGGCCCTTTCACGAAAATCAATTTAATAAAACAGGACCCTTCCCAAACATCAATTTACTAAAATGGATCCCTTCACAAAAATCAATTTGATAAAATGGGACCCTTCACAAAATTCTGTATAATAAAATAGGCCTTTTCACATAATTCCTTATAATAAAATGGCGCTTTCACAAAATTCTATTCCATAAAAACTTATTGTTTACTAATTATTTATTATTTTGTGACGTTTTAAAATGCTTAATTTGTAAACAAGTTCACCACAGAGGAAAACTTCAGCAAAATGATTTAAAAAAGTTTTTTAATAAAGGCTTGGCTCGAATTTGAGTAAACAGATTTTAACTTTCGATACAAAATGTTATTTTTCACAAAAATATAATACATTTCATAAAAATAACCTTTGCTTTTCACAAAATGGGTACCAAGAAAAATAATTTCATCGACGCCTTGTATCTGAATAAGAGCATCGGCCAATTTCATGCGTTTCCGAACAAAAATAAATTCAGAAATGTGTCAGAAAATAGCTTCTTTGAATATGAGAACAACCTTAATACAGTCTTTTAAAAATATTAGTTTTATGAATGCTAATGCAATATTTCTTTAAATATGACGTCATTTTTAGTTGTTGAAGCATTATTTTGTTTGGTGAATTATGATCAGACAAAGTGAATTTTATGTTGTAGAAATCATTGGCGCACCCACGGGGGGGGGGGGGGGGGGTCTAAGGGGGCTGAAGCCCCCCCCAGACCCTGAAACTTAATAAAGTAACTGTATAAAGTTTTCTATAAAATTATAAAAAGTTTTTTTTTTTTTTTTAAGGTTTTTAGAAAATTTTCAAAACTTTTGTATCTCATTTCATATTTATTCTCAAATTTTTCTGCCGTTTTCGACATACGTTAAGCGTAAAGACTTATAGCGGTACTCCGATTCTCTCAGTTTTGAGTGCACATCCATCATCCATTATTCTTAGCAGGGTCCAGCGGATTCAACTCCAAACGAGGGTGGTATTTCTCTACGTTGTACATCTGTGTATTGGACAATACGACCCATTCAAGGTTGATAAACGATTGGCACTATCCATTTCGCAAAACATTGAAGTGGGGTGCTGGAGAAATGGCAGCCCCACACTAAAAACCTTTTATTACTCTAGTACAAATGAGATGCAAACGAAAAGATTGTTGGTGCAAACGAGGTATAAACGATTGGCCCTATCCATTTTGTAAAACATTGAAGTGGGGGGCCGGGGGCTGGAGAAATGGCAGCCCCACACTAAAATCTTTTTATTACTCTAGTACAAATGAGGTACACACGATTTGCACTATCCATTTCGTAAAACATTGAGTTAGGGAGCTGCCTTTTCTCCACCCCCCCCCCTACTAAAAACATTTTATTACCCTAGTACAAATAAGGTACAAACGAAGTGATTGTTGATACAAACGGGTACAAACGAGGTATAAACGTTTGACACTATCCACTTTGTAAAACATTGAAGTGGGGGGGGGGGGCTGGAGAAATGGCAGCCCCACACTAAAATCTTTTTATTACTCTAGTACAAATGAGGTGCAAACGAAAAGATTGCTGGTATAAACGATTGTCCCTATCCATTTTGTAAAGCATTGAAGTAGGGGGGGGGGGGGCTGGAGAAATGGCAGACCCACAATAAAATCTTTTTATTACTCTGGTACAAACGAGGTATAAACGATTGGCCCTAGCCATTTTGTAAAACATTGAAGTGGGGGGGGGGGGCTGGAGAAATGGCAACCCCACACTAAAATCTTTTTATTACTCTGGTACAAATGAGGTGCAAACGAAAAAATTATTGGTACAAATGAGGTATAAACGATTGGCCCTATCCATTTTGTAAAACAATGAAGTGGGGGGGGGGCTGGAGAAATGGCAGCCCCACACTAAAATCTTTTTATTACTCTAGCACAAATGAGGAAAAAACGAGGTATACACGATTTGCACTATCCATTTCATAAAACATTGAGTTGGGGAGCTGCCTTTTCTCCAGCCCTCCCCTAATAAAAACCATTTATTAACCTAGTACAAATGAGGTGCAAACGAAAAGATACAAACGGTACAAACTGGTACAAACGAGGTATAAACGATTGTCCCTATCCATTTTGTAAAACATTGAAGTAGGGGTGGGGGGGGGGGGGGCTGGAGAAATGGCAGCCCCAAACTAAAATCTTATTATTACTCTAGTACAAATGAGGTGCAAACGAAAAGATTGTTGGTACAAACGAGGTATAAACGATTGGCCCTAGCCATTTTGTAAAACATTGAAGTGGGGTGCTGGAGAAATGGCAGCCCCACACTAAAAACCTTTTAGTGTGACTAAGGGGGGGGGGGGCTGGAGAAATGGCAGCCCCACACTAAAATATTTTTATTACTCTAGTACAAATGAGGTGCAAACGAAAAGATTGTTGGTACAAACGGGGTATAAACGATTGGCCCTAGCCATTTTGTAAAACATTGAAGTGGGGGGGGGGGGCTGGAGAAATGGCAGCCCTACACTAAAAATCTTTTATTACTCTAGTACAAATGAGGCACAAACGAAAAGATTGTTGGTACAAACGAGGTATACACGATTTGCACTATCCATTATTTAAAACATTGAGTTGGGGAGCTGCCTTTTCTCCAGCCCCCCCCCCCTACTAAAAACCTTTTATTACCCTAGTACAAATGAGGTACAAACGAAATGATTGTTGGTATAAAGGTTTGGCACTATCCGTTTTGTAAAACATTAAGGTGGGGGGACTGGCCGTTTCTCCAGCCCCCCCCCCCCCTTAAAAACCTTTTATTACTTTAGTACAAACGAGGTATAAACGATTGGTAATATTTTCGAGAAAATGTGAGTGGTGGGGGGGGGGGGGGGGGCTGGCGAACATCTATTTTATTAGTACTTTTAATTATGCACTTTTTTTTTTTAGCATCATTCGTGTTAAAACATTTAACTCAACGTATAAAAAAATAGCCATAGTTTTAAATTTTATATTTGGAGAATTTAAGTAGTAGGATAATGAGAGTTCAACGGCCACAGGCGCAGCCGCAGATGAGGAATGAGGATTCCTCAATGGGGAATGAGAATCTCATAAGGGGGAATGAGGGGGTAGGAGCTACCTTCTCAACCGGAAGTACAATCTTCAGATGTTCAACCCTCTTTTTCTCACAATAATCTTTTCATCTCATTTTGTTGGTACATCTGATATTTTGTAGAAAGTTTTGTGTGTAAGAGTATGTTTTAAAAAGCATATATGTCTTATAGTTATTATAAATAGTTCTATATGTGTATGTATGTGTCTGTGTGTGACAAATAGTTCTCTTTATGTGTGTATATGTGTGTGTGTGTGTGTATGTGTGCGTGACAAATAGTTCTATTTGTGTGTGTGTGTGTATGTGTGCGTGACAAATAGTTCTATTTGTGTGTGTGTGTGTGTGTATGTATGTACCTGTGTGTGACAAATAGTTCTATTTATGTGTGTGTGTGTGTGTGTGTGTGTATGTGTTAGTAACAAATAGTTCTCTTTGTGTGTGACTATCTGCTTGTTTATCAAAGTTTTAGAAATATTTTTCATGTTTTTAGAAAGAAAAAAAATATGCGGTAGTTAAAAAGTTTCACAAATTAAAAATATATATATTTTAGAAAAAGTTTCACATTACTTAAAAAATTTAAAAAAAGTACTCAATAATAAAATCAACAATTTTTATTATAACAAAATAATTTACAGAAAGTTATTTACAGATCAAAATATACATCGCGATTTTGCGTTAGCAATACAAATCAACATTTTCTTCTTTATTACAAACGGTATTAATGTCATAATGGCCATATGCTAAACTGCTTATTCCATCATCCAATAAGTAACGCTTGTCGTCAAAGGGACTTAAGCTAATTTTATTTTGAGTTAATGTATATAGGCGATGGTCATCTTGGGCAATCCTTACCTGTTTCTCCATACTTGTTTTTTGTTGTTGGAGGCACTCCAAGTAGTCTTCATGTTTAATTTTCTGCCGAACAATCTGCGTAGATACGCCTTTTGCACGCTTCTTTTCATCTTTAACAGATTTTAGAGAATACATTTTTGATTTCAGTCCGACAAACTCAAGGGCTAATTCACCATTAAGTTCATCCTTAAACTTTCCGAGCGTCTTCTTATTATCCTCAGAGTATAGACGATGAGATTTCGGGTATTCAGAAAAGTCAAACAACTCACGATGCTGCTCCAGATCCTTATAAATATTATTGGTTTGAATATGATACGTTAGGGAATCTGTATCCGTAAAGAGTAAAACTGCACGATCTTTGTATGTTTTCTTTATAAAATTGTAATGGAAATCATACATACAAAGTTTAGATAGTTCGAGTATAGAAAATCCAACATAGATGGGTCGGTTCATATGTATGCTAGTTTTTAATCTCTCCACAGCAGTCAAGTCTTCATCATAAGTTTTAAACGATTTAAAAGTAAGCGATGATACTAATTTTTTGGCTCTTTTTTCACCGTTACAAAGTACAATATTTCTTCTTTTTCGTAGATTTTCCATGGTTTTACCAAAAACAGAATTGTTCATTAACTTAAAAAAGTCTTTCTCAAAAGAAGATTTTGCTTCTTTCCTTTTTTCGGTGTTGAAATTAATATATTTCTGCAACCATGGTCCCTGTTTAAATTTTAAAGCTTTATGCACAGCTGTAATTTTTAAACCAAGTTCTAAATAAAATTTGAGATTACGATAATGGGTTATATAATTTCGTTTATTATTTAAATTTGGTATAAGTTTAGGAGTTCCGACGAATTTTCTATTGTTGAGTAAGCTTCTTGCATGAGAAGATAGCATCTGATCCTCTACAGTTACTCTCTCAGGGGCGACAGGGTATTCATTATGCAAAGGATGTAAATGTTTCGGGTATTCCAAGTCTACCTCGAAAAGATACCCAATTTCGGAACTATCAGATAAAGATAGAACCCACTCTTCTGTTATATGACTTGTTTCACACCATTCAAAACCGCCGTAGGGTAAAAATTGGCTCATAGCCCACCCGTATAAGTTATTGGCATCCCAATACATAATGTAGCTGGGTGCCTCATTTTTCTTATAATCGGGCGTACCAGGGATGTTTGCTCGGGCATATCTTTTACTTATCATGCTAATGCCGCCTCTTATTCCATTTTCAACCATAAGCAACATATCTATATCACTGAGTAATTCTAAAGGTGTATCAGACATCTTCAAACAAGCCTGCCATGCGAGAGAAGGTGCTGTAAACAGGTGTGCAGGGTCAATTTCATAATACTGCTGACATAGTTTCCTAAAGTTTTGAAACACGTCAGCAAGTAGTAGAACATCTGTCTTCACATAAAGGTTGTGATAATCACCAAGAGTCTTGATATCAAATGTTTTCCATACATTCTGGGCGTGTTGGTACTCCTTTTCATCTATAGGCTCATTGGTTAAACTATTAAAAAAGGCAGAAGGCGGGGGAAGCTGCTTCTCAGTAAATTTTTCAAAACAAGTAAAATAATCATAGGGGTAAACCCCTTTCCGTATAAGTAAAGATAAATTATTATTTTGTGGGAAATTTTCTGCAAGTATAGAGAATTGATCAGGTTGAAGGTTTTTAACAAGTTTTTCCAATGACGTAGGCAAAAATTGGAAAGAATCTATAAACACCATCTGAATAGGAGATGTAGGCTTTCTGATTTTAAAGGTGATATAGTTTTCCATAGAAGTAGCAATAACATCGATTTCATGATCTTTGAATTTTCCAAGCTTTGTCATAATATGATGGCCATCGTAGTTTTTCAAGTTATGGAATATAACAGGAATTGTTTTACACTGCTTATAGTTCAAGTTGCATTCCACATGTGCAGCCCCTCTGTACGCACCTGACAGGTGATCATGGTCACGTGTGCGTTTCTCATCTAAAGTTTTCTTACAAATATGACAAAACTCTGCTTCTCGAAATGCCTTTTCTTCCTTGGGAGAAAGCTTCATAGGTTTAATATTATGTAACTTTTCTCCTAAAATTTCCTTTTCTTGCATCATTCGGTTTAAAAAATGCTCAACACAGTTTCTACCCCGATATACCTGTGCTTTTTTCACACACGTTCCATCGGGTCCAATAACCACATAGGCATAACCACATGGTAAGTGATAGGTTGTTTTCTCGGTATAGGATGCTTTAGAAGAGGGAGGGGCTGATGAAATAGGTATAAGAAGACTCTCAAAATCCGCATAAATCGTATAGGCAACAGGATGTTGTAAATGAATACCTGTAAACTTTAATATATTATCATTTTCACTAGGCATCTTTATAGCTTGCGCAACATGTTGAGAACAATATTCATTATGCTTATCCAATAGATCTTTTCTTGAAAATCGATGCAAACATCGATAACAATAGTGTTGTACACCATTATGCTTGGTAAGATCACCTAAAAGTCTTGAAAAACTTCTTATCAAACAATAGTGTTGTTTTTCACCGTCACCAACCAATAACAAATTAACCACATCTTGATCTTTCTTTTCAGATATATACAGGGGACAAACTTCATCCTCTTCATAACCAAACACATTAACCCGTAAATTGTTGAGTTGTTCAATAACAGGTATCTTCTGAAGGGGTACAGGGCATTCTACACTACCTAATTTAATATCATGTTCATAAGGTCGATAATGTGAAACACGTTCAGGTTTTTTTGTATAATCTAAGTTCAGTTTAAAAGCCAAAAGACACCATACTAAACATTTGTTATCTTCGTTTTTTATATTCAACACTGCTTTTTTATCATCGAGTTTTTTAGACAAAGGAATATAGGAACTCGCAGCGAGGGGGTGATATTTAGCAATCTTGAGTTCTAAATGAAGAATTTTTCTAAGTTTCCAGCCAGAACCTCTTTGTACAAATTCTTCAAAGGATTTAATAATCTTCGAAAATCCTTCCTCAATATGTTGTGAGATAGTATCTTCTATAAGTTCGGTCATACACGAACATCGAAAATAACATTGAATTTCTTCAAACTCCTCATTATCAGTTAAACGTTCAAGTGCTATTTTTTCTACCATATACCATTTAATTGCACCTTTTTCATGAAAATCACTTATTAAACGTTCTTGTATTTCAGTTTGTACATGTCTATGAAATACCTCTAAATCATTTTCCTCACGTTCATCTGGATGCAAAATCACTGTTTTAAACACATTAAGTGCATCAGAATGCTTTATGTTTTTCGACTTTGCATTAGATAAGCTCATTTTACGTTTTACACTCACAAGAGGTGTGCGAGAGTGTTGCGTGCGTACATGTTGTCTCAGTTCAAATTTTCTTCCAAACACTTTATCGCAATCAATACAAGGAAATGTTGAATTCCGATGCGACTGTAAATGCTGCTTCAGATTATCCCTCCGGGTAAAAACTTGATCACATTCATCACACTTAAATGTAGACTGTCCACCAGTATTATGGGTTTCTGAATGTCTTAACAAGTCCGATTTCCTTCTAAAACACTTTCCACAAGTTTCACAGATAAACGACTTTTCATTAAGATGAATCTTAACATGCTGATTTAAATTAGAATATGTTGCAAAGACTTTGTCACAGGTGGGGCAAACATGCTTCTTTTCCACATTTGTAGGGGCCACAGTCTTTAAAGAAATATCCTCTTCAACTTGTTGATTAAAATTGAAAGAACTTTGAGACATAGTATCTTTTTCTGGAAAAATTTCAGAGAATCCCTCATGCTGTATCAGTCCAACGCTATCATGTGTTTTTAAATGTCTTTGTAGGTTTGATCTTCGATAAAAAGACTTCCGGCAGATATTGCAAGTATATAATTTCTCGCCAGAATGAATTTTCATATGTCGGTTCAGATTAGAAATGCTCGAAAAATCTTTACCGCAGGTAAAACAGCTAAACATCTTCTTAGCAGATACAGAATCTCCCATAATCGGGGTTTCATCAATAGGCATATCAACATCCATAATATAAAATCAATAAAAAAAAACTTTAACTCTTAATAGCAAACAACAGCGATTCACACTGATAAAAAGCGGGAGCAATTTAAAACACGTTTAACCACTAGCGATAGGAATCCTCAAATGATGAAAATCCTAATTTTCCCCCGTCTATTTATACCGACCCGAAGGTAAAGTTGAGTTGTAGTATTGCGTGATATGAATGTTATCAAAATGCGTCATACGATTTCGGGGGCCTATAAGTTTATTTCCCCTCTTTATAATATAGCATAATTAAACAGATAAACCCGAATGTATACAAATTTAAATTCGTAAATTATAATATATCACAAAATATAAAAAATCTACAGAATACAAATAGAATTTAGCACTTACCCCAAAAACACGTCCACTTTGGGTGTTAGTCTTCACTTAACTAATCTTTCTTCCTTATCTTTAGTAGGGGGCGCTGCAATCGCCGCGAGAGGCACTGCCCGTCTTCCGGTGTGTGACGTAGTTTCCGGTTTGCGATAAGAATAAACCTTAAATACGCGCGCTTAGTCATTCTTCCCTCGGTCTTACTCGCTAGTAGTTGTCAGTTTCTTGTTTAGACATGTTGGGTGACATCATTACGTGTTTGCGATAAGAACAAGATTATCCCCTTATCAACGGGTAAAAAGCTGCGCTTCAGTGACGTCACAAGTCATATGACATAGCTGATAACGGTACGATTAGCTGATAAGAATTTGTACTAATCATCTATTCCCCTTCAAGTCATTGCATGAGACGGTTGAGCTCCAACAGCTGTATATAAGGTAAGAGTAATTTATATATTATAATAGGATTTTAAATTAATTTAGCAGATGTTACAATTTGATATTTAAAAATTTTCATGCTAAACGATGTGATTATATGTTGTTCATCATACTAAATCCACAAATTTTAATTCGAAAGAAATATTATTAAACTTATAATCTAAAATAAATTAGCGAAAATGCATAACAAATCTCAACAAAAAGAAGCTAATTATAAAAGGAAATGTACAAAGTTTATAAATTTGCACATGTGTTAAACGCGTTTACAAACCTTATCATAGGCAAAAGTCTAATTCGACTAGCCTATTTGTTATAAGTTTAACTATAAGTCAACATGTAAGATATTTCTAAAAAGGAATCTTATGATTTTTAATTTTCCAAGTTCAGTTTCAATCATATTGTATTAGGTTAATTCAAACTTTGAGATGATTTATAGTAAAATACTTAAATTAAAATGTATTTTTGATAGTTTAAGAATTATAAACTACAACTTTGACTACTTTTTAAAATGTTTGCCTGATAGAAAACTGTGATAACATGTCTATGTTTGAATTTTTCTGATAACATGCCAATGCCTGAATTTTTCTGACAACTTGTCTGTGTTTGAATTTTTCTGCTAACATGTCTGTGTTTAAATTTTTCTTATAACATGTCTATGTTTAATTTTTCTCTTCTTTTGAAATGTATAAACTTTTACTAAACGTGTCTTTCGATTTCATTGAAGAAAAAAGTGATCGATCAACTTTATCAAACCATTTTAATGTTAATATTTTTAAACGAACGCGATTATCAGATAAAAATATATGTAGTTAATTCATATTATTCCACTAAACATTGCATAACAAAAGAATCTTACAAAAATTTCATACTTCAACATTCAAAAATTGACAATATTCACATCTTAATACTAAAAAACAATCCTTATCTTGCAGTATTTCCTGTAACAAAATCTAAAAATTTCATATCAACAAGACCCAAGTCAGAAACTTTACCTAGGAACTTAATACCAATCTTTAATCATAAAGTGATAAAACTGATAATTTTTTAAAAAGTTACTTCTAAATCATCTCATAGATGGCGCTGTTGAAAAAAATTAATTCAAAACTTGTTTAAAAGACTTTAAAAAATTAAATCTAACTTTAAACTAACAAAAACCTGTAGAACAATCACTTTCAGTTAGAAATATTTTAAAAATAATTGTTAATTCTAAAACCGCTCACAGAGGGCGTTGCTGAAAAAAATAAACTCAAAGCTGTTTAAAATATATTAAAAAATAAATCTAACTTTAAACTATCATCAAACTCCAGAAAAATTACTTTCAATTAGAAATATTTTAAAATAATTAAAACTTCTAAAACCGTTCATAGGGGGTGCTGCTGTGAAAAAATCATTTCGAAACTTGTAAAAAATTAATCCAAAACTTATTTAAAACACTTTTACAAAAAAATTGACCAAAATACCGATAAACATCAAGTAGATAATAATTGGGGGTTCTGCATCAGCGCAGTTCGCGCAGTTGACCTCAAGGTCGAAGGAAGGTCACTGGAAGTGGCAGGTGTGGACACCGGATGTAGCAGGTGGGGATAACAGACATGTTGGAACAGGAAGTGGGGCATGTTTAGACAGGAAGTGATTCCGGAAACGCGATGGAAGTGGAAGCCGGAAGTTCCAGCTTCGACTTCCTGTCGTATTTCCGGTCTTACTTCCGGGATCACTCCTGTCTAAACATGCCCCACTTCCTTTTCCAGCATGTCTGTTATCCCTACCTGCTACATCCGATGTCCACACCTGCCACTTCCTATAACCTTCATTCCACTTGCGACGCACCTTATTTATTATCTACTTGATGTTTATCGGTATTTTGGTCAATTTTTTTGTAAAAGTGTTTTAAATAAGTTTTGGATTAATTTTTTACAAGTTTCGAAATGATTTTTTCACAGCAGCACCCCCTATGAACGGTTTTAGAAGTTTTAATTATTTTAAAATATTTCTAATTGAAAGTAATTTTTCTGGAGTTTGATGATAGTTTAAAGTTAGATTTATTTTTTAATATATTTTAAACAGCTTTGAGTTTATTTTTTTCAGCAACGCCCTCTGTGAGCGGTTTTAGAATTAACAATTATTTTTAAAATATTTCTAACTGAAAGTGATTGTTCTACAGGTTTTTGTTAGTTTAAAGTTAGATTTAATTTTTTAAAGTCTTTTAAACAAGTTTTGAATTAATTTTTTTCAACAGCGCCATCTATGAGATGATTTAGAAGTAACTTTTTAAAAAATTATCAGTTTTATCACTTTATGATTAAAGATTGGTATTAAGTTCCTAGGTAAAGTTTCTGATTTGGGTCTTGTTGATATGAAATTTTTAGATTTTGTTACAGGAAATACTGCAAGATAAGGATTGTTTTTTAGTATTAAGATGTGAATATTGTCAATTTTTGAATGTTGAAGTATGAAATTTTTGTAAGATTCTTTTGTTATGCAATGTTTAGTGGAATAATATGAATTAACTACATATATTTTTATCTGATAATCGCGTTCGTTTAAAAATATTAACATTAAAATGGTTTGATAAAGTTGATCGATCACTTTTTTCTTCAATGAAATCGAAAGACACGTTTAGTAAAAGTTTATACATTTCAAAAGAAGAGAAAAATTAAACATAGACATGTTATAAGAAAAATTTAAACACAGACATGTTAGCAGAAAAATTCAAACACAGACAAGTTGTCAGAAAAATTCAGGCATTGGCATGTTATCAGAAAAATTCAAACATAGACATGTTATCACAGTTTTCTATCAGGCAAACATTTTAAAAAGTAGTCAAAGTTGTAGTTTATAATTCTTAAACTATCAAAAATACATTTTAATTTAAGTATTTTACTATAAATCATCTCAAAGTTTGAATTAACCTAATACAATATGATTGAAACTGAACTTGGAAAATTAAAAATCATAAGATTCCTTTTTAGAAATATCTTACATGTTGACTTATAGTTAAACTTATAACAAATAGGCTAGTCGAATTAGACTTTTGCCTATGATAAGGTTTGTAAACGCGTTTAACACATGTGCAAATTTATAAACTTTGTACATTTCCTTTTATAATTAGCTTCTTTTTGTTGAGATTTGTTATGCATTTTCGCTAATTTATTTTAGATTATAAGTTTAATAATATTTCTTTCGAATTAAAATTTGTGGATTTAGTATGATGAACAACATATAATCACATCGTTTAGCATGAAAATTTTTAAATATCAAATTGTAACATCTGCTAAATTAATTTAAAATCCTATTATAATATATAAATTACTCTTACCTTATATACAGCTGTTGGAGCTCAACCGTCTCATGCAATGACTTGAAGGGGAATAGATGATTAGTACAAATTCTTATCAGCTAATCGTACCGTTATCAGCTATGTCATATGACTTGTGACGTCACTGAAGCGCAGCTTTTTACCTGTTGATAAGGGGATAATCTTGTTCTTATCGCAAACACGTAATGATGTCACCCAACATGTCTAAACAAGAAACTGACAACTACTAGCGAGTAAGACCGAGGGAAGAATGACTAAGCGCGCGTATTTAAGGTTTATTCTTATCGCAAACCGGAAACTACGTCACACACCGGAAGACGGGCAGTGCCTCTCGCGGCGATTGCAGCGCCCCCTACTAAAGATAAGGAAGAAAGATTAGTTAAGTGAAGACTAACACCCAAAGTGGACGTGTTTTTGGGGTAAGTGCTAAATTCTATTTGTATTCTGTAGATTTTTTATATTTTGTGATATATTATAATTTACGAATTTAAATTTGTATACATTCGGGTTTATCTGTTTAATTATGCTATATTATAAAGAGGGGAAATAAACTTATAGGCCCCCGAAATCGTATGACGCATTTTGATAACATTCATATCACGCAATACTACAACTCAACTTTACCTTCGGGTCGGTATAAATAGACGGGGGAAAATTAGGATTTTCATCATTTGAGGATTCCTATCGCTAGTGGTTAAACGTGTTTTAAATTGCTCCCGCTTTTTATCAGTGTGAATCGCTGTTGTTTGCTATTAAGAGTTAAAGTTTTTTTTTATTGATTTTATATTATGGATGTTGATATGCCTATTGATGAAACCCCGATTATGGGAGATTCTGTATCTGCTAAGAAGATGTTTAGCTGTTTTACCTGCGGTAAAGATTTTTCGAGCATTTCTAATCTGAACCGACATATGAAAATTCATTCTGGCGAGAAATTATATACTTGCAATATCTGCCGGAAGTCTTTTTATCGAAGATCAAACCTACAAAGACATTTAAAAACACATGATAGCGTTGGACTGATACAGCATGAGGGATTCTCTGAAATTTTTCCAGAAAAAGATACTATGTCTCAAAGTTCTTTCAATTTTAATCAACAAGTTGAAGAGGATATTTCTTTAAAGACTGTGGCCCCTACAAATGTGGAAAAGAAGCATGTTTGCCCCACCTGTGACAAAGTCTTTGCAACATATTCTAATTTAAATCAGCATGTTAAGATTCATCTTAATGAAAAGTCGTTTATCTGTGAAACTTGTGGAAAGTGTTTTAGAAGGAAATCGGACTTGTTAAGACATTCAGAAACCCATAATACTGGTGGACAGTCTACATTTAAGTGTGATGAATGTGATCAAGTTTTTACCCGGAGGGATAATCTGAAGCAGCATTTACAGTCGCATCGGAATTCAACATTTCCTTGTATTGATTGCGATAAAGTGTTTGGAAGAAAATTTGAACTGAGACAACATGTACGCACGCAACACTCTCGCACACCTCTTGTGAGTGTAAAACGTAAAATGAGCTTATCTAATGCAAAGTCGAAAAACATAAAGCATTCTGATGCACTTAATGTGTTTAAAACAGTGATTTTGCATCCAGATGAACGTGAGGAAAATGATTTAGAGGTATTTCATAGACATGTACAAACTGAAATACAAGAACGTTTAATAAGTGATTTTCATGAAAAAGGTGCAATTAAATGGTATATGGTAGAAAAAATAGCACTTGAACGTTTAACTGATAATGAGGAGTTTGAAGAAATTCAATGTTATTTTCGATGTTCGTGTATGACCGAACTTATAGAAGATACTATCTCACAACATATTGAGGAAGGATTTTCGAAGATTATTAAATCCTTTGAAGAATTTGTACAAAGAGGTTCTGGCTGGAAACTTAGAAAAATTCTTCATTTAGAACTCAAGATTGCTAAATATCACCCCCTCGCTGCGAGTTCCTATATTCCTTTGTCTAAAAAACTCGATGATAAAAAAGCAGTGTTGAATATAAAAAACGAAGATAACAAATGTTTAGTATGGTGTCTTTTGGCTTTTAAACTGAACTTAGATTATACAAAAAAACCTGAACGTGTTTCACATTATCGACCTTATGAACATGATATTAAATTAGGTAGTGTAGAATGCCCTGTACCCCTTCAGAAGATACCTGTTATTGAACAACTCAACAATTTACGGGTTAATGTGTTTGGTTATGAAGAGGATGAAGTTTGTCCCCTGTATATATCTGAAAAGAAAGATCAAGATGTGGTTAATTTGTTATTGGTTGGTGACGGTGAAAAACAACACTATTGTTTGATAAGAAGTTTTTCAAGACTTTTAGGTGATCTTACCAAGCATAATGGTGTACAACACTATTGTTATCGATGTTTGCATCGATTTTCAAGAAAAGATCTATTGGATAAGCATAATGAATATTGTTCTCAACATGTTGCGCAAGCTATAAAGATGCCTAGTGAAAATGATAATATATTAAAGTTTACAGGTATTCATTTACAACATCCTGTTGCCTATACGATTTATGCGGATTTTGAGAGTCTTCTTATACCTATTTCATCAGCCCCTCCCTCTTCTAAAGCATCCTATACCGAGAAAACAACCTATCACTTACCATGTGGTTATGCCTATGTGGTTATTGGACCCGATGGAACGTGTGTGAAAAAAGCACAGGTATATCGGGGTAGAAACTGTGTTGAGCATTTTTTAAACCGAATGATGCAAGAAAAGGAAATTTTAGGAGAAAAGTTACATAATATTAAACCTATGAAGCTTTCTCCCAAGGAAGAAAAGGCATTTCGAGAAGCAGAGTTTTGTCATATTTGTAAGAAAACTTTAGATGAGAAACGCACACGTGACCATGATCACCTGTCAGGTGCGTACAGAGGGGCTGCACATGTGGAATGCAACTTGAACTATAAGCAGTGTAAAACAATTCCTGTTATATTCCATAACTTGAAAAACTACGATGGCCATCATATTATGACAAAGCTTGGAAAATTCAAAGATCATGAAATCGATGTTATTGCTACTTCTATGGAAAACTATATCACCTTTAAAATCAGAAAGCCTACATCTCCTATTCAGATGGTGTTTATAGATTCTTTCCAATTTTTGCCTACGTCATTGGAAAAACTTGTTAAAAACCTTCAACCTGATCAATTCTCTATACTTGCAGAAAATTTCCCACAAAATAATAATTTATCTTTACTTATACGGAAAGGGGTTTACCCCTATGATTATTTTACTTGTTTTGAAAAATTTACTGAGAAGCAGCTTCCCCCGCCTTCTGCCTTTTTTAATAGTTTAACCAATGAGCCTATAGATGAAAAGGAGTACCAACACGCCCAGAATGTATGGAAAACATTTGATATCAAGACTCTTGGTGATTATCACAACCTTTATGTGAAGACAGATGTTCTACTACTTGCTGACGTGTTTCAAAACTTTAGGAAACTATGTCAGCAGTATTATGAAATTGACCCTGCACACCTGTTTACAGCACCTTCTCTCGCATGGCAGGCTTGTTTGAAGATGTCTGATACACCTTTAGAATTACTCAGTGATATAGATATGTTGCTTATGGTTGAAAATGGAATAAGAGGCGGCATTAGCATGATAAGTAAAAGATATGCCCGAGCAAACATCCCTGGTACGCCCGATTATAAGAAAAATGAGGCACCCAGCTACATTATGTATTGGGATGCCAATAACTTATACGGGTGGGCTATGAGCCAATTTTTACCCTACGGCGGTTTTGAATGGTGTGAAACAAGTCATATAACAGAAGAGTGGGTTCTATCTTTATCTGATAGTTCCGAAATTGGGTATCTTTTCGAGGTAGACTTGGAATACCCGAAACATTTACATCCTTTGCATAATGAATACCCTGTCGCCCCTGAGAGAGTAACTGTAGAGGATCAGATGCTATCTTCTCATGCAAGAAGCTTACTCAACAATAGAAAATTCGTCGGAACTCCTAAACTTATACCAAATTTAAATAATAAACGAAATTATATAACCCATTATCGTAATCTCAAATTTTATTTAGAACTTGGTTTAAAAATTACAGCTGTGCATAAAGCTTTAAAATTTAAACAGGGACCATGGTTGCAGAAATATATTAATTTCAACACCGAAAAAAGGAAAGAAGCAAAATCTTCTTTTGAGAAAGACTTTTTTAAGTTAATGAACAATTCTGTTTTTGGTAAAACCATGGAAAATCTACGAAAAAGAAGAAATATTGTACTTTGTAACGGTGAAAAAAGAGCCAAAAAATTAGTATCATCGCTTACTTTTAAATCGTTTAAAACTTATGATGAAGACTTGACTGCTGTGGAGAGATTAAAAACTAGCATACATATGAACCGACCCATCTATGTTGGATTTTCTATACTCGAACTATCTAAACTTTGTATGTATGATTTCCATTACAATTTTATAAAGAAAACATACAAAGATCGTGCAGTTTTACTCTTTACGGATACAGATTCCCTAACGTATCATATTCAAACCAATAATATTTATAAGGATCTGGAGCAGCATCGTGAGTTGTTTGACTTTTCTGAATACCCGAAATCTCATCGTCTATACTCTGAGGATAATAAGAAGACGCTCGGAAAGTTTAAGGATGAACTTAATGGTGAATTAGCCCTTGAGTTTGTCGGACTGAAATCAAAAATGTATTCTCTAAAATCTGTTAAAGATGAAAAGAAGCGTGCAAAAGGCGTATCTACGCAGATTGTTCGGCAGAAAATTAAACATGAAGACTACTTGGAGTGCCTCCAACAACAAAAAACAAGTATGGAGAAACAGGTAAGGATTGCCCAAGATGACCATCGCCTATATACATTAACTCAAAATAAAATTAGCTTAAGTCCCTTTGACGACAAGCGTTACTTATTGGATGATGGAATAAGCAGTTTAGCATATGGCCATTATGACATTAATACCGTTTGTAATAAAGAAGAAAATGTTGATTTGTATTGCTAACGCAAAATCGCGATGTATATTTTGATCTGTAAATAACTTTCTGTAAATTATTTTGTTATAATAAAAATTGTTGATTTTATTATTGAGTACTTTTTTTAAATTTTTTAAGTAATGTGAAACTTTTTCTAAAATATATATATTTTTAATTTGTGAAACTTTTTAACTACCGCATATTTTTTTTCTTTCTAAAAACATGAAAAATATTTCTAAAACTTTGATAAACAAGCAGATAGTCACACACAAAGAGAACTATTTGTTACTAACACATACACACACACACACACACACACATAAATAGAACTATTTGTCACACACAGGTACATACATACACAAACACACACACACAAATAGAACTATTTGTCACGCACACATACACACACACACATATACACACATAAAGAGAACTATTTGTCACACACAGACACATACATACACATATAGAACTATTTATAATAACTATAAGACATATATGCTTTTTAAAACATACTCTTACACACAAAACTTTCTACAAAATATCAGATGTACCAACAAAATGAGATGAAAAGATTATTGTGAGAAAAAGAGGGTTGAACATCTGAAGATTGTACTTCCGGTTGAGAAGGTAGCTCCTACCCCCTCATTCCCCCTTATGAGATTCTCATTCCCCATTGAGGAATCCTCATTCCTCATCTGCGGCTGCGCCTGTGGCCGTTGAACTCTCATTATCCTACTACTAATTTATATCATCAAAGCTCGAGAAAATCATCTAAGATTAGAATAATTCACCAGCACTTCATCACTAGCATGGTATGCATACATATTAATTTCTTTCTAAGGATAATTACACTAGTATATTCGTAAGCATAAAGTTAAATTTATTAATAGCCAAGAGAGGGCATATCCCGCGGTTTGCCCTTCCCTCCTGTGCCGAACAAGGTACTAATTTACTGAATCATGGACGCAAACAAAAATAAAAAATGCTAAGACAAAATTGCAATGAATCGGTGAAGAATTCCATTTTATACAGGTTTTTGCTGTAGCAGGTAAACTTTCTATGTGTTTCTTTTTCTAAGACCATGGAATTTTTGCGATCAAGACAATATTACGTTATAGACAAGTTTCATTTACACAAGTTAAACAGTATGGGGTTATTTACACAAGTTTTACGTATAATCAGTGTAATACAGTTTAATCAGTGTAAATGAAACCTGTCTATAACGGAATATTATCTTAATCGCAAACATTCCATGGTCCCACCGAAAGAAACACCTTTACAGTTTACCAGCTACGACTAAAACCTGTCTAAAGCGGAATTTCTCAACGATTTATTGCAATTCCATCTTAGCATTTTTTTACTGTTTTTGTATCCATTGTATCCAAGCCAAAGAAGACTCCATATTAAAAAATTGACTTGTTTTCCTATTCACAATAGATGTAAACGGTCATGTTAACGGTTTTTAGCTCACAGGCTATCAAAGCCTGGGAGCTAATGGCCGTCAGTTCTGTATGTACGTAACGCGATAACTCTTGATAGAACTAACCGCTTTGCTTCCAATTTTGTTTATAGATTCATTGTGATAAGGCGCTTCCCTGATTAGTTTTGGGGGTTCATTAGTTAATTATAAGGGGGTACGGGGGATGACCCCCCTGTTAATATATTATCAATTTCTTTATTTTTCGAGGGTTTATTTCAAATTCTTTGAAATAAGAGTATAATATACAATTAGTGTGAATAGCCTGTGAGCTCAATGCCATCAGTTTAACTGGGCAGTTTCTCTTTATTTATTAGCTCACAAGCGATCAAAGCCTGAGAGCTAATGTGCCCAAAGGTTCTGTATGTACGTAAGTATGTATGTACGTAACGCGATAACTCTTGATAGAAATATACGATTTGCTTCAAATTTTGAATATAGGTTCATTCTGATAAGGCGCTTTCCTGATTAGTTTTGGGAGTTCATTGGTTAAGTATAAAGGGAGAGGGAACAGGGACTAATCCCTCCCCCTTAATTTATATAAATGGATTTTTCATACAGAATTATCCGATTTGCTGCAAATTTGGTATACCTGTTTATTCTGGTATTAGATTTGGAAATTCATTGGTTAAGTATAAAGGGTGGGAATTGGGGAGATAATCCCCCCCCCCCCCTTAATTTAGCTAAATGGGAATATCATGCAGAATTATTCTTTGAAATAAGGGTATAATATACGCAATCAGTGTGAATAGCCCCGTGAGGTCAATGCCATCAGTTTAACAGGGCACTTTTCTTTTTTTTTTAATTAAAAAAAAGTTTTAAAAATGGATTGGATGTTCATAATATTAATTAATTAATAGAATAATAGTTTTCCCCCTGTAAATACACAGCGGCAAAAAAACGTTGATACTGAAAAATAAATAAATAGATATCATTTTCTGTCATTCATATCAAAGTTCTATTTATAGTAACTATTTTATTATAAAATTATATTCCTCTGTTTTTTTCACAAAATGTTTTATTCTGTTCATTTATGATAAATAATATACGTTTTAGCATATGTTCAAACGATATCGAATTACTGATGATAAAGCAGAGACGCACAAGAGCAGTCATCGTAATTTCATCACGTTGATGCACTACAACGACTACCCTATTATTACATTACATAAAACATTATATTACAGAATATGTCAGCTTTATATCGTAAAATAAAGCATTTTTGTGACATTTTTCAGTAATCGTAAAGTATAAAGGAAAAAATCTGCACATATCCATAAATAATTAACAAATTTTGTATCACTGATGGATATCAGATGTGATTATAGTAAATTTCAGCTACTGTTGCAGTGCGCAAATGCGGATGGTCACTTGATCACTGACTCGTGAGTGTCATGCAAATGCACTAGAGGTCTGTACAGGCCAGAATTTCGAGACCAGGCCCGAACGAAATCTATCTTGCCCGTTGAAAAAGTTAAAAATTTGTCCCGGAAAGTAACAAAAATCAGTTAAATCATGGCCTATCCAGTCTGCTCAATTTGTATTTAAAAAAAATCCGATTTTACTCAACATAAAATTAAGATTCTTTTAAAGAATATTGCATACATATTTTTGGAGAAATTTTACAATATATTTCAACTTATTAAATGTTTACAAGACAGAAAAAACAGAATAGCAACATTAATGATTACTCAGATTTTTCAGCCTTCAAATAAAGATTCAATCTAAGAATTAATGTAGTTTAGAATAAAAGAGAAAGAGGGTTAAAAAATCATAACTTTTAAGCTGTATTAAAAAGTAGATTTTTGAAAATATTTCTTCGTAATTTATTGAGGCTCTTCTCAAATCGAATTACTTTCTGACACATTTATGAAATCAATTTTCTTCAGGAATGCATAAAATTGACAGGTGTTCTTATTCAGAAACTATGCAATCGAATAGCCTTTTCCGTTTTCTGATAAATGCAAAAAATATTTCAGAAAATACTATCATAATTGGCGTTTTGAATTAAATTTCTGGACGCGATAGCACGGTAAAGAAGAAAAACCTATCGTCACAAGAAAGGAATAACTTATATCTCAATAGGTTATTTATTTATCAAAAAAAGGAAAACAGTACTCGATTCCAAATCGCTTCAAAAGTCAGACCTGTCAATTTTATGCCTTTACAGTTAAAAATGAAAGTCAAAAAATGTTTCGGAGAGTTTTATGTTGTTAAATTGGGAATTTGAGAATCACTTAAGGCATATTTTCACTGAATCCGTTAACAGCAACTTATTATTTCTATTACTATTTTGACAAAACAAACTGTTTGGGCACAATTAAGTCCAGTTCCGACTCGGCTCGACTGTATTATAAAAGAATTTAAGCCTGATCTCGGCTCGGCCCGAGTCTGCTAAAACAATAAAACTTGGACTCAGACACGATGTAAACATCCGATGTCAATCTCTTACGCTTGACATGTTATATTACTCTATTGGTGATGTTGCTAAACTAGCGTCACTTCATGAAGCAGATTTATAGTTATTCTCGCGAACGTTATCATCACATTTTACTGGCTTCGTTTAAATTTTTATATCGGCCGATTAAATGTAAAATTAATTTTTAAATTCGTAGTGATAGTGACAGTGATGAACTGATTTTTATTCAAAGACGAAAAAAAGAGTGTTAAACGTATATCTTTCAAATATTCTGATTCTGACGACGCATGAAAACAACTGAAGTTTCAACAAGTAAAAATCTACAAGTCATCACGGGTCCGAGGCCCGTACCCGGCCCCATTAAATTTTTTTGTTAGCCCGTTTATTTTGTCAGTCGGTCGGGCACGACCTATCAAAAATCATCAATTTTGGCGAACCGGCCTGTCTTAAAGTTTACCTTCATTTTGCCGGATACGGGCCGAGCCGGGCCTGTGCAGACCTCTAAAATGCATTAGCCCCCCCCCCCCCCCAAAGCGAAATCCTGGGTGCGCCACTGGTAGAAATATATTTATTCTTATTACGATACTTAAACTAAGTACAGTAGAAAGCCGCTAATCCGCAAAGCTTGGTTCCAAGTGTTGTGCGGATTGGAGGCTTTTTGCGGATTACAGGCCATGTCTATTTAATCTTTGTTTACATTTTTTTTAATTCATATTTTGGACAAATTTAGATTGCTAATGCTAAAAAATAAATAAATTACACATTTTAATATATAGATAAAGTAATAACTATGTAAAAAATAATTTATTATTTTTTAAATTTCTTAAATATGGCATCAATTGTTGTCTGTTTTAAGACATTTGGTTTATAGTGTTGAATTTTATCTTTAAATAAGAGTTCAAAAGCAATATATATGTATTTTTTTATGTGTTTTTCAATTTTATAATTACGATTTAATGAAAAAATAAATAAATTATAAAATATATTGTCTAAATAAGGATTTTTTATCATTAAAAAAAAAAAAAAATCAGAAAAGCTCAAATTGTATTTTACAAGTATTGTATGAAGAAATGAATATATAAAATAATATACTAATTAAATGTGCTTTCATTTTAAACTACAAAGAAGAATGTTATATGATATATAATACTATAAAGATAAGAAAAATGTTAAAATTGGTGAAAAAAAATTTAAAAATTCAAACTTTTGCCACCATTGAAGCATTTTTCAAGAATTAAATTTGTTTGTTTACATTCATAAATTGATTGCGGATTATTGCGCCTTTGCGGATTAGCGGCTCTCTACTGTATTTTAACAACTTATTTAGCAAGAGGAGGAGCAGAAATTTACTGACATATTAAAAAAAGCTTTATTTTTATTTTATAACATTTCTAAACATAGTAAATTCTATGTAAATCCCGATTTGAATCTGGGAATTTAACTTGAGGAATGTTGATAGTTATAAAACAAATAAATTAACAAATTAAAATTAAAAGGTTATATAACCCATAAGTATATGAACATACTTTCATTTGAACAAAATTAGTGTGCAAATTATACTATTTTTTCTTTTAATTTAATGATTATTTATTTCTATGCAATAGGTTAAAAAAAAAGAAGAAGAAATATAAATTTTTAAGATAAATTTTACTTTAGGTAATAAAATAAAATAATTATTTTCATAATATCCTCCCCACTTTTGTGAAGAATCCTCAACTGTTGAGTGATAAAGTAAGTTTAAAAATAAATAAATAAATAAATAAATAAAAGCAAATATTCTAATGTAGCATTTCATAGTGTAAAAAATTGATTTTCAGCAAAAAGAAATACAGCATGACTTAAGTAAAGTCATGTTAACTAAATTGGATAATGCCTGAATAATTGAAATCTTGAGCAAAATTCTAGTTTTACATCGCGGAAGTCCGATTTCAATTATTATAATCGAATCTAGGAAAAAAAGTAATCGGAAAAAAAGTAAACGGAAAAAAAGTGACTGAGTCAACGAAAGCAGAAAAAAAGTAACTGGAAAAAAAGTAATCGGAAAAAAAGTAAACGGAAAAAAAGTAACAAGGTCTTGATAAATATTGAACTTATTGATAAATAAGTGTTTAAAGCTAACGAAGTAACATATGTCTGATTTATATAATTCCCGTAGGCGGATATTTGCAATTGCTATTAGGAATTGAGTAAAATCACCCCCGGAAAAAAGCACCATCGGTAAAAAGCTCCCTGATAAAATAAAATAAAATGGGGGGGGGGGGGGCTTCACGTTAAGATGGGAAAATACCACACATTTATGAATAACACGTGTTTGAATAAGCCAATTAGATCAATTTCAACCACGTGATCACCAGCCCACCAAAAGTTATCAACCAATCATAATCGTGGATTTGTAGCCTGAATTACGAGTCAACCAATCACAATCCACCATTTTTGATGGGCAAACAAAAAACAAAGCTAGTTGCTAAGGTGGTTGCTAGGGTGTGACGTCAGTTGAAACTGATCTATTATAATTTCGGGTAAAGCACGTGCTAACCACGTGTATTTACTAACCACGTGTACTAGGAACAATCAGAGTATTATATACATCATTTATTCTAATACTACACACACAAGAGCAAATCTTGCGTGTGTGTGTGTGAGGGGGGGAGTTATATATGTATATGCAATTTTTATGTTAAAAACGGCTCTAACGATTTTGACGAAATTTTGTATCCTACAGTTTTGAGGCACCAGAAAACCGTTGGGCTGGGTCACATGTTTGAGGAAATTCGATTAGTGGGTCATTTGGGTCACCATCGGTCAGGATCAAGCTAATTGTATCTAAAATACTGTTCAAACGATTTTGACTAAACTTTTATTACCATTTTTGGGCACGAGAACACTATTGGGCTGGGTCACAAAATAGAGAACTTTCTATTAGTTGGTCATTTTTGGGTCAACGCGGGTCAAGTTAATTTTATCTAAGAAACGATCTAACGATTTTGATTAAATTTTGTATCGTACGAGTTTCGGGCACGAAAAAATCATTGCGCTAGGTCACATGTCGAAGAAAATTGAATTAGTGGATCATTTTTGGGTCACTGTGGGTCAGGGTCAAGCTAATTGTATCTAAACAACGGTTCAAGCAATTTTGACTAAACTTTGTATCCTACCATTTTCGGGCACAAGAAGACTGTTGGGCTTGGTCACATGTTCAGGAAAATTCGATTAGTGGGTCATTTTGGTCCTGGGTCATAATGGGTCAAGCTATTCTTATTTTAAAAACAGCTTAGAGGATTTGAACTAAATTTAGTATCCTACAGTTTTAGGGAACGAGAAGACTATTGGGCTGGGTCACATGTTCGAGAACTTTCGATTAGTGAGTCATTTTGGGTCAACGTGGATCAAGTTAATTTTATCATGATTTTATCACGAATCATGATTCTCAAATCTTACATATATTTTAAAACACTGGGATAATTTTAAGAATTAATAAAAATAATTTTTAACCAGGTATAAAGTTGTTAAAACTGCACTGTAAACTGAAATGTCTGAAATTCAGACACTTAAGGGTCTGAAACGGATGGTTAAAAAAATAGACACTTTAAAGTGTCTTAATCTTTTAAGACACTTATTTGTGTCTGGATTTAAGACATTTGAAACGCCTGAATTGCGGCCATTTTCGTGTCCTGATCTGTCGGCAATAAGTAGCCATTTCTGACTACATTTTTTTAAAGCATTAAATACAGCCATATTTGACCACATTGCATTCTCAATAAATGAGACTCTATATGACCACAAAGCAGGGCTGGTAATTTTTTAAGAAGAAGAACCTGATTAAAGCATGGGCAAACTGGCCCATGGCACTATCTCCCCCTCCCCCCACCCCCCGATTTTATGGGGCCCAAAATTTAGAATGCAATTTTCGTAAAGCTGATATTTTAAATCTCTTTCGACACTGTACTGATTAAATTCAATGTTTTGAGCTTTTACAGTAAGATAAGATTGAAAACAAAATTATATTTATCTAAAAACAGTAAAATCTCTCAATAGTGGATACTTCGGGACCACAGAATTTTTTCGCTATTCGGAAGTGTCCGGTTTCAGAGGTAAAAGCGGATACCTCTATTTAGCGAAAATCCACCTTTTCAATCCACAACACATACATGTTTGAATATTTTTACATCAGAAATGTGGACACCTCCGAATAGTAGACACATTTTGTAGTCTCGAAATGTCCGCTTTTGAAAGGTTTTACTGTTTTTAGATAATTTTTTTTAAAAAATCTTATCCTACTCTATAAGTTTAAAATATTGAAAGAAGTCATTTTTGGGAGGCATCTAAAATCAGAGGGGAGGGGGTCAAAGCCGTCGAAGAGTTTGCCCCTGCAATAATCAGGTCTTGCTTCTGGAAGCAACCCAAACCTGATTTATAGTTCGCTAAATGGAGGTATATAGCGAACAAACCCCGCAGTCCCGAGGTATCCGCTATTGAAAATTTTAACTGTATAAATTCATTTTGCAGTTCATTTTCTTAGTAGAAAGTACAAGTTTCTATCATTTAAGTACGCTTTAACTTATTTTAACATTTGAATAGAATAGTTTAATAATAATAATAATGAAAAATCAAGTTTTCATTCTTTTTCTGAATGTATTATATTTTTATTCAAATATTAACATCCATAAAAACCATGCTGGTGTTATGAGACCTTCTTATTAAAATAAATAAATAAATAAAAATAAATAAGAAAGTTTTTTTTTTTTAATGTGAAAAGTATATTAAAATTTGCTAAAGAACTTTTATTTTTATCTTGTACAGAGCATACTTAAGCAGTTATGCAAAAAGAACCAATTTAATCCTAAATTTTATTACAAAAATGAAAACAAAATATTTGTCTCTGCCATGGACCAAACATGGTTCTTATCTACCCAATCCCACCCCTCCCCCCATACACACACACAAAACACCACCACCACTCTTTTTTTTCTTTTTTCAATTATCTTTATTTAGTTCCACATTATTTTGATTCTTTATTTAGAATCTTATTCAATAAGAATTTTTTAATTTTCCCCAGTTCATATATGATTAAGCAAACCGATTTGGATTCTTTGTTTGTGTTGCATTTTTAAAATGGCTGTGTGTCCTGAAATTTAAATATGTTATTTAGATGGAACACAGTAAATACATATAAATACAGTTTTTGTATTTTGAACAAGTTTTCATGAGGAAATACTTAGAAAAAATCCATCCCCATAGGAAATATTGAAAATCATTTATAAAATATTCAGAATTTCGCAACAATTTGATTCGGATGATTTTGTGATTCGTTTTCTTGTTCTATATTCCTCTTTAAGCAACAATGTTTTTAACAGTTTCCGAACATAAATTTAATTTTGTTTAACATGAAAACATTGACTTCGAAAATATAATCTGTAAGAGAATTAACCGATCTGTCACTAAAATTAAAAATTCATATACAAAAATACATCAATAATTCAAAGTGACTGTGTGGAAAGAACTTAATAACTCAATATCATTTAAAAATTATATATATTATATATATTGTGATGAGTTGACATGAATCAACTCCTCCCTTACTTGTAGAAAAAGGATAATCTCTCTGGAATGAAAATAATCTGGCAGATTGATCTCTATTGAGAAAAATTCTATTAAAAGGGTGAATTTCAATTTCACTTTGAGATAAGCCAGGCTGCAATGCATGCTTTGTATTGAAATATGTGTTATCTGAATGGGTGGATAAGAAATGTGAATGGCATTCTTTGGATACAAAGGATCTAGCCCATATGAGGTGGAAATTCTAACTGGATAAGTATAGGATTAAAATAGCTGTCACTCAGAGGAGGCTAGATGGCGTTTCTCTCCTTAGGGAGAAAATACCAGTTTTGCCGGAGAGGAAGGAATGCTAGGAGAGATACGAAAGACGGGACTTGGACGTTGAACAAGCTAGAGTGAGGTTGTCTTTGGAGTGAACGTCAGAATGGAGTTTTTCTGACCTTGTAACGTTACAGCGTGGATATGATTATCCTATTTCTTCATTTTTTTTTATTTTTTTTATGTTAATTTAAAATGAAGTTTTTTTTGTTTCAAACGAATAATGCATTTTATTAATTATATATACATGTGTCCACGTTACCACAATATATATAACCATAAATGAAACATTACCATAACACCAACTTAAACTATGAAATAATGATTAAGTATGTAATTAGTTGAATGAAAGTATTCCCCAACACACTGAATATAGATACCAAAAACTTATTTAAAAGAAGAAGAAATTAAATTAAAAATTGAATAAATGAAATTGAATGAATGAAATGAAATCCGTGGAATTTAGACAGAATTATCAAGTCACAAATGCCTAAATACCACAAATAAAATGAGTGGTTTCATCAGCATATTAGCCATAACATTGCTAAAGAATATGATTTTGGGACTACCACTCATAAACAATGAATCAAACCTGTGAAAAAATAAAAAAATAAATACAATATTAAAAAGGAAAGAAACCATACCTATAATATACAGAGAAAACTTGAAATAGAGTCATAAAGTACATAATCCATTTGGATTAAAAAATATACCTGTGCACCACATGAACAACACATGAAAACAACCAAACAGAGGGAATGAATTGCAAAAAATCATTACATGTTGCCAAATTTAGTTTTAGAAAATGATTTACCATGTTGCCAGAATAGATGTTAGAATAATATGAATATCATTGTAAAGCAACAGAAACCATGGTGCTGCCATCTATTAGGGTAAAAAGTGAATATACACTGAATAAAAATAGCATTGGATGAAAATTAATATTTAAAAATTAATATATATACATATATATATATACTATATAACCATAAATAAAACATTATCATAACACCAACTTAAACAATGAATTAATGAATAAGTATGTAATAATTAGTTGTTAATGAAAGATTCCCCAACACACTGAATATGGAAACAAAAACATATTAAAAGAATAAGAAATTAAATTAAAAATTGAATAAATGGAATTAAATGAATGAAATGAAATGAAATTTGTGGAATTTAGATAGAATTATCAAGTCCCAAATGCCTAAATACCACAAATAAAATGAAATGAGAGGTTTCATCATCATATTAGCCATACATTGCTAAAGATCATGATTTTGGGACTACCTGCTCATAAACATTGAATCAAACCTGTGAAAAAATAAAAAAATAAATAAAATATTAAAAAGGAAAGAAGCCGTACCTATAATATACAGAGAAAACATGAAATAGAGTCAGAAAGTATAAAATCCATTATGATTAAAAAAAATACCTGTGCACCACATGAACCACACATGAAACACAACCAAAACTAGGGAATGAATTGCAAAAAATCATTACATGTTGCCAAATTTAGAATTAGAAAATGATTTACTATATTGCCAGAAAAGATGTTAGAATAATATGAATATTGTAAAGCAAACAGGAACATTAGTGCTGCCATCTATGTTGGTAAAAGTGAATATAATCTGAATAAAAAGTATTGGATGAAAATTAATGTTTAATAATTAAACCAAATTACTATAGGAAATGATAGCAATTAGTTAAATAATAAATAAATGAAATTAATTAATAAATATAATATCTAATTACATTAAAGTAATGGATGTATTAATGAATAATTCTATGTTAAAAATAAGTTGTAAGATGGAAAAATTAATAATTAAAGCAACATAAAAATTTATGTACCATTAAATGACAAAAACTATTAAATAACTGTGCCAAAAATGCAACATCACATAAATTAAATTAAAATAAAATATTAAATATTGGAATTAAGATACAAAGAATTTAAAATTAATATTAATTAAATATTGAAATGAATTAGTAACATATAATGTTTCTTCATACAAAGTTAAAAAATTATAAACACTTAATATAAGTGGTAAGGGTAGAACGTTTAATAAAAATTAAAACATATTATATTAACACTTTAGAAAAGTATACATTATATTAGAAGTTAATATGATATTGTCCACCGTAGGTATTTTTTGACCGTTATTTTTTGAGCAAGTTTTCAGATTAAAAAAAACTTCTGCAAATAAATATAATAGTAATTAAATTTTTTTTAATTAAAATTTATTTATAAAATATTCAGAATTTTATGATAACTTCATTCGGATGCTTTTATGATTATTTTTCAAGTTTTATGTCCCCCGTCTGAGAGCTGTTTTTAAAATAAAATTTGTATATATATATAACCCCCCCCCCCCACACACACACATCCAAATCATTAAATCAAAAACATTCTTAATATTAATGAATATAAATTCATTTAAATTAATTAAATAATGAATATGTAAATATAACTAAATTAATATACATATAAAAATATCACATCACAGTCCATTATAAAATGTGTAATATCAAACAATTGTGTAAATCAAAAAGCCCCCCCCCCCCTTTTTTTAAAATAATATAAATTAACCATGCGTTTTTTTCCGTACAACTCCGCCACACACCATCTCAATCCAACATCTACCCACTACTATTATTCCTGTTATATATATATATATATATAAAAACTTATTGCAAAAATTAACCATTGAAACAGAAATAACTGACCAAATGCAATGAAATTATTATCCCAAATAGCTATGTCAAATTACACATTTATATTTAAATTATTTTCTAAGATTATATGATTTTTTAATACATTTTTTAACGCATGTGTTAATTTGGTTGCAATTAAGATGATCATATGGACATTTTTTTTTTATATAAATAAGATGATAATTGTAAGAGCTAGTTAATAGAAAGTGTTAGCTCTCCTTAAAAATATATATCTATTCTTTTTTTAATAACACTAGGAAAAGTTCATTCAAATTTCAAAACTAATTAGGTGTTAAATATACATCTTAACTGTATGTAAGTAAATATATTAAATTGTATCTTTTTTCTGATTTCCATTTTTTATTTCAAATAACTTTTTTATTTAAAAAAAAAAAAAAGAATAAAAAATCAAAATTAAAATTAATTTACATTTTCTCCAGTTTTTATAGCGTAAAGCTTTCAAAATGAATTTGTGTCGTGAAATCTAAATATGTTATACAGATGGAACATAGGATCTAATTGTAGTTTTTATTTTTTGAGCAAGTTTTCAGATTAAAAAAAACTTCTGCAAATAAATATAATAGTAATTTAATTTTTTTTAACTAAAATTTATTTATAAAATATTCAGAATTTTATGATAACTTCATTCGGATGCTTTTATGATTATTTTTCAAGTTTTATGTCCCCCCGTCTGAGAGCTGATTTTACAATAAAATTTGTATATATATATATAACCCCCCCCCCCCCCGCCCCCCCCACACACACAAGATTTGCTCTCGTATTAGAATATATAATGTATATAATGCTCTGTTTGTTCCTAGTACACGTGGTTAGTAAATACACGTGGTAGCACGTGCTTTACCCGAAATTATAATTGGCTTATTCAAACACGTGTTATTCATAAATGTGTGGTATTTTCCAATCTTAACGTGAAGCCTATACCCCCCACCCCCCTTTTTTTATTATCAGGGAGCTTTTTACCGATGGGGCATTTTTCAGGGGGTGATTTTACTCAATTCCTAATAGCATTCGCAAATATCCACCTACGGGAATTATATAAATCAGACATATGTTACTTCGTTATCTTTTAACACTTATTTATCAATAAGTTCAATATTTATCAATACCTTGTTACTTTTTTTCCGTTTACTTTTTTTCCATTTACTTTTTTTCCGATTACTTTTTTTCCGATTACTTTTTTCCTGTTACCATTATAATCGTACAAAATGTACGCCTTTTTCATTACATTAAACTATGTGAATGTTCTTTCATTTCTTTTTTTTTCTTCTTTTTTTTTTAACTTTTCGGAATTTACACAAAAATCCATTAACCCATGGCAGCCCTTCAAATCAATGGATAAGGAATAAAGTAGTTTGAACAACACCGATTGTGTTCATGTACTTTATACAACACCGACTTCATTGGTGTCAGATCTTTAATCTATACTAATATTATAAAGGAGTAAAGATTGTTTGTTTGTTTGTTTGTAGGGGGTAATCTCTGGAACTACCGAACCGATTTCAAAAGTGATGGTGGCAAATTGATGGTGACAACCCCTGCTCCAACATAGGCTATATTTTATGTCGGTGCCACTAACCCCAGGGGGTGCAGGAGCAAAAAACGTTCTAAAATTGCCATTTTTTAGCTATCAAACTGGCTGTCAAGCCCTGAGAGCTTGCCAGCCGGTTCTGTATGTATGTATGTACGTATGTAATGCGATAACTCTTCATAGAAATATCCGTTTTCCTTCAAATTTTGTTTATAGGTTCACTGAGTTAAGGCGCTTCCCTGATTAGTTTTCGGGATTGATTAGTTAAGTATAAAAGGGGGGGGGGGATCGGGGGGCTAATCCCCCCTTAATTTATATAAATGGGTTTTTCATGCAGAATTATTCCGTTTTCCTTCAAATTTTGTTTATAGGTTCATTGGGTTAAGACGCTTCCCTGATTACTTTTCGGGATTGATTGGTTAAGTATAAAGGGCGGAACGGAGGGCTAATCCCTCCTTAATTTATATAAATGGGTTTTTCAAGGAGAATTATTCCGTTTTCCTTCAAATTTTGTTTATAGGTTCACTGTGTTAAGGCGCTTCCCTGATTAGTTTTTCGGGATTGATTGGTTAAGTATAAAGGGGGGAACGGAGGGGGTAATCCCCCCTTAATTTATATAAATGGGTTTTTCATGCAGAATTATCCCATTTTCTTCAAATTTTTTTGTTAAAGGTTCACTGTGTTAAGACGCTTCCCTAATTAGTTTTCGGGATTGATTGGTTAAGTATAAAGGGGGGAACGGGGGGCTAATCCCCCCCTTATTTTATATAAATGGGTTTTTCATGCAGAATTATTCCGTTTTCCTTCAAATTTTGTTTATAGGTTCACTGTGTTAAGGCGCTTCCCTGATTAGTTTTCGGGATTGATTGGTTAAGTATAAAGGGGGGAAACGGGGGGATAATCCCCCCCTTAATTTATATAAATGGGTTTTTCATGCAGAATAACCCATTTCCTTCAAATTTTGTTTATAGGTTCACTGTGTTAAGGCGTTTCCCTGATTAGTTTTCGGGATTGATTGATTAAGTATAAAGGGGGGAACGGGGGGCTAATACCCCCTTAATTTATATAAATGGGTTTTTCATGCAGAATTATTCCGTTTTCCTTCAAATTTTGTTTATAGGTTCACTGTGTTAAGGCACTTCCCTGATTAGTTTTCGGGATTGATTGGTTAAGTATAAAGGGGGGAGGGGGGGCTAATCCCCCCCTTAATTTATATAAATGGGTTTTTCATGCAGAATTATCCCATTTGCTTCAAAATTTGTTTATAGGTTCATTGCGTTAAGACTCTTCCCTGATTAGTTTTCGGGATTGATTGGTTAAGTATAAGGGGGGGGGGGTAACGGGGGGGCTAATCCCCCCTTAATTTATATAAATGGGTTTTTCATGCAGAATTATCCCATTTGCTTCAAAATTTGTTTATAGGTTCATTGGGTTAAGATGCTTCCCTGATTAGTTTTCGGGATTGATTTTTTAAGTATAAAGGGGGGGGGACGGAGGGGGCTAATCCCGCCTTAATTTATATAAATGGGTTTTTCATGCAGAATTATCCGATTTTCTTCAAATTTTGTATATATATTCATTGTAATTAGAGATTTACCTGATTAGTTTAAGGGGTTCATTAGTTAACTATGAGGGGGGTAAATTAGAGATTTACCTGATTAGTTTAAGGGGTTCATTAGTTAACTATAAGGGGGGGTAACGGGGGGATGACACCCCCCCTTAATATATTGCTTATTTCTTTATTTTTCGATGGGCTTATTTCAAATTCTTTGAAATAAGAGTATAATATACAATTAGTGTGAATAGCCTGTGAACTCAATGCCCTCAGTTTAACTGGGCAGTTTTATTTTTATTTTTTATACTGAAGGAGCTAGAAATTTGAAATTTGTCATTGTAGTTACTTATAAGATGTAAATGCTCTCTAAGAACAAAATAAAAAAGAAATTTAAATTTAAAAGGGTGAAATGAGCGAAAAGCGTTCTAAAAACAGTCTAAATTACAATTTCTATGAAATCTCTGGAACTACAGAACCGATTTCAAAAGTAATGGCGGCAAATTGATGGGGACAATCCCTACTCCAACATAGGCTATATTTTATGTCGGTGCCACTAACATCAATGGGGTGCAGGATGGAAAAATGTTCGAAAATTGCGACTTTTTTATACTGAAGGGGCAAGAAATTTGAAATTTAGCATTGTAGTTACTTATAAGATGTAAATGCTCTCTAAGAATAAATTTAAAAAAAAAATCGAAATTAAAATGGGGGAAATGAGCGAAAAGCGTTCTGAAGTCATTCTAAATTACAATTTCTATGGAATCTCTGAAACCACGGAACCGATTTCAAAAGTGATGGTGGCAAATTGGTGGTGACAATCCCTGCTCCAACAGCCTCTGTAATAAAAAACTATGCGATGCTGACGACTGGGTTTTTCGCTAATTGTTGCAACAGATTAATCTCGGAAAATGAAACATTTGAAGTTACTGAAAAAAATGATAGCTCAAAAAGTATTTATCAGAAAATTGTTCGACAAACTGCGTTTGAAAGGTAAAAAATTGTATTTTTCTTGATATAAATTTCAAATCTAATGATTATGCCGTTTTTCAAATATTGAATTTCAAAAATTACCAAATTTTCCAATGGAGTACCATAGCGAAACCTTCATGCGTAAAAAGATAATGATAAGGGCGACGTGTCCTGACGTGTATATTGGCTATAGCACGAGTCACAAATTATAGTAGCCTTATTATTCTGTTAAAATATAAAAGTTATTTATGAAATGTCAATATTTTGTTTGATTAAAGGTTCGTTAAAAGAAATTGACCAGCGTAGCGGGCGTAGCTTGCTAGTATCACAATAAACCTTTACTGGTTACTATTTGAGCTTTTAAAAGTATAAAGGCTGTATGCCCTTTTCCAAAATGCATTTCAAAAAAGACGTCTGTTGAAGTTGGTATATTCTGCAAAAACCTTTAAGCCGATGTCATGTTCCTGTCATACATTCAATTGTCCAGATCATCTACATCGTTTGTCAATGTTTCCGATAACAAGTCGATCCTAAGTACTTTACTGACAGGTAAAAAAGAAATAGCGATTTACACCGTGCGGTGTAAGAAAACTGGATGTAATTATCTTAGGGGACTATACTTAAATGAAAAAGAAAAAGTTTAGATCCCTTTCTCTGAGGATCAGACGCACCAAAAGTGAACCATTGTTACGTTTTCCTTGACAGCCCGCCACTCCCCACATGACCTAGACCGTGCTGCTTGAAATTACCCCATTGAAAGAGCCAGTTTACTTATATTCATAAGTCGTGTAGCCGTTAATTTCTTAAAAGAATTTTGTCCTGAACCTTATGTGAAATCTTGGTTGCGTTGCAATCAGGAAGATTATCAGACGAGACAGCTTGTCGTAAATCAGAGAGCACAGAAAATACCTCTCATTATCGCTCTTTATGGAAACTTCTATGATAGATGTGCCAATAAGTTATACATGGATTTATTTCTGTTATTTCAATTAAATTTTGATTCATAATGGAAAATGTTACTATGAGATTGATTAAATATGGCTTTTAGATGAATGCTATACAAATACAATACTATAAAAACTAGAATGTAATAATTATAACTGCTAATTAAAAAAGTCGGCTTTTGGCTAAATGTTTTAAATTGACTTTTGGCTTAGCAAAAATCCGGTAGCATCAACATCTACTCTATGAAAAGGTGAATTCCCACAAACATTTTTTTCCAACTACAGCACTGTATACCTCAATATGAAGGTTGGAATCTGATATGTATGCACTGTAAAAAAAAAATCGTGAAAAAAAAACGGAAATTGTACTGGCAATCGAGACGCCAGTACTATTTCCGTATTTTAACGGAAATTAACCTGGAATTAACGGGAAAAAAATCCGTTAATTCAGGAAATTTTCCGTGATTTCTGAAATATCCGTTTTTAAACAGATATCTTCCGTATTTTTTAGATATTTTTATACCGTTAAAATAAATTTTATAGGACCAAAAAATATATATATATATATATATTTCTCAAGAAACATCTTATAACAATTTTTCTTTTTTTTTCTTTCATTTCTGTGCGAGTTTTCAGTAAATAACCAACACTTGCGACGTCCTTTTAATGATGCAAAGGTTTAATGCAAAGGATGTAAGGTCCTTTTAATGATGCTTTTAATGATTACATCCTTTTAATGATGCAAAAACTTAAAGGTTTTATAGTTAGATGGATTTTTTCAATATTTTATTTTCATAATTTTTAATATCTTGCTTTATTATTTAATGCTTTATAACAGATAAATTTTAACTTTTTATGTATTATATGCGTAAAACATTGTATTAAGATTAATGATTGCTTCTTTTTGCAATAGTATATATACTTTTTAAAATTATTTGTCAGCTGATCTATTTATCAATTCTAAAAGCAATAATTTTCTTAAGTAGACGTATTTATTACATGCTATTAAAGTAAATTTTCTTTATCTCTTATTTTAAAAACTTATGTGAATAAACAATTTTATAATGAATTAAATTATTATATTTAATCTTTACTGAGAGCTTTTGTGTACGATTCTGTTAAATTGAATAATTTTAAAAAATCAAAACAAAAATATAGATTTTTAGAGTTTTGAAATTAATGACCTTAGGATAGGTAAGTTTAAATTTAGACTTGATAATTTAGTTTAATTTATAAAATTATAAACTAACGAAATAAATTATAAACTTTATAAAATTATAAACTAACGAAATAAATTATAAACTTTACAAAATTATAAACTTCATTTTTATAAAAGTAAACAAAAAGTTATTAACTATTTTTTATAAATTTAAGGAAAAAAATATGAACTTCGTAAAATTATAATTTATAAAATAATAAATTTTAGTTTAATTCACAAATTTATAAGACAAATAAGCTTAGTTTAACACCTACATACCGATAATTTGCAAAAATATTATTTTATGAAACCTTAAAAATATTTAAAAAAAATAATAGATTTTTAGCGAAAATTTTGAAATTAATGACCTTGGGATAGGTATGTTTAAATTTGGATTTATTAATTTAGTCTAAATTAATTTAGTTTAATTTATAAAATTATAAACTAACTAAATATATTATAAACTTTATAAAATTATAAACTAACTAAATATATTATTAACTTTATAAAATTATAAACTAACTAAATATATTATAAACTTTATAAAATTATAAACTAACTAAATATATTATAAACTTTATAAAATTATAAACTTCATTTTTATAAAAGTAAAGAAAAAATCATTAATTATTTTTATAAATTTAAAGAAAAAAATATAAACTTCCTAAAATTATAATTTATAAAATAATAAATTTTAGGTTAATTCACAAATTTATAAGACAAATCAGTTTTGTTCAATACCAATAATTTGCAAAGATATTATTTTACGAAACCTTTAATAACCTAATATTGCCTCACGTTAATAAAATTAAAATAAAATTTTAAAATGTCAGTGAAAAAATTCATAATTTGAAGCACTATAAAGAAAAAAAAGTAGATTTAAAACAAAAAAATTTCTGTAATTTATATAAATAAAGTAAATTTCTAAAGATTTCACTAAAAAATAAAAAATATCATTATTATTTTCCCAAAAAATTACCGTCCAGACACTGGCCCGGTTAGAATGAGCTCCAGGATTGGCCCGAGTCTAAAGACAGAAAATAGGCCCACGGGTAGGACCGGTCCAGGCCTGGATCCTAGAAGACCCTGGACCCTAGTAAATACAACAATTTTAATTCGCATTTCAAACAAGACGATATCTGTATACAAACCTCTGAACGTTATTTCCGGAAATGGGGAAATACGGATATTGTACTGTTTTGAAAAAAATCCCTCATCATCATATTGTTTGTTTGAGTAAGTAATAAAGGTTGTTTAAAGTTAAATTGAAGAGATATAGTCATTTATAGTTATAAGTCAAGTGAACATTTAAGCAATTGTAAGACTGTAAAATAAAATACTACATATATGAACGAGTGATATAACAAGGGCTTCTCTTGTAGATAACATATTTATCCACAATCGAACACTGCATAAATTTTATTTACGATTCTTACAGTAATTATTGCATTGGAATATAAAATTACCAATGACATGTATTACCAATAGATTCGTTTACTTAACTCTCTAATACACTTTTAACATGTTAATTGTATTGAGTTCTGTTGAGAGTTAATTATATTGAGTTGTCCAATTTTATAATCTAGAAAATTACAGAAAAACAACTCTAAATGCAATCAATAAATAAATTTGTAAATAAAGCAATTCCAAATAATAAGAAATCAGGCATTAAAACATGAAGACGTGTAAATAGAAAAGTCTTGTCAACAAGAAACTTAACTTAATTTCTTTGGTTTCGGTGGGTTAGTACTTGGTTTTAGTGCCGATGGGGGGGGGGGGGGGGGATGACGTGATGCATTGCTATACACTGTAGCTGAGATTCGCATATTATTGAGCAGAACAAATTTTGCTCAAAAGAAGCAAGATACGGACGGCCGCGTGATTTGTAGAATCGCACATTTTTTTTTCTCTTAGTAGCGTTAAAAGTAGCATCGATTCTCGCTTCAAACTACAAATTTTTTATACCTGTGCAACTTGCTACACTACATTGCTCAAAATGTAGCATGCTACACTGCAAACTACTGTCAACACTAGAGACTACTGTTGTTTCGCTACTTGTAGCGTGCTACTCTCGCCTCTGTTACAACGCAGTAAGTAGTTTAAGTTTGCAAAACATGTCTGTCTTCTGATAAGAAAAGACCATGTTCTCAAAGAAGGGGCACAGTCACCCAAAATACAAACACTTTTATATTACATTATGTAGAGATAATAAAAACATAAAATATCAATTATGCTACTAACAAGGAGAGGTCCAAGCTTGGTAATCACAGATTTTGATTATTTTTATATATGTTGTAGGGTAGGATAGAAGCCCCTTAGTTTCAGGTTCAACGGATTTTATAGAACGCTCCTTAGTTCTCGAGAAATAGGGGGTCTAATATTATAACACAACTTAAATTCTTACTTTGTAACGAAGCTACTGCATTGGTCGTATCTCAGTTGTTATAGCGTCTGCTCGTTGATCCGCAAGCCCGGGTTCGAGACCGGAACGCGTTACATTTGCTTTTCTTATTCTTGTTTTATAAATATATTTGTAATTATAATTTAATAATTTCACAATTAAAAATTATAATATTGTGCATTAATTTTAACCTATTTATTTTTTATTTGTAACTAGATCGTTGTATAAAACACCATTAAACGGTTAATTTTTTTTTCACTTTTAAAAAGTAATTTACATATTCTTTATCTATGCAATGATATTGAACAATTGTGTCAATTCCTGATTTTAAAGAAATATCAGTTATATATTGCCTTAACGCCCTTAACAAGGGAAGTCAATGCCCTGATAATACTACTCTATTTTTAAAGTAAGAAGCATAATTATATTAAAAATTAGCATAAGAATTAAATTACAACCTCATTTTTGCATATTAAAGATTTTTAAATTTATAATACATATGATTGTGCTTTGAATTCTTTTGCTTTATCATTTATCTTCTGTCTGCATTTATTTTTTATTTTATTTGAAAATGTTTTATTTTACTATAACTAGATTTTGCCACAACAGACTTTGTAATACAATACATTCGTAAATGTGAAATTATTAAATTATAATTACAAGTATATTTATAAAACGAAAAATGAGAAAAACTAATGTAGCGCGTTCCAGTCTCGAACCCGGCCCCGCGGATCAATGAGCAGACGCCATAACAATTGAGCTACGACCAATGCAGTAGTTTTGTTACAAAGTAAGCATTTAAGTTGTATTATAATATTAGACCCCCTATTTATCGAGAACTCAGGAGCGTTGTATAAAGTCTGTTGAACCTGAGACTAAGGGGCTTCTACCCTACAAGATATATAAAAATAATCAAAATCTGTTATTACCAAGCTTGACCCTCTCCTTGTAAGTAGAGTCTCAATTTTTTTATATGAAGAAACCTTTATTGGAAATTTGCACAAGCTTTTTTTTTTAATATCAAAAACCAAATTTGTTTGCATTTAATTTACACTTTCTAAAACTGTATATATATCTATACTAATATTATAAAGGAGTAAAGATTGTTTGTTTGTTTGTTTGTAGGGGGTAATCTCTGGAACTACCGAACCGATTTCAAAAGTCATGGTGGCAAATTGATGGTGACAACCCCTGCTCCAACATAGGCTATATTTTATGTCGGTGCCACTAACCCCAGGGGGTGCAGGGGCAAAAAACATTCTAAAATTGCCATTTTTTAGCTATCAAACTGGCTGTCAAGCCCTGAGAGCTTGCCAGCCGGTTCTGTATGTATGTATGTACGTACGTAATGCGATAACTCTTCATAGAAATATCCGTTTTCCTTCAAATTTTGTTTATAGGTTCACTGTGTTAAGGCGCTTCCCTGATTAGTTTTCGGGATTGATTGGTTAAGTATAAAGGGGGGGGGGAACAAGGGGCTAATTCCCCCCCCCCCTTAATTTATATAAATGGATTTTTCATGCAGAATTGTTCCGTTTTCCTTCAAATTTTGTTTATAGGTTCATTGGGTTAAGACGCTTCCCTGATTACTTTTCGGGATTGATTGGTTAAGTATAAAGGGCGGAACGGAGGGCTAATCCCTCCTTAATTTATATAAATGGGTTTTTCAAGGAGAATTATTCCGTTTTCCTTCAAATTTTGTTTATAGGTTCACTGTGTTAAGGCGCTTCCTGATTACTTTTCGGGATTGATTGGTTAAGTATAAAGGGGGGAACGGGGGGGGCTAATCCCTCCTTAATTTATATAAATGGGTTTTTCAAGCAGAATTATTCCGTTTTCCTTCAAATTTTGTTTATAGGTTCACTGTGTTAAGGCGCTTCCCTGATTAGTTTTCGGGATTGATTGGTTAAGTATAAAGAGGGGGAACGGGGGATAATCCCCCCTTAATTTATATAAATGGGTTTTTCATGCAGAATTATCCCATTTCCTTCAAATTTTGTTTATAGATTCACTGTGTTAAGGCGTTTCCCTGATTAGTTTTCGGGATTGATTGGTTAAGTATAAAGGAGGGAACGGGGGGCATATCCCCCCTTATTTTATATACATGGGTTTTTCATGCAGAATTATTCCGTTTTCCTTCAAATTTTGTTTATAGGTTCACTGTGTTAAAGCGATTCCCTGATTAGTTTTCGGGATTGATTGGTTAAGTATAAAGGGGGGGGGGAACGGGGGGATAATCCCCCCTTAATTTATTTAAATGGGTTTTTCATGCAGAATTATTCTATTTGCTTCAAAATTTGTTTATAGGTTCATTGGGTTAAGACGCTTCCCTGATTAGTTTTCGGGATTGATTGATTAAGTATAAAGGGGGGGAACGGGGGGCTAATACCCCCCTTAATTTATATAAATGGGTTTTTCATGCAGAATTATCCCATTTCCTTCAAATTTTATTGATAGGTTCACTGTGTTAAGGCGCATCCCTGATTAGTTTTCGGGATTGATTGGTTAAGTATAAAGGGGGGAACGGAGGGCTAATACCCCCTTATTTTATATAAATGGGTTTTTCATGCAGAATTATTCCGTTTTCCTTCAAATTTTGTTTATAGGTTCACTGTGTTAAGGCACTTCCCTGATTAGTTTTCGGGATTGATTGGTTAAGTATAAAGGGGGGAACGTTGGGGGGGGGCTAATCCCCCCTTAATTTATATAAATGGGTTTTCCATGCAGAATTATCCCATTTGCTTCAAAATTTGTTTATAGGTTCATTGGGTTAAGACGCTTCCCTGATTAGTTTTCGGGATTGATTGGTTAAGTATAAAGGGGGGGGGGGAACGGAGGGGGCTAATCCCGCCTTAATTTATATAAATGGGTTTTGCATGCAGAATTATCCGATTTTCTTCAAATTTTGTATATATATTCATTGTAATTAGAGATTTACCTGATTAGTTTAAGGGGTTCATTAGTTAACTATGAGGGGGGTAACGGGGGTATGACACCCCCCCCTTAATATATTGTTTATTTCTTTATTTTTCGATGGGCTTATTTCAAATTCTTTGAAATAAGAGTATAATATACAATTAGTGTGAATAGCCTGTGTACTCAATGCCCTCAGTTTAACTGGGCAGTTTTATTTTTATTTTTTATACTGAAGGAGCTAGAAATTTGAAATTTGTCATTGTAGTTACTTATAAGATGTAAATGCTCTCTAAGAACAAAATAAAAAAGAAATTTAAATTTAAAAGGGTGAAATGAGCGAAAAGCGTTCTAAAAACAGTCTAAATTACAATTTCTATGAAATCTCTGGAACTGCAGAACCGATTTCAAAAGTAATGGTGGCAAATTGATGGGGACAATCCCTACTCCAACATAGGCTATATTTTATGTCGGTGCCACTAACATCAATGGGGTGCAGGATGGAAAAATGTTCGAAAATTGCGACTTTTTTATACTGAAGGGGCAAGAAATTTGAAATTTAGCATTGTAGTTACTTATAAGATGTAAATGCTCTCTAAGAATAAATTAAAAAAAAATCGAAATTTAAATGGGTGAAATGAGCGAAAAGCGTTCTGAAGTCATTCTAAATTACAATTTCTATGGAATCTCTGGAACCACGGAACCGATTTCAAAAGTGATGGTGGCAAATTGTTGGTGACAATCCCTGCTCCAACAGCCTCTTTAATAAAAACTATGCGTTGCTGACGACTGGGTTTTTCGCTAATTGTTGCAACAGATTAATCTCGGAAAATGAAACATTTGAAGTTACTGAAAAAAATGATAGCTCCAAAAGTATGTGTCAAAAAATTGTTCGACAAACTGCGTTTGAAAGGTAAAAAATTGTATTTTTCTTGATACAAATTTCAAATCTAATGATTATGCCGTTTTTCAAGTATTGAATTTCAAAAATTACCAAATTTTCCAATGGAGTATCATAGCGAAACCTTCATGCGTAAAAAGATAATGATAAGGGCGACGTGTCCTGACGTGTATATTGGCTATAGCACGAGTCACAAATTATAGTAGCCTTATTATTCTGTTAAAATATAAAAGTTATTTATGAAATGTCAATATTTTGTTTGATTAAAGGTTCGTTAAAAGAAATTGACCAGCGTAGCGGGCGTAGCTTGCTAGTATATAATAAATAATAATTAGAAAGTAACAAATATTTAAAAAATAGAAAAATTTACAGAAGGGCAATTAAGCTAAATCAAATTTACTTACCAAATACACAAAAAATGCTCCACTAAAGAAATGTAAATTTTAATATGAAACACCAATTTAAAAAAATCTCAAAGACAATTTCAATTAATTTTTTAAAAAACTGATTAAGTAGGCCCCTACTTCAATCAGTTTTTTAAGAAATACAAAAAAATCCTTTCTCAATGGGTAGAACATTTTTGGAAAGCTTGACACTTAAAAGAAAAGAAAAAAACATAATATTGTCCGCAACAGAGAAACTCCACCCTTAGTTAGAAGACTGTGGGACTTTTCTCAGTAATGGTGGGGAAGTAGATGGTCATCACATTACCCCATACCAACATTTATGCCTGAGGGTAAGAGGATGCTAATGAATCTTTTAACAAGAAAGATCTAATTTGATTAAATAGTCCATTATCTGAATAAAAATAAAACACCGAGTTTAAGTTAGATCTCTAATAAAAATAAGATAAATAAGAAAAGAGTACTTATTTTATAAAAATTAAATTAAATGGTTTACATTTTATTTATTTAATTTATAAACAATTTAACATTCCACTTTGCAAATTTGAGCTTGGAAAGGTACCATGGTTATTTTTAAGATAAAAACTTATATATTTTCATGTTTGTTGTCCATCAAATAAGTTATTTTATTATTTCTTTATCTTTAAAATCATTCTGTGAGTTTCCTTACATTTTATTTAAAGATTGTTAATATCTCTTCAGAATAATGTTTGAACCCCACCTTTTGCCCCTTAGCAGAAATAGAATTTGGGAGAACTAAACATACTCACATATGCAATCAAATAAGCAGAGATGTAAATTTTGACAAGCTAGTCATAATCTTTGAAAAAATTAGTATGTAAAAATCATTTTTAAAAATTCAACAAATTATAATAAACATTATTGTTGTCGTTCTTTAAAAAATAATATATAATAATCTATATATATATTAGTCTTACGTGGCGCGGAAAAAGGGCTGAATTTCTATATTATCGTTTGGCAACAAGCAACAAGCGTAGTTTCCAGAATCTCCCAATATGGCGGCCAACGAAAGAGCAGTGAAACGAATGAAACTCAAAAATGAAAATAATTAAAAATAAAATAACGTGTGCGTAATCCAAAGCGTTTGAGATGATAACTCATTTTAATTATGAGTAATATCGTTAATTTCAAATGAATTCTCAACGCTTATTTAGAATTTATTTATGAATTTCCCTCATACGAAATCGGAGAGAATTAAAAATATCAACTGTCTAAATCGCACTTGCTGCCATTTATTGCTGTAGATGTAAATTATTGAAGTAAAAAATAATTTCTTTTGCAAATATCTATAATCTAATCAATTAGAACAGTTTTACGAAATTTAAAAAATGATTGTTCCTATCACTTAGTTTTTTTTTTTAATGAATTTAAGCTGTGCTGTACAATATTATATGTGTAATGAGTTTTAAACTAATTGTGTTTTCAAGATCTCTTTTTCAAATTATTTAAATTATTTATGCACATTGGTAGCACCAACTGAATGCATTTTTAACTGTGTTTTCAACGAAGTTTTAAATTATTTTTTTACGTTAAAAATTGTCAATTTTATGGAGGTTTTTGGTGTATTTATGGTAGTATTTATTCCGCTAGAATTTCTGCAAAATTGAAAAGGGTCAAGCGAGCGAAGTGAACTGGGACCACGTGCTTCGTAATTCACGGTGGTTGGTGAGCGTTAGCGAGTAGGGGGCTGAGCCCCCTAGTAATATATGCATTTGTATCTTGAAAAAAATAAATATGGTAACAATATACTGTAATACGTACAATATACTACACTTGTTGTTTTTGAAAAAAAATTTCGAGCTCTTCATCCGTTCATCATTGTTATGATTTTAGTTCGTCTGTCTGTATGCCCACACTCTAATTTCCACAAATATTCTTGGAATGACGTGAAGATAATATATAAGGGACGTTCAAAAAGAAACGAGCCGGAGTCTGGAATGTGCAAACCGGTGACAGAATGGTAATATCGTTGCGTCAGTAACAAAGAGGGTTTCCGACAAGAGCGCGGAAGTCCACATGCCCGCCGCTAGAGGGTCACGAGTGCAAGTCACGTGACTACAAAGCTAAAAGAAGCATGCATCAGTTGTCCAATGCTCATTCGTGTTGTAAGCAATGAAATGGAGGCGTCAAAAGAAGAGCAAAGAGGTGTTGTTCGTTTTCTGACAGCGAAAGGAGTAAGGGGAACGGGCATTCATCGAAGAATGTCACAAGTGTACGGTGAACACTGCATGTCCCTTGCAAGGGTCAAGGCGTGGCACAAACTCTTCAGGGAAGGACGGGTTTCCTTAGCCGATGATGCACGGTCTGGAACACCAAAACGTAATACCGATGACATCGTCCAGCTGGTTGATGGACTCGTTACGCCACATTTGGTCCCCTAAAAAGGCTCTGAGGGGCAAACGATTCACCTCGGACGACCCTGTCAAGCAGTACGTGCGGAACTGGTTCACTTCGCAGCCCCGGGAAGTATACGAGACAGCCATTCACCGCCTTGCGTCTCAGTGGGACAAGTGCCTCAACAGCTAGGGCCAATACTTCTGAAATACATGTACTAGTTTCTGTTCCTAGGCCTCCGGTTCGTTACTTTTTGAACGTTCCTAATATCTTATTAGAGTATACTATAGCATGTTTCCTATTGAAAGTAGTGTTTAGCATTTTTTGTTCGTTTGCAAAGACACTCAAAATTATTGTGATACATAATAGCCTACAGGCAATAATTGTTTGAAGTATATTTAAATTGCATTGAAACATTACCAAACTGATATGCTTTATTGAAATGCGTTACATCATGATTTCTGTAGTAATTTGTAAGTGTGGCATTTATCATTCATTTACATTGGGACACAAAATAATTCTATTGTCTATAGGCAGTACTTGTTTGAAGTGCTTTTAACGATGCTATATTTTTTCTAACTTAATTATATTATTATACATTATTGAGGTGCATGATAATACCATCTCTCTCTATTGTGAATGGTGCATATAACATTTAATGTTCTCTTACAGGGCCACGCAAAAGAATTCATATACATTATCATTTATGAGCAATAATTGCTGGAAATGCATTTTCATTTATGTTATGTGATTTTAAGCTTAGCTAAATTTTAGTACACTATGTAGTATGTTTAAATTCTGTAGACAATAAACAGGGCTGGTCAAAAGAATTCAAATAAATTATGTTTTATGAATGGTAATTGCTGAAAGTGTGTTTCAATTGTGTTACGGGTTTTTCAGATGAAACTATTTTTAATTCATTATGTAGGGTGTGTATGATACAAATATATTCATATACATGGCTGCACAAAATAATTTGGATACATTACCGACTAAGAGGATGGTAATTGCTGGAAGTGTGTTTTTATTTGCTTGTGTGTGTATTTTCCAGCTGAATTAAATTTGAGTATGCTATGTGGTGTGTATAAAATTCTACAGATAATATACAGAGATGCACAAAAGAATTCGAATATATTACTGTCTATGTGCAGTAATCACTAAAAGCGGTTTTTAAACTATGTTAAGCCTTTTCTAAATTATACTTATAAATATCCTTTCACTTTTGAAATTATGAAGTTTCGTAACAACATTTTGATAGTATTTGAAAATGGAAAGTGTTTCATAATCCATACGTATCACATGATTTTTTTTGTTTTAATTTCTTGAAGTACTTTTGTTAAAGAACTTTCCAATGTTGTAAGAAAATAATTATTCATAAAATTGTGAGTTATTACTTGAGCTTAACTTTTGGGATTTTACACACAGAGAAAAGTTTTGTTGAATCAACAAAAATTTGGTTGGCCCAACAAAACTTTCCTTTTAAATATGGGTCAATGGAAAATTTGTTTGAATCAACAAGAAAAATATTGTTGATTTTTTTGGCAATTCCAACAAAAAATTTTGTATCGTCAGCAAAAAAATGTTCTGTTAATTCAAGTAAAAAATTTCAATTTTACTTGAATTAACAAAATTCTTTTGTTGAAAGTTTTCTCAAAATGAATACAATTATCTGTTACTGTAAGAGTTCTTTTCAGTTTCGGCAACAAAAACTTTTTTTAAAGAACAACTGTTTTGTGTAATTTTAAGAATTTCCTTTGTTTTAACAACAAAAGGTTTTTGTTACATAAACAATTATAATATTTACTTTAAAATTTTTTTTGTATTAGAACCAATGTAAACGTAACTATTTTTTAGGTAATTTTTAATTCATTTTCAGCAGTGAATTACACCTGTAACAATAACAAGCGCATTTTTATCCTGCTTTTTTTCAAGCGCAAACCTACAGATTGAATAATGTCCCAAGCTGGGAATCGAAACCGGGTCCTCAGAATAACGATCTGAGATTCTAACCACTGAGCCTGAAGGAACGATATCCAAACTCGAAAATTTTCACTCTTATATATGTTGGACCGGCTGCAACCGTAGCACAAGAAGGAAATCATGAGCACAGGGCCCGCTTAAGACATAAAAGTAGGGGAAGCCCGACGTTACTCTGGGGCCCCCTCTACCAATTGCTTTGTTATTTACTAAATCCATTTTTGGTATGCTGCAACAATTTGAAATTTTACCATCAAAATTTCGAGTAAACAACAATTTAGAAAGAGCGATCTTCTTAGATAAAAATTTCGTAAGGAAAAAATACATTTATTACCCTGATTAATTTTTTTTCTTTTCTTTCATTTTTTTTTATTTTTTGGTAAAAAGTTATTCTGAAAAGTAAATTTGGGGGCACCTTTGTATTTCTTTGAGTAAGCACGGGCTTCCCGGGACTATTCGGTAAATAGGCCCTGCATGAGCATGAAAATTTCTGCGGCAAACATGAGACGAAAATACAAAGCCCAGCATACGGCAACATATAGTTAATTTTTAATTCATTTTCAGCAGTGAATTACGCCTGTAAAAAGCAGGATAAAAATTCACTGGTTATTGTTCAAGGATTACAGGCGTAATTCACTGTAGAAAATTAATTAAAAATTAACTGTTTTGCCGTATGCTGGGGCCTCAGAGCGCGATTCTGAGGACCCAGGTACGATTTCCGGCTTGGAACATTTTTCACTCTGCGATTTACGCTTGCATAAGTACGCTTGCAAAAGCAGAATAAAACTCCACTGGTCATTATTTAAGAATTACAGGCGTAAATCACTGCTGAATATGATTTAAAAATTAATCCGTGCATTAGTTCTTGAGATTTAGTTACAGTGAAAATCATGAAAAAAAAAACATAGCAGCGCCACCTGTTGGGCTATTTACACCAAAACGTAATCAGCTTCTATTTATGTCAAGGTCAATCTGTATTTTTATTTAAATCAGTGCATTAGTTCTTGAGAAATCGCGAATCTATTGCAGAAATCGCGAAAATTGCAACATAGCAGCGCCACGTATTGCGTGATTTACGCCAAAAACTAATCAGCACCAATTTATATCAGGAAGTAACGGAATATAAAGTTTTATTAAATTCCGTGCATTAGTTCTTGAAATAGAGCGCCCTCAAATTTTTTGTCACATACAGACAGAGTCATAGACAGTCATTTTCTAAAAACAGTCAAATCGTGTTCAGGACCTTCTAAAATCCGTCGAAAACCAGAAGTTGAAAATTTTCAGGACTCCAATACTTTCTTCTTGTAAAGATAGAAGAAAGTAATAAATGGGATAGTGGGAGTTTTAAAAATACCTTAGTCCTTCCCAATTAAAAAAGTTTTAATTATCCTAAAATTATGTTAATCCTTTAATTATACAGCTATATAAGTCAAATAAACCAAGTTACGTGAGAGAGTTATGGCTACCACACAACAATTTAAATTTTGTAAAAGCAACAAAATTTTGATGGAATTACAAATTACGGTAAAATTAAAAAAACAGATTTTGTTAATTCAAGTAAAATTGATGAAATTTTGTTAAAATTTTGTAAGAGTGTTAACAATATTTTTTTGTCAATGCAACAAAACCAACTTTTTACTTCAACTAAAAATTTTGCTTGAAACAACTAAAATGTACTCAACAAAATATGTTTTGTTGTTTTAATCAATTCATTTTTCTGGGTGTACTTTTAATTTAATAATGTTAAATTTTCAAATATCCATAATTATAGATTAATCCATTCTGCTTATAAAAGTAAGAACGTTAGAATTATCTTAAATAAAAGTAATAAATTGTAATATCTGTATATTTAAAACACAAGATGATTTTTTTGACAGTTCGCGAGAAAAAGCTACTGCATCAGTTTATCATGTTTGAAATATCGGTTTGAAATACGTGTTAGAATAGGATGGAATATATATATATATATATATATATATATATATATATATATATATATATATATATATATATATATATATATATATATATATATGAAAGGATAAAAATAAACCCTTTTTAAAATGCAAAATTTAAATTTAAAATCCCAAAACATTTATTCTAACTTTTAAATCTAATGCTTAAATCTAATCTGCCCCTGTGATCTTTGTTTCTCAGCCTCACAAATATTACTTTCATCTATCAATTTCGACATCTCTTTAAGTGATGAGTTTGCATTTCTTGCAGCAATCTGTGGGGTGCGGCTCCCAGGCCTGGCAGTAGTGTATATTTGCGGGTTCAACGCCACCTGAGTCGAGCAGGTGGAAGGTGGAGGTGCAGGTGGAGCACTGTGGAGCTGTGCAGGTGGAGCAGGCGGAAGGCGGAAGGCGCAGGTGGAGCAGGTGAAGGTGGCGATAAGAGCATGAGCACTGATAAGAACGGAGGGTTCGATGGGAGGGGGGTGCGATAAGGATTTCTACTATAAGATAAGGGGATTATTTTAATGAGTTTTAATTGGGGAACTTAGAAATTTTTCGAAGAATTTTTTTTCGCGTAGAAATATCTATTGCAGTACAAGGTTAATTTTAACGAATTACAAATTTTAATTAATTTTAATTGCGAGACTTATAAATTTTTCGAAGCAATTTTTTTTTTTTTTTTTTTTTTTTTTTTTCCGCGGAGATTTTTCTATTACAGTGCAAGGTGAAATTTAACGAATTACAAATTTAATTAATTTTAATTGGGGAACTTAGACATTTTTCGAAGCATTTTTTTTTCTAAACGAGAGTATGCAGTTTGAATATGAGTGTATGCAGTAGAAGTGAATGAAATAAATTAAAAATAGTCATTCATTAATTTTAATTGTAGAACTTAAGAAATTTTTGCGATTTTTAGTTTTAAAAATTGACAAAAAATAGAATTTTTTAGTTTTAAAAGTCGCCAAAAGTAGAATTTTTAGAGTTAAAAGTCGCCTAAAGTAGAATTTTCAGCTGAAAGTAATCTAAAATATAAACTCTCAACTGAAATGAATTTTGCCTTAAGGTGTGAGCTTTTAGCTAGAAGTGACCTAGAGTCAAAACTTCCTGGTCCCAGGAATCACCACGGGGGTCATAGTAAAAAAATACAGGGTCCCGTATGAATTATACAGTATTCAATTTAATAGCTCGCCCCCTCCCCCTCCCTTTTTTTACCCAGAGGAGCCCTTCGATAGCCTAACAATACACACTTAAAAAAATACAGAGTGCTACAAACCGAAGAATTTTAACGTTTATATAAAATAAACAAGAATGAAAAATCATGCGTAGCGACATAATTCATGAATCACTTTCCAACATCATTGAAATGTTATGTGAACAAAATATAATTTTACCAGCTAGTGCGTAGTTAATTAAAATAGTGAACAGATCCCCTTTTTAATAAAAAAGAACCCTTCACAATAATCCATTTATGCATAAGGACCCTTCCTAAAATCAGATAATTTACACTTTACCCTGTTTTTTTTTTAAATTCAAGTTAGGGTAAAAGTATAACTTACACATCGATAGGTTCAAAATATTGAAATCCTTCAAAATAAATTAGAAAAAGTTAAAGATTTAAGCCCTGCTCATAAAATAATGCGACTACCCAGTGACCTTCACAAATAATATAACATTATTCGAATCTCAGTTCCCTTCACAAAATAAATCCAATAGATTCACGTTATTTTACAGCGACAGAAATATTAGGGATATTGACCTTTCATAAAAATGCATGTTCCGCTGTTTGAATGAAAAGGCCTCCCTTCACAATATACCCTGTAAAAATATTATGATTCCACAGATATTTTAAGAAATAGAGTACTAATCTCAAATGAATACGAATTCATGCAATGTAAAAAATAGGTTTTACACGAATACATTTTTAGTATAACGTTCAAAATATAGATTTTAGAAGAAAAAAAAAGTACATATTTCACCAAATTTATCATACAAGTCTGTAAAATAGGGTAGATCGTTTCATGAAAAATAATTGAATTTTCGAATGATTATGCTTTAAAATACATATTTATAACTGCAACTAAGATTTGAGTGTTACCCCCTCAACATGCATATCGCTGAATCATAATGAGTCTTATTATCAGATAAGCGAACATCTTGCTTTGATTTCACACCGTATGCGATAATGAGTCACTCCGCGATAAGAAATACCTGAGACTCGTAATTTCTGACACATTTTTTTGTAGGTAAATGAGCTATTTAAAACCGTCAATGTATACGAATTATTTCGTGTAGTCCTATATAATTATTAATCTGTTAAGTTTTAAAATAATTCAATGAAAAATAAGAACTAGTCATTAAGCGATACCCTTAAGAATTTTGAGGCAAACAGATGTTTAAATGAATTTGAATCTGTTTAAATGTACCTGTGTTTAAATGAATTTGACGCATGTTATGGTAAAAAAAATACAGGGTCCCCTATAAGATATATGAATTAAACTTTAAATATCTTAAAATTACAGTAGTCTATGCTTTTTTTGTATAGAAAAATTATGCTAAATTGTGTTTTTAGTATTTTAACTTAAAAATTTCTTTTGAGGAATGAATATAATAACTAAGCTTTGTTTTTATAAAATATATATTGTACTAAATAGTTAGGGTATTATTTAAACAAATTTTGTTTTTAATATTGAAAAAAAAAGTTATCTTACCTAAATATTTAAACCATAATGTACTGTGGACTTCATCCAAATTCGACTGCATGCATGCCTTACAACAACTAAACGGTATAACGTGTTCGCTTATCTCTTAAAATTACGGGATATCGTGACGTCATGGATAAAGCATAGGGTAGAATACAGAATGAATAGGTATTATAAAGCAGAATCATAAATTTTGCATACTTTACACTTGTAGTATGTGAAATGATTGCCACTATTGCCTATATGAGAAAATGAATCATCAACGAATCTTATTAGTGTATGTCATATTTAACTAACAGGCTCGAACATGCGTGAATTTTGCCAATCATATCTGTTTATTAATGAACCAATCACATATGCTGTTATATGCACACGAGCACCCCCTAGGATGGTATAAATTTGCGTGGAATGAGATAATTTCCTTAATCTGTGCACTGACACCATCGTGTGAAGACGCTTTTGACTGTTCAGTATTATTATTTTACATTAAAGTTATTATGGAACAAACCATACATACTTCTTTGCTAAGTGATTCCAAGATGATTAGTCAACCCCTATCACCAGAATTAAAGAATCACGACATGGACATAACCAAAGAAGCTCCCGTTTTGAATTATGAAGTCAAACCCACCTCATCAGAACTGAAGAAACAGAAGTTACCCTTTGTTTGTGCTGTTTGCAGCAAGTCTTTTTCCCGAAAGTTTGTGTTAATTAGACACAAGAAATTTCATCTGGAGAAAAAACCTTTTATGTGTGACATCTGTGAAAAACAATTTGTTCAAAAGAGTGATTTATTAAATCATAGGAAGATTCATTTAAGGACCCCTCTGATTTATAATTGTGATTTATGTGCTGAAGTATTTTTGCGGAAGTACGAGTTACGCCAACACAAAAATATTCATAGACCTCTCAAGCAATATATTTGTGATGTATGCAACGAAAAGTTCTCAAGCAAGAATGACTTATTAAAGCATAGAAAGATTCACAGACCTATCAAGCAATATAATTGTGATGTGTGCCCTGAAGTATTTTCACGGAAGTATGACTTATTGAAGCATAAGAAGATTCATAGACCTATCAAGCATCATACATGTCTACAGTGTGCTGAAGAATTTTTACGGAAGTATCACTTATTGAAGCATAAGAAGATTCATAGACCTATCAAGCATCATACATGTCTCCAGTGTACTGAAGAATTTTTACGGAAGGATGATTTAATTCGACATTTGAGAACTGCTCATAAAGTTTCATCTAACCCAACTCAATCTGTTGCTTTAAAGGATGCATTATATGAGAAAGTGAAGCATTTTAAAAGACAAAATGCCCTTAATGTATGCACTAATACTATCATCGATTCTAACGAGGAAAATGATAAAGACTTTTTTAATAACATTTTTTAATAGCGTTCGACCAGACGTTTTGAATGAACTAAATTATCAGATAGAAGTTAAAAAGTCCATGAAATGGTATGCTACTGTAAAAGTGGTTTTAACACGTATATTACAGGACGGTGGTTTAGAAACTGCCAATCCCTATTTTCGTTCGAACACTATACTTGAATTGATGAATCAAATCATACCTGTGCATATCGAAGAAGCTTTCGCTAAAATTATAAACTCCTTCGAGAAGTTCAATGAACGTGGATCTAACTGGACATTGGAAAAAATACTGCATTTAGAACTGTCTACAGCTAAATTCAGCATGGTTTGAAGTTTTTTGTATCTTTCTTTTGAAATATGTATACTCATGACTTGCTCTTGTAACTATTGAAAACGATCAATAAATACTATATGAGTGAAAAATCCCAGAGTGATTAATTTAATATCTGCATAAATTACTTCTGTCACATACCTTACTTATTAACATTTTAATAATTCACACTGGAAATGTAACAAACTATTTTTAGGATTTTAGATAAACAAAAAAAATGTATAGATTTAATCTTTCTAAAACACATATATATATTCTAAATGTATAAGAGAAATAAATATTTTCATAATCTTTTCATATTGAAGAAACACAAATTTTGCATATTTTATACAAAACACTTGCAGTATGAGAAATGATTGCTACTATTACCCATATGAGAAAATGAATCATTAGCAAATCTTATCTATGTGTCATATTTAACCAACAGACTCAAACATGAGTGAATTTTGACTAGAATTAATCATTGAATGTAAAAATGATTTGTTTTTAGATCCAATATTGATATCGTTTAACATTTAAAAATCGTATTAAAAATATATACATAAACTAATCTTACCTTATTCACAAGCTTGCAATCCCGTCTTCAACATATGACTACAGCATGACAAAAACATATGTGCTACTTCTATGGCAATTAGGACAGAAATGATTTTCATTACAAGTCCATTATCTTATCGTTAATCTATAGATTAGTAACACTATGTGACTTGAGGACGTCACTGATCGCGATAACATTCTAGATAAGATTTACTGATAAGAATACATTTCAATTCATTTCTCCCAAAACAAGTGTATGAGTTGGTTGTAAGATCTAGGTAAGTACCCTTTCAACTAAATACATTAGTAGGCTAGCATTTAAAAAATATATACAGAGTGCCCAGAAAAAGGGTAGAAAAAAAAATTAAGAATTTTAACTTAAATTATAAAATAGGATCTACAGTAAGTGACAATAAATAAATATGAAGGAAAAATCATGTGTTATAGTATGCTTTCCAATGTTATGCGACTATTGTTAAGAATTTTAAATACTACTGAAATAAGTGAATTAGATTTAATAATTCATACTGGAATTGTATTTAAAAATTTACAGTTTTTTTTTTCACTTAGATATAATTATAAGGCTTCTTTTACAATAAAGGCCTGACTGTTGTGGAGAGATTGAAAACTAGCATACATATGAACCGACCCATCTATGTTGGATTTTCTATACTCGAACTATCTAAACTTTGTATGTATGATTTCCATTACAATTTTGTGAAGGCAACATATGGAGAAAAAGCTCGGCTCTTATTCACCGACACAGATAGTTTAACCTATCACATAGAGACTCTCGATATTTATAAGGATCTGGAAAAGCATCATGATATTTTCGACTTTTCTGAATACCCGAAATCCCATCGTCTAAACCGCACAAGTTTCGAACCCACAAACATATAATCAGACTTGGCATTTTATAGCCAACACGCTAACCACGGGGCTAAGTGAGCCCACGCTTATTTTATACTCACAACGCTAACTATTGGGCTGATTGAGCCCCCGCTTATTTTATAACCACCACGCTAACCACAGGGCTAAGTGAGCCCCCGCTTATTTTATAGTCACCACGCTAACTACTAGGCCAAGTATGCCCCAGGTTATAAATTAATACATGATTGTTCTATGTATTATTTCGTAATACATAGCACATGTACTATGTTTTACGAAATAATAGAAAAATCATGTATTAATTTATCTATATATATTATACAAATCAATTAGAGGTAAATTGTTAATTGCAATTAGTAATTGGTTCTTTTATGACCTAGTCACGTGATCTCTGACGTCACTGGTGACATATTGAATGATACCACATGGTCACGTGATATCACTTAAACAGTGACGTCACATGTCACTTGTTTAAATCTTATCACTGATTATATTAGCTGATAAGGCCCTGAACGAGCATTCACTTTTCTCAGAGTCTTGGTGTGAGACGATTGGGTGCTTAGCTAGCTGGCGTGTTAAGTAAGAATAGTATTTGTATATATACTTTTTAATATGACTTTAAATTAATTTGATACCTACTATGTAAAACGCTATAAATATGTTTTGAATATTAGAACTAAAAAATAATACTTTGAAATAATAGACTTACTAAACAGAAAAATTTAAAGCTATGTAGACAAATTTCCTAAAACTAAGTTTTAAATGAAAATAGTAAAAGTTTAGTCAGTCTCATGTTAGTGTTTATCATATTAAATCTACAAAAGAAATGTTTAAATGTGAATACTAATAATCCAAGTTACCATATAGATATTATAAGTTAGTAGATTCATAAACTAATGAGAATGTATATAATTTTAATATACTATGCTGATTTCTACAGATATTTAATAAAATACAAGTGAGTTTTTGAGGGAAATGTATAGAGTTTACCAATTTAATTCCGAGCTTTATCTTACCATAGGCAATGGTCTAAATCAAGTTAGGACATATACCTTGGAAATCATATTCATGTGACTAAATAACCTGGGGCTCACTCAGTCCAGTAGTTAGCGTAATGGCTATAAAATACCTGGGGCTTAATCAGCCCAGTAGTTATCATGGTAGGTATAAAACAGCCTGGGGGTCACTCAGCCCAGTAGTTAGCGTGGTAGCTATAAAATAAGGGGGGCCTCACTTAGCCCAGTAGTTAGCGTGGTGGGTATAAAATAACCTGGGGCATACTTGGCCTAGTAGTTAGCGTGGTGACTATAAAATAAGCGGGGGCTCACTTAGCCCTGTGGTTAGCGTGGTGGTTATAAAATAAGCGGGGGCTCAATCAGCCCAATAGTTAGCGTTGTGAGTATAAAATAAGCGTGGGCTCACTTAGCCCCGTGGTTAGCGTGTTGGCTATAAAATGCCAAGTCTGATTATATGTTTGTGGGTTCGAAACTTGTGCGGTTTAGACGATGGGATTTCGGGTATTCAGAAAAGTCGAAAATATCATGATGCTTTTCCAGATCCTTATAAATATCGAGAGTCTCTATGTGATAGGATAAACTATCTGTGTCGGTGAATAAGAGCCGAGCTTTTTCTCCATATGTTGCCTTCACAAAATTGTAATGGAAATCATACATACAAAGTTTAGATAGTTCGAATATAGAAAATCCAACATAGATGGGTCGGTTCATATGTATGCTAGTTTTCAATCTCTCCACAACAGTCAGGTCTTTATTGTAAAAGAAGCCTTATAATTATATCTAAGTGAAAAAAAAAAACTGTAAATTTTTAAATACAATTCCAGTATGAATTATTAAATCTAATTCACTTATTTCAGTAGTATTTAAAATTCTTAACAATAGTCGCATAACATTGGAAAGTATACTATGACACATGATTTTTCCTTCATATTTATTTATTGTCACTTACTGTAGATCCTATTTTATAATTTAGGTTAAAATTCTTAATTTTTTTTTCTACCCTTTTTCTGGGCACTCTGTATATATTTTTTAAATGCTAGCCTACTAATGTATTTAGTTGAAAGGGTACTTACCTAGATCTTACAACCAACTCATACACTTGTTTTGGGAGAAATGAATTGAAATGTATTCTTATCAGTAAATCTTATCTAGAATGTTATCGCGATCAGTGACGTCCTCAAGTCACATAGTGTTACTAATCTATAGATTAACGATAAGATAATGGACTTGTACTGAAAATCATTTCTGTCCTAATTGCCATAGAAGTAGCACATATGTTTTTGTCATGCTGTAGTCATATGTTGAAGACGGGATTGCAAGCTTGTGAATAAGGTAAGATTAGTTTATGTATATATTTTTAATACGATTTTAAAATGTTAAACGATATCAATATTGGATCTAAAAACAAATCATTTTTACATTCAATGATTAATTCTAGTCAAAATTCACTCATGTTTGAGTCTGTTGGTTAAATATGACACATAGATAAGATTTGCTAATGATTCATTTTCTCATATGGGTAATAGTAGCAATCATTTCTCATACTGCAAGTGTAAGTATAAAGTATGCAAGTACTTATAAAGTATGCAAAATTTGTGTTTCTTCAATATGAAAAGATTATGAAAATATTTATTTCTCTTATACATTTAGAATATATATATGTGTTTTAGAAAGATTAAATCTATACATTTTTTTTGTTTATCTAAAATCCTAAAAATAGTTTGTTACATTTCCAGTGTGAATTATTAAAATGTTAATAAGTAAGTTATGTGACAGAAGTAATTTATGCAGATATTAAATTAATCACTCTGGGATTTTTCACTCATATAGTATTTATTGATCGTTTTCAATAGTTACAAGAGCAAGTCATGAGTATACATATTTCAAAAGAAAGGTACAAAAAATTTCAAACCATGCTGAATTTAGCTGTAGACAGTTCTAAATGCAGTATTTTTTCCAATGTCCAGTTAGATCCACGTTCATTGAACTTCTCGAAGGAGTTTATAATTTTAGCGAAAGCTTCTTCGATATGCACAGGTATGTTTTGATTCATCAATTCAAGTATAGTGTTCGAACGAAAATAGGGATTGGCAGTTTCTAAACCACCGTCCTGTGATATACGTGTTAAAACCACTTTTACAGTAGCATACCATTTCATGGACTTTTTAACTTCTATCTGATAATTTAGTTCATTCAAAACGTCTGGTCGAACGCTATTAAAAAATGTTTGAAAGTTTTTATCATTTTCCTCGTTAGAATCGATGATAGTATTAGTGCATACATTAAGGGCATTTTGTCTTTTAAAATGCTTCACTTTCTCATATAATGCATCCTTTAAAGCAACAGATTGAGTTGGGTTAGATGAAACTTTATGAGCAGTTCTCAAATGTCGAATTAAATCATCCTTCCGTAAAAATTCTTCAGTACACTGGAGACATGTATGATGCTTGATAGGTCTATGAATCTTCTTATGCTTCAATAAGTCATACTTCCGTAAAAATTCTTCAGTACACTGGAGACATGTATGATGCTTGATAGGTCTATGAATCTTCTTATGCTTCAATAAGTCATACTTCCGTGAAAATACTTCAGAGCACACATCACAATTATATTGCTTGATAAGTCTGTGAATCTTTCTATGCTTTAATAAGTCATTCTTGCTTGAGAACTTTTCGTTGCATACATCACAAATATATTGCTTGAGAGGTCTATGAATATTTTTGTGTTGGCGTAACTCGTACTTCCGCGAAAATACTTCAGCACATAAATCACAATTATAAATCAGAGGGGTCTTTAAATGAATCTTCCTATGATTTAATAAATCACTCTTTTGAACAAATTGTTTTTCACAGATGTCACACATAAAAGGTTTTTTCTCCAGATGAAATTTCTTGTGTCTAATTAACACAAACTTTCGGGAAAAAGACTTGCTGCAAACATCACAAACAAAGGGTAACTTCTGTTTCTTCAGTTCTGATGAGGTGGGTTTGACTTCATAATTCAAAACGGGAGCTTCTTTGGTTATGTCCATGTCGTGATTCTTTAATTCTGGTGATAGGGGTTGACTAATCATCTTGGAATCACTTAGCAAAGAAGTATGTATGGTTTGTTCCATAATAACTTTAATGTAAAATAATAATACTGACAGTCAAAAGCGTCTTCACACGATGGTGTCAGTGCACAGATTAAGGAAATTATCTCATTCCACGCAAATTTATACCATCCTAGGGGGTGCTCGTGTGCATATAACAGCATATGTGATTGGTTCATTAATAAACAGATATGATTGGCAAAATTCACGCATGTTCGAGCCTGTTAGTTAAATATGACATACACTAATAAGATTCGTTGATGATTCATTTTCTCATATAGGCGATAGTGGCAATCATTTCACATACTACAAATGTAAAGTATGCAAAATTTATGATTCTGCTTTATAATACCTATTCATTCTGTATTCTACCCTATGCTTTATCCATGACGTCACGATATCCCATAATTTTAAGAGATAAGCGAACACGTTATACCGTTTAGTTGTTGTAAGGCATGCATGCAGTCGAATTTGGATGAAGTCCACAGTACATTATGGTTTAAATATTTAGGTAAGATAACTTTTTTTTTCAATATGAAAAACAAAATTTTTTTAAATAATACCCTAACTATTTAGTACAATATATATTTTATAAAAACAAAGCTTAGTTATTATATTCATTCCTCAAAAGAAATTTTTAAGTTAAAATACTAAAAACACAATTTAGCATAATTTTTCTATACAAAAAAAGCATAGACTAATGTAATTTTAAGATATTTAAAGTTTAATTCATATATCTTATAGGGAACCCTGTATTTTTTTTACCATAACATGCGTCAAATTCATTTAAACACAGGTACATTTAAACAGGTTCAAATTCATTTAAGCATCTGTTTGCCTCAAAATTCTTAAGGGTATCGCTTAATGACTAGTTCTTATTTTTCATTGAAGCATTTTAAAACTTAACAGATTAATAATTATATAGGACTACACGAAATAATTCGTATACATTGACGGTTTTAAATAGCTCATTTACCTACAAAAAAATGTGTCAGAAATTACGAGTCTCAGGTATTTCTTATCGCGGAGTGACTCATTATCGCATACGGGGTGAAATCAAAGCAAGATCTTCGCTTATCTGATAATAAGACTCATTATGATTCAGCGATATGCATGTTGAGGGGGTAACACTCAAATCTTAGTTGCAGTTATAATTATGTATTTTAAAGCATAATCATTCGAAAATTCAATTATTTTTCATGAAACGATCTACCCTATTTTACAGACTTGTATGATAAATTTGGTGAAATATGTACTTTTTTTTTCTTCTAAAATCTATATTTTGAACGTTATACTAAAAATGTATTCGTGTAAAACCTATTTTTTACATTGCATGAATTCGTATTCATTTGAGATTAGTACTCTATTTCTTAAAATATCTGTGGAATCATAATATTTTTACAGGGTATATTGTGAAGGGAGACCTTTTCATTCAAACAGCGGAACATGCATTTTTATGAAAGGTCAATATCCCTAATATTTCTGTCGCTGTAAAATAACGTGAATCTATTGGATTTATTTTGTGAAGGGACCTGAGATTCGAATAAGGTTATATTATTTGTGAAGGTCACTGGGTAGTCGCATTATTTTATGAGCAGGGCTTAAATCTTTAACTTTTTCTAGTTTCTTTTGAAGGATTTCAATATTTTGAACCTATCGATGTGTAAGTTATACTTTTACCCTAACTTGAATTTAAAAAAAAACAGGGTAAAGTGTAAATTATCCGATTTTAGGAAGGGTCCTTATGCATAAATGGATTATTGTGAAGGGTTCCTTTTTATTAAAAAGGGGATCTGTTCACTATTTTAATTAACTACGCACTAGCTGGTAAAATTATATTTTGTTCACATAACATTTCAATGATGTTGGAAAGTGATTCATGAATTATGTCGCTACGCATGATTTTTCATTCTTGTTTATTTTATATAAACGTTAAAATTCTTCGTTTTGTAGCACTCTGTATTTTTTTAAGTGTGTATTGTTAGGCTATCGAAGGGCTCCTCTGGGTAAAAAAAGGGAGGGGGAGGGGGCGAGCTATTAAATTGAATACTGTATAATTCATACGGGACCCTGTATTTTTTTACTATGACCCCCGTGGTGATTCCTGGGACCAGGAAGTTTTGACTCTAGGTCACTTCTAGCTAAAAGCTCACACCTTAAGGCAAAATTCATTTCAGTTGAGAGTTTATATTTTAGATTACTTTCAGCTGAAAATCCTACTTTTGGCGACTTTTAACTCTAAAAATTCTACTTTTGGCGACTTTTAAAACTAAAAAATTCTATTTTTTGTCAATTTTTAAAACTAAAAATCGCAAAAATTTCTTAAGTTCTACAATTAAAATTAATGAATGACTATTTTTAATTTATTTCATTCACTTCTACTGCATACACTCATATTCAAACTGCATACTCTCGTTTAGAAAAAAAAATGCTTCGAAAAATGTCTAAGTTCCCCAATTAAAATTAATTAAATTTGTAATTCGTTAAATTTCACCTTGCACTGTAATAGAAAAATCTCCGCGGAAAAAAAAAAAAAAAAAAAAAAAAAAAAAAAAAATTTGCTTCGAAAAATTTATAAGTCTCGCAATTAAAATTAATTAAAATTTGTAATTCGTTAAAATTAACCTTGTACTGCAATAGATATTTCTACGCGAAAAAAAATTCTTCGAAAAATTTCTAAGTTCCCCAATTAAAACTCATAAAAATAATCCCCTTATCTTATAGTAGAAATCCTTATCGCACCCCCCTCCCATCGAACCCTCCGTTCTTATCAGTGCTCATGCTCTTATCGCCACCTTCACCTGCTCCACCTGCGCCTTCCGCCTTCCGCCTGCTCCACCTGCACAGCTCCACAGTGCTCCACCTGCACCTCCACCTTCCACCTGCTCGACTCAGGTGGCGTTGAACCCGCAAATATACACTACTCCTGGCCAAGCCTTGGTGTCGGCATAAGACCCCAGACATCAATCAAAAGCTCATTGACCAATTAAAATAAATGATCCTCCCAATTTGACTCTTTCTCCCTCTGCTGGAAAATATCCTAAATTCTGATTAAAACCACATGCAAGGACGAAGAAGACAGATTTTTGGCACATTTGAGCGGTCAGCCAAACCCTCGGCCATGTAGATCTCAAAACAACGTAAATGGCTCGCGGGACCTCCGATTGAACGCGCGAATATGACTGTAAGAAGGAAGGCTTCAATAAACGAGTTAGATCCGCAAGAGAGGTCCCGAGTCAAACTTATTTATGTGTCACCAACTTATTTCTCCCAAGTCGTCCCCGAATAATTCGTTACATTTTATAAAGTCGGCATGACGGTCGCATACTTCGGACAAATCCCAGCCTTTCTTCCAGAACTTGATAAAGGACAAAATCCACTTGTGCCATGAAAAATTCGGATAGTTTCAGAGTTGTGTCGGCGCAATCGGCCCACGAACAATCTTAGAATATTGCCTGTAATTAATGTGACATTTGATTGGAGAAAGAGAACGATGTTTTTGCGCATACCTTTCGGATAAAAACTCCCTTTTCGTGTTTCGTCGCCTGGCTACATTCAAAAATATCATGAGACTGCTGAAAAATAATGAGTACCGGGTCCTTATAGTCTTTCAAGAAAGTGCATTTTACCATCAAGAACTTTTCTTGTGTATAAAAGTTGAATATAGTCACCTAGAAAAGAAAAATACTTTCCCCCCGATGGCCGGTAAAAAAGAACTTTTTTTTTCTCCAAATCAAATTATTTTACTTAGTGTGCTTACTCGCCAGATAAACTTAAAATAATTTTCGTGATCATCTGAGAAAAACCGAAAATAAACATCCTTTATGCTGAAATTTATTTGCTAAATTTCCGGTCCTCAACCAAGAAACTTTTTTTTTTGCCTCACTCTGTTATCGTCAAAAAGAAGCTTATCGATGTGCAAACCGCACCTCATAAAAGTTAGCCCCCCCATGACGGAAAATGAGAAAGTGACAGATGCATTTCGTTTGATCATCGTTTGATCAGATTTGATCAACAGTTTTTGTCGTTTGATCAACTTTATTTAATGAGTTATAATTAAAAATGCACAGGGGGGGGGGGGGGGGCTAACTTTTAGGAAAATTAAAAATGCGCAAAATTAAAAAGAAAATTATTGATTCTTATCAGAAATCGTTAGATCAGATTTGATCAACCATTTTTAGCGTTTGATCAAACCGGGAAATGCCAGAAAAATCGATATTTCTAAATGCAGAAACCGTAAAAGTTAGCCCCCCCCCTTATGGAAACTGGCGGAAATGCGGAACAAATTTGGTGTCATCGGACGTAGAATCATTTGATCAGATTTGATCAACCATTTTTAGCGTTTGATGAAGCCCGGAAGTGCCCGAAAAATCGATATTTCTAAATACAGAAACCCTAAAACTTAGCCCTCCCCCCCCCCCTTATTGAAACTGAAAGAAATTCGGAACAAATTTGATGTCAACGGACGTAGAATCGTTTGATAAGACTTGATCAACCATTTTTAACGTTTGATCAAACCCGGAAGTGTCCTAAAAATCGATATTTCTAATTAAAAATGCGCAGAGGGGACTAACTTTTAGGAAAATTAAAAATACACACAAAAAAAAAAAATTAGTGATTCTTATCAGAAATTGTTAGATCGGATTTGATCAACCATTCTTACCGTATGATCAAATCCGGAAATGCCCGAAAAATCGATATTTCTAAGTGCAGAAACCCCTAAAAGTTAGCCCCCCCCCTATTGAAACTGGCGGAAATTCGGAACAAATTTGATGTCAACGGACGTAGAATCGTTTGATCAGATTTGATCAATCATTTTTAGCGTTTGATCAAACCGGAAGTGCCCGAAAAATCGATATTTCTAAGTGCAGAACCCTAAAAGTTAGCCATAACACTTTTTTAAAAATAAATTAAAAAAGTTGGAAGAAATTTGGTGTCATCGGACGTAGAATCATTTGATCAGATTTGATCAACCATTTTTAGCGTTTGATCAAACCCGGAAGTGCCTGAAAAACTGATATTTCTAAGTGCAGAAACCCTAAAAGTTACCCGCCCCCCTCCTTATTGAAACTGACGGAAATTCGGGACAAATTTGGTGTCATCGGACGTAGACTCATTTGATCAGATTTGATCAACCATTTTTAGCGTTTGATCAAACCCGGAAATGCCCGAAAAATCGATATTTCTAAGTGCAGAAACCCCTAAAAGTTACCCCCCCCCCTTATGGAAACTGGCGGAAATGCGGAACAAATTTGGTGTCATCGGACGTAGAATCATTTGATCAGATTTGATCAACCATTTTTAGCGTTTGATCAAACCCGGAAGTGCCCGAAAAATCGATATTTCTAAGTTCAGACACCCTAAAAGTTAGGTTGTACTACTTAGGTTGTATACAGCCAAGCCTAATTGTGTACCTTTTTAATATTCTATAACTGAAGTAATAATGATGCTGCAAAGCAAATTATCTATAAAATTAATTAATTTATATATTATTTAAAACATGCTGAATAATTTTTATTTAAACGTAAATAGTTAAGTAAAATCTCGTTAAATATAGCTATGCATATAATGACATTGTGCACAAAAAATATTTAAAATATTTTTTGGTATTTGAAGTCAAATCATTGCGTTCAGTACTTTTTAATATATCGGAAAAAGAAGTACACTCGGCATAAAGAAAAACAAGAAGGAAAATCATACGTTAAGCATAGGTAATGAAACACTTTCCAACACTTCCAGATTTTTTTAACAAACCTTCGCTGTTTAATAAGAGAAAAAAAATACTTAAGTAAACATTTTAGAAAAAGCAAAACACATCTGGGAAACCAGATTTCAGTAATTACAAGCTATAGCCAGAAAAGTACTCCAATTTTTTTCTGCAGCCCTGTATATAATCAATAGATTTGTATGTACTCTTTATAGTATGCTACAATTTAGTTTAGTAAAAAACACATAACATAGTTAAAAATTCACCTTCAGTAGTTTCTACCAGTAGACGGAAACATATTTGATTTTTTTTGTACAGCCCTGTATATTACCTAAAGATTTTTATACACGACAAATATTAATCTGAAGATTAATTTAGGCAAAAACATGCAGTGTAAACTACTGAAATCACACTTCCAGAAATTATCATACATAAGCGGTCATTTATCCAGTATTTTGCGTGGCCGCGTATACGATTTTATTTATATTCAACAAACAACTCTTAGTATACTAAATATGTTTTATATTCAAAAGTCATAACTCGGTTAGAAACCCCTACGCAATTTACGCCGATACAGAGTAGAATTCCTTTGCGTGGTTCTGTATATGATCTACAACATTTATGCATACCACATAGTATGGAAGAATTTAGTTAAACGCATACCTAACTGAAAGCGCACTTCCAGAATTATCACTTATAGAAAATACTTCGGATATAGCCCTGTATCCGAAATCTTTTATGTGTCTCTGTAAATGAACAATAAACGCTATGCACATCATTTTATACAAAAGGAATCTTGTAGTAAACCACATTAATGTATATCAATTTCATTATATTTGAAACAGTGTAACGTAATTAAAATACGCGTCAAACATTTGTCCCCTGTAGACCATGTAAACGAACACTTTTGTGTGACCCTGTAAATGAATGATAAATGCTTTACACTCCATGTTTTAGTGCATCTCAGAAATTCATATAAATTTCATTATGTTTGTAATAGTGTAACATGATTAAAATGCACCGCAAACGACTTTTCCCCATAGACCATAGTATAACAGAATTATTTTGAGTTTCCCTGTAAACTAATTATAAGTGCTACACGTATAATATTCGATAGTAAGCATCGTGTAGTGAACTTCAGTGATGTATATCAATTTCAATATATTTGAAATAGTGTAAAGACATTAAAATACACTGCAAAGGATTTTTCCCTACACACAATTATGAAACGAAATTCTTTTGAGTGCCCCTGTAAGTGAAGTACAGGTGTTGCATACTTCATTGTCAAAAATGAACATGTCATTACATATATCAATATCATATATACATTTCATGGCAATCCGAGGATATTTACGAGAGTTAGAACACGGACAGACAGACGACAGACAGACAGAAGGCAGACAGAAATTGAATTTATTAAAACTTTTCAAACATTGTAGAAGGTGTTAACAATGCAACTACTAATATATACGGTTAAAATTAAAACATTAAATACAGCAAAAATTACGTACAAAGATACAAAAATGAATGTAAAGCAAAACTTTTTTTTTCTAAACACCATCAAAAAGCAGAACACGTATGGAAAGAAGTTAGTCATTCTTCATCAGGCGTAAAAAGATATGCTACGACTTTGAGAGCAGGAAAAAGATTCATGTGTTTATTGTTAATATGTTACTGTTTCTGATTTGCATTTTAGTATAACTTTGCCTTTTTTAATGCAGGTTTATCCATAAATTTAACTGAAATTTATTTTCGCCTTCCGTTGCATAAAATAATGCTATCGAAAACAAATGGCTTTAATACTGTCTAAAAATGTGAATGCTATAATTATGCATAACTATGTATAATAAATAAATTTTTTCATGCAGTTTGATTAAAAAAAAAACCCACTAACAATCAAACCCTAAAAATGGTTGATAAACTCTGATCAAACGATTCCACGTCCGATGACCTCAAATTTGTTCCGAATTTCCGTCAGTTTCAATAAGAGGGGGCTAACTTTTAGGGGTAACCGCACTTAGAAAAATCGATTATTCGGGCACTTCCGGGTTTGATCAAACGCTAAAAATGGTTGATCAAATCTGATCAAATGATTTTACGTCCGATGACGCCAAATTTGTTCCTAATTTATGTAAGCTTCAATAAGGGTGGGGGGGGGGGGGAAGCTAATTTTTAGGGTTACTACAATCAGAAATATCGATTTTTCGGGCACTTAAGGGTTTGATCAAAAGCTAAAAATGGTTGGTCAAGTCTGATCAAACGATTCTACGTCCGTTGACATCAAATTTGTTCCGAATTTCCTTCAGTTTCAATAAGGGGGGGGGGGCTAAGTTTTAGGGTTTCTGTATTTAGAAATATCGATTTTTCGAGCACTTTCGGGCTTCATCAAACGTTAAAAATGGTTGATCAAATCTAATCAAACGATTCTACGTCCGATGACACCAAATTTGTTCCGCATTTCCGTCAGTTTCCATAAGGGGGGGGCTAACTTTTAGGGTGTCTGTACTTAGAAATATCGATTTTTCGGGCACTTCCGGGTTTATCAAACGTTAAAAATGGTTGATCAAATCTGATCAAATGATTCTACGTCCGTTGACATCAAATTTGTTCCGAATTTCCGTCAGTTTCAATAAGGGGGTGGGCTAACTTTTACGGTTTCTGCACTTAGAAATATCGATTTTTCTGGCATTTCCGGGTTTGATCAAACGCTAAAAATGGTTGATCAAATCTGATCTAACGATTTCTGATAAGAATCACAAATTTTTTTTTAATTTTGCGCATTTTTAATTTTCTTAAAAGTTAGCCCCCCCCCCCCCCCGCGCATTTTTAATTAGAAATATCGATTTTTAGGAGATTTCCGTGTTTGATCAAACGCTAAAAATGGTTGATCAAGTCTTATCAATCGACTCTACGTCGGATGACACCGTTTTATTTCCGAAATTCCGTCAAGGGAGGGGCTAACTTGTAGGGGACAGCTTATATAAATATCGATTTTTCGGGCACTTCCGGGTTTGATCAAACGCTAAAAATGGTTGATCAAATCTGATCTAACGATTTCTGATAAGAATCACTAATTTTTTTTTAATTTTGCGCATTTTTAATTTTTCTAAAAGTTAGCCCCTCCCTGTGCATTTTTAATTATAACTCATTAAATAAAGTTGATCAAACGACAAAAACTGTTGATCAAATCTGATCAAAGGATGATCAAACGAAATGCATCTGTCACTTTCTCATTTTCCGTCATGGGGGGGCTAACTTTTATGAGGTGCAAACCGCATCAATTTATTAACTTTAGACTCACTGAAGATCAAACTGAATCTTTCGAAAAACTCTTTTATACCTCATCCTCAACATATGTAGGTCATAGAGACAGCTGATTTTCAAGATCGTGCAAACTCTGATACAGAACTGAAATATTTATCTGTGCGATCCCGACTTAAATTTTTGTGGTTAGAACTGAGTAAGAAAAGGAAAAAACATTCAGTTTTCATTTATTTTTTAAATCTTTTTTTTTTTCTTTCAGTTGAGCACGTTAAACTAAAGTGATTCATGATGCACTGAAATGACCACCGGAAAATGTTATTTATTTACCTTTAGTGAACAAATAACGAAATGATCTGGGTCAGAAAAAGCCCTGTGTTTTATTTTATTTTATTTTATTTTGTTTGTGTGTGTGGGTGTGTTAAAGCAAATTGGATATTTTAATCCACAGGTAAGTTTTATTGCTATATAAATTTCCGTCTTAATGGTTTTGTAGAAAAAAAGTATAAAGTTTAATTACATTCTTTTTAATTTCTTCATTTAAGTGTTTGAAAGTAACTGATATTTTTTAATTGAAGCTTAAATTTTTAAATATTTTATTAAGTTTTGTATTAAAAGTAATTAAGCCACAATACAGATTTCTTTTACGTTATTTCTTTTATGAAAAGGTGTTTTTAAAAATCAATTTTGTTAAATTAAACAATATTTTACTTTATTTATTTGCTTAAAGAATTAATATTGAAAAGTTACTTCTGGGAATATCAAGAGAAAAAGAAAAAAAAATGCCGTTATTAATGTGTAACTTTTAAAAGTTCAAAAGTAGATTTTTCTAAAATATCACAGGTGGGTTAAAGGGATTTTAGAAGTCTTAAGTATATTTAAATTTATTATTTTAAAATTTTATGGACTTTATTTTTTCTTGTAAAGTGCAAGTTATTAAAGTTAGAAGAAATTTGGTAATGACAAGGTATGCATATTAAAATTGTGACAAGTTTTGATAACAGTAGTTTCTTTTCTTTTTCATCAGGTGAGGCATACGTGCGATCACCAAAAATAAATGCAGTTGAATTTAATGTTTACGGTATTATAAATAAATGAGTTGAACTATTTACTTTTATAAATGCTTTCCAGTAAAAATATTTAAATAGACAACATTTTTGTTTGGTTTTACAACTCTTTCCTTTTTATATGAATGAAACAAAAAAGAAAATAGCTATGAAGATATTAAATGATACATTTACACAGTGATCGTTCAGTGTTTTATCATTTTATTCACTAAGTATTTTTCATCAAGTTTTTACCCAATTTTTCCAGATGAATTTTTTTTAAAGTTGTAAATATATTTTTAGTATTATTTCTAGAATTTGTGTGTGTTTAGTAAGTATTACCTATTTTACTTATTCGTTATTATAGTTTGTTTCTTTTTATATGAAAATTTATTTTTACACAACTGGTAGCTATACAATTCAAATTGCCAGTAATTTTTTTTATATTTCATGTAAATAAGCATTAATGTTGTGCTTTTTCGTACATTTATTCAATATTTTTAGATGTTATATTATTATTTTTACCATTTCCTCTTGTGCAAATTTTATTATATCTATCACTTTTTTAATTAAAATGTCGCGCCTCATCATTCACTAAACGACCCCCATGTGTTGGTTAAACACCAATCAGTTTTTAAAGAAAAATTTGAAGGCCCCGTCCTTACCATTTTAAATATTCAAAATAAATTCAATTCATTAACCAATCGGTTTAGGCATGACCTTGGTGAACCCACTTTTACCGTGGTAAGTCCAATAGTGTCTAAATCCACCCATTCAATTTTTAAAGATGACCATGGTTCCATTCCATTAACCCCCTTTGCAATCAAAGAGGATTCAGTTATGTACATGTGCAAATGTGGCGACTGCTGATATTTTTGTAAGAATAGATCCATTAGTAAACAGAATTATCACCAGGTTACCATGCACTTCTGAAACACTGTCCTTTTTTATTCATACCAGGTTTATTATTTTTTGTTTTATTAATTAATTTTTCCTTTGACAGTAGTAAAACCCTTAAAAATAAAAAAAGTTTTTGCTATTTGCGTAAAAACTAGCAAGGAAAATTCGGAGCGTTCTGGCCTCAATCTTAAAGGAAAAATGTTCTGTGATTTATACTTGTCTAGAGCAGGAATTTATTATTTTTTTTTCTTGGAGCTAACAGTGAAATGTAGTTGTAATTTATTATATTGCTGCTCGGATTTATTGATGCCACTGGGGAAAACAAATACACCTCAGTCTGCAAAACAGTAAATTCCATTGCTTACAATTAAATTGCATCTACATCTTCACCCAAAATAGAAACATCATGCTCAATTTTCTTTTTTTTTTTTTTTAAATTTTTGCTAAAACCTCCCCGAGGTTTAGGATCTGCTAAAACCTCCAAAGGTTTAGGATACAAATAAAACTACTTACCTAACCAGTAGTCCCTGTAAATAAACTCTATATCTTACACTTGTTATGTCCACACCTGTTTTGTCCATTTTACAGTATATTCCATTATTTTTAACTATTTACATAATCTTTTAATTTTAACAACTTTACATTACTGCAATTTTAATATTTTCACGTTTTGAAAAAATGTATAGTATAAATAATTTCAAGTTTCTTTTCATAATTTAACATTTTCAAGTATTTGTCTAATGTGAATATTTTACATATAAAGAACATATATTTTTCACATCAATTTCTTACGTTTATTATTATTATTTTATTATATTGATACCATATGTTTATATATTTTTACATAACTATTTTTTATATTTAATTTTTGCACTTTTTACCATAAACTTATAATTTTCACAGAACTATATATTTTTATAAAATATTTTGAAATTTTGTGATGTAAGGACTTGAACAAAAATAGCACAAAAATGGCCAAAACACTTTTAATCCATACAATTATGGCCAAAAGACAAACAACAAATTTATGGCTATTATTTTAATCTTTATCTTATTAGTATTTTTTTTTCTCATATAGTTTTGTGGTAATATTATTGTTCTATTGTTTTCATAGATTTCGTATGTTTTGTGGTATAATTATTATATTTTTCAAGTTTTTAATGTAAAGTTCGGTCAGATTGTCCCGAGAGCCATACACCAAACTTAGAAATTTTTAGCATAAAACCATAAGATCTTTAATTTTTCCTTAATTTTTATGTGTTGAAATTTAAATTTTAAATATATTTTTCCAGCAGCAAAATTCAGCCCTCACTTTTTACCAATCTTAGTTGTAAATTTAACTTTAACTTATGTTGAAGCCTTATTCAATTAAACACTTCTTTTTAACTCACTTTGGCATTCTCGGTCTTCCGGGTGAGCTCCCCCAGTTTTGCAGGCAAATCTGGTGGATCTCATCTTGGAGGGGGGGGGGGGGATATGACAGGATAAAAATAAACCTTTTTTAAAATGCAAAATTTAAATTTAAAATCCCAAAACATTTATTCTAACTTTTAAATCTAATGCTTAAATCTAATCTGCCCCTGTGATCTTTGTTTCTCAGCCTCACAAATATTACTTTCATCTATCAATTTCGACATCTCTTTAAGTTTTAAAAGTGATGAGTTTGCATTTCTTGCAGCAATCTGTGGGGTGCGGCTCCCAGGCCTGGCCAAGCCTTGGTGTCGGCATAAGACCCCAGACATCAATCAAAAGCTCATTGACCAATTAAAATAAATGATCCTCCCAATTTGACTCTTTCTCCCTCTGCTGGAAAATATCCTAAATTCTGATTAAAACCACATGCAAGGACGAAGAAGACAGATTTTTGGCACATTTGAGCGGTCAGCCAAACCCTCGGCCATGTAGATCTCAAAACAACGTAAATGGCTCGCGGGACCTCCGATTGAACGCGCGAATATGACTGTAAGAAGGAAGGCTTCAATAAACGAGTTAGATCCGCAAGAGAGGTCCCGAGTCAAACTTATTTATGTGTCACCAACTTATTTCTCCCAAGTCGTCCCCGAATAATTCGTTTCGTTACATATATATATATTTTTTTTTGGCGAGAATTATGTTTTCGAAGTGTGGTTTGCGATAAGAAAAAATATGAATTAAAAATAGTAATGAATTATAAATAGTAATTAAACATAGGAAGGAGGGGAGTTTGAAATAATTTTAAAGGTTTTGTTGAACACAGGTAAAACTTTTCTTTTTAGATTTGAATAAAATATTAATTAAACATTTTAATGAGGAAATAATTAATGAAAGGACTTAAGAATTTTTGGTGCTGCCACCTATCGTTTAAATTAATTTTAGTATTTTATTTTGCCAAAAGTGTGATTTTCAGTTTGAAGTAATCTAAGATATAAACTTTCAACTGAAATGAATTTTACCTCAAGACGTGATCTTCTGCTAGAAGCGACCTAGGGTCAAAACCTTCCATTGCCCAGGAATCACCGCGGGGCAGAGCCCGATTAAGATTGTCCACGGCCCAAGGCCCATCGTCTTTTTAGGGCCCCCCTCAAACCTAAAAATTTAAAGTGGAAATGTTTTTTTTGGGGAGTATTCGGAAAATTTCCTGCATTTTATAAAAATGGTCATGAAACTCAGGTTAATCTAAATTTTATTTTGCTGTTTGATACTATAATACTTTAAATATCTCTTCATCTTAAATATTTCTTTAAAAAAAATTCCCATAAAAAATATTTTGTCTACACCAATCCTAATTTAAGCTGTTTTTAGAGAACAGAAAAGTACAGACAAAGCATTTATAGAGATATCTGTTTCTTAGATATTGAAGACTAACATAAAATTTCCTCTAGGACACTATTTTTCTAAATAATTTTACTCATTTTGCCCCCCTCCCCGTCTTCAATGGGCCCAAGACCGCGGCCTAGTTGACCTGTGCGTTAATCAGGCTCTGCCGCGGGGAGGTAGATCACATGAAACTTAACATTTTTTTGACGATTTTGATTTCTTTTCTTTTTCTTTTTTTTTAAGATTTTGAGACCTTTATTTTTTTTTTAAATCTTTAGTGTCCTAGATTTTTTTCTCCTCCATTAGAATTGATGATAGAAAATGATCAATTGTATTTTTTCCTCTTATATACTACAGGATTAGTCAGTACTTCACCATCAGAGGCGACCACAATGTAGGAATAGCCGCAAGGATGATGTCGACTAATTTTCGTGGTATGTGAGGTTTCAGGATTTTTTCAGACGTGTCGATCTTCCTCAAAATTGTTTCAAAAGCGGCGAAAATAACAAAAGGTATGGGCATCTGAAATCATAGTCTCGACGTTTTAACCATTTTTCATTTTCCGTAGGATATGAAACTCTTTGCGGCTCGTGAATTTTGCAAGAGGGTTCATGATCTAGCAACAATTCTTGTGTCTTGAATATGTGTAAGCAGAAGTGTGTTACACTAATATGCACGAGTGTTTTGCTTTGACAAACTGTACAGAAGGGTGTCTAAATTTTTGATAAGACAAAAGTGGCTAGTGTCTTCGTTTTTAATCAATTATAAATTGACGTGTTTTGATCGTTTCTCCTTGCCAGACATCAGTGGATAAATCACTCTTTCATAAGCGAATACATTTATAGATATGTCATTCTCTTCTTCAAAAGATTTTATATTAGTCATTGTTACGGGGTATTTTAGCATGGCAGTTTTTAGGCAGTCTTCATAGGGTTTATACGTTTCAACTCGGTTAGCATTTTTACTTGCAGGATAAAGTTGTCCTAAAACGCTCCAAAGGAAACATTTGTTATCCGTTCTATTCTGTACATTAAGAACACTGTGTGTATTTCTAACCCTCGCTAGGAGTTCAATATAACTGTATCTGGCTAATGGGCTGTATAAACCTGTCTTTATCTCCAGTCTGTGGACATAATCAATTACCCATCCACTGTCATTGCCTTCGAAAGCTTCGAACGATTTTAAGGTTTTCTTTATTAGTCCAGTCAAATAGTCAGAAATATATGCAAAATATCTGCTAGAAGATTTTATGTTTTTAAACTGTTTATGGGGATGCTAATAACAGGAATTAACGCTTTCCCAACAAAATATCTCGAGGCTAAACTTTGTGGAGTCAAAAAACCCTGAATGTTTTGGACTTTTTTCAGTTTTTTGCTTATAACTCAAAAACTATAAACTTTTTGTGTACCATATTTAATTATAAAAAGAAAGAACAGTCAATTCTCTACAAATTTCATTACAAAACTTTTTTCTAAACCCATTACTAAGTACGCTATGTCTTTTTGAAAATGACACTTTTTTTTTTCAACTTTGTGGAAAATCGCAAAAAATAAACTTTTGACACCATTTTTCATTCATTTTATCCTCTTTAACGTAACTTGTTTTTATATTACAGGTATTTCCATGATATCTATAATGATTAACTACAACGGTAACATTGTAAAAAATTAACAATATTGTAAAATATTTCGTATTTAGAACTTAAGTGGAGAACATTAATAGTAGGTATTTACAGGAATGTAAGTAAAAAATATGTACAGTAGCATTTTTATTATACTCAGTAACGTCTGGAGCGCTTGTGGGTTGATGGCTCTGGTTCGTCAACCTCAGCTTGAGGAGCAGACGAGTAGGTTGCTTATTCTTTAACAGTTTTGATCTCCTTCCAATTTCTTGCGACATCATCAATCTGGTCGTCAAAGTTATCATCGTTGTTTGTTTGGTTGATAGTTTCCCAGGCATCAGCTTCATCATCCTCTTCTTCTAGGTAAATAATGTCATCCAGACTTTTGCAGTTGACACTGTTGTAGTTTTTGCAAATTGCCAAGCACTTCAGTCCTGATTTTTGACAAGAGCGTGTCTTACTGCACCCCTTTTTACAGCTACATCAAACAACATGCAGCAACGATTTTGGCCCATTTGAACTGGCTGAAAGAGACCGTCAGACCTGCGAACCCATCCCCATTTCTTCATGATGGATGTTGTTTGCCAGCCAAGCATGCACCTGATGGTAACATGGGAGGAAATGATGCTGCGCAGCCTCTTGCATTGGTTGCAGCCTTGCTAGATGAACTTTGCTTTTTGTGGCAGATTTAGCAAATAACTGGAACCTCAGGATATTCAAGGTACCTATGTACCCACTGTACAGTGCGATAATGAATTTTTCCCCAGCCTTGATGATTATTTGACGGGTAGTCTCTGGTTTATTGAGCACACAGGCTATTTCCTCAAGCTGATCATGTTTTTCAACGTGTTACAAAACTTTGATTTTCCTTGTCCAAAAAGAGCGGATGTTGTATCGCAGTATGACATGATTGAAAACCACTTGGTTTCGATGTTACCTCTTCCTGGTTTTGGAAAAACAAATTTTTGTGTTGGTGTCCCAAGTCCATCATGATCACGAGAAGGTCAATATCTTCTTCAACAATTACGACGCATTCAGAAGTGTGAGTTCTTGAAATGGCTGAGGTAACAATCATGACATCAGCGTCTTCTTCTGCCAGGTAAGCTTGAATTTTGTAATTTTGAAACTTTGTTGTCTGAAATGAAATAAAGCGGTTCTTGCTTCTATCATTGGCCAAAAATTTGTCCTGATTTCTGCTGTAACAACGACTTCAACAGAAGTGTGCATTATAGATCGACGAACTCTTACTGCACTTTTCGTTCCATTCTGTTCCCCCTCAGATGAATACCCATCGAATACAATGGCGACCCGTGATCCAAATTTTTTCTGAATGTAAGAAACATAACTTATAACAATAGATTTGAAGGAAACATTTCGTGCCAGATTACTTTGTGAAGAAGGTACCCTCCATCAGCAACCAAAAACTTATCTTTTTCTATGAGATCCAGATTGTTTAATTGGATGAATGCACTGTAGATCAAGGATTTAGTGCCTTTTCTTATCCTTTCGTCGGAGAACAGAGACATTGGATAGGGAGAAAGTTCATATGCTAGTAAACTCTGCATGTCTTCATCACTCTGCTTCATTAAACAAACCCTTTGGAAGAGTGTTAATGGATGAACAGAAGTAACTATAATGTTTCCGAATTTTAACCTGCTGACAACAGAAGCGAAAGTTACTACCTTATTCTTTTTCTTGAATTTCACACTCTTGAAATTATCTCCAACAATTCTTCTGATTCCCGTCTGCCCTATTTCTTTAACCAAATAGCAGTTAACGTCAGCCCCTCCAACAATCCCACTATTGATGGACATTACATAATCACTTTTGGAGAAAGGAGGATGCACTAACAACCAATCTCACAGTTTGTTTGAGTCATTACTGTCTCTATCAATGCGGGAACTTCTGGCATCTACGTGCTGTTCCGAAACTTCAAAACCTACTGCACAGTATGCCTCTTATGTTTTGCATATGACTCATTCCTAGGATACATCTCGCTAAAACATCCTTTGAAAGTTCCCTCCCCCTTCTCACTTATTCATGAATAGGTACACTTCGTTAGCATAGTAAGTGACGAAAAGAATGTTTTTCGGGATAGATGGCGAAAAATAGGCCACTTTCTGTGAAGTTGAAAAAAAGACTAAATTTTGTATCCTACCGTTTTGCGGTACGAAAAGACCATTGGGCTGGGTCACATGTTTGTGAAATTTAGATTAGTTGGTCATTTTGAAGTCACTACGGGTCAAGCTAATTTTATCTAAAAAAGGGCTCGAACGAATTTGACTAAATTTTGTATCCTACAGTTTTGAGGTATAAGACCATTGGGCTGAGTCACATGTTTGAGAAAATTCAATTAGTGGGCTATTTTGGGGGTCAGTACGGGTCAAGCTAATTGTATCTAAAAATGGCTTTAACTATTTTGACTACGTTTTGTATACTGCAGTTTCTTCGTACAAGAAGCCCATTGAGCTGAGTCACATGTTCAAGAAAATTCTATTAGTGGGGGGTTCTTTGAGGGTCACTATGGGTCAAATTATATTTATCTAAAAAACGGCTCTAACGATTTTGGCTAAATTTTGTATCCTACCGTTTTGGGGTACGAAAAGACCATTGGGCTGTGTCACATGTTTGAGAAAATTCAATTAGTTGGTCATTTTGAGGTCACTACGAGTTAAGCTAATTTTATCTAAAAACGTCTCTAACGAATTTCACTAAATGTTGTATCCTACCGTTTTGGGTTACAAGAAGACCATTCGGCTAAGTCACATGTTCGAAAAAAATCGATTAGTGGGTCATTTTGGAGTCACTACTGGTCAAGCTAATTTTATCTAAAAAAAGGCTCTAAAAATTATGACTAAATTTTGTATCCTACCGTTTTTTGGTATAAAAAGACCATTGGGCTGAGTCACATTTTCGAGAACATTTGATTAGTGGGTCATTTGGGGGTCGTTATGGGTCAAGTTAATTTTATCTAAAAACGTCTCTAACGATTTTGACTAAATTTTGTATACCGTTTTGGAGTACGAAAAGTTCATTGGGCTGGGTCACATGTTTGAGAAAAATAGATTAGTTGGTCATTTGGGGGTCACTATGGATCAAGCTAATTTTATCTAAAAAACGGCTCGAACGAATTTCACTAAATTTTGTATCCTACCATTTTGGGATACAAGAAGACCATTGGGCTGGGTCTCATGTTCGAAAAAATTCGATTAGTGGGTCATTTTGGGGTCACTACTGGTCAAGCTAATTTTATCTAAAAAAAGGCTCTAAAAATTATGACTAAATTTTGTATCCTACTGTTTTTTGGTACAAAAAATGCCATTGGGCTGAGTCACATGTTTGAGAAAATTGATTAGTGGGTCATTTGGGGGTCGCTATAGGTCAAGTTAATTTTATCTAAAAAACGTCTCTAACTATTTTGATTAAATTTTGTATTCTACCGTTTTGGGGTACGAAAAGATCATTGGGCTGGGTCACATGTTTGACAAAAGTAGATTAGTTGGTCATTTGGGAGTCACTATGGATCAAGCTAATTTTATCTAAAAAACGGCTCGAACGAATTGCACTAAATTTTGTATCCTACCGTTTTGGGATACAAGAAGACCATTGGGCTGGGTCTCATGTTCAAAAAAATTCGATTAGTGGGTCATTTTGGGGTCACTACGGGTCAAGCTTATTTTATCCAAAAAAAGGGCTCGAACGAATTTGACTAAATTTTGTATCCTACAGTTTTGAGGTACAAGACCATTGGGCTCAGTCACATGTTTGAGAAAATTCGATTAGTGGGCCATTTTGGGGGTCAGTACGGGTCAAGCTAATTGTATCTAAAAATGGCTTTAACTATTTTGACTACGTTTTGTATACTACAGTTTCTTCGTACAAGAAGACCATTGGGCTGAGTCACATGTTCAAGAAAATTCTATTAGTGGGGGGTTCTTTGGGAGTCACTATGGGTCAAATTATATTTATCTAAAAAACGGCTCTAACGATTTTGGCTAAATTTTGTATCCTACCATTTTGGGGTACGAAAAGACCATTGGGCTGTGTCACATGTTTGAGAAAATTCAATTAGTTGGTCATTTTGAGGTCACTACGGGTTAAGCTAATTTTATCTAAAAACGTCTGTAACGAATTTCACTAAATTTTGTATCCTACCGTTTTGGGTTACAAGAAGACCATTCGGCTAAGTCACATGTTAGAAAAAATTCGATTAGTGGGTCATTTTGGAGTCACTACTGGTCAAGCTAATTTTATCTAAAAAAGGCTCTAAAAATTATGACTAAATTTTGTATCCTACCGTTTTTTGGTACAAAAAGACCATTGGGCTGAGTCACATGTTGGAGAAAATTTGATTAGTGGGTCATTTGGGGGTCGCTATGGGTCAAGTTAATTTTATCTAAAAACGTCTCTAACGATTTTGACTAAATTTTGTATACCGTTTTGGGGAACGAAAAGTTCATTGTGCTGGGTCACATGTTTGAGAAAAATAGATTAGTTGGTCATTTGGGGGGCCACTATGTATCAAGCTAATTTTATCTAAAAAACGGCTCGAACGAATTTCACTAAATTTTGTATCCTATCGTTTTGGGATACAAGAAGACCATTGGACTGGGTCTCATGTTCGAAAAAATTCGATTAGTGGGTCTTTTGGGGTCACTACTGGTCAAGCTAATTTTATCTAAAAAAAGGCTCTAAAATTATGACTAAATTTTGTATCCTACCGTTTTTTGGTACAAAAAATGCCATTGGGCTGAGTCACATGTTTGAGAAAATTGATTAGTGGGTCATTTGAGGGTCGCTATAGGTCAAGTTAATTTTATCTAAAAAACGTCTCTAACGATTTTGATTAAATTTTGTATTCTACCGTTTTGGGGTACGAAAAGATCATTGGGCTGGGTCACATGTTTGAGAAAAATAGATTAGTTGGTCATTTGGGGGTTACTATGGATCAAGTTAATTTGATCTACAAAACCGCTCGAACGATTTTAACTAAATTTTGTATCCTACCGTTTTGGGATACAAGTAGACCATTGGGCTGGATCCCATGTTCGAAAAAATTAGATTAGTGGGTCAGTTTGAGGTCACTACGGGTCAAGCTGATTTTATCTAAAGAACGGCTCTAACGATTTTGACTAAATTTTGTATCCTACCGTTTTGAGGTACAAGAAGACCATTTTGGGCTGAGGTACATGTTCGAGAAAATTCGATTAGTGGGTCATTTTAGAGTCACTACGGGTCAAGCTAATTTTATCAAAAAGACGGTTCTAACGATTTTGACTAAATTTTGTATCCTACTGTTTTAGGGTACGAAGCAACCATTGCGCTGGGTCACATGTTTGAGAAAATTTGATTAGTGAGTCGTTTTGGGTTCACTACGGGTGAATGCATTTCACTGTGAATGAAGGTTTAGGCAGTTTTTGAACAGTTACAGTGAACGAAGTTGCAAAGTTGGCAATGTCTCAGCAACTATCGCTAAATTTGGCGAAAGTTTTACGACATTGGCGAGATTTGGCTGGAAAATCGACTTTCAAGTTTGCTAATGCCAAATCACATACATACCATTAAATGAAAGAATGTGGCAAGTTTCCGAATTATGGCGACATTTGATGAACAGAATCTGAAAGAATTTTCTAGAAATTTCCATTAGGATCCGAGATACATGATTGAACCAATCAAAGTCCATAGAACATTCTAAAAAACAGAATTCAACCAATCAGGGTACATAGAACTGGTTGTTATTTGTTGTACAGAGAATTTACTGTTACATCGTGTTGAACAAAAAATAATTTTTACGAGTATAGCTCGGTCTTTCCTGCTTGTTGTAAATAACTTAAAGGAGAACTTTTTAAAAACAGCAAAACATTTTTAACAGTTGTATGTATTAATGCATAATTTTGGGAATTCTTTTGGGAATCTGAAATTATTTTTCATGAGTGTTACTTTTCAAAGTAACGTCGATCAAAATCATCAATCAAAATACACATTTTTTTTATATTATCTCGTAAATGATTACCTACTGAATGTTAAAAAACGAGAAATGAATAACACAATACCTTTTTACATTTAAACCAAATTAATTTTCTGTGTAATGCAAATCTTAAAGTGACAGTTCATTTAAAAGTGACACATGTAGAAAGATTCATTATTTTATTTTATTACTTAAGTTTATTTTAAGCTGATAAATGGATTCTAAAGCCCAGTATCTAGCCGCTTATTAATAGGGTGGCTAACGATTGTATAAAACAACCAGATAACAAGTTTTTCTTTTATCAAAACCAAAGGCTTTGCACGCATGGTTGAAATATAGCAAGTGGTATTTATTAACATTAGGAAAAATTACACTTTTGCAGATAATTTAAATATTAATAAATTAAGTCACAATGTGAATAAAAGTCATTTTTCTACCGCATTAGGTGAATGTGAAACGTGAAATAATGCGAAAATCATCATTGCAACGCATTTGAATCCACATCCTTCCAAGAAAAGAGATGCAATGCAATCTATTTGGGAACTCTGTTTTTAAGCTATCGTTTAGAGGAAGAATTTTTGAAATCAGTTCAGTAGTTTCAGAATTTATTTTCTATAAAAATTAGACGTTTCTTTTTACAATATTAATTTACCTTTATGCACAATAAAAATCAAAACACCGAGAAATAATAAGTTGGAAAACATTAGTTTACTACATGAAATACTTCCTTACCTTATTGGAAATCCTTTTCTTTATTACTATCATTTGAATTATTTATAACGTTTGCTCGTACCTGTCTTTATCTCACTGCTCAGAAAAGTTGTTCCTAACATGGTATGAAAAAGTACCGGGTGCATCATAAATTCGCGCAAATTTTAAAAATTCATAATAAAGGAAGTAATGCTCGGAAAAATTTTCGGTTTGCGCGAGTATGATCAAAAGGATTTTGGATTTTTTTTCCATGTATAATAAAAAATGATTCCAAAAGTAACTGATTGAGGGCGCTCACACGTCATACTAAGGCGTTTTATGCAAATCAGGCAAGCACAAACAGACAATGAAACAAATCCCAATAACATGACTCTGTGCATTTATTTTAAGGTAAAAGCTGCTCAACATGACCACCACCACCAGGTATTAGGCAAGTGAGGCGCATCAATACGCCTGTTACAGCTGAGTGTAGAATGTCCGCATCGATGCCACCGACGCAACGGTCCGTCGAATGGCATCTTTCAGTTCCAACAAAGTGGCTGGGGAGCCCCGGTATACACGAGACTTTAAGTATCCCCACAACCAAAAATCTGCCGGGGTCAAGTCTGGAAAGCCACTCAAACTTACAACCTCGACTTATCACTCGGTCTTCAGTGAAAGTCTACAACAGGAACGTCTTGACTTCACGTGCAAAGTGGGGTGGGGCACCATCCTGCATGAAGGTGACCACAGATAACGCCTGTCTTTCCTGCAATGCAGGCACAACGTGGTCACGCAAAAGCTTAAGATACCGTTCTGCAATGACTGTACAGGTTTTCCAGCCGGATTCAGGACAAGGCTCTTCATAAAAGAAAGGACCCAGAATGAAAAACGTGGTGAAACCACACCAAACAGTCACATGAGGAGCATGTAGTGGCTGGGTTAAGTACTCACGAGGGTTTAACGTCGCCCAGATACGACTGTTTTGCGTATTGACGTCACCATGCAGTGAAAAGTGTGCTTCATCCGTCCACATGAAGTTCAGAAACCATTGTGGGTCACGCTTCATTTGTGCCAGCGCCCATGTAGCAAACTTTAGTCTTTTATCTGTATCTGCGGGTAACAACTGGTGAAGTGCCTGTATCTTGTACGGATACAGATACAAGATTCCGTGCAGAAAACGTCGAATCGACGATTCCGGAATCCCCGTTATTCTCTCAGCTTCACGAGCACTGCTACTCCCCGCCAATTCTTCCATGACACTTTTTACAACATGGACGGGATCCGCGTTCGAGGATGGTCTGCCACTACGTGTACGAACCTCCAAACTCCCCGTTTCCTCAAAACGTCGTTGAAAATTGAGTATCCAATTCAATGAAATGGGGTTTTTTTGCGCCTTAAGTCCTTTCTCCGTGCGAAACTTTCGCAATGCAACAGTTGTGGATTCACCACTCTTGTAGAAAAGTTCAAAGTCACCAGTGCTTGATCTGGTAACAATAGCATGCCGCCGAGATCGAATGATGAATCCATTTCCAGCCAGGTGTTTTTTTTCGAGCCTGATTTGCATAAAATGCCTCAGTATGACGTGTGAGCGCCCTCTATCGGTTACTTTTGGAGCCATTTTTTCTTATACATGGAAAAAAATCCAAAATGCCCATCATACTCGCATAAACCGAAAATTTTTCCGAGCATTACTTCTTTTATTATGAATTTTAAAAATTTGCACGAATTTATGACACACCCGGTATTTAATTTTACTTTTCTTTTAAATTTAAAAAAGATTAAATTAAAAATTCGAATATTGTTCTTGCGCATCTATGTCTTAGTTATCTCTATGCCAAATTTAAAGTTTCTAGGCTGACATTTTTTGATAAATCATAGTAAAAATATTAGTGTAGAACGTTATCTTCCCATTTCATTTATTTCAAAATCTTTAAAAAAGAGTCATATTTAGGAGCGCCACTTCCCATAGATTCCTGCATATCGAATTTAAAATTTCTAGCCTTGAAAGTTTGGGAGTAAAATCATAGTTATAGAGCGCTTTCCAATAGTTTCTTACTTTTAAATATCAAATAATTTAACGAAGGTTCTTAATGAGCATTTATATTTTAAAATCCATCCCCTTAAGGAATTTCTTGCTCTCAACAGATTCAAAGTAAACGGAATTTTAGAGCATTTTTCGCTCTTGCACCCCTATGAGGTTAATTTGTACAGAGATAAAATGTAGCCTATTTTTAAGTGGAGAACGTCATCATTATTATCCCTAGTCACAAGAGAAGATTTGAAATCGTTTCAGTAGTACAAAAAGTAATCATGATTTTAAACACTATTTTATTCATTTCACTCTTTTAAATTTCGAATATGTTATAACATGTTCTGCCGGCGCATTTACATCTTAAAAGTAAAAGCCATGTCAAATTTCAAGTGTTTAACAATCGCCCTATCAACTCCAAATAAATCATAATTTAGAACATGTGTTTTATGTTCATGAGTGCCAGTGTTATTCTGAAAGAAATTTAGGATTCAGTTCAGTGAGTCAAAAGTAATTTAGATTTTAGAACGTTTTCTACTCATTTCCCTATTTTAAATTTAGATTAAAAAAAAAAAAGCCTATCCTGTGCGAGCATTTGTGACTTAAAAGTAACTCCAGTGTTGAACATCAAGTTTCTATCCCTATTAATTCTAAATAAATCATAATTTAGAATCATAATCAACAATTGCTGATAATTTCAATTTTTTAAATTTCGAATTTTATAGAAAGCATCCTTACGAGAGTTTACATCTTAAAAAATACCACCATGCAAAATTTGAAATTTCTAGACCCAACAGTATCACAGAAATCCCAATTGTAGAACATCTTTTGTTTCTTTTAAATTTCGAATCTTTTAGAAACTGTTCGGGTGCAACCATACCACTTACGTATTAAATATATTCACCATATCTAATTTCAAGTTTCTATTCTAAAATTTAAAAAAAAAACCACCATAATTTAGAATGTTTTCCTCTCATTTCAGCCTTTTAAATTTCCAATTTTTTAGAAACCTTTCTTTGCGATCATTTAAGTCTTAAAATTAACCACTATGCCAAATTTCAAGTTTCCAGCACCAAAATATCACAGAATTCAAAACTTTAGAACGTTTGTTTGGTCCTGTACCGTTTTAAATTTTGTTTTTTTAAAGAAACTATTTTGTACGAGCGTTTACATATTAAAAATGATAGCCTTGACAAATTTTAAGTTTCTATCCTTAGTAATTACATATAAATCGTAATTTACAATGTGTTTAGAATGTTCTCAGTTTTTTTTTCTTTTTTTTTTTTTTTTTTTTAAATTCATTTTTTTTAAATAATTGTCCTAATCCAACATTTACGTCTTAAAAGAGAGAGACATGTTAAATTTCAAGTTTATATTCCTAAAAATTCTACACAAATTGTAATTTAGAACATTTTCCACTCATATCACACTTTTCGAATTTTCTAGAGAACAACCACCAAGAAGCATTTCAAGTTACTAGCTCCTACAATATCACAAAAATGTGCAAGTTTCGAATGTTTTGTGCTCCTCCACCCACTTGGGGAAGTGGCTCTGACATAAAATATCGTCTATGTCAGAGTAGAGATTGTAACCCTCATTTTGCCACTTTTACTTTTGAAATTGGTTCGGTAGTTCTAGTAGTTTCCCCTACAAACAAACAAACAAGCACGTAAAAAACGTTTATTTTTCATAATATTAGTATAGTAATAGAGATAAAGCTAAGCTACCAAATTATGAAAAATAAACTCAAAAAAGTAAAATAAGCTGTTTATCCAGTAGTAATCTCCTGATGGCTAACTACTAAATATGTAAGCAAAATATAATACCCAATGGTCGGCTTTATTAAAATTAATTAAGACTAACAAATTTAATTTCTTTTTACACTCAAAAACATTAGTTTATTTACCCTGCTAATATTCGAGCCTTATAATTTTAGAAAAGAATAAAAAATAAATTAATACATACCTTTAAAAAAAAATTCATCCGTTAACAAAAAATAGGAAAAATAGTTATCTGACTTCAATCTTGAAAAAGTTGGCTGATTACTAATTCAATAAAAATACCCCAAATTCTTTGGGATTCCGAAAATTTTATGGATGCATATAGCGAAATTATAATATTTCATTAAGAACTGAAAATAAGCTATATTCGTAAGGCATTTTATCTCAATGTGGCCGACTATTGGTACTTTTACCCTGTATATATATATAGGGTGCGTCAGAAAAATGTGTACATACACTGTTTAATGGTTCATAACTTTCTAATATTTCTTTCTTTTCAATGTGTAATTAATTTGAAATAATAAGTGGAAAAAAGTTGAAAACAGAAAATTTATTTTAAAATACTAGTGTAAGTATGAAAATGCAGCGGAAGTACAAAAACAATATCGCAGGGAGTTTCAGGCAGATCCACCTATGCGACTTACAATTCATCGGATAAAACATAAGTTTGAAACGAACCGATGTTCATAGACAACATTCCGGAACCGCAATTTGCGTCACAACACCAAATGGAATGTTTGTTGAAGTTTGTCAATCAATAGCACACCGTTATCAGTGTATTGACCAGAACGGTAATAAATTTGATCATCTGCGGTGGAAGGAAAAATTGTACATTTTAGGTAGATTCTTTTGCAGTTTAAATATTAATTATATGTGAATAAAAACTGGAGTTATAATCATTCAAAAAATAATTCTGACGCATCCTGTATATATGTATATATATATATATAATACATCTTTTGTGTATATTAACCATTAATTCACATAAAAAATCGTCAATATATGAACCGATAATTATAATAAAATACAAAGACATACATAAAAAATGTAAGATTCTCAAAATGAACTAAGTGAAAAAAAAAAAAAAAAAAAAGATATATGGAAAAAAAAATCCAATGTTCAGAATGTGAAAATACAGTAAAATCCCGTTACAACGAACTTCACGGGACCGCAAATTTTATTCGTTGTAACGGGAATTTCGTTGTAACGGAATTCAATAGAAAATTAAACATTTCAATTCAGATCCTCATATCATAGTTAATTATAAAAATATAGTAGTATAATACAAATTAGTAGATAATTAATTATTAAAAATAGTAATAAAAATTAGTAGTACCTTCTAATAACGTAAAGTTAGTATAATACAATGTATAATATTTTTTATAGAACTGAAAAATTGACTTACCACCATTTCAATGATCTTCAAATTGTACAAGAAAAAATTTAATGCAGAAAATCAGTGATTTTTTTTTTGTACAAGGGAGTTTGAAGCTGCGGACAATACAAAATTATGTACATGATTAATATTAGAAAAAATGTTATCTGGTACACTGCTCTGTAAAGAAATAAAATTGCGCACTCTTTCTAAGCTTTCTAAGGCTTCAGCAGATGTAACTTTTGAAACCTCATTTTCTTCATCTTCAGAACTTTCTTCATCATTTTCTAAAATGCGATCATCAACAATAGACTGCACAATATCTGTCTCTGTTAATGAATAACAAGTTGCAGCATTGTCATCTGCAGTTAAAAAATCTTTAAAGCTTATGCTTTGAGACACACCAGATTTTTCTTTTACTAAGTTCCAAGTGGATTCGATCTCATATTCGACTGTCTGCTCCTCATCATGTACTACATCGCTAGATCCTTGAGCCGTCGATTCTTTATTTAAATCCTGGTCAATCTGCGCGTGTTTCCAACAGTGGGCTATTGTTTTCTGGCTTATATCATCCCACGATCCACAGATCATATCAATTGCCTCTTTCATGTTGCACTTTCTGTTTACGTTATTTTGCAGATCACAGAGAATGCGTTTTAATAACATAGTTTTGTATCGTGACTTTACGGCTCTGATAATGCCTTGGTCAAGAGGCTGAAGTATTGCAGTACAGTTAGGCGGGAAATACTCTACACGAATGTGATTCAATATAGGAGGATCATTGTGTGCTGTGCAGTTGTCTATGAGTAGAAGAATTTTACGTTTTTGTTTTTGCATATCTTTATCAAAATTTATCAGCCATTCATTAAAGAATCCTTGCGTCATCCATGATTTTTTGTTGGCTTTGTAGATGCATGGTAAGGACTTAAAATGTTTGAAACAACGGGGTTTTTCAGATTTGACGATTATGAGTACTTTTCGTTTTTCTGTTCCTGATTTGTTGCAGCAAAATAGGGCTGTAATCCTTTGTTTGGAAAGCTTTCCTCCAATACACTTGTCTCCTTTTAACGCTAAAGTCTTCCTTGGTTCTAACTGAAAAAATATTCCGGCTTCATCGGCATTAAAAACATCGTTAGGACTATACGTCTTGATTATTTTTTGTATTTCACCTTTACGCCATTCGTTTACAAATTCAACTGGGACGTCTTTTGCTTCTCCTGAAATGCATTTTGCCACTATACCGTATCTTTCTCGGAATCGATTCAACCATCCGACACTGGCTTGAAAATTTTCAATGTTTAGCATTCTTGCAAATTCCAAACCTTTTTCTCTAATTAAAGGGCCACTTAGAGGGATGTTTCTAGAACGAACATCCATAAACCATTTGTAAACAGCACTATCCACATCTTGAAACTGGGCATTTCGAATTCGTTTTCTGCTTGGATCAAAGACTTTAACTTGAATTTTTTTCAAAATGCTTTCTTTATCTTTTAGAAAAGTGGATAAAGTAGACGGCGAAATTCCATATTTGCTAGCAACATCAGATTTTTTCATTCCTTTCTCAACTTCAGAAATTATGGCTTTTTTTTCTTCCAAACTAAACTGTTTTCGCTTAACAGCCGCCATTTTATGACCTACTGGTAAGATGAAAATTTTCAAACTGATTTCGAGCTTTGGAAATTCCTTTGCGAAAGTTATTCAGGTAGGGAGGAGAGGGAAGGGGGAATGTGCAATACTCATTTCACGTTTTGTTAAGTTTGCCTACATTGGTTACAGCTTACTTGGACTTCCAAGAAAAAGGGGTGGAGAAAAGGGGAGAGCGAATGCCTATGCACACCGATTTTACAACAAAGCTCGGAGAAAAGCGATTGCTTTAGAGATAAGCTTGATTGTCCCTAAGACTAGGCATCGAAAACAAAAATTGTCAAGCGATAAAAATGTACAACTGAAAGTATTTGCCGTGTCATATTATTTCGTTCTAACGAGATTATAAAAAATTGAATATTTCGTTATACTGAGATTATGTTAACATTATTTGAATACATTTCAAAACGGGACTCGCTTGCATTTCGTTATAACGGGATTTTTCGTTGTAATGGAATTCGTTGTAACGGGATTTTACTGTATTACAAGAAGCAAATGGAAACTTATATTGTGAAACACGTTATTACGGACAATATTCCAAAAATATAAGTTTATAGTAATTGATTTCTGTTTGAGTAAATAGGCTTGAGCCGAATTTACTATATATAGTAAATTCAGCTCAGGCCTAATTACTCAAACAGAAAATAATTAACAAAAATAATTAATCAATGAAAAATATACTTTTCGGTGGTAAAAGTTCCAGCAGAAATGATTATATTCTTCTTATTAAAAAAAAAAAAAAATTAAGAAATCGGTCAAATACTTCTCGATAAAAATGATCGCCCAGTTTGTAAAACAGACTTTCGAGAAAAATAAGTTTAAAATTTTACAATAGCGTTACCTTCAACGTGTGGCGCTACGTTCACTAAGTGGGGACGGGGGGGGGGATGATATATAATTTTTTACTGGCGACTAGATTTCGTTGCTGCCTACCAGATTTGGACAAATTTGTAAAGCCATGATGTGTGTACATATATATGTTCAAAATGAAATCACATTACGTGAAAATATAAAAGATATATATTGCAAAAATTAAACACAATAAAATGAAAGTGCAAAAGATAAACTATGTTTATCTTATGGATTCGTCAGAGGAGTTTCATAAGAATAATTCATTATAAATATATGTTATTTCGTCTAATATTGTCAGCATTAAGCATAAAAATGACAATATTAAGCTCCTTATAACACATCGAAAACCCCCTAAATTGTGAAAAGAATAATTTCTCTCTCTCTCTCTCTCTCTCTCTCTCTCTCTCTCTCTATATATATATATATATATATATATATATATATATATATATATATATATATATATTATTTGATTTTGTACTGTAAGTAATGCATTTGAATGTAAACAGAGTTACTGGATAATTCTTTTTATTTATTATTCGGGTTTTGAAAATCTCAGAATTATAAAGTAAACTAATTTTTAATATAAAAATATTCACATTTTGGTAATCTTTTAAATTACAAAAATTCTTTCGGTGTACAATATTTTAAATACTGTTTGTAATTCTGAAAATTTTATATGTTTTTTATATGAAAAAAGTGTCAATTCTTAGAAATTACTAATTTTGTTATTAAATATTTTAATCTGATTTTGAAAAGAGTAGTAAATATGCTTTTGTGCACGCAAAATGTACAAATAAAATTTGCATTACTTTTGTATCTTTCCTATATTTGTTATATTATGTATGTCATTGAAATCATTAATAAACAAGGTATTTATTCTTTTTTGTATCTTGTAATCATTAATGTAGTATATGCACAATCAATAAAAAATATTTAAATGTTCAAATTGTGTTTATATAATAAAAAGCTCTTTATAAATATATTTCCATTTAATTCTGTTAGCTATTAAGGCAAAAATAAATAAATAAAGCAGTGGCGCAGCGTAAAATGTAACAATGAAATAAAACAAATAAATATTACATTTATACAAATTGTTTCAACAAAGATGAGACGAACTTTAAGAAGTGAAAGAACTAGAGATCGACCGAAACAGGTTTTAAGACCGAAACCGAAACCTAAACCGAATTTCGGTGATCTTCCCACTTTCGGCCGAAACCGAAACCGAAACCGAAACCGAAACCGTCAAAAAATTCAAAAACTGATTAATACATACATAACTGCATATATTGATTAATTAATTAATTAATTAATAACACATAATTAATAATTACTTAATAATAACTAATTACATTACTAATTAATTTATTAATTATACGTGTATTGAACCACATTTCTAACAAACAAACGGACATATATATGTGTGTGTATAAGTTTCAAACAAAAATGAAACATGAATAATACAACTTTTATATTTTATTATTTTATAACAACCAATAATTATAGGCATTTATCAATAGTTAATTAACAATTTAGTTAAATAATGTAAAGCAAATTCAATAATGAATATTTATTTTTTAAATATATTCGTATTTTCAGTTCGTTAATATTTTGCATTTAGATTGTTTAAGTATACAGTTAAGTATTGGTTAAGTAAAAATAATTGTTTAAGTAAAAGTTTAAGTAAAGGGCACAAAAGCTAAAATAATTTGTTCAATTTGACTAAAAAAAGAAAATTAGCATTAGGACAACATTTTAAGCCTAGAAAATATTAATTATAAACTTTATTTTCCATTTCAATATTCTCAAAGTGAGACATGTTTAACACTATTTTGTACTATCTAATTTTAAATATATATATATATATATAAGGATAAAAATGTAACAGTTGTCAATTTTCTTTTAGGATGTGCACAATAAGATCAAAATAAATCTTTGCTCACTCACCGCCCACCCCCCTAAAAAAAAGCCCTGCCTCCCTAAGAAAGTATTGAAATGGCACCCCTGTTTGAAAATCTCCGGTGCCAAGTTGACTCTCTGTGCCTCTATCCAAAACTATTTTTTGTAAAATAAAACGTAATTAATTTAGCAATTAGACTGAAATAGTTTCCAATTATACGAATTTCATCTAAAAAATATTTTAAGTATACATATATCGCTATATGTTTTGTAATAAATTTCGTAAATCTTCATATGTTTTAGCAACACCTTTCTCATAAAGCATTCGAAACAATCTGGAGTTTTAAAGTAAAAATTTTCTATTACTGTTAAGTGTTCAGCTTTTAAAGATCACGTGATAAGCGTCTTTTAAATTTAGTCATATATGCATTGCTTGCTTTATAATTTACACTCGCATCATGGATCAGTCATGACCGATAATGATAAACAGTGGAGTTCACAGCAATAAACAGTGTCTCATTTCAGCCGATACAACTCACATCAATGAGTAAAGGTGAAAATTTCCGAAAGAAGGAACGAGATTTTGAAATACAGATAGTTTCGGTCGAGTTTCGGTCAGGCCGAAATTTTGGCAGCAGTTTCGCCGAAAACGAATATTCGGCGAAACTCTGATTTTGTGCCGAAACCGAAACCGAAACCGAAATTTCGGTCGATCTCTAGAAAGAACACGCTACAGATAATAATTTTTGTGTAGGAAATTCGGGATTGCAACCAATTTGTTCAATCAAAAATACGGGGTGTTCCACTCCTATCCGAACACGAGTTTTTGTTCATAAATTTAACAATAATGAAGCTATTTGACAAAATATTGAATAAACTTTATGCCAAATGTAATGATATCACAAAAACTGGTGGAAGTCATCATCCGCGTCCAAGGAGTGCTGAACTAGGCGCTCTGGATGAAGTTGGAAGCGCTTCGGAATGAAGTTGAAATTCCGTACGATGTCACTGATCGAATTACTGTGCATTTCCATCTTTATCCGTGATATCATGAGTAGACTAAGTGTCGAAAATTCCGTTAAAAAGTAATGTAGTTCAAAACAAAAGGAAAAAGCTAAAAATATCTTCATTACTATTAAACGTCTGCATAAATATGAGGCCTCAGCATAAAATAGTTACCTATATTTTTGTTTGATTAAATTAATTACGACCGTGGTTTACTAGGCAAAAATTGCTTGCTGTCTCTTGCAGTTTGTTCCGTATGTCACAGCCTGTATGTCACAAATGTTGTATTTTTTTCCTTTACAAAAAATAAAATAAAATATTTTTAATTCTATGACTGCACATTTAATGGCATATTTAATGACTACACAATGTCATTTTTGTGTGGTGCTTTTAATTTTTCAAATACGCTGTGCTGCTTTTTTTTTTTTTTTTTTCCTGGAAGAATAAAAATTGAATGTTTCTGGTTGGCAGGAGCAAAAGTCTGTACTAGAGGTCTGCACGAGTCGAAATTTCCAAGCCCACGCCCGGACCGCCCCGAACGAAAACTGTTTTGGTCCGGCCCGTCCGAGGCAAAAAATAAAAGTTCAGCCCGGGACCTGCCAGTGCAAAAAGCAATAAAATTAGACCCGGGCCGACTGAATTTCTACGAAAAATTCCCATACGTACAAATAAGATTCTTTTAAACAATAATGCATACATATTTATGCGGAAAATTTAAAGTATATTCCAGACTATATATGTCCGCAAGCCAAATAATGCAAGCATATAATAATAGAAAGTATTGCAATTCTGGAAAGAAGAATAATAATCCCCAATCCCTACTTTTACAAAATTTGAACAAGATCTTTGATTACAAAATGAATTTGAATAAAACATAAATTATAATGTCATTTTAAAATATTATTATTATTATTAAGTTAACAAATTTCATTATTTGGCTCAAAGATCTCTAATAAATTATTCTGGGCCTCTGTCTTTGCCGCCCCCCCTAAATGGGGGGGGGGTATGGGGGCGGTTGCTACGGCCCTAGTCATAGGGAATAAAGATAGTGATGTATCTAGGAAAGAATTTCTAATAGAAAGTAAATTTTCGAAATCCTATATTCATAGAAAACGAAAGAACTAAATATTTGATCGAGAAGCTCAAATTATTACTGAAACAGCATGCAACTTTTGCATGACAAGATGAATTTTGCATTTAGTGTAAGTCATTTAATAGTGTAATTTATACTTCAATATCGACTTTTTTTTTAAATCAAGTTATATGTTTGCTTGAATCAAATAATGACTGAATGTGCCGTTTTAAAATTTATGTAGAAGTAGTTTCTTCAACAATTTGTATTTTGTTCTACCAACCCATAAAGAAATTCTTTATATCATTTGCTCTTGTGCAAAACTAGATATTGAATTTTTTTAAATTTCTGGTTGATGTCGGATTTATTGTTGTCCTTTATTTTCGTAATCAATACACTTTAAACAATAGCGTTATTATAGAAACTGATATATCATTATTTATATTTAAAATTTGAATCGCGGAAAATTCTCGTTACCTTTAAATATTATTATTGAAAATATCTCTCTCAAATTTTCAATTTCGGAGTAAATTGCAAGAAGAATTAAGAAAATAAATAAAAAGAGCTACAATGATAGTTTTCGAAATTGAAAGCTAATAATCGGATTTGCTAGTAGGAACATTTTCTCTTTACCACTTTTCCAGAGATTAATATTTACATATTTCAGTACAATTTTTAAGATTAGTAGTTATTATAAATGAAGCAGTATTTATTTTAGCATGCAAGCCCTTTTATATAAATGTGTCAATAATCAATTTTTGACAGGCATATATTTTATTTACCTGTCGTCACGTGACAAAAATCTCTTATAATTTGCTAAGTAGTTTATTTATAAAGAAATTGAAAACATCATTCGATTTCAAATCGCTTATAGTGAGACCTGCCAATTTTATGCCCTTACATTTAAAAATGAGTCAGAAAATATGTCAGAAAGTTTTGCTTTTGTTGAGCAGGGAATTTGAGAATCACCTTAAAGTTGCTGAAAATTTACGCATTTCAAACAAACATTACAAATGATCGCTCATCCATATGTACTAACAAATGTCCTTAAAAATGTGGCAAACAAATGTGCACAAAAAATTTAGCAATTCCCGAATTACAGTGAATGAAAATAGGGTGCCGTTAATATATGAAAAAGAATGTTCGAACTATTATTTTCTCATATGAGTGATGTAATGTTTATAAGAGGAAATAAACCGATAAATAAATAATAATTTGAGACTCTAATTTCCTCTACTCCTTAATTGAGAAAGGAAATTTCTAATTTTATTGTTTCACTAGCAGATCCGTCCGGCGTTGCCCGGTCCCGTCTAAAAATAATACGAAATGCGAAATCACTTTGAAAATCGCTGCACGAAACCCTTCCTCTGTTAACTCTTTGTCTTTCGGAAATTAAAGAGAGATTTACCCGAAGCGGAAGTAAATTTAATACCACCTCCTCACGAGTCGCCTGATATCTATCCCCAGTATATCTGCCCCCATACGTCGCATTTAGGTCACAGCAGAAGGGGATACATATCCAGGTTCACTTTCTTCGAGAGTCGGATATCCGACACCAGTATATCTGCCCGCATATCAGAAGGGGCCATATATCAAAAACTAGTTCGTGTTACTATCGTCGAGACCTGGATAACCGTCCCCTGTATATTTGCCCCCGTACTTCATCTTGACGTCATAGCAGAAGGGGACCTATATCACGGGGTAACATATCCGATGCTTGGACGTTTTACTTTTGAGGGGAGCATTGGATATCCGACCCCTGGATATCTGCCCCCATACGTCATCTTGAAGCCACAGCAGAGGGGACACATAGCCAGTGCTAGAATATTTTCACGGTCGTCGAGAGTTGGATATCAGACCCCTGTATATGTATCCCCTGTTACGTACAGTTTTTATTTTGGCCGTGAACTAATATACGTCCTTATTTATCTAGAAATCGGTAGACGTCATTCAGATTATAACACACCAATTAGATACATATATATATATATAATTGAAACAATATAAATATTGTTTGAATTATGTATTGTTATATTTAATAACATTACATAATTGAATTTTGTTATATATAATATATGTATTAGGTTTCAATGTATTGAATACCAGATATCTATTGAAATTTGTAATGTAAAAAGTATTTCTTTTAAATAATTTTTTCCTTTTTTAAAAACGAGTTATAGTTAGATGGCTAGAAATTATTTTCAAATGAAAAAATATATATATTATTGCTGATTTTCCATCTGTGCCTAATTCCTGTTGATAGCACATACGAACAAAACAATAACGAAAAATACTGTCGATTGCACAGATTATAAAACACCTTCCAACTATTTCTACTTATTACATTTATCCACTATCAGTTTTTCGAAATATATTCTGAACTTTCATGCAATGTTAAAGATTAAATAACTTTCTTTGAATTTGTTCAAGAAAAACATGATCAATATATACTTCAAATAAATTCTGCCACTAGACCGTAATGTAATGTGTCCGAATTCTTTTGTGTACCTCGTGTAAAAACTATAAATGCTAGATATAGCATTTTTTTTATAAGGAACTTGCTGCATAGCATTTCTTACGACCCTTTTCAAATCAAAGGGATGTGCTTACTGACACATTTCTGAAATCATTTTTGTCCAGAAACGCATGAAATTGGCAGGTGTTGTTAGTCAGAAACTATGTAATCAAAAGACATTTTCCATTTTTTTGGTAAAGACAGAAGAACGTTCTTGAAATGCTGTCAAAGTCGGCGTTTAAACCGAATTCCCTACACGGAAGCGCGAGAAAGGGGAAATGCTTGTCACGTGAAAACAATCGCTTATCACTCGATAGGTAATTTATTTGCCAAACGCTATTCGATTGCAAATCCCTTCAATAATCAGGCTTACCAATTTTATACATTTAAATTTAAATATGAGTTAGAAAATGTCTCTGAAAGTTCCTCATTGTTGAGCAAGGAATTTGAAAGCTACCTCAATGACATATATCAATTTTGTGGTTTTTATTTGTCAATATTTTCCCGAAAGTTAGATCACGAACGGACAGACAGTCAAAACAAAATTATAAAGACATGCCTCACACATACATTATTACACCCTTTCCAACACGACGAACATATACATTAAGCTACAGTTTACGCTATATCTTTTTATATCTAAATTTTACGCTATATACTTTCTTGAAATGGCCTCAGAAACTGCGTGGTCCGGCGACTACCAGGGACACGAAAAACTAAAGTGTATGAAATTCACTAACTATTAAGTGAAAATTTAAGGTTGTTCTCAAATTCCCTCCTGAACAACTTGAAACTTTCTGACTACTTTTTCTAACACATTTTTAAACCTAAACGCATAAAATTTGCAAGCCTGACTATAAAAACGATGGAAATTGGATTGAGTACTATACATTTGTGATAAATAAATCATTTATCAAGTTACAAATGATTGTTGTCACGTGACGACCACTTTTTCCCCTTTCCCTCGCTGCCGCGTCCGGAAATTCGATTCAAAACGCCAACTTTCAAAGTATATTCTGAAAGAAATTTCTGTCTTTACCAAAAAAAGGTAAAACATCATTCGATTACATAGTTTCTGTACTCATAAAAAATAGACATTTGTTCTTTAAAAAATTAGTAATTTTTTTAAAATAAATATTTCTGTAAATCCCTTAGTCAAATCAAAACTTATAATTTTCATATCAAATGTGAAAAAAGTATTCAAAAAAGTCATTCCGGCCTGCACCGGGGGGAAAAGGTAGCTTCCATATTCCATGGAATTTCAAACAGCTATATTGCAGCCGTTTTTTAAGATAAAGCCAAAACAAAATATGCTCCGGAATCCATGTATCATGATCTAACAGTTCACGGAAACAACTTTTTAAATTTATAATTTTATTTTACATCTTTTAGAACATCTTTTTACATTTTTTAACTGGCCTCCACTTTGAAACTAGATGGCGCATGATGCTGGCCAACGAACTCGGTCGAAACTATGGTATGTTCTGTACACATGATCAGTCACATTCGTATCGGTTCATAAATACGAGAGTTATAGCATAACAAAAATCACATTGTTTCAAAATGTCAGCCTCCCTAGAATTTCAAACTGCCATGTCTCAGCCGTTTTTTTTTTTTTAAAGATAAAACCAAAACAAAAACTGATCCGTAATCCTTGTATCACAATCTAACACTTAACGGAAACAATTTTTCAAATTTATAATTTTTTTGTTCATCTTTTTGAGTTTTTAATAAATTAAAAAAAATTAACTGGCCACCATTTTGAAACAAGATGGTGGATGAAGCTGACCAACGAACTCGGTTGAGACCTTGGTATGTCCTATACACATACTCAGTCACAACCAAATAGGTTCATAAATAAGAGCGTTACAGCATGACAAATATCAGATATCTATATCTATATCTATATCTATATATCTATACTAATAAAAGAAAGTTTCGCTCTGTGTGTATGTGTGTGTGTGTTTGTCTGCGATGGCTAGCAAAATCTAGCCCACCTAGAAGTCTGAAAATTTAGGTGTGTATAGCCCAAGGTCTGGCCATGTGTACCTGAGTCTCAGAATTTTAATATTTTGATAATTACCCATCATATTAATTATATTCTCATTAAACATCGCATCAAAAATGCCATCTTTTTAATCAAAATGGCTAAAGAAAAGAATTGCTGTTGACATTTGCAAGCGGAAATGAATGAATTCGAAATTATTTTACTAATTAGCGAATTTTAAGAAAACTAATTAAGATATCAATTTGAAAATTTCTGAGCATATGTAGAAAAAAAAAATCTGCATCCGACTATGCGATTTTTGAAAAATTCGGCCAGTATTTTTTCTTAATTTATGCAAAAAACTGCCAAAAATCTGCCGGCGCCAGTGAAATAAATCGGAGAGAGTTTCAGACAGGGATCTGCTTTCATTAAAAACTAAACTACGAAGAGATCTATTTCTCTGGCCGATCCCTCCATTTAGTTTGCGAAAATGAAAGTAAATATTTGCCAATTTTTACTAATGAACAAAAATTTAGATAACTAATTAAGATATAGATCTGAAATTGAGGATGGGTAAAGTTGTCCTCTGCCGGCTATTTTAGCGTAGCGTCTTCGTTATGTTCTAATTATCAGAAAAATTTAATTATTTTTTTAATTATCGCGTTAATGTAGGTGAAGGTGGTTTTCTTGAACAAATTATTCGTTATATTTGCGAGTATGGGGAGGGAGGGGGTTAACGCCTTGCTCTGAGATTGTTATTATCTTTGGCCCGGGCAATGCCGGGAGTGTAGCTAGTACTAATATAAAACAAAATTGCTGTGTGTGTCTGTGTGTCTGTCTGTCTACGATGGCCAACGAAATGTAGCGCACCTAGAAGTAAGAAAATTTAGATTTATGTAGTACAAGGCCTGATCTGATGCACCTGGGACTCAGAATTCTAATATATTGATAATTACCCACGATATTAATTAGAATCTCATTAAGCATCGCATCGAAAATGCCATCTTTTTTAATAAAATGACTAAAGAAAAGAATATCTGTTCTCAATTTGCAAGTAGAAATGAACAAATTTGAAATTTATTTATTAATTAGCGAATTTTAAGAAAACTAATTAAGATATTGATTGAAATTTTTAATCATAAGTAGAAACATTTTCGACATCCGATAATGCAATTTTTGTAAGATTCGGCCGGTAATTTTCCTTAATTTTTACAAAAAACTGCAAAAATATGGTGGTGTGTATGCATGTATGCCCCCACATGTACACATACATGTGTGTATGCATGTATGCCCCCACATGTACACATACATGTGTGTATGCATGTATGCCCCCACATGTACACATACATGTGTGTATGCATGTATGCCCCCACATGTACACATACATGTGTGTATGCATGTATGTGCATTTTACAACGTTAAAAAAATCCGAGAAAGTTTCAGACATGGATCGGCTTACATTAAACACTGAACTACAAAGATATTCGTTTCTCTGGCGATCCCTCCATATACTTTGCGAAAATGAAAGGAAATAATTGCCAATTTTTACTAATGAACAAATATAACTAATTAAGATATAGATTTGAATTTGAGGATGGGAAGGGGTGCCATCTGGCGGCTATTTAAGCGTTATGTTCTAACTATCAGAAAAATATAATTCTTTTTTTTTAATGATCCCGTTAATGTAGGAGAAGAGGATTTCCTTGAACAAATTATTCGTTATATTTGCGGGTATGCGTAGGGGGGGGGGTTGTTAAGGCCTTGCTCTGATTTGCACAAAACAAATTCCATTTAAGAAATTTAACATTTTTAGCTTCTCCCGTATCGTTTTATAAATGTTATATATAGAGAATACCGGAAATTTCAAATAACGATTTTCGTAAAAATTAAATTTATGTTCCTAATAAAAGTACACAACCCGTATTTACTTGATGCATACCAACAAACAAAGTAAATGAATTGTTGTTGAGCACTTGATCAAGCGCCCCCTGGCGGGAAACACTACAAGCTTTTTTTCTCTAACAGTGCTTTGTTATCTCGAGTTCTACGGGCCCGATCACGACGGGCTATGGTTAATTCGACTTTTCGATCGCGTTACAGACTTTAGTTTTACCTTCCACCGCCAGGGGCCCATAATTTTCTCGAGTTCTATGGGCCCGATTTCGACGGTAATTGGTTCATCCAACTCCCTTGATACAACAGGTACCCGTGTCGGATGTTCGAATCTAACAAATGGCGTACCCTGGTCTTAGAAAGTGGAACTAAATGATTTTGCTGGCGTGCACGTCACGCCTACTATATGGTACTGGAGGCAGCGGGGACACGTGTGGGAGTTTCGTTCGGAAGATGATTTATTTGAACAGAGTGACTCCCCTGTGAAAGATGGAACTAAAAAACTTTGCAGCGCATGCGCTTCATGCCTACTATACGGTGCCGCAGGCAGCGGGAACACGTGTCGGAGGTTCGTTTAGACGAGAATGCGCATCCTGTCGGCGGTAGGTGGAAATAGAGGATTTTCCGTCATGTGCGCAGTACTTTTAAATAAATGATTTCCCGAACGGCTGCAATAGGTAGCTTTTTGTATTGAAAGGTACCTAAAATATTTTAGAAGATAGAATATTTTAGTAATTTTCATTAAAGAATTTACATTTAAAAGGGAATACATATATAAATTTATATTTCAAGAAAAAAATTATTATAATAAATAAATGATTATAGATATAAGATATATACGTATATATCGTATATGTGATATTATTTATCTCTCTTTCTATATATGTATATCTGATATTATAGGACAAAGTGATTTTATATATATCACTCTATTTTGTATATGCATATACCTTTGTATAATAGGTGTGTGATATTTATTTCAAAATAATTAATAATTATTTTGAAATAAATATCACACACCTATTACACAAAGGTATATACAAATGTAGAGTGATATATATAAAATCGCTTTGTCCTATAATATCAGACATGCATATATATAAAGAGAGATAAATAAAATCGCTTTGCCCTATAATATCAGACATGCAATATACATTTTATATATATATATATATATATATATATATATACATATATAGAAAGAGAGAGATATAAAAAATTCGCTTTGACCTATAAAATCAGATATGCGATATACACGCATGTATATAGAGAGAGATAAACAAAATCGCTCTACCCTATAATATCTGACCTGACATGCAAGTATATAGAGAGATATAAATAAAACCGCTTTGTCTTATAATAAAAGTTCTTTTCCAAAAAAGCAAAGTCTGAAGCATAGTTGTATTAATGAAATTAGCCTTCCTCTTCTTTAAATACTCTTTCGAAGGTACGCAATCATGATTCAGTGGTTAAGATAAAAAAAAAAAAAACATTGAGTCATGATTAGATTTTGCTAGGGTTACAACCACGCAATCACTTTCAATTTATATTCTCACTACTATTTAAAACTGAAAAGCTTAAACTAATATCCAGTGATAGCAGCATTGAAAAATTCTACAAATTTCGGTACATGTGTTAAAGCATTGTGTACTAAAGAGGAATTCCTATTCGAAACACATTCTTTTTTGTATAGAACTAGTTTTTTTCCTGATTAAAAAAATTTAAAAGGGAATCTATTTCGTGAAAGAAGTATTCTTCGAGAATAAAAGATTATTTTACAATGTGTCTGAAATTTTTTATAATGAAACTTTATAATTATTTTGATTCCGTTATAAATTCTCTAAAACTTAATTTCATTCTTTAAAAAGTATTCTTCGAGGTGTTTTTAGAAGTAAAAATATTTATGAATGATACAACACGAGTCGAAAAAAGTGTGATTGTAATAGATAGTATTTATAAGAAAGTGAGAAAGTATCAGGGCACGGACCGCCCAATAGTTAGCGTATCAATAATAAAATAATAAATTCGAGCTCAAGTTCGCGGGCTCAAAACCGACGCAAACGAATGAAACTAAAAAGTCCTTATGAATAAGACATGTTGGCTTTCTGATTTTAAAAGTAATATAATTTTCCAGCGTACGCGCAATCACATCGATTTCAAGATCTTTAAATTTTTCTAGCTTTGTTATAATATGATGACTATCATAATTTTTCAAGTTATGGAATATAACAGGGATTGTTTTACATTGCTTATAGTTCAAGTTACATTCCACATGTGTAGCTCCTCTGTATACACCTTACAGGTGATTATGGTCACGTGTGCGTTTCTAACCTAATACTTTTTTACAAATTGAACACGGATCATATACAATTTTTAGTTTCGCAAACGTTTTATCGCATGAGTTATTGGCGAATCCTTAACGAAAAATTTGAATTTTATAATTATAGGTTATGTACATGGTTGAAAAATTATAAATTAGTATAGGTGATTGGTTATGAAATAAAATTTGTGATTAGCGAATTAATTTATTATAATTTTAGATAGTCACGTGACATACATTTAAAAAAATCCATATGTGTTATGGTAATGATAAGCTACGGCTGCCGAAGGCAGTCTAGTTCACAGCGGATTCCGGGCTCTGGTTAGCCCATACGAGGTCACGAACAAGAAGGGCCGGTTTACCCGGACACCTCCAAATTGGTGCTCTTTGGCCTGGGGAAAGACGGGGGCCGAATCCTACCTGCGCCTCTAACCCTAACCCAAATGAGTGAAGTTCAGCGGGCGCTGCGACTTGCGGTGGAGCCCAAGTGCAGGACACCACCACCTGACACTTGGGCGGACGCAGAGACGACCCGACGGCCTTGTTGCCAGAACCTCATAAGAGGATCCGGATTCTAGGCCATTGCCGAAACACCCCACGACCCATTACTGTAACCACGCCTTCCGATTATCAAATCCTAGGGAAGGGGGAAGCGACTAGTTCATCGGACGTGGCGAGCAGAAGGTGCTTCTTGCCAACCCGGGGCTTCGAAGAAAGTTAGTCCCTGACGCACAGACACACCTTGGCTAAGGTTGTCCCCCACTAGAATAGCTTCCCGCGAGACAGAACCCCATAGGCGAATCTAGGACGTGGTCAAGCGACCCCATTCGAGGAGATCATACCCATATTTATATAACTACGACATTCATGCACTACTACATATATATAACTACGACATAAATGCACTACTACATATATACACTACTGCATGCAAAACATAACACAACACATAGAGATAAGGAAATCATACCTACCTGTTTACCTTACCTGTGGGTTCTCGAGTAGGACTCTTAACCCACTAATTATGCACCATGACCCCCAGCGCCGCAAATGCCGCGGGCTGGTTGATTTGCATTTAAACGTGGTCGGCGACCACGAAAAGCATTTGCGCTTCGGCCTGCCCTTCGACGACCCAGATTGCGGTCCAGTGTCCGAACAAGGAGGTCCTGGACTATGAGCCTCACTCCCTTGCGGCAATAACCGTCTAGACATAAGTCATGCAGCGTTCGAGTCCGGAAGTCACGAGGAAAGAATGTTTCTCTCTCGGACCACCAGAAGTTGCACTCGTACAGACAGTGTCTGACTGTGCTGACGCGCGTTCCGAAGAAATATACTGAGATGTTTCCGAAGAGGCGTCTCTGAAAGTCGCCGAAGGCGCCATGTCCCGTAAGGGCCTGGTTCACATAGAATTCTCCCTGCAGTCTGCGAGTGCGGACCCGCGGGAAAACCTCATACGTCGCTCGACCGTGCTCAGAATCGGTCCATCTTTCTTGCCAAGATGTTACGGCCCGACCCAGAAGAATTTTCTTGGCCTGGCGGCGCGTTTTCCTGATCTCCACGTCGACAGTTTGCAGTGTCGTGGCTGCCTTGGCTAACGCATCCGCACGTTCATTGTATACGTGACCGACGTGAGCACGAACCCAGCGAAGATGAGGCTCGACTACAGTTTGCTTCACCAATTCCTTAATCTCAACAATTGCCTTGTGTTTTGGCACCAGGCTATTAAGCGCTTGGAGCACCGATCTCGAGTCTGAGTAGAGCTCGAGCTCACTGAGACCTCGCAGATGGGCGTCTGTTATTGCTTCTTTGATCGCGTGAACCTCCGCCACAAATACTTCTGCATCATTCGTGAGATGAAACTGACACTCTCGTTCGATTAGGCCCTCGACAACAGCAAGGAACGCACACCCAACGGCCTCGTTCATTTGCTTGGATCCGTCCGTGTAGTAGGAACACGTCGTCTTTGGGGTGAGGTCTTAAGTCCATGGGTTCCACCGAAGGTCGTCTCTGTTGAGAGTTGGTTTCCACAGCTCGACAGTTACGGGGTTTAGCCCAGTGCCGTCAATGCTTGCGTTCCAACTGACCAGAGACTTGAAGTCTCGGTCCAGCTCTGAACGTAGGTCGAGAGGCAAAACCCCTGCCAACACGTTTAGAGCATCCGTCGAAACCATCTTGTAACACTTGGTAACGCACAGCAGTAGACCCCGCTGCGCGCTTAGTGACCGATTTTTCAACACTACTTTACCGTTGTACCAGACTAGTGCGTAGAGCATCTTGCGGAGGTGCGGCTTGATTCCCCAGCTCACTGCAGTAAGTCGGTTCATCTTGTGAAGTACCTTGAACGCCTTTTCCTGAACCTGGTCCAGGTGGGGCATCCAACTAAGATGGCTGTCAATCGTAACCTTAAGTACTGTATGTTCCATCGATGTGCTACCTTATGGCCTGCCATACGGATGGGCGTCGATGGCTGGTACTTGAAATGTGCCCTTGGGAGGAACGATTGAGTGGCAGCACTTGGCGTAACTGAAAGTGAGGACGAAATCCATCGCCCAGCTGTGGATCATCGAGAGAATCGGTCTGAGCACAGTCGCGAACCTCATGACCGCCTTTTGACGTGGTACCACAAAGACGTCATCAGGGAAGGTCTGGACAGCCCACTTCTCGTCAATTGGAACTGGCAAGCGATCCAAATCGTCCGAAAGGACGTTTGTTACAACCAGCCAGAGAGTCGGGCCGAGACACGACCCCTAAGGAACGCCAACGTTGTAGTAGTGCTCCCGTCGTGGAGGATAATCGAACGATACCAGGGTTAGTTGTCGATCATCCCCAGGAGATACGGCTCAACGCCGTAGTCATTCAAGCATTGGAGGACAGCGGCTCGCCGTACGCTGTTGAAAGCGCTCTTGATGTCTAACGTAAGCAGACATGTGTTAGCTTCACGTCTCTTTGATTCGGCTATGTAGTTCAACACCTTTCGTTGCGCCTCTACGGTACTGACATTCTTGCGAAAGCCGTACTGATGCGGGTGGATCTTACCGTTGGTCTCTAGATAGAGCGCCAATCTTGCTGCGCACAACTTGTCTAGAATCTTCCCGAGGGTCGGGAGTAAACAAATCGGACGGTAGGAATCTGGGTCGCTCGGTTCCTTGCCGGATTTGACAAAGTAAACAGCAACCACCCGCTTCCAAGTCCGCGGAAAACAAGACTTCCTCAAACAGTGGTTATACAAGGCCAGTAATCATTGAGGATGGAACTGGAGGACCTTACGGGCGATCTCTAAACTGATACCATCGTGGCCGGGTGCCTTGTTAGGCGGCAGCGATTCGACTGCAAGCTCCAGCTCTTCCAATGTGAACCAGTCCGGTTCGCCGGTCCTAATGATTTCGACCCGCGAGGTTTCGGCGGCCTGTAGGAAATGGTGTCTAACAAGTGCATCCTGAGATTTCTCCCAGGTGGAGACCTCCTCACCGGAGGGAAGGACCAGCAAAACGGGCGCCTCCCGTCTCGACTTGCCCTTTACCACATCAACTACTTGGCCTGGCCGATCCGTGACAGGTCCTTCAGAAATAAATTTCCTGGACCAGGCACGTTTTGTGCGCAGCATCGACTTCTTGTATTCTGCTCGCTTAAGCTTAAAGAGGGCGCCAAGTGTCGCTCTCCGAGTCGGCTCCAGATTATTCTGGTAGAGCCGCTTCAGCGTGCGCAAACGAGATCTAATGCTGGTCAACGCAGTTGTCCCCAACATGCACCCTTGCGACGAACAAGCTTTCGGCGTTTGTGCTTCTGACACAGCTTCACCAAAGTTGACATCAAGTGTTCAACACCCTCCTCCGGGGTGGCGAAATCGTACCATCTCAGATCCGCTGTCTGCAGATCACGGAGGAACTGATCCAAGACTAAGTCCCTTGGGAACCAACGTCTGTTGGTTCCTCTAGGTTGACCTCAGCCTGCCTTCATAGGTCCATAGCATGAGACGGTGGTCACTGAGTATTTAGATGTCGGAGATCCTCCAATCCGCAATGCGACTGGCGCAGAAATGGACGAGAAGGACGTCGATCCAGCCTTTCCCTTGAAGGCCAAGGAATGTGGGAGGACCGTCCGGGTCGTTAACGATTTCAAGGTTTGCGTTCGAGGCGAAGGCAATCAGAGATCGCCCTCTGGGATCCGTGGGTCGCTGCCCCAAATCGTGGTCTTTGTATTGAATTCTCCAACCAGAACGACGTTGTCATTCGGGTATTGCATCAACAGCGTATCCAACGGTTCGAGAACGAGGTTGATATCTTCAGAAGGGACACAGTAACACGTTATTACCAGTACCCAACTGCTCGGCCACTTGCAGGGGATGGCCACCACATCCGGGTGTCTCAAGACCGTGCAGAAGGACACTCGCTTGCTCACCCAGAAGGCCGCCCGAAAATGGTTACCCGCCGAGTGAACTTGCGCGTAGTCCCTAGGCGTACCGGTGACGGAGCCCTCGCCGACGTATGGTTCATTGAGTGAAACGATGTCTGTCTCTTGCGACAGAGTATCCTGAGCCAGTTGGTTTGCGGCCGCCATAGCATGGTGGCAATTAAGATGTGCGAAAGTCGGGTTTATCCCCATGATGACGCTGTTCTTAATTGTTCGACCTCCAACTTGTGGATTTGACACTCATTAGAACCTGTGGCATGAGTGGTCGACAATTGCTTGCCGTTTGGTCTCCGTTCGTTCCTGGTTCTGCAGTTCGGGCAGCAGAGCGCGTCCGCACTGCATTCTGAGGTTGTGTGATCCGAGACGCCGTACCTCCCACACAGGGACACATTTCGGCACACCTTCTGTGTGTGGCCGTACTTCCAGCAACAATAGCAAATCAGAGGCCTCTGATTTGGCCGGAAGTCCACCTGTCACCAACACACACTCAATTTGCGAACCCGCTCCACATGCTCATATGAACTCTCATCAATCGCTATTACGTGATTACGACCGCGTTTCCCTGTGAACGAAGTTCTGAGTTCAAGGGAAGCCCCTTGAAGAATCTCATTCTGCTCCAGGATCGCAGGAATCACGTCGGCATTGGATAGATCCGAGTCCACACCGAAGACAATGATAAACGGGGTGCGTCGACGCGGTCTCGAAATCGATTGATCGCTCACTAGTTCCGTCTTCCCTATTTCGGCCTCCAGCCTCTCGAGATCTGCGGTGCTGTCTGTTATAATGACAATGCCTCCACCTGAGATATCCCGCACACCTCTGATTCTGATTTTGGCCTTGATAGGGTCGATTTCGCTAGTTACTTTTGTCCGAATGAAATTGGAGGAAACGTCAGAGTGTGTGGCCGGTGTTTTCGGCCACACTATGAGGGCTAGTTCCTCTTTAGGTTTGGCTTTGGCTTTTGGCCTCTGCTTCCCCTTCTGGGCGGATTCCTTTGGATGGGGATTCGCACCTTTTGGGCGTCCCGCCCGATCCATCTCCCGCTGTTTCTTCCTTGCATTCCTGGACACAACTTTGGACCAAGAGCCGTCCTGATCAGCCATTAATCCACCTAGCTGGGTTTCTGGAAGATCGTCTACGGAAGACGCGTCCGAATCATGAGATTGGACTTCGCTCTTCCTCGAATCTTTCTTACTTCCCTCACGATCGTCCTTAGAGCTCTAAGAGTTTTTCTTTTTCCTCTTTTTACGCAGCTTGCCAGCGCTCTTGGTCACTTTCCGTTTAATCCCCAGCTGAGGATCGTCGGGTTACCCGTCTTTGCGAGGCTTCACCTTGTTTCGAGAGGATTGATCAGAACCATTACGTCGCTCACTAGCACTCTGGGTTGCTTTTTGTTTACTTCCCTGCTGAGGAACTTCGGGCGACCCGTCTCTGTGAAGTTTCACTTTGTGTGTGCTTCAGACATGGGACGTGCCTGTCTTAGACCTCTCCGTCTGCACCAGAAACTTACTTTTTTGTTTTTCCGTATTTTGATTCGGGTACGATTTACCGCCCGCTACGTCCGAATCTCCAGAAGGATTACGCTTAGTCTCTGGAGTTAGGCCATCCTTGTGACCCTTCTTTCCTGAAATGTACTTGTGGGGCTTTGCTTCAGTCTGATTACAGTTATACTCGGCTGCCGTCGACTCCTCCCGCGCACAATGTTATGTGTTATGGTAAAAGAAAGAACATATATCTTAAAGTCTGTATGAAAATAACTAAAAGTATGGATGCGTTTCTGTGGGTGGAAGTCTTTATATTATTAAAGATTTAACTTAAAATGCAATAATTTGTGTTTTCCTTTTTGCCTACCCCTACATAAAGAAAAATAACTTTAAAAATATATTACTACTAACTTACTATATATCTACTTACCTCGAGTGCACTCTACAACTAGGTCGTAAACTTGCTTTGGAAGAAATTAATTGAAATGTGTTCTTATCAGTGAATCTTATCTAGAGTGTTATCGCGATCAGTGATGTCGTCAAATCACGTGATGTTACTAATCTACCACCTGGTGGAAAATCCCTGACGTTAGAGACCATGTGACATACAGTCACTATGTATTATAAAAACAAATAATTTAAATTGTATTTTATTTTAAAAATCAATTAGACGAAACATGCTCATTTCAATTATACCTATACATTATGTCTACTACCATACCCCTTATAAATGACGTCACAATATCCCATGGTCTTGCGATTTAAGCGAACACGTTACCGTTCACTCCTTTTAAGACAAGTGCCACAGAAGTTCAAATTTGGGTCAAGTCCAGTACATCATGGTTGAAATTTTAGGTAAGAAACGTTTATATATAAGTTTTAATATGGTAAAATTGTATTTTAAACATTTAAAACATTTTTTTTAAATAATAGACAAACTAAATAGTAGAATACATATTTTATAAAAACAAAGTCAAAAGGTTTGTCAGGCAAGTTATTTATTTATCCTATTCATTAATCAAAAGACATTTTTAAGCCAGAATACTAAAAACCCAATTTAGTATAATTTTACTATACTTTACTATACGAGTTAAAAAAAACATAAACGTGGAAATTAGTAAGCATTTTATTTAATTTTAAAACTATGGATAGCTCTACAGATATTCGATAAAATACCGTTTAACTATCAAAGTAATTGTATACCAAAATACTTTCCAAGCCTTATTATAGATAATGACCGAATTTTTTGTGAAGGACTTTTTATTCAAACAGGGGACACCTGCGATTTTTTGTCAAGGAGTCTTTTTATTCAAATAGGGCACGTATCCCATTATTTTGTGAAGGGCCCCTATAGTGTAATGTCGGTTTTTACTTCGAATGGGGAAAAAAGGGGGGAGGTTAATTAACTGATTTTATGAAAGGTTTCCGTAACGTGAATTCTTTGGATTTTTTTGAAGGACCCTAGGCCATTTATTCAAAAGGAGATCTCTCCAATTTTTGTGAAGGAATTAATATCTATAACTTTTTCCAGTTTCTTTCGAAGCGTCCCTGTAACTTTTAACTATTTTAATTAACTAATGCACTATATGGTAAAATTATATTTTATTTACATATCATTTCGATAATTGTGGAAGATGATTCATAAACTATACCGATACGCATCATTTTTCGTTCTTGTTTACTTTCTTACTTACTATTTTATGTTAACATTTAAATTCTTCGTACCCTTTTTTTTACCTTTCATATCCATTTTCACCTCTCCAAACGTAAATTTAAACATTCGAAAGTAAAATCTAACTTGCACTAGATAGTATAGTTATATTATTTACTTATTTTATATAAAATTCCGATTGCATTTGGAATGTGTTTCATATACTATACTATGACGCATTTTTCGTTCTTATTTATTTATTGTTACTTACTATTATGCATTAACGTTAAAATTCTTCGTATACTTTATGTGGGCACTCTGTATTTTTCGAAGTGCGTATTGTTAGCCTAAATTATATCGAAGGGCTATTGGGGGAAAAAAGGGGGGGGAGCTATTAAATTTAGTGCAGTATAATTCTTATGGGGGCTCTGTATTTTTAGCATAATGTGTATCGAATTCATTTAATTAAAACCCACCTCTTACCCTAAAAATTTTTAATACCGATCAACTTTTAATTAGTATTTTTAATTTATTTCTTAATTACTATTTTTAATTTATTTCTTAATTACTATTTTTAATTAATTTTTAAATACTATTTTTCATTCACTTCCACCATACTTCTACATACTCTAATACTCAAAGTGCATATTCTAGTTGAGAAAAAATAATCTCGCTTAAATTCTTAAGTTCCTTCATTAACATATCTCTTAATGAGTAATTTTAATTAGCATTTTTAATTTATTTTAAATACTATTTTGCATTCAATTCTACTACATAACTCTAATATTCATACTGCATACTCTTGTTAAAAAAAAAAATTGCTTCGAAAATTTCTAAGTCCCTCAATAAAAATTAAAATTAAATAAATTTCTATTTCGCTAAAATGAATCCGTTGAAACTCGCATCATATTCTAGTAGATATTTCTCCGCGAAAAAAAAAATGCCTCGAAATTTTCTAAGTTCCCCAATTAAAATTAATTTAAAAAAAATCCGAAATAATCCCCTCGTCTTATAGTTGACGCCCCGATCCCCCGCCCCACAGATCCCCGATCCACCACCGCACATATCCCCGATCCCTTATCCCCAGATCCCCTGCCGCACAGCTCCACAGGAGCCCTACTAACCTATGATTAATATGAAATTGTTAGTGATAGAAACTTGAAATTTTACATGTCTCTTACTTCAAAGACATAAATGCATCCACAGAAAAGTTTTTAAAAATTCAGAATTTTTTAAATCTGCAGGAACAAAATACATTCTAAAATAGTGATTTCTGCGATATAGTTGTAATAGAAGCTTGAAATTTGGCACGGCGATTACATTTAAGATAATTCTCTTCAAGAACGGTTACAAAAAATTCGAAATTTCAAATAAAACATGAAATGAGCGAAAAACCTTCAATATATACTCTAAATTACCATTTATTTGGAATTAATTTTAGTTTTTCTCATTCATTTAAGTCTCATGTTCGTCTAATGCAGTATAAGAATGAAGTTTGCTCAAAATGTGTCTTAATTAGTAATTTTTGAATTATCTGTGGCAATAAAATTTCCTAATGAAAATCGACACACAAATACCACTTCACAATTACTTCAACAATTACGCGATCAAAGCCACATGTTTTGATAGTATATGATAATGCTTTAAAATCAATGGAAGTGCAAATAAATTAATTGTGAGCCACATGTAATGATATGTAAGAGTTCCTGTTCTGATAAACTTGACTTACTAAATTCATGTCCAGACATCCATAATCGTCCTCCTACTTTAATATATAGGGTATCTAACTATAAGTTGAAAGCTGATTATTTACCACCTAGATTTTTAGAATTACCCACTGTGAGTTGGTTCACAGAAATTTCCTCTCTGTCTAAATTTCGTCCGAATCATATAGCAGCTACATAAGTAATAAGATAGCAAAACTCGACCATTTCGTTTCGCAATCTATGGACACTTAAAAAAAAATATATTATATCGGTTGACGACGGGTGGAAGGAAGGGGAAAAAGGACACCTAACCGCTCCCCCGCTCAATCCGCCTTCGATAAAAACTGGCATAGTTTTAAATTTTCATTCTCCAATTTCGCATTCAGTGAGGTTACTGGTATATGCGCATGACTCGAGCAGAATTATTTTTTATCCGGGTTGTTTTAGCTAAGCACATATATACTATACTCTGTTCTCCATTGAACACTTTATGTATAGAATTTATACTCATTTTACAAGGCTAAACAAACAAACAAGCGTAAAAAAGGTGTAGCATAAAATGTAGCTTAATGTATATGTTCGTCGTGTTGGAAAGTGTGTAATAATCTATGTGTGAGGCATGACTTTATGATTTTTTTTTGACTATCTGTCCATTCGTGCTCTAACTTTCGGGAAAATATTGACAAATAAAAACCACAAAATTGATATATGTCATTAAGGTAGCTTTCAAATTCCTTGCTCAACAGTATGGAACTTTCTGAGACATTTTCTAACTCATATTTAAATTTAAAGGTATAAAATTGGCAAGCCTGATTATTGAAGGGATTTGCAATTGAATAGCGTTTGGCAAATAAATTACCTATCGAGTGATAAGCAATTGTTTTCACGTTTCAAGTATTTCCCCTTTCTCGCGCTTCCGTGTTAGGGAATTCGGTTTAAACGCCGACTTTGACAGCATTTCAAGAAAGTTCTTCTGTCTTTACCAAAAAAAGGGAAAACGTCTTTTGATTACATAGTTTCTGAATAACAACACCTGCCAATTTCATGCGTTTCAGGACAAAAATGATTTCAGAAATATGTCAGTAAGTACATCCCTTTGATTTGAGAAGGGTAGTAAGAAATACTATACAGTATGTTCCTTTTTAAAAAAAAATTCTACATCTGGTATTTATAGTTTTTACATGGGATACACAAAAGAATTTGGATACATTACGGTCTAGTGGCAGAATTTATTTGAAGTATATTTTGATCATGTTTTTCTCGAACAAATTAAAATAAATTTACTTAATCTTTAGTATTTAATGAAAGTACAGAATATATTTCGAAAAACTGATGGTGGATAAATGCAATAAGTAAAAATAGTTGGAAAGTGTTTTATAATCTGTGCAATCGACATTATTTTTCGTTATTGTTTTGTTCGTATGTGCTATCAACAGGAATTAGGCACAGATGGAAAATCAGCAATAATATATATAGTTTTTCATTTGAAAATAATTTCTAGCTATCTTACTATAACTTATTTTAAAATGGGAAAAAATGATTAAAAAAAATACTTTTTACATTACAAATTTGAATAGATATATTGTATTCAATACATTGAAACATAATACATATATTATATATAACAAAATTCAATTATGTATTGTTATTAAATGTAACAATACATAATTCAAACAATATTTATATTGTTTCAATTATGTATATATATGTATCTAATTGGTGTGTTATAATCTGAATGACGTCTACGGATTTCTGTAAAAGGGGATACATATACAGGGGTCGGATATCCAACTCTCGACGAGCGTGAAAATGTTCTAGCACTGGATATGTGTCCCCTCTGCTGTGGCATCAAGATGACGTATGGGGGCAGATATACAGGGGTCGGATATCCAATGCTCTACTCAAAAGTAAAACGTCCAAGCATCGGATATGTTACCCCTTGATAAATGTCCCCTTCTGCTATGACGTCAAGATGACGTACGGAGGCATACAGGGGACGGTTATCCAGGTCTCGACGAAAGTAACACGAACTAGTTTTTGATATATGGCCCCTTCTGATATGGGGGCAGATATACTGGGGTCGGATATCCGACTCTCGAAGAAAGTGAACCTGGATATGTATCCCCTTCTGCTGTGACGTATGGGGGCAGATATACTGGGGATAGATATCAGCGTCCCCCCTCCTCACGTGTCTGGATGATTTGATTCAAAACGGGTCAGTTTTTGGTCAAAATTAAAAAAAAAAAAGTTGCCGTCGGATTTTTACAAAATTTGCATTTTCGGAATCAGAAACATAAACTGTGAGTTTCGATTCAAATAATCCAATACTTTTCTTAATACTCGAGGATGAGTGTAAATGAAACTTTTTTTTCGTTTTCTGGGATTATCAAATGGGTAACTTTCCTTTGCGGTTTCAATAAAAATAGTCATTTTTGGTGCACGCGCAGGAAAATCTTTTAGTTCCACCGCCAGGGGATGCATTTTGTTCTAAAAAAATTATCCCACATGTGTTCCGACTGCCTACGACACCGTGTACAGCACACAGCAGACGTGCTAGGCACAGGCTGCAAAATCTTTTACAGTTTCTACTACGAGGTGGAGCATTCTGTTCTAAATAAACCTATTTCCGAACGAAACTCCGGTACTCGTTCCTACTACTTACGGCACCGTGTAGAAGGCGTGCCGCGCACGCGCAAAAAATCTGTTCCACTTTCCACCGCCAGGGAGTACCAAATCTATGTCTTAAATAATTAGCTGTATCTTAATAAGTTCATGTTAAGTTGAATGAACCGATTGTCGTTGAAATCGGACCCACAGAAGCCGATAAAATAAATCAGCCCCTGGATATTAATATTCGTAAATGGTGGTAACCAAGGGCTGAAAAAATTATACCGAAGTTTATTTAGTACCTGGGAGACCTCGGAAGAATGTCAGAAAAGATTTCGTTTGAATCGGACTAAGATTAAATTCAAAATGTTTTAGTTACATTGTCCACCACCAGGGGGTGCACTCTGTTCTAAACAAACCTCTTTCCGAACGGTCCTCCGACGACAGGTGTCCCCGCTGCTTATGACAACGTATAGAAGGCGTTCTGTGCACGCTCAGAAAATCTTTTAGTTCTACTTTCTACCAACAGGAGGCACCAAATCTATGTCTTAATTAGTTATCTATATCTTAATTAGTTCATGTTAAATTGAATGAATCAATTGTCGTTGAAATAGGGCCCTTTGTTTGAATCGGACAAATTTTAAATGCAAAATTGTTTAGTTTCACTTCCCACCGCTAGGGGTGCACTCAGTTCTAAATAAAACTCTTTCCCATTGAAACTCCGGCACGTGTCCCTGCTGCCTATGACACCGTATAGCAGGCGTGCTGCGCACGTGCTTCAAAATCTTTTAGTTCCATTTTCTACCGTCAGATAACGCTAAATCTTTATCTTAATTAGTTATCTATACCTTAATTAGTTCGTGTTAAGTTGAATGAAATAATTCTCATTGAAATTGGGCCCATAGAACCCGAGAAAATACACTTCCCTGGTCATTAATTTTCAGAAATAGTGGTAACATAAGGGCTGAAAAAATGATACCGAAGTTTATTTAGTATCTGAGGACCTGAGAAAAGGTTTGTTTGAATCGGACTAATAATTAAATAGTTGGGATTTTGGAGGTATGGGGGGGGGGGGGAGGGAGTTTCGATCAGAGCATTAACGCAATATTTAAACTACAACCGAACACTCACATCCCCCCCGCACAGAATTTAACCAGGACGACGGACGTTAAAAAATTAAAAATTATCATTAACTTTCTAAACAAAAACAAAATGACTTTCTTTTACATACAAAAACAGTAAGTTGTCGTTGTTAATTTCTGAAATCAAATACATAAATGACGTAAGTAGCATATATATGGGGGTTCAACATCACCTGAGTCGAGCAGCGGAGGCGGTGGAGGTGCGGTGGACAGCGGTGGAGCACTGTGGAGCTGTGGAGCTGTGCATGGTGGAGTACAGGGGGAACAGGTGAAGGTGGCGATAAGAGCATGGGCAGCGGTGGGTGGCGATAAGGATTTCTACTGTAAGACGGGGAGATTATTTTAATTAATTTTAATTGGGGTACTTAGAAAATTTCAAAGCAAAAAATAAATTTTTTTTTCGCGGAGAAATGTCTACTACAGTACGAGGTGAATTTCAACGGATTTATTTTAGCGAAATATAAATTAATTTTTTAATGTTAATTAATTTTAATTGCGAGACTTAGAAATTTTTCGAAGCAAAATTTCTTTTTTTTTTTTCAACTATAGTATGGTGGGGTGGGAAATATTTTTTTCGGTTTGTGAATGAAAATTATATTTAAAAATAATAATTAAAAATGGTCATTAATTTTAATTGCAGAACTTAAGAATTTTCGCGAGATTTTTTTTATCAACTATAGTACGCAGTTTGAATATGAGTGTATGCAGTAGAAGTGAATGAATAAATAAAAATATTAAATGTTAAAAATAGTAATTAAGAAATAAATTAAAAATAGTAAATAAGGAACTTAAGAATTTTCGCGAGATTTTTTTTTCTCAACTAGAAAATGCAGTTTGAACATTAGAGTATGCAGTAGATGTGAATAATTAAGTAAAAATATGAATTAAAAATGGTCATTAATTAATTTTAATTGGAGAACTTAAGAAATTTTTGCGAGATTTTTTTTCTTAACTAGAATATGCAGTTTGAATATTAGAGTATGTAGTAGAATAGTCGAAGTGAATGAATAATTAATTAAAAATAGTAATTAAGAAATGAATTAATTTCAATTGAAGAACTTAAACATTTTTGGTGTAAGAGATGGGTTTTAATTAAATCGGTTAATGAATTCGATACATGTTATGGTAAAAAATACAGGGTCCCGTATGAATTATACAGCACTAAATTGAATAGCTCCCCCACCCCCTTTATGAAAGTGCATCTAAAAATTCTACAGCGCCTGTTTTTTTCTAAAAGGCCCTTTGAGCATCGTTAGGCTAAAAATACCACAAAATACAGAGAACCTACAAAAATTTTACAAAATCTATTATTTATTGCGGGTCCCCTTAAAAAAAACAGAATTTAGCCCCCTTCACACATTATAAAGAGAATAATTTAATAGCATCAGTTTCCCCCTCCCCCCTTTTTTTAATTCCCCTGCAAGGGCCTTTACCCAAGTTCACCTTAAAACATATACACTTTCAGACAAGCGTATCTAAACATTCGCATGACTCACACCTGTGGGATAAGCTAACTGATAATGCATGTTAGATCGAGTTTTAACGTAGGTGATTCACGCATTTGTTTATGGTATTCACAAAATTAAAACCCTTTTGAAATTGGATAAGGTTATTTTAGGGTAGGTTAAAATAATTTTTTGTATGGGTATTAGATTTAGCGAGAATTATTTAAAAATAATAACAAAGAATTAATCAATTACTGTAAAATTATTGAGGGTATATGAAAGATTCAGGCCCCTTCGAGTAAGTTACGTTAAAAAATAAATACAGGGAGTCCTATAAAATCAATTACACTTATAAGACTAAAAAATACAGGGTGTCCTTCAAAAATTAAGTATATTTTACAAATCTGCATGGGATTAAAAATATATCCATTTCATAATTTACGAAAGAAAATTAAACTGAGAATTTATCAAGTTTCATTTATTCCACAAAACTTTTAATTTTTTTATCACATTTTTAGACATTTCTTTGCATAAAGTATAATATTCAAATGATTTAGCACTTGGAAAATATTTGTGAAGGGTCCTGTTTCAAGGTGAAAATTTTTGTGAAGGGTTTGAATAAAGCGAATATAATTATACACTTTTCTATATAGTGTTCAACTAATATATATAAACTACTCAAATATATATTACATTTTCTAATAAAATAAAAGAAATACTTTCGCAAGTTTTTTTTCCCCCTCACACATATATTGAAAGAATGATCAAAGTTTAAACAATTTTAACATATTTCTAAAGGATAGAAGAAAACCATTTTGTGATTAAGGATCCCTTATTCATTAAACACAGGTTTTAACAGACGAAACTGAATAAAGATTTATACTATTTCTCCCTTTAAGACAATATGAAAGTAAAATTTATAATGACTCGATTAACCAATCACATATGTTTATTAATGAACCAATCACATATGCTGTTATATGCACACGAGCGCCCCCTATGATGGTATAAATTTGCGTGGAATGAGATAATTTCTTTATTCTATGCACTGACACCATCGTGTGAAGACGCTTTTGACTGTTCAGTATTATTACTTTACATTAAAGTTATTATGGAACAAATCATACATACTTCTTTGCTAAGTGATTCGAAGATGATTAGTCAACCCCTATCACCAGGATTAAAGGATCACGACATGCACATAACCAAAGAAGCTCCCTTTTCGAAATATGAAGTCAAACCCACCTCATCAGAACTGAAGAAACAGAAGTTACCCTTTGTTTGTGATGTTTGCAGCAACTCTTTTTCCCGAAAGTTTGTGTTAATTAGACATAAGGAATTTCATCTGGAGAAAAAAACCTTTTATGTGTGACATCTGGGAAAAACAATTTGTTCAAAAGAGTGATTTATTAAATCATAGGGAGATTCATTTAAAGACCCCTCTGATGTATAATTGTGATTTATGTGCTGAAGTATTTTCACGGAAGTACGAGTTACGCCAACACAGAAATATTCATAGACCTCTCAAGCAATATATTTGTGATGTATGCAACGAAAAGTTCTCAAGCAAGAATGACCTATTAAAGCATAATAAGATTCATAAACCTCTCAAGCAATATATTTGTCATGTATGCAATGAAAAGTTCTCAAACAAGAATGACCTATTAAAGCATAATAAGATTCATAAACCTCTCAAGCAATATATTTGTGATGTATGCAATGAAAAGTTCTCAAGCAAGAATGACCTATTAAAGCATAATAAGATTCATAAACCTCTCAAGCAATATATTTGTGATGTATGCAATGAAAAGTTCTCAAGCAAGAATGACCTATTAAAGCATAGAAAGATTCATAGACCTATCAAGCAATATAATTGTGATGTGTGCTCAGAAGTATTTTCACGGAAGTATGACTTATTGAAGCATAAGAAGATTCATAGACCTATCAAGCATCATACATGTCTCCAGTGTACTGAAGAATTTTTACGGAAGGATGATTTAATTCGACAACTGAGAACTGCTCATAAAGTTTCATCTAACCCAACTCAATCTTTTGCTTTAAGGGATGAATTATATGAGAAAATGAAGAATTTTAAAAGACAAAATGCCCTTAATGTAATGTACTAAAACTGTAATAGACTCTAACGAGGAAAATGATAAAGACATTCAAACATTTTTTAATAGCGTTCGACTAGACGTTTTGAATGAATTAAATTATCAGATAGAAGTTAAAAAGTCCATGAAATGGTATGCTACTGTAAAAGTGGTTTTAACACGTATATCACAGGACGGTGATTTAGAAACTGCCAATCCCTATTTTCGTTCGAACACTATACTTAAATTGACGAAGCAAAACATACCTATGCATATATCGAAGAAGCTTTCGCTAAAATTGTAAACTCCTTCGAGAAGTTCACTGAACGTGGATCTGGCTAGACATTACAACAAATATTGAATTTAGAACTGTCTACAGCTAAATACAGCATGGTTTGAAATTTTTTGTACCTTTCTTTTGAAATATGTATACTCATGACTTGCTCTTGTAACTATTGAAAACGATCAATAAATACTATGTGAGTAAAAAATCCCAGAGTGTTTATTTTAATATTTTATTTACTTGTTAACTGCTCTGCATAAATTACTTACTTTTTTAGCATTTCAATTATGTTAAATACACTAAAATGTGACTAACTTCGATTTTTTTTTTTTTTTTTTTTTTTTTTTACCATATGTAACATAAACTACTTTTAGGATTTTGGATATATTATATAAACAATAAAAAATTGTATAGATTTGATGTTTCTAAAACACATATATTCTAATGCATACGAGAAATAAACATTTTCATAATCTTTATATATTGAAGAAACATAAATTTTTGCATACTTTATACGAACACTTGCAGTATGAGAAATGATTGCTACTATTACCCATATGAGAAAATGAATCAACAACAAATCTTATCTGTGTGTCATATTTAACCAACAGGCTCGATCATGAGTGAATTTTGACTAGAATTAATCATTAAATGTAAATAAAAAAATTATTTGTTTTTAGATCTAATATTTTTATAGTTTAACATTTTAAAATCGTATTAAAAATATATACATAAACTAATCTTACCTTATTCACAAGCTTGTTAAACACAATCCCGTGTTCAATATATGACTACAGCATGAAAAAACATGCGTGGTACTTCTATTTAGTTAGTACATTATTTCAATATATATATATATATATATATATATATATATATATATATATATATATATATATATATATATATATAAATTTATCTTACTTAAAAATTTCACCCATATTTTACTGGACTTCGCCTAAATTCAACTGGATTCTTCATCACGTGTAGATTAGTATCATCACGTGATTTGATGTCGTCACTGATCGCGATAACATTCTAGATAAGATTCGCTGATAAGAACACATTTCAATTCATTTCTTCTAAAGCAAGTATACGAGTTTGTTGTAAGGTCTAGGTATGTAGATATATAGTAGTTAGTAGTAATATATTTTTTTAAAGTACTTTTTATTATTTGTTAAATGAAATGCTTTTTTTTCTTTACGTAGGGTATATAAAATTAAAACATAAAATATTAAATTTAATCTTTAGTAATACAAAGACTTACACCTACAGAAACGCGCACATACTTTTAGTTATTTTCATGTAGACTTTAAGGTATATAATATGTTCTTTCTTTTACCATAACGCATATGGATTTCTTAAATGTATGTCACATGACTATGTAAAGCGAGATTGATAACTTAAAACCCTTATTGTATGCGTATTCTTTCGTATAGTCCTGTATAGGTGCTACTCACCATATATGTATATATGGTGATATATATATATATATATATATATATATATATATATATATATATATATACTAAAATTTGTTAAGTTTTAAAATGCTTCATTAAGTATTCAACGGAAAATAATAACTAAGAAATATCAATTGAGAAATATGCTAATTTTCGGACTTATAAAATATTTTGTGCAAACAGACGAGTTTTAATTAAATATGTTAATGAATCTAATTCAATACAAGTCGTGTTAAAATAGAGATTATGGTGAAAATATAGGATCCTCTATAATACACATTAATTATACTGCATTATGCAATACCCCACTTATATTATCACAGAAATACCTTCGATAAAATTTAGACTATCAATACATACATAAAAAATATATACAGAGTGCCCAGAAAAAGGGGTAGGAATGAATGAAGAATTTTAACGTAAATTAAAAAAATAGGATCTACAGTAAGTGACTATAAATAAATAAATATGAAGGAAAAATCATGCTTAGATTAAATAATTCATAGTGGAAATGTATTTTTAAAAAAATTACAGATTTCGTTTCTTTTTTTTTCACTTAGATATAATTATAAGGCTTCTTTTACAATAAGGACCTGACTCTTGTGGAGAGATTGAAAACTAGTATTTTATTGAATCGGCGTATATATGTTGGGTTTGCTATACTAGAGGTCTCTAAACTTTGCATGTATGACTTCCATTATAACTTTATAAAGAATACTTACCTTACCATATTCAAACACACAATATTTATATGGATACAGAACAATATCGTAATTTCTTTAACTTCTCTAAGTAATCAAAATTCCATCGTCTAAACCGCACAAGTTTCGAACCCACAAACATATAATCAGACTTGTCATTTTATAGCCACCACGCGAACTACTGGGCTGAGTGAGCCCCCGCTTATTTTATAGCCACCACGCTAACCACAGGGCTAAGTGATCCCCCGCTTATTTTATAGTCACCAGGCTAACCACAGGGCTAAGTGATCCCCCGCTTATTTTATAGTCACCAGGCTAACTACTGGGCTGAGGGAGCCCCAGGCTATTTTATACTCACCACGCTAACTACTTGGCTTAGTGAGCCCCGGTTATTTTATAGCCACCACACTAACCATAAGGCTAAGTTAGCCCCCACTTATTTTATAATGACCCTCAGGTTATTTTATACCCACCACGCTAACTACTTGGCTTAGTGAGCCCCGGTTATTTTATAGCCACCACACTAACCATAAGGCTAAGTTAGCCCCCACTTATTTTATAATGACCCTCAGGTTATTTTATACCCACCACGCTAACTACCTGGCTTAGTGAGCCCCGGTTATTTTATAGCCACCACGCTAACTACTGGGCAGAGTGAGCCCCAGGTTATTTTATACCCACCACGCTAACTACTGGGCTGAGTGAGCCCCAGGTTATTTAGTCACATGAATATGATTTCCAAGGTATATGTCCTAACTTGATTTAGGCCATTGCCTATGGTAAGATAAATCTGGGAAGTAAATTGGTAAACTCTGTACATTTCCCTCGAAAATTCACTTGTATTTTTTTAAATATCTGTAGAAATCAGCATAGTTTATTATATAATTATATACATTCTTATTAGTTTATGAATCTACTAACTTATAATATCTATATGGTAACTTGGATTATTAGTATTCCCACATAAAATTTCTTTTATAGATTTAATATGATAAACACTAATATGAGAACTAAACACTGATTAAGTGATATCACGTGACCATGTGGTATCATTCAATAAGTCTCCAGTGATGCCAGAGATCACGTGATATCACTTAATCAGTGACGTCACGTGACCAATCTTATCAGTGATTATATTAGCTGATAAGTCCCTGAACAAGCATTCACTTTTCTCAGAGTCTTGGTGTGAGAGGGTTGGGTGTTTAACTAGCTGGCGTATTAGGTAAGAATAGTATCTATATATATATATATATTTTTTAGCTCACAGGCTATCAAAGCCTGAGAGCTTATGTGCCCGCCCGTTCTGTATGTATGTATGTATGTATGTATGTACGTATGTACGTACGTAACGCGATAACTCTTGACAGAAATAACCGTTTTGCTTCCAATTTTGTTTATAGGTTCCTTGTGATAAGGCGCTTCCCTGATTAGTTTTGGGGATTGATTGTTTAACTATAAAGGGGGGAACGGGGGGGGCTAACACCCCTTAATTAAGATAAATGGTTTTTTCATGCAGAATTGTCCAATTTTCTTCAAATTTTGTATATAGGTTCATTGTGATAAGGTTCTTTCTGATTAGTTTTGGGGGTTGATAGGTTAAGTATAAAGGGGCTAACGGGGGGGGGAATCCTACCCCTTAATTTAGATAAATGAATTTTTCATGCAGAGTTACCCGATTTTCTTCCACTTTTGTTTATAGGTTCCTTGTGATAAGGCGCTTCCCTGATTAGTTTTGGGGATTGATTGGTTAACTATAAATGGGGGGGGGGAACGGGGGGCTAACCCCCCTTAATTTGGATAAATGGTTTTTTCATGCAGAATTATCCAATTTTCCTCAAATTTTGTATATAGGTTCATTGTGATAAGGTTCCTTCCTGATTAGTTTTGGGGGTTCATAGGTTAAGTATAAAGAGGGTAACGGGGGGGTTAATCCTCCCCCCTTATTTTAGATAAATTATTTTTTTCATGCAGAGTTATCCGATTTTCTTCAAATTTTGTATATAGGTTCATTGTGATAAGGTTCTTTCCTGATTAGTTTTGGGGGTTCATTGGTGAAGTGTAAAGGAGGGAGACGGGGCTACCCCCCCCCCGTTAATTTTGATAAATGGGTTTTTCATGCAGAATTATCCAATTTACTCCAAATTTTGTATATAGGCTCATTGTGGTAAGGCACTTCCCTGATTAGTTTTGGGGGTTCACTGGTAAAGTATAAAGGGGGGAACGGGGGGGACTAACCCCCTTGATATAGATAAATGGGTTTTTTAAGCAGAATTATCCGATTTTCTTCAAATTTTATATATGTGTTCATTGTGATAAGGCGCTTCTCTGATTAGTTTTGGGGGTTCTTTGGTTAAGTATAAAGAGGGGACGGGGGGCTAACCCCCCCCCCTTAATTTAGATAAATGGATTTTTCATGCAGAATTATCCGATTTTTTCAAATTTTTTATATAGGTTCATTGTGGTAAGGCGCTTCTCTGATTAGTTTTATGGGTTCATTGGTTAATTGTAAGAAGGAGAAACGGGGGATGGTTCCCCCCTCTTAATATATTGTCGATTTCTTCATTTTTCGAGGGCTTATTTCAAATTCTTTGAAATAAGAATATAATTTACAGTTAGTGTGAATAGCCTGTGAGCGCAATGCCGCCAGTTTAACTGGGCAGTTTTCTTTTATTTAATATGACTTTAAATTAATTTGATACCTGCTATGTAAAACGATATGAATATGTTTTAAATATTGGAACTAAAAATAATACTTTTAAACTAATAGACTAACTAAACAGTAAAATTTAAAACCTATGTAGATAAATTTCCTAAACCTAAGTTGAAATGAAAATGGTAAAAGTTTAGTCAGACTCATATTAGTGTTTATCATATTAAATCTATAAAAGAAATTTTAAGTGGGAATACTAATAATCCAAGTTACCATATAGATATTATAAGTTAGTAGATTTATACACTAATACGAATATATATAATTATATAATAAACTATGCTGATTTCTACAGATATTTAAAAAAATACAAGTGAGTTTTCGAGGGAAATGTACAGAGTTTACCAATTTACTTCCCAGCTTTATCTTACCATAGGCAATGGTCTAAATCAAGTTAGGACATATACCTTGGAAATCATATTCATGTGACTAAATAACCTGGGGCTCACTCAGTCCAGTAGTTAGCGTGGTGGGTATAAAATAACCTGGGGCTCACTCTGCCCAGTAGTTAGCGTGGTGACTATAAAATAACCGGGGCTCACTAAGCCAAGTAGTTAGCGTGGTGGGTATAAAAAAACCTGGGGGTCACTATAAAATTAGTGGGGGCTCACTTAGCCTTGTGGTTAGTGTGGTGGCTATAAAATAAGCGGGGGCTCACTAAGCCCAGTAAATATCGTGGTGGGTATAAAATAGCCTGGGGCTCACTCAGCCCAGTAGTTAGCGTGGTGACTATAAAATAAGCGGGGGCTCACTTAGCCCTGTGGTTAGCGTGGTGGCTATAAAATAAGCGGGGGCTCACTCAGCCCAGTAGTTCGCGTGGTGGCTATGAAATGACAAGTCTGATTATATGTTTGTGGGTTCGAAACTTGTGCGGTTTAGACGATGGGATTTTGATTACTTAGAGAACTTAAAGTAATTACGATATTGCTCTGTATCCTTATAAATATTGTGTGTTTGGATATGGTAAGGTAAGTATTCTTTATAAAGTTATAATGGAAGTCATACATGCAAAGTTTAGAGAACTCTAGTATAGCAAACCCAACATATATACGCCGATTCAATAAAATACTATTTTTTAATCTCTCCACAAGAGTCAGGTCCTTATTGTAAAAGAAGCCTTATAATTATATCTAAGTGAAAAAAAAGAAACGAAATCTGTAATTTTTTTAAAAATACATTTCCAGTATGAATTATTTAATCTAATTCACATATTTCAATAGTTTTTCAAAGTCTTAACGATAGTCCCATTTGGGAAGTGTTTCATAAAGTATACCATGAGGCATGATTTTTCCTTCATATTTATTTATTTATAGTCACTTACTGTAGATCCTATTTTTTTAATTTACGTTAAAATTCTTCATTCATTCCTACCCCTTTTTCTGGGAGCTCTGTATATATTTTTTATGTATGTATTGATAGTCTAAATTTTATCGAAGGTATTTCTGTGATAATATAAGTGGGGTAGTGCATTAATGCAGTATTATTAATGTGTATTATAGGGGATCCTATATTTTCACCATAATCTTTATTTTAACACGACTTGTATTGAATTAGATTCATTAACATATTTAATTAAAACTCGTCTGTTTGCCCAAAATATTTTATAAGTCCGAAAATTAGCATACTTCTCAACTGATATTTCTTAGTTATTATTTTCCATTGAATACTTAATGAAGCATTTTAAAACTTAACAAATTTTAGTATATATATATATATATATATATATATATATATATCACCATATATACATATATGGTGAGTAGCACCTATACAGGACTATACGAAAGAATTCGCATACAATAAGGGTTTTAAGTTATCAATCTCGCTTTACATAGTCATGTGACATACATTTAAAAAATCCAAATGTGTTATGGTAAAAGAAAGAACATATATGATATACCTTAAAGTCTACATGAAAATAACTAAAAGTATGTGCGCGTTTCTGTAGGTGTAAGTCTTTGTATTAATAAAGATTAAATTTAATATTTTATGTTTTAATTTTATATACCCTACGTAAAGAAAAAAAAGCATTTCATTTAACAAATAATAAAAAGTACTTAAAAAATATATTACTACTAACTACTATATATCTACATACCTATATATTACAACAAACTGGTATACTTGCTTTAGAAGAAATGAATTGAAATGTGTTCTTATCAGCGAATCTTATCTAGAATGTTATCGCGATCAGTGACGACATCAAATCACGTGATGATACTAATCTACACGTGATGAAGAATCTAGTTGAATTTAAGCGAAGTCCAGTAAAATATGGTTGAAATTTTTAAGTAAGATAAATTTATATATATATATATATATATATATATTAATTGAAATAATGTATTAACTAAATAGAAGTACCACGCATGTTTTTTCATGGTGTAGTCATATATTGAACACGGGATTGTGTTTAACAAGCTTGTGAATAAGGTAAGATTAGTTTATGTATATATTTTTAATACGATTTTAAAATGTTAAACTATAAAAATATTAGATCTAAAAACAAATCATTTTTTTTTTACATTTAATGATTAATTCTAGTCAAATTTCACTCATGATCGAGCCTGTTGGTTAAATATGACACACAGATAAGATTTGCTGTTGATTCATTTTCTCATATGGGTAATAGTAGCAATCATTTCTCATACTGCAAGTGTTCGTATAAAGTATGCAAAATTTATGTTTCTTCAATATATAAAGATTATGAAAATGTTTATTTCTTCGTATGCATTAGAATATATGTGTTTTAGAAACATCAAATCTATACAATTTTTTTATTGTTTATCTAATATATCCAAAATCCTAAAAGTAGTTTATGTTACATATGGTTAAAAAAAAAAAAATCGAAGTTAGTCACATTTTAGTGTATTTAACATAATTAAAATGCTAAAAAAGTAAGTAATTTATGCAGAGCAGTTAATAAGTAAATAAAATATTAAAATAAACACTCTGGGATTTTTCACTCACATAGTATTTATTGATCGTTTTCAATAGTTACAAGAGCAAGTCATGAGTATACATATTTCAAAAGAAAGGTACAAAAAATTTCAAACCATGCTGTATATAGCTGTAGACAGTTCTAAATTCATTATTTGTTGTAATGTCCAGCCAGATCCCCGTTCAGTGAACTTCTCGAAGGAGTTTATAATTTTAGCGAAAGCTTCTTCGATATGCATAGGTATGTTTTGCTTCATCAATTCAAGTATAGTGTTCGAACGAAAATAGGGATTGGCAGTTTCTAAATCACCGACCTGTGATATACGTGTTAAAACCACTTTTACAGTAGCATACCATTTCATGGACTTTTTAGCTTGTATCTGATAATTTAATTCATTCAAAACGTCTAGTCGAACGCTATTAGAAAAATGTTTGAAAGTCTTTATCATTTTCCTCGTTAGAGTCTATTACAGTTTTAGTACATACATTAAGGGCATTTTGTCTTTTAAAATGCTTCACTTTCTTATATAATGCATCCCTTAAAGCAAAAGATTGAGTTGGGTTAGATGAAACTTTATGAGCAGTTCTCAGATGTCGAATTAAATCATCCTTCCGTAAAAATTCTCCAGTACACTGGAGACATGTATGATGCTTGATAGGTCTATGAATCTTCTTATGCTTCAATAAGTCATACTTCCGTGAAAATACTTCTGAGCACACATCACAATTATATTGCTTGATAGGTCTATGAATCTTTCTATGCTTTAATAGGTCATTATTGCTTGAGAACTTTTCATTGCAGACATCACAAGTATATTGCTTGAGAGGATTATGAATCTTATTATGCTTTAATAGGTCATTCTTGCTTGAGAACTTTTCATTGCATACACCACAAATATATTGCTTGAGAGGTTTATGAATCTTATTATGCTTTAATAGGTCATTCTTGCTTGAGAACTTTCGTTGCATACATCATAAATATATTGCTTGATATTTCTATGAATATTTTTGTGTTGGCGTAACTCGTGCTTCCGTGAAAATACTTCAGCACATAAATCACAATTATACATCAGAGGGGTCTTTAAATGAATCTTCCTATGATTTAATAAATCACTCTTTTGAACAAATTGTTTTTCACAGATGTCACACATAAAAGGTTTTTTCTCCAGATGAAATTCCTTATGTCTAATTAACATAAACTTTCGGGAAAAAGACTTGCTACAAACATCACAAACAAAGGGTAACTTCTGTATCTTCAGTTCTGATGAGGTGGGTTTGACTTCATAATTCGAAAAGGGAGCTTCTTTGGTTATGTGCATGTCGTAATCCTTTAATCCTGGTGATAGGGGTTGACTAATCATCTTGGAATCACTTAGCAAAGAAGTATGTATGGTTTGTTCCATAATAACTTTAATGTAAAATAATAATACTGAACAGTCAAAAGCGTCTTCACACGATGGTGTCAGTGCATAGAATAAGGAAATTATCTCATTCCACGCTAATTTATACCATCATAGGGGGCGCTCGTGTGCATATAACAGCATATGTGATTGGTTCATTAATAAACATATGTGATTGGTTAATCGAGTGATTATAAATTTTACTTTCATATTGTCTTAAAGGGAGAAATATTATAAATCGTTATTCAGTTTCGTCTGTTAAAACGTGTGTTTAATGAATAAGGGATCCTTAATCACAAAATGATTTTCTTCTATCCTTTAGAAATATGTTAAAATTATTTAAACTTTGATCTTTCTTTCAATATATGTGTGAGGGAAAAAAAAAAACTTGCGAAAGTATTTCTTTTATTTCATTAGAAAATGTAATATATATTTGAGTAGTTTATATATATTAGTTGAACACTATATAGAAAAGTGTATAATTATATTCGCTTTATTCAAACCCTTCAAAAATATTTTCACCTTGAAACAGGACCCTTCACAAATATTTTCCAAGTGCTAAATCATTTGAATATTATACTTTATGCAAAGAAATGTCTAAAAATGTGATAAAAATATTAAAAGTTTTGTGGAATAAATGAAACTTGATAAATTCTCAGTTTAATTTTCTTTCGTAAATTATGAAATGGATATATTTTTAATCCCATGCAGATTTGTAAAATATACTTAATTTTTGAAGGACACCCTGTATTTTTTAGTCTTATAAGTGTAATTGATTTTATAGGACTCCCTGTATTTATTTTTTAACGTAACTTACTCGAAGGGGCCTGAATCTTTCATATACCCTCAATAATTTTACAGTAATTGATTAATTCTTTATTATTATTTTTAAATAATCCTCGCTAAATCTAATACCCATACAAAAAATTATTTTAACCTACCCCAAAATAACCTTATCCATTTTCAAAAGGGTTTTAATTTTGTGTGAATACCATAAACAATTGCGTGAATCACCTACGTTAAAACTCGATCGAACATGCATTATCAGTTAGCTTATCCCACAGGGGTGAGTCATGCGAATGTTTAGATACGCTTGTCTGAAAGTGTATGTTTTAATGTGAACTTGGGTAAAGGCCCTTTCAGGGGAATTAAAAAAAAGGTGGGGGGGAGGGGCAATCTTATGCTATTACATTATTCTCTTTATAATGTGTGAAGAGGGCTAAATGCTGTTTTTTTAAGGGGACCTGCAATAAATAATAGATTTTGTAAAATTTTTGTAAGCTCTCTGTATTTTGTGGTATTTTTAGCCTAACGATGCTCAAAGGGCCTTTTAGAAAAAAATAGGAGCTGTAGAATTTTTAGTTGCACTTTCGTAAAGGGGGTGGGGGAGCTATTCAATTTAGTGCAGTATAATTCATACGGGACCCTGCGTTTTTTAAAATAACATGTATCGAATTCATTAACCGATTTAATTAAAACCCATCTCTTACACCAAAAATGTTTAAATTCTTCAATTGAAATTAATTCATTTCTTAATTACTATTTTTAATTAATTATTCATTCACTTCGACTATTCTACTACATACTCTAATATTCAAATTGCTTATTCTATTTAAGAAAAAAAATCTCGCAAAAATTTCTTAAGTTCTCCAATTAAAATTAATTAATGACCATTTTTAATTCATATCTTTACTTAATTATTCACATCTACTGCATACTCTAATATTCAAACTGCATTTTCTAGTTGAGAAAAAAAATCTCGCGAAAATTCTTAAGTTCCTTAATTACTATTTTTAATTTATTTCTTAATTATTCATTCACTTCTACTGCATACACTCATATTCAAACTGCGTACTATAGTTGATAAAGAAAATCTCGCGAAAATTCTTAAGTTCTGCAATTAAAATTAATGACCATTTTTAATTAATATTTTTAAATATAATTTTCATTCACAAACCGAAAAAAATATTTTCCACCCCACCATACTATAGTTGAAAAAAAAAAGAAATTTTGCTTCGAAAAATTTCTAAGTCTCGCAATTAAAACTAATTAACATTAAAACATTAATTTCTATTTCGCTAAAATAAATCCGTTGAAATTCACCTCGTACTGTAGTAGACATTTCTCCACGAAAAAAAAAAAAAAATTATTTTTTGCTTTGAATTTTCTAAGTCCCCCAATTAAAATTAATTAAAATAATCTCCCCGTCTTACAGTAGAAATCCTTATCGCCACCCACCGCTGCTCATGCTCTTATCGCCACCTTCACCTGTTCCTCCTGTGCTCCACCGTGCACAGCTCCACAGCTCCACAGTGCTCCACCGCTGTCCACCGCACCTCCACCGCCACCGCTGCTCGACTCAGGTGATGCTGAACCCTCTTATATATGATACTGACGTATACATGAGAACTCTAAAAATCGCATTAAACAAATCGCCACAATTCATAACTCGCTGTTCGAATTGCAATCAGCGGACGACCTTTTCATCGGCCAATCACAACTGCCCAGTTGACTTCTAGCTGTGCCTACAATTCTATCAGCTACCAATCACAACTGCCCTCCAATGGTGTTTGACTTGTAGTGGGAGATTTCTGATGTCATTTGAAACAAAAAACGCTGCAAAACATGGAAAAAATGTTAAAAAACGCATAAAAATGAAATTAAAAGAAAAATTCTAATAAAAAAAAATTGGCATAATAAATAATCCGTCTTTCCCTTTTAAAATTATGATTTTTATCTGTAAAGAATTAACAACTTTCTCCAAGCTCAAAAGAGTTTTAAAAAAATGACGATTTTGAGCGTATCTGAGGTTGAAATGGAAGCAACCACAGAACCAATCAAGCATTTTACGCAAAATTACTCAGTGTCGAAGGAAAAAATTCGCCAAAAAAATCAAATCGCTATACGAATTTCGCATAAATTTTATTAAAAAGAGCATAAAATTTACTGTATTGGGCTAAAAAATTGGAACCGGATTCTGGTTACTAATGTGGGTAAATCGCAGCTAAACGTCAGAAAACACTAAAAATCGCATTTTTAAAATCACGATTTTTTATCTGTAAAGAATGATCAACTTTCTCAAAGCTAAAAAGAGAAAAAGAAATGACGATTCTGAGCTTATCTGAGGCTGAAATGGAAGCGCAACCACCGAACCAATCAAGCATTCTGGTAAAATTTCTTAGTGTCGAAGGAAAAAAATTCGCCAAAAATTCAAAAATGGCTGTACGAATTTCACATAAACTTTATTGAAAAGAGGATTAAATTTACTATATTGGGATTAATAAAAGATTGGAACCAGATTCCCGTTACTAATGTGGAAAAATCGCAGCTAAACAGGAAAAAACACTAAAAATCGCATTAAAATTTAAATTAAAAAAAAATTAAAAATTCCAAAATCTGGCTTCAAGGTGCAAAACTACATGCATAGAAGTACCTTCCCACCAAATTTTGTAGCTCTGCGTGCAGCGATCTCTTCAGAACACAGCGGAGAAACATACAGATACACACACAAACTTCCTTCTTCATTATAGTTGGAGATTACATTATTTAAAGCTGTTAAAAAAATATTAATAAATAAGAACAAAAAATCATGCATCAAGTATAGGTTATGTAACACTTTCCAACACTTCCAATATACTTTACAAATCTTTACCGTTTAATACGGTGAAAGATGATAGTAAACAACTTAGAAAAAGCATAACATACAAAAAACCAATTTCAGGAATTGCCAACAATATGTAAAAAATATCCGAATTAATTTGTGTATCCCTCTATATGATAGATTTGTATATATACTATATAAAATGCTAACATTTTGTTCAGATCGTAAACGCATAGCGCAGTTTAAAATTCCCCTTCTGGAAATTCCGTCGATTTCCGTTTTCTCGAGAATTTTTGTGCTTCCTGTATAAGATATGTAGAATTTATATACACCGAGGAATAGGTAAAAAATTAGTTAAATTTACAAATGCGTTCCGCAACTGAAAGCGCACTTCCAGCAATTATTGTTAACATATACAACTTTAACTGAATTCTTTTGTTTGTCCCTGTAAATGAGCGATGAATGCTATGCACACAGTATTCTATAGTAAGCACCGTGTAATTCAACTCAGTGATAAATATCAAATTCAATACGTTTGAAATAGTATAACATCATTAAAAAAAATCCGCAACATGATTTTTCCCCGATAGATCGTAATATAACGGAATTATTTTGAGTGTCTCTGTAAAGTAATTATAAGCGCAACACACTTCATTTTCAATACCGAACATGCCATAGTAAACATCAGTAACATATATCAATTCCGGGACAATACGAATATATTTACGCGAGTTCGAGCACGGACAGACAGACAAACCGAATTCATAAACACTTTTCAACTATCTTGAAACTGTTAAAAATAAAGAATAGAGTCCCGCTCAACAACGTGAATTTTTCCGTTTTTTTTTTTTTTTTTTTTTTTTTTCCTTTTTAAAAAAAATATATTTAGAATTATAAAAGAATGACAATTTTTTCTGATTGTTATGTATAAAATCAATACAAAACACGGACTTTGACATCATTTTCCGATTGATATTTTGCCTTCATATTCAAAATAAAAGTTTGTTTTAGTATCTGAATCGGAATATCTGTAAATAATTTCGTGAATTAAAAAATATATATGTATGTTTTTGAGAATGTACCAGAAAATAAAGTTTAGACTCTATCTGAGAATGTATAACTGGAACCTATCTCCTATTTGGTAATCACCTTTCTCCCGTCCCGATGAGATATCATTTTCCCTCACTATTCACCTGGGACCTGGGACAAAGAGTGCCTACTGTAACGACGGATGTTGCAATCGGTAAGGTGTATATTTTTCATATTGATTGGCACTTTAATGGTATTTACTAAGCTTATAATTGACAGCAAACTGGCCCTCCTACCTAAAATAAAACCATGTCTCGTTGGCCAGAGTTGAAAATGAGGGTGATAGGTTTCCCGCCGGGTGATTGATTAGCAACAAAATTACTGCCCCAATTTAACCTCTCTCAAAAAGCTTTCGAAATCTAAAAATTAGAGTAGCACATTTGTTTATTATTAATACTTACTGCTATCATTATTCAGACATTTTAGGTCTACGAATGCTTATAAGACTGCATCAGCATCGATTACGAAAAAAAAAAAGAATTTTATTAAACTGTAATCTTTTATCAATACTTTAAATAGATCATTAATTTTCATCGAATGCTTTAGATCAAAACAAATGATAAAATCAGGACTGTTATGTTATTTTTTTTTATTAAATACAAACTTGAAAGAATAAAACAAACTGTGTGCAATTATTATTTTTCTTAAACATTATTGATGTAAACAAAAAGGGATCGTGTTTCACAAGACTGATTGTACATTTTGTTTAAACATGGAAATATTTAAAATGAAAAATAGTTTCTAAAAATACTAACTATTTATCCACAATGGAGTAGTTTGGAGGTAATATTTCGACCCATTACTCATAAATGTGATGAGGGTAGGGAAAAACGTAATACTGTATGTTCTTACATCTTGAAGTTGTGAAAATTGCATACCTTTCATTTAGATTTTACAATCACGTATGTACCTAATATAACATAAAACGGGGTTCTGTCATTATTTTTTTTTCCGTTTACAAATTGGCACAAAAATGATACCTTCTGTTTATTTATTTATATTCGTAAATGCACAATGCACATATATTAACATAATAATAATATTATTATTATTAATAAACATACTAAACTTAAGTAATGTTATATACTTAATACTTGCTGAGTTTAAAATTTGCTTTTAACATTACGTTCTGTTTATTTATTTATATTCGTAAATGCACAATGCCCATATATTAACATAATAATAATAATATTATTATTAATAAACATATTAAACTTAAGTAATGTTATATACTTAATACTTGCTGCGTTTAAAATTTGCTTTTAACATTACGTTCTGTTTATTTATTTATATTCGTAAATGCACAATGCCCATATATTAACATAATAATAATAATATTATTATTAATAAACATATTAAACTTAAGTAATATTATGTACTTAATACTTGCTGCGTTTAAAATTTGCTTTTAACATTACGTAACAACATAAAAAGTATTGAAAAGAAAATACCATTCAATTACCAAAGACTAGTATAACCTCTTGAAGTTCCCCTCATTTTATCATATGTCTCAGTAAGTATGTAAACTTACAGTAATATGTATGATATAGAATCATATATATTTTGCGTTTTACTCTAAAATTTAATTTTCCTATCTTAAAGTTTCTCTATGTGAATTAATTTCTGTATTCAAAATCTTTTTATTCTTTAATCCGAAAAACAATCATTTCTTCCTAGCTAAAATGTTCCCAGATATTTCTTCGTAACATTAAATGTACGTTACTCTCATGCGGTTTCGATTCGAATATTAATGTACTACAGATGACCGTAACATATGTTGTTTTGTCTTTCTTCGTATTTTGTGTTAAATGCAGGCACCGTTTTCATAATTTGACTGCTGCAAAAATATGCACTATAAACTCTTTTCGTTAGATTATAATAACACATGCCTAACTTTCCCAAAACAACGCTCTGGTGTACGTTAAAAATCACAAGAATTGATGTTCCGCCAAATTATGGCATCCTTTCATTTCTTATTCAAAAAATGCTCAATATTGGTTGACTTCACACCATAATATGCATATGCATTCAAATCTATCTTGAATTAATGTACCGATCAAATTAAATTGTTAATGTAAAGGAATGCAGTTATTAGTAATAGTTACGTTCATTTTAGCACGTTTAAACACGTTGCTGTATCCTAAAGTCTCTTAGTGACGTGAAGGAATGCAGTTAATAAACTCTCTATTTTTAATACGTTACTATGAGCTCAGCTTTGCAACACTTTTATTTTTACATATATTGTACATTTTGATGTATTTTATAATATATGTAAAGAAGAAAGTGTTGCACGATTGCGCTCATATAAATAATTGAGGTAAAATTAGGAGAAATTGCGTATTTTTCATCAAAAGTTACGAATAATACGAACTTTGAGCTTGTGTAAGTCATATAAATCCGAACAAAATACAAAAAATATTGTCAAAATCGTACAGGATAAACCTTCTAATATTAAAAAGTGAAATAATTAAGTCAGTATAACAAAATCGAATTTTAGTCTTATTGCATGGGCCAAAAACACGGCTTATGGACCCTGATCCTTTCGAATCCATACCAGAAGTTTCATAAAGACATTTTTGCTTTATTTAATGACAGACATATCGCGATTCTAAAAAGTAAAAAAAAAAAATTCTCAAAATTTCCGATATTAATTCGGCATTTCTGAATGAAAAAGAAGGCCAATTTTCCAACCTAGTTGAAAAGTGTTTATGACTTCGGTTTGTCTGGCCGTCTGCCGTCTGTCCGTGCTCTAACTCCCGTAAATATGCTCGGATTTCCTTGCAACTTTTATATGTTATTGTCGCTATCTATAGCACGTTCCCTATTTCAACTGAAGTGTGTAGCACTTATAGTTTTTTTTTTACAGGGACACTCAAAAGATTTCCGTTACATTACGGTCTATGGGGAAAAATCATTTACGGTTTATTTTAATGGTGTTACACAATTGCAAACACATTGTAATTAATATATATCACTAAGGTGTATTAGAAGAAGCTTAATATGGAATAGAGTGTGCATAGCACTTACAGTTAATTTACAGGGACAGTCAAAAGAATTCCGTTACATTACGTCTATGGAGAAAAATCGTCTGTGGTTTATTTAAATAATGTTTCCCTATTTTAAACGGATTGAAATTTATATATATCACTAAGGTGCATTACAAGAGGCTTACTACAGAATATTGTGTGTGTAGCAGTCATCGTTCATTTACAGGGACACACAAAAGAATTCTCTACTGTCTGTTAACAATAATTCCTGGAAGTGCGTTTTAAGTTACTGAACGCGATTTTAAATTTAACTCGCTTTTTGATTATTACGTGGTGTGTATAAAAATTCTGTAGATCATATACAGGACAGCACAAAAGTTCGCAAACACATTTCCGTTTATTGACAGAAACTCCAGAAGGAGAATTTTAAACTGTGCTACGCGTTTCTTAACTGAACTAAAATTTAGCATCCTATGTAGTATATATACAAATCTATAGATCATATACAGGACTGAATAAAAGTATTCGGATATTTTTCCGTATATTGTATACGTTGAAAATTCTTGAAATTCTGTTTTTAAATATGTTATGCGTTTTCCAAATTGTTTACTTAGATATTATCTTTCAGCTTATTAAACGGTTTGATTTGTAAATTTATTTTGGAAGCGTTGGAAAGTGTTACATAATCTATGCTTGACGCATGATATTTCGTTCTTGTTTTTTTTTTTTTTTTTTTTCATTTACTGCTAATTTTCAAGTAAATCAATACTTAAGTTTTAGGTAATTTGAACCATCAACAAAATTTCCTCTTTTTATCGTTTGATGAATTAGATTAAGCGATTAATGCATCCAATTTTGATTTCTTTGGGTTTTAAGTGATATCTCAAAAAGTGCCATCCAGGAAAAAAAATTACATCCTGTCAAAAGTATAAATATGTAAAATTAATTCGCAAGTTTTCGCATTTTTTTTCCCCCATGATTTCAAATTTCTAATGTTTCTGCTTCAAAATGTATTTCAGCGTGGAACTCGTTGATATTACATTAAGCATTAAGTTTTATATATACTAATATTATAAAGAAGAAACGTTTGTTTGATTTTTTTGTTTGTTTGTAGGGGGTAATCTCTGGAACTACCGAACCGATTTTAAAAGTAATGGCAGTAAATTGAAGGTGACACCCCCTGCTTCAACATAGGCTAAATTTTCGTCAGTGCCAAAGTCCAGAGGGGGGGGGGGGGTGCAAGAGCGGAAAACATTCTCAAATTGGGATTTTTATGATACTGAAGGAGCTAGAAATTTGAAATTTGGCATAGTAGTTACTTATAAGATGTAAATGCTCTCTAAAAATAGATTCTAAAAAAGTTCGAAATTGAAAAGGATAAAATGAAAGAAAAGCATCATAAAAATTTTCTAAATTAAGATTTCTATGGAATTGTTAAGCATAGAAATTTGAAATTTGACATGTCTGCTACTTTTAACACGCAAATGCATACACAAGAGTGTTTTTTTTTTTTTTTTTTTTTTTTTTTAATCGAAATTTAAGAGGGTGAAGGAGAAAAAAAAGTTCTAAATTGCGATTTATGCGATACAGTTGGTACAGAAGCTTGGAAATTTACATGATGTTTACATTAAAAATGTAAATGCTCGCCAAGAACGGTTTCTGAAAAATTCGAAATTTTAAGCGTTAAATGAACGGAAAACGTTCTAAATTACTATTTAGTTGGATTTATTTGGGTTAGAAACTTGAAATTTTGCATAGTGGTTACTTTTAACATACAGATGAACAGTATAAACAGTTGATTAAAAATTAAAAATTTAAAGGTGTGAAATGAGCTGAAAACGTCCTTAATTGCGGTTTATTCAAAATTGTTAAGGATAGAAATTTAAAATTTGACATATCTGTTATGTTTAAGACGTAAAGGCTCGCAATAAAAAAAGGCTTTTATAAAATTCGAAATAAGTGTGCAAAAGCAAAAAATGTTCTAAAATTGCGATGTTTGGCATTGTGCTGAGCTAGAAGCTTGAAATTTAGCATGATTTTAATACGTAAGTGAAGACTAAAAAGGATTTCTAAAAAATTTGAAATTCAAAAGTGTAAAATGAACAGGAAGCATTCTAAAAACTTCTAAACTATGATTAATCTGAAATTGTTAGTGATAGAAACTTCAAATTTTACATGTCTCTTACTTCAGAGATATAAATTCATCCACAGAATGGTTTTTAAAAATTCAGAATTTTTAAACTGTGCGGGAACAAAATATATTCTAAAATTGTGATTTCTGCGATATAGTTGTAATAGAAGCTTGGAATTTGGCATGGCGATTACATTTAAGATATAAATTCTCTTCAACAACGGTTTCAAAAAATTCGAAATTTCAAATAACAAATGAAGTGAGCGAGAAACCTTCAACATATATTCTAAATTACCATTTATTTGGAATTAATTTTAGTTTTTCTCATTCATTTAAATCTCATGTTCGCCTAATGCAGTATAAGAATGAACTTTACTCAAAATGTGACTTAATTAGTAATTTTTGAATTATCTGTGGCAATAAAATTTCCTAATAAAAATCGACACACAAATACCACTTCACAATTACTTCAACAACTACGCGATCAAAGCCACGGGTTTTATATGATAATGCTTTAAAATCAATGGGTGTGCAAATAAATTAATTGTGAGCCACATGTAATGTGATATGTCAGAGTTCCTGTTCTGATAAGCTTGACTTACTAAATGCATGTCCAGACATCCGTAATCGCCCTCCTACTTTAATATACAGGGTATCTAATTATAAGTTGAAAGCTGATTTTTTACTACCTAGATTTTCAGAATTACACACTGTGAGTTGGTCCGCAGAAATTTCCTCTCGGTCTTAAATTTCACCTGAATCATATAGCCGCTACATAAGTAAGGCACTATTGATAGATCGTCGAGTCAGCAGATACAGAACATTTTCGGGGAGGGGGGGGGGGGAGGCTAAGATAGCAAAATTCGACCATTTCGTTTCGCAATCTACGGACACTTAAAAAAAAATTATATTATATCGGTTGACGACGGGTGGGGAGAAGGGGGAAATGGACACCTAACCACTTCCCCGCTCAATCCGCCCTTGATAAAAACTGGCATAGTTTTAAATTTTCAATCTCCAATTCCGCGTTCAGTGAGGTTTATGGTATATGCGTCATGACTCCAGCAGAATTATTTTTTATTCGGGTTGTTTGAGCTAAGCACATATATACTACACTCTGATCTCCATTGAACACTTTACGTATAGAATTTATACTCACTTTACAAGGCTAAACAAACAAACAAGCGTAAAAAAGATATAGCATAAAATGTGTAGCTTAATGTATCTGTTCGTTGTGTTGGAAAGTGTGTAATAATCTATTGCGTGAGACATGACTTTATGATTTTTTGGACTGTCTGTCCATTCGTGCTCCGGCTTTCGGGAAAACATTGACAAATAAAAACCACAATATTTGTATATGTCATTAAGGTAGTTTTCAAATTCATTGCTCAACAATGTGGAACTTTTTTAAACTCATATTTAAACTTAAAGGCATAAAATTGGCAAGCCTAATTATTGAAACGATTTGCAATCGAATAGCGTTTGGCAAATAAATTACCTATCGAGTGATAAGCGATTGTTGTCACGTGACAAGTATTTCCCTTTTCTCGCGTTTCCACGTAGGGAATTCAGTTTAAAACGCCGACTTTGACAACATTTTAAGAAAGCTCTCTGTCTTTACCAAAAAATGGAAAACGTCTTTTGATTACATAGTTTCTGAATAACAACACCTGCCAATTTCATGCGTTTCTGGACAAAAATGAATTCAGAAATGTGTCAGTAAGCACATCCCTTTGATTTGAGAAGAGTCGTAAGAAATACTATACAGCATGTTCCTTATTAAAAAAATGCTATATCTAGATTTTATAGTTTTTACACGGGGTACACAAAAGAATTTGGACACATTACGGTCTAGTGGCAGAATTTATTTGAAGTAAATTTTGATCATGTTTTTCTCGAACAAATTCAAAGAAATTTATTTAATCTTTAGCATTGGATGAAAGTACAGAATATATTTCGAAAAACTGAAGGTGGATAAAAGCAATAAGTAAAAATAATTGGAAAGTGTTTTATAATCTATGCAATCGACATTATTTTTCTTTATTGTTTTGTTCGTATATGCTATCAACAGGAATTAGGCACAGATGGAAAATCACCAATTATATATATATATATATTTTCATTAAAAAAATAATTTCTAGCCATCTAACTATAACTCATTTTAAAATGGGAAAAAATGATTTAAAAAAATACAACTTTTAACATTACAAATTTCAATAGATATATTGTATTCAAGACATTGAAACATAATACATATATTATATACTAGCTGTTACCCGTGACTTCGTTCACATATCATTAAAAGAAGAATAAATGCATTAATTAAGCAAAATATTTTATTCCTGATCATTAGAAACGTAAATAATTAACTAACTCTTTATCACATTCCAAAGTAGACAGTACAGTATTTCTATGTTATAGAGGCCTTGATATAACTAAGTTTTAAAAAAGTGAAATTTTGTGACAAATAATCACGAAAAGGAAACTGCAACCAATGAAAAAAGGCGGGCCAAATAAAATCATGGAAATCGGCGAATTGTGTAAAAACATATGTGAAGTTTACCTGGTAAACCATTTTACTTGAAACAATTTGATAGCCATCCTTCAAAGATAATAGAAATAGTATATTCTTTTTCATTAAATTAAATTCTTGTGAATAGGGAGCAATAATTGTAGACCTAAATGCAAGGAGCTTAAATTTGCCTCCTTGATTTAATCTATAACTGAAAAATAATCTTTATTTCTAAATGAAAATATGTTGACAGACGATTTTTGTTCTCCAGAATAAATTGATTCATGAAGTTTGAATATGTGAAAATACGTTTTTATTTAAAAAAAAAATTACTGTAATCAAGATTTTTTTTTCTTTCACCATCTATTCAAAGTGAAAATAAATTCTTTTTTTCAGTTTTATTGAGAAAAAATATATTAATCCGTTTTATTTCTTCTTTTTTATCCACAAAATTTAGTTGCCATTTTTAGAGAAACTTCGTTAAAATTTACAAATAATAATAATAATAATAATAATATCTCGGAATTTAAGTCATTTTTTTTTTAAATTCTGAGAGTTTATGACATCCTCGGATCAATGATAACCGGTATTAAGTAAATCGCGTTGCGTTCGACAATCTGAAAGGAGTAGTTGCAAAATACAAACAGGCGGCGGTTATATTTTGATATAATAGATTCATATTTATTTTTATTTTCCTAATAATCATGGTGTGGTTTTTGGCAAAAAACTCTCATATGTATGTAACTGATATTCATGCTTAATAATCGGTATAGATAAAGAAAATATTTAAATTTTTCGTTTTAAAAATTGTGTGAAACTCATCTACTTTCTAAACTTACCTATCCTTGTATTATTAATGTAAGGAATTGATCCACGCTCCTTGTAAAACACATTCCCGTTTTATTTCATATATGACGTCACTTTTTCCTCAGAGAAATCTCTTTTTAATGGCATAATTCATGTTAATTTTCTTTATCTGGCAATCAGGACGTACATTTTAGCGGAAAACTCACATTTGTATGTAGCTGGTATTAAAGCTAATTATTAATCAGTATCGATAAAAAATATTTCAGTTTTTCATCTTTAATGTTACGTCCATTATCTATCTACTTTCATTATACATTGGTATTCATGCTCCTTGTATTATTATGAATATTTGAAAATACATGTTTTATTTATGACGTCATATTTGTCCAAGCCGAGGAGGATCCTTTTCATAGTTCCATGGTCCAAGCGAAATCTATTTTTAAAAATATAATTATTGTTCATTTTTCCTTTTAATTATAACGCAGTTTTTGATAGAAAAAGGTCTTTTTAATGTAACCGATATTCATACTTCATCATAATAACAAATACTCCATATTTTTCTTTCAAATATCACAGAAATTCACCTTTTTTTGAATTCTTTTTAATTTTCAGTTTTCACGTGAAAGTCGTGCAATTGAAAATTAATTGTTGAGGAAAAATTATTTTTCTGTGTTTTTATTTATTGGCAACGATCAAAGCCCTAACAACGATAAAGTAAAATGGTTAAATTGTATGGAAAAATGTCCATTTATTCTCTATGAAAATAACAAAATTTTCAATTATTAAGAAAAGTATTTGAATAAAATAAACAAAAACAAGCCTATGTTCATTTCCGAGTTATAATCAACCTATATGCAAAGATACAGGTTCATTAAATTCTCCATTTTGACGCTGGCTTCAGCCTAACATTTGCACACAATCAGATTTATAATATTATTAGGATAACAAAATTCAATTATTGTTATTAAATATAACAATACATAATTCAAACAGTATTTATATTGTTTCAATTATGTTTATATATGTATATAATTGGTGTTTTATGATCCGAATGACGTCTATAGATTTCTAGATAAATAAGGACGTATATTAGTTCACGGTAAAAATAAAAACTGTAAGCAAAAGGGGATACATATACAGGGGTCGGATATCCAACTCTCGACGAGCGTGAAAATGTTCTAGCACTGGATATGTGTCACCTCTGCTGTGACGTCAAATTGACGTATGGGGGCAGATATACAGGGGGCGGATATTCAATGCTCTCATTAAAAGTAAAATGTCCTAGCATTAGATATGTACCCCCTTGATATGTATCCCCTTTGCTCTGACGTCAAAATGACGTATGGGGGCAGATATCCAGGAGTTGGATATCCAATGCTCTCCTGAAAAGTAAAAGGTCCAAGCATTGAATATGTGACCCCTTGATATATGTCCCCTTCTGCTATGACGTCAAAATGACGCATGGGGATACATATACAGGGGTCGGATATCCAACTCTCGACGAGCGTGAAAATGTTTTAGCACTGGATATGTGTCCCCTCTGCTGTGACGTCAAAATGACGTATGGGGACAGTTATACAGGGGACTAAGGCTCCTATAACTCGGGCTGACTCGCGCCTCCATTTAATTGCTCAAGCGGACGCCTGACTTGAAGTCTTATCGCGTAGATGGCGAGTGAATTTAGTTACTTAATCCCATGCAAAAATATAAGAATAAACAGCTAAGATATTTAATAGTGCCATACATTAAAAAGTAAAAAAAACAAACAAACAAACAAAGGGAACAAAAAAAAACATGTAATTAGGCTTTTGTATAAAAATTTGTATTAAAATTAAAAATTCATTTTCATGAATTAATATTTATTGATTTGCTTTACATGAATAATTAAGAATGACAATATAAATTTAACAATTTCTAAATTTGATTCAATGTGAAAATATATATACCATGCATTGGACTCTGATATTTTTATTACTTTCAGTATGAAGTTAAGTTGTGATATAATTTGTTATTAATAAAAGAGTCTTAAAATGTTAATATTTTATGGAATAAATTTCGTAAGTTAAATATTCAGTTTTTACAATTTAATCGCATGTAAATAATCCTTATTAAAAAAAAAAAAAAAAAAAAAAAAAGAGCCCCACCAGTGGCTGAGAGGTTGTGCTCTCGAAGCTGGTAGACGGGAGGTGCTGGGTTCGATCCCAATCGCGCCCGTCGGCCTAACCGTTCGGAGTTTTCGTGGTTTTCTTCGAGCCGTGGATTCATCCATGCGTAAATACGGGTTAGGTTCCCTTAGAAAGACCCCCACGAAGGGCACTCCCCCCGGGCCTATATCCCAAGTGTAGATAATTGGCCGTCAATAATCAACCCAACCCAACCCTTATTAAAAAAACGAAAAAACAAAAAAATTAATGATGAAGAATGAGAACCTTCCGCGTTTCGAATGATTTCTGTTTTCTTTTAATTTTATCTCAATCTCCCCCCCCCCCCCCCCCTACAATCCAAAAATTTCAACCAACCCTGCACGTAAAAGTTAAAAGTTTGTAAAACTTATTTTTTTGTTTGCTCATTTATTACTTTATTGAACAATAAATAACCAATTATTTAAATTCTACCTTTTCGAAATTACCGATCTCGCCTCACCCTCTCGAACTGAGCATTCAAAGTTTAAATTTGTTAAGTCTGTTCTCAAATCCAAAGAAACGACTTTCTGACATATTTCTGAATTCATTTTTGTTCAAAAACACATGAAATTAGCAGGTCTTCTTAAGATTTTTCAGAAAATACTGTCAAAGTGGGCGATTTGAATCGAATTCTTGACGCAGCAGCGCAACAAAGGGGAGAAGTTTGTCATCACTTGAGAAGGATCGCTTATTACTCGATAAGTAATTTATTCCATTGTTTAATGCAATTAAAGTTCTTATTTTAAAGAAATGTACAATACAAGTTGTAAATTTCCAACTGGACGAAAAATGTCCGGGCCTGGATTCGAACCAAAAAATCTGTGTATTCACGTATCCAGCGTTTACTGGATTTCCATTACCTGCGATCTTTTCTGTTGAGCTGATTAAAATATCAGACCAGATGCTTTGATCAATAAGGTTAACTGGATGAATTATGCCCTCCAGACTCGACCGGGATAGCTCAGTGGTAGAGCGTGGCGGCTTCAGCCAAGCGATCCCAGGTTCGAATCCTGGCCCGGACATTTTTCATCCAGTTGGAAATTTACAACTTGTATGATTGCTTTACCAATTTGAAATAATTGCGTTAAAAAAAATAAAAATAAATAAATGTACAATAGTTGAGCAACCATTATACTACTCTTTAAAATAAACACTTTAAACAACCGAAGTCGGGGAAAAAAATGCGATGTAGATTTAGGTCTGGTTTTTAAAAAATATATCTAATTTTTTTTTTAATTTTGTAAAAAATGGCTACTTTTTGTATTTTTTAAGACTTTTTCTTTGTTAAAACTTTTTTTTTGTAAAAGCTTTTTTATTTTTATTTTGTAAAAACTTTTTTTTTTATTTTGTAAAAACTTTTTATTTTTATTTTGTAAAAACTTTTTTTTTTGTAAAAACTTTTATTTTTATTTTGTAAAAACTTTTTTTTTTATTTTGTAAAAAAAAAATTTATTTGTAAAAACATTTTTTTAACTTTGTAAAAACTTTTATTTATTTTTTATTTTGTAATTTTTGATTAATAGTTTTTGTGTTTGATATTTTTAGATACTTACAATTTATTATTTTCATTTAACGTATATTTAATTTCTACGATGTTTCTATGGTAAAAATTTTTGTGGGATATATAGTTGATAAGTGATAGGACATAAATTTTATCTTGAGATTTGAATTTTTGAATAGGAAACACAGTTCAAATATTATTTTACCGGCGTTTATGTTCAAATATTTTTCCGTTTCTGTGATATAAAATAACTTGAAATCATTGAAATTGTGTAAAACATCACTAAATGCGAATTAAATTGGACATTTGCTTGATAAATCTATATATTTATATGTATACATATGAAAAAAATGGGTAAAATACTAATATTACATCATCTAAGTTATGTTAAAGAAGGTATGTTAGCAGTATGTAAGTTCATGTTAAAATATTGTCTAATATTTGGTAATATGTATCGTTTTTATAAACTAGGCTATTTGAAATAAAATATGTTTAGATAAAATTAAAGTTTATATTCGTGCATATTCTGTTAAAACTGGAAAATTTAAAATGTAGTATTCGTATTCATGTAGATAACAATGTGATGTGCTAAATTAGATATGCGTAATCAGGGTAATCGTTCTACAAGTTCACATGGTTTCATGTAAAAGTTCAAGAAACGTATAACTAAAAGTGAATATCAATACTTATAACATAAATTTTAACTTGATGTTCAAATCTTTGAATAGAAAGCTCAATTCAAATATTATTTACCTGCGTCTGTATTAAATTATTTTTCGTTTTGTGATATGAAAATATTTTGTAATCATTGAATTGGTGTAAAAAATCCCTAAGTGCCAGCTAAAATTGGACATTTACTCAGTACATCCATATTTTTATATGTATATATCTGAAAGAAATGGGTGAAATACTATTAAATCATATAAGTTATGTTAAAATAGGTATGTGAAAGTATCTAAGTTCGTGTTAAATTGTTGCCTAATATTTGGTACTACGTATTGTTTTCATAAACTAGGCTATTTGAAATGAAAGTTTTTATTTAGGCATATTCTGTTAAAAGTGGAAAAATTTAAAAAGGTTCGTGTAGAAAAGAATGTTGTTTACTAAATTCGATATGTGTAAGCAGGGTAATTATTCTATAAGTTCACATGATTTCAGGTAAAAGTTTAACCCCTTCGCGACGAGCGTCCTTTACAGAATTTTTAATCTTTTACCATCGTTTTTTTCAAAACAGAAATTTTCGCCTAATTGAATCGCAGAAATGTATCATTGAATAAGGCAAAGCTTACTATAAAAAGTAACTGGTGGGAATAATCGAGGATTCTGAGCATCTTATGCGTCACGTATACGTGTCGCTCGTCCCCAAGGGGTTAAGAAAAGTAAAGCTATAAGTGAATATCAATACTTAGAATAATAGTTTAAGTGAAATTTTAGATAGTGGTATTTCTGTGATAGAAAAGATTTAATCTTATCATGGAAAATATTGGAAGTTAATTAATATAAAACTCATGAAAAACATGGTATAAAATCATTGGAATTGGGTAAAAATTACTAAGTATAAGTTAAGATTATTTATTTTATCCTATAAATTCTTATTTTCATATGTAAATTAGTGATGTAAACAAGAGTTTACATAATTACTGTTAAATTTTCACGCAAAAGTAATCTAAAAGTAAATACTTTCACTATTTCTCTGTACTATGGCGCAGCATGTCCCTAAAGGGACTTTGTGCCATAAAACCCCATTCAACCAACCAACCTGTACTATGGTCATCTAAGAGATAAAATTATACATCTTAGCGTAGAATCATATCGAAAGTTTGCGTAAAATTTATTAATTGATCTTTTTTCCTTAAAAATCGATATTTTCTTTTGTTTTGTGTAATTATTAGCATTCATTAAGAAGGTAGAAGAGGGTAAACTTTATTAAAATGTAGTACATTTCTATTTCAGTACGTGGATTTTTTGTAAACATTAATAGTGAATAATATTTACGTCGCTTCAGAGTGAAAATCGTGACACTACATGGTCTTTTGTTATGCTCCTACTTTTCTTAGAATGTGAGGGGGAGGGGAATTATTACCCCCTCAGAAATGCTACATTTTGAGAAAGAAAAAAGTTTGAGTATTGAGAATAAAGAAACAACTGGTTTTTATTTAAATATGGTTCTTATTTCAAGTCTAAATGATATAAAAATGTTATATTACGTACATCTAAACAGAATTAAATCAAGTATACACAGTAAAATTAGATAATTGGTTGTTAAAACTCTTATTATTGCACGGAAAATCAATTAATTAGGTAAAAAAAATTCAAATTTTGAATATTTTCTATGTATTACGGTTCAAAAACTAAAAAATATAAATGTAATTTCCTTTTATAAGTTGATAACGTCATCTTATAGTTGAAAAATTCTTTAAAAATCAGCTTTATTCCTTAAAATTTGATATTTTTCCATTCTTTTGTTTAATTGTTAAAACTCATTAGGGTGTTCAGCATTCAAAATTAATATATTTGTTTAATCTTCAACTTATAAGTTGATACCCTCGTCTTATAGTTGAAAAATTCTTATGAAATCAGCTTTTTTCGTTAAAATTTGATATTTTACATTGTTTTGTCTGATTAGTAGTACTCATTAATGTGATGATTGTTCAAAAAATAAAATATAAGTTTAAATTTAGTTGATAACGTCATCTTATAGTTGCAAAATTCTTAAGAAATCGGCTTTTTTCCTTAAAATTGATATTTTCCATTGTTTCGTCTAATTAGTAATACTCATTAAGATGTTTGTCACTCAAAATTAATATATATGTTTAATCTTCGGCTTATGATTTGATATCTTCGTCTTATAGTGGAAAAAGTCTAAAGAAATCGGCTATTTTTTCCTTAAAATTGATATTTTTCCATTGTTTCGCTTAATTAGTGATACTCATAAAGGTGTTTTTCATTCAAAATTAGTATATAAAATCAATATTCATCTTATAGTATGATAATCTTTTCCATTTAACCTCATCTTAGAGTTCTTATGTTCATCCCTCGTGTTACAATTCATATTTAATACTTTTTCCCGCTAGGGGGCGCTCGAATCGGTTTCGGTGGTAGTGGGGCGGGGGTGGACGGGAGGAGGGTGGACCGTCCACCTTCTTCCTGAGCCCGTAGCCCCGTTTTCCTACTACTTATCACTTTTCCTTCATTTTTGAAAAGGGCATATGCTAGTTATTAAATGTTGTAACAGAAATTGTTGCATAGCTACTGTGAGCGGTTGATCGAAAGATGAATAAAATATTTGATTAACTTATAAGATACTGTTTCTGTATTAAACTTTATGTACAGGACTATTATAATTAAAATTCACCTATTAGGAAGTCTCTAGTAATAGTACTAGAGCCCTAAACGAAACAAAATTTCACTAGTATCTGTAGTTAAACTGTAAAATTTGAAAAAAAAGCAGCGGTCTGTGAGACCGCTAACAGCAGTTAATGATTAAAGTTTGGAATTCTTAATGTTAAATTACAAAACAGATTGCAATGCGGGTAGTCTTTTAAGAATTACTCAAGAACTACTTGAGATGTAATTTTGGATTCGCATATTTGAAGCTTCTTAGAAACTGATTTCATTTTAAAATGTATAGGTTACAATTTATAATGTTTTTGAAAATATATATGTTTTTCGAAATAAATTTTTGAAAAAAGTAAGAATCGTAAACTATGGATTTTTTAACAGAAATCAAATTTTAGAAGCTTCAAATATGCGAATGTCAAATTACAGCTCATTCTGCTAGGTATTTTTTTAGGTACACTTAAATAATAACCCGCAGTGCAATCTATTTGTTAACGATCACAAATGAATTTAACATTAGGTGTTAAAAACAATAAACATTCCTAACTCCTAAAATACGTGACTAAATAACTCCCAGTTTGGTATATCCTAAGATAAAATTTACCAAAAGAGTCAAATATGATGTCAAAATTAGGTTTTCGTATTGAAAATTTCAGAGTTTGGTATACTTTCCATATGAAGATTACCCATAAGTCTATTTTTATTTTACATAAAATGTAAACAAACATAATTTCCAGTCTAATGGCTATTTCCGTTTTGTTTTTTCTGTGACAATAAGGAGATTAAAGTGTATAGGGAATATTCTTTTATTTTTTTTGACCGATTGTAGACAGTAATACTTTGCGTTTTTAGTCGTCGTATCGTGTTTTTTCTTTTTTTTTTTTTAGTTACAGAAACTATGGAGTTCAGCCCCCTATAAAGTAAGCTTGTCAGCCCCCTTCTAGACCCCGAAGGCTCTAAAACACCCTAATTTGATCTGTTCTAAAAATATTACCTCAATACGAAGACTAAATGATATTCTCACGTCCAGTGTTCCACATGTATTGCATTGGGAAAATTATTAATAAAATTGAATTTGTTTTTTAAACTAAGTCTCTTTCCTATGATTTCTACACCAAACACAATAAAAACAGTACTTACCCCTAAAGATGTCTTCTTTTTACCATTGCTTCCACTATACATTTTAGAAAGAATACGTTAATATTCAATCGCATCATATCGTAAAAGATAAATTTCCGGTTTCATTTAAATTCAGTATAAAATCAACCTTAAAGTTTTCACTTCCGGTAAATACGTAAATGAGCGAAAACACAATGCAGACCGTTATATACAGACACACGACGCTAATCACTTCCTCTCTCGAAGTCATTTTAACAAATGATACGTCACTCTCACGATACCTCTCTTTAATCACTTAAAATCTCGACATTCATATATAGCTTCTTGGCTTGATCAGTTAAACGTACCAGAAATTATTAAGTCAAGAAGCTATTTTGCAGGTTCAAACCCCAGTGAAATCTTTTCAAGAAAACCTATTTTTAATATCTGTTATTGCATTCCCTTCCGATAGAGGGCGCCGCCAAAAAAAAAATTGATCTCCGTTTCGCCTTCAAACTGAAAGTCCATTCTAAAATTTAAAAAAAAAAATTAAGCCCCCCCTTAAAAAAAGTTAGCCGCCTCTTCAAAAATAAGCCCCTCTATTTTATACCCCCCTCCTATAGCAGACTTCAATCTAACATTTAAATTTGATCCTAAAAAAAATTAAGCCCCCTCTTAAAAATAAGCCCCCCTTAAAAAATAAGCCCCTCACTTTTAGACCCTCCTCCTATAGTACACCCTTACGACTCCTTCTACGTTTTAAAGGGTTATTTTCACATCGTACTATAGTGTGATTTAACACCACCACCACCACCACCTCCTCCTTAATCGAACTCTCCTTTTCCCACTACTCCCGACCCACACACGGACACGCACCCACACATATTTCTTTATATGTTTTATAAAATGTATTTTATTTCTTTCCGTAATTAAACGTAAAATATATACGAATATTATCAACTATTTCAAAGGGAAAATAAAGGAAGTTTTATTGACTAAAATTTAAATAGGAAATGGATAACTTAACCAAAATATGAGCACATATGGGCTTATAAGAATCATTATTGTCCAGTTATTTTAGCATATTTATGGATATTAAGCATTTATAGCTGATATTGGGTTCCCCATAAAACCAAAACAAAATGGCCCCCATAGCGCAGGGGATAAATTATTCAACTGTCATCATGGTGGTGCTTGGTTTGATTCCAGGCTGCTCCATAGTTGCGGTCCCGACTGTAATCCTTCTTGCTTTTCGTGCCGTTGTTCTATCCTGTGCCAACCGTCTTGTAGATAATCTGTAACAAGGATTTTCAATTTATGTATGGATCTCTGAAAATTTTGAAGGCATACAGTAAAAACATGTAACGAGACTTATATGTGTATTGTATGGGATTAATAAGGATTATGTAATAAAAATCATTCCCGATAACAGCCTTGATAGATAAAGGTCTTAACCCTACAGTGCATAGTGTAGCCAATTGGCAACACTTTCTAGTTAACTTTTAATAAATAAATCAAGTTATTTGCAACCACTATATTTATATAGGAATATTAATCCTGTTAAACTAACATAAATATGCTACTAAATAATATTAAAAAATTATCTTAAAATTTCTGGTGCCAAATTCTTAATATAAGTATAAAAAAAACACAATTCTAAAAGAAAAAATCATGCACTGTAGGGTTAAAGTAACTCTCCAAATTGTAAGCAAGACAACAACAAAAAAAACAACATCCCATAAAAATCTGAAGTCCAGTTACGATCAGTAATCCACACAAGTTTTCTGGTTGAAAAAATGAAACTGCATTTATGTGCATTTATGTCATAAACTTATTAAATATATTTTTATACCTTTTCTATAATTGCATTATACTGCTTAAACCATTTTCCTCGTAAAAAACAAAACAAAAAACAAAACAAAAAACAAAACAAAAAAAAAACAGAGAAAGATTATATTTTATTTCTCTGGATTAGAATTAGTTTATTGAATACTTCAATGGAATTGTATTTTCTAGTGAAATCGATTATCATCTTAAATTGAAACATTAAAAAAAAAATAGTTAACGTTGGTTGGAACTAAAAGCTTGCTGCCAAATGACCAACAATGAATTCATTAAAGAAATTCAAGTTAATATGAGAAGATTTTTTTTTTTAAAGTAAAGGGAAGCAACAATTACTTTCAAAGTTTAAAAAAAACAACAACTAAGATTTCGAAAATAATAAAGAATGAATGATTGCATATTTCAATGAAGCTGAACCAGAAATATGTCACTTACCAATTTCCCCATTTACCAACTCCAAAATAAAATAAAATAAAATAAAAATGAAAATAGTTAATCTTGGTGATATCGTTTCAAATTAAGTTTTTTATCAAAATATAAATTATTCTTCTGTTTTGAAATGTTTAGAGAACTTTTTTTTTTCATTTGCAACCCAGTTTTGTTTAGTTTGTTTTTTATATTTTAAGTGTTAAATGTTTAATATTTTTTCTCAAAATATTAACATGATCAGAAAGATAGAAAATTTAAAAGTCTGCATTATTTTTTATTTCATGCTTCTATTGTTCTACAGAATAATCAAAATTACTAATTTTAAATAAATACAACTTGAAAAATATATTGCGTAAAAATATAGCCGACTGAATGTATAAACACATAAATAGATAAAATGTGCTTAAAAATGGAAAACTATTAATTCATAACGATAATGTAGATCTTAGATATTAACGAAAATCGTCTTTTCATCATGAGAAAAATATATTTTCCTTTCAGATTGTTGAAATTTCCTATATTCTAAAATTTATCTTTATCAAGCATTCCGTGCAAGTGAGTTTTTATTGTATTTTTAACAAAAATTGTGAAAAATATATTTTTTAAATATTTGTATGAAATAAACATTATATATATCTACTGTTGTTTTACATTAACAAATAACAAAATGTAATTCTATTTAATAGTGTAACGAAGAATAATTAAACGAATAATTAAAAAATATATTCTCGACATTTATTTTCCCCAAATCTTTTGTAGCTATTTTTTAAACTGAACTTGAAACTTTTACAAAGTTTTCAACTTATCTGGCTGTTTTTTGGCGAGGGTGGAGGCGATGTCTTTTAGTGTTTGCGCCAAATATGAAAGCGCATGGGCGAAGAGCATCCAGAGGAGAGAATTTCTCGTAGAGAGAAGGGAAAACGGGCATCGCTCTTAGTGATCAGTAAAACTCTTTTGTCATGGCCGACTCCGAAAAATCTGCCGGGAAAGAGAGCATACAAATGTCTTCTAAAACATCTCCTGATGGAAAGGCAGAGGCTTCAGATGTTATTTGTTTGAAGCCAAAAATGAGTTTATTGAACGGAGTGACGGTCATTGTAGGAAGTATTATAGGGTCAGGAATATTTGTTAGCCCGAAAGGTGTCGGAGCAAATACCGGTAGTGTCGGCCTGTCCCTTGTGGTATGGGTTGCTTCGGGAGTTTTTTCCATGGTCGGCGCTTATTGTTATGCCGAGCTGGGCTGCATGATCACCAAAACAGGGGCAGATTATGCCTACATAATGGAATCTTTTGGGCCCTTTGTCGCTTTTTTGCGATTGTGGGTAGAATGTATGATTGTCCGTCCATGCTCTCAGGCGATAGTGGCTTTGACCTTCTCTTTTTATGTTTTACGTCCTATGTTTCCCGATTGCGAGCCACCGGATACTGCTATACGATTTTTGGCCTGCCTCTGTATATGTAAGTACATTTTAGTTTCGTTTTTGGTAAATAGTGTAACATGTTGTTTTTGTCGTTGCATGTTTGGCGCGTTTCCAATTATGTAATCGGGACTGTGAACAATAAGGGAGGGAGGGAGAGTTGGGATGTTGGACAAAAATCACAATTTATATTAGGTGTAATTAAAAAAATAAATAAATGGTGTCGTAAAAATTTCATTCATTAAATATGTTTAAAATCATATTCAGCACAGCTAAAGTAACGTTACTCTCATTAAAAGCCAGTTAATTTCTTAATAAAACACCGATCACGACCGATCTTTCACGAATTTGTTTTTCACAAATCCTTCTTTGAATTGACATATTTAAAATGCTATTCAAGATCATGTTCAAAAAATACTGATTTTTGCCTCTAGTGAGGCCTGATTGTTTAAGAGATGTCACTCAAAATAAAATGTAGTAGAAAACCTTTTTTAAAACTCTGTGTTTTATCATTTAAGTAGAAGCCTCATACGAGTCTCAGGTGAGTGAGAGGATTTACCTACCTAAAAATTCACACTTATAAACTATAACATACCGATTATAGCATAATATAAACCTTAAGGTTGGTATTTTACATATTTGAATCAGAGTTACTTAATGTAGAAATGTTTCGCGATGACCTTTAATAGTTTATTAAAGTTACAATAATAAGAAAATAATTATAAATGTTATATTTCTATTGAGTTTTTTACAGTTAAAATTTCGATATCCACTTTGTAATTTTGTAAATTTCAGTGAAATGTAAGAAATGCTTTATGAAGAGGTATTCAATTTTGTTTAACAGTTCCTTTCATATTAATGTTGAATTTATCTTTAATAAGTTTGATAGGGACTCGTTGAAATTTTGAAATTCGATTCACAAACTTATTAAAAATAATATAATCGTCCCACTTATTATCAAACACGTTAGAATAGTTTAGTCTTTGTTTTGTAGCAATTATATTTTTCAATAAAAATTATTATCATTATATATAAACGAAATGTTTGTCAATACCGATAGTTTATTTCGATGTCCAACGTTACAAGTAATGAAGTTTCAATAAAACGAATCCAAATGACCAAGCAAAAGGAGAATGCTACTTTTCTTTACATACATTTCTGCTCTGATGGACGGGTGAAAACAGAACGTTAACGAAATATTTCAGTTTTGCTTTGAATATCTAATGTACCGAGCAACTATTTGGAGAAACGGAACCCTTTTTAAACTTCAAAAATATTTTATTCTTGTTTTTAATATATTTGTAAGAATTAGAAAAGCATTAAAATTTTTGAATTAGTTCTGGAATTGTTTAATATCAATTTATTTTTTTTTTCAAATTGATAAATTTAAAGTGTACACACAGTGTTATTTTTAAACTATATGTTCTACAATGTTGTAAATTTATTAATATGTGTAGTGATATTCTGTATGTTAAAACAAAAGGATGAAAATTATTAAGTCCATCCCCCTTTATTTTTGTACATTTACAAATAAAAGTATTTTGTCGGAACTATCTACAAGTATACAGAGTGTGTACCATGTACACAGACGCCTTGAGTTCAGAGGCGCTTCCGGATTCTTTATAAAAGTGAACATGCTTCACTCCTCCCCAGAAAGTATATATTTGAAAAAAAAAAATTAGATCCTATATTAAATGACCGCGTTTATGTGAGGAATTTACAAAAATAAAATCAAGCCAATTCATTTGAATGAGAATCCGTTTTATTAGAATTAGTAAAAGCCAATAATGATTGAAAAAGTTATATGTAGATTGAAAATTGTAGATTATGAAAATTTAATAAAAGAATTCTCTGTCCCTCTCTTATTTAATTGACCAAATTTAGCTTCAGATTGTTGTTGGAAATATTTATGACTTCCTCTGTGATTTATTTGCTCGGCTGCTGAATGTCTTTTATAATTAAATCCTGTCAAAATATAATATAAAAATATTGGTGATTTTCCTATTTTCGTTATCGAGAAATGTTTGTGTAATAAAGCAGATTTTTTACAATGGAATGGCAATTAACAATATATTCTCATCTAAAAACGTATAAATTGAATTTAGTTTTTACTGGTTTAAATGATTTTCAAAATGCTTTACAGAACGTTTTAGAAATAATGTAAATTCTAGAAATTTCTTTCGAAATTTTTTTTATAATAATGACATTTTTTTTCCATTACACTATTACTTAAAATAAGGAAATTTAATAGCAAATTTGAAATTAAATTGCATGTTCATGACTTTTTTTTTTCCAAGCTTAAAGCTGCCTATTCATTGCACTGGAGAAAAACTCTACAAAACTAGGCATTAGGCCAGATTAACATTGAATATCATAAATCATAGGTGAAAACGTGCTAATTAAACATGAAAAAAATTCACCGAATTTTGATGACTGAAAATAAGCACAACACCCTCCAAAATAAAAATAAATTGTAAAGAAAAAAAATCCTTCATTTTTAAAAGGCGTAAATTTTTTTTTGCGTACACCACTTGATACACACGTGCCGGCCTTGTCTACAAGTATGATAAAAAAAAAAACCTTTAATGAAATTTAATTACTATTAATACAACATTACATTTATACTTTATTCCTAAAGTTAATATACTTGATTTTATTACATGCTAGCTGATTAAATAATCGAAAAATAAATAAATAAAAAAATAAACAGCAGAGGACAAAATTTACTATATCGGGCTAAAACATAAAAACCGGATTCCTTTTAGGAATGTTAAAAAAAGCGCCGCAGATTTAATGTATGAAATTTAGATATATTAAACTTTCAATTCTGACCAATAGTTCCCAAAGAAACATAATAAAAAAACGCACCCCCCCCCCTTCTAGTGTGAACCCACACGCATCTTTATTCACATATTTAAAAAATATACATCAACCCTATCCATGCGAAAATGAATGAAAAAAAAAAAACCTGCATTCAACCCCTGTCTTTTACCGTGAATGCGCACAAATCAACCCTATCCATGCGAAAATGTAAAGAAAAAAAAAAATCCCCATTCAATCTCTGGCGTTTCCCCAGCATGAACAGAAACGAAAACTCCTCAGCAAATATTCTAGAGCTGAGAGACGGAAGAAAAATTTTCTCGAAAATGTGTAAAACGAGTTCCAATAGTGACTTCCAGAAAGGAATTTTTCTAAAATAGTAAATATATTTTTTTTAAAACAAGCATATTTTTTTTAATTGAATTATTTTTAAAGGGTTAACATTGATTTAAAAAAAAAACGAATTGCACCGTTAGAAAAATAAAAGTACATACATATCAAGGTTACTATATCATAAGGTTGAGCCATTTCACCACGCAGCCAATAGGGAGTGATTCGCTGTTTGACGTGACTTGGCGTGCTCGATTCAGTTTTCCAATTGATTTGGATTAGAAACGCGCTATTTTTAATTGAAAAGTATCAATAGAAATTTTCGTTTAAAAAGAAGTTTAAAAATTAAAAAGTATTCTTTATACATAGGACAAACATCACATCTAAAATTTAAACTATCTCTTTTCAACTCTCCAAAATTTGATTTTTAAATTTGCTATCTTTATCATTAAATTTCGTTTGCGCCTCAATATGAAAAGTTAATTTTCATAAAAAAAAAAAAATGCACAATAGTAATTTTTATAAATAAAATCTTAAAGACCTACACTAGCAGCAAATTTAATGATTATATGACTGCAGTTAATATTCTGTTAATGTTTTTTAATGTAGTATATTTATAATATTTTATCTGTATTCAATTTGAAATGTATAATAATTTTAATTTTATTATAATTTTGACATGTCTTTCATAAAAACCTACAAAAAAGTTTAAAAAAAAAGTAATAATCAGATTAGATTTCAACTTCACATCACAGTTACACAAGATTGAGTTGGGTTGGGTTGATTATTGACGGCCAATTATCTGCACTTGGGATATAGGCCCGGGGGGAGTGCCCTTCGTGGGGATCTTTCTAAGGGAACCTAATCCGTATTTACGCATGGATAAATCCACGGCTCGAAGAAAACCACGTAAACTCCGAACGATTAGGCCGACGGGCGCGATTGGGATCGAACCCAGCACCTCCCGTCTACCAGCTTCGAGAAGATTGAGTTGGGCGTAATTAGATTTAAAAGACAAATAAAACAAACTTTAATAACTAAATAGTTGAATATTTAATATTTTAAACTGAAATATTAATACGAAAAATTTATTTAAAATATTATTTTAATGCTGCATAATAAACATAAATGCACATACAAAAAAAAAAAAAAAAAAAAAAAAAAGTATATTATTGAGTGAAAGAAAGTTATACATTTAAGCAAAATTTTTTCTTTCCAAATAATATTTAAAGTTTAAAATTACATATCTTTTCAGCGTTTTAAAACTTAATTTTAAAATTTACTGTTTCTGCAGATTCCATTCAGGTAGTTGATGTGATTGAATATCAAATTTATATATTTTTCATAGCGTAAAAAGGAAGTCAGTAGTATTTATAAAGGAGATTTAAAATACAAATAAAAATAGAAAATTTCATTTTTAAATTGCCAAATTTTTAAAACTGAAAGATTTATGCGATAAAGAAAAATTAAATTTGAAATTCAGAATAATGTACTTTTATAAATATCTTCCGAAATGTTTATGTAAAGTTATATTTTAATGCTGTATGATGATAAAATTACATAAAAATAGTATAATAATTAATATATTTTAGGTTTTTGCCCTCAGAATATGCTTTCATTTCAGGCATTTTATTACATCACAGGGTGCATTTCGAAGATGCATTTTAAATGTGCGCTCAATTATTTGCTATTTTTCGTACTGTTTTATCATGCAATCAGTTGATTGACTCCACATTTTTATTTTCTGGCAGGGTATATTTTTTTATATTTCGATGAATATATATTAGATTACTATTCTGAACAAATTCGGGAATTAACAGCATTAAAGCTATTATCTGCTCTTTTGCATGCTTGAAGTGAATCCATCTTTTTTAATGATGTTTAATGATGACGTTTAATGACGTTTAATGGTGTTAATAATTAACAGCATTAAAGCTATTATCTGCTCTTTTGAATGCTTGAAGTGAATCCATCTTTTTTAATGATGTTTAATGATGACGTTTAATGATGTTAATAATTAACAGCATTAAAGCTATTATCTGCTCTTTTGCATGCTTGAAGTGAATCAATCTTTTTTAATGATGTTTAATGATGACGTTTAATGACGTTTAATGATGTTAATAATTAACAGCATTAAAGCTATTATCTGCTCTTTTGCATGCTTGAAGTGAATCCATCTTTTTTTAGATCAGATTTCTTCTGTGAAAGGTGTGGTATAGAAAATTTTGCGTTTTATCCGAATGGTTAGTACATGTTGCAATAGCACAAGTACTGGGCATTTTCAGGAAAATCAATGCTAACATGCGTTATTTTAAAGAACTAAGACCAAGAGCTGTTGCACTAACGAAAGCTGAGAAATATTTGCCATGTATTTAGGAAAAGGGATCAAAAATCTCTCCAACTGAAAAGGAATTAAAGCTTCGTGTGAGGGGGAAAACTGCCCTGGCTGTCGAAGAAAATGACAATAAATGTTTACTTCACATCCCACCCCTTTCAAAGATCGACCAAAGATTACAAACAATAAAAGCTCCCTATCTTAGCAAAAAAGATACATGATTATTTCATTTAAAAGAAAAAAAAATCCCCTCTAAATTTCTTTATCCCCCCCCCTCCTCAAAAAATACTTTCGCTAATGAAAAATGTTTCATTTTGAAGAAATATGCCCTCCTATGACCAAAGAGACGATTTTTTTTTTTTTTTTTTTTTTTTTTAATAGCAAAAATACTATTTTAAATGAGAAAATACGTTTTCTTCCGTTGGAAGAATTCTCCTTAGCACTCTCAGTGACATCAGAACAACCGAAACCTTGATACCAGAAGTAAAGGGAATTGGCACCCCCCCCCCCCCCTGTATACATATCAAGGTTATTATAGCCATGGGATTATATGAGATTTCCACCTCAATTTATCAATTATTGCTGTAACTTTTTGAGTTTTCACGATATTTCACTGGTCTTCTTATATGAGTTACCCTATAGTATTGACAATCAAATCACGATAAAAAAATTACTGTTGTAGTTCGCGCATGCGCAGTTAAATTTTACTTCATACAAATATCAATATCTAATTGAATATTCAATATATTAATATTTTTATTACAGTATACTATTTCTACGATTTTTTGTCAAGTTTTTGGAAAGCAGTGTTAAATTCGGCTGTAAACTCTGCATGCTAAAAAAAAAAACTTTGAATTTTTCACACAAACGTTAACATCTTCACGAATATACGTGCTATGCTTACACAAATGCTGAACAGGACATACATAGTCATTTGCTGCAGTGACAGACCATTTTTAGCATTTTCTGTTACTTGCCTGATCGACAATATTATTTTATTATCAAAATTATTATTCCCCCCCCCCTCTCCTAATTGTCCTCGCGACAAAATCTTCACTGAAAAACATGAAGTTAAACATGTTCTTTACATCCTCAAAGTTCAAGGGCATTTCCTCACGAGTTTCAGTAGATATTCGACTAAACGTCTGAAATTGGTCACTGCCCCTTAATTTCTGGACACCAGTGTATATTAAAATATATACTATATACTTAATAAGCATGTTAATAATGATCATCAATTTCTTGGAGGTACACTTAAGAGAAGTTACTGTAATTGTACCATAATACCTATGTATATGGTGAATAATTTCCACTTTTTGGTGTAGACTGTAACAATAAAAAAAAAAAAAAAATAAACACTTCCATTATTCATAACAAAGTAAACAAAATGTGAGATAAATTTTCCATCCACTTAATCCCAAACAGTTGAAAGCTGCACGCATATAAAATCGAAAAATATACTTTGAATAAACACTTTTTGGTCATAATAAATTTTTCAGACACTTAGGGCACTATTTTTTTTTTTTAACATATCAATTATAGCACTTAAGGGATAAATAGCTAAGACTAATTTGAGTGACTTTTTAATGTGTTTAACTGAAGTCATCGTGATGTTGCAAAGAAAATTGTTCATCCTCCACAGTGGATATAAGAACACAGTGGACCACCTCTTCAAAATGTATGTATTTTACACTGTTTTAACTTCATATGCATACTCATAAATGACAAGTAATGGATATTTTTTGCTATAAATAACATGGACAAAACAGAATTAATTTTAGAGGAAGTTTCTTTTTTAGCTGCACACAAAAGTAAAAATTTTCCTCTTTATCATTTGGTTTTCTTTTACTGATAAAGATGGGAAGTAGAGAGGTAAAACAATTAAAGTTTAAGGATAAGACACTCATTTATTTGTAAATCTGTTCAAAATTTTCCTTTTTATATAAAATAAAATATTTTAGAAATTTTCTTATTCTACGTCGACATGAGAGATACATTGGACTACTCCAAAGAGGGGCACAGTGGGCCACTCTTTAATATGGGTTTAAGTACTGAAATTTTCAATAGAAAATCTTAGTTACAACGATGTTTCCTTTCTTCATGAAAAACTAAAATTGCGGCTAAGAAAAACTATTACTAAAAATTTCATTTTTTAAAATATTTTTTTCTAAAAAGGAAAGTATAACTATTTTTGCGTATTGCGCAATTTTAATATCTTGAAGGATATGGCTACCAATTCATGTTGAACTGAAAAGAAGAAATTAGAAAGCTATTTGCTTTCCCTTTTTTAGTATAATTATACCACTTAAGTCATAAGTAGCTAAGACTAATTTATGTATTTATATATATATATATATATATGCTATAACTGAAATCGTGAAATGTTGAAAAGAAAATTGTTAAGTTTCTTATTTAAAAATAATAATCTAATAAATTTAATTTAAAATTAAATAAGTAAAATCTTGTTAAATGTATTTATACACAAGTCATTGTGCACAGAAGTTCTTTTACATGATTTTTTATGCATGTGAAATCAATAAATTGCTGTGTCCTGTGCTAATGAATGCATTGAAAAATAATGTATTGAAACATATCTTTAATAAAGTACTGTATTCTTAAAATATAAATATTGTAAATTTTCTTTCTCCATGTGTGGTCCCATGTGCCCCAGACATGGGGCACATTGTGTGGGACACATGTTTAAGCTTTAAAAAACATTTTTTCTTTAAAAAGCTATTAAGACTTACGCTCTGGGAAAATGTTTTTTTATTATGTAGATTGATCTCTAAATTTCAGAAGAAAAAACTTAGAGCAGTCAAATAAAAAATATGAGAAAATCTACTTAAATTAAAAACAGAGCAGACATTTTGAAAACTGTATAAAATATTTTATCATAAAAGAGATGGAATCGTATCATCTGATGGGCAACATGTATTTTTATGTTAGAAAATGGTGATGGGTGTTTTATGTGGTCAAGTTAATGGCAATTTTATATATTTTGTAACAAAATTTTTGCTTTCGCACCATTCGAAAAATTTCTTTAGACTTTGAAACTTTTACAATAAGAAAAACATTTTTATGAAAAATGATTTTATTTTACACATTACTAAAATAGACGTCCGATTTAAAAACATGTGTACAAATGTCTTAAAAACTTTAAAACTCAAGATATTAGTAGTACATAACATTTTCCTAGCGCTTTCGGCTCTAAACTAAGCCATTATCAAGGATTTCAAACAGCAGAGACCAAAGCTCTGAAGTTGTTCAAGATTAGAACTCAAAGTGATAGAACCTATTATAGACATGCCACGGCGGATGGACCCATTGTTGTTGAGGGGGGGGGGGACAAATCACTACTCTTTCAGGAGACCATACTTTCCCGTAACTCGGAGTAGTTCGTACCAAATGCTTGGTATTTGGTATCATAATACATCATTGCAATAGTTGCTTGCCTGCGATAAAATTTCTAGGGATTCCAATATTACACAACTATTTAAAATCGGCGGCCCGCATAATGATTCTTGCTTTATGGAAAAATATCTCAATCTCACTTATTTGGAATAATCTAGATAGAGCAATGGCGGGTCTATTTTTGCTAATATCTTTAGTATGTTCATTGATTCTCATTTTGAACTTTACCATTTTGAAAAGTTCAAAATGAACTAATATCTAAATAATGAATAATATATAATGAGCTAATATCTTGTGTTTTAAAGTTTTTAAGATATTTGTACATATGTTTTTAAATCGGACGTCTATGTTAGTAATGTGTAAAATAAAATCATTTTTCGTAAAAATGTTTTTCTTATTGTGAATAAACAAAGGCGAATTTTTCGTTTCGAATTTTCTTTTATTGTTAAAGTTATTTTGGTTTGAAACTTTTATATATACCAGGTGATTCAAAATGAAGATTTTGATAAACCCCATACGATAGAAACATAAAGGTTTCAGTTAATTAATCCCACGATATTACCGTACTAATCGAAACATACATTGAATGAGAAAAACTGTATTAGATCCACAGCCAGCTTTTGTTAAAAACCAAGCATACATAAATAGACAATGTTATAATGTACAACATTGTTTTTGATGTATTATTGTTAGAAAATACATATTACAGCTTGACTTGAAATTAAAAACTAAAGTTTATCTAATTTTCGTGAACATTCGTCAACATAAACGTGTGAGCTAATTTAATAAGTAACAATCATGAAACATCGAAAAGTCAATTATAATTTTGCACAGTTGTTTAGGTTAACAGTTATTTAGGTTATTTATGTTAACTTACATAAATAATTCGGTTAATTAAAAAAAGAATACATAATTTGATTTCATTACTTCAAACTTACATATGTATTAAATTTAAGCGGAAACATCAATTGCCAGTTGCACAGTTTTTTTCTTTTGTAAAATTTATCTTGCGGTGGCACAAAGTTTGATTTCTTATACCTCTGTGCACTTGGATACTTCCACAGATGTCTGGGTCTATAGCTATCGAATGCTGTTTGAGGAATTCTAATTTTTGAAAAGCTTCTTCAAAAAGTTTTAATGTTGTTTATTTTTTTTACATTTTCTGCAAATTTCATTTTCAAAATTTGATGCACAGTGGAAAAAAAAGGATAACCCCTTTCTGCTTTGCGCATTAATCGAAATTTTCCTTCACTTTTTATGATAAAATGCTGAAATTTTGTACATGATATTAGTGTACGGGGCACATTTTACTCATTGTGAATTTTTTTGTACGGGGACCGTATAAAAAAATTTAAATTTTGTATTTCTTCAAATTTAATCCCATGAAAATTTTAATCAATTTCATAAAATTCTGTACCTTTTATTACGTAAATTTGTAATTTATAATATATGCCTACGATCAATATTTAAGGAATAAAAGCCGAAGTCAGTGTTTTTGGGACACCCCCTGTATAATTATACTTAATCTTACTTTTATTATCAGTTTTTTTAACATTAATGTTTAAATTTTTTAATTCATAAGTAGGTTGCACGTGCGAACAAAATGATTTTTTTTTCTTTTTTAATAACTTTGAATCTATTAATTGGGGCACCCATTAGAGTTGAGTCTCCCAACAGAGTGGATCCCATTAAGTACAGACGTATATTAAGAGATAATTTTTTCCAAACTAATAAGATTAAGCTTAAATATATTTTATGGATTCTGTTGATAATCTTAAAGCAAATCTCCAAATCTGTATTGGTCTATAGTTCCAAACGTGGGACTTACGCTTAATAGCGGAAGGAGGGAGAGTACATTGCTTATGATTCTGGGAGAGGGTGCTGCTTATGCACAATACATACATATATTTTGCCACTTTTAAAATTACTAGGAGATTTAACCCGGACTTTCGGGGTTACAGAATATATGAGTATAACGCATTCTAATTTACACGTACCTCCGACACGTGTCCCCGCTGTCTCCGGCACCATATAGCAGGCTCCTTTAGTTCCACCTTCCACCGCCAGATTCTATACGAACATCCGACACGGGTACTCGTATCAAGGGAGTTGAATGAACCAATTCCCATTGAAATCGAGCCCATAGAACCCGAGAAAAAATGCGCCCCCTGGCGGTGGAAGGTAGAACTAAAATATGTAACACAATCGAAAACCAAGTTGAATGAGCTAAATCCCGTTGTGAACGGGCCCATTAGAACCCGAGATAGGAATGTGCCCCCTGATGTTGGAAAGTGGAACTAAAATATGTAAGGCTATCTAAAATCAAGTTGAATGAGCCAAACCCCGTTGTGATCGGGCCTACAGAATTCGAAAAAGTATCCCCCCCCCCCCGGAAATTAATATTCTGAAATAGTGGTAACTAAGGGCTGAAGCGATGAAAATTAAAATGTAAATTTCCTTCATCCCCTCGCTCACCATCAAAAGTCTGTGGATTCACGATAGGATAAAATCACAATAAATTTCTTTTCCTGTTAAAAAATCAGGTTTTTGATAAAATAAATTTATTAGTCGATTTTTTTTCGATTTTTTGAATAAAATATGATTTGCGTATATATACAATTTCAAATTCCTATCTTATATAGTTTTAAAAATTTGAACATACGTTAAAATTTGTGAGTGCAATTTTTAATTATTCTAAGCATTGTTTATTTTTTTTTCTTTTGTATCTTGAAAGTAAATGAAATTTTTTTTGATAAAATAAGAACTTACCGGCCGATTTTTTTGATTTAAAAAAATTCTTAATCCGCCTATGATTTTGCGTATATATACCAATTTTCAAATCCGTATCTTATATAGTTTTAAAAATTTGCATATACATTAAAATTTCTGACTGGAATCTTCATCTGGTAAACCCTCCGTAGTGGCAATGGCAACATCTTTTCTGTCTCGCTGAAACGTCTGCAGCTGCTTTCATTTATTACTTCTTATTATTCTTATAATAATTGTTAGCGCCATTTTCAAATAAAACGATCGCATTTTTTCGATGTTTAATGAGTTTTTAATTAATATCTCGGCTAATTATCAAAAATATTAAAATTATGAGCCTCAGGTACATCAGTACATTTAGACTATCCTCGCCCAAATTTTCAGACTTCTAGATGTGCTAGATTTTCCTAGCCATCACAGATACACACATAGACAGATGCACAGAGCGTAACTTCCTTTTATTATTATAGATAACCGTTGAATGTAAAAATGTAATTTTTGTATCATTCGATAGTTCACTTTTAAGAGTTTTGTTTGCAACAGATTGGAAGTAGTGCGATGGATTGGAAGGGATGGACCACACAACACCATAGCCTCCACGCTCTCCTGACATTACTCCCCTTGATCTCTTCTTTTGGGTCTATATCAAGGATAATCTTTGCCACACCAGTTGCACCCCAGTTGAACACCAGAACTGAAGCCCAGGGTAAAAGATGCTATTTGCGAACACTTGGCGAGAACTAGAATACCGCGTTGATATTCTTCGAGCTACCAAGGGGGCTCACGTTGAAATTTCACAAAGTATGGGATCTTATTAAAAACTTTATACCAGTACTTATAATGTATCCAAACAGCCATATGTCTAATAATAATAGTTTTAGCACAATAAATATTTATAATCAGGGCAAGACTTTATGCTCTCCCAGCAATTATTTTATAATATACGTAACATTATATATGCATAACATTTTTCAAATACGCTGAAATTTAAAAATTTCAGTTTGTTTTTTCTCTATTCTTATAATCTTAACAATTAAATGTTTTGAAATACAATACAATACAGCATGTACACTACATAGCCAAAAATCACAGGACACTTTCAATTTTAGACATTTTGTCAAAGGTCTAGCGAATTAAAGAATTCTTATGGAACTTCAGAAATTAAAAAGAACATGTATGACTCCATATTTTTCAGCGAAGGTTTAGTTACGAAGACAACTAGAGGACCAAGAACAAATTGAATAAAAGTATTTGTGATCGCTCTGTAAAACAAAATGCTTGAAATGATCTGATACTGCAGCGGATGACTATGTATGCCCTGTACATCATGTGTGTTCATTCGTGTAAGAATAACACATATTCATGGAGATATAGACGAGTTTTTTTTTTAAATATCAAAAAGTTTCAGTTAAAAAATTTTGTTTATAACATGCGGGGTTTTCAACCAAGTTTAACGCCATTTTCAGGAAACTTTACAAAGTGCAGTAGAAACAAAATACTTCAATTAGAATAGAAATGTATGAAATAATTAACTGCGCATGCGCGAACGATAATTTTTTTTTTCATAATTTAGTAGTCAACTATATATATATAGGGCGACTGTGTCCCCCCCTCCCCCCCCTCCAAAAAAAAAAATCCTAGTAATGTGTTGGCTATATCGTGAGCTGAATTTGTTGCTTTCTCAAAGTAGCTGGATGATAAGGGATTTTCTAGAAATTTACATTTTTTATTAACCGACTGCCGATAAAGGAGTATGTATTAACGTATGCCCACGCGTAGCTTTTAAATGCATGCTTCCATTTTGATAATTTAATCTTTGAATAAGCTCGTTACGATGGTTTTTCCAACGAGAACTAAACATCAATAAAAAATGAATAATGACAATTTGTCGAAAATTTCTTATTAACCAAAACTTCTTTTAAAAAACAACTGAAATTCAGCTCCCTTTATTGCCGATTTAGTACAACTCTTTAGGTAAGCTTCCCAAAACACACAAACATAACTCTGCGAAAGAGAATAAATACAAGAAATAAAATTTAATATCTGAACTGAACAGTAAGTAAATAGGTGTCGAAAATATCACAAAGTTTCAAACTTTTTTACTTCGATATTGCTCTTTGCCTAGAGGCAGGTCGTTCAGATGTTTTCATAAAATATGGATGTACGTTGATACGAATATTGATTTTTTCTCTTACTTCATCTCGGTGAAATTAACTCAAGAAGGGAATAAACAATTTTCTATATTTATGAAAATTAAAGTAGACAGAGGCATGAGTTGTTGACAGAGATATGTAAATTAATGTAGACAAACGTAAGTTATTAAATTTTACAGCTAAAGCAAAAAAAAAAAAAAAAAACTTATTCTGTTAATCTGTGTTGCCAATTTGTTAATTTAGCGGACTTTTAAAATTCAAAATATATACCACAATTTTAGAATTGTAATCTTTGCTTTATTTAATAAGAAATTCGGTTATTAAAAAAGCATAAATTACTATCCCGAAATTCTGGTAAATTTTTTGACAAAAAAAAAAAAAAAAAAAAAAAAAAAAAAACCCCGCTGATTGGCAACACTGCTATTAATATCGATAGAGTTTTGCCTTCATTTCGTAAATTATAAATGTAAAGATAGCAAAGTTCAATGAATGGCAATGTTTAATGCGCATAGAAGTTTAAATAAAGATACGTTTGGAAAATAAAAGATTAGAGCCAAAATACTTATTTGATTAATTACCGAAAAAATAGCAATATAATCTATTTATACACTAACTATTTATACACATCTATTATACACTGCCAAAGGTGACCGGTCACTTGCAATTTAGACGTTTTGCTAACGATCTAGAAAAATACATGAGGAATTAACCTGAAACTGCAGGTGTATAAACAGTATAGTATAGGTTATACATTTCCGCGAAGATTTTTTTTTCCCGAAACTCCATAGGGGACTGTCAACAAATTGAAAAAGAACGAATATCTTTTGGATTACCCTGTAAAAACTAATGTAGCAAAAGCGTTCAAACTCGAGATTATTAATAAGTGGCTTATTGTAATATACTGTGTTCATTTTTATGAGGATAGCATGTATACTTGAAGAGAAATTAAGGTTTTTATAAAAACAGTCCCAAATTTCGCCAAGTGTTTTGCTTATAATTTGCAGAGTTCTTAATATAAAAAAAAGTTATTTTGAGAAAATATGTCAAACAACATTGTACATAATACTCTGCAATTGGAATTAAAAAATAATAAAAACTGGATGAAAAATGAGCAGGTTTACTAAAAAATGTTTCACTGCGCATGCGCTAATGCAATCAAAATATAATGTGCATAATGTATTAGCTAAGTATATAGCACAACTTTTGTGGAAGTCTCAAAATTATAGCTTGAAAATTTTGAAAATTATCGTCGATAGAATAAGCTCGAAATCCGTTGTTCCCAAAAAGGAAGCAAAAAGATGAGGGGTTGTATCCAAATATGTACGTGCAATATTGTGTATGCTATCTTGGCACTAATAAACAGATATTTGATACAACTCCTCATCTTTTTGCTTCTTTTTGGGAACAACGGATTTCGAGCTTATTCTATCGACGATAATTTTCAGAATTTTCAAGCTATGATTTTGAGACTTCCACAAAAGTCGCTCTATATACAGGGTCATTCATAATTCCCTCCGGGGTTTCGAAACGTTATAGTAAAAAAACGAAGACGAATATGAAAAAAAGAAACATATGAAATTATTCCGAAACTATTCAAGTTTTACTTACATACATTACAGGTGTTCTATGTGTGAACCCTTGGTCACACGGCATACATCCATGCGATAGTCCAGTTCCTGCCATACTCCGTTTCTTTAAATCTGAATCAGTGGTGTCAGTTCAACGGGCCTTTCGTAATAAATATCGAAAACAGGGACCAACTGACAAAACAATTCATGTGTGGTACCGGAAATTTAAAGAAACGGAGTATGGCAGGAACTGGACTATCGCATGGATGTATGCCGTGTGACCAAGGGTTCACACATAGAACACCTGTAATGTATGTAAGTAAAACTTGAATAGTTTCGGAATAATTTCATATGTTTCTTTTTTTCATATTCGTCTTCGTTTTTTTACTATAATGTTTCGAAACCCCGGAGGGAATTATGAATGACCCTGTACTTGGCTATACATTATGCATATTATATTTTGATTGCATTCACGCATGCGCAGTGAAATTTTTTTTAGTAAACCTGCTCATTTTTCATCCAATTTTTATTATTTTTAAATTCCGATTGCAGAGTATTATGTACAATGTTGTTTGACATATATTTTCAAAATAATTTTTTTTTATATTAAGAACTCTGCAAATTATAAGCAAAACACTTAGCGAAATTTGGGACTGTTTTTATAAAATCCTTAATTTCTCTTCTAGTATACATGCTATCCCCATAAAAAGGAACACAGTATATTACAATAAGCCACTTATTAATAATCTCGAGTTTGAACGCTTTTGCTACATTAGTTTTTACAGGGTAATCCAAAAGATATTCGTTATTTTTCAATTTGTTGGCAGTCCCCTATGGGGTTTCGGGAAAAAATCTTCGCGGAAATATATAACCTATACTATACTATTTACACACCTGCAGTTTCAGGTTAATTCCTCATGTATTTTTCTAGATAGTTTATAAAACGTCTAAAATCGCAAGTGACCGGTCACCTTTGGCAATATAGTGTAAAAGGTTAAGGCCCAAAGTTTATTTATCCAATACTTAAAATTTAAATCTCTTGATTCGTAGAGCTAAAGAAATAATTTATAAACAAGTTGGAAACTGTACGTCAAATGTGATAAATGAGGTGCATTCGTACTATAACTAGTTTTATAAATATTCAGATCTTGGACAAGACAATGTAAAAAAAAAAAAAAAAAAAAAAAAAAAAAAATCATCCTTATTATTTCAGTGAAATGAATTATATCGTATTATATGATATGATTAATTTCCGTAATAAAATCAGTACACTTAAGTTAGCAACATTTTATCTTTTGTTGACATTTACGGAATATTCCAATGGGGACACTTAAGCCTAACTTTGAAAATTTCAGAACTTGAAATCCATATTTAGACTCTTTTTCCATTTAATATCTATTTCTCTGGAAACATCTATCCAAAAAACTGTCGGTATATTATATGATTGCTATAATTAAACAATTTTAGTATACAAATTCTGTTTTGAATTTAGTAATACGGAAATAATATGACTCCATCTTAAATATGACGTAATCACCATGTAAACCTAGAATCATTACCTACCATGAGATATCATTGAATTACGTATGATAAGATTTAATAGAATGAAGAAAACGTCTAAGTTTTGATTCAATTTTCCTAAATTTTGAAATCACTCGACAAAATTCTGCAACGATTATAGTATATATTAAATTTCAAACCATTCAGTTGGGTAGTTTTTGCACTGTTATAATGCGGATAGACGGACGGACCAGACGACGACTATAGGTGCTGCTACGTATTAATTACGAATGCACCTAAAAACATAGGCATCTATGTTCTAAAAATAGTTAATAAATGAATTGAGCGTTATAAATTTTAGTTGTCACTGATTATTCTGTACAAATTACAAATTATTTAGTTGTTTTTTTTTTATAATAAAAATTTTCAAAATTGAGTTGTTTTAACATTACATACTCTTATTTGCTTTTATTTGATGGACGAAAAATCCGTAGATTAAAATCTGTTTAAAACTTTTAAATAAATCTCTATTGTTAAAGCATACAAATAAATTACTCTGAAATCAGTGGTATTTTATATTAGTTTAAGAACTATGCTAATTGTTTATTTTTGTGAAATTTCGCTAGTATATATTTTAAATAGAAAATGTATTTTTATACTGTGATATTTCTATAGTAATCACGAGATTAAAAATAAAAAAAATTAAATGATTTCAGACTTTATTACCTTTCTGACGTCAAGATAGTTTTTCTGACGTCACAACGCGGGGATCAATATTCTTCCTGAAGTTCCAAGTTAAATCAAATATTGGGGTCGTTCATTCTTTTTACCCTTGAAAGTTTCTTCCTGTTCAATGACCGCGAATGTTTATGTATGCCATCAAAAAATTAATATAGTTTAAAAGCATTTCTAGCAATTCATTTTCAGTGTGAAATACATTGAAAAATATTTATACTTAGAGTATTTTAAAACAACCTAACTAATAAATTTATATAATTGAACAATTAAAAAAAAGGCTATCTTTAATAGCCTTTAAATAAACATTAACCCCTTAAGCACCACGACGTACCTGCGTATGTCATGAACACCTCTATCTGAAATACCAGTGCGTATGTGTGTACGTCCAGGTTGCCAGTTTTGTCTTTTTTTTTAATTCAAAATTTTGAATTCATACCAGAAAGTTATAGTAGTAGTAAGTTGATTTTATATACTGACAGACTTTTCGTGATTGAATAAATTAAAATTATTCTTTTAGAATTTCTGATATGAATTTTGTATTTTTGAATTTTTTTGTATTTTTGACGAAATTTAACATGGATGGTATTCAGCATACTATCACTAAATTGAATATGGTGCTTAAGGGGTTAATGTTATATAACTTGTATGGATTCATGTAAACTCGAATGTAATATTGAAAAGCCATGCTGATTTTGTTCATTAGCTAATTCGGATATTATTTTAACTGGGATAGAGTTGGTATTTTAATAAGTATTTTAACATTGACGTTTCAGGAAACCTTTTATGCGGAAGATTTTCTTTGGTAGGGCTGTAGCATAAATAGTTTTTAAATTTTTGTTATTAAAAAATATACCTTAAATTGAATTATCTCCATAAAGTTCCAGAGAAAGTATTTAGAAACAATTGTTTCCTTACTAAGACTGAATAGTTCTTTTAATACAATTTTAAACAAATATTAATTTCTTTTGTTTCATTTTTATTGGTGTAGCATAGTATCGAAGCAAATACAAATTAAAAAGTATGTTTTTAAATTTGTTATAAACATTTAATTAAATATAATTGTTTTTGTTACGAGTTCTCAAATTAAAGCAAAGGAAGCTGTAAATGATTGTGAAAAGGAAAATCTAAGTTACTAAGCAGATACGTTTCCAGCGTACTAATAGGAGTATGATAAAGTAAGCTTTTTAAATGACAGAATGAGGAGAAGAAAATAGATAATGTTAATATTTTAATATAAAGTGTTATTCAAATGGATAGTTTTTAGAGTAACTTATTTTTAGAGGGATTAGCGTAATGCAATTAAATTGGTTATGTTTTGGATGGTTAAATTTTTAATCACTGTTATTCTGAAAAGGCAACTTTGCATTCATTGTAGAATAATTTCCTCCGTATACCAGTGCCATCATAGGATTGTAATAAAAAGAAATGCCCTTTCTCCGGAACAATTAGTAATGTCTGTATCGACTAAGCTCACTATTACCGGGCGATTCTAAATAAAGATTACAGCGATTATCCCTTAAACTGAAAAGGATAAAAACATACTTCCTATTACAAAATGTATTTAAATTAAGTTTGGTTTTCATATATGGACTTTGTTTCAGAAGAGACTTTATATGTATTAAATTAAGAAATTTAATTTTTCTTATCTTTCATTTCATATGATATAACATTTAGAAAAATATTGTTCTGTGTCTGAGAAGGAAAAAATACTCATGTGTTTGTCTGAAAAATTGGCTGAGTTATCGTACTTTGGAAAATTTTAGCCTTTTTTGCAAAGTTATCAGTGGACGTCTTTAAAGTGTGAAAACTGTAATCAAATTGAAACTCAATATAACTGCACTCACATGTATTCTATTAGCACTCGAAAGCTACTTCTGGCTGTTATGACTTCGACTAGCTAGAATTGCTCTTTTTTATGTGTGTGTCCCATATTTGATCTATATTAATAAAATAAAGATGTTTCTGTGTCTCTATGTGTGTGTCTGTTAGCGATGGTTAGGGAAATCTATCGTATGTAGAAATCTGCAAATTTGGATAAGGAATGACGAAGACTGGTACTAATGCACCTGAGACTGATTTTTTATTTTTTGATAATTAGCCGTGATATTAAAAATCCGAATGAGCTTGCTTCAATTATCATCAGTTTACTGGCGTTAAGAGGGCTTCCGCGCATGTCCGGAGAATCCTCGATTTTTCAAACAGACGAAAGAGGAAAAGGTTGGTTTTTCTGTATTTTGAAACTGCCATATGAAACTCCCAACATTCCGGATAGAAAAACAAAACAAAAAAATACTCACTTATTCAGGGTACCTTTCAGGTTGTAACGGCATCTATTGTTTAAAAAAATATTAATTTTTACCATTAAAAAAAAATGCTTGAGGTCGATTTCATATTAGTTCACATGTTTTCTACATTTTAAAAACTGCCATCCCTGTTTACCGGATAAAAATAAAACAAAAAATAAAACTCACTTATTCAGGGTACATTAACAGGGGTTTGAGTTTTTTTCAGAAACTTTTGGTCGGAATTGAAAGTGTAATATATTTAAATATCACACAATAAATCTGCAATCGCTATAACGGGGGAGTCCCTTAGTTTGTTTAGAAAGATTTTCGTTTACAAAAATAAAATCATACAAGTTTGAGGCTAGTTTGCAAAAACAGACCGGAGCGGGCGTAGCACACCTGGTGTACGCTGCCAAAGACAATCGCACCCCCCCCCCCTCTCCAACTCTAGGTTTGTTTGGATAGATTTTCGCTTAAAAATATAAAATCATACAAATTCAAGGAAGTACGCTGCATGCCGAAGGTAGTAGGGACTCCAACAATATGTCCGTTTGGAAAGATTTTCGTTTAAAATTTAAAAAAAAAAAAATCATACATATTCGGGATTTGTTTGCAAAAACAGAGCTTGCGTAGGCTGGGGCTCCCAACATTAAATACCCCCCCCCCCCCCTTGGAAAAGAATGTCTGAATTCAACACCGATATTTTAGATATATTTAAGGTTATTATCCCGGGTTCGGGCAACGCCGGGTGGGTCAGCTAGTTTAAAATAAAAGCAATGACAGTGGATAATTTCACTGTGATGCATATTGAAAAATCCCAACATAAATAGAAAAACGCAGGATTCGATTTTAATAAACTGATTTTACATACAGTGTTGTTCTTGTCCCAACAATTTAATAGACGATTCTTTATGATTAATTTAATCTGTTTATCCTATTTAAATCATGTTAATTTACGATTTCTCTAGATATTATTATCAAAACCTGTTTACCATATTCAATTTGTACAAGTAAGTGTTTTTATTTCTTAAAACAAGATAAGGATTAAAATGGTTGAGTACCAGTAACGTGGAGCTGTTTGTAAGGTTTATGAACTATGCTAAGAACGATAGTTTAGCTGAAACCAATAGAGAATTTCACCGCCGCTACATTATTAGCTCTTTAGGTGTTTTATTTATTTTCTTTTTCTTGTACTAAAGACGGGTGATGCTAGCGTATAATAATATAGAATATCAAAAATGATATTGAAAATTTAAAATATCATTAAAAATACACTTCAAACAATTACCTCTGGTAAAAAAAAAAGTCAATGTACCCATAATATAATATTTTGTTTTGTCTTCTACAATAACTATAATTGTCAAATGCACTATTTTCCACACTCTGTATGAAACCTTAACATATGTCAGTTTCATTATGTATTTGAAATATTTTAACATCATTAAAACACGCTTAAAATAATTGTTACTCATAGACTGTAATGTATACTTTGTTTATCCCTGACACAGAATTTTAAATACTATTTGCACCATATTTAATAGAGATCCTGCAACAGTGATCCTTAAGACATTTAAAATTCATATCTATCCAAGCGAATTGCGAATTACGAAAGCTGCATTGTTGTAATCTATATATTTAAAGGGAAAAGCGCATTCTATCAAATTTCCACACTCTTTTCCACACGAAAATCGTCTTTTTGCGCATGTGTCAACGTTTTTTTTTTAAGGCTTCTCTTCTCATCAATGGGAAACCTGATTAATAGCCCTCACCTGTTTAGCCTAGGGGGATTGAAAAGGGTTGATTAAAAACGGATGGAGGTGTACCATTGGATTGAAAGCATAGACTTTCTAATTTATTTCTGGTCTGAGATTGAAAGCTAAAGCTTTTTTTTAAAGAACTCATGTTTTTACTACTAAATATGCATATTTTTTCGCAAAATTTTAAAGGAAGCTTGGACACAGTTATATTTATAACCGATTGAACTGTCAGAAAGTTCGGAAGGTGAGAACTATTTTTTTTATTGCTATATTAAAGGAACCCAGTCGAAAACAAACAAACAAACAAAAAAGCGAGAAGAAAACATTTCTTTTTACAACTGGATAACAATATTTTTTCACGAAATATTTACGCGGGCTGTAAAACAGTTTTATTTATCACCAATAAAGATTTCAAGGAGTTCGGACAAAAAGAACTTTTTATTTTAAAACTATGAAACGACCCTACGTAAAAAAAAACAAGAAAATGAGCTCTTTTATCATTAAATATCAATATTTTTTCGCGTATTTTTCATTTTAAAATATGTCATACAAACTTTTAAAGATAACTCAGATACAGTTATATTTATAACCGATTAAATGTAAGAGAGTTCGGAAGATGAGAACTATTTTTTTTTTATTGCTATGTTAAAGGAGCAGACACGAAAACAAACAAACAAAAAAGCGAGAGGAAAACATTTCTTTTACAACTGGATAACAATATTTTTTCACGAAATGTTTACGCAGGCTGTAAAACCGTTTTATTTATCACCAATAAAGATTTAAGAGTTCGAACAAAAAGAACTTTTTATTTTAAAACTATGAAACGACCTACGTAAAAAAAAAACAAGAAAATGAGCGCTTTTTTCACTAAATATCAATATTTTTTTCGCGAATTTTTCATTTAAAAATATAATTTCATACAAAATTGGGTTAAAGATATAAAATAATAAAAACTTCATGTTTTTTTTATTTATTATCACGGTCTCGGGCAATGCCGGGCGGGGGGGGGGGGGGGGGCATTGTTTACGGCCTCTGCAATTATTGTTTTCTCTAACCATTTTATCATGTGTAGGATATCCAGTTCATCCCAGGAGATTGAAGACAACAAAGAAAGTCATAAAAGTGCACCTATAAATGCTAGTAACAATTTCATTGTGGAAAATAAATCCGTATTAAATATGCTATACCCAATAATATAAAAAGTTTCAATAACTTTAAATGCGTTCATATTTAAGAATTTTGAAAACTAGTAAACATTAAAACTAAAACAAAATAAACTTTCAGACACAAACTTACAGAAATACCAGTATGGAGATATTGTAACGGCTGCTTTTCCTTGCCTAAGTATTTCAACCATTAACCACTTATCATGCTGCACAAATTGAGTCAGATATCTGGTTTCTACCCAACTATACAGTTTTAACATTTTAGATTTAAATGTCGTTATAAAACAGACGAGATCATTATTTAACTCTGCTTTTCTTATAGTTGATCCCCTAAAATAAATGTTTTCGTCATAAAATGAAAGTCAACACAACAGGTTAAGAAGTGACAATTATTATTTTTTATTTGTAGAAACTCTGCGAATGTTTCACTCAAAATAATGGTTTTTGTTTTCCTACATAAACACATGGCGATATTTTTGTAAATGTAAGTTATAGGAAATCAAGCTGCATATAAAATTAAATTCCTTAATATAATATATATATATATATATATATATATCAATATCATATCATATATAAAAGCTATACTTAAAGGGGGGAGGGGTACTTTTTTGGCCTAAAATTCACGTGATTTTTAAGATTCTTTTTAAGTTATAAGACAAGAAATATGACCTTCGGACTTTTTGCATTATATTTATTGACATTTCACTTACATATTTAAAATTTTGTGCGTAAAAAAAATAAAATAAAATAAAATGAAACGTCTTGTGTGACGGGGGTACTGCAGGTGCGTGCCTTGAATTTCCAATCAGGCGACCGTTTTTCTATGGTCAGAAGCATCTGAAATGAATTGGAAACAAAATTATGAAAGGGAATTCAATTCTCTGGAGCTTTATTAGACCAACATTTTGTTTAAAAAGTTGATTTTTGAAAAAATGGTGGTCAGTTGAGCAAAATAAATCTTTCGTCTTTTTTAACCTTTTGCGAACTTAAAAAATAATTAATCGATGAAAATTATACCTTTCGGTGGTATAAGTACCAGAAAAAAAAAAGATTACCTTTCTTTTTTAAGGAAGGAAAATCGGTCGAATAATTCTCGAGAAAAATTGTCGTTCAGTTTGAAAAACACGGTTTCAAGATGATTTTTTTCGACATGGTTTCGAGACTCATTTTTGACATGGTTTCGAGATTATTTTTTTCGACATAGTTTCAAGACTCATTTTTGATATGGTTTCTAGATGGGTTTTTCCCGACACGGTTTTGAGATGCGATAAACTTAGAGTGTAGAGCTGCGCGTCGGATGCAGTTTTCTGACTGCTGCGGCGTTACGTTCAACGGGCAATAAAGATTGTAAAGAATTTGAATATCACAAAACCGCTTTAGAGCAACAATCTACACACTTAAAAAATTCAGAAACTGAACAAAAAAAATCGAAAATTTTGACCCAAAGAAGTAGAATCTCCCCTTAATTTAAATACTTTTTGTATTTGGAAGTATGATCCTATAATCTATACAGTTTAAGAGATAATCGCCATAACCTTTATTTTCAATCACCCGGTATATGCGATAAATTTCATCGTTAAATTATATTGAGTATTAATATCAACACTTTAATAAAATATACATGTGTCACTAAAATAGTTATCAGTACTCGAAACATTTGAAGACTTTGTATCATATTTTTCCAATTTCATTAAAAATTGCAAACTTTTTTGGTGATTTTAAAAGATTTGTTAAATAAATAACATTGTCATCAATCAGTTAATTCTTTTGACTATTATTTATTATGCTGCGCAAAGCGAATACAATCATAACGTTTTTTTAAAGAATATTTCCATCTATGATATTTTTAGCCTTGCTCAAGGGATATTTGAAGAGCAAAATTCCCCCCTGGATATCTCTTTTCAGCGATTGAGTTGGAGACAATAATAGCATTCCATATCTTAGCATTCGTCATGATACGTCTTCCATAGAACATGGAATTGCAATATTGCATTTTGTTCCTAGTTACAAATTCAGGGCATAATTGGGACTTTTATGATAAATGGATAATTTTTTCTATTCCTACTTAAATAGTTTGTAAGAATGTAATATTTTGTATTTTATTCAATACAAAATTTGTTGAATTTGTTAGTTATCAAAACTTATGGATTTTAATTAATACAAACACTACACAAGTCTAGCTGATTTTTTAAAAGAAAATTCATGATATTAATAAATCGAGATTATTTTCTTAGTTTAACTAGCATAACAATGTTTAACTTTGCAAGTTTCTTTTTACATACTGTTAGTGAATAAATTTAATTAATATTCAATTAAAAAGTGAATTTCAAAACAAACTTGTTGAAATGTCTGTGAAATGAACTGAATTTATTGATTTACAGTTTCTGGATTTTAATTAAAAATGACCGAAAAATCATGCATTAGGCATAGATTATGAAACATTTTCCAACACTAACAGAATATTAAAAAATTTCATTTTCCCATACAATGCAATAAGATATCTAAATAAGCAATTAAAAAAACCCCACATAACTCAGTAAAATAATTTTTTCTCAATACCTGTCCAATAATGTATGCGAATTCTTTCTTGCAGCCGCCCCACCAGTGGCTAAAAGGTTCTGCTCTGAAAGCTTGTAGACGGGAGGTGCTGGGTTCAAACCCTTGTCGCGCTCGTCGACCTAACGGTTCGGAGTTTTCCGTGGTTTTCTTCAAACCTTGCCGTAAATACGGGTTAGGATCCATTAGAAAGACCCCCACGGAGGGCACTCCCCCCTAGGGGCTGTATCCCTCGTGTTGATAATTGACCGTCATAAATCAACCCAACTCAACCCTTACTTGCAGCCCTTTAAAATCTATGAAATTTTTACATACAATGTAGTATACTGAAAATTAGTTTAAAAAATGTATTCCACAGCGGTATTCGGTGCACTTTCGGCAATTATGGATCATATAGTCAGTCCTGTAACCGAATTCTTTTGTGCGTCTCTGTAAATGAGCAATAAATGTTACGTACTCTATAATCTATGGAAAATATGTTGTAATGCATCTAGGTGCTCTTTTCAATTTCATTATGTTTGAAGTTTTATAACGTCATTAAAATACACTGCAAACGATATTTTCCCACAGATCATAATGTATTGGAATCCTTTTATACGTTACTATAAACGAACTACAAATGATACTTATTCTATACTTCTAAGAAAGCATGTTGTCGTCCACCTCAGTGAGGCATATTAATCTCATTATGTTTGAAATATCGTAGTATCAATAAATTGTACCGTAAGCGATTTTTCCCCTTTGACCATAATGTAACGGAAATCTTCTGTGTGTGCCTGTACGAGAACTATAAATTCTACAAACTTAAGTTTCAAAACCGAACATTCTATAGTAAACCTCAATAACATATAAAAATTACATGGCAATCCGAGTGTATTTACGAGAGTTAGAGTACGGGCAGACTGAACTAATAAACACTTTAAACTATGTTGGAAGTGTTAAAAAGGCTATTTAATAAGGGTTTTTAAAGATAGTCTACTTGCCACTACTTATTGATATTTTCATGTAAATTAAGATACTATAATAAAATATCTAAAAATATTTTTTTTTTTTTAAAGTTGGTAAACTGAAAACGCGTCTGTTCATCTTTAGTGTCAGAAATTCAAAGTATCTTAACACGGTAAATTCTTTTTGTAGATGACTGGGAATTTTTTTGTTTTTCTTTAGAGGCAAGGAAGCATTTTTATAGATATAAATTGTGGGGGAAAAGGGCCATATAAAATATAAATTTCGTTTTTTACAGGTATACACCCTCCTTATGAAACAAATGCCATATCTTAAAGCCGTACTTGAGTTGAATACATTTTGTAATTGAAAGTATGTTTCTAGCATCTCTAGTATAAGATATAATCGGCATAACCTCTATTTTGGGTTGCCCAATATAACAAATGAATATGCAACTTACTACAAAAGTAGAGAGAGACCGACATTCAAATGTCAGTGACATTCTCATAGAAGTTTCCATTGCAAAATGGATTTCGAATGTAGCGTGGCAAATGTAAAATCCCTACAATGCAAAGAAAGAGGATATGTGCTTTAATTTGCCATCTCCTGCCTGCTGTCAGAAATACTCTTTGTGCGATTGTGAATATCGTTATAGGAAAAACGGTCATATTACGAATATATAGGTGTTTTATTTTAACCCCTTGGGGACGAGCGACACGAATACGTGACGCATAAGATGCTCAGAATCCTCGATTATTCCCACCAGTTATTTTTTTTTTGTAAAGTTTTCCTTATCTAATCATAGCATTTTTGCGATTCAATTAGGTGAAAATTTCTCATTTGAAAAACCGGTGGTAACAGATTAAAAATTCTGTAAAAGACGCTCATCGCGAAGCGGTTAAAGTGGTACTTATAAGTACCGTCAGGATAAAAAGGGTTAATAAGAAAGTCAAACCATCGGCAGCAATAGCCATGCACTTGCATGCATACACATGTATAGCTGCAAGGGGTGGACACATTGAACACAGTTAACTTGATTTTATAATTAACTCGTAACAGGGGAGATGGGGGGCGGGGGTTTTTAAGAAATATTTGTGTCGACTAAACCTAATGAGATTTTTTTGATTTAAAAATACAACGTTTTAAAACGGTCATCTGTGCAAAATTTTCTTTGGGAACTGAAATTTTGACTTCTTTTGCGAGTTGAATGTTCAAAGTACACATCTCTAGAACCACGCTCGCATACGTTGTACGATTTTAAATGATCCAAATGCTCACTATACGGAAATTGAATGTGACTACAATGGCTCCGACACGTGTATATAAAATTTTATTGTGCGAAAGGATAAAAAAAAAGGGGGGGGGGGATTTTACACAATAAAATCCGCGTACTAAAGTTAAATATAAATTTCTTAGAAAATTAATATTATAACATATATTAATATATATTACGTATTTGTACGTATGTTCTAAATATAATATTACGTAATTGGTCTGTATAATTTTCTATTTCTTTTATAAAATGCAAAAATCGTGAAAATAAAAGGCGGCATCAGTATTTGACAAAAATTGTTAAATTGGACAGAAGTAAAGAAGAAATAAGTTTTCATAGAATATTATTATATATTATTATATATTATATATTATTATATATTAAATTTAAGTAATAAACATAAGTAAATCATTTAGTATATGAAATGAACAAGACTCATTTCTGCGAGTCAAAGCACGATAATAATTTTTTAACGCTTATATTTTTGCCTATAATTCAACTATTTAAACTTATATACTTACTGTGTTTTTTTTATAGGATTCAGACACGTTCCATTAATAACATTTAAACATAAACTAGATAACTGTATGTTTCTGCATACGACCTATTACGACCTGTTCAACGATAAAATATTTTGCTAGAGTAATGAAAGTTTTAATTTGTCATATAAAGTATAACTGGTTTTAAAAAGCATACAAACATTTAAAAAAGATTAGACTGAAAGATACTTTATAGGAGATTTTATTAACTGCCCGTTTTTTGCGTTTTCTAAAGCAGTTCCCGCTTTTTTTTTCTTATATGCACTGCTGCGGCTGTTTTCTGTGCAGCAACTAGAACCAGTCTATCATATTTATTAGTGCCTGCTATCTATATAATTAAATTTATAACTTATAAATTTTAAATCCTGATGTTTTTCTGACTAAATTTATAACTTATCAATCACACATTTTTTTCTTCTCAGAAGTACTAATGCTTATCTATCGTTAATATCATTGATATTATTTAACTCATTAACGACGGAATTATTTTTTTACTCAAAATAGAAATATTGCATTTTACACCACTTTCTTGAATAGAAATTTTTATCTTATTTTATCACGGAGTTTCTGTCTTCAAAGAAAACCAATATTTCTCGTCAGAATTACTGGTGCGCAAACAACAAACGTATAGGAAGTTATGCTGTGACCATATGGCATAACGCTAGGCTTTAATGGGTAACATTGATTCTTAAACAGTCAGTCAGCTGTAGTCGCGTGCCGGTCTTTTTGTTGTTATATATCAATTACCATCCTTTAAGCCATCTCCCCTTTATAAATATAATAGTGAGATTTCGTGTAGTTAACCTTAAATTTTTCTTCACTATCACAGTAAAGTTACATGACATTATAGCTCATGTTTTGCAAGTAATGTATCGACAAGAAAAGTAGAATTTTGTCGAAAAGACCATTACATAATTAATTACTCGTGACAGTTCATTTTCATTCTATCCGAATATTTCATAGCTTTTGAGACAACTGAATAATTTCATTAAAATGACTCCATACTTGAATGAAAACCTCGGCTTATATCCCTTGCGTAGATAATCAGCAGTAATAACCAACACTTTAATGAAAACTGTTTATTTTCCTTTTTTCCACCAGCAGGAGCCGCCGGCAAAAAGACCGAACACGACCTGTAGCGTTGTAAAAATGTATGAGACTACTCTCGGGTTAAATGAACCATTTGTAATGGACGAATGAAATATTTTTTATAACAATATGACTCTACTAGTACTTTAACCCTTTATGTCCCAAATTATGAATCAAGAAATTGCTCTACCTCAATAATTATCTTCCTTAATGCCTGATGATATGTTAGAAATTATATATATATATATATATATATATATATATGAAATTTAGATAAGTTTTTTCATTAAAACTGATATAATAAATTTATAGTTGTAGCTCTTTTTGTAAACTGCGAGCACGGAAGACCGAGCTATGCTCTTTCAAAATTAGCTTGAGTTCAAATATCATGACCCATGACCAAAATGGCCCACTAATCAAATTTTCTCGAACATGTGACCAAGCCCAACTGTCTTCTCGTGCCCGAAACCCGTAGGATATAAAATTTAGTCAAAATAGTCTGAGCCGATTATTAGATAAAATTAAGCTTGACCCACAGTGACCCAAAAAGGGCCCATTAATCTGATTTTCTCAAGCATGTGACCTAGCCCAATGATTTTCTCGTGCCCCAAAACCATGGGATACAAAATTTAGTTCAAATCGTCTGAGCCGTTTTTAATATAAAAATAGCTTGACCAAAATGATCCACTAATCGAATTTTCTCGAACATGTGACCTAGCCCAACAGTCTTCTCGTGCCCGAAAACCATAGGATGCAAAATTTAGTCTAAATAGTCTGAGCCGTTTTTTAGATAAAATTAGCTTGACCCAAAAGTGACCCACTAATCGAATTTTCTCGGACATGTGACCTAGCCTAATGATTTCCTCGTGCCCGAAACTCGTAGGATACAAAATTTAATCAAAATCGTTAGAGCCGTTTTTTAGATAAAATTAACTTGACCGTCGATGACCCAAAAATGACCCACTAATCGAAAGTTCTCGAGCATGTGACCCCGCCCAATAGTCTTTTTGTGCCCGAAAATGGTAGGATACAAAGTTTAGTCAAAATTGTTTGAACCGTTTTTAGATACAATTAGCCTGATCCATGGTGACCAAAAATGACCCACTAATCGAAATTTCTCAAACATGTGACCTAGCCCAATGGTTTTCTGGTGCCCCAAAACGGTAGGATACAAAATTTCGTCAAAATCGTTAAAACAGTTTTTAAGATAAAAGTTGCATATATATATATATATATATATATAACGACACACACAAACACAAGATTTGCTAGTATTAGATTAGAACAAGATTTGCTCGTATTAGAATATATGATATATGATATATGCTTAACAATAATACTTAGTTTAATTAGCAAAAAATAGTCTTATTTAAATCTTGCAATTCTTATAAAAACAATGTCTGTAAATAGAATTGTTTTTGCAGTTGCGAATTTAAAAAAAAATTGCAAGCGAAAATCTACACCGAATGGTAAATGGTTGAGAAAATAACCATTTAAAAAATATATTTAGTTTCAATAGTTTCGCTGTGATCGAGCAAAATAATTTGTACGAAAAGAAAAATGTACTTTTATCAATAGAAGGATAAATATATTTTATATTAAATTTTCGTTAATGGTACTTAAAAGTACCGTTCGGGCATAAAATGTTAAAATATCGTCGGAGCATAAAGAATTAATTCTTGGAACTTAGGAGGTTTTTCTTCGAAGGCAGTCTTTTGTCAAGTATGTCTTTGACTCGGGGAAGAAGGGGAGGTGGCAAAGTAAGTTTTCCTTCTGTCATTTGTAACCTTCTATATCTATACTGATAGTAAATAAAGTTAATGACGATAGTGTTGCTTTAGAGTGTACATTATTTAATGATCTAACAGGCAAGATAGTTAATTAGAACTTGATATAGCTATTTCCATGTGCTTTTTACTTTTTTTTTTCAAAATGGCATTTGATGTATGTTTGATTCGAATCAAATTTATCTTTTTTAACACTTTCCAACATAGTTGAAAAGTGTTTATGAATTCGGTCTGTCAGTCAGTGCTCTAACTCGCGTAAATATATACGGATTGTTATGCATATGGTTTATATGTTATTGAGGTTTACAATGGCATGTTCGGTATTGAAAATGAAGTGTGTTGCACTTAGTTTTTTTACAGCGGCACTCAAAAGAATTCCTTTTTATTCCTTCCCCGGTCTATGGAGAAAAATCATTTGTGGCTTATTTTAATGATGTTACACAATTTCAAATTTATTGAAATTGATATATATATATATATACAGGGGTAATAAATGGGTTGTTCCTGGATCGTCATCCAGTGACCATTTCTACTCTCCTCCTCCTCCATTATTATTTCGATTGTGTAACGATGCTAGATACAAGACTTGTCCATTTGCTTCTCAGAAACAAATTGTATCAGATCCTAATTTATCAACTTTTTGTAAAGCCTTTAAAGTTATTTATAGTATTAAATGTAACTTATGTGGTTTGAAATATGTAGGTGAAACATCAGGTCCATTTACATAAACGTATCAATCAACATCGTTCAGACACTAACAAGAACAAAGCAAAAAATATACAGTCTACAGCAGAAATACAACATTTTCATAAACATAAATTTATCAATACTACAATTCAAATTATACAAATTATAAAAACTAAATCAGAACGTTTGTTTATGGAGTCTTCATATATGAAATATTATAACACTATTTATCCTTATGGACTTAATAGTGAGTTATTTAACAGACCAGTTAAAGTTTTTTCAACAAATAATACTACAGATTATTCTCCTATTTATCCTACTCTAAATCATAATTTTAAATCATAAAACAACACTTAACAAGCGAGGAAAGTGTATTGCTACAGTTATTTCCAAAAAATTTATTGTTAAACAAATCAATACTCTTCATCATAACTATATTAAGAATTACAACTGGTTTTTAATACGAAAATACATTTTTGCTATTAAAAAGAAACAGATAGTACAATATTTAAATGTATTTCTTAGTAAATCTTACTCAAATCATTTCTCTGATATTTTTTATGATCTAATTATGACAAGAGCTAATCTTTTCAACATTAATTTACATAAAAAACAAAAAATTCAAAACACTAATACTCAAATGATTATAACTTTTTCAAATGAAATCTTTAATAAAATTAATATTAATTCTATAATTAATGATAAAAACTGTTATTTTCCTATTAATAATCTTCAAATTTCAAAAACATTTAAATATCCTAATACAATCGGAAGAAAGATTTTTAACTATAATGCATTTTCAAAAAATAAATCTGATGCTAGTACTTTTCCGTGTAAATGCAATGACCCCACTCTAAAAAAATACATTAATAATGATCATGGACATATAATCACTGGTAATCTTAATATTGTGAATGATTTTAAACTACAAAAACTAATGGGTTATGGTACTAAATATAGACTTCTTTCTAAATTTAATGTAAATTCTATTATAAAACAGTTTACATACGATATAGATAATTTTATTTATAAAATTTCAATCTCATATAGTAAACCTATTGAATATTTTAATCAATGGAAAATACTAGTTATAGAAAAATTAAGTTCGTCTTTAAAACATAATTTATCGCATATGGTTAAAAATAACACAACATTTGTTCCAGCAAATTACTAAATTACAAAAAAACTATGTAATAACATATATTGACAAATTTCCTAATAATTATGCAGTCATATGTAAAGCTTATTATCACCAACTACTTACATCCTGTATTTCTACTAACAATTCTTTTAAAAAAACTAATGATAATGTAATTGTAAACAATCGTAAAATTCACAGTTATTATAAATTATTAAATATTTCTTCTACTAACTTTAATTATCCTTATTTAGTTCTTATACCCAAATTTCATAAAAATCAAATTAAATTTAGAACTGTAACTATAGGATGCAATACATATAATAATATAGCCAATAAACATCTATTAAAAATTCTCAATCAAATTTATACACTGACAACATCCACTGATAATACACTGTATAAAAAATAGCTATCAACTCGTCAATATTTTGAAAAATCTTAAATGTGTTAACAATATAATGACATATGATTTCAAAGATCTATTTAATAATATAGATTTATTAGATCTACATAATATTATAAATGCATTATTCAATAAGTTTCATCATTCACTTAATTTACCAATTCATATAGATACAGCTTATTTTAAAACTTTAACAAATTTCATTATATATAATAATTATATAATGCATGATAACACGTTATATTTACAGAAAGTCGGTATACCACAAGGGGGATGTACATCTTGTATACTTTCAGACTTATACTTGTATCATTATGAACGTACTTTTATTAACAGTAATATTGTGACGACTGAAGGAAATTACGGCCTAGCCTGTCTTGTGAGTTGCTGGCCTGGGGTTGTTCAGTTTTGTCCAGGACTTTTCCGCCTAGCTTCGCCGTGTAATCGAGTCGAAAGAACTTTTTCGATAGGCAAAGAGACTGCGAGAGATGTTGGTCGGCGAATAAAGAGAAGTGAACCGAGAAGGCTGAGAGATTCAGTGAGTTTTTAAACAGACGATGTTGAGAAATGGTGTGTGTTGGTGGCATGTTGAGAAATGGTGTGTGTTGGTGGCATGTTGAGAAATGGTGTGTGTGCGTGCGCCGTATAAGATAGTTGTGTACTCTGAAGTTTTAATGGGGAGTGTAATATCTTTTTAGTTGTTCATTTTAATTTTAAACGTGTGTATCAACGATGCTGAATAAAAGATGTCGGATGTTAAGTGTCCCTCGGATCCTTAGAGTGCTTTAATTCATTACAATATACGTTTATATACGTTATATTGATGACATAATTTTAATTGCCACTGATCACACTAATATTTATATATTTCCAGTTGATTATCCTACTAATTTAGAATTAACGGAAAACCTCCTTTCTAACAATACTATTAACTTTTTAGATCTTAAAATTACACTTAAAAAAACAAAACAATAATTGATCTATTTGATAAACGTAAAGAATTTAAAGTTAATTCATTTACTAATTTTAAATCATGTCTTCATAATTCTGTATATCGTAATATACTCCTTAATCATATTTATAGAATAAAAAGTTTATGTTCTTCTCAACTAATTAACAACAATATTAAAAAACTTATCTATGATGCATTACAACATGGTTTTCCAAAAAAATTCATATATTCTTTAATATATAATTAGTACTTAATTGATCTTTGCAAACAAATTAACACATGCATGCGTTAAAAAAGTATTAAAAAAACATATAATCTTAGAAAATAGTTAAAAAAATTATAATAGGACGGTTGGGTGGGTAGATGTTGGATTGAGGAGGTGTGTGGTGGAGTTGTATGGAAAAAACGCATGGTTAATTTATATTAAGAAAAATGGGGCATTTTGATTTATACAAACATTTGATATCACACGGTTTATAATGGACTGTGATGTGATATTTTTATATGTATATTAATTTAGTTATATTTACATATTCATTATTTATTTAATTTAAATGAATTTATATTCATTAATATTAAGAATGTTTTTGATCTAATGCATTTGGATCAAGCAGGGCGGTCGCTCTGCCAAGCCAAGCTTTAAAAAAACGCCACACAAACAACGTCAAGAACTGGAATAAAGACCGCTAATGCTTACTTACAGAAAGCAACTTCGCAATGTTAAATCGACAAAACATGCCAGATTAAAATATCGGATATCAAATAAACCAAGCGTCGCAGAAAAAAACGAAAACTAGAAGAATCTAATGAAGAATTTCTTCAATTTAAGACCAAACTCATCTTCATAAGTGATTTATAACAGAGATATAGCTTTTTTTAAAAAACGTCGAGTTACTTAAAATGATCACTATTTTCTTCGTCAAACTTTTTTTTTTCAAACAACCTACAGGCCTTAATATTGGGCAGAATAAAAAAAAAAGATTGCATTTTTGGACAAGTAATTACGTAATCTATGTGCTTTTATAAAATTCAGTGTAAAAAAATATTTTCTATCCTTAATTAGCAAAAAACTGTTAATTAACTTGGCGATTAAAAAATTATGCCAAAACAGAGATAAAACCCGCCAACGACCATGTACCATCTGTATTATAATAGCACAAATCAGTTACAGGTTATAACCACATCAAATTTCATCTGCAAGTCAGCCATTTTCTTCTATAGATATTTAAAAAAAAATAAAACTTCATAATTATAAGAACACACATTTTATCAGACAATTAAATATGACTGCAAACTGTGCCAGATGACTGTTTCCAACATGAATAAGTATGAGAAATTGCCGCTCAAGGATATCGGTCTGGGTGGCTCAGTCGCAGCGCGTCAGCACGGCATGCACACGGTTCCAGGTTCGAGTCCTGCCCCAGGTCAACTTTTCACTCATGTTTGTTTAGTATATTTAATTGTCTGATAAAATGAGTGTTCTTATAATATTGTAAAATAAAGTAATCAGACGTAGTGTTTATGCTTTAAAAAATATTTTAAATATATATAATTTACGTTTTTAGAAAGATCTTTAAAAATAAATTAGTTTTTGAGGGAAGATGTACCTTCTAAAATGTATACATTAAAACTTATCGGCATTTAAAATTTCTCTCCAAACGTAAACAAAATTTTTGAAATGAATTAAATGTAATTCATTTATTTCTAAAAATAAAATAATAATAATAAAAAAAAACACGGTAAAGGACAGGCATTTCGTTCACAGGAATACCTTTCACGTCATTTTCCTATAAATTAATGAAATCCAGTTGTTAAATTATTTTTGTTTTAGAAGTGAAGTTTCCATTTAACTTTATTGTAACAGTACAATGTTTAATTGAATAAAATAATGTAAATCTAAGAAATTGCTAAGAAATTCCAAACATGCACAGGGCAACGCAAAAATAAATAAATAAATAAATAAATAAATAAATAAATAAACAAAAAAATAGATAAATAAATAAATAAAAATCAGCTTAAAGAAATTCTAAAAATTGTTCGTATATCTTAATTACAAACTAAAGGAGGGTTTATTTCTATATTATTCTATATATAATAGTAATTTCAGCAAATATATTAAATTCCAATGCGATCTGATTTAAACTTTAAGATCGTTTATAACACATGATAAAAAAATTATAAAAAAGAATGGCGCGTCACATTTCGGGGAGGGGATGGGGAGGGGCGTGAACAAAGTTAGGAAGTATAATAAGGCTATCTGTTTGAAACTTTACGATATTTTATAACACATAACATAAATTTTAAAAATAAAGCCACGTCAAAAATTGTAGGGAGGGGCGGAGCGTGTTTTGCCTACACAAGGGGGGGGGGAGGCACTTTTCTAAATTTTAACGATATCCGTCATGTCACATCGTTACAAAGGGCTGTGACCACTTATTCATGTTATGCATCACAGGTGTCACCCCCACAATTTGCACCCCCCCGACACTACTCATGTGATATATCGTTGGAAAGGTCTGTGAACGCTTAATCATATTATGCAGGGGGGGGGGGGGGGTATTTTCTAAATTTTGCACATACCCCTCATGTGATACATCGTTGGAAAGGTCTGTGACCGCTTAATCCTATTATGAATCTCCGGTGTTCATCCCCCACTTTGCCCCTCAAACGCGATTAGCTTTCACCACCAGGGGGCGCTTTCCTACCTCTGTTTCTATGGGTTGGATCACGACGGGGTATGGCTCATTCGACTCGACATCGATAGAGCTTTCTGATTTTAGTTAGTTTTTTCCCCACCAGGAGACACTTTCCTATCTCTGGTTCTATGGGCTGGAAGCACCCAGCCGGAGCGCCAAACCGTTAGGTTTATGGCTGTTCATGCTCCGACGGGAAAATCCCCAAGAACCATCCAGCACAGCCCAGCCACAGAAACAGGCCCTAAACAACGGGCGATCATTTAAACAATTCAAATATACACAATCTTTTTCTCAAAACGGCAAAGCATACATTACTTTACATCAAATAATCTTAAAATAACTAAACCTAAAAAAAATAATAAGATGACTAACCTGAATGCAAAACAAGAAATTACGACATTTGAAGTTACAATGCCAATAAAAACTAATTTAAACTAACTAAAGCTATTTAAATAAATTATAATAACAGTGAAAGATGCTGATGAATTACAATTACATAACATCTCTTTTCTAGTCCAATTCGTCCAAGAAACTTAAACAGTCAAATATTTCTTTCATAGTCAAAATTTGTATCTAATAAACGAAAACATGCCATTTAGAATATTGTTTTTCTCTGCCAATTTTTTATAGTTGTTGACATCAAACAGTCTTCTGCAAATTCTTACGCAAAGTTAAATGTCTAACAAAATGAAAATGATATTTCATATAAGAACATCTACCAAATATGTAGTGCACGGCTGTTCCTCTAGAGCCACAACCACATCTGTCAGACTATCTTTTTCCAATCTTAAACAGAAATTCCGGGAAACTCCCATGACCAGTAAGATAGTAAATAAGTACCTGTTTATTGCAAATAAATTCCAAATCCACTTTGTTCAAAACTTCATATGTTTGACGACCTTTTTCAGAATCTGACCAGTAACACTGCCAATCTTTCAACATCTTTGAACGAAAATGGCGAGACACCATTGACAAAGGATAGTGAAGCCGGAACTCTATATCATAGAAATCATCAACAATAACTGATTTTGCCAACATATCCGCACGTTCGTTCCCCTCAAATACCGTGTTGGCCTTAATCCATCCTATATGCAAAATCTTCTGAGGATAATCAAGAAATAGCTTAAATATCATGTATAATAATTCATTAGACGGAAAAAGGTTATCCAACGCCGAGACTGAGGAGAGACTGTCCGTGTATAAAATTGCAGTCTGAAAATCTGAGTTGACATACCAAAGAACTGCATGATAAATTGCAGTCAACTGTGCCAGAAAAACTGAATTAAATTTATCTAATTTAATTCTGTAATCACGAATGTAATTTCCATTCAAAAATATAGTAAAAGCTGCCGCCACACCTGTTTGCATCTTCGAACCATCTGAATAAATTATTGGCCACGGTGACTGAGGTACCACTTTATCCACAAAATCCGTAATTCTCAAGTTATCCCGTCCATCGACCGGGAAACTATAAGTTCTCCTATTACTCAAAAAATCGTCTGCTGTCAATTCACAATCTTCAATAATAATAGGCTGACCTCCACCATTAAAGAGAAATTTATCATAATGTGCTTGATATTCAATCTTTGTGTTTTGACTGGAATTTTGCCTATAAAGTGCGTCAGTTGAAACTGACCTATAGGCCTTTACAACTGATAAAAGTCCTATCCGTTGACAAGAAGTAATGCGCCTCATAGCTGCTAGCTTAAGATCACCAAACCATGCCTGATAACCATATGTTATCTGTTTTATTATTACTGCATTATACCAAATCTTTCGGAACTTCGCTTGCAATCCCTTGTCTCTCACTCCTGTCTTTTTAATATTTAATGCAAATTCTCTGATCTTTTCTCGAACATTTTCCAAATGTATCATCCAGTTGAACGCACTGTCCAAAGTCAACCCCAAGTATTGCAAATTGTCCCTCACCGAAACACTTTCTCCACGCATTTTAAAGATTGGCCTTCGTCTTTCCAATGTATTCTTTCCAAACAACATTGCCACTGATTTGGAAGTACTAATTTTTAGGTCCAATGTATCACAAATATCTGCAAAATTCGCCAGGTGACCATTCATATTTTCCTCCAATTGTTGTCGACTTTCTCCATCTGCAAACAATACAAAATCATCTGCATAAGAGATCACCTTATGTGAATGCAAACGATAAGATTTAAGTAAACGATCTGCTGTCAGGAGCCACAACAACGGACCCAAACAAGATCCCTGTGGCCAACCTTGAAACAGTACAAACCATTCAATTCCCGTTGCAAAGTCAAAACCTATCTGTCTATTGCTAATATAATTCCTTAGTATAGATTTCAAGTATAAAGGAAGTGGAAGCATTTCAATAATTCGTGCCAAAATATTCCAATTAAGTGCATCAAAGGCACCTTCTATATCAATTGAAGCCACTGCACAGTATTTCTTTTCATGTAAAACTCGTCGAACTGTTTCCTTCAAATCTAAAATTGCCGTTACTGTTGATTTCCCCTCTCGAAAACCATGCTGCGCCCCATCCAAAAATTTCGTTCTCTCCAGTCTTGAGATCACTCTGACCTTCACTATTCTCTCAAATATTTTCCCCATCACTGGGAGTAAAGTTATCGGGCGATAAGCTCTAGGACTGGATGGATTTTTATTTCTCTTGCGAAAAAATATCACAGTTCCCTTTTTCCAACAATTTGGAAAATAGCCAAAGCCGAGACATTTATTAAAAACTGCCAATATAAAAGCTGGAAAAGTTGAACAGATATTTTTAACTAACAACGGATCCATTAAATCAAAACCTGGTGCTTTATTATTCGCCTGACAACGCAATGCATATTTTAGCTCTCGATGCGAAATTGGTTTGAATTAGGTATATACTCATGTATATTAAGTGGAACGCTGTCAACACTCAAGTGCTCTTGCATTAACTGCATCGCTACATCATCATACGAATCGAAAACTGTACTATCTTCCAGATTGGTAAATATCATATCAGTATGTTTCGAATTTTTTCCTGATATATATCTAAATAATCTTCCATAACTCTCATTTGTTTTATCACAAAAGTCCAACCAAGCCTGTTTTTTAGCCATTTTTACATTTTTCTTATATCTATTTCTACCCTCTATATAGGCGTCTTTATATTTCATTATATACAGGTTCTTTCGATACTTTTTATAAAGTGCACTTAATCTATTACGCTCTCGCCTCAGATCCTCCGTAAACCAAGAATGTTTTGGCCTATATCCCAATTTCTTACGTCTGAAGCATTTATCCATTAACTGAGTTAAGTAATATTGCAAATTACTCATCCAAATTTCCAATTGATCCACAGCACTGATCCGAAGCAGCGAGTCCAAAAGCGTCTTGATTTTCTGCTTAAATAAATTATTAAATCTTTTAAATGTACAATATTTAGTCTTATAACGTATTGCATACTTAATCAAAGGATTCATATTTAAGTTATAACAAATATATCGATGATCACTAAAAGTATCAGTAATTGAATAAACTTCCCAAGAATCAATATAATTACATATATTTTCACCCGCAAGTGTAAGATCTGGCTTTCCACCAAGATCACCCCGTAAATAAGTTGAAGGAGCATCTGTATCATTCACAATTGACAAGTTCTTTATAGAGAGATACTCCAATAAAACTTCTGCTCTAGGGTCACTCTATTGTATCCCATCGACCTCATTGGTACATTAAAGTCTCCTCCCAATAATACATTAGAACAGTCAATATATTTATCTGTCCATAAAGCAAAATCCTCATCCAACGCATCCGATGATGCCGGAGCCGAATATTGGGAACCCAAAGAGATAACGTGACGATCAACATTAAGGTTTACAAAAACAACATTATTCAGCTTTAAAGATTCAATGACAGTGTAATCTTTGTTAGTTATTAAGATAGCAGAGGTTAAATTACAAGAAATAAATGATCTCCAATAAGGAGGAATCCCTACAACATTTCCACACACCACATAAGGATCCTGACACAAAACTACATCGAAGTTAAATTTATCATAATATCTTTTCAATTCCTCGTTAGCTAATTTACAATGATTTAAATTGATTTGTAAAATTCGAACACCATAAACCGCCAGGTTGACCGAAGGGTCGCCCTTACAAACGCTTAGCCAAAAGTTTAGTCCTATATGCCTGATAGACAGGACAGTCAAAACTGTCTGCCTTATGATCAATCAATTCCGTCTTCCCATCAAAATAGCAGTTTGCACAGACAACATTCTCCGAATCACACACCAACGTCTGATGTGAACCAGAACACTTTGCACACCTCTGCTCTCCTGCACACCTATTTGCAACATGTCCATAAGTTTGACATTTGAAACACCTGATTATATTTATGTGTTCAACAATTCGATATCTTTCGAAATCAACGATAATACGCCTACGTCCAATCAAATAATCCCTTACCTGTCTATCCACATCAATTAACCAATTTACACGACCATTCCTGGTGTTTATTTTACGAACTATTTCAAAACCGTGGACATGTTCTCCCAACATAATCTCAAGAGCTGATCTCACAGAAACATCCAGTCCAGCATCACTAATTCTAGCTCGAATTCTATCCATCGTCACATCTCCAGTCTCCATCTCATCCATAGCTCTTCTCAAAGACCTCGAGATCTCCTGCTCCTCCACAACTGGATCTACACTCAAGATAAGTATTCTCTCCGTTCTTCTCTTAGGGACATTTATCACTATCTTATCCCTTAAATTCTCATCCTTCTGTAGCAACGTTCGTGCAATCGCCGTTTCTAGTGTGAAAAGTGGTTCTATGGGCTGGATCACGACGGGGTATAGCTCATTCGACTCGACATCTATAGCCTTAACGATTTCAGTGCCCGAGGTTCATATAGAACAGATTGCGCTACCTGGTGGTGGAAGATGGAACTTGATCGTGCGCAGCACGACTGCTATACGGTGCCGAAGGCAGTGGGGACCCGTGTCGGAGGTTCGTTTGGTTAGAGGTTTATACTATTCGATGTGCAAATTAAGGGATTATCCGGTGCCGAAGGCAGCGGGGAACCTGGTCGGAGGTTCGTTCGGTTCGAGGTTTATCTTATTTGAGGTTTTACAAGATTCGAGGCCCCGATGTAAATTAGGGGCCCGCTAGCGGGCGAAGCCAGCTAGTGCTAATAATAAAAGAGCGTGATATCACGTTTGATATCAAATGCAGCACTGACACGCTATGTACGTATTCCATTTTTATTCATTTCATGGATAAGTCAGTGATATTTTTTAACAGAGGATAACAAGTATTTTAACAAGCCACATTTAGTATGTTGTTTTTAAGAGTGTAATTAGTTTAATTGAAAAATCTACTGGTATTTCTAGTTAACCTTTTAAACAATGACTGAAAGTAAAATGTAATTTAAATTATTTCTCATGTTTAGATTATTTAAATTATGTTTAATCTATTTTTTAAAAAAAAGAAATGATATCTAAAAAAACAACTTTTCAAAAGTAAAAAAAAAAAAAAAAAAAAAAGTTGTGGTTAAAAAATGGTGTGATATCAAATTTCCAAGCTATTATATTACTTATTTAACTTTTTTTCCATTAAATAAGTTATCGTATATATAAGTCGAGTGCCTACGTATATGTTAATAGAAATCGTTTTCTCCTGTACTAAATACATCCTAACGAGTTCCTGAAAATGCATTTTTTTTTTTCAAATTATGCATGATGGGCTTGCCGGCCATCTTTCCATATTTCTAAGCATCCAAATTTCTAAAGTAAAAGCGTAATATGTTTGCACTGTAATATGTTTATAACAATTTCGAACTTCAGATTTTAACTACGGACAGATCAATTAGATAAGACTGATATTTTGAGAAATTGATTTTTACTAGTTTGAAATTATTAATTACTCTAAAAAATAAATCATAAGATGAATCTTTAAGATAAGTCATCATTATCTTAAGACACAATTTTCAGAGCATACGAGTCTATAAATGAAACGCTTAAAACATTTGCTTAAATAACAATTTTGAACTTCGGATTTTAACTACGGATAGGGGTGATTAGAATTTTGTGTATAATATGGAAAGATGGCCGGCAAGCCCATCATGCATAATTTGAAAAAAAAAAATTGCATTTTCAGAAACTCGTTAGGATGTACTTAGTACAGGAGAAAACGATTTCTATTAACATATACGCAGGCACTCGACTTATATATACGATAACTTATTTAATGGAAAAAAGTTAAATAAGTAATATAATAGCTTGGAAATTTGATATCACACCATTTTTTAGCCACAACTTTTTTTTTTCTTTTTACGCTTGGTTTTTTTTTACTTTTGAAAAGTTGTTTTTGTAGATTAATGCCTACGGTGGACGATATCATATTAACTTCTAATATAATGTATACTTTTCTAAAGTGTTAATATAATATATGTTTTAATTTATATTAAACGTTCTACCCTTTCCACTTATATTAAGTGTATATAATTTTTTTACTTTGTATGAAGAAACATTATATGTTACTAATTAATTTCAAAATTTAATTAATAATTATAAATCCTTTGTATCTTAATTCAAATATTTTGTATTTTAATTTAATTTAATTTATGTGATGTTGCATTTTTGGCACAGCTATTTAATAGTTGCTATGTCATTTCACATATATTTTTATGTTGCTTTAATTTTTAATTTTTCCATCTTCCATCTTATTTTTAACATAGAATTATTCATTAATACATCCATTACTTTAATGTAATTGGATATTCTATTTATTAATTCATTTCATTTATTTATTATTTAACTAATTGCTATCATCTTTAGATAGTATATGGTTTAATTTTTAAATATTAATTTTCATCCAATACTCTTTTTATTCAGTGTATATTCACATTTTAACATTATAGTTGGCAGCACCAATGTTCCTGTTGCTTTACAATAATATTCATATTATTCTAAAATCCTTTCTGGCAACATAGTAAAATCATTTTCTAAATCTAAATTTGGCAACATGTAATGATTTTTTGCAATTCATTCCCTTATTTTGGTTGTGTTCATGTGTGGTTCATGTGCTGCACAGGAATCTATTTTAATCCAAATGGATTATTGACTTTCTGACTCTATTTCATGTTTTATCTGTTTATTATAGGTATGGCTTCTTTCCTTTTTAATATTGTATTTATTTTTTATTTTTTCACTGGTTTGATTCAATGTTTATGAGTAGGTAGTCCCAAAATCATATTCTTTAGCAATGCTTTGGCTAATATGATGATGAAACCACTCATTTCATTTTATTTGTGGTATTTAGGCATTTGGGACTTGAAAATTCTGTCTAAATTCCACAAATTTCATTTCATTCATTCAATTCCATTTATTCAATTTTTAATTTAATTTCTTATTCTTTTAAATACGTTATTGGTATCCATATTCAATGTGTTGGGGAATACTTTCATTGACAACTAATTATTACATACTTAATCATTATTTCATAGTTTAAGTTGGTGTTATGGTAATGTTTCATTTATGGTTTATATATATATATATATATAATCACTGAAGTGCGCTACAAGAGGCTTACTATACAATATGGTGTGCATAGCACTTACAGTTCTTTTACAGTGTCACTCAAAACAATTCTGTTACCTTGCAGGCTATATGGAGTAAAATCGTTTGCGGCTAATTTTAATAATGTTTCACTATTTGAAACATATTGAAACTGATACATATATATTACTAAGGTGCATTATAAGAGGCTTACTATAGAATATTGTGTGTATAGCGTTCATCGTTCATTTACAGGGACACATAAAATAATTCTGTACTGTCTGTTAACAAGAATTGCTGGAAATTCGTTTTAGTTGCTGAACGCGTTTCTAAATTTAACTCATTTTTTATCTATTACTTTGTATGTATACATTCTATTGATCATATTCAGGGCAGCACAAAAGTTCTCGAGTACATTTCCGTTTATCGACGGAAATTCCAGAAGGGGAATTTTAAACTGTGCTACGCGTTTTCTAACTGAACTGAAATTTAGCATTCTATGTATACAAATCTATAGATCATATACAGGACTGCACAAAATAATTTGGATATTTTTCTGAATATTGTTGGTAATTCCTGAAATTGTGTTTTGAAATACGTTATGCCTTTCACCTTATATTAAACGGAAAAGATTTGTAAAATTATTTTGGAAGTGTTGGAAAGTATTACATAATTTATGCTTGACGCAGGATTTTTCGTTCTTGTTAATCTAGTGTAATTGTTATTAAATTTAAATTTATATAAAGAAAAATCATTTCAATAATTAATATCCTAATTTATATAAATATTTTTAAATATGAACTATAATACCGCATTTTAATTGAAACTGAATGCAGGAATACGTATTAATAAGTGATGTGAAGTATAAATTCAAACAAAAGTGCTCTACAAGTCGGAACAAATTACTCTGAATACAGCATACATAAATTTTAAATATTATTTTTAAGCAGAATATGTATACTACATTTATTTATTACGCAATATCTTAGCTTGTGCTAAAGAAATTGTGTTACTTTATCTTGCGGGGTCTTCTTAAGCTACCACATACAATTACCAGTAGTGGTTTAGAATGAGTAGATCTAAAAATGTTTGACTTCTTTGGTTATGAAAATATTCATTGGTTTGTAAAATTAGGAATGTGAGATATTAACATATTGAGAATCATTAGCTTTACTCATTGGCCAGATCAAATAAATGTGTTTCGTACCAATAAAAATTATATAGTAAAAGAAATTAAATACCGCATAGAAATAAGTTACTTTCATCATATAAAACTTCTGGTGGAAATATAATTAACGTTTAGCTAGTGTGTCAAACTTCCCTCAGAGTGTGTCAAAACTTCCTGAAGTGGGGAGGGGGGTTGAGACAGGTTGCAGATTTATAGAAATGACTTATTTTTAAAAATCATTTAGTGCTTTTTCAAAATTTTGACTCTGTAAAAATGTAGAATGCATAGTAAGTTTAATGTGTGGCAAACTGAGATTTTATTGTTTGTCAAACAGAAATTCTAAGCAATGTAGTAAAAAGTAGGTCAAACATCAACCAGTCTCCCCTTATATTTAATTCTTTTAATCACTGATTTCACATCAAAATCTAATTATTAATGGTTTTTTTTCAGTTTGAAATGACGTACATATTATTAAAATACCTTGATTAATATCATATGTTTAATGTGATTAAAAGAACATTAATAGAGATATTAATAACTTTTAAATTTGGGAGGGTCCCAAATTATGGAGGCCCTGGTAAAATGCTTTACTTGCAGAAATCAGAAACCTGTTCTATGATATGAATACCGTCCGGATTCGAGCAAAGAAGAGACAGTATATCGTGATCTCTTGGTTACAGAACACGTTATGGACTCTATAGTTGGGTTTTGGTCCCTCAAAATAAATATGGTCCTATAATAAAAACAACTTTAAAACTGCACCACACGATCTCAATAGAGCTATATGAAAAGGAAGTTCTTGAACTACATGAGGATTATCTCACTTCTGGCAAATGTCCCTAGTAATTCACAACAACAAACACTAGACTCGTGATTCTGGGATTTAATTAAATGACAAGCTTTATACTGTATATTGAGACTTAAAAGATTACCAAATTGATGACAGCCAATTGCAAAATTTTAACGTCATTAACCATGTGTATTCTCGCATCAATCGTTGGCTGATTAGATTTAAAAAAAAAAAAAAAACTTTTCACCTCTAAAATAGGTTTTACTCCGTTCTCTACATTTGATTTTCGTTTTCTTGATTTGCATTTTGATTTTCTGAAGGAATGAACTGCATGGTGACCTAAGTTCCTGGTTTCAGCCCTATGTGATGCAACCAAGATTGTCTTATGATTATTTTTTAACACAATTATTTCAAATTGGTAAAGCAGTCATACAAGTTGTAAATTTCCAACTGGACGAAAAATGTCCGGGCCAGGATTCGAACCTGGGATCAGTGGGAAATTTACAACTTGTATGATTGCTTTACCAATTTGAAATAATTGTGTTAAAAAATAATCTAGTGTATTCACGTTTACTGGAGTTCCATTACCTGCGATCTTTTCTGTTGAGCTGATTAAAATATCAGACCAGATGCTTTGATCAATAAGGTTAACTGGATGAATTATGCCCTCCAGATTCGACCGGGATAGCTCAGTGGTAGAGCGTGGCGGCTTCAGCCAAGCGATTCCAGGTTCGAATCCTGGCCCGGACATTTTTCGTCCAGTTGGAAATTTACAACTTGTATTGTCTTATGAGTTAGATTTTTCCTGAAGTTTTCATTTCCTAGAAAATATTACGATGGAAGGCATCATTTCCGGGATAGTTTTAGAACCCCCCCCCCCCTCCCCCCAAACAAAAGAAAAAAATTAGACATGTTAGAAATGTTCTTTTATCATGAATATGTCTATGTCCCATATTTTCTTTTCTTTCAAAATCCTTTCGACTGATATGTAATCGGCCACTTTCTCGTCTATTATTGCATTTTTCAAATCATTATGCATTTGAAATATGTAATAAATATATCATTTGCATTTTCACTATTTGATTGTGGAATTTTTAAAACAAACTTGCTTCAAAAATTGTGTATTATACAAATTTTTCTACAAATGTCTTGTCCATGGAAATCAAGGGATAAGTGGTCAGAGGGTTTAATATCTGTTAAAGATATAATTTTCCCAGTTCTTATTTCTTTCCCATATACTTTAGTAATCTATTGAGTTCAGGTTGGTAATCTAGAGATGTTTGATAAATATTGTAAATATTAACTAGGCAAGCAATAAAATATTTAAAGCATTGCACTTTTGCAACCTAATGAATTTTAGATGAAGGCAGATAATTTAATGGGGAAAAAAATATGTTATGCTTAAAAGATTGGATTCGATTTCATGCAAAACAAGATATTAACAATTTCCAATACGTTTTGAAATTTTAAACATTAAGCAAACTGCAATTATTTTAGAAAACATCGAAATGTAATCCTTTCTTTTCTTGGGAAAATATTCTCTATAATTGACTTTAACATAGAAAATTCAAATGTTTAAAATTCTTTCCTATCAGTTGATATTGCTTTATGTCTGAACAGATAACTATATAAAGAAGTTAAAAATATATGTCTGTATGATTCCATGCAAATATATCCTAATTATGAAAGAATTTGATAGATCCCTTGCAAGGAATGCAAAATATAAGTAAATAAATATGCAGCAAAAAATTTTGTCTTTCGCCGGTATTCGATGCATGTTTATATTTGCCAAAATATTTTATATAGATGTTGAATATGTTTGGAAGGTTGCCCGCTTCGTTATTCCAACCAATTTCATAAAACTAATCTTCTAAAATTTTTCAGTTGTGCTACTGAAATAAATTGTAAAAAAAAAAAAAAAAGGTTCAAAGATTGACTAAGAAAATGTATTGAATTCTTGCGATGTTAAACGACCCCCCCCCCCCCCCAAAAAAAAAAAAAAAAAAAAAAAAAAAAAAAAAACAACTTGCAAATTAAGACTGTGATGAACCAGTGTTGCCAATTTAGTGTTTTTTTTTTTAATATTCAAATACCTATTAGAATTTCTGAATAATATTATCCTTATTTAATCTGTAATTAAATGAGGCCAATATTACTGTGCGAAAATTTTGGTATATATCCGAATAAAAAATCCGATAAATTGGCAATACTGTTATGCACGCAACATGAAATGTATTATTGTCGACTGCAGCCTATTTTCAAAATCAATGGCTAAAAAAATTTCAATTTTATAAAAATAGCAGATCCTATAGAAATCTCATATAAGATATGTTAATATTTATTTAAAAAAAATTAAACTGATATACATTGGAAATATTTAGGAAAATAAGTACGGATTTTTAGTTTAATGAAATTCGAGAATAGTATAATGGAATTTTTTAAGAGTTCACGACTGTAAATCAAGATTTTAAGTATTACGAAATATTTAGTGGTTTTCTGGAACTAAAAATATGAACTATATACAATCATACATTTCCACTTAAATATGCGTAAAAAAAAAAACATGCCCGCATGATTTTTTTTGTGTGGAGTAGAATTTACTCCTTATTTATAATCTATTGGAAATGTTAACCAATTATATCGCAGAAACTCCAATTTGAGAAAAGAAATATTGAAATATGAGAAATATCACGTTTAAAGCTTATAATAAAAGGAAAATATATCGACGAAAATGGGGAACTTTTCTTTACACCAGAAAATAATCATCTCTAACTTGTATAATTAACTTTCTGCGCAAAAAATGTTTTGTTAATGCTCTTTTATTCCTAAAATGATACGCAAAAAAATTTGAAGGCACTTTTTAGTTTTTATGAAAAACTTCATTTATGTTTTTTGTGTGTAATAAGAGTGAATAATAATACCTTCTAAACTGTTATTAAAAGCTCCCTTAATTTTCTGTAATACAAGGGTTAGTGTTTTCCACGTTACGGTGGATTGGACTTTTTTTTTTTTATAATTTCATCAAAAGCCTCCCTCCACGAAATTTGCTCCCATCCCAATACCTCCCAGCAAGCATAGATTGAAATCTATAAAACTCTTTATTTAAAAGAAATATTTTGTCCTTTTTGTTACTTGCTAGTAAAAGAAATAAATGAATTATACAAATTGTACCTTTCCCTCCGAAATTTCTGCTTCTGCCCAACGCACAGTTTAAATTTTCCAAAACTCTAATTTAAAAACAACAACAACAACAAAAAACGCCTAAATTGCTAAATGTAATAGTAATGATAAATATATCATCTAAATTCAGTACATAATACATATTTGCAACACAATGGCACGAAGAGTTAATTTTGATGTATTTTCTTTTTCTGCAGCTGATATTTCGCACTGATTTCTATTTATTTATTTATTTTTTTAATAAACTAAGACTTGTATTTAAATACTTTCCTCATGTCATTAATTACAGCCATTTAATCAACAAAATGGAATTAATAAATTCGTAAGAAATGCAAAATACCTTTTTCTTTTATAATTTATGAAAAACCTTTTTGGATTTTTAAATTTCTTACAACGTAATTTGTGAAAGTTAATAGCTGACAAATTTTAGCAGTAATTTGATTAGATTTGTTTTTTTTTAAAAATCTATCGTTTAAAATAAAGTGCAATTTAGATGTTATATTTAATTGTTGAGTTAAAATAATTGTCTTGGAAATATTCCCCCCCCCCCCCCAAAAAAAAAAAAAAAAAAAAAAAAAAACTATTCTTCGTAATGTGTTTCATATTCCTTCCTGCCTGTAAAAGTGTTTTATCCTTCATAAAGAAGCTAATGCCTGGAAGAACTCCATCCGGCCTGTCTTTCTTCCGGTATCCTTTTGGAGCCAATTTCGCCTTTTTCTGTACTCTTTTTCAAAACTTGAGTTTAAATAAGGAGTATGGATTTGTTTCAAATAATAGAGTGTATAGATAAATGAAAGATGGAAGTGCTGCTTTATTGGCAATTAAAAAACCCCACATTTTTCATTTTACTTTTTTTTAAACACCAAGTCTCTTAACGAATATATTCTTTTATTTCGTATTGAAAACTAGTCGTTGGGGACCACCGTAATACTTACCCATCATGGATATGCATAATATAAAATATGAAAATAAAACATGTGTAAACTATTTATAAAATGCATATCAATTCGAATAAAATTGTGGCTTGATGACGTCATAAACTTTAAATGCTCTATTACTGAATTTTGTAAAAGAAACATCCTTAACTCCAAAATTGATAATCCTATTAACTAACGGTTTACTGCGTCGGATTAAGCGTCTCATTTCCAATTAAAATATATCTCTGAATTGAAAATTGAATGAAATACAGTGTCATGAAAAATCGAAGAGTGGAGAAAATGTGATTACAAATATCTCGGCAACTAATTATCCGATCGACTTCATTCGTTATGCAAAATTTGTTTTTTTATTGTCTTTTATACTCATTCCTTAAAATAAACAATTTCGAAAAATTTTATGTACCTTTTTATCAGAACGAATATTTCGAGAGACCGAAAAAAATAGTTCCGGATAATCGAGGTTACTGAAATTCAATAAGCTTCTTCCCATTATTACATACTAAGTGCATACCAAATTTCAAGTTTCTATCTCAATTTGTTCGGGAGATAGAGCGTTTACAGACACACACAGACAGACGGACTGCAATTTTTTTTTTCTTGAAATATGTTTTTCGGAATCTCTAGTGTCTGAAATCTGTAAATCCGTCAAATTTTTTTTTTCGATTTTCAAAAAGATTACAAAACTTACCCTATACTACGTATGGTGGGTAAGTAAAGTGGGGAAGGAATTTGTGGTTCATTCCTTGAGTTTATACGAAATATTCAAAGTGAGGAAGCAAATCATTTAAATAATTTTACAAGAAATAGGCATATTTCCATTTAATTGACTTATCAGTAATTTCCTTTTAGTTACAAATATTTGTACTGATGACCTATTAATCATCTGATCATATTCGTCAATTGTATTGATAATTGTTTGATTTATGAATTATTCTAAATATTAAAATTAGAGTACTTGAATGTTAAAACTTATATGAGATGTAATCTTCCCAACTGGGCGAAAAATCCGGGCCAGGATTCGAACACGGGATTCCTTGACTGAAGCTGCAATGCTCTACCAACTGAGCAATCCCGGACGAATGTAGATGATCTAATTCAACCAGTTAACCTTAATGATCATAGCATCTGGTCTGATATATGAATCAGCACAGCAGAATAAACCACAGGTAATGGCACCTCCAGTAAACGCTGGAAACGTGATTACACTAGATTAATTTTGACACAATTATAATTGTCATTATTAATTATCAATTATTGTGTCAAAATTAATCTAGGTAAAACTTGGTTAAGTTGCACGAATAGAGAATTATTTCTTAGAAGAATAAGAATTTTGTAACTTAGAAATATATTATTCGCAGTTTTTAAAATTACGTTTATTTGTCCACTAATTGAATCTTTGATATTTCAACTGTTGTAGATATTTTTTGTAAGGTTTTTTACAGCATAATGTGGATTAGATAGAATTCAATTAGCAAAAATTCATTCTCGAAACTACACTACAGATATTTATGAATAATTTGATTTATCCCGGAAGCACACGTGCAGGTTATGGCAGGTCCAAGGAGTATATATGTTTTTTATTTTGCCAATACTTTCAAATGATTATCGTCGCCTTATTTAATCGCAGACAACTGTTACAAATTTTGCAGTGAAATAACTCGAAGATTACTTTCATAAAATAGTGGTGACAATTGTAAAAACCGTACGCATATAGGGGTTATAACCCGCGCGTGCGCTCCTGGGTTAAATTACAGCATAGTTGGCTTTTGAATTCTTAAAGAGGAAACAGTTTGTATGGCGTTTATTTGGTACTCCAACTCTTATTTTTTGCGTATATGTGTATATTCTTTATTTTTCTAATTCTTTAATGCTTATCATTATTTCTTTTTAGATTATTCTTATTATTTTCTGACTAAGTTACTTGTATAATTTTATATTTTGTCATTTTATATATATTTAGCCTTAATCAATCAAATTATTTGTACTTATAGTTTGATATATAGTGTCTGAGAGGAATTGCTTTTTATTGTATTAATCTATTGATAAAGCTCTGATTGATTGATAGCCTGTGTTTTTGTCAGACCATCAAAATTTCATATATATATTACTAGTTAATATTTCTTCTAAGTTTGGATGTCTTTTGGGAAGGATTTATTAAAGAAACGCCTTGAGTTCTTATAGCGTCCAGGAAATTTTTTTTTTAAACCCTGCACAATCTTTCTAAATATGTCTGAAGGAGATTTCCATAGAAAATATTTCATGAATTATAGATTTCAGGAAACTAAATAATTTTCTCTCGATGGATTATTATTGCATATGTATATATTTAATTGAGCATCCGCCACTGCAAAATGTAGATTAAATATTATTGATAAAATAGGACCAAAATCTATTCTTGCAACTTTCACTGAGAATGACTTGTGATTCCCCCCCCCCCCCCCCCCCCTCAGTAACTCACTATGCCTGCCTTTTAAAGATACTTCAAGAAAACTTACATAAATTTGTACCTCATTTTTCTGACTGATATAGAAAATACGTATACAGTAATATTTGAATTTGGATTATTGTTTTAGTAGACTTATCTTGTTCAAGCCTAAGTTCGCGTCTTTTTCCTCTTCGCTTGACTTTGCCCACCATCCAGTCTGGTATTTAGGGTGCTGGCTAATAATAGAAGTGCCACATTCGAAATTGAATATTCGTGGTGGTTCAAATTCCATTTATAGCAAGAGGTGCTGGTTTGTGTAGCTCTAGTTTGCAAAAGATCGTCCCTAAACTAATCAACCAACTATTTGACATATCATGCTATAATCCTCGTGGACGTAATTTTTTTTTCCAGTTTCAAGATTGCATAAAATATTTGCGGCTTCAGAGAAAATTAATAGCACAAAATGAAGTATTAACTTATTTAGCATCTTCAAGAATATGCGTGCTATTCTTACACAAATGCACAAAAATATTGAACAAAACCTATATAGTCATTTGCTACAGTGACGGATCATTTTGAGCATTTTCTGTTTTTTGGGAAACGCAAATATTGTTTTATTATTAAATTTATTATTACACCCCCCAATTGTCCTCAGGACTAAATCTTCACTGTAAACATGAAGTCAAACGTGTTCTTTACATTCTCAAAGTTCAAGGACATTTCCTCAGTCGGATATTTCAGTGGATATTCGACAAAACGTCTAAAATTGGTTACTGCGTCTTAATTTCTGGACATAAATGTATTTTGAACCATGTGTAACATTTCGACAACCTTTTTTTCCAATCTCTCTATTTCAGTTCTATCCGAGAGATAAGTTGAAAAGATCATGGAGTCCAGGAAACTGTTCTTTACTCATGATGCTATTTTCAAGGGGCTCTTTCCTTTATACAGTCTCAATAATTAATGTCGGCGCAGATTTTTACACCAGCTGTGTTGCCTGAGCAAAGTATAGCCTCGCTGCGGTTGTCTTTGATGTCTGCGCTAAATAATTTAAAACCATCCGCTATGGTTTAGAGAACATATATTTTTACTTTGACTATATTATAGTGCTCGCTAATATACGTTTATGTACGTTTAAACGTATACGTAGTTAAGCCTTTTTTCCATATTATACCTATCCAAAATCGTTACCGGTTACAATACGTTTAAACGTATATTCGCGAGCACTACTATGTTATAAGAATAGCTTTAGTATTGAATCATCGAGATAGTTATAACTGTTCGTTAAAAAAAAAAAAAAAAAAAAAAAAAAAAAAAAACTTTGCGATTTTCTATTGCTTTTAAAAATTATAAAAAAAATTATAAATCATGTGAATTTTAAATTTGGATTAAGTAGGAAAGTACAGTCGGAATAAAAAATGGCTTAAAATTTATGTTCTGTCAATTTTACCGCAGGATACGAAAGGGGAAGTCATTCGGTCAAGTAGTTTAGGAATTACGAACGTTTAAAGCTTAGAACTCCTTAATGTAAAACTGATTTGTAATCGATGCAAAACAAATTGTAATGAGGGTAGTTTTTTTAAGTCCAACTCAAGAATTAATTAGCAGAATGAGCTGTAATTTTGAACTCTCATATTTTAGGAATTTTATTAAGTCTATTTCTGTTAAAAAAATTGATAGTTTTTTCGAAAATTAATTTAAAGAAATATTTTCGAAGTTTTCTAAAAAAATATTAATTGTAAACTATGATTTTTTCAACAGAAATCGAGTTTCAGAAGCTACAGATATGCATACAAAATTACAGCTCATTTCGCCAAGTTATGCTTAAATTATGCTTTCAAGTTATGCTTAAATTATCACCGCATTGCAACCTGTTTTGCAATGATTACAAATGAATTTAACATTAAGAGTTCCGAACTTTTTAAACCTTCATAATTTCTAAACTACTTGATCGAATGACTTCCCGTTTGATATCCTCAGGTAAAAGTTACTGAAAAATACAAATATGATGTAAAAATTAGGTATTCGTTAGAAAATTTCAGAGTTGGGTGCAATTTCAGTATGAAGACGACCGCTAAGGTTTAAAAAAATAAATTTAAAGAAGATATAATTTCCTGTCTATTGGCTATTTCCGTGTTTTTCTGTGACTATTTGGTGATTAAAATTTTTGGGGTGTTCTTTTTTGGTCGACTGTACATTTATTATTTTTTTGTATTTTAACTTTCGTTGTAAATACTTCAAGAAATATAGCCGGATAAACGCTGAAAACTGCCCTTGAACCGTATTTTGCTTTAGAAAATTTCTGCTGATACACAGCAAAATTTAGCAAATTATTGATATTTGAACTCCATTAGTTTTTAGGTTTATTTAGAATTCGACTTACTGCAATTAGTTTTATATATATAATACATATGTGTGTGTGTGTCTATCTATCTATCTATCTATCTATCTATCTATCTATCTATCTGTCTATAATGCTAATATTCTTATAACAATAAATTCCGGGATACAAAAAAAATTTGAACCTAATTAGGACGGTTTATTAATTAATCGTGCCAGTATCTTGGAGTTCGTTAATCAAGTATGTAGCTCTTAGTTATTTTACAGGGACACGCAAAAGCAATAAAACATACACAATTTGCCATCACAATAACTTCCGGAGTTCTGAACAAATTCGAACCTAATTGGGGCAGTGACATATATATATATATAATATATATCTATCTATCTTGCATGCATCTTGAAAGAGTTAGTCAATCATGTATGTAGCTCTTATAGTTAGTTTACAAGGACACACAAAAGCAAAAAATGCAAAACTTGTGATCACGGTAACTTCCGACATACCAAAGTAATTCGAACATAATACATTGTAATGATCTTGCAAGTATGTTGGATGAATTCGTTTATCAAGTGTGTTTTTCTCATAGTACGTTTACCGGAACACACAAAAGTTTTCGATGGCTTACATTGAATGGTTTGGGTTCGTACATGTTTGAACGTCGGAAATATATTATAGCCTATGGGCGATTTTTAAACTATGATTTCATCAAATTTGAATACTTATGGTTTAAGTTTCTCATACCCATTGCATTACATTTGGTAAGCCAAATTTAAAATTTCCCTGCAAGTTGTTTTTCTCGTCAAAAAAATCGAACTTAGGAGTAAGAAAAATTTGTTTAATTTGTATTAAATATGATGCATCTCCTTAAAATAAAATAATAAATAATTAAACCTACTCTTCCGACTAAGCCGGAAGGACTTGTTGAGATTATATATTCAAAATTACATTTTTTTGTGAATATCTTTCCAGGTTTTATCCTTATTGTAACATACATATTTTTATAATAGAATATTACTAAAATATTTCTTTATATATATATATATATATATATACAGGTGGTTATCAAAATAATGGAAACACTTGTGAATAAAAGGAACATTTAAGAATTCCCTTCGTAAGCATTAAAATATAATCTTAGCTACCAGATTTTTTTTATTATAAAAAGTACATGTATTAGGTAGTATGAGAGAGCTCTAGAAGAGTTGTCTACGTTTTGATTTTTTTTTTTCTGTCAGAAGCGTAAAATGTCAGACCTCACAGATTTTCAAAGAGGCCAAATTGTAGGACCCCGACTATCTGGAGCAACGGTGACCGAAACATCCCAGCTTATAGGCGTTTCTAGAGGTACGGTGTCTAAAGTCATGACAGCATACACATAGCGCGGAAAGACAAGCTCAGCAAAGCAAAATAGTGGACGGAAGGGACCGACCTGAGTGAAAGAGACCGACGGGTATTGAAGCGGATTGTAATGTCTAAAAAGAAAACAACTGCAGCCAAAGTGACCGCAGAGCTCAATCAGCATCTGGATTCTCCAGTGTCAACAATTACAGTTTGGAGATACCTTCATAAATAGAACATTTACGGCAGAACAGCAATTCCCAAGCCACTTGTCACAGATGCTAATGCCAAACGTCGTGTAGAGTGGTGCCACAACCACAAAACCTGGTCGATTGATAAGTGGAAGACTGTTATATGGTCAGACGAATCATCTTTCACACTTTTCCCCACAACAGGACGGGTACATGTCTGGAGAACACCTGCACAAGCGTATGATCCTGATTGCCTCCGTCCAACTGTCAAGCATGGAGGTGGATCGGTCATGGTATGGGCAGCCATGTCATGGTTTTCTGCTGGTCCAATCGTAACCCTGAAAGGAAGGATCACTGGGGAGAAGTATAGAGAAGTTTTAGCTGACCAGGTCCATCCCATGATGCAAATTTTGTTTCCTGCAGGAGATGGAATTTTCCAGGATGTTAATGCCCCTATTCATGCAGCCAGAGTTGTCCAATCATGGTTTGATGAACATGAGGATGAGGTGGAACATCTACCTTGGCCCGCACAGTCCCCAGACCTCAACATAATCGAACCGTTGTGGTCTATTTTAGAGCTTTCAATCCGGAATCGATATCCTCCACCGGCATCTCTCACGGAACTTTCACAATATCTCCATGAAGAATGGTACAATATTCCTCTAAACACTATTCAGAATTTGTATGATTCGATTCCCAGGCGAATCCAAGCTGTATTACATGCCAAAGGCGGTCCTACGCCATATTAATAAAGAATTCCTTCAAAATCTAGGGTGTTTCCATTATTTTGATAACCACCTGTATATATATAATAGAAATAAGGGCCTAAAAATATGATTAGCTTTAAGTATGCAAACTTTGAAATTAATTCGTAGAATGATCGAGATAATTCGTATGGCTTGTTAAAACACATATTTTACATTATGAAAATTTATATTTTAATACAGCGCTTTTGCATTTACACTGAGTCTCATGCCATAAGCGTAATTATTTTCGTAGGTTTTCCTTTCTAGCGTGTTTTATGGCATCTTCTAAATTCTGGTATTTTGAATAGGATGGATCGATTGTTCTCGGCTGCATGCGGAAAAAAAACAAAAAAAAAAGAAGTTAAAGAAATTTAAAGCGTGCGACTTTTTCAACACTAGCTTGAATGTTTCTTCTTTATAAAGAATACTTCTTCTCTCCTAGGAGTTTAAGGTTAAAACATCTGTCTTGAAATAAATGTCCTTAAAATATAGTAAGTTGAACTAAAAATTGATCTCTGCTTAGCAATGATTGTGTGGTAAACTTCAAAAAAGTTAAAATTACATTTTTATTCCGTCTAATTATACAACCTCGTGTGTATTAGGTAGATATCGTAAGAAATACTACCAATTACATTCTCCCGTAAGTTTGAATTTTTGAAAAATTTTTGCAGATCTACGCCGATTATGACTCCCAGAACACAAAACCACCCCCAGTTCATAACTTTATCTATCTATCTGTCTTATCTGTCTATGTCACTTTTTTATGGACACGATAACTCGAAAAATTCTGCACAAATCTTTTCCAAACTGATGCATAAAATCTGTCAAGTTCGTTAATGGGCAAAATCAAACCGGGGGGGGGGGGGGGCTTTTTGTGAAAACAGAAAAAAACCTATAATTTCTTAATTATGATACGTATAGAATCCGTTTAAAGTTATTATTACTTCTAGGAAAAGGGCCTAAAATTTATGTATGACAGATTTTTGATATCATTAAAAATGGCCCCAAGGGGTGGAAAAAAGGAGAGTTTTAGAAAAAAAATTCATAACTTCGTCAATTCACAAGATATCAAATCCGCTTAAATTTACTATAAATCTTCTTAATATTATCTAAAACTTTTATATTGACAAGTTTTTTTATAAGACCAACCCTTATGAAAAAAAAAAAATCCCTGCTGGCTCCGCCTGCAAACAAGTTAGGTTTCGAAGGAGGCGGTTCCAACTATCCCATCATGGCAAAAAGGTCCTTTCTTCCACAATTCCTAACAAACAGGCGCCCCACGTTCTGCGTCTTCGAAATCTACCTGTGCCCGTAGGCCGAGCCGTCAGAGATTTTTTTTAGAATGTAAAACATCTTATTTGTATTTTGACCCCCACAGAGCATCTACGCCTCTATGAACATGTTAGTTTAGAAAGAATATTAAATGAAATTGTTTTTGTGCCATTGTCAAAACCAATCAATGTAACCAATTTAAAGTTAATTTTCATGTTAAAAGTACATAAAGTTCGAAATTTTGAAGCATTTGTTTTTCCTAAAGCGCACATTTAAAAATTTATTTACTGTTTTTGTATCTATTTGTTCTATTTATTATATTTCTCTTTGAATAAAAATAAGCGCCTTGGTATTAATTGTCATTTATGTAGTTCTAAACATTGATATATTTTTTAACCTTTCAAACATTTTTACTCTATTGTCGCAAACTTTCTTAAAAAAAAAAAAAATATCGCATTTGTATAAAACATGACAGCGGAATAAAATAAAACATTTCCTTTTCTTGAAAGGTTCTCTTTTCTATACATATTTTTTTGATAAATCAATCTAATCTTAATCTTTTCCGTGCTAATGATGTCCAAAACTTAATCATATGTTGTTCTTCGGATTTTATTTCAAGTCCGGTTTCATTCGAGATTTCAATTAACTGTTGTCTTTCCTTCGATGACAGTTTATTTTCAATATCGCAATGCAAAGAATCACGGACCCATGAAAATACGTCATATTTACTATTTGGAAAATGAATTTCAAATTTTGATCTCAAAGATTAGGAATGCGAATATAGGTCCTTGTATAATTTTTTTCAATAATAAGGTCATTTTATACTAAAAAATTTGGAAATTGTGAAAAATGTCTGTTTTGCACAATTGATATTTTATTATTTTTTCTAACTATAGTGGTAAGTGTTATTTTACATTTTCGTAGTAAATCAAAATTTTTAATTTTTGACACAGTTTTAAACCTATCAAAATCCTTCCATTTACTTCGTTTTTTTCGTAATTTTAAAACTATTTTTTTCCTTTTTAAAAAAATAAGTTTTTTTAGGGTGTTTTTTCTTTTTGTCTAAACAATTTCTGAGAAGGCGCACCGATGTTATTTGTAAACATTATAAACTTTCTACTACAGTTTATTTACTTGATTTGACTTATTTTAAGAAGTGTTAAATATCGCATCTTATTTAATTTCCCTACCTTTTCTTCTGGCCTTAAGCACATACTTTTGAAAGAGTCCTTGAATATTCTGAAAAATGATTAACAATTCCTGCAGCGACACGATACAACAATTTGGCAAGAAAAAAAAATTGGTATAATTGAGGCTTATATCAAAAGTATGAATGTATTTTGGATTTATTATTATAGATTAAACAACATTATTTACTTAAATTTATGCGCTGCAGAAAATTTTCTGTTGGATAGAATATCCCATTGGTATGAAACACTCTTCAAGAAAATGTCAGTATTTTACGCATGAATAGATAGAAGTGAAAATTTGTATCATCAAAAGAAAGTTTGTATTAGTTCTTCAAGCACTACGTAGGAAGTTTTAAGATATTTTTCAAAAACTGGCAATTTAAAATAAGATGTGAGTGAAGCTAAAGCTAATAGATGCATCTTAGACTCGTCGTTTTTCTTAATTATATAGACAGTAATTATATTAGTGTTTTTGGTTGGGCTTAAACTAATATTTTCAAGAAATTTAAATGATATAATAGGCTAAAAATTTCAAAAAAATATTATTGACTGAAAAAGAAATTATTCCAGGCATTGAAAAAAGTCCCAATTAAAAATAATCTCTTTAAGATTACTTTGAAACAGAATTTAGTGTATCATTTTCCTTGGATAACTAAAAGAACTTTTTAAATCAAAATATTAGGCAAAACTTAATTTATTTTCTCAGAAATTTCCTAAAGTGTATAAAATATTGAGTTTACATTTACAAAATAACTTTTTTCTCTTTGATCTTCTTGTTACTTTAGTTTGAAATACGCAAGAAGTCTTTCAAAATATTGTCCATTTCAGTTTGTTTTATTCTACTCGTGGGTTTAGCACTTTACTTTTCTAAGAAAGTAATAAACTATGACTTTTTCCTATATATTCTCATGGAAGCGACTCTTTAATTTTTTGAATTTTCTTTACGTGTAAAAGACCAATTCAAATATATTTTCTATGAACTTTTTACTTAAAAACACTCCTTCTTGGCAAAAGACAACAGAAAACATGCTACATGAATACAATTTTATTTTCTTCTTTTAAGCAAGGATGCTTCTTTTAAGCAATATCTCATGTCCCTACAGCACCAAGAAGAACAAGTGTTGCCTTATTTAGACTTGCCACGGGACACGATTGTCTACCTAATTACCTTTTCAGATTTGGTGTTCTTGAAAGTCCAAATTGCCCTATTTGTGGAGAGTATGTAATCTTGAATGCACAGCATTTACCACTGTGCCCCGCACTATCAAGTAACAGTATATCTGGCAGATATTGGGAGGCTAGGGAACTAATGAGGACCTCAGAACATCAGCCTAATTGATTGTGTTCCCTGTTTACAGTTCACTTTTTGTTTTCTCTAAAGTCTTTATATGTCACTCTTGTTTCGTTTGTTGTTCTGTTTATTCTTCAATTAAATTGGTGGCATATAATAGTGTATAGATGTTTGTCTAAGTGCTATTGCTTAAAAAAAAAAAAAAAAAAAGCAAAGATGAAAAAAAAAAACAAGTTTTTATTTGTTTAAAACTAGGTTTATTTTGTTTTTTAAAAGTCTGTTTTTTGCTTTTATGAAAGCATATATGGTTAATAGTTACGAAATGAAAATGAGATATTATTAACAGTATGAACAACTAAGTTTATTATAAGAATCTAATATCTAAATAAATTTTAGGTAACTTCAATTAAAAAAAATAATAACCTTAGTTATAAAGAAGATCAAAACCCATCAATAAAATCATTAGTAAACATTTAAAAAAATAGTAATACAAACACTAAACAAACAAATTTACTTTCAAAACATTCACAACATAAAAACTAATTATGGCTATTCAACACTTTAAATAAGAATACAAGCTTAACAGATTTGATAGAATATAGCCCCTAAAATAGAGTAATTTTTCCCCAGTACTCTATCTAAATTTAAGATCATGTTGTGTTATTGAGCGCTGTAAATAATCTACATTTTTTAAATGAAAATATTTAGTAATAAACGATGAATATTTTTTCTGTTTTAGATTTGATAGTTTCACTTTTCATACATGTTTATGTGTTGGCCATGATTTAAGTTACCCCTCTGACCGTTCAACTTCTTCTTTCAAAATACTTTCGACCAGTATCTCCTCTATTATTACATATTTCACGTCATCATGTATTTGAAATATGCAGTAAATTCATCATTTGTATTTTTCAGTCTTTGACTGTGGAATTTTTAAAACAAAATTGCTTCAAAAATTGTGTATTATATAAACTGTTCTACAAATGTCTTGCCCGTGGAAATCGCGGAATAAGCGTGTTTCTCAAACTTTTTTGACATTAGGAGCACTTTTACAAGTCCGAATATTCTGGGGATCACCTTACTCTTGTTTACTTTAAAATAAATCTTTCTCTCGCTGCTTTGTTTTAGTATATTTTGATATTTTAAAAACAGTATTTATTAAAATTTATTTAATTTTACATTGGTATTTAGTAATTACTGGAAGAAAACTCTTATTCATTTTTAATATTTCAGGGCTAATAGAGTTAAGATAATTTTTATTTTATTAACCAAAAAATTTAATTTATAGAACTCTAATGCGTTGGATGAGCTTGCTAATTCTCACACAGTTGCTGTATTTGGATATATGTTGGCAACCGTAAGTCTGAGATCGGCACATATATAAAGTCTATTTCAGTACATTTTTATTTGAGTTAGTGATGAAAACTCTTCAACCACACTGATACGTCGAAGGAAACTGAATTATAATTTTTAATACACCATTGTACAGTTCACTATATTCTCTTTTCACTGCTAATGAGGTCCAAAACTTAATCATAGGTTGTTCTTTGGATTTTATTTCAAGTCCGGTGTCATCAAGATTTCAATTAACTGTTGTCTTTCCTTCAATGACAGTTTATTTTCAATATCGCAATGCAAAGGATCACGGACCCATGAAATTAACCATTTGGAAAATGAATTTCAAATTGTGATCTTAAAGATTAGGAATGCGAATATAGGTCCTTGCATAATTTGTTTCAATAACAAGGTCATTTTCTACTAAAAATTTTGGAAATTGTGAAAAATGTCTGTTTTGCACAATTGATACACAAACGTTTCCTCTCAAACCCCTTTATTTTCTTATAGGTACTGAGTACAGTAAAGAAAATTACCTTATAGAAAAATTTTGGTCACAGAGGGGTACATTTCTTGGATATTCAAAACTTTAATTTCCGTCTCTTTTTGAAAACCTATTTTTGTATGATTTTAAGTTTTGAAAATCGGCATTGCTGCGATTTACATCATGTGATTCAATATGGATATAATGACGACTCTCTCTTAAATTGCTGATAATAGAAACCTATTTACAGCTTATTATATTACAGAACGAAAAATGATGCGTCAAGCATAGATTATGAAACACTTTCCAACACATCCAGAAAACTATAACGAAACTTCACCGTTAAATAAGGTAAAAGAATATATGTAAGTAAATAGTTGAGAAAACACATAACACATTTAAAAATCCAGTTTCAGCAATTACCTTCCATAGTCAAAAAAGTAATAGAAATATTTTGTGCAGACCTGTATATGAGCTATAGATTTCGTTATACATAAAACTGATAAAATTCAGTTCCGTTAGAAAATTCACATTTAGCATATTTTGCCAGTCTATGGAAATGCTCTCGGGATCTTTTGTACAGCCCTGTATATTATCTAAAAACTTTTGTACAAACCAGATATTAAGCTAAAATTTAATTCAGGTAAAAAACGCATAACGTAACTAAAAACTCACTTCCAGAAATTACCAAACCATAAACGTCAATGTATATTGTACTTTGCGTAGCCCTGTATATAAATTTATTTATATTCCAAAAACTTCTCTTAGTCTACTAAATATAGTTCAGCAGGGAAATGCGTAACACAGTTAAAAACAACTCTTAAGCAATTCACTCCCATAGTCAGTCATATTTATGAATTACTTTGTGTAGCCCTGTATATGATCAACAGAAGTTATACACACAACACACTATGAAAAAAATTAGTTAAACTTAAAAACGCAAACCAAAGTTGAAAACGCACTTATCACACAGACTTTAATTATAACAAGTAGACTGTAACCGAATTCTTTTGTGTGTCCCTGTAAATGAATTATAAACGAAATGCACACCATACTTCTCAGTGATCAATTTATAGTGCACCTCGGTAATGCATATAAATTTCATTATGTTTGAAATAGGGAAACATCATTAAGTTACACTGCAAACGATTTTTCTCCGTAGAACATTGTGTAACAAAATTGTTTTGTGTGATCCAGTAAATGAATAATAAATGCTTTGCACCCATATTCTACAAAAATCATGTTTTAGCAAGTTTCTTAATTGTATATAAATTTCATCATGTTTCAAATGGCATAACATCTTGAAAATGCACTTGAAGTGATTTTTTCCCATTGACTGTAATGTAACGGAATAATTTTGACTGTTCCTGTAAAACAGACTTTGAATGCTACGCACTTTATTTTCAATAGAGATGATGCTATAGTAAACGTCAATAACATAAAAGCATTTCAGGGCAATCCGAGCATATTTACGAGAGTTAGAGTAACGGACAGGAAAACCGAAGTCATAAACACTTTTCAATTAAGTTAGAAAGTGTTAAAAAGTATACAAATCAAGCTGAGCTTTTTTAGAGAATTTTGTTTGCAATGTATACGTACTAAAATGTGAAATTAAATTTTTTTAAATACAGCTCCCTTTAACTATAACTTACATTTATAAAAATCCTGTCCTTCGACATTAAAATAACAAAAAAATGTTCGTTTTATTATGACCCAAACTTAGAGTTATGATACTTTGGTTTTTATGAATTTGAAGTATTTTCCGCCACTATAAACGTGTCTTTCCATTTTTAGTGCCAGAAAACACTAAAAATTCATAAGATTCAAAGTATCATAACTCAATACATTTTGGCTGAAAAATTGAATTTTCTTTTATTTTTTGGACGAAATATTTTTCTGAATAGGTTATATGAAAATAGAGGGGGTGAGGGGAGTAGGGGTATAAACATTAATTTCGTATTTTAATATATATAAATACCCCTTGCAACTCAAATGCCATATCGAAAATCTGCACTTTCTTTCTATACATTTTGTAATTGGAAGTATGTTTGTATCATTAGCGATTTAAAAGATAAAAAGGCCATTATATTTATTTTGAATCACCCCGTATATTACAAGAAAAAAGTGTGGAAAATTAGTTTTTTTTTCTAATTTCTTTAAAATATTAAGATAAGATTAGTGCAAACATTTTAAAGTTTATTTTAGGTAGCTGTTACGCAACAGAAGAAACATTTAAAAACTGATTTAGGGCATTCTTGTCTATGGTATCTTATACAGAGTCATCGATAAAGCTTGAAGATATTTCAAAAAATCATAACTCCAAAAGTAATTGATGAAACGCAATTTTCTTTGCAGGGTTTACAAGACAAGACAATTTTCTTTGCGGATTTGTTAAATGGAACCATTTCACAGCCGTGACCTCCAGACAATGCGCCGTGAAAGTATCGTAGTTGCGTCCAACGTTTTCATGATCCTGTACAAATTTTTTCTTTCTATTTTGCATTGATTATGTTGTATTACTTATTAGTATACTCATTATAAATCATTAGTAGTTCATTTGTATTTTGAAAATTCTATCATTAAAACGGTTGGACACATTTCACATGCTTTCACGCGCATTGCTTCTGCGCATCGTCTGAAAGTAACCGCTGAGAAAGTTACATCTAACAAATTTCTAAGAATTGCCGAGTACTTTGAAAATAAAATAATTAATTTTGTTTCCATAATTAATTTTGGAGATACCATTTTTTCCAAATGTGTCCAACATTTTCGATGACTCTATATTAAAATTTCTGACTGTAATTTACCCATTTCTTTCACATCTGCTAATCTGAGAATACGACCTGCTGATAACTGAAACAAGCATAAATTATACGCAAGAATCAGATAATAAATGTTGTTATAGGTTTCGAAATTTAATTTGAGATACTATAGGTTTTAATTTTTATTGAAATTTCTGTAATAGTGGCAATTAGGTTATTCCACTGTTGAGAAAAGGTGAAATAGTGTGGATTATTATATCTTTATTGATGCCATATTTTAATTAAAAAGGAAAAAAATTATAATCTAAAAAGACTGTGTTTAAGACAACGACTTAAAATCTGAATGCTTTATGCGTGAAAGTTACATTTAAAACAGAAAAGGTGTAATTCATAAAACACTGAAATATTATTGTGTAAGTGCGTCAGACTGACCTCATTTTCATTCCACAATTTTGAAATTTTCAAAATGCTTTTGACAATTGACGTTACCTTTGCAAGGGGAGTCGTTGAAATCCTGCATTTTCATTGAAAAAACTGAAACGTTTTATTGTCATTTCGCCGAAATCACGTAATTTGTAAAACACAATTTTCGGTTAACCTACATTATAAATATAATTTCTTATTTATTATAAAGGGTTTACTTAAATTATTATAAACCTTTTCTAAATTTAGAATAAAATCAGATTCCCTTCACTCTCCCCCCCCCCAAAAAAAAAATAAAATAAAAATAAAAATAATATAAAATAAAAATAAAAAATCGAACTATCTCATGCAATATTATTGCAACACGTCGTGCTGCTGTACGCAGCTAATATTAATCCCGGTTCGATGAATATTTATTCTAAGTACCATGGTTATAATCCTAATTTTAGGTTTTTCTAGTTCTACACATTTTCTCACAATCTTTTGATCAGATGAATACAGAGATGAACACTTTCCGGCCTGGACTGATTTGAAAATGAAATGGAATTAACCACTTGTTTTTTTCTACCCAGAGCAGTAACAAGGGCTATTAGTACTGTTATTAATACTGTTATACTATACGTATCTTAGTACTATTTTCAAACTTAAGTTTGTCTCGATATACACTAAGTCACTAGACACTTCCGATTTTAGAACTTTTCTCTATATCTATTCTCAAATACCTGACAAATTTTTCTGGAACTTCATTAATATAAAGAACATGTCTGACATCATATTTTTCATTACTTTTTTGTCATTTTATTGATTAAATTCTCCTTGGAAAGACCCTTCAGTACAAACACATTTAAAAAAAAAAGTATTATCAAAATCGAAGTATATTTTCAAAAGATACGCGTAAACATAAGTTAGATACATATTCCTTTGTTGGAAGTCTATTTAAAGAAGTACCTGGAAGTATTTTTCTAGGTGTTCGATAAAACGTCTAAAATAGAAAGTGTCCGGTGGCTTTTGCCTAGATAGTGTGATTTTATATGCATGTATAAAGCTTTTGATATATTTTTCTTCCAATAGTAAGTCCTCAAATCTTTGAACACAAATTTCAGGTAGCATGCTCGTATAGTTTTATTTATCAGATGGTGGGGAATGACGATAGTAATGAAGAAAAAATAAATAAAATTAGCTTTTTACATTTAAATGTAATTTGTGAAATACTTGTTTTTATTAATTTATTTATGAGGTTTTCAATGTACTTTGATGCCTAAAAGCACCCCCAAGAAAAATTGTTTTAGGGAAAACCAAAAATTGCGAACTCCCATTATAAGCTTATTATTGACACAATTTATAAATAAAATTTTTGTTAGAGAAATGCTGTATACTGTTGTATAATGTTGTAATGTTGCATTACTGTTTATAGTTAATTTTCGCACATGTGGTACACCACAGATCAAAACTCATTTTGTTTAAAAATGGTTAATTGTACTTTCTATTCCACAAAAAAAATAAGAAAGGTAAAGCAATGGAGGAAATTTTGCATATAGTTGGCTGTTAGAAAATTACAAATCGTTCATAATACTTTTTTTCAATGCTCAAAAGAACCTTTAGTTTTAAAGCGCAGCAGATCAAGCATATCGTGTAATTTTCTACTTGTAATGCTGCAATAAAATATTTTGAATTCAAAATATTTTATTGCCACAAAGTTTTCTAGTTTCTTGCATTTTTGGATTTAATTTTGACTGTGGAATTTCTCAATTTGTGCCAAAAGGAAACTTACCTTAATATCCCAATTTTAAAAATTCTTAAATAGGAATTTGCTTTTATTTTCATTACTCAAAATATCACAAATTTCTTATCATGGATTACAATACTACAATCTACTTGTAATATGTTTATTAAGGGAATGGTATAATATTATACTATGAAGAAAAAATAAGTAATTTTTAATAATTTTTGAGTTGATTGATCTGAAGCAATCATGATTTTCTTCAAATATAAAGTGCATTTCATGTAAAACATTTAAGGATTTTGTTCAGATATTTCAACGAAATGAACCGCATAATATAACTTTTAAAAAATAGCGTCGGAAAAAATACATAGGAACCTCACTGATGCATTGCATATTCCTTTAGTCATCTAACTGTATAGGGTGTACATTAGGGTGAGCCGATTTTTTTTTTCGAAATTGATTTTGGCACAGTACGCAAAAGTTGTGTAATGGGTCAGTTAGAACTCACAAGAATTTTCATCAATATTGCTCAATATTTAACCGCGCCACTCTAACATTGAAAAACAGAAAAAAAAGAGAAAAATTGTTTTTTGTAAAAAAATATATTTTGAAATTTTTCCAAAATTTTTATTAGCATACAATGAAAATGTTACATAATGGGTCAGTTAGAACCTACAAAATTTTTTATCAATTTCTATCAATATTTAACCGTGCCCCTCTGACATCAAAAATTGGAGAAAAATGAAAAATATATTGAATTTTCTAAAAAACTGTACTATGAAAATTATTTTTCGAAATTGGTATTGACATTAATATTTTTCATATTAATTTTAATTAAGTATATTTTTATTGAATTGCACACAGACAGATATCAGAACAAATCCTATAAATCAGAAGTGCATTTAATAATATCGTACGCACGCACTCAAATATAACTTTTCAAGAAATATCTGGTTATCGAAAATCAACATCAGAAGCGCACATAGTATTAATAGAGGAACCAGGTAGCAAGTATATAGGTCATATATCATTAACTGCTAGTGAAAATGCATAAGAAATAGCCCAAGGTATTTTCACATTTACAAAAACGTATAATATGAGTTTGCAGAACCTGTCGGTTATCGGATATGACGGAACAGATGTGAATACGGGATGGAAAGGCGGAGTAATAAGTTTGCTTGAGACATACATTGGAAGACCATTACAATGGAATATATGTATGTTACATACTAATGAGTTACAACTAAGGCACCTTATTCTGGAAATGGACGGTTGCACAAAAGGACCGTATTCATATTCTGGACCTATTGGATTTCTTCTAAAAGATAGCGAAAAAAATCCAGTGATCAAATTTGATCAAATTCACTGTACTCTCCAGTCTATGGATCTGAAAGATATCCAAAACTAAGTACTGACCAACAATATTTGTATCGCATCTGTCTTGCCATAAAATGTGGTACTTGACCTTCTAACGTGACTGACCCAGGTAAACTCAGTCATGCACGATGGTTGACCACTGCAAACCGTTTGTTACGGTTATACATTAGCACTCCAAGGCCGTCACAAAATCTTATAATACTCGTGAAGTATGTAATGCTGGTGTATGCTCCAATGTGGTTTGAGGTAAAAATGAAATCGAATTGCTTGTATGGTGTCCAAAATTCTGGAAAATGATTTCCCTTGCAAGGCAGCTTCCAGATAATGTTAAGAAAATTATTAAAAAGTATACTCAAACAATGTATATTTTGCGCATCTTGAACACCTATTATTAGCAATGCTACATGATTCTAGAAAACACATCCGGGAATTAGCAGTCAGGCGTATTCTCAGCGCCCGAGATAAGAAGGTGAAGAACTTGGGTGGATTGCGTTTTTTCAAGCTTCCTAAACTCAATTTTGAAGAAGCCGATTATATTGATTTAATTGATTGGTCAAACAATGTTGTAACAGAGCCACCTCTTAAAATGCATATAAAGGACAAAGACTTGAAAGAAATGTGCAAAGAAAAACAGTTTCCAGTAATAACTTTTGAGAAATTTCCATATCACACGCAATCTGTTGAACGATGTGTTAAACTAATATCTGAAGCTGCAATGAAAGTTTGTGGTGAGACTGCAAGAGTTGGATATATTCGTGCCAAGCTTCAAGCAAGAAAAGAACTTTCAAAATTCGACAACAAGGGACAATATTATTCTAACACCTAAATATTCAATTTTCATCGGGTAATTGAATTATTAAACACATTTCAAATTTGTAGATTTTTGTTCTAATCTGTATTCTGTCTGCGTGTAATAATAATAAAAAAATATGCTAGTATTAATTTCGTAAAAAAAATGAATAAAAAATTAAATTACGTAATAATTATAGAATTATTATTATTTATAGTACTATTTAATTAATCAATTTATGTCAGTACTAATTTGGAAAAGTAATTTTCCTAAAACAGTTTTTTAGAATATCCAATATATTTTTTATTTTTCTCCAATTTTGTATGTCAAAGGGGCGCGAGTAAATATTAAGAGAAATTGACAAACATTTTTGTGGGTTATAACTGACCCATTGTGTAACATTTTCATTGTATGCCAGTAAGAATTTTCGAATATTTTTTTATAATATATTTTTTTACAAAAAACGATTTTTCTCTTTTTTTCTGTTTTTTCAATGTCAGAGGGGCGCGCTAAATATTGAGCAATATTGAAAAAAATGTTCGTCAATTCTAACTCCCATTACACAACTTTAGCGTACTATGCCAAAATCAATTTCGAAAAAAAATTTTTTTTTTAGCTTTCTTCGGCCCACCTTAGTGTACATAATTAAAGTTCAAATACTCAGAGCTATCTGTAGTCGAAAATATTCATCAGAAATGTATGAAATTTGGAATGCGTCTAAATAAATGGATACGAAAGACATTTGGAAGAAACAATATTCAAAAATGGCCACCAGAGGGCGTATTATTGATTTTTTTCAATAATTTAACAAAATACAACCTTATACACTGTAGAATTGGTTTATCAAGACAAATACTGTTCAATGTGTTGACCATCACTGTTAAGTACCGTTTGAAATTGCAAAATAGCATGTTAAATAAAATAGTCACGTGAAGAAAATTCTTGGAAATGTTGAGACGCGACGGAAAATACTAACCTTAAGAGCCTACACTAGTCACGCGAAGAAACACTCACGCTAATGTTAAGTCTATGGGAAGGTTATCGCGCGATTTCTTGCTCGCATTTTAATATTTTTAAATGAATGTTTTTGCATAGGATAGCTGAGGCCGAACCCCATCGTTGTTAGTTTTTACTTTTTCGATTTTGGTTCCAGTTTTTTTATATAAGGGTACTTTCACTTTCGGAACCGGTTCCAACCGTTTCCGAAATTAGAAATGTCCGCTTATAAAAAAACTGTAACTAAAATCGAAAAAGTAAAAACTAACAACAATGGGGATCGGCCTCAGCTATCCTATGCAAAAACAATCATTTAAAAATATTAAAATGCGAGCGAAAAATCTTGCGATAACCTTCCCATAGACTTAACATTAGCTGGAGCGTTTCTTCGCGTGACTAGCGTAGGCTCTTAAGTTCTGTCAACGTATCAGTTTACAGTCATTGCACCTCTGCGAATATTTTTCAAAGCTTGAAACCTTCGCAAAGCTTCTTGTGTGGAATCACCATTTTGATAAAGCTTCACCAGTAAAGCAGGATCTTATAAACTGCACGACATTTTTCAGTGGCAAAAGCATGAGACTGACAAGAGATTCAACGAGTATTTTTATTTAACATTTGCATTGTGCGTGAGTAGATACATCCCGTAGTTGCTAAAATTTGCACATATGCCAAAATTTTTATCAGAAAACGCTCTCTGGTGGCCATTTTAAACTGTTTTTTTGCTAAATGTCTTTCTCATTCCTTCATTTAGACACATTCCAAATTTGATATTTTTTATGAATAGTTACGACTACAGACAGCTCTGAGTAGGTGAATTTTAATTAAGCACATCCTGTGTTTAATTTATAGGCATGTGTCTCATTCACTTAGGCTGATTTTTAAATTGAATTTTTGATTTTTAGGACGTTTGAAAAAAAATATATAATTTTTGTTTAATTTTAACAAAAAGAAAATTCACACATTTTCTTAAATAAAAAATTAGTGAAAACCGATATGAAAAGGAGTGGAAGTCTACGATAAAGCTATTGATGCATATAATTTTGAGAGAATTTCAAATAAATCTGATGCTTTGAATGCTAGATGCTGTCAACTAGATAGAAATGCGGATAGTAGAGATATATCCGTTTAAATTTTAAGTTTTAATCTTTTCTTACATAAAATATAGCTTTGACTTGCTATTATTTTGCCATTCTAATCCACAGAATCGTTTTCCTGTTCTTCAAAGTCGATGACCATGAATTCAAATAATTATATTTGAAAAAAAATCTCACAATTGGATCGTCAAACACATGACCCGTTGATTTTGATGAAATTGTTGCCGAGATCCTATTCCTAATCAGAGTTGCCAACTTAGCCCCTTTTTTATTGAAAAAAATTACCATCCTACCAGAAATTCTGCATTGTAATTTTTGTTTTATTTATAATCTTTGAATGCATGTTATTAAACAAAAAAGTTACTAGACAGAAATTATAGTAGGATGGTAGTACTTCTTTTAATAAAGAGGCTAAGTTACCAACACTGTTCTTAATTATCCTCGTCAAATGATTCATTCTACTATCTGGGTATATTCGAGGATAAATTTCAAATCACGCTTTCAGTAATTGACGGATAAGTGTTTGTGCAAGCATTTGTGGCTTCGTGGTAAGATCTCTGTTTAGCGATTCTATGATCTTTGTGACAAAATATATTACTTATAATATATATTAAATATTTATTTTTCGTCTTTTTAACATTTTTTGAAATAGTTGAAAAGTGTTTGACTTCGGTTTGGCTGTCGGCGCGTAACCTAACTCTCGTAAATATACTTTGATTTCCACATAATTGATCTTTTAATGAGGTTTACAATGACATGTTCCTTATTGAAATCGAAATTTGAAGAATTTATAGTTTGTTTACAGGGACACTCAAAAGAATTCGTATCCATTACGCTCTATGGACGAAAATGGTTTGAAGTACATTTTAATGATGTTACATTGCTTCCAACATTACGAAATGTATATACAATGTTGATACACACTACATGTTTTCTATTGAAAATAATATGCGTAGCATTTATTCTTCATTTACAGGGATATAAAAAAATAATTGGATTGCATTAATCTCAGTAGGCAGTGATGGTTTGAATTTCGCATTGTGAAACTGATATACTACGTTATTGAAGTGCACGATAACAACTTCCTCGGGAAAAATAGGACATGTAACATTTAATGTTCGTTTACCTGGACGCACAAAAAAAATTAGATATCCAATCTTCAGTAATGGTTGCAAGTAAGTAGTAGTTGCAAAAAGTACGTTTTTAGTTGTTTGTGTTTTCACGTTTAACTAAATCTTAGAATGTTGTGTGATATGTATAAATTCTATAGAACATACACAGGGGAAAACCAAAATAATTATTTTCATTCACAATTATCTTTTATGGATGGGATTTGCTGAAAATTCGGTTTCAAATATTTTACTCATTTTTAGCTGAACTGAATTTTACTTATTTTATTATGTGGTGTGCGTATAATGTAAATTCATATGTGGGATTTCACAAAAAGCATATGGATATATTACAGTCTATAAAAACGTTTTTAGTTGTGTTATGCGTTTCCAGCTGTATTAAATTTTATTTTCTCAATGTGCATAAAAAAATCTATGCATCATATACAGGGCTGCACAAAAATTTCGCAGACCTACCTATGGGGAGAAGTTGTTAAAAAGGTTTTTTTTACTGATGAAGGATTTTTCATTCTTGTTGTATTTTAAATACAGTTATAAAGTAATATAGCATGGATTTTTTAAAAGAAATTTAATATATTTTTATATTTGTGTAACTGCTATTTTCTTTTCTTTATGCATTTTATTTGTCAATCTGGAATCTCATTAACAGAAAGTTGACTGACCGCCTATATACTACCTTAGTTAATGGGCGAAATTGATTAATCTCCTAAAGATTTCTAAAGATAAATGTAAGGTTTCTAGAACAACGGAGTTGCATTGCATTTTTTCAAACATTTCTGCAGAATCTGAAAACATTCCGGAAATTTAGTGAAACAAAAGTATAGTAATGAGAAGTAAAAATTTAATAGATAAAGGTTCATAAACAACTTTCTTGTATTTTTCCGTAATTCCAGAAAAAATTTAATAATACAATAAATTAAGTACATTTTTTTAAATAAAAGGGTAAAGTGCGGGAATGCTTGTTGAAAAATTAAAAAATGCTAATTTCTGAAAACTTTTTCGAGTAATTCATCAATAAAAATCATTTAATGCAGTTTAATACAATAAATAATTTGTATTAAGCATTTTTAAAATTAATACATTAGACATTCTTTAAGTAAGTATACAAAATTTTGAAGTTTCAATACATTTGTAACGTGTTTAAGCCATAGCATAAAGGTCAGTTAAATTAAAAGAAGTAATGTTTTCAAAAGGAGTGTACACCTTTCAAAACTTCTTCGTATGTCTGCGTTTTAGTCTAAAAATAAATATTGACAAAAACTTAAAAACTTTCATTTATTTCTCTAGAATAAAATCATAACAAAACTTTTGGATTAGTTCCAAAAGAAGAAATAAGAAAGGACAGCGACTGGAAGAAAGACAATTATATTTCTTCGCCAATTTGATTTCATATAACAATAGTTTCTTGCAATAGTAGAATTGATTTATCGTAACTGGTTCCGAAATAGATCAATTAAAAAATATCATCTTTCTTAGATCCACTTCCCTGTGTTTACTTTTAAGATTACCGATTGCGGAACTTTTATCCTTGGCAAAATTGCCTAGTCATTATTTTTCTCGAAACTTATGTTTCTTGAAAAAAAAAAAAAAAAAAGTAGTCGTACATGAAAGTTTTTACAAATGTAACAAACAAAAAAGGTCCCAATTTAAAAATTATGCAGAGTATCTTCAATGACTAATCAGTTCTAAATCTATTTAAGTTATTCTGTTTAAATAAAACTAAGAAGTTACAAAAGTAACAGTCTGACAGATATCTGTTTTATTTACGAATTGAATAATTTATCTTATCGTATTTACTTGAATTTCCATAAATATGTAGAATACGATTAAATTTTTGGTCAGTAAATATATCATGAAACCATCAACAAAGATAAAAGTACTTTTAAATTCTCTTTTAAATCTCTTTTCAAATATCATCTTTAAAGTTTAGTTTGCGTTTCAATGTCTGAAGATTTTAAATGCTGTTTTTTATTTACTTAATTCATAAAGATTTTTAAAGAGATTTTTTTTTTTTAAAGGAGTGCATTTAATGATGAATTAATTACAGGCAAGCAGTATAAGGAAATAACCTCACAATTAATTTATGATTTAACAAAAATTGCATACTATGTACGCTAGTTTTAAACGAAATAAATTGGCCAGCACTAAAAAGAGATAGTCGAGGGTATTTAATTATAATTAAAAAATTGGCAAAATGTCTATTTTGCCAAGATAAGCTGTTCTACTGAGAACGATATTCTATTAATCGGGATACATTTTTTATACTTTTTAAAGTATAATAGTGTTAAAATGTAAAATATTCGAAAGTTTTTAATTCAACATTAATATTTAATTAATAAACTATTGCATAAACTATAAAAATTATTTAACACATCAGATTAACAACACGTCAAAATTTTAATTTGATCATATGTGTTAACACATTTTGTGTCGCTTCTTCTCGATTTTATCTATAAATCCAATCCATGGGTGCTGTTCTTGTTGAATAATGCAGCATGAATGATTATTTTCATTATTCATGTTTATATTTTGAAAAAGAATGCAGTTAATGATGGAAATGTTTTTTATAGATAGTTTTGTATCGTATATGTATTCACGGTATATTCATTTCACAACTATAAGTATTACGTGTAGTTTTAGAAATAATTTAACATTCATTATGTAACAGCAACAACCATAGGCGGAGTTTTAGATATTCAAAAAGATGTATTTTTATGTGACCTTAGCAAATTATGTTAATTATATTTTTTTACTTGTCTTATCAGCGCACTTAAGAGCTTACACTAGTCACGCGAAGCCACTCGAAAGCTAATGTTAAATCAATGGCAGCGTTATTTTTAAATTTCTTGTTTGCATTTTAATATTTTTAAATGTTTTTTGCATAAGATATGTTGAAAACTCATCATTTAAAACACACTTTTACTCAATAAAAATTCAACTCAATTCAATTCACTATTATATTTAAATTTATTCACAAAATAAAAGTCGCCACTTATAGCTACTTCTCAAAATAAATTCCACCGTACAAATAGAACGCAGACCATAAAACACATTACCAACACAAAGCCATGATATGCCAAAAAATACATGGGAAAAACATATGCATAAAAATACATGGAAAAATATGACCGAACATGATAGCTGATATTAATCTCTAACCGGGTACTTTTTCACTTTTGGTTGAAGCTTAATATTCTTTTCCTGTAATTTTCCGGCGTATAATCCACGGTTCAACCAAACTTGTTTAGACACAGAAATTTTATATGATAAAATGCGACTCATATTAATAGATAGCGGTACATATTTTGAAGTGTTGAATAAAATGTCTAGGTCTATACATGTTTGATCCGCGGATTATACGTCTGAAATCACGGTAGCAATTGAAATGCAATTTTTCTATTTGCATTTAGTTTGAATTCAACTTTTACTACATTTCATATCTTTAATTTCCTAAAATTTTAGTAATAGCTTTCCTTTAATTTTAGAATATTACTTCCGTTGTTTTTTAATCGATCTAAATCTGAAAAAAATTGAAAAAATGTTAATAAGTTTTCTGTTTTTATTTTTACGCATTCACATTTAAATTGCTAGCATTAGTGATAGGTAGTGGATTGGTACTGTAGTGGTAAGTATCAGGAAAGAATTAATTTCATATATTTGACAGCAAATTCTTCTCATTATTGCATTTTTAGAGTAATACTATGTATATTTCTTCTTGTGGTATAAAAATGCCCAAGTGTATGTTTTGATGAGATCTGCATCAATACATTCAAATCATTCAAGGAAGTGGTTGTTCATTTTTAAGTAAACTTCCTTAAAATTTTGAAGACGTTTCTGTGTTCACTGACGTAAAGAAAACCCATTTTGTTTCTTTTACAAATCTGTAATTTGACTTCACTATTCCCCCTAAGCCACATTAAGATCCTATATCAGTCATGTGAAAAAACGCTCAAGCTAATGTTAAGTCTACGGGAAAGTTCTTGGCAGATTTCTCGCTCGCATTTTAATATTTTTAAATGTTTTTTGCATAGGACAGCTGAGGTTGATCTCTAACGTTATTAGTTTTTACTTTTTAGATTTTGGTTCGTTTTTTTTTTTTATATAAGGGTACTTTCACTTTCAGAACCGGTTTCAACATTGAGAATATCCGCTTATAAAAAAACTGTAACCAAAATCAAAAGTAAAAACTAACAACATTAGAGATCGACCTCAGCTATCCTATGCAAAAAAATAAAAAATAATAATTTAAAAATACTAAAATGCGAGCGAGAAATCTGCCAAGAACCTTCCCATAGACTTAACATTAGCTTGAGCTTTTCTTCGCATGACTAGCGTAGGCTCTTAAAACCACAGTTTGTTTTACAATTTAAAAGTTTTAAATAATTTACAATCAACATCAATTATTGTGATTATAACTTTAAGACATAAATGGTTTTATCGATATTAAGTACATGGCAAGTAAAAAAACAACACGATTGAAGAGACAAAATAACCAGAATAAATTTTAATACTGAGCTATTAAAAGCTTTAAAAGTCAGCCTCTATTTCAATACCAAATGAAGAGGCAATCTGAAGCAGCAAGCAGCCTCACTCGTGCTCATTACAAAAATTTTTCTTGGTTTATTGAGTTATTCATTGCTTTTGAAATGTTAGTTCTATTTAAACCCTTTATTTGCCCGTGGAATCATCACAGATTTTAAGTAATATTGTGGAGGGGGGGGGGGGATTAAGCATGCTCTTCAATAATTATTCTTAATGAATTTACTTTGTAATAATTAAGTTTTGGGGAAGGGGTAGTAATTTCGATTTAGATATTTTCAATATTGCCGTAAGATAAGAAAATGGAGAATTTATAAGACCTTGACGTAAAAAGAAAGTAATTTTAAAATGTTTTGAATAACGTCTTTTGAAATAATATATATTTCTTTTAGTTGTCTTTTGCATATTATCTTTATAAAAGTATATTTCGAAAACGGTATTTAAAAACTTAAATCTTGCAACTTGATAAACTATCTCTTTCTTGCTGTGATAAGGATCTTTTGATAGTTTTAACTTTTCGTAGCAATTTTAAAATAAACAAAATCAGAGCAATGATTTCCATTCATTAAATTCGAGTACTATAAGAACTGTATCATTTATGTATTTTTAATAGATAAATAAATTACCTTTTAATGAGTTCTCCGGCAATAAAAAAAATATTAGTCATTTTTATGGATATAACAATCATTTTATAAAATCATAAATCGAAATTTTCATATGCGTTTTAATCTAATTTTCGATGACCAAAATGTTTCATTACTTTGAATATTTTTTTCTATTTAAATTTCCTCAAACATCAATACTGCGGTTAGTTGCTGTTTAAAAATTTATTGCATTTAATAAATTGTTTTATTTTGTACTGTATTTTTAACATTTTTATTCATTCAATCACATAAAGAACTTATATGGCTGTATTACTTTCTACCTGGAGTAATGATTAAAGGACTTTGGTGAAAGAAATAATGTAAGTCTTAAAAATAACATATTAGTCATTAATAGCTTTTAGTTACCTCATAAAGACTTATAATAAGGGCACGTCAAAAGAATTTTTGGAGCAAACTGGATAAGGGAACCGTAGAATGAATTGGATCACCGTCTCCTAGCGGATATCAACCGATGTCCTTCACAAGCCTGTAGTTACGTAATTGAAAAGACAGGAAAGGTTCCAAGTATGCTCCATCTGATATCCGTCAGGGCTGTAATATGTGATTGGGAACGCTAATTTATTTTTTGACTTATTGATTTGGATATTGGGATCTCTCTTTTGTAAGGAAGATGGCCCTGAAGAATTTTTTAAATATCACTGGTATAATACTTTTACTCGAATTAAGATTATTGTAGTTAGATACCTGTTTCATGTGAAAGAAAATGTAACTCATTAGTTAACAAGAAAAGTATAGTTTTATGCATCATTAATGTCACGTTTGCAAAACTGCACATGTGACATTTAATTACTTGCATTTATTTTTCTTCAATAAATATGATGTTTTTTGTAATAATATATTTATAATGTTCAGTGCAAGCCCGATGAGTTTTATTTATTCAAAATGCTTCTAAGGCATAAGAGTCCATTTGATATCGTGTACTTCTGAAATTAAAGTTACCTCATAAAATTGAATTTTAAATAAATAATTCTGAATGATAATGTATAAAAATGTTATGTTTACAAACAAAGTTAGCACACCTACACTGACTTTTTTGCATCTTTATCTTTTGACAACATATTTAAGTAATTTGAATAATAAATGTAATGTCATCAGAAATTATTTCAAATGCAATTCATAAATGACCATTTTCAAATTCGGTGGAGAAATATTCTGTATTACCACCCAGTAACACATTCAAATTTTGTGATTCAAGCATTTTATAGTACTTGAATTCTGGACAAGTAAAAAAGGAAACCGAAATAGTAAATTTTTAACTATTTTGAAAAAAAAAAAAAAATCACCATTTCGCTACAAAATTATTTTCGTCTTTACAGCCTTTATTTATAAATATACATTTAATTCACAAATCGTAAAGCAGTAAAGATATTGAATGCCAAAATTCTTAGCTTCTGAAATGATCAGGAAAAGTATTGATAAGAAACTGGATTTTTCAGAAAAGTTAACAAAAGTACAAAAAAAAAAAAAAGACTAATAAAAATAAATGTATGATGAAACATGAAAAACCTTCACTGAATACATTGTATCTCAAAAAATATTGAAACTCTGTAATTTTTTTATCTCTTGGGGATAAGAAGTTAATGCAAATTGCAAAACTGTTCAAAATGAGGTACGAAATAAAATTAATTTAATGAAATAGTTCTGGCATTAATTTTCAAAACTTACACATTTTACATTTTATATTATCTTTCTAGACAAAACTGATTAGATTTTTTCCCCTTTCGCTGCATCAAGATCATTACAAGCAACTGCATACCAGTATCTTTTAAAATAAATGCGCTTTGTTTATTTGAAGATTGGCCATTGTGAATGGGAATCATGTTATCAGATTAGAAATGTAAATGTGTGAGATATTTACAGAAAAAAAAACATGTACCATAATACATATGGAGTTGACCTTAAAACAAAATTTAATCGGTGCTTGCAATAATATTAGTACCAAAGAACATATAGCAATTCTCAGAAAATTAACTCATGCATCTCTTACAACAAAGTCTCAAACTATTATTTCTCCATCTGCAAAAATTCGCCGCACAGAAGATGAAGTTTATAAATTATATGTAAAGTCAACTCCCAACAACACAGTGAGACGGAAAAAAAAGCTAATGAAAACCTACTCCACCAGATAAAAATATGGTCAATGCTAAAACACCAGAACATTCCATACCAAAAAAATCAGAAAAAAATTATATGAAGAGCTCGAACATGAAATTCATTCATCTGTTTCTGATGAGGAAACAATGTCTGCTACATCTGAAGTAGAAGACAATAGTGTCCTTATTTCAATCTAATTAAAAAATAATAATGACAAATATTATCTCATGGAACTGCCGTGATTATCGAAAAAAGGGATCATATTGTAGCTTGTCTCGCTTTGCAAGAAATATATATTAAACCAGATGAGAGTGTGAGATTGCGTGGATATCACTGTTTTAGAAAGGATTTTATCAATAATGATAGGGCTGCAGATGGTGAAGCTCTCTTCATCTCTCATAAATACCGGCATTACCCGCATTACTCTTAATACAACCCTTCAAGCAGTTGCAATCCAAACCCATATTCTAAGCACCTTATTACGATATGTAACATTTACATACCACCAAATCAGACTATTTAATCACACCAGCTTGATGATCTGATTCAGCAACTTCCATATCCTTTCATAATCCACGGTGATTTTAATGCCCACAGTCCCTATGGGTCAGAGCTGCCAAGTCTCCGGCTTTTTGGATACCAGTATTTTAGTACAGAAAATGTTGTTTTATATAATCGGGACATTCTTCGATTTAAAAGAACAACATTTTCTCTAAAATAATACTGGTGTTCAAAAATCCGGCGACCTGGCAAGTCTACATGGGTAAATAATGACACCAACCCACGCGGGCTTCAAATTGAAAAGTTAATTTCAGACAATAGCTTACGCTTGCTTAATAATGGTGACAAAACTTTTTTCATGAGCCATAAAATGCGTTCCATGCCATTGATCTGGTCATATGTTCTCCAATAACATATGCACTTTGGAATTTTTGGGTTGGGGAAGATATCCATGGTAGTGACCATTTACCCATGTTTTGTAACCCATACTGATACACATTCACAGACTAATTCTCATCATCGTAGATATGTGTATGACAGAGTTGATTGGCAGATATTTTATGCACAAGCTATTATTACTGCTAAAATGATTGAGGGGGACATAGACGAAGTGAATGAAAATATAACAAAATGCATTATTAATGTAGCCGATAAATCCGTTCCTAAAACATCTCCTATTCAGAAACTCAGGAGACCTTGGTGGAATAATGAATGCCAGTAAAGTAAGAAAAAGCAGCAAAAAGCTTGGAGCATCTTTCGAAGATATTCTACTGCTGAAAATCGCATTGCCTTTAAAAAAGCCAAGGCAGAATTTAGAAGAGTGCGTCGAAATTGTCAACGGGAATCGTGGATAAAATATACGTCGAGTATTACCTCTAATACTTCAACCAAAGAACCGTGGGGGAAAAAATAAACTCTATGGGTATTTATAAGGAAAGCACAATTTCAATTTTAAAACATAACGGCCAGACAATCACGTCTGTAAAATATATCAGTTACACAATAAGGCACTTCCTTGCCTCCAATTCAAAGTCTGATGCTTATCCTGAACCATTTTTATCATATTAAAAACAAAAAGAAAGGTCACGTATAAATTTTAATACTAATATTTCTTTCGCATACAATAGTCCTTTTACTAAAACAGAACTTTAAAACTGCTTACGTACTGCTCGTTTATCTGGTCCTGGTCCTGATAAAATCACTTATATTATGCACCAATTTTTTAAAAACTTTTTAGCCATCCGTTTTTTTTCAGGTCTGCATTGAGAATAGTTTGTCAGACTGCTTTTTCCATGAAGGAGTCCCTCAAGGTAGTGTCTTGAGTGTGACCCTTTTTGCAATAAAAATAAATGATATTTTGAATCAGCTTCCCCCTTCTGTGGATGGTAGCCTGTATGTGGATTACTTTAAGATTTCATGCCAAGGACATGACATGCGGTTCAATGAACGCCAAATACAAAATTCTATTAACCCTGTTATCAGATGGACAAATAAAAATGGGTTTAAATTTTACCCAGAAAAAACATTTTGTGTACATTTTGGTAAACGACGGAATCTCCATCCTGACCCTGAAATTCTGATCAACTGGACCAAAATTGCTGTTGTTTACAGTGTCTGTTTTTTAGGCGTTTATTTTGACAAGAAACTAACTTTCAAACCTCATTTTATACTTGCGTACTAAATGCAAAAAGAAGTTGAATTTGTTAAAGGTTTTATCAGACACCAGTTGGAGAGCTAACCGAACAGATCTCTTAAGAATTTACGACTCCGAAATACGTTCAAAACTTGACTATGGCTATCCAGTCTATGGATCAGGTCGTAAAACTTTTTTAAAGAAGCTGGACATTGTGCACCACAGTGCACTTCGCATCTGTTATGGAGCGTTTAGGACCTCTCCAGTTCAAAGCTTATATGTAAATTACTTTGAACCTTCATTATATAACACTCGCCAAAAGATCTCTCTTGAATTGTATTATCATATTCTTTCACATTCCGATCACCCCCTTCATAATCACTTATTAAACACGGACAATGATATGTTGTATCAGCATCGTCCATCTTGCATTCCATCACTTGGTTTCAGAGTGAGAGAAATAATTCATGAATCCTCTCTTGAAAGTATTAAAATACGAGGGCTGTAAATTAAGTAATGGCAACATAGGTATAAATCAATTTTTAATGAACTTACAAGTACAATTGCAGTACATTCCTTCTATGTAATCACCAGCAAAGCTTATAACCTTTTGCCAAATGTTGGGAAGTCGTTGTAGATCAGTGGCAAGGTGTTGATTGTTGATGTGAGTGACCGAGCGCCCTACTGCTTGGAGTACAGATGAAACGTCATGAAATGATTGAACCCATCGAACGAAATGCTTGAACCCATCGTGCTACTGTCCTATACGGTAAAGCATTTGTGCCACAGGCTTCCACTAATCCTCGGTAGCATTCTGTTGCATTTTTGCCACAGGCAACCTCAATTTTAAGCTACGACCGCTGGTCACATTTTGAAAACATGCTTTAGAGCGATGGAAACGAAACTCATCACTTTAACGCCACACAACAACTACCCTTCTAAGCAGATCGACTGTTTTTTGCACTCTACACATCGGCAACAGTGCCACCTCACCGCTCCCATATCCTATTTGCGCATGCACGCCCTTCTGCGAGTTTCAAGGTTAAGTTGCCACTATTTAATTTACAACCCTCGTAAAATCTAGCCCTCAATACTTTTTACCACCCTGGGTTCTATCAAATGTTACCTGCCTCAATCCTTTTGGTAGCTTTAATAGAAATAAAGCAAATCCTGTTATATTTCAGCAGATTTTTGCTTTTCATCGAGATAGCAACGCTTATTATATTGAAGTGTATACTGATGGCTCAAAATTTCAAAATTCTGTTGGGTGGACTTTTGTTGACAATCATAATACCTTTAGTTTTCGTTTACCATCATTCATCGCTGTGTTCAAAGCCGAGCTCATTGCCATTGAAAAGACAGTTATTCACATACCTCATCAACATCATCAATTTTTTTATTATTTATACAGATTACAAAAGTTCTTGATGCGTTGCAGTCTTGTTCACAGGAAAATTCCTATGTTTCATCAATCCTGGATCTGCTAAATAAACTGAGAAATCGTGGTTTTAACATACAATTTTGTTGGGTACCAGGACACATGGGAATATACGGCAATAAAAAAGCATATGTAGCAGCCAGGCAAGCATCAACATTCATTAACTGTATGGCACCCTTCTCTGACATTAAAAATGAAATAAAAAAATATAATTTTAAGTAAGTGGAAAGAATCTTGGGATACAGAAATTTATAATAAACTCCCTCTATAAAACTAGTAATAAACATTTGCCCTCCAATTCTTCAAGGGAGGATGATGTACTCCTAACCCGTCTGCGTATAGGTCACTCAAGAATTAACACCTTTAACACCTTTCATTAACACCTTTTTTTGCGGGATTCAGTTCTCATGTGCCCACATTGTTATTTTACAGAACTTACCATTCACCACATTTTAACGGATTGTCCTGCAATGAGACATTTGTACAGGGATTACTTCAAAGTGTCATCACCTCAGTTAATCAACCTCATTGGAGAAAATCCTAATGAGAATATTTTCATGTTTTTAAAACAGGCGGGATTTTATCATATTGCTCACGTTTGCAAGCAATTTTTTTTAAAGTATTGTTCCAACTTGCCTTTTAATATCATGTGGTTCTGTAATTGTTAATATGGATGGGTAACCCATCCAGATAAGTTTGTTTATCATGTTTTTTATATCATCTTTGTATGTCCGTTACCTCATATTTATATACGCTAACTGCCTTTTCTTTACTTATTTATTTTTAACTCTTGTTTGGCGCAGCATGTCCAAATGTGGACTTTGTACCAATAAAACCAACCATCAAACCAAAACACATATTTTCAGAAGCATTTTTGTAAAAGTTCAGTTATGTATTGAATTGAGGAAAAACACTTAGAAAATTACTTTTTTGTTAAATTATGTTTCAAGTGTTTAAAACTAAATTTACATTATCTCGGGATCGGCCTGAGTAATGTTTTTATTTAGGTGTATTTGTGATGCAGTTTTTTTCAAATTTGTTAACATATTTTTTATCCAAAGATTGCAATCGTCAATTTATAAAAGATCTATAATTTCCCAGATGCAATGTAATTTTAAATGGTACACTGTTTAAATCAGATGTTTCCTTTCATGATATAAAAGCACTGGCTTCTAGACAAGAGGTGACGGATACGAATCCATCAATTTTGTCGAGGAGATCATATAAAAATTTAAAAAGTGTAACATTTAGAAAATTAACAAGAGGGCTATTTTGTTAATATAATCATATTTTCTACTTTCGTTTGAACACTTTAGTATTTTACATTATTGCTTACGTATCTCCAACATGTAAATTAAAGCGCGTTTCAATATTTTTGAGAGCCCCTATAGATAAAATGATTATTTGGTATAAATGAAAAACAATAAATCGAAAGAAAGAAAACGGTAACTCCTTTAATAAAAAGTCTATTTGGTGTTTCTGATAATAAGAGTGATGTAGAAAGGAAAAATATCTTTGAATAAGAAATAAATATATGTTCTAAAATGTTGAAGAAATTAGAGTTAGTTGAAAGAAAACACTTCTGAAGTTAAATATGCAAAGGATAGGTAACAAAGAGCGAATATAATAAGTTGAGGTTAATCTAAAAAGCTGTCAAGATATCTAATTTGGCTTTTTTTTATTTTTAAGTTCGAATAACGAGGAAGTTTAGGAGTAAACTACGGTATCCTTACGCATGCGATGAAAACATATAAGATGGACAACAGAGTTGTGTGTGATAAATCAATAGAACTTCCAGTTTTTCTGGTTAAATAAAAAAAAGGAAATAGGAACTATAGATGAATTAACGAAATTTGAATTTTAAAGTATAAAAGTTTGTGTAAGGAATTAATCGATTATGATTAAAGATATACTACATTAAAAGTAAATGAAAAACGTTATTCAGTTCTTTGGTGTTTAAAGTAATGTAAATTTAATGCTATTGCGTATAAAAATGGCATCGTGAATGTATCGGGAACATTCATGTTGTTTACCGGAAGGAAAAAAAAATCCAAGAACCATTCTAAAGATGTATTATTTAAATAAAAGTTCTGTTCTATAAAAAAATGTTTTAAAGCTTTTCTTCATTCAGAGGGGAGTCATGACTTCAGTGACAGTTTCCTTTGATTTGCCTGTGATCTCAAGCAATATAGCGGAAAGTGGTTTTTGCCGACTATAACACACAAAATTTGAAGATTTCATGTTTGATTTCAACTTTTTGCATGCAGCAATATCTCGCAAATTACAAACTTGGCAACACGTTAGCATTTGAAGACGTTGACAACTATGAATCTTTTCATATGAGATGGAATTAAATTAGAACTATATTGTAATCATATTTGCTGATAATCAAACATTGAAAATTAAGAGTTACTTATGCGTGTATAAATCCCGAAATTTTTGCACATCCATTATAAGCTACAATGTCGTAGCACTACAATTGAATTGTAGGTTTATTTATTTGTGTAGAGCAATAATTCTTTTTTACACAGGTTTTCTTTTGAACGGAAAATTCAGTCTCATTATTTTCGTACAATTTTAATAATATAAAATTTATAATTTAGCATTTAGAGAAAGGGAAGGTATGTGAAAATGTACTCGTAATTAACGAAAAATGCGTTCGCAGCTGATAAGTGTTTAAAAAAAGGGAAAACATATGAAAAACATAAAAATGCGATGTCCCCTCATACGGGCTATTACGAGTGAAAAAGATCTAAAATAATGCCATTAAAAGTTATTGGCAATGAAAATTGGCTAAGAAAAATGACTTGAGAAAGTGATGGTGAAAACATATTAGCTTCATTTAAGCAGTAGGGATTATCTTAACTTTCTTTGTAAGGTACATAGTGTATTCAACGAATACATATATAGGGTTGTCTGCCGGTAAATATGCCCGGCTCAACTAAAGTATGCTTTTCCTCTAATTTTTCTAAATTACGGAAGAAATATTAACCCTATTTGTCTGTTTACGGAATTACATGCCATAGGTATGTAATGTAAAATTATGTTTGTCTGTAATGTAAAATTATCAGAGAATCCATTTCCATGCAGATTAAATAGGTCGGTTCAACGTGTGACACACTGTATCTTTGACTCCATCCCGAATCCTTTATGTGTTTGTGAGAACTAAGGTTTTATTTTATAAGGATTTTAAGGTTGTTTTCACTGCGCAGGATTGACCGATGGCTGAATGTGTGGATTATTGTCTTGCTCAAACTTGCGAGTTTACAACAGATAATGATCAAATAGCTTCCACTCTTGTCCCTCCGTCTTCACCCGGTGCGTATTTCTTAAATCCTTTAACCCACAACCGCATACATTTACTCTGACTAAATTTGTGCTTTTTACTCTATAAAGATTCTCTGGTTGTTAAATATAAATAAATTTTAAATACCAAATTTAGTAAAGCATGATAGCATTTAAGATTAATACCTAGGTGCATGAATTATGCTGTTTGACTAAATTTTATCGTGATATTCGATTATGAAAAATTTGTAACGTTTGAATTCTTTCTTTTCTGCTGGCTAGAAAGTTTGATTCAGGTTTTCTGTCTAATTATCCTCTAGCCATCAATAATATAATATTTAAATCTGACGAATGATATTTTCTTTTTCTCTTCATCAATTATTTCATCAAATCATTATTACTATTCAAGAAATTATGAAGTAAAAAAAAAAAAAAAAAAAAAAAAAAAAAACTGAGCAGAAGTAAGATATTTTTAAAATTTGTGCTTATCTGTCATTTTTAGGTGCGTTCGTAATTATATAAATACGTAGCACCTATTGTCGTCGCTTGGTCCGTCCGTCTGTCTGTCTGTCCGTCCGTCCGCATATAACAACGCAAAAACTACCCAACCGAATAGTTTGGAATTTAAGATATGTTATCTTTGCAGAATTTTGCCGAGACATTTCAAATTTTATTAAAATTGAATCAAAACTTTATGAGATATTAATAAAAATATTTATTAAGAAATTTGATTTTTTTTTTTTTTAAATCGGTGCTTTTTTCTTTATAGGAGCTTCCGAAGTTTAATCGTCAAGCGACCGAGATACTTATTCTATTACAGAAATTAATCTGCAGACGATATCATTCATTTCACAGAATTAAAAATCATCAAGATCTAAATATTTATATAGCTAGCTACAGTACGAACGCACTTCATTTGTCACGTTTGACGTACAATTTCCAGCTTGTTTTAACCTGGCCTTGTAAGTTAACGTGCGCCCGCCCAACGAAACACGATATAGTGATCAAGGTGCTAAAGCAGCTCAATTTTTATAAAAAGGTCTTACGCGAACAGAGCGTAAATTAACAATTTATAAAGAACAATAATTATTTTTATCTTCTGTTGCCATTTCTTAACCATCAGACAATACTATTATTCAAATTCCATTTTTCACAGACGACAGGAAAAATGGTTTATCTCGCTAGACTAGAATGTTATACAATAAAATTATTCAAACGAAAAAGTCCATCTGTAAATATATGTATGAAAACAAATATTTTAATATTTTAGCATTGTCTACGATTTACGAAATATTAACCTAAAATGACGCAAGGGATAGTTTGCAAATTAGATACATCAGGCGTTATTAATAAGCAGCACTTGACAATCAATTTATAAGGCAATTACATTGTTGCTTATTGCGGAGATTTGCAATTAACAAAATTAATTGCGAGTAACAAGGGAAATCCTTTAGTGTAAATCTTTTTTATTCTGATTGTCAAATAGAAATTAACAGCTATTGACGATGTCAAATAGATATTAACTGTTTGTCATATAAAATATTAATGTATTAACGATTATTACGATTTAGTGCGTCTGAGACATTTTATACCTTTCTATAAAAAAAAATTAAAAAAAATTACGTATTCTTAAATTACCCTATTTAATGTTCCCCTCCAGAAAAAAAAATAAAATTTAATATTTATAATTACAGAAAAGCACTTTCTCAGTTTCACATGAAACAATTTAGGACCAAACAATCGGTCAAGTATAATTCGCACTCAAAGGGTTCCGTGCATTAAATGTATTAATTACTATTTATTAATTAATAAACCTTTACTACCCCTTTTTTCATAATTTTGTTTCAGTAGATTCGAAATAGGGGGAAGGGGGGACATTTTTCCAGTATACTTTCGACGATATATCGGAAAATATTATACCTAAAATTAAAACAAATATATTTTTGAGTTCCATATTACAAGATATTTCGAACGATACCCTACACGATATATATATATATATTTACATATATATTTAAGTAACTTAATGTCTGCCAATTACTGAAAGTTTTTTCGAAAATCATTATCAAATATCCTTGGATGATTCTGCGTCAATAGATAACTCGAGCGCCCGTCAACTCCCCCACTCACTGCCGGAAAAGTGAAGTTTGTGTGTAACAGAAAAATGCGTTTTTCTCAACAACTATGTTAACTAGGAAAATTGCAGTTTTCCTGCAAGGTTTAAATAAACTCCTACTACCGTTAATTTTTTCATAATTTTAGTTTCAGTAGATTCGGAAATAGAGGGGGGGGGGGGGGGGCATATTTTTGCAGTGCATTTTCGACGATATCTCTGAAAATATAATACCTAAAATTGAAATAAATATGTTTGAGTTCGATATTAGATCTTTCTTACGATACCTCACATGAAACAAAAATAAAACATTTTTTTTCAAGTAACTTAATTAGCCCCCTAAATTTTTCTTAAACATATTTGTGAATCGGTAATGTCTCGGCCAATTACCGAATTTTTTTTTTCGAAAATCATTATCAAATATCCTTGGATGATTCTGCGTTGATAGATTACCTCGAACGCCCGTCAACTCCCCCGCTCACCGCCGGAAAAGTAAAGTTTGTGTGTAACAGAAAAATGTGTTTTTCTCAACAACTATGTTAACTAGGAAAATTGCTATAGTTTTTCTGCAAGGTTTAAATAAATTCCTACTACCCCTAATTTTTTCATAATTTTAGTTTCAGTAGATTTGGAAATAGAGGGGGGGGGGTGGGGTTGCAGTACATTTTCGACGATATCTCTGAAAATATAATAGCTAAAATTGAAATAAATATATTTTTGAGTTCGATATTAGTAGATCTTTCTTACGATACCCCCACATGATACAAAAAGTACTTTTTTTTTTCAAGTAACTCAATTAGCCCCCTAATTTTTTTCTAAACATATTTGTGAATCGCTAATAATCTGAAAATATGTGGGTAAAAAGGCTTTATAAAGTTTGAACTTTCACGTCTCATAGTTTACGAGAAAAAGGGTTGGAACACTAAAATAAAAGCACCGGAAATGGCATCCAAATTGTTCAATTACGTACTATTTTTCTAAGAAAGTTTTCTAATAACAAACAATGACGGTTTGTTATATTAATTTAGAATGCTAGATAAAAATGTAAACGTGAAAAAGATATTTTCACTGTCTAAGGTAACAAATCAATAAATTACATCATGAAAATATATTTTGTTTATATATTTGTTTCGTGCATTGTTCTTTTGGTGGCTCCACCATTATTTCGTGTTCAGTAGTATCCACTAACATATTTTAATTCCTTTTGCCACTGTGTCTTCGCTATTGTTTACATACATTTATTTATAGGTTATTTATATATTTACAAATAGATATTTCTGTTTAAGAAATTTCCAGTTATGTTTTAGTAAGACATAAATTAACTACATTTTAAAAACAAGCCACTCCATCTAAGAATTGGTATGTTATACAGTAATTTCATTGTCATATTTTGATTTAATGATCTGAAATCTATAAGTATCAAACGTTATTTTTACAATGAGAAATTTGGTGTCGACCAGTTTTATCGTTATCTAAATCTTTTGATTTTTGTGAATTAAATTGAACATGTATGTAGAATCTAAAACCCAAATAGTAGTCTACATTAACACTTCAATGCATGGTGTAAGCTGATCAGCTGCATAACCGTTTATTTCACATGTATCAAATGGTGCTTGTTTTTTAATAGATGCATTTTATATCTATTTGTGTGCATTCATATTTCACCGTCTAATATTAGAGAATGGTTACATATTGCAACAGAAGACTAGCATTGTCTATTTTTAGAGTAATTGCAGTGTATGATCAATTAAAAGAAGTAAATAATACATGTAAAGGTAACAGTTGGTAAAACTTAGAAAATTAGACATTAAGAATTGTGTATTTGTCGCCAACATGCTAAAATTGAAAGTATATTTATCTTAGTAATAAAATTTTAACGAAATTGGTTGGAAAAATATCAGGCTAATTCACGTAGAAGGAGAAATAGGATCGTGGGTTTATTTTGGTATATTATGCTAAATATATGATTTTATTTGAGAGGGCTGTTGCTTTTAAATTAACCATTTGTATCACCGCGTTGCATGTCTGCAACATACCCAAAAGTCAATGTTACTTATACTGTGGGATTTAACAAACGATTTTAATTATTGCTGCTATCTTTCAACACAGCAGTTAATATAAATTGTTCATAGAATTATCAACAGACGGCGAAATTATTTTAATTTTCATGCCAAAGTTTTATTTACCATTTGAGCAGCTTCACATCGTTATTGCTAAAATAAACATAATAAATTTTCTCAAATTAAAATGGCTGGAGACGTCCTTTTTTACAAAGACAAGTTCATATATTTTACAATTTTGTATAAGAAAATTGACAATATTTATGAGAAGTATGTATTTTTTTGTTTATTGCAGATGTGAAAAAAGCACCTTTTAGTCGATATATTTTTATTTTTAAGTTCTAAATTTTAAAAATTATTTTTAGATGCTTAAAATGATATATTTTAACATCTGAGTAAATATATTTCAAATTGAAGATGTTGGGTTACAAAGGATTAACGAACCCAACTATCTCTCATTCGTAAGCCAGATTTTGTGCTAGATTTATCAAGAAGTAGATGCAAAATCATCCATAAAGAAAAAATACATATACCAGTCTTTATTTGCAGATTGTTTGCAATAAAATCGTAATAAAATTGTCTTTAGACTCGAAATAATGTCTCTTCGAATATGAATGAATTTTCGTATAAGGGGTCATCTACATAAAGTTTGAGGGTGCTCATGTTAAATACACGTGAGAAAACTTTAATTTATAATCTAAAAAAAAAACATCGGATCGAAATTTATTTATTTATTTATTTTTTTTTATTAGATACAGCGAGTAGGTCCAAACATAATCTAGGCAATGTTTTGATTCAAAAGAATTTTTATTATGAAAATTATTGAACTCATATGTTTAATTGAACTCAAATGTTTATTTATGAATTATGAGCAACATTAATTTAAAAATAAATACTATCATTAAAAAGTATGAAATTACGTCACTAATGTTGAAAGTATAGAGAAATTTTCTTTTCAATGGTCTAAAGATAATTTTATACGTCCAGAGAAAAGAAAATATAAGGAAATAACCTGAAACAATTAGTTTTATAAAAAGTTTAGTTTAATTATATCTAGATATATTATACAATTTTTCGAAATACTTATTAAATAACATATGTACATTAACACCGCCCCCCCCCCCCCCATAAAAAAAATTGCCAGATTGTCGCAGAAGAAACAAAACTGGCCATTCATTAGGAATTATTTATTTAAATGTCTATTAAAAATAAATTTCAGACCGTTTTTATATTGAAAAGCAAATTTTATAATTTTCAATACGAACACGTATTTTTTACGCCAGATTACGAATCTAGAACTTCAGATTAGTCTAGCTATCTCTACAGTATATCGCCAAACAGGTAAAATCCCAGTCCCTTTAAGACTACCAGGGAGGTAGATAGATGTAAGATTTCACCCGAAAAAATTAAAAGCAAAATTCATTAAGTAAAATACATTTAAGGGAGAGCTGGGCGTTTAATACATAACGATGAGACTGAAGCGGTCAAGCCCACTCATTGCTCACGGAGTTTTCATGAATAGTTCTGGAGATAATCGATATAATATATCGGGCTGATTTAGATGGCGGTCTCATAAGTGAAATCCGTTACTTCAACGTTCGGATTCAATGTAAAATGTATTAACACTTTTTCTTGGGGAATACCATTAATGTCAGAAGAAGGCTGACAACAAACAGCTATTACACGTCATTTAAAAATTCCATCATATAATTGATATCGTTGTTACATTTATTAATTTTTTTTAATTAAAACAATTGTAATTACTACATGATCTCTCAAATTGTCACGTTGATTATATTTTAAGCATAGCGCAAAAACTACTGGTCGGAATGAGCTGAAGTTTCTTATAGTCATATTAGAAGCATTGAGAAATCTATTTCTGTTTGAAAAAATTATAGATTAGATTTTTTTTTTCCGAATATAGATTTCATTCCTAAGTTTTTAAATTCATGAAAATCACTTAATTACTTAAAAATCACACACAGAAAAAGAAGTGCAATACCCAAGTGTACTCATTGGTTAAAGGTACTAAAATCCATTTGTTGCCTAGATGTTAAAAACACTAAAAACATATACTCCAAACGTTTTCAGTCGACACTCGGCAATCCTCATGGATAACGGTGTCATTTCTCCTCGACTTTACTCGAGCTCCAGCCCGGGAGATACCTTTAATGTTCAAGAGTGGTACGGAAGGTAAAGGGGGGGGGGGGAGAAATTTTTTATTTCAACAAACTTTTATCCATTTTCTAACAATTCACTCCAAATTCCATGGATGTCATACAACAAAATATCATTACAAACTGTTTCATTTCTAGAAATTATCATAAGAGATTCTCTTATAATGGCTTCTTGGTAATTATTGGTACATCAACAAACTTTTATCTATTTTCTAACAATTATGTTACTTAATTATGTCTGGATACTTAATACTAATTTCACAGAAAGAAAAAAACACACCAGCGTGAAAAAAAAAAATTATTACAGGAGATGGGAATGAAAAAAAAAAAGTAACATTAGGAGGTTAAAACATATCTTTATAATTCCCAAACTTCACTGAATGGCTTCAAAATTGGTATCTAAATCGATTCACCCCAGAATTGATTTAAAGAAGACATAATTCCCAAATGAACAGCTCTTTTGTTTTCCCTCTGCGGCAGTTACGTAATTAAAATGTTAGAATTTTCTTTTTCTTTTTTCCTTCCACCTTTCTTGGAGGGGGGGGGGGGGGGGAGGTGCACTTTTTTCTTGTAATATTTAATTTTATTTTTCTAAATTTAGGGATAAACCCCTAACATGTTTTCTTTTTATTTCCTATTCTTATGTGTATATTTGCATGATATTTTGTATTTTTCGCCTATGCGAAGCAATAAATCACTTTACAGTTAAAAAAAAAAAAAAAATGGGGATGCGTCACGGCTACGGGTATTTCAATCAGGAGTGCGAAAAGGTGTGTCAACGAGTACCTTTGACAGAATAAATTCCCCTTTCTTTCCCCCCGATATTTCCATCCCCTCCTCTAAAGTTGACATCAAGCTAGTGGGGGGTGGGAGGTGGGAGGGGGTATAAATTAGAAAATTTAAAAATTAATTTCTTACAAATCCATTTTGCAAAGAAATGTTATTCTGTAAGATGATGCAATTTGACGTCAGACACCTTTGTATTCATTGTATCATTAATTATTCACGAATAACGACAAATGTATCGATTGTTAAATACAATCGTCAAAAAATAAATAAAGAAAGAAATAAGTAACATTATTTTATCGCCACATTATGGCAAACAGATTTGGGAGGTACCTTTCGACCGGAAATTTGAATGTTTGAAATATGGGTTGTCTACATTTTAAAAATTGCACCAAATTTGATTTTTCAAATAGTAACACACACTTTCGACAGTTTTTTGAATTTATTGGATCAAAACAGCCCGGAAAGAGGTATAGTTTATATAGTTTTTCTTACACCTTCATAAAGTTATAAAAAGAAACGTGTTAGGGGTTTCTCCATAAATCTTTACAAACAAAATTAAGATCCTATAAGAAAAAACTGCCGAAAACACTCAACTAGTAAAATTATACAGAACTTTTAAATATAAAATTTATATAAACAGAATGTTCTACTTTTTTTTTACGGTAGGTTTCTAACATTTTCATTTTTGTGGATTTATTGATAACAGATGATGGTCCTCTTCAATAATTATTTTTTTCATTATATAAAATTTAATGTAGGTTATAATAATTTTTTAATGTGAATTTATTAATTTTCACAATTATTAAAAATGGTTTTAAATCGAAAAAATGCCTGGAATATGTTTGGGTCTATACATTCTATCCCATTAAAAATAGATTGGATTATGTGGGAAGATGTAAATTAATGTTTGTCACGTGCATTTAAGGCTCCTCATCAGTAAGATTTCAAATTCCCCTTGCTAATGTTAAACCTATGGGTGTTTGATGCATTCGTATTTTTTAAGTATCGCCTCAGGAAATTAATATTTTTATCTTCTTTTTTCTGCGTACTTCTCTTGAAATATGCCTCTTTCTTTCTTAGTTCTGAAAATATTTCTAAAATACATACTTAATTTATAATTTTATGTGTTAAAATCTTAGCGAAACTGAGTTAGATTTTAATACTTCACATAAAATTATATATTTTAGAAGTATTTTTTCAACTAAGAAAGAAAGAGACATTCTTCAAGATGAGTACAGAAAAAAATGTTAAAATATTAATTTACTGAGAGGATATTTTATAAATACGAATGCATCATACAGAAATGAGTTTAACATTAGTGAGGGGAATTTGAAATCTCACCGATGAGGAGCCTTAATATTAGCATTCTTAAACTTTGACATCGTGAAACTTTATGAACATTTGATAAAAAATATATAAACTATACCTTTTTCAGAGTTGTTTTGATCCAAGGAACTTAACAAGGAGAGGTTCCGATGTCGGCGTCAAAGAATGCGATGAATCTTTGTGTATCGATAGAGTATAGTTAGTATATAAATATATGAAAGCCATAAAGTGCAATACCTAGGTGGTCTTGAGAAAAAAGGTTTCAAAGTTTACATCACAGTTTATTATTGAATAAATTTCTTCCTTTGCCAAGCGTCTTCGTAGCCTGGTAGGTATGTCGCTGGATTTGAGATTTTTGTGTCTGTGTTCAAATCCCCAGTTGACTTATTTTTCACAGCGATATCAATTACTTTTCAACTACAATCGAAGAAATATCTATGATCATTGAGATTTACGAAAAAATTAAATATACATTTTGTATCGCATAAATACAGTTTTAAATATGAAATTCTGCATGTTTAAAAACTTAATGAAAAGTAAAAAAAAAAAAAAAAAAAAAATGTAGATAATTTGTATTTATTTAGATAAGCAATTTTTGCTGTTATTGGGAATTATTTATAGTTATTTAAATGAATAATCTACTATTTTTCATAATGAAGTAAATTAAAATACGCGATATAAATCGATAATATGTTATTTTAATTTTGTTTCTTTATCCAAACATTTAAAAAAATTCATGACTTATTAAAAATATAAAAGCGTATTTTTAATGATTTTTTTTTAAGTTTCGGGTTTTTTATTTTGTAATTAGAATAACTGTCTACGTAATAATTATTTTTAGCAATTCAAATACTTTTTTGTTGTTTAATATGTTTTTATAATACAGTTTACTTATATAGATACAAATTAAAGTTTGAAATTTTGCATGTTTACGTATTTATTGAAAAGTAAAGTCAAAACAAATAAATAAGTAAACGAACAAAAAAGTAGGCAATTGGTACTCCTATAGATCACAAAAGTTTTAAAATTTATTAACTATTATTTTCATAAATAAACTACTATTTTTCACATGTTACAAATTATGTAAACAAATGTAAACAAATTAAAATACGTTACATAAAATTAGAACACGCTGCTTTAATTAAAATTTTTCTGTTAGTATTAATAGTATTTCAATCATAATAGTACTTCAAAATATATCGTATTTTAAATAACTAATTTTTTAATTTTGAATTTTTAAATCTTGTATTCTTGTGTTTATAATTAGAATAACTGTCCATGTACTTAAAAGTAAGTTCTAAGAATGTATTGAATTACTGAAAATAGTTATTACGTAGGGAGTAAAACAAAACCAAAAATATGATATTTTAAAAAAACATATTAAAAATTTAAAAGAATATTAAAAGAAATCACGAAATATTTAAAATAATTGTATATAATAAATTAAAATAATATATTATAGATTTATATCACGTACTTTAATTTATTTCTCTGTGGAAAATAGTAAATTATTCATTTAAATAACTGTAATTCTTTTTTAATGAACTACTAAAGTTATGTTAAAATATCTTTAAAATAGTTTGTTTTTCTAATAAACATTTTAATAAAAAAAGTTATTTTGAATTAGAGGAAAGTAGAGCAAAGTCGGTACACTGCAAAAAATAATTGTTGATTTTACAGTATAAAACTGGCACCCCAGCTGCCAGTATTATACCGTAAAATTAACAGTATTAAACAGTAAAATAAGCAGTAATACGCTGCCGTGCAAGTAGTAATACGCTACCGCGCATGCGCGGTAGCGTATTACTACTTGCACGGCAGCGTATTACTGCTTATTTTACTGTTTAATACTGTTAATTTTACGGTATAATACTGGCAGCTGGGGTGCCAGTTTTATACTGTAAAATCAACAATTATTTTTGCAGTGTATAGTCTGGTGAAACCGAATAACAGTTTTGACTCAATTTCAGTAACCATCTAGCGGGTAATGCTTAAAATACTTAGATTTAGGCAAGATGAAGCGCCTTTACAATCTCCATACTAGCATTTGTGTAATTTCTATATTGGAAAGTTTATTGCATCATTTTTGTTTTGTTTTAGTTAGTTTTCAAATATCTTAAGTATCAACACATTTGAAGTTACTGAATTCTTTTACATTATTGGTGTGTAGCATATATTTAATAAGGATTTATTCCCACACTTTTTCTTGCGTTTATAGGTGCATTTTATGATTTACATTCCCCATTCTCTTGGGTTAAGACCGGATATCCTGTGTGGTATTTAAAAAAACGGATATTTCCAAACAATATGCTTGAAAAAAAAAGGTTGTCCAAACTACATGGGACGAGCTATTATGATTTTCTAAAGTTGATAAAGAAGTGAAATTCTTTTTTACAATTTCTCAAATTTTCATGAAGATAATTATCCTTTTGTCTTTAAAAATTAAATCATAAGATTTATAATTGAAATATTGTTAGTTAATTTCCTTAAAAGTTGTAAAATGAAATATCTTGTTCCGTTTAAAAAAAAATCTGAATTCTATCATTTCCTGTAAGATTGTCTTACACCACTGACGAGGTAAAATCGGATGATTTGACCTTTTCTAGAAAAGCATTTCTGAATAAAAATTTGATAAACAAATCTTATTTATAATGATATTATCGTGCTAGAATAAGCGCAGAGTATTCACGCAAAGTTTCATTAAATTTTATTGTTAATTCTGGTTTCAAGAAACAACTTAATAAGGTATCCGATTTTACAGCACCTTTCTTAAGCAAACAGTAGAAACCAGATGTCTGTATAACATATCACTGTTGCTTAATATTGATTCTTTTATTGAAAAATGATATTCATTGAATTAATTCATTTTATCACATATTTTATTTTGTTAAGAAAGAAAAAAAAATATGCAAGATATTCCAGATTAATTTTAACACAATTATTTCAAATTGGTAAAGAAATCATACAAGTTGTAATTTTCCCACTGGACGAAAAATGTCCGGGCCAGGATTCAAACCTGGGATATCTTGGCTGAAGCCGCCACGCTCTACCAAATGAGCTATCCCAGTCGAATCTGGAGGGCATAATTCATCCAGTTAACCTTGGAACTGGATGAATTATGCTGGATATATTAAGTTAACTGGATGAATTATGCCCTCCAGATTCGACCGGGATAACTCAGTTGGTAGAGCGTGTCGGCTTCAGCACAGAGATCCCAGGTTCGAATCCTGGCCCGGACATTTTTCGTTCAGTTGGAAAATTACAACTTGTATGCAAGATATTTTTTTTAATTACGAAAGCTGAAGCTAGGGGGCATACTTATTAAAAGAGAATGAACATTTGAGAATGAAATAAAAGTTTGCTTTACATAGCATTTTAAACATTATTTACAAATTAACACTAATTACTTTAAAAAAAAGAGAGGATATTAAAAAAAAAATGTTTAATGTCACTAGATAGTCTTGTTTAGGATTACAATCTAAATAATGATATACAATCATCATTATATTCAAAATACGTATTTTTACGTTAAAGTAAGAGCCTTTTTATGCATTTCAAACCTACTTCAGAATTTCCTTTCCAAAAGTTCCAGGTTTATTTCCAAATTCAAAGCTCTTCCTTCTTCCAGTGTTTAAGAATGTATTGTAGAAAACATGAACACGAGAGGTGTTGTAAGCGGTTGTATTATATAATATGATGTAACAGCACATTTTGCTGGAAGTTAATCAGCTTAAGATAGATTCGTTTGTTTGTTTAGATTTTTCGCTTTAAATAATGTAGCAATCTACTTTGTAAAAAACAATTAACTTAATTTCAACTGTTTCTATTCAAATTTCTAAAAATGAGACTTGTGTATTCTCACATTAACGAAGTGTGTTTTTACTTACCCATCATACGCAGTATAGGGTAAGTCTTGTAATAGTTTTGAAAATCGAAAATTTTTTTTTGACGGATTTACGTTTCAGACACTAGAGATTCCAAAAAAACATATTTTTAGAAAATAAAATTTGCCGTCCGTCTGTGTGTCTGTAAACGCTCTATCTCCCGAAAAAATTGAGATAGAGACTTGCAATTTGGTATGTACTTAGTATGTAATAATGGGAAGAAGCCTATTTCATTTCAATAACCTCAATTAACCGGAACTATTTTTTTCGGACTCTCGAAATATTCGTTCTGATAAATTGTATATAAAAATTCTCGAAATTGTTTATTTTAAGAAATGAATATAAAAGACAATAAAAAAACATAAATTTTGCATAAAGCATGAAGTCGATCGGATAATTAGTTGTCGAGATATTTGGAATCCTATTTTCCACACTCTTCGATTTTTCATGACCCTGTATTTCATCCAAATTTCACTTCAAAGATATATTTTAATTGGAAATTGGACGCTTAATCAGATGCAATAAACCTCTAGTTAATAGGATTATTATTTTTGGAGTTATAAGTATGGTAAAGATACCATATATATCTTTTTCAAAAATTAAGAAATCTATGTTTTAAGTATTTTTATTAAATATATATTCCCTTTTCTACATTATCGTAATTTATATACATTCCCGGCTATTAAAACGCGCACCCTTTTTATCATTCTCTTTCAACGATAACTTTTAGACAAAATCATACATATTGTTTGTAAATTACCATTAACGTACTTTATTCGGTCTCCCACATATCAAAGGAAATGAAATTATACAAGGCATAAAATGTTTCCTTTCTCATGGTCAGTTTTGACTTCATACGGAATCCAGATGTTAATCCCGTCATACTGACGCCTTATAACATATTTCTAAAATATCTTTCCTGCATTTTCTCAAAACAACTAACCGCCGAAATTCTATTTCACTCTCTTTTTAGCCAAAGTGCACTCTTCGCCATAAAAGGTTTCCCCTACCACTGACGTCAGTTATGAAGTTGATATGATGTATATGTAACGGTTACAATTCCCACGCAAAAATACAATTCTCTTGGCTCTAAAAATGTAAATCACTTGGCGTGTTTGTCTAACGCATGTTTTTATATCTCGACTCACTTTCCTCTCTGATCTCAGCGATGTAACATCTCTAAAATATTCCGGCACCTTGGCCACCCTTATGGTACCCTCCTAAAGCACTAACCCACTTTTTAAAATTCGGATATGCAGCCTAAGTTCTCGATATTCTTACTTCGCTCCTCTGTCAAAAATTTGGATTGTCACCCCATCATACAAGATGTGATTTCTTGTACCCGTGGATTATTAACTGTGGAATAACTTCATGGATTTGTCTTCTTTTCATCGTTTTAAAATAAAGAAAAGATGTTTGTCAAATTCTTCTTGATTCTTCCTCGTCGAAACAAAACTTTTCCAGTTCTCAACAGGATGTCGTCAACTTGAGTTATCGCGGAACAACATATGCAATTCACTATATGTCACTCGGGACCCAAATGCTTATGTCCCACCGAAAACAATTTTCCTATATTTCAGATGCCTACAAATTCTTCGACCATTTCCATACTCCGAACCATTTTTGATTCTACTCCGAAGTTACTACACTTTTTTTCTTTTCGATAATAAGGATGTTTCTTTTAAGCAATTCAGTAATCGAGCCCTTAAAGTTTATGACGTCATCAAGCCACGATTTTATTTGAATTGCAATGCATTTTATAAGTAGTTTACACATTTTAATATTTTACATTATGCATATCAATGATGGGTAAGTATTACGGTGGCCCCCAACGACTAGTTTCTTTAGGAAGACTTGAGAAAACTTGAGTTATATTTTTATGCATTTAAAAACCCGTTAATTTTTTTTTTATTAAATTGTATTTTAACATAACTTATTAAGCTAGAAATACTAATATATATATATATATAATTAATTTTAAATTTGTAATATCTTTGATTAATCAAATTTCTCATTCAAGCGAAAATAATGCAAAGAAATATTCTATTAAAAATAGAGCGTATTTTCAAAATCTTATTTTTGATTTCTTTGTATAAATGAGATTGCCAGTTGTTTTCCTTTGCCATATATTACTTACCCATCATACGTAGTATAGGGTAAGTCTTGTAATCGTTTTGAAAATCGATTTTTTTTTTTTTTTTTTTTTACGGATTTACACGTTTCAGACATTGGAGATTCCGAAAAACATATATCTAGAAAGAAAAAAATTGACGTCCGTCCGTCTGTGTGTCTGTAAACGCTCTATGTCCCGAACAAATTGAGATAGACTTGAAATTTGGTATGTATTTAGTAGGTAAAAATGGGAAGAAGCTTATTGAATTTCAGTAACCTGGATTATCCGGAACTATTTTTTTCGGACTCTCGAAATACTCGTTCTGATAAAAGGTATATAAAATTTTTCGAAATTGTTTATTTTAAGGAATGAATATGAAAGACAATAAAAAACATAAATTTTGCATAAAAAATGAAGTCGATCGGATAATTAGTTGCTGAGATATTTGTAATCCTATTTTCCAAACTCTTCGATTTTTCATGACCCTGTATTTAATTCAAATTTCAATTCAAAGATATATTTTAATTTGAAATGAGACGCTTAATCCGACGCAGTAAACCATTTTTGCAGCATTTTTGGAGTTATAAGGATGTTTCTTTTACGCAATTCATTAATAGAGCATTTAAAGTTTATGGCGTCATCACGCCACGATTTTATTCGAATTGCAATGCATTTTATAAATAGTTTACACATGTTTTATTTTCATATTTTATATTATGCATATCCATGATGGGTAAGTATTACGGTGGCCCCCAACAACCAGTTTATTTTGAAATCGTATTCACTTAAAAATAAAATGCAATCTTTTCGCAATAAATTAGTTTTCTCGTTCTTCTTATTCCTAGGATAGACGTTTTATTTGAAGTTAGAAAAATAATTCTCCCTTTTCTCTTCTTTTGTGTATTGTTTGAGGAAATCCTCCAAATACTTTTATTCTTTTTAACACTGATATTCATCAAGCAGGGCGTTCGTTCTGCGAGGCCAAGCTTTAAAATAATAAGAAACCCAACAAACTCGCAGAAGCAAACATCAGACCGCTTTCTGTTTGTTATTACAGGAGACAACTTCTGTATGTTAATTCTACTAAACATGCCAACGAAAAATATCAGATATCAAAGGAACGAAGCATCGCAGGAAAGTAAAACAAAAAGTAGAAGAATCTAATGAAGTGTTTAAATTGGAGACCAAACATATCTTTATACGTGAATTATAAACAGCGATAGATACTTTTAAAAAATCTGCGAAGATCCTTAAAATTAACTTTTTTTTTTTTTTTTTTGTCTGTTAAATTTTTAAAACAACATAGGAACTTAAATAATGGACGAAAAAAATAATAAGGATTGACTTTTTAGACAGGTAATTACTTAAGCTACGTGCTTTTATTATGTTGAGTTAAAAAAAATCTTTAATTAGAAAAAAACTGTTAATTAACGCTAAAACTAGCAAAATACACTACCAAAGCCATAAAACCGCCAATAAACCACGTAATACGAAGATCATTTGTAAAAACAGAATTATTCTTCTCATCTGACGATAATTAGTTGCAGATTTCTTTATAAATTTGCATTTTCTTCTAGCAGTGAGTTTACAATAATAATATTGTTTTATTTATTATACTTTTATTATCAAAACTACACCAAGGATAAAAATGATTTAGTCAATACAAATATTGGTGCTCAAAAACTTAAATTTTAATTAGTGAAGATTTCAGCGTTAGAATATGTAATTGTTAATTATTTGATATATGGTTCTGTAGATAAATTATAATGCGCTATGTTATTTAGATTGTTTACAATCAAGGTATTCTAAAATATAGAAATAGTGAACTAAAAATGTAAGAAGAAATCTTATGTATTAATCTACAATCTAATGTAAATATAAAATTTAAACGATTCTTAGTAATCAGAAGTTCAAGCATATTATAAGTCTTATGTAGGGCATGAATAAAGAATGAGTAGACGGAGAGGGTGCACCAAATTTAGTATGCATTTTTTTAAAGTTTAAACAGTTTAATTAGAATATCTGAATAGGCGTTTCATGTAAAGCCTGAAACCAATATTTTGTAAAACAGTTACTTCAAAAAGCAACTAAAAATAATCTTTAATCTAGATAAATGAAAAATGCACTTTGTTATTTATATTGTTTATAATAAAGGAAAATATTCCATTGAAACTATGAATTATAAATGTATTATTAATCTACAAACTAATGTAAATATGAAACAGATTCTTTAACTGATTCTTAGTAAATATAAGTTCAAGTCATTGTAATGTAAGCATATAACTGTATGGAGAAGTAGGGTGCACTAAATTTAGTTTGCATTTTAAAAAAGTTTTAAATAGTTTAATTTAAAAATCTACAGGTGGTTCTGGTTAAGTCTTAAAACATTTTTTTCTAAAACGGTTACTTCTAAAAGCAGCTGAATTCATAAGTGGTTATTTCAGCCAATGTGATTAAAAATGCACTTTTATTTAATTGTTTATAATTAAATAAAATATTTTAAGTATTAATGCGATGAAATAATAATAAGCAATACTATAACTGTATGTAGCACTTGACTACAACGGTATTGATATAATAGTAGTAACTATCTTAGTAAGCATTAGTTCGTTTTTGATAAGTGGTCTTTGAATGGTGGGTGGGTGGCTGGGGGGGTTTAGTATATATATTTTTTTATTTAAATAATTAGACCGACAGAAGATAAGTCGTAATGTACTAAATTTAGAATGCATTTTTTTAAATTTAAAAAATCTACTTTATACCTAATTAGGTCTGAAAACGATTTTTCGTGAAAGGGTTTCTTTTGAAAGCAACTGAAAATATTCATAAAGTGGTTATTTCTCTTAATATGGATTAAACATGCACTTTAAACTATTCAATTTTTTTCTAAGTGAAATATTCTTAAGTATTGAAACAATAAATTATATTTGTATGAAGTTATGTATTAATCTACAAATTTATATAAATATGAAATTTAGCCGATTCTTAGTAAGCATATTAGAACTCTGTGTAGGACCGGAATAAAATGTATGCCGACAAAAAGAGGAGGGGTACACCAAATTTAATATGCATTTTAATATTATTTTAATTTTTAAAATAATCTAGGTGTCTGGTTAAGTTTTAAAACAATTTTCTGTGAAACAGCTGCTACTTCTAAAAGCAACTGAAAATGTTCATAAAGTGGTTATTTTACGCAATATATATTCTAGTGAACTAAATTTCGACTTTCCACTTACTTTTGGAATTTGCTAATTCGATATTTCCTTATTAGTAAAATGAATGTCAATAACATGCAGAATTGATAAAATAATTGCATAACTGAAAATATAACATCTGTGTGTGCCTATAGAGTTCAGAAAAATGTTGAAAATATTTCATTTCTTGTAATAGCATAAGAGAATCTGAACATGAAATGAAACCCGGTTCCTGCTATGCCTTCATTGAGTCATGACTGTATGTATGCATCAAAAAAGGCATTCATTTTCAGATTCTACGAGAGCTCATGTTAATTTCAGTGAGTAGATAACTGAATTATATAAGCTTAAAAATATAAATAGTATCCCTCAAAAATAACTTTTTAAAAAGTTTAAAAAAAAATAAAAAAAAGAAAGATTGAAAGGTGTCTAAGAAATGGTCTATCAATTTTCCAAGCTTATATTCTGGTACTTATTTAACATGTTTTGTGTACTTGGTTTTCATATGTTAAGTGTGCCTACTTCATATATTGATATAAATCTTTTTCTCCTGTACTAAATATACCATAATGTGTTTCTGAAAAAACAAATGTATATGTATATATAATAGGCATGGTGGGCTTCGCGGCCATCTTAAAAAAAATATACGAAATGGCAAAATGTTAATTTTAATAACAACAATCTCGATTTTAACTACGCCCTTGGGGACTTAAAAACATAAATAAAATATGAAAATATGGCTACTAAGCCCATCCTGCATAATATTTTTAATTTTAATTTTCAAAAACACGTTATGGTGTATTTAGTTAGTATAGAAGAGAAGGATTTCTATCAATATATCACACGCAGGCACTTGACTTATTTACATAGGAAAACTATATTTTTATTTTGATACTTATTTAACACTTAAGTTTGAAAAATTAATATCTCGCCATTTTTTAGATACAACTTTCAACCTGTTTTTTAAAGCTTGACTTTTATTTCTTTACTTTTTAAATTTTATTTTTTGTGTCATTCTTTGCACAATTTTTTCTGCATTGTTTAAACTGTAAATCAAATTTTAAAATAATATATATATATTACAATGAGTTGGAGAGCATGCAATCTCCCTCCTTTCTTTTAAAATCTTTTGAAGCTTCTACTTTTATTCTTAACATAATTCTTTTCAAAAGTTGATGCGTGTTTCTAGCTGCATATTTCAATTTACCTTTTTTTCTGATTAAAAAAAAAAAAAAAAAAAAACTATAGGAGACCACGTAGCTTGTAAAGTGATAGTTTGTGAAACAGGTACTGCAATTTAGGAAATATTTTTTTTTCTAATCGGTATAAATTCCCATTATTTTCATTACTCTAATAATTTCTTTAAAATTTTGTACTACGACATGAATTTTTTTTTTTTAAGAAAAGCGCAATTTTTGATAATTTTGCATTTATACTTTTAGGAAAAAAGTAATTTGTTATCCTTGTTCTTATTTGTATGATAATAAAAAAAAATTAACCATCATGCATCCGCAGAATCAAACTGTGTATTAAACAATATTTTACGGATATTTGTGACGATCTGATTTGTAATGACGTTTTTAACTGTAACAAAAAAAAAAAACAAAAAAAAAACAACACCCTGTTGTAATTACTCACCTTACTAAGTGTAATTATCATTTTATCATATAAGATTACATTTTTTTTAAACCTCTGTTTAAAATTTCTAAAAAATTAATATTTATACATATTAAAAAGGTGCACACGTCTCATGCCTGCGATGTAATAAAGAAAAAAAATAATTTTTGTGCAATGGAGGATGTCACAGTAATCTTGTTGTTGTAAAGAAAAGTTTTATTTTTTATTTTTTAAATGATTTTCTGTATCAAATTTGTTAAATTTCAGGATGCAAGATTAATTTTACTTTATTGGACAGAATCTTATTTTATACAGGATAAACAATACAGTATAAAATAAAGTAAAATTTTATGAAGATGTTTTAGTTTCAAGGATTCATATCAAATACAAATAATTTGTTTTTCAACATTTTTTTTAATTTTTGTATAACATAGAATTCTAACAAAATAAATCATTAAATGCAAAGTCAAGCAAACTCTATTCGGATATACTTGAGCTAATTTTGGCATAAGGTTATCACTTTGTACCTTTTTGTAAACTGACTCTTCGGCATTTCAAAATAGAAACTGCATATAGCACTGAGCAATGAAAAGTTCACTGGAGATAAAACAAATGTTGCAATAAATCTTTTTTTTTTCTTCATATAGTACTAACAGACCACAGTGGTCTGTTGGCGTCATATGAAAAAAAAAAAAAAAAAAAAGATTTCATCATGCGCACTATTTTATTTATTTATATATGAGTTGTATGCGGATTGTTGAGCTATTTTTCGCCATTTTTACTTCGATAACGGACATTAACAAAATTTCTACGAAACTTTTATAGACTTATTAGATTTTATAGAGATGATTGATAATGAGTAATATGATTGTCGAACTGAATATCAAAAATTTGAAATATCACAAAATATAACGGATAAATAATTTATTTTTCCTCAGCATGAAGTCTCGCCAAAATGTATAAAAATATTAACAGAAGCTTAATACTTTCTAATGATTTTTTACTTGACCCCTCACAACATGTATTTTGTTATTTTTCAAGTTTTAATGCTACATCAGCTGGAACTTCTGTAATGAACCGAACGGTAGATTCATTCATGGAACATTTACCTTCAAACGCATATATACTTTCTAGCAACTTTTTTTCTTATTTGCTGAAAAAGTCATTTTGTTATATTGATCCTTTGTTTAAAGGTCGGAAATACAACTCCGCTAAAGATTTGTGATGAGTTTGCGTGTCAGCTGATACAATTTATCGATTTGAATAATTGAAAAGTTGATACGATTTATGTCTTTAAATGACGACGATAATGACGCATTTCTTTTTAGTTTCTTTAAACTTTGAGAATTGAAAATGAAAGTTTAAAAACAAGATAACTTATCATAAAAATGATGATAAAATGGCCCATGGACGTTCAGTTCTCATGACGTGTTCTAAAATATGGATATATCTATATTATAAAGTAAAACCATGTTCGTGAGTAAAGCTGACGTCATATTAACAACGACAACAATCTGAATATTAAATTCGCTTTTTTGCAAATTTATTAACTTCTAAACATCGTATAATCTCAATTTTTACATCGTCGAATAGGAAAAAAATATACTTTCTAATGCAGTTTCTTTGAAAACTGTATCTCAACTTACGGATATTATATTGAGTATAACATTTTCAAGCATTTAAAAATATATATCTATCACTTGCAGCCCGCTTACGGAAGTTTGACACGTTTGCACTTAAGAGTGTACACTAGTCGCGCGAAGAAATACGCCAGATAATGTTAAACTTATGGGAGCATTCTTTAAAAATGTCTTGCTTGCATTTTATTATTTTTAAATGATTTTTAGCGTTCCGTACTTAAAATGTAAAAACGGGACCATTATAAGATAACTCGTGTGTCTATCTGTCCTGCCACAGCCATTTTTCACGAAAACTAATGGAACGCGGAAAGTTCACCCTTGAAAGACTTATAAAGGCTATTGACCCACATATTTATAGATTATTAACCATTCACAAATATTTTAAGGAAAAATTTAGAAGGCCTAATTAAGTTACTTTAAAACAATTTTTTGTATATCGTGTGGGGTATCGTTCGAAAGATCGCGTAACATCAAACTGAAATATATTTTTGTTTTAATTTTAGATATATTTTTAGAGATATCGTCGAAAATGTGCTGCAATAATATGTCCCCAATATCTTATTTCCGAATCTACTGAAACTAAAATTATGAAAAAATTTGGGGTAGTAGTAGTTTAGCAGGAGAATTATAGTGATTATTCTAGGTCACATAGATTTTGAGAAAATAGTATTTTTCAGTTACACACAAACTGTACTTTTCGAAGGCTCAGCGGGAGTGTTGAGGAGCGCTCGAGGTACCTATCGACTCGGAAGCATACAGACATTGTTGATTATGATTTTCGAAAAAAATTGTTGGTAATTAACCCAGACATTAACCTTTAAAGACACGGGCGGTGCACTCCATGCGCCATCGGCTTTTAAAGTTTAAATCAAAACTTTCGTGAAAAGGATGTGAATTATCACTTTACTAAACAGCGTGCAACCAACAGAGTGAAAAAATGTCCGGTCCGGGATTTGATCCTGGATCCCTTGGTATAGCGCACCAAGTACTTTACCAATTAAGCCATCCGGACGACATCCGGTTTAGCATTCTCTCGCTCTTATATGGCTAGGCTACAACCTTGCAGCACAAGATGGAACGTCAATCATGAGCACAACTCCTAGTGGCATACATAAGACAAATCAAACCCAGTATCGGTGAATATACTAATTAATTTTTTAGGAGAGCTGAAATTACTATAATGTAATTTCAGTAATGATCTTTCAATTAGTCTGATTAACTTTTATAAATTTATTGATTTTAAATTTTAACTTTTGAGGAATCATACACTGTAAAAAAAAAATTCCTGAAAAAAAAACGGAAATTGTACTGGCATTCGAGACGCCAGTACTATCTCCGTATTTTAACGGAAAAAAATTCCGTAAATTCCAGGAAAATTTCCGTGATTTCTGAAATATCTGTTTTTAAATTTCCGTTTTTTAACAGATATGTTCCGTATTTTTTAGAAATTTTTATAATGTTAAAATAAACGCTATAGGACCAAAAAAAGAAAAAAATATTTCTCAAGAACAACCTTATAAAGGACAGTGATACTGCTCTTTTTTTCCCCCTCATTTCTGAGTGAGTTCTGTGTAACCCTTGCCTCGATGAGAATCGAACCCGCAATCTTTCGCTTACTGAACCGGAGGTCTCGACCGTTACGCTATTAAGACTTGACATGCAAGTTTCTCAAATGTTGCTACTTACTGCACTCGCTTTAATATTTTTCTTTTCATAATTTTCAATAATTTTCTTTATTATTTAATGCCTTATAACAGATAAACCAGATAAATTTTAACTTATTATGTATTATATGCGTAAAACATTGTATTAAGAGACATTGTATTAAGAGTCATTCCATGGTTGCATCCTTTTGTAATAGTACATTTTCTTTTTTTTGAACATACACTTTTTTAAATTATTTGTCTGATGATCTATTTATCAATTCCAGTAAAAACAATAATTATCTAAAGGAGACACATGCTATTAAAATAACTTTTCGTTATCTCTTATTTAAAAAAAACTTACGTAAATACACAATTTTATAATAGATTATTATATTTGAGCTATTCTGAGAACTTTTGTGTACGGTTCTGTCAAATTGAATAGTTTTAATAATATTAAAACAAAAAATTGATTTTTAAAAACAATTTCGATATTAATGATCTTGTGGTACGTAAGTTTAAATTTGGACTTATTGATTTAGTTTAAATTAATTTAGTTTAATAAAATTATAAGCAAAAGGAATAAATTATAAAGTTAATAAAATTATAAACTTCATTTTTATAAAAGTAAAGAAAAAATATTAACTAATTTTATAAATTTAAGAGGAAAATTATAAGCGTTGTAAAATTATAATTTTTATAAAATAATAAATTTTAGTTTAATTCATAAATTTATAAGCCAAATCAGTTTAGTTTAATACAATTTACATAGCGATAACTTGCAGATATATTATTTTATGAAACCTTTAAATAGCCCAATATTGCCTCACGTTAGAAAAGTTAAAATAAAATTTTAAAAAGTTAGTGAAAATGAAGTCTTAATTTTGAAGCACTATCAATAAAAATAAAACATAGATTTAAAAAAAATGTTTTTCTGTAACTTATAAAAACGATAAATTTCTAAATATTTCATTAAAAAATAAAATACTACTATTATTTTCACAAAAAATTACTGTCCAGACATGGGCCCGGTTAGAATTGGCCAGCATGTCAAGCCAGGTCAGGTCTGGATCCTTGAAGAACTCTAGTAAATACAACAATCTTAATTCCCATTTCAAACAAGGCAATTTCTGTACGCAAACCTCTAAATGTTATTTACGGAAATTGCACTGTTTTGAAAGAAATACGGACAAAATCCAAATTTACGGAAAACTTTCTGCATATTTACGGATTTGAAATCTCCTTTACGGAACTAATGCCATTTATGAAAATTGTACTGTTGTTTTGGGAAAATGAAACTTCTCCGTGAAATTTTACGGAAAATCTCTTGTATTTTCACGGATTTTTTTTAGTGTGTAGGTCCTGACTTTAGGGAATAGATTCAATATATATCTGACGATAATTTCGTATATTCTTAAATATTTTTTCTGCTAGAAAATAATATTAAAATTTAATTTTCTCTATTGATATGTGTAATTGTTATTCTAACTTATACCTTTTATTACTGTTCTGAAATATCTCGCGTTTGTAACATCGTAACTAAACAATGTCCTTGTGGCATAAAATGTACTACACGCGCCCGCTAAAAGGTTAATAAAGTGACTAAGTGACCATTGGGATGATCTCGTTTGTAAAACTTAGTTATTCGCCCATCAACGAAACTGACATTACGGCATTTTAGAATGCAAAAAGTAAAAGCCTTCACAGGAAAACTCCTGTAACAGGATAAAGCCATTTCTCAAGTTTCGCACAATTCTACTGCCTTAAAAGGAAGTTAAATTTTCATAAATTTAGGAAACATTAAAAACATATCTGAGCCAATTTCTAATAAAAGTTCAAATAAATTTATCGGAAGTATCTTTGCCATTTTACATGATTTTAAACATGTTATTTGCAAAACCATTGTTGCTTATAAAAGGAAAAAAAAAAACATTTCTTTAAATAGATGGATAATTTTATTTTTCAACATATTAATTTTTCTCAGATTTTCAGGAAACAACAAAGCTTTGAGATAGAACTGATTATAATATATACTCTAAATATTTATATTAGATTATTAGTAATATAATAATTAAAAAGGTTAATAATATATTAACACTAATCAATCTAATTGTTGATTACTAATTATATTTATTATCTATTTATAATAAAATTATTTAATAATAATTTACACGGAAATAATGAATTAGTATTTAATATCCAAACTAAGCAGTAGGAGTCCAAATAAACTTTAAAGCATTTTTCCTTAAATATTACGTTATTAGATAGGAGTAAGACGGTTGTATTAATGAAAGCTGTTGCAAATCACGTGAGCGGCGGAGATTGGCGCCGACTGTCTGTCTACCGGGGAGTCCCCTCTGTGACAGAAGAGAATTAATTTCAGTATCATGAGGTACTCGGATCTAAAGGAAGCAAAATGCGGCTTCCAGAATTAGATTTTAAAATTTTCTCGAATATGTTTATTTACTGTTTAATATCTTTTTAGTGTTTGATGTGTCTGTCTGCGTGTTATGTGTTCGTATATTAAACCAAGAAAAAGACAAATCGTTAGTATTATTTTACCTGAAATACACCAGAATCTCGTAACAAGAATTGATATTTACTGCATTTCTCCAATTCCTTCATAAATCATGAATTACCAGATTTCATTCAAGAATGTTGATTTCTATATATTATTATGCTCTCCCAACCAGCACGCCTGAGTGATTATTATTATGATTAATTATTTTTATGGTGCCGAAATCGTAACGATGAATGTGAAGTTAGCATTAGAAATTTACAAGCGATGGGGGTGGCTTCAGATAATTTCGGATATTTACTTATTCCAATAATTTTAAGGCAATTACCCCATAATTTGGTTGTAGAATTTCAAAGGAAAAAAAATGTTGATAAATCTGGTGACGTCAATGAATTAATGAATTTTATAAAGTTTGAAATAGAATCACGAGAAGCGGCTAACGCGGTGTCAGGAATTTCCCTGAAAAATAATGAAACATCTCGATGGGAAAGAAAAAATCCGACTAGATTAAAAACTAATGTTCCCACTTCAGTCGCGCTTAACACGGTTGTAAAAAATGTTTGCATATTTTGCAATTCAAATCATTATAGTCTAAAATGTAAGGAAATCTCGGACGAACAAAAACGTTATAAGTTAAAAAGAAGTGGGAGGTGTTATCGATGTTTGAATAAAAATCACCTATTATCTTCTTGTAAAGTAAAAATTCAACCTTGCGAATTATGCCAAAGTTATCAGCATAATTATTTATTTTGCCCCACTAAGAAAGATAAAAATCGTCCCGTTGAAAATGCGGAAACACCCGAATCTTCCCGAATTCTCGAAAACCAAACTGTATTATCGTCAGTTATTAAGACTCAAAATTCCTCCGAAAAATATTCAACATTATTACAAACTGCTTGTGTACAGGTGCTAGGTATCTCTAAAACCTTATATACGAGGCTTTTATATGACTCGGCCTCTTCTAGAACGTTCCTTACAAAAAGTCTAGCGACAGCTTTGAAATTAAAACCTAGGAAAAAGGAAAGGCTTCTAGTTTATACGTTCGGAAACCGCAAAGCCATAGAACAAGAGTTCGATGTTGTGAATATTACAGTACGCAGTCGCGTTCCCCCCTACGCTGACATACAAATTGAAGCGCTTGTGTCAGAGGTCATTAGCGGAGCGAAAATTATCGCCTCAGTTGATTCTCAGTTAATAAATAAACTCGGTCTTAATGAAAATGAATTTGCTGACACATTTATTCATGCAAAACCCATCCAAATTCTTTTAGGTGCTGATTATATGTTTTCAACGATAATTGGAGAAGTTAAAAAAATAAATCAATCGTTGTTTATTCAACCAACGATATTTGGAAAAACTTTAGTAGGTAGAATTTATGGCGCTAAATTACAGAGTACTTCCTGTTTAAAAATAATATGCTCGTCAATAGATAATGACTTAAGAAACTTATGGGAAATGGAATCGTTTCTATTTAATCAAAAAGATAAACAAGATGATGAACATTTTGAGGTCATAAATAAATTCGAGAAAGAAATATGTTTCGAAAATGGTAGGTATGTAGCACCACTTTTGTGGCGATGCGATACGGATAGACAAAATTTATGTAACAATTACCAAGTCGCGGAAAAAAGATTTGCAGTTTTGGAAAGACGGTTAAAAGATGATCAATCTTTATTTTTAAGACATAATGAAATTATGAAGGAACAATTGAATGAGGGAATTATTCAAAAGTGTAATGATAATTGTTCTGTAAATTATGTAATGCCTCATAGAGCGGTTTTTAGGGAAAAATCTTCTAACTCTAAAACTAGAATTGTTTATGATGCGAGCAGTCGACAGGGTAGTAACAAAAGTTTAAATGAATGTCTTTTCTCAGGGGAAAATTTAAATCCTAATCTCGTAGATGTTATACTAAATTTCAGGCGGCATAAAATTGCTTTTTGTGGGGATTTGGCCCGAGCCTTCCTGCAAATAGAGGTATCGAGGAGTGACAGAGATTATTTATGTTTTTTATATTTTGATGACTGCGACATAAATAAACCACCAACCTTATATCATTTTAATCGACATTGTTTTGGCCTCACCAGTTCCCCCTACGTGTTAGCTTCAACTCTAAAAAAACACATTAAAAATTATAAGGAGGCCAATCCCATCGCATACCACATGTTAGATAATTATTTATACGTAGATGACTTGATTCACGGAGCATCTACGGTACCAGAAGCTTTTAAGCTGTCATCTTCTGCAGTTTCAATTTTTAAAGACGCGAATATGAAGTTACGGAAATTTAACTCCAATTCTGTAGAATTAAAGGAACAGTGGAAGAATGCCGACCCTGTAATTGAAATAGAAGAAAAACAATCAAACCTTAAAATACTAGGAATAAATTGGAACAATAAGGAGGACTTTCTGTCCATAGATTTGACATCTTTAGCGTCATACGGTGATTTAAAATTCACCAAAAGACACGTTCTCCACACTGCTGCTAAAATATTTGATCCTATCGGATTCCTCAATCCCTTTATGATTAGAATTAAGCTCCTCTTGCAGGAATTGTGGGAATCTGGTCTTGACTGGGATGACACATTTTCCGAAGAAATTGTAAATAAATATCAAACGTGGTATAAAGAAACAAAACTACTAGAAAATATGAAAATACCTAGATATTATTTTGATTCAGATGTAACAGTAAACAAAGTTCAAGTTCATGTGTTTTCTGATGCTTCGTTAAAATCCTACGGAGCTGTAGCCTACTTTAGATACAGGACATCAGAAGGCTATTTTAATACTTGCTATATAATTTCAAAATCGCGAGTTGCTCCTTTAAAAAAGGTTAGTTTACCGCGATTGGAGCTCTTAGGAGCTTTAACAGCTGCCAGAATTGCCAACCATATTAAACATCTTTTCAGTTATATTGAAAATATAATTTTGTGGTCCGATTCTACTATAGTTTTGCACTGGATTAAGGGATCGGCCGCCAAATGGAAACCGTATGTCGCAAACCGCGTAGCGGAAATTCAGGAAATGACCGATCCTAGTTCTTGGCGGCATGTTAATAGCAAGGATAACCCGGCAGACATGCTTACTAGGGGGCTCTCTTCCAAAGAGCTAATAAATTCAAGACGCTGGTGGTATGGTCCTGAGTGGCTTATTAATCCCGAAATTGATTGGCCGAAAGAAAATAAGCTAAAAATCAAATCATTCATTCCAGAAATTAAAAATGAATGCAAAGGCGAAATAATAGTTAATTCAATCATTGTTAATGAAAAAATAATTGATATAGAAAAATTTAGTAGCCTAAAAAAATTGTTAAGAGTCACTGCTTACGTGATATATTTTATAAAATTGCTAAAGGGCAATCACGAGAAAGTCTGTGCACTTGCACCAGAAAATCTTCGAGAAGCAGAGCTGTATTGGATAAGACTAGTTCAAAGTGATTTTTTTTCTAATGATATACAGTGTTTAAAAAATGCCAAACCTCTTCCAAAAGACTCGCACTTGCTTTGTTTGAACCCCTTCCTTGATTCCGAAGGCGTCCTGCGTGTCTCTGGTCGACTTGGGAAGGCTGATTTTTCAACGGATGAAAAACACCCGATAATTCTTCCGCCCAAAACGAAGTTTTCCGAATTGATAATTTGGGATGCTCATGCTAGAGTGTTTCATTCAGCGGTTTCTCACACACTCGTACAAGTGAGAGAAAAATTCTGGTTACTAAAGGCTAGATAAACAATAAAAAATCAACTGAAAAAATGCATTATTTGCAAAAGGTTTTCATCAATTCCAGGAGACCAGACGATAGCTCCATTGCCACCTGATCGTGTCGAACAGTCAGCTCCATATAGCGTAATAGGAGTCGATTTTGCAGGACCTTTATTTGTCAAAGATTCTGACAGCAAACAGTATATATTGCTAATAACGTGTGCTGTAACAAGAAATATCCACCTGGAACTTGTTGACAATTTGTCAACACAAACATTCTTACTTGCCTTTAGACGGTTCATCGCTCGTCGTGGATTATGCTCCGTTATTTATTCCGATAACGCACGAACATTTAAACGCGCTGAAATAGAACTTAAGAGACTATGGACTATAGTGACTCATCCAGAGGTGAAAGAATTTTTTGCTTCCAATAACATAAAATGGAAGTATATAGTGGAAAGGGCCGCCTGGTGGGGCGGATTTTATGAAAGAATGGTAAGGTCTGTAAAAACTGCGCTGCGAAAGACATTGGGCAGATCTTCTCTGACCCTTAATGAGTTGCATACAGTACTTATTGAGGTTGAAGGAATGGTGAACTCCAGACCCATGACATACATAAGTGATGAAAGGCAGGACCCCCTACCATTAACTCCTGCCCATTTTATAATAGGGAGAAGAATATCTTCTCTTCCCCCCGTACGGCTTCACCTTGACTCTAATTTCTCTTCTAGGAAAGAATTGCTTAAAGCCTTTAACTATCGGGAAAAATTGATGCGGCTGTTTTGGTCTAGATGGAAGAATGAATACTTATTAAATTTGAGGTCAGCCCACCAAAGTTTAAATAAAACCAATCTTCCCCAATTTAAAATAAATGATGTTGTTTTAATTAAAGATGATAAATTACCCAGAAAGTTCTGGAGTTTAGGTAAAATTATAGAAATATTTCCTGGAAGAGATGGCAAGGTGAGAGCCTGTAAAATTAAGACTGAAAAGTCCATATTGAACAGACCTGTACAACTGCTTTTCAATCTTGAACTATAATGGACTGAGACAAAATTTGAACTTTAATTATTGAACTCTAATATAAATTTTCTTATTTCTTTATTTAGTTGAATCAGTGTTGAACTCTCTCTTTTTTTAAAAAAGCACCAGTTTAGTTTTTTATTGTTGAAGCATCAATGGGAAATCAATATAGAATGGTATTAATTTATAGTGGACGACTTGCCCTTTACTTAGTGACGTGTTCTATCCCACGCAAAGACGAAATTAAAATTCTTTCGTCAACTACCAATATGAAAGAAGGGAAAGGCATATTTCCTGGAAGTGAAGTGAGTGATTTCAACAGAATAGAATTGGGGAGGAGAAATTCCATTCCAAAGAAAAGAGTTGGTGGCTTATGATCGATATTCAGTTTTCTGTTGAATGGATATTAGGCGGGAAAATAAATTACCAGATCGTGTATTATTATACCATGATTATGAAAAAGCTTGGATTTTCCATAAAAATAGAATGCTTTTTGATAACCATTAAACCATTAACTGATCAGATTAATCTTTGGCCTTTTATAGGCAATATGTAAGCACAAAAAGTATTTAATGTCCAAACTAAACAGTAGGATCTTAACATTTGTGAACGTTTTGATAAAAAAAACTAAGTCACCGTAAAAAAAAAAAAAAAAAAAAAAAAAAAAAAAAAAAAAAAAAATGAGTGTTATAATTTCCTTTATAGTTTGAAGTGCAGTGAGAAACTGCTATAAAAATGAACGTTGTATTAAATCAGTTTGGGCAACAATCCAAAATATTATACATGAACAATTTAGTATTTTCAACCAGTGACACAGTAGCTTTGACAGCGGTGGATTTGCAAGCTGTGGAGGGAATTTCATAAATATTCCAGCTGTTTGAAGGTTTTTATTTTTTATTTCCTAATAACATTTTCTCACTTGTATGCAGCTCCCATTTCCTCCATTCAGTGCGTTTTGATAATAAAACTGAGAAATAACATATTTTGAACAGGTCAACATGCGTATATCTTTGTTCATTTTCACACACATATCGTTAGAAGTCATTTAGTTGTTAAGTAAGCAAAACATATTCTTCTGCCATGGAAACAGTTTCGACATTTCATTCTTTAATTTTTCCTCTCAATAAGCTTTAATATTCCTTTTTTTCTTATTTTAAAGTGATTAATCTTCCTCGGGAACCTTTAATAGCAATGGTTTTCGGTTGTAAAAAATATTTTAGAGTAGAACAAACGCCAAGGTACTATGTAAACGTAATTAGTAGAGAGCAAACCAGGAATTAAAGTAACTTGCTCGTAGTATTAGCAACTCCTGAATATTTCAAGCATTTGATTAGTTTGGCTATGCATTGGACTTAATTTGTTCTTTTTATAAATATACAGTATATTTTTTTAACACGTTTCATTTAAAATTTTCAGGTTTCGGTTGGCACTCTCAGCTGGAGCAATTTACACCTTTGCCTAACGGTTGGTGCTCCTGTCTGGTGATCTTGTATAGCAATTAAGAATTTAATTTGAATTAATAAGGTGTGTCCCACCGAAATAAAGCCACTGTGATTGTGTGCCGTAACTGAATATGAAACAAACCAATAGGAGCGAAACAAATATATTAAGAAAGTCTATATACAAATACATATATACAAGCAGTAACTCATTCCCTGCCCTACTTTGGCAAAAAAAAAATGTTTTTTAAAAAAGTGGGGGAGAGAGAAGTGTCCCGCCGAAATAAAGCCACTACTGTTAATAGCCAATATATCTGTCATGCTTATATATGACTTGGAATATACGATGTGGCATATTATTTACCAGTCCTCGGAGGACAGTAGCATCAATATTATCCCAGGCTTCAATGATGGCGGCCTTAAATTCTGCCACAGACTGAAACTGTCTGCCATTGGCATATACATCCCTACTGAGGATACCTCTCACATTTTCTTGGGAATTAAGATCAGGGGAAAGGGCAGGCCATTCCATGACATGCACCCATTTTATCCAAAAACCATTGCCAGGAGGATTTTGTAACGTAAATGGGGGCGTTGTCCTTCTGGAAAATCCAAATTAGGCCACCAATTCTCTCTGCAAATGGCAGTAAATGGGTTTCTAGCATTTCTTGGTAATCGGCAGCCTTCATGCGGCCTGAGGGAAAAGCCAGGTTCAGTTTACCACCATAGCCGAAGCCTCCCCACACCATTAATGAACCTCCATCTTGCTGTCATTTGGAGAAAATTTCCTCTTTTTTTTCTCATGTCATGCCAATAGAAGGCAAGTCCGTCTGGGCCATCCAATTATTTTTTTTCTCCTCTGAGAATATAACACGATCCCACTGGTCCTTCCAGGTTTGATTATATTTGGTCCAATCGACTCTTCTTTGCTTGTGGATAGCTTTCAACATGGGCTGCTGTTTCCTTTTTATATATCGCAAGTTGCTTCTGCGTTTTACAATCCATGACAGGGTTGATTGTGTCACAGGGTTGTTATTCTCTTTGGCCAAACGTCTTAGAGAAATACCACCGCGTGAAAGACGACGCACAACATCGCTTTCCTGCCTGGAAGTCATTTTTCTGCATGGACACCTCCATTTTTTATACCCGTACGCATTGCCCTGATTCACAGAATTGTCGATTACTGTTTTATATAGTTTTATTAGCTTATATATTTGTCTACCTTGTTCCTTAAAAGCTGTTATCTGGCCTTTCTTGAACTCTGATAGCTGGGTACCCTTTCCCATTGCAATACTGCCGGAGAAATAGAAAATACAACCTTCTGAAGTCTGCACAAAGTTCGACTGGCATAGAACAGGTATTTGACAACTTCCTGACGTCATAAACCTGTTGACCTGTAGCAGCTCGAATGTCGGGGGTTCCCATAAACACTGATAGGGGTGGTGGCTTTATTTCAGCGGGACACTTTTTCCCCCTCTTTTTTTACATTTTCATTTTTGTTTCCTGCCGAGGTGGGGCAGGGAGTGAGTTACTCCTTGTAAATATGTATTTGTATATAGACATTCTTAATATATTTATTTCATTCTCATTGGTTTGTTTCGTGTCCTTTTACAGCACACAATCACGGTGGCTTTATTTCGTTGGGACACACATTATCTGTATGAATTATTAAAGCAAAATTACTTATGGGAAAATAAAATTGTGAAAGGAAAATTATACATAATTGACAGCCATCAATTATAGCCGCAGAATGCCCCGCCCATGTACCCGGACTACGAAAGAATTCCGGAAAGGTGCCCCGACTAAGGAGGTCCCCTCCGTACCCCCTCAACACTTCCACACACGCACACACGAAAGTTTTAAGATATATTCATAAAGTTATATCAAAGAGCAGAAGGGAAAGACTATTGCATTTATTACATACGATCGGTTTTTAGCTACTTCGAGCCCACTCATTGCTCTCATTTGCCCGAGTTCTTTCATCTAAAACCAGTAGCTTTAATCTGTCTTTAAATAAGTATACAGTATTACAACATTTTTATTTTATTTAATACATTTCATTTAAAATTTTTAACTTTCAATTATATTAATTCCAGAATTTTAAAATTTAAGTTCAATAATACCTATATCAATTATTAAAACAAAATCTCCAATTGAAAATAAAATTGTGAAAAGAACATGATAAACAGTAAAAGTCTAAAATAATATAATTTATTATGCAGAGAGTTTAAAGACAAAATATTTGTTTACAAAAAAATTATGAAACTGCTAAAGTTTGATTAGTGCAATTTTTGTTGTCAGATTTCATGTTTGGAAAATATCGCGTTGCATTGTAAAAAAAAAAAATGTGGTTCTGAGATATTGTTACATTAAAATATATTAGAAGCGGTAAACTTCTTCAAGATATAAAACAAACTTCTCGAATGCTTTGACTGCAAATTGGCTGGGGGAAAAAAAAAAAAAAGAAAATTTATTTTAAAAAATGCATTGCTTTCGAGAACCCAGAAAGAATCAGAATAACGTAATAACCTTAAGAAGTGAAACTATTATATTTAAAATATTAAATATTACATTCCTTTAGTTCCCTTCATTTTATTCCACAAGCACTGATATTTTGAAATATTTAGTTACTATGACGTAAACTTGTATTGCGTATTTTATTTGTTAACAAAGAATTGCTTTTGTAATGCTTAAAGGACTTTTTATGACGACAATATTTAAAAAAAAAAAAAAAGAATTTTGTAATAGATGTGCTTGCAGCAGCTTTTTGAGAACAAGTTTGCCTCAGGGTTTTCATTCATGTCGCAAATGATAGCACTTGTATATATCGCACAACACTGATTTTCATTATTTTTCTTTTATTGAGAATAAAGGTAAAACTTTTATTTTTCGATATTAATCTTGGAACTTTCCTATGATTACCCAAATTACTTCGTTGTTTTGAAATGGGTTTCTTGATGTATTGAATTTATTTTAGTTATGGGCTTCTTGATGTATTGAATTTATTTTAGTTATGGCTAGTAGTTTTTTCTTTTGAAGTCTATTTTATCATATAAACTTTTGTTAGAAATAATACATTATGAGCTTGCAATGAGTACTATCATTAGCCTGATTTAAATAAATTGTGCATTTTTTTCGTCAAAAACAGTTTTTAATATGCATGGTGACATCCCCACCAATTAATGACACCAATGAAGCCAGTGGATCTATTCATTCAGTATTATTATTCCAGGTACTATTACCTGAATTGAAATATTACCTGAGTTGCGGTTTTCGGATCTACTATCGAATTGAAATATTACCTGAGTTGCGGTTTTCGGATCTACTATCGAATTTCCAATTCAGGTTACCCCCGAATAAATACAAGGTGACCCAAATTAAGCAGGAGATCTTTAGGCATCTCCTGTGCAAAAACTACTGGCTGGATCACAACCACATTTTGAACGCATAATCTCCTGAATATGAGGTTTCGATTGCTGAAGAAAAAGAAAAGTTCATATTTTGGTTGAGAGGGGGGACAAATTGCGTTGCTGTGCAAGTAAACTGCTTAATTTTGAAAAGTACCTGCAACAATTTTCTTTTAAGAGAAAATGTAAAGTTATTAAACTGGAAAAAGATAACAAGAAGGATTTAAAGAGTTAACCTGAAACATCTTTTTCAATAATATCTGGAAAGAAACTAAAAGTTATCCCAAATGCACGTGCAATAACTTTATTGCAATCGTATTTTACACCATAATATCATTGCACCTATGGTTCTACATGCCCCCATCACCTTCCTCTAAAATTAAAATGTCAAACACGACAGACTCACTATGCAGTTTATGTGCAAGGATAGTTGAAATATGCTGTGCAATTCTGTCTTTTAACACAGCTTAATTTGAAACCTCATTTTGATAAATCATACTCTTTAAATCTCCCCAGAGCCAAAAGTCAAAGATCTAGATCAAGTGACCAAGACATTTGGAATGATCTGATTATCACTATACCATTTGAAAAACTTTGCCACAGAAGGTTTTGAACAGGTAAAGCGATGTGAGGTGATATCCTGTCTTGCATAAAGATGGTGGTTTCCAGACAATTTTTCCGCTATTGTGCTACAGTGATGGAATTAAAATTTTTCGGAGCATGGCTGCTTATCTAACACCAATTACAGAGCATATCGCAGGTCCTGAGGCACAGTTCTTTTCTAAGAAGTAAGGCCAAATTATGAATAGGGATGTGAAACTACACCACACCGTAACTTTTGATCCGTGCAACGTAATTTCTGGGTAAACGTGGAGATTTTTAGCAGCCCAAATTTTGCAGTTACGCATGTTTACAACGCTGCCATTCAGATAGAAATGAGTCTCATCGCTCCACAAAATCTGCCACGGCCAAGAATTATCTAACGTCATCCTTATGACGTTAGATAACTTGTGTCACTTCCAAGTTTACGTCTTGGAAAGTGACACAACTCAAAAAAAATTATTTTTGTAGTATTAATAAGAATGAATCATAAAATACTTTTAACCTCTCGTTTGAAGTATATTTTATCTTAAAAAATGGCGACGTTGAGCCGCTTTATTATTTTTAGCGTATGGCGTTGACTGATGCTTGCCGTTTAAAAATCTTCAGGCTATCGGTTCTAGCCTTTATTCATAAGATTTTTTAAAAACTTTTATTGGCTCATATAGAAATAAAGGAATGAGTTTAAACCACGGATATAAAAATATTGAACTTATTTCTGATCGAATGTTAAAAATAAAATTTGCTGCAATGCTTGAGAGCGAGCTCTGCGCGTTACATGAAAAACTTCAGTCTCAAGTATTGTCAGTTTTGAAATAAGTGTTTCATGTGTACGTATCACATCTGTCTACTTTGGAAAATAAATATAACATAGTAATTTTTCCCAAGACCAATTTTTTTTGAGGATATTGGTATTCACTTTGTTTTTTCTCAAATAATAAACTAAATATGCAAGTGCTTGTATGTATGTGTGTGCGCGCGCATTAATAATTTTTGGGTTTCTTATCTGAAGACCCCCTGGCTATTGTACTTTATAGCATTTGTCTATCTATTGACTATACTATATCGATACACAAAAGTTACCCGAATTCTCAATTTTCGATCTCAGAATCTCCCCTAGTAAACGTTTTTGAGTGTTTTTAAAGTTAGTTCTTTATAGGCCTAAATAAGTTTTAACTTTACAGTTGTAAATATTTACGCAAGGATAATGCTACAAAAATTCAGTTTCAAGAAAATGAATATAGATTGCATTGCAATTTAAAGATATAACCACACAATAAAACTTAATATTTTAATATTTATTAATATATTAATATTTAAATTATTTTCTATAACCTTTATGAGGTTTTACATGAAAATATCAAAGTATCATGTACTTCATGTTCATTATGCTTTAGATAAACATCTGTCAGGAAATAATCGAGGAAATCTGACACTAAAATGTAACTCGTGAGCAGAATATTTACGGCAAAATAGCTTTCATTATACTTCAGTCAGTGACTCCATTTCAATCAATAATCACATTCTGTTGTAAAAATAAATGTCCATTGACCTTGGATACATGCAAGACCCTGAAAGGTTATACTCTTGTACCAAACATTTAGCCCTGGATATATTTTATTGACACTTTTCACGCGAATATTTATTTTAGTTTAGCCGTATTAATGTCTGACTTTTTATAATCCGCCAACTTAACTTTTGTTGCTAAGATAATAATTTAGAACTACTTTTTATTTTATTTGCAGCATTAAAATATGTTTAAAAAATTTCAAGTTAATACTCAAGCAAAATGTTTTTCTGGGATTTTTGTTTGTGTATAGGGCAGAGCGGGGATGAATGGGACATTGCCTGTTACTTACTAATCAGAAAATGTGTAAATAGTTTATACTTTTGCAGATAAGTGTCGTTTGATTGTTTGTTCTGATTCAGAGTTAAAATTAATAGCCTGATTTGTGTTTTGACTAGTCCATAGTACTTTTTTCGAAATTCTTTAATATTAATTATACAAGGGGATCCAACCCGGGCTTCCCGGGTTACAGAATATATGGATCATTCTCAGATAAAAGGAAATTTTATGTCCTTGGCCAAAAAGTTGACATTTAATGAGTCTAATATGAATATATTAAATTTTTTTAAGAAATACCGTAAAAAACTGCATTGTGCAATAGTATAAACATGGGAAAAATAAAAATTTGAATATTTAAAAAAAATCAAAAGGTTACAAATGTCATTACCCATGGCATGTCTCTACCTTCAGATTTAATAGTATTTCAAAATTACAGTTTGATACGTTGAAAAGCCTTACAGCAAGGACATAACCAGTATAATAAAGTTTCATCTTTCTACTTTCAATATAATTTAGAATTTTAGCTTCAATACAAAAAATATTTGAATTATCTTTAATTAAACTTTGTCCCTGGAGCAAGTTGCCATTACCATGGCCCAAAGTGTTTGCTTTCTTATCTCATCACTAGAGGGTGCTAAAATACTCTTTATGTTGCTACATTGTAGAATAATACATATCCTTACAAGCGTTGAGTGTCTTCCTTTGTTGAAATTGGTAGTACTGTTTCATTTTGATACTTTTATTCAAAAATTGGGAACAATGTGTTGTGTATGTGTCATCACTGTAGAGAAAAGTAGTTCCTCTACATCAATCTAAAAATAAAGTCTACATTTCTGCACAACCGGCGTTCTGAAAATGAGCACATTTCTGCTTTGAGAAACAAGCTAGTACCATCGCCAGTGCCTCTTTAGAAGGGTTCTCTAATCTCTAAGAACCTAGCGGCATCTAAATTCCCCATCCCTTCCACTGTGCTCATGGAGTCAATGAACAGAAAATTACTCCCCCCCCCTGCCTTTCTACTACCGGTTTGGTAACACGGCTTGTAGCGTCACTTAAGCGGGCATGGACATAGAAATAGATAAGGACTTCTAACGAAATAGCCTTTCAAAGAAGAAAATCTTTCCTCGAAAAATGTATTAAATAGGTAGCGTCTGTGTAGGACAGTTGCTCTATACGTCACCAGTTCATCTGCTTCTTCAAATCGTCTTCTTGACAACCATCGCCTTGTGGGTATCTGATATACAGTTTTGGTTTGTTGTAGGTGGCGCTACCTTAACAGAGATGCTTGCCAGCTGCGTAGAAACGTGCGCGTAGCTGCCATTAAGTTCTAAAGTCGCGAAATGATATTAACACTATTTCGTTCGAAGTCCTTATCTATTTCTATGTTCATGTAAGCGGGAATCTTGAGGGAGCGTATTCGGCTGCGTACAGGCTGGTTCAAAGTTCTGCTAAAGAAGTTTATGAAGATATACTCGCAAGATGTACTTAATCTGCGTAAATACATTTTAGTGCTACTGAATTTTAGTTTTACGAACTGCAGTGTCCTGATGAAGATGATGTCTAGTATGTCACTGTTCCGATAAATTTCTCTGTTCTGCCAAATATATTCCTTTGTGTGTGAAAAGATGTCGTGTTGACCATCCAGTGTTTCTATAATTCTCTCGAAATCGATCTAAAGTGTGTTAGTATCTTCAGATATTACGCAGATCGCGTAAATTAAAATGTGAAAATCCTTTTCTAATGAAAGTTAAAATATATAACTGGGGGTGTTGACAGTTATCGTCTATTATTATTTAAAATAGAGAAAATAATTCAACAGTGATGAAAGTATCGACTTTCGAATCAAATGAATATAATATCATCTAATTAGGAATCAGCCGAAGGCTGATGATAAAAGATCCAGAAAAAAAATCTCTAAATGAGATTCTCATACAAATCAATTAAGGCTAATAATATAAGGCTGATAATATAATGGCTGATATAATATAATAATAATATAATAAGGCTGATAATATAATCAATTTCATCATAAAATGCTGATTCTACGTAATTATTCTTCACCAAAGTCATTCTGTTAACATGTGTCGAAGATCTTATTACTCTTTATTTACTGCTACATGTATATGCATATTATGTGTCTTTTAATAATCTATCATTTTATCTATATATTATTTTAATTGATTGTGTTTCTTTTCAGTAAAATAAATAATCCATAATTTCACATTTAATTATTTCAGTGTTGAAGTTTATTTCATTATGCAATTATTATTATTCAAAATCATGCCATTAGTATGTGATTAAAATGTTGCTTGAATTAATATCTTTCCTAGTTTATTCAAAAAACAACGCCTAAATTCTTATATATTAATTATCCGCTACACTTTTTCTTAATCTTAAAATCTAAATTTCAATGTCTATACTGCTAATAAATATCATTTCCCCCTCCAACACATCATCATGATTCTATTACTAAAATATAACAGTAGATATTAATTACTTTATCAGTAAGTTACATATTTTTTCCCATAAAATCTAAATTGGGAAATAAAAAAAGAAGGGGGGGGGGGAATTTAAGATTTCAATGTTGACCCCATTCCCCCCAGGGGCAGAGTTGGGAGATCAACTTTGATATTCCTAAACAGATTTTTCAAACATAGTATACATGCAGTTTTCCATTTTTCAATCGATGTATATTTCTCGAGTTATTCAACCGTTTTCAGACTCTTCAATGGAAACGATTCTCTCTGCATTTTACTCGATTACAGCGCCATCAACGATTTTCCGAAGAAAATGTTAAATACAAAAGTTACGTATTTTTTCTCGTAAAATCCGAATCTGCAATAAAAAAGGGAGTTATTTAAGATTTCAAAGTTGACCCCTTTCCCCCCAGGGGGCAGAGTTGGGGGAGGGGGCAACTTTGAGATCCCTAAGTAGATTTTTCAAAAATATTGAACACATATTTTCCATTTTTTCAACCCGATGTATATTTCTCGTGTTATTTGACAGTTTCCAGACTTTTTGGACAAGCCCTGTATATGTATATACAGTGGTGGCCAAAAGTTTGGACATTTTTTGAAAGTTTCATGTTTTTCAACTTTGTGTGCTTGTAGAATATATTAATTTTCACTTAAATACAAACGTTTATATATGAAATTGAAGGTAATTTAATGTAGAATTTAACAATAAAAACAGTATTACAATGTATGTATTACAAAAAAAGTTATGCTCATTTTAATAGAACAAACGAACACAAATCGTTTTGAATAAGGACGTGTTTTGTAATAAAAGCGTACTAGCCAATCATAAACACTGTTCTGAAGACCAATCAAATGTCTGTAACTATAGTTTAGGTTATTTGTATGGTAAAAGAGTTATTGTTGTGGAAATATTTTGCGGAATGATGCATACTAGTACAATTAGAGTATTGCTGTTTTTGAGTATTTAAAGTCCTTTTTTTAATTAAACTAATTTTAAACAATGTCATCAACAAGAAGAACTAATTGGATATCTACAAAAAGAAGCCGAATTGTCATATTGAGAGAAAATGGCCTCTCTTATGCTGAAATTGAAAGACAAGTTGGTGGTTCAGTGACTTGTTCTGGTGTACGAAAGTTCTGTTTACGTTATGAAAAAACGAAATCAGTGGAAAATAAGGCCAAATCAGGCCGAAAAAATGCACAAGTGCTACTGCCGATAGAAAAATTAAACGGCTATTCTTTCAAGATAGAAAAATTTCATCAGATTCCATTAGATGTGAAATGAATGCAGCGGGTATTGCAGTAAGTTCAAGAACAATAAGAAGAAGGTTATCAGGATTTGGACTACAAGCTAGAATTCTAAGGAAAAAACCATATTTAAATCAAAAGCAACGCGAAAAACGAGTTAAGTGGGCAAAAGAACACATTAAATGGTCAGAAAATCAATGGAAGCAAGTAATCTGAAGCGATGAGAGTAAAATATCGCTCTTTGGTAGTGATGGTAGAAAATACGTGAGACGTAGAGTAGGAGAAGCACTTCATCCTGATTGCATTGAAGCAACTACAAAAAACCCAACGAATGTCATGATTTGGGCATGTATGTCTGCAGATGGTGTGAGCCGAATTCAAGTGATTGATGGCATCCTGAATGCCAAAAACTACATCGAAACTGTCCTGGAACCAAAATTGATACCTTCCATCAGGGATCTCTTCCCCAACAACGCACCATTTATTTTTCAGCAGGATTCAGCTCCATGCCACACAGCAAAAGTATGCAAAGCATGGTTTTTAAATAAAGGCATAGATATATTACCATGGCCAGGAAACAGCCCTGATCTCAATCCAATTCAAAATTTGTGGCGACGTTTGAAAATTTTTGTACGAAAAAAACGTCCATGCAATAACAGACAACTTATTGAAGCTATAATTGATTCTGGGCGCCATGTGATTACGAAAGATGAACTCCAAACACTCGTTCACTCGATGAAAAGACGCTGTGAAGCTATCTTAAAAAATAAGGGTTATCCTACTAAGTATTGATTGTGTAAGTATCACTTTAAGAAAATGCAAATCTAAGATAAATCTTACTATTACTTGCATAACTTTTTTTGTAATACAGATATTGTAATACTGTTTTTATTATTAAATTCTACATTAAATTACCTTCAATTTGATACATAAACGTTTGTATTTAAATGAAAATTAATATATTCTACAAGCACACAAATTTGGAAAACATGAAACTTTCAAAAAATGTCCAAGTGTATTGTCCATGTTTGGCCACCACTGTACATATATAATGCATATATATATATATGGCAATTGATATGTTAAAATTTGACATTTTTAAATAATTTATTCATTAATTCATTTTACTAAATATATAATGAAGGAAATTATTAATAGTGCGCAAACAAAGACTCCTGATTTTAATAAAATAGTATTAAAAATCAGAAATTAAATTTAAGTCTGTATATTTTTAAATGCATTATAAAGAATAGAGTTTGAAAATCACTAATAGTTCAGAAAAGAAAGCCAATAAGGTTGCTTGTATGAAAAAAAACAACTGAAGAAAAGAGCAATATATATAAATCTCTAGTGTCGAGCAAGAAAAGCATGTTATTGCAGATGATTTCAGAGGCTAAAAATATAAGATGGATGAAATTTCGACTAAAACTTCACTTCAGATTAATAAATAAGAAGAAACTTTTTCCTATAAGATAAACAAGGAAAATAAATTTTCAGTTATCAAGGTTACCAGAGAAAAGAAAATATATATATTGCTAGGTGATACAAATTGAAGTAAAAGAACGCGAACTCCAATAACACATCCAGGAAAAAGAAAATACATAACTGTTTCACCCAGAAATTTTGGGGATTTAGGATATTAAGGAAGTCTTTGTTAGAAAACTACCCAACCCAGGAATGGTTTGTGGAACTCCAAAAGCACGATATTATCAAAAGTTTGAGTTTGGTATATTGCTTATATAGTTTTTAAATTCAGAGTCCAAATGCAAATGAAGCCTATATAACTTTCAATTAAAGAGAAATATGCCCCAAGATATTGTGTTTTAAAATCTTATGTAGATTTGAAATATATACATATTTTTCTGTATTACTATTTAGTGTTGCTTAGTAATTAATATTAAAGTATTTAAAATTTATTTTGTTAAAAAAAAGACATTAGATGGAATACATTTGTTTATAGTGTATCCCACTCATGCCCTATACTGCCCCATTGAACCCCATGGTTGGATGCACATGTTTAAAGGTTTTAAAAAGTGTTTACTTTATAAATTATTACAGTTGAAGAAATGTCATTGATTTAAAGTTTTTAGTAAGTAAAGACACTATGGTAATAGATAAAGCTTGTATTTTCTATACCTAATACATTTTGAGTAAGACAATAGAGAAAAAAAAAATTTCCATTCAACCCCATTCTCGCTTTCTAATACGTGAACTAAAGTAACTGATATTCAAATATTATTCAAGATGTCTGGTCATTCAATGAAAAATAAAGATAGCTAATAGTAAAAATGCTCTCGAGTACAATCATTATTCAAATTAATTGCATGCAGGGCGAAGTGGATTCATTTTAAATTTAAGAATAGGTAAAACAACCTTCTTAAATAAACCAATATTTTTATCAATCTGTAAAAAATATTGTTTCACATGATTTCAGATTTCTATATTATTTGTTTGCTATTAAATGACAGCAAGATACAAAATAATATGTATATATTTTTAAAGATAGCCTTAAACATTAGCACGTATATTAACGTTATTTTTCTGAGAAATGTTATAAAATATTCGTAGTAGCTCAGTTACACTGATCATATAAATAATGAACAATTTGAAACACAGTTTTACTACTTCGATATGTCTCGCAATAAATTACAGAAAATGCCACATATTATCAGTCAATTTTATCTGTCGGTTAATGTGCAAATGATTTTCAAACTATGTTTGTCCTGTGTAAATAGAATAATATGAACCCATTTTCTACTGTTTATTTCAAAAGTTGGACAAATTTTGAAATTTAATCACTACAAATAAGAAACGTGTGGGAGTGCTGTTTTACACTTGAAGACATGACACTGATTATTTATGGCAAAAGGGCGGGAATGGGGAGGTCCAATCGTTTATCGATAGAGTGGAATCAATAGCTGAATTAAAAATAATGCTGTAAAATATCGTCATGCTGGTGATTTTATTATTAGTATTAGCAATGATTCTATTTGAATACTGAACTAATCCCGATAAATTCTCAATGTCGCATCATTAATTATATAGCTGAAATTTGTATGTTTTCATTATACTAAAAGTATGAAAAAGTAATGCTTTGAACTTTCCTTTTATTTTGTCCAAAATATTTTTGACAGGTTTTTAACACTTTCCAACACAGTTGAAAAGTGTTTATGAATTTGGCTTGCCTGCCGTTTGTCCGTGCTCTAACATGCGTAAATATACTCTGATTTTCATAAAATTGAAATATGTTATTGAGGTTTACTATGGCATGTTCGGTATTAAAAATGAAGTGTGTAGCATTTGATAGTCTATTTACAAGGACAATCACAATAATTTCGTTAAATTAGTTTATGGAAAAAATCACTTTCGGTGTATTTTAATGATGTTACACTATTTCAAATATATTGAAATTGATATATGCGGTGCATTAAAAGATGTTTACTACAGAATAGTGTGTGTATAGCATTCATCGTTCATTTACATGGATACACAAAAAATTCTGTTTAGCAATTATTGTCCGTAGACAATACTGTAAGTGCCTTTTCAGTTGTGGTACATGTTTTTAAATTTAACAATTTTTTTGCATATTACTTGGTGTATATAAATTCTATACATCATATACAAGGTCTAATACATCTCTAGTACATTTCCGTTTATTGATGAAAATTGCTGAAACGGAATTTTTAACTGTGCTACGCGTTTCCTAACTAAACTAAATTTTAGCTATGTAGTATATATACAGATTTATATAGATCCTATACTGAGCTGTAGAAATGAATTTGGATATTTTTCCGACTACTGATGTTAATTGCTGAAATTAGGTTTTCAAACGTGTTATGCGTTTTACAAAGTGTTTACTTAGACATCATCTTTCATTTTATTAAACAGTGAAGTATTATTATAGTATTCTGAATGTTTTGGAAAGTATTTCATAATCTATGCTTGACGCATAATTTTTTGTTCTTAAGTTTATTCGCTAAGCGCACTTTCATAGATTAACTATTTTATTTTTAACTGACTTCCAAAGAAGGAGCTTTATAATGTCCTTCGCACTCTTGAACAGGTGCTTCAATTTTTACTTTTAATTTGGAAAGATCGCAGTCTCTAAGTGGTCCCGTTTCAATATCATCAACATCTAATAATATATTTGTTTAAATAGTAATCGTTTCGTGTATAATTTGTTTCTTAAAAGTATGCAGCAAAAAATTTAATATTGTCAACTGCGCGTCAAAATGAGTGGTATTTTCAACAAAGGGCTGAAATTCATTAATGAAGTCCTTCAATGCATCGGGTTGGTAACCAGATTTTATCCCAACTGGCCCCAATTCGCGGCTCGGGACTAGTCGGGTCGGACGTTATGTTTTTCGTTGGGTCGGGTTGGAGTTGGTTTGACTCTAATTATTTCGTATTCGGGTTGGTTTCTGGTTGGATTTTGACGCTTGCAAGTTTGATTTGGTAACCTGTTTGCCAGAAGAATACCCACAATATTGTGACCCACAATATGATGTAAAAAACTATATAAATATATATTTTAATATATAATGTTAAGGTATATACGTATGTATAACGTGAGTGTGTCAACTATTCTACATAAAGAATAAAACTGATATTAGAAATATAATTAAAGTATTTTTCTCTAATTGCATCAAAATACGGGGTCGATTTCGAGTTGACGTGCGTCATCTTTTGAGAGTGGTTTTGAGTAAACGAAATTTTTTACGGGTTAATTTTTGGGTTCGTGTCGGGTATAATCTAATCGATGCAGAGCTGCAATGTTAATAACAATAAAGTGTTGCTACAAAAATACGAAGGTGAGAAATAATCCATTAAAGTCAGTTTAATTTTTTTTTCTTAATAGTTACTTGTTACATAATTTTTTGAAATGTCTTATATTTTTGTCCTGTATTGGACTACATTTTTAGTTTGATACTGTTATATTCTTAAATATATAATTACAACAAGACTTCATGACAGCCTGTTACATACGCAACGCGTATTATCTTTATACGTGATTTCTTGAATTACTATAGTAGATACTTATTTTAGAAGCAATTATTATGCTGAAGTTTTTTTGCATTCTAATTTTTCATCTTTCAAATATAAATTTTATGATGCATCTTCTGAAAAAAAATAAAACTGTATAAGTTTCATAATTGTATGAGTAATTCAATTCTTCCGACAGTTCTTTCATGCTGAAAATTTTTCTAAAGAAAGGAAATTTTATTTTGAGCTTCTATGAAATTGTAGATTTCTGACTTTTGCAAATATTTCATTGATGTACTATGCCAAACGAAAACTTTTCTGCAAAATTTATTTTATGAAGTTAATAAAATTTCGTTCCTCTCTTCAGAAAAAGCAGAAAAAACATGTAAATTATTTTAGTCCATTGAAAATATTTTGCATTTAAAAAAGTTTTATAAACAATTTCAGTAAAAGCTCAACTCATCAAAGAAAGGCCATCGATTGTAACGTTTCTCTAGGGAAACCATTTGTAAAAGTATTTTAAAAATAAATTTGATTTTGCATTATCAAAATTCCAAAGATAACGAGAGAAATAACTTCAGATCCCAAGTTCCATATCAACTCTAACCAGGAAGCAATAAAAATTTGCAGACAAGTAAACGTGGGCGGAATTCGTTCTTCCATTAAATCTTTTTGAAATGCATTTTTTTTAGATTAAATTAGGGATCCCGTGCTTTTTAAACAAACGTTTTTTGTACTGACAAATGTTAAATGCCGAAAAATATTAACATGCAAAAAGAATATGAATAAATGGAAATATACTACGGCAGTTTCTGAAATATTAGTTTCGAATTTCAAGATATCTATGGATTTTGATTAATTTAAAATTAGTTTTTCAGTATGCAGGGAGTGTCTTATAAATTTGTAAAATTCTTCAAATATTCATAAATATGGAATAAATTGACATATTTAAAAGTCGTTTTGGAAAAATGCATCCTCGCAAAAGGAGAATACTTAAGTAGAAAAAAAAAATCCCGAATTTTATTAGCAGACAGCAATTTATGCATCTATATTACCACTTATTCATGTAAAGTAATGGTTTCTTCATAGGAATCAAATAAAAATATTTGAACCAGAATTTTTGCTTAATAAATGAAACAAAATGTGTACTACGTTTCATTACAAAAACGGAGCATTAATTGTCTTAAATATTTGTTTTGGCTCTAAAAATGTTTACATGAGCTAAAAAAAAAGTAAAAGTTTGCAGCTATGATTCTGTCACTGAGCCTTTTCAGGATTTTTGAACATAAATTCCTGAGAATACCGTAGTACTGTTTTCTTGAGCAGAGTTCTTGATGCCGATTGTTACAAAATTTTCAATATTTAAAGACTAGGGTATCTAACACGGGCTACCCGGTTACAGAACACAGGTGAAATCTATTTTTTTCTAAATTGAAAACGCTAAAATATTTTTTTTTACATTTAAAATATTTTTTAGATTGACCACTGACAAGACCAAGAACAATTTTTATATGAAAAACTAGCTGGTCTTCGCCCGTCCAGCCGGTCGCTTCCATGTGGGGCCCATAAAGTACATTTTAACATGCAAACAGAAAAATATAAATAAAATACTTAATTTTAAACTACAAGAAAATAACAAATAAGAATATAAAAAATGCACGTAAAGATTTCGCGACATAAATATTTTTTTTTTGTAATGTCTTGTACCAACCTCTGTAAAAATCATTTATTCTATATAGGAAACCAGGACCAAAAATCCATTTATTTAGTCAAAGTTACAGCGCGTCTCACTTCGATCCGAAGTCGCGTTTTCGTTCATAACTTTAACAGTAGGGAAGTTATTTTAACAAAATTTACAACAGACTCATCTTTGTATGAATTGTAAGCATACTGTAAGGATTTCGTTAAAGTCTCTCCAATACTGTTAAAGTTATGAATGAAAACGCGACTTCGGATTGGAGTGAGACGTCCTGTATTTTTTACTATATAAATGGATTTCTGACCCTGCTTTCCTATACAAAAATTGTTTGTTACTATGTCCTGTACCAACTCTTAAAAGTTTGTACCATGAATTTGGAATCGCCCTGTATAAATATAATGGTTTTTGAAGCCTGTGAGAAAAATATTGGTATTTAGTTTTAAAGTGGCTGTGTTTTCTTCTCACTTTTTTTGCATCGGGTCGTTTAATATTAAAAATAAAATAGTTCTTATCGTCCGAACTCTTTGAAATTTTTTATGAGTTATAAATACAATGTTTCATAAGCCTACGTATAATTTTTGTGCAAAAATATGGATATTTAATTGTAAAAACATGATCAAAAGTTTCATTTCACTCATTTTCACGTTCTGAGATTTTGCAGATTTTATTTTTTAAAAATACTTCTAATCGTCCGAATGTTTCGAAATTTTTATACATTATGTAAATTGAGTGTCTGAAGAACAAAAAGATGGTGTTTTAAAATACCAAAATTTAGTTACTTATAACCTAGAAAAAAGTATCTCCAGGAGGCGTGAAGTAACTTCCAGTCGCTAATTGTTTTGAAATGTTTAATGTTTGTATTTTTTTTAAATGAATTGCACCGTCGTAGCGAAGAAGTTACTCGCTTTAAGTGGGTATTTTTCGTTTTTCCGTATCTTTAAAAATGAGGCTGATGCGGGGTTCGAAAACTGGGATGGCAAAAAAAAAAAAGTGAAAAATGACTTTTTGAAAGGGTTATTATTGATACTTTTTTTAACGAATTGCACCGTGAGAAAGAAAACATTTCTTTGGTGTGTTTCTTTTATCGTATTTCAAATAATTTATCTGGCGCACGCTGCGAAAGATGAAAATAATCCTTTTCCGCTCTTCAGTTACTTTAACCCTGGGACTACCAAAAAAACAGCGTATAAAAATTATCGCTCGGGTCTAGACCCATATACAAAATACATTGGATTCCAAAATGTACTATATATCCTTTGATTTACAATTAGTGTTTATTGCTAATATACATTATAAACTGTATAAAAGTAGAAAATAAGAGTTACAATATATAAAAATACAATATACTTACTTTCGTTCACGAATTATCTTACACACGAACTACAAATAAGAACGGAATTTTCCGCAAACATTTTTCATGCATTTTGCACACAAAGATCGTGTTTTTCGATCTTTTTCAGAAGGATAAACATGACATCTTGAGTTTACTCTTGGCGGTTCATAGGTATCTGTATGAAGGACATCTAAAACCCACGTTGGCACTGCGACACTTTCTTCATATCTGACTAATTTTTTTGCAAGTTGAATAATGAAATTCCGTCTTTTCTTCCATTTTTCATCACATTCAGCGTTCAATGACAACCTTATTGTATATGCATTCAAAGCACTATAAAATACACTAAAAGACCACCTGCGTGTCAAGCGTTTCACACTATAAGATCTCACCATTTTTTCCATTGTGTCTACACCGCTTTCCGTTTTATTATAGTCTAGAATAATTTGCGGCTTATTTTCCAAACTAGTATAAACATCATAAATATTATACATAGTACTAAGCAAAGTAACAACTTTTCCTTTTTTGGGACAGTAAGAGACGATGGTTGCTTTTTCTTGAAATCCGAATAATGTAGAATACGCGGTACGATTTTTTGGGTTTGTGAACGAAACAGGTAATTGCGGTTTAATTTTTAGAATTGTTCCAATAAGAGATTTTTTTTGGAGAATGGTGTATTGCTAATCCATAAAGTTTATTACGACCAGAATTTTCAATTTCCTTTGTCAATTTTTTTAACTACATTATCCCCTTGATGTGTTTCCCTTTTGTCCTGTTTGCCTGTATAGTATACTTCCAATTTCCAAGCATACTATGTTATGCTGTCATCAATTACCCAAAATTTCTAACCATACTTTCCAGGTTTAAATCTCATATTTCCGGAATGGACATTTTTCGCGAAAAGTAACCAATTGCTTATCGACAGTCATAGACCAATTAGGAATATAAGGGTCCTGTAAGTAACTGTTCCGCAACTCAAAGCATTCCCTTATTGGCTCTAATTTCTTGCACTTGATCTTCTTTTACGCCTTTCAATAGCATTATCAAATTTTACTAGATGGAACCCGTTAAAATTTGACGGCAAACAACTTGATAGTACCATAAAAATAAAATTTATAGTTGCTTTAACTTGACAAATTTCATAGTAGGGAGCATAATATGATTAAGTGGTCACAGACTTTTCCATCGATATATCACATGAGGGGTGTGTGCAAAATTTAGAAAATTACCCCCTTGGGGGGGTCAAAGTGGGGGATGGACATGGGAGATGCATAATATGATTAAGTGGTGACAGACCTTTCCAATGATATATAACATGAGGTTGTGTGCAAAATTTAGAAAGTACCCCTTGGGGGGGGGGGGGCAAAGTGAGGAGATGGACACCGGAGATGCATAATATGATTAAGTGGTCACAGACCTTTCCAATTATATATAACATGAGGGTTGTGTGCAAAATTTAGAAAGTACCCCTTGGGGGGGCAAAGTGGGGAGATGTAAAATATGATTAAGTGGTCACAGACCTTTCCAACAATATATGACATGAGGGGTGTCAACGAAATTTAGAAAAGTATCCCTTGGGGGGGGGGGGGTGGGGGGCATAGTGGGGAGATGGACATTGGAGATGCATAATATGATTAAGTGGTCACAGACCTTTCCAATGATATATAACATGAGGGTTGTGTGCAAAATTTAGAAAGTACCATTTGGGGGGGGGGAGGGGGCAAAGTGGGGAGATGGACGTCGGAGATGCATAATATGATTAAGCAGTTACAGACCTTTCCAACAATATATGACATGAGGGGTGTCAACAAAATTTAGAAAAGAGCCCCCCTTAGGGGGGGAGTGGCGGGATGGATCCCGGAGATGCATAACATGAATAAGTGGTCAAAGACTTTTCCAGCGATGTATCACATGAGGGGTGTGTGCAAAATTTAGAAAAGTGTCCCACTTGGGGGGGGAGTGGGGGGATGGACCCCAGAGATGCATAACATGAAAAAGAGGTCACAGGCATTTCAACTTGCAACTTTTTTCTCGAAGGCATTTGACAATATTAAATTTTTTTTTACCCAAGACAATTTAACGATATTCTTATTTTTTTTGCGTAATTTGTCAAACGTTCATGGAAAAAATCATGAAATTCGCTAATCAGTAGTTGATAAATTATAAAATTCAACAATCGATAGCAGTAAAATTGGTCAATCGATAACGGGAAAATCACGAAATTCATCAAATGGTCTCCTATAAAAAAAATTGTCCTGCACACTGATGTGATGATCAAAAGGGTTTTGAAGTATAGGACAAAATTAGCACTTGCCAAACAGCGAGTAATACTGAAAATTTGGCAATGAACTTTATTGCCACCACTGGTCAAACATAATAGTCACACTCACCAATTGCGATGATTGAATGGAAAAAGATTTTTTTCTCTGCTGTCGCTCGACAAATTTCGAAACCATTTGGCGAATTTCAAAATTTTATCCCCGAAATTGACGGATTGTGATTTTTTTTTTTTCTCGAAGCCATTCGACGATATTCGAAAAAATTTTCCCCCGAAACCAGTTGATGAATTTTGCGATTTTTCCACTGTGGATTAATGAATTTTGCGCTTCTTCCGCTATCGATTGACGAATTTCGCGATTTATCGACTATCGGTTAACAAATTTCACGATTTTTTCCATGAATGAACAAATTGCGCACTTTCTTTCTGCTAATGTTTGACATATTTCGCCCTTTACAATTCAGCCAATGAGTTAAACGTTGTTTCTTTCCAGAAATGTCAGGAATGAAACAATGATTCTTTAGGATGAATTTCCTTCGTTCGATGCCCCATGGAAGAATGTGTGCGATGCAGCAACGGGCGTCACATACTTTTTAGGGCACCTGCAGACTATAAACATCTAACCAATCTACGCGGGGGGGAAAATCACAGATTTCGTCAAATGATTGAGGAAAAAACACTAATTTCATCAAAGGATCATGGGAAAACATGACTTCCGTTAAAATACCACAGAAAAAACGTGAATTATGCAAAAGGATCGCGAAAGATAAGCAAATTTTGTCAAAGAATCGCAAAAAAGGAAATTTCACAAAAGAACACGCTATTTTACTGAATTTCGTCTAAAAATTGCGGAATAAAATGTATTTTATCAAAGAATCGCTGGAAAATGCGAATTTCGTTAAAGGATCGCGAGAAAAATGCGAAATTCTTCAAAGGATCGCTGAAAAAACACGAAATTCGTTAAAGAATTGCTGAAAAACCATGAATCTCGTCAATCAAAAGCAGCAGAGAAAACGCGAATATTGTCAAAGAGTTGCGAAAAAAGCAAATTTCGCCAAAGGATCATGGAAAAAACACGAATTTTGTCAAAAGATCGCAGGAAAAACACAAATTTCATCAAATGATCGCTGAAAAAACACAAATTACTTCGTAGGATCGATGAAAAAATGTGAATCTCAACAAAAAGATGCGGAAAAATTGCGAATTTCGTTAAAGGATCTGAAACAATGTGCATATTTTAAGAATCTCATTCATTCACACTATCATGACAAAATCATCAAAATGCACTGGTAAAGCATCTAATGCATGTGAATGTATATTTTGAACTGGTTTGCTTTATTCTTAGGGGATTCATCAAAACTTGACGGCAAACAACTTGATAGTACCATGAAAATAAAATTCATACCGAACGATTGTTGAATTTCAAGATATTTTCCTGCAACTAATCAATAAATTTCACAATATTTTATTGTGATACCATGTTATTTATGAACTCTATACGTATCTGTATGCATGTCAACACAAACACGTTAAGAGAGGTTTCCATTTACTGACGGAACACAGATTATTAATATACGATTGTGATTATCTGACATTTATTCCTCACAAAATGCACATTTAATAAAGTTAAATTTAAGAAATGTAAACAATGCATTTTTAATGAGGGAAATAGTATTTAATGATGGAACCACAGGAAAATATTCATAACCGCTTCAAAATGTTAATTTTTAACAAAATACTTCTTATCAATAATTCAAATAAATAAAAAACCCATCTCAATTCCAAATCCAAGCTGGGGACTGGCAATTGGTAGATGCACTCACAGAACCTAACCTCATCCGAAGCTCTTTCTACTTATCAGCACACCACCAACAAATGATACGCTAATGTACTATCTAACATTGGTAGTACATGGATTTTTTTACTCGGCAGTTTTTTTTTAAACACTGGCCAGTAACAAATTTACAAATACTTGATAAAAAAATTGCACAATTCATCAAATGATTGTGAAATAAATAGCAAAATTTGTCAAATGGTGTTGGGAAAGAAATCGGGACATTCATCAAATGGTCTCGGGAAAGAAAACAGCAAATTCGGCAAATTGTTTCAGTTAATAAATCGCTAAATTTGTCAAGGAATCATGGAAATAAATAGCAGATTTTGTCAATCGATCATGAAAAATATAGTGAATATCGCAAAATTATTGTGTAAAAAAAAAAAAAGCCTTCCATTTTAAATATATAGATTAGCGACACAGCAAGTTTCTAAATTTGTCCCTGCTGGTGAGGGTTTTTTTTTTTTTTTTTTTTTTTTTTTTTTTTTTTTTTTTTTTTTCGTGCAACTGCTGGTCGAATTTTGCAATTTTTCTCCCCGCAGCAAACTGAAGAATTTTCCATTTTTCTTCACATGATCGACTGAAAATTTCATGTAATTTTTGTGCCACCAAATTACTAAATTTACAATCTCCCCCCCCCCCTCCCCCCGAGTGAGTAGTGTGTTGGAAGTTTGGATTACAATAAATATTTGGTACTTTTTCATTTTATCATTATTTATTCTGGTTTGTTGAATTCTTTGGATTCACCATATAATGTTTGCTAAATTATACTGGATGGAAACTATTTATAGTACGATCAGTTTTTTTTTCTGGAAATATATTTGCAGTCTGGCTTATTTAGGAACTCTTAGAATGAAACATAATAGAAATTTGTAAGATGCTGAAAGGGCCTTTTGTATATTTTAGTATTGGGTTAAATTTAGTATTGGGCGAGTACATGCAGAGTATTTTATAGATTGATTCTCTAACATAGTCTATCAATAGACAACAACAAAAAGTGGCAACTCATTTTCAAACAGCCGAATGTTAACTATTAAAGCATCTGAAATATCATATATAAAAAAATGAAATTTGTTTTTCCAAATGAAAATTCAATTAAAAACGAAAAAAATACTTATAAAAACTCATAAGCGAAATAGTACTCAGTAGCAAAAAATACACCAAGCATGCAACAATTACATTACGCGCACTAAATAATTTCGCGAACAAAAATAATTAAGAGATATCCAAAGGATTCAATCATGTACACAGAAATAGATATATGTTTCTATGCTCATGAACTAAATAAAACAAAATAAATAAAGATAAAATGAAAAAATACCTGATAATTGTAATCCAAACTTCTTGCCTAGAACGATCGAACAGGCGTTCGTTTTGTAAACAGTCCCAAATACGTCTCTAGAGAGGAAATAGCCCTCACCTCATTGGCCGGTCCTATTTTGACGCATGCGTATTGGGTCGAATATTTATGGAAAATTTGACAGAATTAGCAAACTGCTTTAAATAGATGGATAACACGTAATATACTTATGAATCTATTGCGACTCATAATATCATGAAAGATCTGTCATTCACATTTCATGCTCCAAAGTTTGCATACTTCAATTTTTTTATTTATAAACTCCGATAAACAATAAAAGTCCAATGATTTTTTTTAGTTCTATAATATCGATCGGTTGCCACTCATTACCAAATACACTGTTGCCTTCAGCATTTGTCCATTTTATTATGATGTCTTAAAGCCTTTTACGAAAATAAAAAAGAAATGAAGATGAAATGGATCCTACTTCACGATTTGCGAATCTTGTAATTCCTGATTTTTCACGTAAAATATTAATTGTAGTACATCTTCCTTGTGGACTGGCAATTTGATCCTTATACTCTGTAAGCTGTTATTTCTTGAAAAAAATGAATTATGTGAGGTACTTGTGCATGCTAAATTATCTTCAATACAATCATTATCGGATTCTGAGTAAGAATCTGAGCATTCCTTGCACATTTAAACTTTATCTATTTCAACTTCAACATACGAAATATTTTCATCATCTGTTTTGTATTCTATATCGTCCGGATTTTTCATATATATTTTTTTTAATGTCTTCTTAAATCAAAAATTTTTTCCTCTTCATCTTCAATTCAATCTTATGTAACAAACAATAGAAGCAAAGTAAAAAGGAAAATGATAAAAATTTGTACTGTAAAAATCACGTAGAAAATGAAATTTAGCTCCAAAGTTTTCAAATATCAAGTCTTCATTACAATGAAAAAAAAACTAAAAAACAACTATAGTCTAATGCAATCTGCACACTGATTGTGGTTATTGATAAATGACCAGTAAAACAGATGCTGCCTCTTTATTTACCTTACACAAGATTATCTTTATCAATCCAGAATGTTCTCAAAACATCGCCATAAAGTCGCCAAAATTGGCGTCAAAAATTGACGAGTTGACGAGCGCTTGAGGTAGCTATCGACACAGAATCATCCAAGGATATTTGATAATAATTTTCAAAAAATATTGTCGGTAATCAGACGAGATATTAAGTTACTTGAAAACAAAAACTTTCTTTTTATGTATCGTGTAGAGTATCGTTCGAAAGATCTTTATAACATCGAACTCAAAAATATATTTGTTTTAATTTTGGGTATTATACTTTCTGAGATATCGTCGAAAGTATAATGGAAAAGTATCCCCCCCCCCCCTCTATTTCCGAACTACTGAAACTAAAATTATGAAAAAATTAGAAGTAGTAGTAGTTTAAATTTATTAATTACTGTTTATTAATTAATAATCTAAGGAACCCTTTGTGCGCGAGCTATACTCACACTTGACCGATTTTATTAGACCTAATTCCAAGGACATGAAATTATTTAACCTTTGCATTCTCAAAGAAAAAGTAATAGGAACTAAGTATTGCTCATAAAAAGCGGTGACAGAAATGCCATTTTTAAAATATGTCATGTATAATGTCGAAATATTTACATAAAATATATACAAACTTTGAGAATATTTTTATTCCAAGAAAAGACAGTGAAATTGATGAAAATTTGGATGTTTTATGGTTTCGAAGTACCAAAACAAATAGTCAGGCTTTTAAAAATGATTGATTCATCGCCCCATATACCTCGCTGAAAGATATTTTTTTATGTTGCTATTATCTTATTTCATTTAATGTGCCGACTTATACGAAAATATTACTGAAATGTTATGCCTTTGAAAAATTTCATCATTAAATTATAATATTAATGTTCGTATCTGAACCCGTTTGTTAATCGCAAAGAGATGAGGATACGGAAGTCTGCAATTAATTCTATGTTGTTCAGTGTTGCTGAATTTAATTCGAATTCTTAAAGGAACTTGGTATCTTAAAAGAATCTGATTTTTAAAAATTTGATTATTATTAATTGAATGCTAAAAATGTTATATGTAAAAAAATAAAATTTTCAATTATTTTTCCCGAAAAACTTTAAAATTTGTAGCTAAAATTTGATTTTTAAAATACTACTTAGATTTTGTGTTAATTTTTTTGTTAGTTTTATGCTGTTAGTAATACTATAGTTAAAATAATTAAGGGATAGGATATTATTTAATGGATTTGTTTCCGAGAACAACACTTTAACAGAGTTTCATCATTTGCGCATATATGCGTCCATTTCAAGAATTTTTTTTATTCAGACATTCGGAATACATACCAGAAATTCCGAAATAATATTTACATTAATTAATTCCGAAACGTCTGTCATTAAATAAAACAAAAATTACTATTCAGAATTTCTGTATGAAATCGGAATTTCTGAATAAAAAAAATTCCTGTAATTCACGCTAATGATGCAAATGGGTTAAACTACAATAATATTCGAAAATATGAAAACAAATCATGGGCACATTTGAAGTTAAAAAAACAATTTGCAATATATTACAAATTTGATTCTTGAATATCTATCATTTGACATCAATGTTCCAATTAGAAAATTATACTTTACCCATTTTCATAACATTTGACAGTCTCAGTATTTCGAAGGAAACAAAACAAAAACAATCTGAGTTAGATACATTTAAAAGTTTTATATGTAAAGCCAAACATTTGACATGCGTTTGAAAAATAGTTTTAGTGATGTAAATGCTAGTACTCAGAATTTCGGTTGAGGTCACTTTAAAATATTGAAATAGGAAACTGAATCTCCTAAAAAAATTAAATATTCTTTTCTGGAAATTCCTTGCGCGCACATTTTTTACAACAGATTATACTTTACAATTTTTTTCTATATATTGTAATGTTAGTACACTGCTTCTATACTTCAATTTATCGAGATTAATTTATTCGAAAGAAATTTGAAACAATACTGCCAAATATCTTAAAAAGATACATGAGATACATTAAACATTATATATGCAAATTTCCTCTTATTACATGCAAAAAGAGGTAAAAAAAAAAAAAAAGATTAAAATCTTTCTACCTTTAAAATTTTTACGCCTATACATATTTTTGCTTTTCGTTTATACCTTCTAGTTAGGAAAAAACTTGTTGGGAAAATAAAAAACTACTTTATATTTGAGTCTGTACTATCTTGGCTATCGTTTATAGAGATTTTAATGGGTGGTTTAATTTTTTTATGTCTAAAAATAATGAGTCTGAGAAGATATTATTTTCTTAATGTACGAAAAGAAATAAAAGGAGGCGAGTTTGGACTCTTTTAGCTATCATCATCATCAAAATAAGGTTCGTATTAAAACCTTTTTTTTTTTTTAATTTAAATCTAGTTTACAGTAGATGATATGGCATATATTTATATAGGAGATTTATGTGAAAAATATAAGTGTACATCCCATTAACAGATCTTCAAAAATGTGTTTTCCCAGCTATGGATAGATTTGTATTTTTAGAAATTTTAAACATATTGTTCAGTAAGAAGCGCACTGATGTGTTGTTCATACAAAAGCTTATAAAATGCACTATCCAATTAAAGTTTTTTTTTTTTATTTAAGTGCACTTCCAATACGCATAGAAATAGAAAGAAATACTGCAAATTTTGAAAAATAAAAACTACTTTTTAATCTACTATTCTGGTTTATGTTTTCATTTCCCATTTAAATCATATGCAATGTAGGTATTATACCAAACAAAATAAAGGCTTCTGATATATACTCAACCGTTGGTTGTAGACATATAGTTCCAATTACAAAAGCGTTTAAAATGAGGTAAATATTCATGGTGTGGCGTTAATTAAAGTAAAGAATCAATTTTATAAAAATTACGAAATCTAACTTTTTATACGGTCCCCCGTTCCCGGTTAGCAGCATCTCCTAGTAGATTCCGGTATTTGATGTATTCATTTTTTATAGTAGACCGTTTTCTAATATGATAATGAATTGATATTTATTTTTCTTTTTAATTTCAATATTTCATTCTTCGCTTTGTATACGACGACTCAAAGTCAGCTCAAATTTTTAGATGAAAATAACCTTCTTTGGTGATACACCGATTTAGCGATACCGGCTAAAGGTAGTTTTGCCGTAAAAAGGACATAGCACCCTGATTTCGATCTCTAATTACTCTAATTCATTTTTTAACTTATTCCTGAATAAAGACAAAATCATGTGAAAAAATCTCCAACTTTGAAATTTAATAACTGTGTCCATTTTTGTCGTACAGACGTCAAACTTTTTGTGTTGTATTTGTGCAAACATTTACTAAATATAACTATAGGGACCGGGGAACCGTATAAAAAGTTAGATTTTCCATTAAAAATTAAAGTTAATAAAAAAAAAAAAAAAAAAAGGCTACGTTTTGACCTAACCCACTTTCACCTCAGATTCTAAAGGTGACTAAATTGAGTTAGATAACACAAAGTACAACTTTAAATAAACGTAGTACGTACTACGAGAATTGCGAAAGAAAGAAATGCTGCATAGAGATTCAAAAAGAAACTTTAATTGTCTGCAAGAAATGCTTTTTTAATCGTCAAAAAGATGTACTTTGGGTATCACTCACATGGCTAGTGTTCTATAGATTCATAACAAGAATTGTATCATTGCGCTTTAAATAATCTTATGTAAAATAAAACTACTGCAAGAAAACCATCCAATTATTGAGACTTTGCTTATAAGAGTAAAATATTTATGGCATAAACAAGTGCTACTTGAAACACAAAAAGTAATTCATATGCAATTCTGTAGTGTTATTTATTGTGCATTAAGGAAACATTGGCATGTATTGAACAAAAATTGTATTAGCATTAAGGCATATATTGAACAAAAATTGAGGTTTTTGTGAATTACCTTTAACAAATTTGAGTGCAATAACTTTGAACGCTTGTGCGTGCGCGCGCGCGCGCACACACACACACACACACACACACACACACACACACGTAGAGCGAGAGAAAAAAACAGCTCCATATATAAAGCATATCTTGTTTTAAAATTTGCAAAAAAAAAAAAAAAGTCTTGTCTGTAGTTTTTAATAGTTTTAAGCGTATATTAATTTTTTTGAGTTATTGTCTATTTTTTTGCCAAGTTTCATAAAGTAATTTCATATTTTTATCGCTCATTAATTACTCAAGATAAATATTAAGTTTAGCAGAATTTCACCAATGTAATAATAAATTTAAGATGGAAGCAGGAACTTACTAAGAATTAATGTGCTTCAATTAAAAATTATACAAATCATAAATTGCGTGATTCGATGAAATTGATTTTTGTATACGATACCATTATCTCTGCACCTACTCTAAGTACATATATCGCTAATTTTCTCCCCCCTCCCCTCCTTGTACATTTTCTCCTGATATTCCCTTTTAATTTTGGAATTCATTCTATGTTTAAATATTAGGGAAAAGAATTGATCCAAATTGTTTTGATATATATATATTTTTTCGTTTAATCAATAGAAAATGCATTTAAAAAAAGTATTTTGGCTACAATTTATTTTCTAAACTGTTCACCGCGTAGAAAAATAGATAATTTAATAAGCATTTTAACTCGCCATTTTTCCTCTCTCATACTAAATCTCAGTCAACCGTTAAATTTTAAAGTTAAACCTACGGTGATACTAGTCCTAAAAATAAAACTACACTCATAGCTATTTGTTTTTATTTTTAAAAGTACGATGCAATTTGGTTGTAGAATTACTGAACACCAGGAGAAAGTTGTCATACGAATGTGCTGCCTTCGGATGAGTGGGTGTATGCTGACGTCATAGCTAGTTGGGGACGCAATGCAGGTGGGAGGGTAGAAACAGAGAGGTGAGGCAGGTTTCCATGGTTACTCTAACCTGATATTCATCACATCCAGAATTTTGGGTGACAGAGGTTTTAGGATTTTTTTTTTTTTTTTTTTGCACACAGCTCTTCCCACTTAAATATGTGAAGCGATTCTGAATTTACTCTTGTATTTTTTATTTTAAACATGGTATTCAGCTTTGGATGAACTATTTTTTTTTTTTTTTTTTTTTTTTTTTTTTTTTTTTTTATGGTAGACTTAACTGTGAATTTTTTTCATTTATTTCTTTGTTAGACACACACATGATGAAAATATTTATATGTTGAATATAAAATATATTCAAATTTAGGACAAATGAAACAAAATATAGGGAGAAATAGGGGTTTAAGAAGAAAATAATTCATAACTTTCCTCAATTCAAAAGATATCAAATCCGCTTAGGTTTTTATAAATCCTCTTAGTATTATCTACAACTTTTATATTGACAAGTTTTTTATAGGACCAACCCATACAGCCAAAAAAAAAAAAAAAAAAAAAAAAACCCTTCCAGCTCCGTCTACCAGACACAGGTAGATTTCGAAGTGAGTGGTCCCAACTGCCGCATCATGGTAAAAAGGTCATTTCTTCTGCAATTCCCAATAAACAGTCGCCCCACGGTCTACTTCTTCGAAATCTACCTGTGCCTGTAGGCCGAGCAGTCAGTTTTTTTTATTTTATTTTATTTTTTTTTTTTAACTGGTGTTTCGTCTGCTGTTTTTTTAGATATTACAAATGTATCATAATTTATTTTTTGCATTTCTTATTGCTTTCATATTTCTTTGATTTTTTTTTAAAATATATTATTATATGTTATATGTTTAATATTGTCATTTTTAAGCTTAATGGTGAACACATTTGACGAAATAACATATCTTTAATATGAATTATTTATAACTCCTCTGACGAATCCATAAGATATTCATAGTTTTTCATATTAGCATTTTCATTTTGTTGTGTTATATTTTTCTAATGTTTTTATCCTATTCTTCCTTTTATTTCCACACATGTGATTACATTTTATATATATATATATATATATATATATATATATATATATATCTTTTTGCCTAAAAATTCTTTTTAAAATATGTTTTTGTATTTTAATAATACTCAATATTAATTAATTTTACAACTATCATGTTCAGGTACTTAATATTTGTCCATTTTCGTTCAGTTATCTTTAAATTTCATTTGGTAACTAATTTGGCAATTTGGGTTAATAAATTAAGCTCATAGCTATTAACTCAAACAGAAATCAATTGCATTTTACTTATATTAGTGAAATGATGCCTTTGAAAAAGTGTTCCACTATATATGTTTCCAATTGTTCTTGTAATAATTTTCACTTTCTGCATATTGGATTTATTCTCTAAGTATCTTTAAAGTATTTTTCCCACTCCATTTTAATTTTGAGAATCTTAAATTTTTGGATATATTTATGTATTATATTATATTGTAATTATCGGTTTATCTATTGTCGATTATTTATGTGGTTTAATGGTTATTATTTACAAAAGTTTTATTATATAATTATATCACGAATTAATGAAAAAATAAAAATAGTAATTTCTTACAGGACTATAAGAAAGGTTTAACAATATTTTCACATTTATTAGAAGAAGACTATTTAGCGATACCCAAATAATTGTCGACCGGAGTGCGGTTTGCGCCATAAGTCAAAGTGTCGAAATTTTTCTGGCAAAAGCAAAGAGAAGTTAAAATTTTCTTTTGAACCATTTTTTGTTAAACAAATTTTGACTCTTAGACAAGTTTTGTGGTGGAAAACACTCCCTGATAGTTCTGTTAAATATTTGAGTTTTTGAATTGTGAACGGACTGTTTAGGCTGTTTGAACATTTTTTTTCTTTTGCCACAAAAAATCCCATTCTTTGATTATGTCTTATTGTCTTATCGTGCATCCAGTATGACAATTTGTTACATTTGAATGAATATTTGAAATCTGAATTTATTTATGGCTCTCTTTAATTTTTTTTTTCTTTTTCCATAAGAACTCGGACTTTTTGACAAGTCTTAACATGTATTGTTAATATTTTTTTATGAATTTTTGAAATCTGAACGGATTTATGCGTCACCTTGCATATAAATTTAGGAAAATGTAATTTAGTTATATTTGTGTGTATTATTATTATTATTTTTACTTCATTTCAGTTAACCGTTGGAATATCATATTTAATTTTACATGAGCATAGTTGTCACCTTCATATTTTATCCAAATTATTTAAACATGTCATAATGAACATGGGAAAGTATATTCAACTGGGTAAATTATATTCAATGGTTGGAGTATCACAGTTCAGATTTTTTCCAACAGAGTGAAAATATGCCTGAATGAAATGGATGAATGAAATTAGCGCTGCAGTTAGCAGCCTTGTCCAACAAATAAGAGTGAGATATGCCAGCCCAGGATATCGTCGGGATAGCTCACTAGGGAGAGCGTTGGTACGGCAAACCAAAGTACCCAGGTTCGAGTCCTGCGTCCCGGCATATTTTCACTCTGTTGGAAAAAAATCTCAACTGTGATACTCCAACCATTGAATATATTTAAACATGTTTTGAACCAGAAAATTTATTTAATAGAAATTTTTTTTAATGTGGTATCTACTTTATTTTATTTATTAATTTCTGGTTCAAAATATGTTTCTTTCGCTTTTAAATAATAGGAAGGTTTGGTCGCTGTACAAGAGGAAAATTTTAAGTGTAGGATAATTTCTATAGTAATTGAAACGACGAGTTCACGTAGATTTGGCTCATGCTAAAATTATATAAATATCAAAAATTATTTTAATCAATTCAAGTCAATAAATACAAAATAATTGTCCATTTCAACGGCGGTATAAGTATAAATAATTTTAAATAAAAATAAGTATAATAAATATAAAATTATATATACGTAATTTATTGAATTACGTATATTTCTTATGAATATATCTTACATATATTTTAGTACAGAAATCCCGTACCTTCAATCACCGGAAAACATATTTTGAAGATGCACGATTAGTTTTAGTACTAACTATTAACATTTATATCACCGATATCGGTTATACACGTGTACCAAAATGTTTTTTATCTTCAACCTTTCAATGTAATTAGAGATACATTGAACTGTATTTTTTATTGCATTTCTGCTTCAGTTCAAGATTTAGGAATATCGAATGGCTTGATCTAAAACCTACAAATATTGTTGACGATACTAGATAATACCCTCCATGGTTTTTGAAGTGGCTCATAGTTCTAAACTATGTACTATAACTAGGTAATGAACGTATTTCCCTTTCATTAGAACTTATTGTCAACTTTCTCTGTTCGTTTAACAGACCATTAATTTTTTATTTCTGTTCTTTTTATAAAACTTATCTTTAATAGAAACTGTCTAGAATTTTTTAATTTACGCCTGAATTCTATGAAACTCTCTTTAAAAGAGAAAAAAATAAGCTATAAAAATTTATTGCCTCTTTTAAGAATAAATGAATATTGGAAAAGGCAAAAGTCTGGTGATTTATATTCGAAGGGAATGTCTCGCAAATTAAAATTATCTTAATTTATTGGGAATTGTGTAATTTTTCAAGCTATTATGCAGTATTTTAAATGATTTTTTTTTTCGATCTGAAAATGGATTATCCATAGATAAGCTGTATGAAACGCTGAAGCCACATTGATGCGCATTATGGATTTATACGTTTTCTAGGAAATCTCTACCTTTTTTGGCCAATAATCATCAAGGAGTTTATTTCCTCATTCTCTTGTTTGAACACTGTGAAAGTTATTGATGAGTAAAAATCATAAGTTAAAAAAAGATCCTTTTCAGCAGAAGACAATTATAGACTAAAAATTAAATTCTTAAAACGAAGAATTTAACCACTTGAACGGCAGTGATATATTCTTTATACCGCTTAATTTTAATCCCCAAATGCTACATTTGCACCAGAATTTTGAAATAAAATTTTGCTTTTATAATATACGTGAAGAAAAAATTTTGCTTATTTTCAAATACATTTGTTCGTAAATTTTGGTATCCTACGCAATCATTTCAACAGTTTAGCAACAGTACGTTGTCCCCTTAATATTTGTTAACTCTATGTACAGTATACTAATCTAATGCTTCCAGAATTGATTTATAAAACACTTAATTTTATGTAATTTAAATTTTTGAGTTTAAATCACAAAAGTAATAGTATTTTGCCTCTGAGAAATCCGGAAAAGTTTTCTGAAACAATGCAGCAACTTTTACTGTTTACAAAAAATATAAAGTATTCATTTTTCATAAATGAAAGGGGGGAAAAAAGCTTCATAAATATAATTTTAAGTACGGTTTGTTAATGTTTAAATAAACAGTAAATCAATTTACACAACGTAAATCTATAATGAAGGTTATACTTAATGTGAAATATTAATGAAAACAAAACTAATGAACAATGATTCTCACTTTAATAATGTTTGTTTGCATACCTTCTGAGAAAACTTATAACTATCAGCGTATTAAATGTTGTTCAAAATTAATATAATTTAATTTTAGTAAATTAATTTTCAAGTAATACGCCACCAAATAACTTAAATACTATAGGAAAATATCAATCGAAAACTCTCAATGAAAATTCAAGATTAAATCGTTTATTAAAAGTAACGTAAACTATGTTATTCATAATGATACTAGTATTTAATTTTCTCTTTATCAAGCCGTTTGATCGGCCAGTAACTCTTACAGATCAAATGGGAATGAAATTAGTGAAATCACTAATATAAAAGTATTTTAATTTTATTGTTGAAGTAATTAATTTTATTGAAGTAATACAATTATTTCAAAATTGAGCGAAATTTACAATTAAACTTGAATCTATCAAACATACCCCCATATGGATAGGTTGAACCTACAGTTCCTGAGTTACTATTAGGGGTTAGGGGGACGTTCAAGGGGATTCAGTAAAAAAATGGAGAAACATGTGTCACCTAATTTTTTATGCCGAATACAAATTAATCTTTAAACATCCACAGCACAAATGTCTGAAACATTCCAAACCGAAGTACACTTACTGGCATTTATATTATAATTTATGCTATTCATTGTTTGGAGTACACAGCAGCTTTGGTACAAAAGCTTTAATAAATATGCATTTGAGTCATACTAAACGCATGCTGTAACAAAATATGATTCTTTTATAAACGCTAACTAAAAATTACAAAATTTATAGACAGAAATTATTGATTTTAGAGATTTTATGAAGAATAACATGGATTTTTATCTAATATAAGAAGTAGACTCATTACTTTGTCTAGACTGGTTTAGAGGAAACAAAAATACGGAATGGTCTGCGATTAAGTTATCCATAAAAAGGAATTATTTTAAATTTGTTCTAGCTATGGCATGAAAATAGTAATTATTTTAATGCAATGAATGATGGCATGTATATAAATAAATTCTTATGCACAGTTTACACAAAAAGACCGCTAGCAAATAATAGTAAATTTTCTATTTTAGTATAATGTCGAATTTAAGTACCGTATTTTATTTATAAAGTATTACATAACTTGAATAAGGTAAAACCCTTTTATAATACAAAACAGACTAAAGTCCTATTTTTCGTGAAACAATTCCCTGATTTGAACTCTGAACAAATAGAAAGGAGAAAATAAATTTGAAATATCTGGAGTAAAACATACATGCCGATTTTTGGCGGTTATTTCATATTTATATATCTTCTTTACATTTTAGCATTTATATCAAAAGTATTTTTATGACAAAATATTCTTGAACACATTCCGACTCGTACATGTATTATACTAAATTATTCTGTTTAAAGCTATACATATGTATACCATCATATCATATATTATAATATGAGCAAATCTTGTGTGTCTGCGTGTGTATGAAAATTTTATCTTAAAAACGGCTCTAACGATTTTGACGAAATTTTGTATCCTACCGTTTTCGAGCACGAAAAGACGATTAGATGTTCGAGAAAATTCAATTAGAGGGTAATTTTGGATCACTATTGGTCAGGAGCAAGCTAATTTTATCTAAATAACGGCTCAAACGATTTTAACTAAATTTTATGTCCTACCGTTTTCGGGCACGAGAAAATCATTGGGCAAGGTCACATGTTCGGGAAAATTGTATTAGTGGTTCATTTTTGTTTCACTGTGGGTCAAGTTAATTTTATCTAAAAAACGGCTCTAACGATTTTCACTAAATTTTCTATTCTACCGTTTTGGATTACAAGAAGACCATTGGGTTGGGTCACATATTCCAGAAAATTCGAATAGTGGGTCATTTTTGGGTCACTACGGGTCAAGCTAATTTTATTTAAAAATGGCGCTAACGATTTTGACTAAATTTTTTATTCTACCGTTTTCGGGAACGGGAAGACCATTGGGTTAAGCCCATTGGGTTAAGTTTATGTGATCGAGAAAATTCGATTAATGGGTCATTTTGGGCCACTCCGGGTCAATGCATTTCAATGTGAATTCATGAAGGTTGAAACAGTTATTAAGTTGCTGAACAGTTGGCAGTAAATGAAATCTCAAAGTTGGTAAGCTATCGCTAAATCTGGCGAAATTGGCAAGACTTGGCTGGGAAATCGACTTTCAAGATTAGCATTGCCAAAATATGCTTGGCTTAAAATGAAAGAATGTCACCAAGTTTTCGACTTTTTGCCAAATTTTTGGCGACATTTGGCGAAAGAATTGACTTTTATAATATGAAGGAATTTTCTAGATACTCTCAATAGGAGCCGATATACATGATTCAACCAATAAGCGCCCCTAGAATGTTCCCGAAAACAGAATTCAACCAATCCGGATACATAGAACAGATTGCTATATGTTGTACAGAGAATTTATTGTTATATTGATTCGAACACAAAGCTAATTTTAACCGAGCGTAGCTAGGTCTTCCCCGCTGGTGTATACTAAAGTGTTCAAAATTTCATTGTGTTAGTATAACTTTAAAAAATTGTTTTTAATGCACAACGTATAATTTTTGCTTATTTATCTGCTTGTTAAATATTTCTTTCTCTTTTATACGTATGGATTTCTATAGTATTTGGACTTGCATTTTATTATGGGCTTGTATTTGTATAGATTCTTTTTTGAAATATTTTTATATAATATATTAATAATACACATGTAGTAGTGTAATGCATATAAGTAAAGCAGGAAAATGTGTCATGATGTATTCTGAATGCGTGCCTTTCTGCTACCTCTTCTACTTTCCACAATTTTTATTCAAATACAAGATGTGGCTTAAACGAATCGCTGCTTAATAGAATCGACAGATGTATAGATTAAGCAAAATATGAATATAATTTTCATCGCTTATCGAAATCAGCCGTTTAATTGAATCGGAATCTAGAGAACAAATGTGTTTGTTTTTGTTATGAGCAATATTTGCTATGTTACATGTAATTTTTGTTGTTGTTTCTAGAGTTATTTAAATTTTTTCATAATCAAAATACTAATCGAAGCAGTCATATTTTTTTTAACTCACTTTTTGAAATTCCGAAATCTCCATTCTTCGAGAATTTTTTCCCTTTCATTCCATTAAAATTAATGAAATTACGTTAAGTATTGTAAACTATAATCTTTAAAACTCAACTCTAACGTCAAACGAAACATTTAAAAAAAAATTCTGTGTACCATATATTTAGAAACACTACAGTATCAATTTATATGAAATATTTTTGTACTTTGTGTGTGTAAGAAAAATTGTCCTTAGGAAGATGTTTTATTCAGATTCTTATTTTTATCGAGCAGTAACATGCGATTTTTCTTGTAGAAAATCTTATTTTTTTTAATCTTTAAAATATGATATTTTGTCAAAATTCGTTATATATTTAAAAACTTTATATATGTAAGGAATTTTCCGGGGACGACTTGGGAGACTAATACTTCACAGAAACATACAAATAAGTTGGACTCGGGACCTCTGGACAGATCGAACTCGTTTATTGAAGCATTTCTTCGTACAGACATCTTCGCGCGTTCAGTCGGAGGTCCCGCGAGCCATTTACGTTAAATTTTGAGAACTACATGGCCGAGGGTTTGGCTGACCGCTCAAATGGGCCAAAATTCCGTCTTCTTCGACCTTACATGAGGTTTTAATCAGAATTTAGGATATTTTCCAGCAGAGGGAGAAAGAGTCAAATTGGGAGGATCATTTATTTTAATTGGTCAATTAGCTTTTGATTGATGTCTGGGGTCTTATGCCGACACCAAGGCTTGGCCAGGCCTGGGAACTGCACGCCACAGACTGCTGCAAGAAATGCAAACTCATCACTTTTAAAACTTAAAGAGATGTCGAAATTGATAGATGAAAGTAATATTTGTGAGGCTGAGAAACAAAGATCACAGGGGCAGATTAGATTTAAGCATTAGATTTATAAGTTAGAAAAAATGTTTTAGGATTTTAACTTTTAATTTTGCATTTTAAAAAGGGTTTATTTTTATCCTTTCATATATATATATATATATATATATATATTAAAAGTACTTTATTTAAATTTCGTTCGTCTTTTTCTTTTTTAAAACTATCTTGATTAGAACAGAAGCGATCAATGCGAAGCATCTTTTTTAATCACATTCAAGCACAGACACTGTACGTTTAGGTATTTTTAATATATTTTCTGTGTACCATATATTTAGAAACACTACAGATTTTTGAAGTAAAAAAAATACAGTAGAATCCAGATTATCCGAATCGGCTTAACCGAAAGACCTTAAAACTCCATAACAGATCTGACGCTGTTGCATCTTCCTGCACTTCAATATATTGAGGTGCCAATATCAACTTTTTCAACTCGTTGAACTCTTCATGCTTTTAAAAACCCGTTTGTATTTTAAAATATTACTCATCGTAAATAAAGTTTGGAGGACATTAAAACACGTGTAAACAGAAAGGGGAAAATAGAACAGAATACGGACTCTTGCAGCACCCTCAAGCACTAACGCTTTACATGTCTGTGGGTAAGTGAGAAGAGTGACTAGTGTCATCTGGTAGAATAAAATAAGGAAGCCTCCCGGTTATCCGAAAATTCGTATGGAACCCCGGTTAACCGAAAATCCTTTGGTCCCATACTTTTCGGATAACCGGGGTTTTACTGTACTTATAAATTACTTACTGTTTCGGAAAAACACAAAGGCTAAAAATCACGTTTTTTGTCTCATGACAAAGCATTACCATTAATGTGCAAAAACTTATTTTCCTTTTTAAGGTCTGTAAGCGAGTTGAGCATCAAAGTAATTAGCAAAAGTGACACATCTGTAAAATTATTAAATTTACATAAAATGTAGCATTAAGACGACTGGCATTATTTAATGACACGTGTTGATAAGTTTTATAATTTACTTTTGCTGTAAGCAACAACACTTCGGTATTAATTATTAGCTACATATATTGTTATTAGTTTCATTGATGACGTTAATTGAACATTAACATAAAAGAGCCATTTTCAATCATATTATTACTTAATTTAAGTAAACTTAAATGGAAAAAAAATATTCTGCGGAATATTTTTTTACCATTACTATAATTTGCATATAAATTTTCTTCAGAGAGATAGTAATTTTAGGGGAAAATAAATATTTTCTAATTTAAATTCTTTAAAGTTTGAGTGAAAAACATGCTCTGAGAAAAAAAAGATCCATGCGCATAATTTTCTTAAAGCGGGGGAAAACTCTGAAAGAACTTTTCATAAAAAATATACAAGCAGTCTTTTAAAAATACCTGTATAATAAGAAATTTATATTTATAATCTGAATAATCTTATATTTTTAGCTGAAATACTATTTTCATTTGTGATAAATATTTAAAATATATATTTTAAAAATGATAGTATGCTGCAAATTTCTTAGGAAACTTTCAAAGTTGTATAAGAAGGAATTCTTAAACTGTATACTTTTTTTTGAGTGATACTATTTAAATTCGATTAATATAGATAATATATATATATATTTCAAGTAACAGATTGATTTTTGAAAGAAGTTTGACTTTAGTTGAATACACCATAGAAGATATTTTGTATTTAATTCATAGTTATTTTCTTCACCAAATATTTATTTTTTCAGTTTATTTAGCTAAAAATAATTGAATGAAAAAAATTATGCCTTTTTTTTTTTTTTTTTTTTCAGGCTTACTAACATTTGTGAACTGTTGGGATGTAAAATGGGCCACAAGAGTGCAAGATTTTTTTACATATGGAAAATTAATGGCGCTGGTTGTCATTATTGGAACAGGAGTTGTACAACTTTGTTACGGTAAGTCATAAAAATATTTTTTCTTACTTAACGCAAATATTTTCAAATTAATACGTTTCGCATAATTTTCAACAGATAATTGCACGGATAATGTAGTTAATACCAGTAGTTATTGTACTGTATATCCGAGGTGTTTACGATACCTCTTTTAACGAACATAGCAAGATTGGAGATATAACTTCCAGGAACGATTCTGAGTATTCTGAAAGTGGCTTCTGTGCATGATTTGTACATTTTCTAGAGTTGTGTTAATTAATAACGAGTAAATCAAATCAAATCAGTTTTTTCAAAAAATATCTTTCTGAATGCTTCCCTCTTATACCTTGTGATTTATATTTAGCCAAATAATATCTATTTCATCTGTGTTTTAAATAATAATATATATATATTCTTTTTTTGAAAGAAGTTTAATTTTAGGAGAAGATATTTTGTATTTAATTCGTAGTTCTTCTCTTCAACAAATATTTATTTTTTCAGTTTATTTGGCTAGAAAAAATTGAATGAAAAGAATTATGCTTATATATTCCATATTTACATTTTAGTAAACTCATTTTCTAATAGAATTTTAATGCAATGTTTCTAAGAACGTTTAGGAATATTGAAGTTAAGTTTAATCAAATGTAGAATGGTTATGCAATTGACAAAACTCTTCACAAATTCAGTAGTCTTAAAATTTACTTATCTTTCTGGAATTATTCTTCTTGTTTGAAGTTTATTTTTTTATTTTCTTATTCAATATATCCTTTCCGTTATTTTCAAAATATTAATTTTTTTTTGTGAAGACTTCATCTTTAAACTTGCCAACGAAAATTATTTTCTCTTCTTTTAAAAGTATACTACTGATACAGAGAAATATTACTGTGTTTATTTCTAATTCCTATAAAGCTAAGCTACGCAGACCAAGCTATGAGGAGCTCGAAATTCGAATTAAAAGAACATTATAAATATATAACATGTCGGTATCATTCTAATTTTTCTATTGCTACTAATTGCTAAACACCAGACCACAATTTTAATTTCTTCTAGTATTTTATTATCTCTTTCACTCAATTCCGTAACTTTATTTTCCTATGTTTGGAAAAACCAACAATTTAGTTAATGAACTTAATTTCATTACTTATTCACTGATTATTTTAACGAACTTCTCATTTATTTCTCTTGCTTGGAATTTAATTTTATAATTCCCTTTTCTGTCATCCACTCTGAATAAAGAACTTTTTATACTTTGTGCTTCTTGTGAATTGTATTTGTTTCGTTACATATATTTTTTATAATTATTTTGAATTTCCCCCCTTTCTTAACTTCAATTTTGCTATAGCAAATCCAATAATCGCCATGTTTAGCATAAATTTTGATCAACATTATTTTAAAGGAAATCTACATATATATATATATTTTGTAATTCAGGATGGAAACTCTATTGATGATTACAGCAATTACCTTCAAATTTACAATTGTTTTATTTCCATAAGATCAAAACAATTCTTTTAACTTGAAATATATATGTCCGGCGTTATAGGTCGTTTTCAGTCCATAGATATGTCTTGATCGTAGAAGCAGAATGCAAGTGGAGCAATCAGATATGTCTTAATCAAGAAATCGAAGAGCAATTCGAATCGAAGAACATTGGTCCGCCATAAAGTGTGAAGTCAACGACACAAGCCAACTGCCTTCTAACCATTCAAACCGCACCTTGTGTGATGGCCGGCCTTCTAACCACGTGTTGGCTTTACACTTGATGAAAGATAATTTTCATATTATCCGATAGAAACTATGAAATATTTTATTGTTTTTAATGGTGATATCAAAAACGTTTTCTACTTTATTTATCTGTCACCAGTTTTTGGTGCATATTTAGGATTTCATTCATCTGACGAAACCCTCTCTCTCATCTGTCTGTCACAGAGTTCGTTCTCGGAAATTGTATAAGTTAGAGACTTGAAATTATGGACTCCGATCACGTGACAAATCATAAAATTTCGAAAAAGTCTTATATTATTTTAATTAAATGAATAAATTTAATGAAACCCGACCATTTCTGCGATTTATATTTTGAAACAGAACCTTAATTTCAGTCTTTTTTTGCGTAGGCTAGGTGGCTCAGTGGTAGCTTTATTCAAAAGTTTCTTGGTTCAAAGCTGGACGTCGGAGTTTGAAATCTTTTCCCCGGAATAGATTTAATTATCTAATAGATTCAATTTTACAGAATTTTTGTATTTTTTTTACATTTTAAGGTCAAAAGTTGTTGAAAATATTTTATCAATTATTTTTTTATTCAAAAATTCTTTTTTAAAAAAAATGCGAAATTTTAAATTTTGTTTAAACTTCCGCAATTTTTTTTATTTCGGAATTTTAAATTTCGTTCAAAAATTAGTTTTGTTTTGAGAAAATTCAATGATATAATTTTTGCTTGAACATCCACTAAATTCTTTTGATATTTCAGCATTTTAAATTTCGTTTAAACATATTTTTTCTTTTTAGAAATTTTAAATTTTATTTAAACCTCCACTAAATATTTTAAATTTCGGAATTTTGAATTTTATTTAAATAATTTATTTTGACTTTTAAACAGCTCTTATACTTAAATATTAAGTTTTCTCTTTAAATCATTAATTCTCGTGAATGACTAGCGCTGCCATTTTTCTTTTAATTTTTTCAATTGATGACATCTATGTTCATATTGATAAAGTGTATTGATAAAGGATAAGGATTTAATAATTATAAATTAATGATTTAAATTTATTAATTAAAGGATAAATTTTTTGGAAAGAAAAATTAAACAAAACTCTTTGTGCGATCTTCGATCACACTTTTACCCACTTGTTACTATAAAATAGCCATACTTAAATTTCAAAGTTAATTCATATTGTGCATGTATAGAAAGCCAAAATTTTGGTGAAATTTAAAATAATTTTTAAGTACTTCATTAGAAGGGGCCTTTTAATGTTTAAAAATAATGAATCGTTCAAAGCTAATTGTAAGTAAACTGTACGGTTTTCGAAAATCGAACAGTTAATAGTTCGGCTCTACTAATAATTATAGGAAAGAGGTGTCAGTAGCAGTGGATTAGAAGAAACGACATGTTCAAGTATGTAAACAATTTTGAAGTACTATCTCCATTCGAAATGCGCGCAAATTGTAAAATTTTATTACAAAACAAAGTACACTGTATAACATAAAAATCGACGTTCCAAGGAGTTGTTCGATTGTAATGAAATTTCGTTTGCACAGATGTTTCTCCCAAACATGAAAATATTTCAATTTTGGAGTAGAACAAATGAATAGCGGGAGTTTCAGCGCATCGGAACTGCACATCCAGCATGTGTATGTAAGGAGTAATTCTCGGTCTGATGTTAAAATTTCTGTTGCATTTCGACTGTGTATATCCTACGTCGACTGTAACAATGCCCCACCGAAGGATTCGTGCTCTTTACGAGCATATGTTACAGTTAGAAAGTGGTCGTGTCATCGTATTGACAGAGGCTGGATGGGAAAATGGAAGAATCGCTCGAAATCTTTGTCGAAACGGTGCGGCAATTAGACGATGCTGCCAAGCGTGACTTAATAACGTAGGTTTATGTGTCAGGACGGCAGCGGTCGGTCTAAGACTCAAGACCACAACAGAACAGGTAGACAGACCAATTGCGAGATCAGCTGTCGGTGCACCGGGTTTGTTGTTATCAACCATCCGACATAGGACTCGCACACATGTATCCAACGTGACCATTGATAGACGACTGAGAGAGCGGAATCTGCTCTTTTAAGATTTTATTAAAATTTATATAGTGTTTAAGATGTTGGATAAATTACAGAATTCATTAAAATATTGCATATGATGTCGTATCTTACGTCTGGTCTAAAATAAGATTTATATGCAGGGTGTCCACTAATGTCCCGTTCACTCCCATGCTATAGTCATAAACGTGCTGTCTAGGTATTGTAACTTACCTATGCGATACGCGGTGAGACCTCTTACAGCATCACCTAGTGACAAAGTTAGAGGTCCTATCTCGAAAACGGTACGATATGCTGGAAAAGAAAGTTGTAGAGCGTCCTCGATTTAGCATGAAATGATGTCTTGCATGTAAAAATAACTTTATTTAGAACCCTGAAGTGTAAATTCTTTATATCCTATCACCAGCTTAAATACGTCACTAATTCCATGCAAAAGTGTGGCATCTTAAGGCAGATCTACATTTACTAAAATAAACTAACACATGGGGGTACAGTTTATTTTAATAAGAAAATTATGTAATCTAAATATATCCGCCATCAGAACACATGCAGAAAGCACGATGTATTGGTGCTGATGGTGGAAACATTTAGCATATTTTTCTAAGTCTTTGAAAAGATTTCTTATCGGAATATATTCCAATCGTTTCAATAACACAGATTATTCAGCCAACCGAGAAATGTGTGCCGCTGCTTTCTAATTAAACTTCAGGAAGATTTTGCTGTGGATCAATAATGGATGTCTATGGACGTCTGTAAGATAGACGATTTTCAGGAATTCTAGATTATTTTCTAGAAGGCTAGTATGAAAGGCAAAATGTGTGAATATAATGAACTACATACAAGTACACAAGGTAACACGAAAAACCATTTAACGGCATTTTCCCATTTTAAGTGTTCGCTATGTAAAACAACTATCTTCTCTTGAAACAGGCTGTGTTACAGATAGTTGCATCATTTTGAAATTCTTCTGCTTCAAAAAATCTGATTTTACCAATTCTAAATTTATGAGTATACATTAGAAATTCTATGCTAGTTTTTTTTTAAAGTGCTCCTGATGTAATTTAAATATAAAATTATTATTGACGAAATATTTCTAAGAGATTATTTTTAGATTTTGTTATATGAATATTTTTCTCTGATTAGATAGAATCTGAACGGAAAGGCAAAGTAAATCTGAAATTTAAACTATAATTTTATTGAGAAAGAATAGAAATGCACATGTGTGATTTTCCAAATATCCGAAAAAAAAACTTTATCACATGTAAAATGAAATATTTAAAATCTTAAAATTTCTTTCCATATCGGTTAAAAAATTTAACCCTAATTATGAAAAGTTATTAGTCAAAATTAATGATAACGAAAGCATTAACTTAATTTACGTTTTTAAAGCATATGTATGATAAGCTCTTGTTCTATCTCTATCTGTATAATTTTAAATATGAGGACTCTTTTTCTATAAATAACTGTTATAGAACTGTTTTCTTGGACAATCTGTCTAAAAGTTTTATAATTGTATTTACTAACCTTGAAATAATTTTACAAAGAACTTCTAAAAACTTCTGTGAAATGCTCCTAGCTAACTTTTAAAAATATCACATAAAATAAATTTACATAAGTAGCTGTAAATAGACTAGAACTAGACTAATTTATTAAATAAGGAATACGCCGTCATCTAATATTAGGTAATACAACGAAATAAATTCTCCTAAAAAAAAAAAAAAAACCTTTGACCTTTCAGAGTTTTTTGTCCTTTACATTTATGAAACGTTTTAGATACTTGATCAATATAAGTTGACGTTTTTTCTGTGAATGATGTGAATAAATACTTATTTAAAAATATTTTTTTAATAACTTGAAAGTGCTTAGAAATATTTTCAAAAAATATCTGTACTTTACGGGGGAAAAGTAGGAAAAGGATTATTTACGAACCCTACCACATGACCTTCAAAAATCCATTCAAAGTCAAACGTTTTATCGAAAGATAATTTATTTCGGTCACTGGAATTTTTGTGAGTTAGAATATAAAAGAAAATTATTCGGTGAAAGAAATGTAATATTATTCATACACTTGTTTTTAAAATTATTAACAAAAAGATTTAAAGATATATATGCTTATTTGTTTTAATCAAATGCGTGCATTATGATGTTAAGGAGAGTTATATTTTTTAGGCCTTCAAAAAATCGATTGTAAGTTTCAGAATTGTGTAGTGTGTTTCTAAAATATAAAAATCATTAAAAAATATTCTTACAAAGTTATTCAATCATTTTACAAACAAATCTTTATACATTATAGCTTAATGACAGCTTTTAAATTTTAAGAATGTTTCATACCTAAAACAAACGGTAGCGTAAAACTTGCTTGCCCATGCATTTAATATTTATAAGATAGTTATTTTTTTTTTTTAATTTAATATTTTTACATTAATTAATCTGTTACATAAATTGTATATGCAACATCTGATATTTTTATATTTTATTCATTTTCCAAACATTTAGAATTACTACTGCACGGATAATAATTTTATATTAATCATATCTAATAAAGTGATATTCATGTTAAAGAAAATATATTGAATTTTTGAAAAAAAATGTTAAAATTGTGAAAGAAAAAAATATATAAATAAATAATCAGTATCTACAGGTACACTATGAAAACCAGTCTGAATTTTAAGTCAGTTTTAAGCTACACTGATTTTTTTTTCTTATGTAATACGATGTTTGTGAATGTCTGAAAAACTTTATAGGAAAAAATGGAAGTGTTGAAATATTTTTAGGTAAAGTAAATATAAAAATCTGTTTTTTAAGTTCAGAAGACATTGCTTCTCGTAATCACACAGAAAAGAACAAAGGAGTCGATCTGCTATATCTGCGGTAAATGATTATTTAGGGAAAAAATACAGGTACGAATCCATTAAAAATTATACAGGAGTTATGCTTAGAGGCCGTCGCCTTGTTAAGATTTGTACGAAATTTTGAATTTCCAATGAAAATACACGATTTGTGCTGAAAATAATTTCGATGTTTAATCGCAGAATAATCAGTTTCAGGTAATTTAGATGTACAAATTTAGAATTGTAGGTATTCAAAGTTCCAGTTTTAGTCCTTTCACACTTTATTTTTCTTTGAATTTTTCGTTTTGAAATATTCTTACTATATTATCTTTACGTAAGTTCTATTTTCTGTTAAAGTTGATTATTTTTTGTTTTTAACAGTAAAACAAAGTTTTAGTTCTACTTTACTTTGAACTGTTAAAAATTCATTATAGGATTCTCCTTTATTGGCAGGAAATGTGCAGTACTTCAACTTTGATAATTCGGAAACAGATATAACAAAAATAGCGTTATCATTCTATTCAGGATTGTTTGCGTATAACGGATGGTAAGTATTGCCTTGGCATTGATTTTTGTAATATATATTTTAAAGCATTGACTAAATATAATGTATACTTGTAACTGTTCATTCGTTATATTTGGATTAATTGATCGTTAATAAAATGCATTATATGGTAAAGGTAATTAAAAGAATATGAAATAATTTAAGTACAAACACTGAAATATTGAAGTAAATAAAAAGGAAGATAGGAAAAAAATCCACCAAATTTTAGAAAAGGGAAATTTAATTTGCGAGCTAGAATATATTTTTCTTTTTTATAACAAGACAATTTGTATTATCCCCCCCCCCTCCCCCCTCCCCCACACACACTCGCAATAAGGTACGAATTCAATATCATGTTTATTTTCCCATATTTACGTGTAGTGTCTTATGTTTAATTCTTCTTTTCTATGTCGTTATGTATATGTTGCAAGCTGAAATAAATTTTAATTAAGAACAATAAAATTAATGGATTTTTGTTTAATGTGGTTAAAAAAGGTGATTTCTTTTAGGTATGTCATATTTTATTATGAAATAATGCAAAAATGTATAAAATGCCCAATGTTTACCTAATTTGATTTAAAAAATACTTTGAAGGAGTAAAAGCAGATTCTTTGGCAAGAAATAACTAGTATTTGTTTACAAATAAGAATCTACAAAAATTTATCGAAGCGCTTAAGGAAAAATAAGTAACGTATTCTGATCGCTTTTGATAACTACCTCGTAAATGACAGGAGAAATTGAAAAAAATAATCTTTGGAAATTGATTTTTGTGAAATCAATAGCACCCTTTCGAAAGTAACGTTCTAAATATAGAATATTCATTAAAAGGATGTTAACTTCGCGCTTAAAAGGTATTTTTAAAAAATCAAAGCTTTTTTCTCTGTATGACTGTTGTGTGAAATTGTTGTGTTCATAATAAAAAAGAAATTCTGTTAGTAATTAAAATTAAATTTTTAGAGTGAAAAATAATTATGTCTTGATGAGTAAGTTACTTGAATGTTAATATCACTTATGCAAATGTATATTGTTACGGTAAAATTGGAAGTATGCATGTCTAGAATCGATGCAAAATAGCGCTAGGCTGTCAATCGGAGCAGGCATGAGGGAAATAACCATGGGGCAAGAATAATATCTATTTGGTCATTTGGTATTTCACAGATACCTAATAGTCATAGTATTTTTAATAGTGCTTTAGAAGTAATATTTTAGAAATGTTTTTGGATATATTGTTGAAAATAGTTTGTTTAAAAGCATTTTACAACAGCAGAAGTTGGCACTGCTACTGATTATAATCAATACTTTGTACTTTTAGAGTAGAATCAGCTTAAAAAGGCAAAATACATATTTATCCAAATATCTTTTTATAGGTACATATATGAATTCTAAATTATCGAAAATGTTTTAATTTTTTGTGACAGTGTAAGGAAGGGTATGTGACTACCACATCTTGGGCCTATGTCTTTAGCTTGATCGGGCCCTGTATTACTCCTAATAATATGATACTGCCAGCGAAAATTTAATAAATTTATCGACATTTTTCAAGTTTATTGTAGTGACTAAACAATAAATAATACTTTTGTACTTTTTTTACTTCTAATACAGAATAAAATTCTTTACCTTTTTACTTCTAATACAGAATAAAATTTCTCTCTTCAAACAAAGGATATACATTTTGTATTATTTAAAGTAATGCGGAAAAATAATTAATGTTATAATTCAATGAGTAATGACTTCGACTTGAAATCGGAAATCAAGCTAAAGGGGGGGAGGGGGAAACAATCTCAATATAAACCTTGCTTCACATAAAATATGGTCCTTTCAATTGTTTGAGGGAAAAGCAGATATTTTTTTAATTCAAACAATGCAATTGATAACACTAATGTCAACTTCTTTCTCGTATAAATAGTGATTAAAAAAAACGTATGCGCAAACATTTTCATAATAATAAGAGTGGAAGCCGATGGTAAAAAATAAATATTTGACATTATTTCCCCCCCCCCTTTTTTTTACCAAGACCTTGGTAACAAGTCTTTGACGTTAAGTTTCAGAGATGTGTGCTGTCTCTAGTATTTCTTATTTGCGTGATTGAATTGCATTATTATTATTATTACAGTGATTTAATATTTGTTTGAAAAATTATGATTCTTACTTGATAATTTTCTCAAAATTCACTTGGATTTCGCATAGGTTTTTCATAGTTTTGTACTAATTAGTTTGATTTTATCGATGACTTTTAGTATGATTTTATCGTAGCTTGTTTGTTCAAAATAAACCTCACCTTCGGCCGGCTGCTGATTCCGATAAAGTAGCGGGAGAATGGTTTATTTTAGCAATTTATATTATACATAACTCTTGAGTTGTTTTGAAAACATAATTAGTTTATATTTCTCATAATGAGATATATTTTATAAGCATGGTAAGATTTTTATTATTCGAAGCATCTTGTGTATATAAATTGGCGCTTTTTTTTTTTTTTTTTTTTTTTTTTTTTTTTTTTTTAACAATCAATATGTTTACGGCAATTACCTGCCTACAATTTTTATTAAGAGCAGCATCTGTTACTCATCTTAGTCACAATGTTAAATTAAAATTCTGATCAGATGTCTTATTATAGACGCTGAAAAGTTACAAAATACTATTAAGAAATAAAAGAAAAATATTTTAAACTTTTATTTTTAATTTGGTAAAAATAAGTTCGTCAAATGCAAATTTTAAAATAATAAAATCAGAATTATTTGACTGACTTCGATATGATTTATCTTCTTCACTATTTCATCGATGTCCTCAGATATAGATTTTGTCCACTCAACTATCCGGACATTTGAAACATCCGACAATTGGCATTTCTCGAACATGCTGATTAATTAAGCCTTTTTCAGTATTTTTATATTTTTCAGAGAACTTAAATTTTGTTAAATTTTATTAGAAAACTATATATTTTTCTAAATTGTGTACTAAACTATGCTTGTTATTTTTTTCCTCAATTAATTCATACATAACTTTTGTGCTTTTTAAAAATCAACGGCAGGAGAAAGAAAGAGGGGCGGGGTAATATTTTTACTGGTGACTACATTTTTTGCTGGCTACCATATTATATCATATTCGTGAAGCCCTGGCTCATAAATGTCCTGTATGTTACTTTATTTAAATTAAGTTATTAAAGAAAATCAGCCGACAACAATATTGAACATCTTTTTTAATGCGGCACATACTTCACTGTTAAAAATTTGCAGCAAACTGTCCAGTCGTTTGACCGTTTTTGTGGAAAACGGTTACATAACCGTGATTTAACTATATTCTCACCGTATTATTGCTCATTTTATGATCAGAATATAGTTAAATTACGGTTATATAACTATTTTCTACAAAAACGGTCAAATGACTGGACAGTTTGCTGCAAATTTTTAACAGTGTTTATTGTTGTAATTTATTATTTTTCTTTATATATACAAAATATATTATCGAGATTCCGTTACGCATCTGAAAGTTAAGTTCTTAAAATACCGAAAATGTATTCAAAAAATCAAATGCAACTCTGTAATAGGGTATATAGAATATCTGTGTCCGCATTTTTTACTTTTTGTGGAATTAATAGGCAAGGTTATTGAAAATGAATCATCCGATTTCAAAATGCTATATTTTCATAAATAAACGACACAGAATGATAAAAAATGCATGACTACAAAGGGAAAACTAGCCGTTAGGGGCACTGTAATATTTACCCATCAAGGATATGCATAATATAAAATATGAAAATAAAACATGTGTAAACTATTTATAAAATGCATTGCAATTCGAAAAAATCGTGACTTTATGACGTCATAAACTTTAAATGCTCTATTACTGAATTGCGTAAAAGAAACATCCTTATAACTCCAAAAATGATAATCATGTTAACTAACTGTTTAATACATCGGATTTAGCGTCTCATTTCCAATTAAAATATACCTTTGAATTGAAATTTGAATGAAATTACAGGGTCATGAAAAATCGAAGAGAGTGGAAAATATAATTACAAATATCTCGGCAACTAATTATCCAATCGACTTCATTCTTTATACAAAATTTATGTTTTTTATTGTCTTTTATATTCACTCTTTAAAATAAAAAATTACGAAAATTTTTATATACCTTTTTATTAGAACAAATATTTCGAGAGTCCAAAAAAAATAGTTCCGGATAATCGAGGTTACTGAAATTCAATAAGCTTCTTCCCATTATTACATACTAAGTACATACCAAATTTCAAGTCTCTATCTCAATTTGTTCGGGAGATAGAGCGTTTACAGACACACACACAGACACACACGCACAGACAGACGGACGGCAATTTTTTTTTCTTCTAAAAATATGTTTTTCGGAATCTCCAGTGTCTGAAACGTGCAAATCCATCAATTTTTTTTTCGATTTTCTAAACGATTACAAGACTTACCCTATACTACGTATGATGGGTAAGTAATATGAAAGTTTTTTTTACAAGTGTTCAATATAACTTCTTTTAGTTACACGTATAATGTGAAGACGGTATGTAAATTCCTCTGATACACGTTGTAAAGTGTCACGTAGGAATGTCCAGTTCTAGACTGGAGCAAACGGTTGATTTCTTTGGTCTTCGTAGAAAGTGTCTCTCATTCTTACAACATTTTCCGCAGATATACCTGGTTGCCCTGAACTTTTCCCTTTACAAAGACATCCACTGCTCTCAAACTGATGATACCTCCTTCGAATACAGCCGTAGGTGGATTAATTCGGTACTTTTCACGAAATTCACGCTGAAAGGTGATTACAGATCCATACCGCGCAAACGACAACACACAAGAAGCTTTCTGCTCCACGGACGCTATTATCACTGGTGCCGCTGAAAAGCTCCTAAACAGCTTTCCTGTAATAGCTTCACGAAGAACACATGAGAACGCATTTATTATTCACAATATAAAACTTCCATATTTTCCCTCTGTATTCATGTATTACTTGATTACATTCTGTGTCGTTTATTTTTGAAATAGCATGATTCATTTTGAATATCCCTGTATATATGTAGTCTATTTGTTAAAGCACATTTCTTATTATTTAGGAACTACCTGAACTTTGTCATAGAAGAACTTCAAGAGCCACATAAGTGAGTCCACACCTTTTTTTTTTTTATTTTAAAGATTTTATGAAATATCTTTTTGCCATTTTGTTTTAAATAAAATTTTCAGTATGAAACTTTGTAATAATTTTAATGAATCTATAACGACTCCACTCATCAGAAACTGAATATTATCGGTCAATGATAAAAAAATATTACAAGGGTAAATAAAATATTATAAAATAGTAGATTTAACTAAAAATAAACTATAATAAAACTAAAAAAAATATGTAGAAGAAATTGACCAATCCCTCCACACTGTAATGTTTGATATATTTCTTTTTTTCAAAAAGAAATTTTAGCTTTCATTTAAATTTGGGATCTGATAAAAAATAATTAAAATATTTCTTATCTCTTATTTTTTAGAAGAGGTGGATTTCCAATTTTCATTTATGCTGTAAAAGGGAGAAGGAGTCTAAATTCAACGAATTCGTGCTTACGTAATATTTGAAAATTCCCTTATATTTTTCGTAAAAAAAATAATGAATTTTCTTTTTAATAAAATTTAGAGCTTGCAGTTTACCAGAGAAATAGATCATCAGTAATTTATGTATTAATTTACTGAGATCCTAATCAAAACAAGGATATTTTGTTGGGTTTGTGGTTTGTATGGCTTATATTATATATATACTTATATGTATATCATAAAATCAAATCATATGAGATTAATTTAGTAGTTAATCATAGGAGAAAAAAACATGGTCATTACCATTTTATTTCTTTTACATAGTATTAGAAATTTTATTATTTTACATAGATTTAGTATATTTATTTTGTTATTAAATTTATGGTTTTTATGAGCTATCATTTTTATAAATTGGTCAAATATTTGGAACAAATGAATAAGTTAAGGATGTAAGTTATTATTTGTATATAAATTTACACATAATTACTATTATTAATAATTTAAAAAAGTTGGTTGATTTAATTTGTTATAACATTGACTATAAATAAATATTAGAATTAAAATTTATTATTAATGTAACATTATTATTAATTCTTAATTATTTAATATATGATTTCATTAAAATATGGTAGCACTAAATTGAGTAAAATATTTTTTATTCACAATATATATTGTTGCCACAGTTATATAATTTAATAAATAAATGAATTATAAAAACAGATCTTATGTACTTCAGACAAATGCTAAATAACTTTTGAATTTGATTGCCACTTTTTCATCTATAAAAGGTCTCCTTGCGAGTAAACTGAAATTAGTTTACATTCATTCGGAAACTAAGTTCCTAAGGCTGTTGACTGAGACTTTTTTAAAGGTCTGTTTACTCAGTTGGTGAGGCATTCTTTTACCCACATGTGTCTGAGACTTAACAATACACCACAAATACAAGGCTGATGATGCAATCGTTATAAAAACAAAAAAACATTTGAACCAAAAAAAAAAAAAAAGAAAAAAAAAGAAAAGAAAGAGAAGAAAAATAAAATAATCTTATGTAAGACAAATACCTTTATGTTCAGTAGCAAGCAAAATTACTAATTTATCTAGGTAATATTGGTTTATTTAAGTAACTCTTTTAATTTTCTGCACTTCATTTTTAGCATTATTGTAAAATAATTATTTATAACATGTATTTCGTTTACAATCATTTGCTGCTTTACCGTGTAGACTTTACTTTCGAAAAGATTTTTATCATTGTCATTTTTTTTTCAATACTGCAATAAGTGTGTATCGACGATAACATTATATTGAAAATATCTTTAAGAAATATACCAGCTGGAAATATTTGACAAATACAAAGAATAAAAACTGCATTGGAATTATTAAAAAATATATTTTATAAATATCTAACAATAACGGAATGTTAATAGAAAATATTGGTTACCAACTAGTTTTTATATTAACGCAGATATTTACAAAAGCTTTAGATAATAATGGTTTATTCAGTTTACTTTCGATAAAGTTGTATCTTCTGAAACGCGTTCTGTTTATGATGGCGAAATTTTTTTAAGGTGAAATATCTTGAATGAATTAGATAATAAATATTTATAAACCGCTATAAAGTTATAAAGGTACCAATTACGAATTTTTTGCAGCAATTCTCAAAACATTATTTTATCCCAAGCTACAAATCTTTTAAGTTTTCGAAAAGTAGGATATCTATAGTTATCGAACATTATGTTTCGCAAAGCAATTACGAAGGTAACAACAGTTGCGAAATTCTCTGGGAAACAACTGATATTAATGTATTTTCGGTGATACTTTGTTATAGGGAGCTTGTCCCTAACTCGGTCTTAAGAACGTGCGATTTCGTACCAAATATTATAAACAATCAGGAAAGTGAAACAGCGACCAGGGGAAAATTTTCTTATCTTATATGGCTCATTTATGTTATATAGTATTACATTCTATGGCTTATTTATGTATAAATTAAACAAATTGCTTTTCAATACATGTATTAAATTGTGTAAATATATGACAAATTGTTAACATTTGATTCATTAATAGTTACTTAAAAAAGCTATAAAAATTTTATGACGTTTTTAAAATGTAAAAAAGTTTATTAGAAAGGGCTTTTGAAAATTGTCTGTTTTTTCGCCAAATTCAACCTCCCCGTTTTTCTCACGTGCTAATTTACAAAGAAGTATGATTTTAATATTTTTATTTGTTTTAGTATTTTAATTAACTATATTATGACTGTTTTTGTATTTCTTGAAAATCAATTCCAGTTTAGAAACGTTAATAATAATAAAATAAAGAAACCTAAAACCGCAAACGCGTAACTATTGCTATTTTTATATTTTACTGAACGATCAAGTTATAGCTTAGCTACTTCCAAAACTAAAAAAAAAAAAAAAGGTTTGAAATTACTTCCGTAGTTTTCTAGAGAAGGATACTTTAATATCAGCTGTTTTCGATAGGGTTTTGAAAGTGCTGTTGTCCCCCTAAAAGGTTTGATAAGAAAAATGAACATTTTAACTAAAAATAAAAATGACTATAGTTCGTTAGTGTTTTACATAAAAAAAAAAACTTGCAAGTTAAATTGCCAAAATACTGCTCATGCTTAAAAAGTAAAGTGATTCCGAATAATTGTGTTAAATATTTAACCATCTCTCGAAAAATCTGTCCAGTCCTTTTTTCCTAATTTCGATGGATAGTTAAAGAGTTGTTTGAGGGGAGGAAAAACATTCAGATTTCACGAATCCCATTTTACTTGGGACCAAAAAGAAATAAAACAAACAAACAAACAAATTTTTAAATTTCACAAGATTTTTATTTCTATAATTATATGAATTACTATATATGAATTATTTCTATAATATAGTTTTATAGTTATGAAATGATTAAGAGGAAACGAGGCGAATTTATGTAATTTGTTAGAGAATCTTTAGAACATAAAGCTATAACAGATAAAGAACAGGCATTAGAGGAAATTAAATGACAGTAATAAATGAAATGCTCTGGAATATCTAACACTGAGTAATGATATCGATTAAGCCTGGATTCGTCTGTCACCAGGAATAGAAATGGAGAGCGGGATGGATAGAAAAGTAATGATAAATGAAGCAAGCATTTAACAGAAAGATATACGTAAAAATTATCCAGCACCTATACAAACATACTTTGATGCTAAAGCTTTATGCTCGGTGAAAAGAATTTTGTTTTTTGAATATTTTTTTTATAGTATAATTTATTTCAGACATTGAAATGGATTTTTAAAAACACGTTTTTTAAGTAGAAGTGTGTTAGGCATACTAAAATAAGTTATTCATGGTAATAAGCAGTAAAAAACAAAATTGAGATAATCTCTCCATCTTACGAATTTCTCAAAACTGGAGTTATATAATATTAGAATATATTTTGTAAATAAATCTATCTCTACACATTAAAGATGATCTATTTTAAATATAGTATAATTGGTTGATTTTTTTTTTTTTTTTTTTAATTAACTACCATAACTACCATGTACATTTCTTATGTACATGTTCAAAGTAAAAGTATTATGATTTTAAATTCAGTAACCAATACTGGATAACAACTTAAAATGTATATGTGTATGGGTAATACTATATACACACACACTAAGGAACATGAACGCAAATACGAGGGACAGTCGGAAAATAAGTTTCCCCTGGCGACTGTGGACAGAGGTGTATATGAAAGACAAAAAATCTAACGAGACATTAAAGATAAAACATAACTTTATTTTTCCACGTAAGTACCAAGTACATGTGTCGTCTTTCGCCCATAGCCGTTCACGCTTCGTATGTATGCAAAGCCCTGATTTTTTCCTGGAGGGTGTTTTGAAGCTTATAAAGCCGTATGACAAATGTCTCAATGTACTTGGTACTTATGTGGAAAAATAAAGTTATGTTTTATCTTTAATGTCTCATTACATTTTTTGTCTTTCATACACACCTCTGTCCACAGTCGCCAGGGGAAACTTATTTTCAGACTACCCCTCGTAAATATAAATAAAAATCGCACACATCTTAAAATTATTCTCGCACACTTCTTCCTGTTCATAAATTGTATGCGAATTGCAGTAAAAAATAAATTTTGTAAGCAACTTTCCTATAATCATCAAAAGAATTAATATCTTTGAAATTTTTGTCAGTTCTTCGAATTTCTATATTTTAAGAAAAACTAAAAAGAGATAAAATGGAATGTATGTCAGTAAAATTTTTTTGTACCAGTAATTAGGTTGTTGGAACATTTTATTTTGATAGAAATATTTTAATAAAAGTTTTCGACTAGAATTTTCAATAATTTTATTATATTTCCTAATCCCGTTTCATATATATATATATAATATGTATCAAATGTATATTTTTAATTTTAGGAATTTGCCAAGGGCTATTTTTATTTCGTGTATTCTTGTAACAGTAGTTTACACACTGACCATTATTGCATTCCATACTACATTATCTATACAAGAAGTTATGGGTGCAGAAGCTGTAGCTGTGGTAAGTTGTTCATTTAAAAGTAATTTTTTAAATATTTATGATTATGTATCTATGTAAAAATTTGCCACTTTAATATTCTGTCAATTATTTTTATTTTTTTGAAAAAAAAAAATAGTGTGTATATTTTTATATTATTATATATATTATTGAAAATGTTTTTAATATTAATTTCAAAGCATGTTTATATTGTAGATATTTGCCGATCGACTGTATGGGAACTTTTGGTGGGTTGTTCCTGTTTTTGTCGCTCTTTCTACTTTTGGTGGAGTAAATGGTATTCTTTTCACGTCTTCAAGGTATCTTCAGCTTTTTTCATTCTAATATGTTTTCAGATATATTGCCCCTTATCGTATATATTCTATGAAATATTCTTACGTTTATTTCAGTTATTCAGTAAATGATAATCGTTTAAGAAATAATGTTTATACGAAGTTTAAATTTCGAACTCTAAAAATTCAACACTAATTTCAATTTGACTTTAAATTAGGTATTTCTTTTCAATAATGAAAATCTGAAAATAGAAAAACTACATGGTGGCCATAATTCAAGTATAAGTGTTTAGAGCTCAATTATACAAAATGTACTGGTTCAAACACAATACCATTTTGTATATATACTACTTAGATCATGGGAAATAAATTTATAAAGAAACAAAAATAGTTAGCATTTTCGGCACCAGGGTCAAAAGTGCCGATGCAGTTAATTTTGGCAGTAAAATAAGCATAAATGTTAGTCAATCAAGTAAAACGTTCCATATTTTAGTTTTTATTCCTATTTTACTATTCAATATCAGCTTGGAGCCCTATTTTTGTCCCTGTTGCCGAAAATATAAACATTTTTTTATATAAATAGATTCCCTTTGTTATAAGTATTATGTATATAAAATGATGTTGCATTTTCCCCCAGTACATTATTTATAATTGAGCTCTAAAGACCTATGCTTTAATTATAACCACTCTGGATATAGAAAAATATTTAAATTGTATGATTCAACGATTTGTGTGCGTGTGTATGAGAGAGAGCGATAAAAAAATATAATAAAGACGACATAAAATTCATTATACACAAAATGGCGAAAATTAAAAGCGTGAAAGTTGAAACTCCTTACCTGTAATGAAAAAAAAAATGAAACTATGGTACAATTCTCAAGCCCAAATTACCATAGATTCCACAAAACATGTAAGATTTCATCCTTACATGAGATATAATAAGCTAAAAAGGTGCAAAATTTGTGGTATCATACATTAAAAAACCACAAATAACGTATGAAAAAAATTTAACGTATACTACTAGCAATATTGAAGTAAATTTGCGAATATAATTCAGAGCCACGTGTATGAAACGAGACAATCATGCATGAATTGCAAGATGTAATTTTTAATTCATTTGAAAACTTGTATTCTGTGAGGAAAAAATGTTAGGAAATATGAAATATAATTAGTGTTAATACTAATCAGTTTATACGAATCTCAGTGGGTGGTAGTTTCCTTAAAAATGAAAGTTCTTTTACAGGAAATGGAATCATAAATTTAATAGACAAAATTTTCAAACTATCAATGTTGTAGATATGATTTAAATTGAAATTGAAAAAAATTAAATTATTTTACCTCCAAATTACATGAAAGTATGATTGATAATTTTAGTGTTCAAGTTTTTTTTTTTTTTTAATCGTAGCGTAACGAATTTGTTTTTAAGGTACCAAGGAGTGTTCTGGCTCAAATTCAATAAATTTAAAGTTGTATTATAATGTAGGTAAAGATTTTTGTAACTTTGCGAGTATTGTTGACATAAATATAAAGCATTGCTGGAAAATCGTACCCATTACATCATGAAATAAATGACTATTTTCATAACCACACAGATCGTTGCATAACAAATTTTAAAGTTAGATATTGAAATTTTTATCGCTTTATATAAATGAAAAAGGAGTAAATAAAACTGAAATTTATTTTAAGTAACTCCTGCAATTTTTTATTTTATTTTATTAACAATTGTAGGGTACAAGTTTTTTTTATTGATTGTGGAATTCTTTCTCGTCGTATTTGCAATTTCACTTTGCACATCTATTGAAAAGATTTCATATTATGAAATATACTGCAAGATTTGAATATTTTTCAAAGTATGTATATCGTTACTTTTTGAGTGTTTATTAATAAATATCCGCAGTAACAAAAACAGTTCATTTAATGTCGTTTAGATTAAGAAAAAAATATATTTGTTAATTTTGTTTTACTTTTTTTTTTAGTTATTATTTTGCAAGTATTAATATAATATACTGAGGACAGTTCTGTATGAATTTCAAATTTTTAACTTGTTATAAAAATATCACAAATAATTCGAGTAAGTTTTATCAGCTTTTTAAGTTACTGTCGTTGGATCTAATAAATGTTATGTCTAATTTCTGTCAGATATTTTTTATTTAGAAATAAATTAATATTTTTAAAATAAAAATGTTTCTGACAAATTTTGTAGTTTAAGAAAACACCTGGGAAATCATTATTAGTCCGTAGTTTATGTATAATTTTAATTAAAGAAATTAAACGTGTTGCTAATTTTCAGACTGTTTTATGCTGGTGCTGAACAAGGTCAAATGCCAGAAATCCTCAATATGATCCAAATTCATCACTTAACGCCAACTCCAGCTGTCATGTTTGTGGTAAGTAATTTATTTTAAAATATTTCATTCATAAATGAACCCCTTCCTATATATTCCTCACATAAATTAGCAGAAGTGGAAAAGGAAAATATTGCTGTAATAAAACATTACTGTTGTTCTGTAAGAATATGACCCAAAGTGTATCTAAATTGTTAGGGTGCTGGCTATTGGTCAAATGGTGTCTGCAATTTTTAAATTATTTGTAGTGAAGAAGGAAAATATGATTTAATGAATGACTAGCGGAGCTTCGCCAATGACGCTGGTCGGTTTATTCCAAACTGTCCTCGAATTAAAACGAACTTAGGATTGGGCGCCCCACTGTCTTCAGATCCGGTCAACTCGGATTTAAATAAAAAACAAAAAAAGAAAATTTCATTTAAAAACCTGCAGAAATTGCATCAACGTATTTTTAAAAACTGTGATTGTTGATTTAATTTTTGTCCGAAGGGTAAAGCGTTTCTCTTCAACGAAAATTGACTCAGACCTGCAGGCAATAAAATAGCTGTTTGTAAAATTCATCTGAAGGAAAAGCTGCCATTTCAAAGAAAGAGAAGGTTTTTCTTCCCATTGGAAGTGGGGAAAATGAAGAATGGGTTTCTCATTGTTGGTTTGAACCGCTCCCTGTTCCCTTTTGTTCAGACCCAGCCCACTCTCAAACTATACAAAGGGAGAATGCCCCTGGTATTTCCCCTTCCCGCTTTAAAAAAAGTTGAAGCATGCGCACTGAGATCAATTTCATGTGAAATCTTAAGAAATGCTCTTTTAGCTTTAAATATATAGATTACAATCGTTCTAGAAGACTATTTATGGCGCACCATCTTGTTTAGTTGACACAGACGGACCAGTTTTAATTCCAGATGAGGCTAAAGTGTTACGGCTGGTTTGGAACAAATTTTAAACAGTTTAGCCCTCAGAAGGAAAAGATGACAATTGTGCCTCAAAACCAACAAACCTATAACAGTATGAGGAAACAAAATGGATATGTGATTGTCAGTTTTGTAATATCTGTTTATTTTCCGCTTGCGTTCTTTTTATGTATCCTTTTATTGCTTAAACAGAAAAATCAAAAATACCCTTTTCAAACCCATTTTAATATTTCTGTAAATTTCTTTTATTTCCTTATTATTTTTTTTTTTTTTAAAGGAATTTAAATCCATTTTAGAGGATTATAATATGTACCAATTTTTCCAATATGATACTTATACTGCAGATTGATTTGTTGTTAAAAACTTCAAACCTTCTTCTGAAAAAGTTAAAAACCAAGATTCAAAGATATTTGACAAGTGCTTGCATTTCGACAGTCGTTGCAGATATCAGTATAACCGAAATAAAGTGTGTTTAGAGTGATTTAAAGATATTCACAAACTATACATAAATCTCATTTTAACGAAACATTCAGCATAAGCCAGGAATGTGTGTGAAAAATTTAGGATTTAAAATATGTTTTTTTTCTCCTAATTTTCTTCCTATTTATGCTACAATTAAAAGAAAAAAACTGTATTCGCAAAACTAATAATGAAGAAAAGTATTTTATTCAGTCGTTATTTATGAGTAAACAGTCTTTATTTATGAGTTATGATTCTTGTATATTTATTCTCTATTTAAAATCTACCTTAAATGATTTATTTTCTAGGCACTTCTCTCTCTCGTTTATTTATGTTCAAGTGATATTTATGCGCTCATTAATTATGTTGGATTTGCGACGTGGCTTGCAATAGGATTGGCCGTGGTATGCCTTCCTTACCTTCGTTGGAAACAGCCAGATTTAGCAAGACCAATAAAAGTAAGTGTGACAAGTAAACATGTTTCCATTCATTCTAAATGATTAACAAGGTTGCTAATTCTATATTTATTATGTGCCAACATCACATAACAACAGGGCTCGATTTTGACGCGATTGAAAGCAATTAAAACAAAATTTATAAGAAATATGAATAAATATCAAAATATCTCGATTTTTGAAAATTGAATAGAAAAACAAGGGAAAAAATCACTGTTATATAGATTCTAGAAATAATACATGCTAATGCATTATGTATCTTAAAATTATTATTATTTTTTAATTGTACTGTCATGTTGGCAAAATAATTACATCTTCAAATTTAATTTTTTATTTACTTTTTTCTCTGTCTCAGACATAAATATGATTAGCATTATTAATATGATAAATATGGTTAAAACAACATTAATATTAGAGATTACTTTTACAAATTGAAATTTTTATTTTAGTTTCAAAACTTAAAAAAAAAAAAAAAAAAAAAAAGTAAATTATGGGGCAGCAACTCTCGCGGAGATTCTAACAGTAATAGATGAAAACTTAAATATTTTTACCCATGTAAAATTGATTTAAATGTTTTTTTTCCCACTATCACGCTAGCAAAGCCGATGATTGCATCATCAAAATATAGAGCTATTTGAGTTTCAATACACATTATGGTGTTAAGACAACATTAATAACATATATATAAATTATTTTTTAAACATCGATTTTTTTTTCAAATAAAATTGAAGGGAAAAAGTTCTATTTAGACTGCTACTACTGCTTTTTCTTTCTTTTTTCTTTCTTTTTCTTTTTTTTTTTTGGGGGGGGGGGGTGTGTGAAATGTGGAGCCCTAAAATGTGCCCCACTTGCTTATGCAGAAATTTGGGCCTGCCTAACAATAAATTTTAACCAAACTTTCAAAACGCACCTATGTGTAAAGTAAACACATAAAACATAGTTTAGCGAAATTTTGTGGCTCATACTGATTAAAAAATAAAATTAATCCTAAAATTAATAAATATTAAATATTTATTCTATAGCATGGTTTAGAACATTAGAACTATTTCGCCGAATTCATTGCTTTTTCTTTTATATTAAAATTAACTTCTTTCAGTGAAAATGTAAGACATTTTAAAGTGTGTGCCTTTATGCATTGAATCAGTATTTTGAATTTTATATTTATAAAAAATCTTTGTAAATATTTTTACAGGGAAAACATCTTCTAATTTCTACTCTCACTTTTCACATTTTCATTTCTGAGCCATTTGCTGTTATTATTTGAAACTTTCTTTTAATTAAGGGGTAAAGATATTTATTTATTTTTTTAATTTGCATAATCTTATAGTTATTTTAGATGCTAAAAGTTCGTACAGCCTCTAGCGACAACATTGATACAAAGTAAAAAAAGAACTGTTATTAGGTGATTTTCTTTTCATGTGAAGCGAAATTTGAAAGCTAAAAGCCCACAAAATGTTAAATAGCCCGAATATTTCGCGAAAAATTAATGAGGTATCTGCGATAAAAGAGAAACTTGTATCTTATTTAAAGTGTGTATTGAAAAGAATTTGACTTGAATATTTGACCCGAATATAAATATTAAGTTTATCAATGATTCTAATTTTAAAAACTTATAACACAAGTCATTCTTAAAAGTAAAATTGTTTTTTACTCTATTGTAGTGTTCACCAAATTTAAATGTCTCATTTCTGAAATGGTTTACGGCGCGAAAAGCAAAGAAAACTTTTTTTTTTAACATGATTTAATGAGAAATAATTTATTGTTGTACAGCTACATGATTAGTTTTATTAACTGCCTCTCATGTAGACTATTTGAATATATTTATTTATTTTACATCTTTTTAAAACTGTCTACAGCTTTGAAAGGAATGCAATAAGATTGAGAGAAATAGTTCTCATTTTCACTTGTAGATGGCAGCAGTAGCGAATTCGAAAAAAAAAAAACTGATCCATCTTTCAGAGGAAGGTGAGAAAATCATCCAAGCATGTTTTTTCTAATGAGAAACCTATCAATGTGATAATATTTATTTTCGGTTATGTTGATTTTATAAGCAAGAGAGAATAATTTAATGACGTATTTGTTTTTTTGTGTTTAAATAAACAATTAAGACTTCCTTTTAGTAATGAAGTGAAATTTTCCCTTTAGTTATAAACTACCTCAATCAAGAAACGTTTAAAATCTTAAATGTTTCTTTTGGTTGTTTCTAGAATACGTTGATTTAGTAATAAGAGAAAAAAACAAAAGCTACCAAAATATGCGGCCGTATCACATGTTTGATACCGGCATAGGTAAAAAAAAACATGCAATTGGGAGTGATTTTTTATTCTTCTTTGAACATTATTTCTACTTCACTGAAAATTATATTATTTTATTTTTTACGACCCACTGCCAGTTCTTTCTTGAAAAAGAGTCGACAGTACAGTCCCAGGGCCGGATTTAGGCATGGTCCGCATCCTCAGACTAGGCTCAGGGTCGATCCCTGCATAGGTCGGATTACCCGCTTTTGCTCGCATACGAGGGTCTGATCAGGTTGGCGCTATATTTTTTCGTTGCGGTTCGGGTTCGGGTCGGGTTAACTTCAACTTTTTTTCTGCGGGTCGGGTTGACTTTAATTGGTTCGGCTTGAGTTTTGACTATTGCGGGTCGGGTTCGGGTTGAACCACTTTTTCAAAAGAATATCCAAAATATTTTTCCAGCTCAAGAAAATAAATAAATATATATATATATACATACAATAAGACCTCCATAAAGGACACTCCCAAAAAGCGAACATACTTTCAATTCCTAACACTTATATATTTGTGCGATTATACCTTTCGAATAGTTTGTATCTCCCAATCTACACACACGTAACATGTGTATATGTGCATAAACTATCGCAAATACGATACGTGTGTTTTTGTGTGTATCATAAACAAAATGTTGATAATATTTTTCATATTCCGAGAAAAGAAAAAATGGTTCTTAAGTGTATTGTAAAGAAAGTATAATCTATGATTACATTTCTTATATACATTTTATTTTTTCTCATGCAGTAAATTGAATATAACTCATTCATATTCAAACACGTATTTATTTTCATCTGAAACGTAGTTCTGTTCAAGCTTTTTCAGAAAGTCCCAACAATCAGACTTTCAAAAAACCTAAATATGATCCGCAAGTATTATTCTAAGGTTAACGCGACACGCAGAAAGAAAGTCATCGCTACCCGAAAAAGAAAAAAAAAATTAAACAACCCGACCCGATTCAGGACTGTATTCAACGATCCCGAGGTGTCCGCTATTCAGAGGTTGTACGATATTTGAATATTAAAGAATATAGATTTGTCCATTTTTCTATATAAACTATAAAACTGGTATTAGAGATATAATTGTAGATTACTTTTCATAATAGCATATTAAAACATTTACTGTCCTTTCATTGCGGGTTCAGATCGGGTTGCGGGTGTAACCCGATCGCCCGATGTGTCGGGTTCGGTTCGGGTCGCGGGTTCCCGAAAATTATTTTTTCAGGTCTGGTTGCGGGCCGAGGAAATTTTTGTTGTTCGGGTCGTGTTGTGGGTTGACTTCAATGGCGGGTTCGGGTCGGGTAAAACGCAACCCGTGAAAGACTCTAACTCAGTTCTAGATTTAGGAATGGTCAACATGAACCCACTGTGGCAACTGCAGTTCCAAAATGTACTGTTGTGGTGTTGACAAGTAGTTTTACTTTTAAAGCATAAGTTTTAATGAAATTTCAGTTATACTTAGTTTTTCTGCATCACGTGCGAACTCAGGTCGTCAAATGATTCCAATGTATTCGTATTTTATAGTTTTAAAAACTGCCATCAATCTGTCTAAAAATGCCACCTCCTCTATCAGCGAGATAGCGAAAAGTTTCAACTGAGAAATAGTTAAAAACTCACCAAAATGTATTAAAGCCCGGTTTTTGGAATATTAATCTTGCTCGGATAAATAATTCTATTAAGTTATCACATTATCGTATTTTTTTTTTATTTTACCTACTTACCTTCCAAACTACTAAATACAATACTTTAAACAGTTCAACGCAGGATTTATTTTTAAATAATAAATTGTTACATAGAAGAAAAATTTCGCTCAACACATCAAAATTTAAATAACAATATTTTCATGTAGTTAAACTATTAAACTATGAAAAAAAGATAAATTATTTATCTTATTAAAATTACGATTTATTAAAATTTATAAAGCCAGCCTCTGAATGTTCTCTTAGTGATAACCATTAGTTTCAATGATCGTTTTTAGATTTTAACTTGATGAGATTTTTTGGGTACAAATGGTAACATGCTTCTAATTTTATGGAAAACAAACCCGAATGATTTGAATTCGTCCTAAATTCTAAATGATTGCGGAGAATCCGTAATTGCTGGCCTCTCTGTTTCTATCAATATTTAGTTTATTTTGAAAATATCCACTATCCACCTTAATTTTTCGAAAATAGGATCATTAAGTAGTTGCAAATTTTTTGCTTATAAAAGTAGATTATTTTAAGTTGTTTTCTAGTCCACTTTTTTGCAGTCTTCCTTGTTACAAATAGTTACCTTAGGAAATACAATTTTGTCAAATTTCATTTTGCCATCATTCCTAAGACATTATTGCAATCATATGATCACAACTTTTTATTAGCCTTGAATGCATCCTTAACTAATGTCATGCGTCAGAAGAGGTGCGAAAATTTGTCTCATGGAGATCAAAATATATTTTAAAGGTAGTTAAAAAAAATACATTTTGCATTAACTAGAATTTGAATTAGGGAGCGAATTAGAGTACGCAATTTGGAACAATCACCCCCATTTAGAATACAATTGTAATTCGAAATTGCACTATGTTGATATGTCTATAACCAATATTACATTAAGCCGGCTTATATGTTACTAAATTAATATTATCTGATTACTTTTCTTTCAAAAAATTACTTAGAATATATTCATTGGAAAAAGAGATGAAACGCAAATCATACTCTTCCCCCCCCCCCCCCCCCCAGCTCGAAAAAAAAAAGGTGAAGTTTGTACAAAAAAAAACTATTCTATTTCTAAAAATCACATGTATCTTTTAAGATATCCCTCTAACTACCAGTATTAATAAAAAAGAAAACGTGTTGTATTCAGTTTTTATAGACCTGTGTTATTCAATGTAAAACGTTACTTTTTGAGTATAAAATTTTCAATAAATAAATTTAACCCTCCAAATTTTTTATACTAATATCCGTAGTTCATCTCTCACCTCTTTTAATATTTATGTAGGTTGTCGCAAAACATTTTCATTATTTGGTGCTTAATTTATTTTATTGTGATTTAAAAGGGGAGGGAGGTAATTTCCTTAATGTTGTAACGGAGGATACAAATATGCAATGTTTTGCTTCATAATGTCAGGATATGAAACTTCAGGTAAATATCTCCAAAAAAGCTTTACATGTATGAATTAAAAACTTACTTTTATTAAATAAATGATGCTTACCTTTTAAATCAGCAATACTAAACCTGCGGCCCGGCGACCTTTTATGTGCGGTCCGAGACACATAATCATTAATCCATATTTGTGAAATGAATTTAGATGTGAAAAAAAAAAAGTATTTAAGATCTTCACTGTTGTTTTATATATTTTCATGGAAGACAAAATCTGCCCAGTTATTTATAATTAATTTAAAATTATGTTCGAATATGTCAAATATCAGTTTCATAGCCAAAAATTATTTTTACATGTTGCCCTATTTATGCTACAGTGTTGTATACATTTCTTAAACTGCATTACTAATAAAATATTATTTCAAATTAAATAAATTTGCACTATATATTTCTACAATTAAAGAAAAATAAAATTTCTGTATTGAGCAAAATACTGATTTACTAGAGAAAATCTCCTGTTTTTTTTTTTTTTTTTTTTTTTTAAGAACTTGGAAATTCTGCATCGTTATATGTATCATAAAGTTTTATTACTTATACCGTGTTACTTATTATATAACTAATACTGCTTTATAAGGTTGAATGCTTGTTTTGGAAAACATTGGCACCAAAAATTTTTTACACCTACTATTTCTAAACAACAAATATCGCGGCCTATTTCTGGAACATTTGCAATTGCTACCACAAAGTTTATTGTTTGAAATAGCGGTGTTGCGAGAAAAAAAGGTTGAGTATGGCTGTTTTAAATCAAGAACTGAGGATACATATAGTCCTAGACTTCAAAATTAATGACAAACTATAATGTGAACATACACGGCTAATAACTGAAATTAAAAAGGGATTCCTCTTGCATCGGAATATTTTTATTCGATGATAAATGCTACTATATTTTGGAAATTATTTCTCATAATTTTACTGTAATGGAGGATACATGAAAGGCTTACAACTATAATTCAAACATAATTATTAAAAAAATTATAATTCTTTCAAAATAAAATTTAATTTATGTATAAAGGAATACTGAGAGAATTTAATTTATGTATAAAGGAATACTGAGATAATTTAATTTATGTATAAAGGAATACTGAGAGAATAAAATACATGAATAATAAATTTATCATATTCATAAAATAAATGACGATGCTAATAGAGAAAATTAAGTGTAACACGTAACGAAGGTATACATGTGTATCTCCGTTTCTTCAAATAAAATTCACATCATCAATTTTCATCAAATATATATTTTAAATATGTTATATTATGTAAAAACCTTATTTTTTTTAATAATTTATCAAAATATATCTACCACATACTTAAAAAGCAACGCTTTCTGTAGAATGACCCTCCTACATATGCTCTAATTCGAATTAATCAGAATATACGAACTTAATGAGTTAATAGAATTAATAATATGATTTTCCTTGTATGCGAAAACTAGTCATATAAAATTTCTCGTATTTAAGTGTTGAGTTGTATGGCGTTCTATTTATGCAAGCTATATTGATAAATTAATAAAAATTATCAGATGGTTTGAAAATTACTGCTCTTTCAGTTAACGTAGATTGTTTTCCAAATTATCTTTGTCATTTATATAAGATATCTGAGATATATACTCCAAGAAAGGTTCATTTAAGGTCATTCAGTCAACTTCAAATAAAAATTTTGACAGTACAGTTTTTAAAAAAGATGCTTTCTAAATCCTCATGTGTATTCTGATCGCACTGAACAGGGAGAAGTTTTTTTCTTTAAAAAATTGAATTATATTTATCTTTGTAAAGTATGAAAATTAAATTTGTGTCTCATATATACCAAGCTCAATTATCAGAATAACCGAAATGCAGAAATCTAGTAAGAGTATATTACTTAGAGAATTAATTGTATGCGTGTGTCTGCGCATAACCGGATACACAAGTGCAACTATAATGTGTCTAATACCATTATAGAACAATTAATCCTTCAAATTATTCACAAAGATGCTCCTAAAGTTACGAAAATGTGGCGATCTCTTTTCGAAGCTGCTTGTGTCCAGTAATCTACTTTATGAAAGGCATGAAAATTGAATTTTCGTACTGTCCTTCGGTTCTATGCTATATAAAAGAAAAGAAATATCGTTATATTCTAGCATGTAAAACAACAGCCAACCCCTTTACACACTCACAATCAACGACATTTTTCTATGACCATTGAATTGAGTTACAGTTGGATATGCTTACGTTTTCTTTTTAAGAAATGTTGCACGCAAATTTACTTTGAAGACAGCAAACAGCAATTCTATTAATTACTATTGGAATGTACATTTAAAAAAATAAATGCTAATCTTTGTATTAATTTTAATGCATAAGTGGGTCAAATAAAAGCAAAATACTGTATTTAAAATATATATTTAAAAGATATAAATCTTGTGATAAATGACATTAAGGGAATAAAAGTATTCACTTAAAAAAGAAATATAATTTCAAACGCAAATTATATATTACAGTCTGAAACTAAATTTTTATGTACTTTGAACCGCATTGTAGTGGCTGAGTTTTGTGTACATATAGCTGCACTCTAAATACATTAATGAGTGTTAAATTACTTTTAGAGGCATCCAAACAACTCCCGGTGTTTTTTCATTAAATGGAATCTAAGCAGTACGATATTGGTGTACGTAATTGGGGTTTTAATAAACTGTTTCTGAAATTTCGGCTGAAATGTTTTTCATTTGTGGAAAATATCTGTCACAAAATTCAGTTTACTATAACACGTTCAGACCTGATCTTAATTGAATGAATTTGTGTTTTGTTATATACAGGGTGTCCCAAAAGTCTCCGTACAACTTCAAAAAATTATTACAAAGAAATAATAGGCCTACAGGAAAAATAATTACAACAGTGCATAGATTAACTTAAAAAGTTCTTTCTACTGCCTTAGTAAACTTCAACGTGAGATCCTTTCGTAGCACAAAGAATATCAAGACGATATTCCAATTCAATCCACGAACGTTTTTCATGCTAACATCAACAGTAGCTACTTCTGTTTGGATCTTTTGTTTCAATTCCATGAGACTATTAACTTTTGTTCAGATTTCATCAAACAGTTGTAACTACTGTTGATGTTAACGTGGAATGATGTCCATTCCACACTGCTATTGGAATGGCCGTGGCAATAGCCACGTCCATTCCAAACGCACGTGGATGGAATTGGGATATCGACTTGATATTCTCCGTGCAACGAAAGGATCTCATGTACAAGTATACTAAGGTAATAGAAAAAAAACTTTAAGTTACTCTATGTACTGTTGTAATTATTTGTGCTGTAGGCCTATTATTTTTTTTGTAATAAATTTTTGAAGCTGTACGGAGACTTTTGGGACACCCTGTATATTAGTATATAAATATTTGTTTTCCTTTATTAATTATGTTCGAATCGTGAGACCATGTAGATTCGATTATACATCTTGGTTCAAAGTTACTTAAACTGTCTGTAAAATTGTTAATTATATGCAACACTTTTGTAACTTGAAGTATAGTAAGGACTGTTGGATAAACCTCGTATGGTCCCTCTTGGACTGTTGGGTAAACTAATAACTGAAATACGTAAGTAATGGATAATATAGGCGTAGCACCATATGTAGGTTTGACCGTTTATGCTCAAATTCCCATTACCTCTAGCCTATAGCTAATGCATCTTTAATAGTAAAATTAAAATGGAATATATGAATTAGTTTTTAATTTGCTTCTAATTTGGAAATTTCTCATTTTTGCAGTTAAAAATCTAGCTGGCATATGGCGTATTTACTTACTTTGGCAGTTGTCATCTTAAATATATAGATAATTATAATAAATTCAACTTTATTTCTCTATTTTTAGGTGCATTTGTTTTTTCCAATAATCTACATTTTGGCTACTATATTTATCACCATCGTTCCAATGATCGCTGACCCAGTCGGTACTGGTAAGTATTGTTTTTAACCACACGTTAGAATATATGAATATGATTTAAATACTTAGTGAAATGAACTTTTATTTTGTTCATTGAAAACATCTTTTATCTCCCACCGTTTAACATTTTCCAACATAATTAAAAAGTATTCGACTGCAGCTTGTAAGTCTCTCCCTCCTTCTATCTTTCCCCTTTCTAACTTTTGTAAATGTAGTTGAATAGCCACGAAATTTTTATATGAGATTTGCTACAGCCGGTTCCCTATTAAAATGGATTTATTGTTCTTATAAAAGGACATGCAGAAGAAAGAAGATACATTACGGTCTATGCGTGTTAATGTTTTAAAGTGTCTTAATGCTATTATACTAAGTTGAAATAAAGTGTAATTGATACAGTACTATAAATTCCATAAAGCATATTTCAATAGAAAATGGCGCGTGCCGTAGTTCGTTTCCTGTCCAATTACGGTTAATCGGTTGTAATTGTTCGAAGTAGATTTTAACGACGTTATAAAATTTCAGCTCATCTATATGTATATACGTTAATAAGATGCAATTAATTATGTGCTCTGTTTTAAATGTGTGTAGTCTTCATATAGTGACTAGTCTTTGGGCGGTTTGTATTTGAAGTTCATTTCCCGCGATATTATGAATTTTCCATATCTTAACTGTATTTTAGTATAAGTTTATCCAAGGTACCTTTTATAATGTTAAATTTGAATAAAATAAAAACTACCAGGAATTTCTTAGTTTTTATTTTATATTATTAGCATGTTTGATGGTGATTCAGATGCCCTCCCTCCCAAAAAAAAAAATGTCCGACGATATTAAATCGTATGAAGTTAGGGCCCAATTGTCATACCCATTCTTCGAAATTACAAGTCGATCAAAATCAGATATTAATAGAACTATATTTTTGCATGCTGTGTGCGCTAAAATCTTCTTAAACATATATTCCATTGAGTTCACAAAAGAAAACTTTCATTCAATATCTTCGAGTAATGTTTAGCATTGGGTGTGACAATATCTAGCACCCTCTAGATGTAGAGGATTTTTTTTTTTTAGTCTATATTTAAGTTAATCGTAATTGCCATGAAATATGCTAATAATGGAGTTTTAAAATAATCAGAAATACTAACCGCTTTTTATGTTATTCATATTTGATATCGTAAAGTTATTTTTGGTTAACAGTTTATACTATGTAGATGCGTCTATCATCAATAATTCGTATACCCTATATTATTTTGGGCCACCAAAAAAAAAATAGAGAATATTGTCTATGGGGAAACTCTTTTTAAAATACTTTTCAGGGCTGTTATACATTTTTACATCGAATAAATATATTTTTTTAAAATATCAAAAATGTTTTCCCTGCACACTCACTGTTGTTGCAGTAAAATAATTTTATAAGTATTTGTAAATAATGAAAACAATGTATTGATGCCGGTATGAATTGATGTTATAGATGTCGGCCTTAGAAATTTTGATGCCAAAATTTGGTAACATGTACATATTTGAAAAAAAAAATTTAATTCCTACGATCTGTATGAACCGAATTATTAAAAAATTCCCTGATTAACTGTATTGATGATGTCATCGACTTTTTTCAACGAAGCAAGAATATAAATAAAGAAATGCTTAATAGCTTGCAAATAAGTTGTTTTAAACCGTTACATTTGGCATTGGAGATTTCATCTTGAAATCTTGCGTAGAGTTGTTCGTAACTGACCGTTAGTTTAGGTATTGAGATTTTAATTTCTGCGATTCTCTATATTCTACTTAGTTGTATTATGCTGTTTCCCGGTATATTCCGATTCAAAATGTAACGATTGTGTCGTTAATGTCATATTTGCAAGGTAAGTCGCGCTAATTGAACGGGAACCAGCTTATTTATTTACAAGTTTTCTTTCCCATACCCAGGGCCTGTTTACCGAATAGGCCCATGAAGCCCGAGCTTACCCACTGAAATACAAAGGGGCCCCCAAATTTATTTTTCAAAACTAATTTTTAGGAAAATTTCGGCCTGGGTAAAAAAATTATTTTTTTAATTATAGTTACTAAATTTTTCCCTCGGACTATTACTGACACATTTATACGCTATTTTTTTTCTGTTGATATAATAAATGGTATAAAAACAGTGATTAAATGCAACTTATTTTCATTTTTCTTATGATTTACATTTTAATTTCAAATGTTTAAGACTGTAATGTGCTAAAAAGAACAGAAAATTTAATCTGTATAATTGTATTTTGTTTAAATTCATAAAGAGTGAAGACATGATCTAAAATATGGAGAATAGGTTATTAAGGGGAGAGTAATTAGCATTCAGGTGATATCAAATTTCTGTTTACAAAATAGAAGCAAAATTGTGTTGTAGCTAAGTATAAATTTATGTCAAATATTTGTTGTCCCTGCACTGTTCTTAGCACTGGCAAATTCTGCAAATTGTAAAGCATAAAATATATTTTGAAGTTCAAATATTCGCACCTGTTCCATATTTGTAAATTCATTTACAAAATTAATTTGTTATGTATAATTATGTATATAATAAATATTTTTTCATATGTATATAGATAGTTTTAATTTAATATTAAAAGTGTTGTTTACTCGAAATTTTGATGGTAAAATGTCAAATTATTGAAGCATGATTGGCCCCTGTGTGACGTCAGGCTTCCCCTACTTCTAAGTCTTAAGCGGACCCTGCCCTTACCGAAAGATAAATATTTCGCAGCAATATTCTAGTAATGTTGGAAGATGTTTCATAATTTATACGTGACTCATGATTTATTATTTCTTGTTCTTTGTAGGATTTGGTGCTTTAATCATATCTACAGGTGTTCCAGTTTATTTCATTTTTGTTTTCTGGGAAAACAAGCCAATGTGCGTTAAGAAAATGATAAGTAAGTTTAATTTGTATTATACGTTAATATTGTGCGTTATACGTTAATATTATTTAAAAAGGAAAATATGTATTTTGTTGTTCTTTGCATATGTATAGGACATATGTAATAGGACTTTGAAGTCCTATTAATTCTCACCCTTCTAGAAATAGGCCGCTTTAAAAGGCTTACGAACAGTCGTAATATGAAAGATTTGGGATACTTTTTTTCTTAATACTTCAAAAGAAGGTTTTCGTGGTTGAAAGAAATCCTAGTTTTTAGTTGACTAGATGTTTAATTCGTTAGAAATAAGTGGATTTCATAAGTACTAGGAGTTATTATAAGTTAATGATTAAAAGTTTTTGAATAATGGAATTTCAAGCTGCTCCCAACAGGACAGTAGAATTAGATATTAATAAATACTGAAAGTTATAATAGCTCTAGAACTAGCAGGTAAGGTAATTTCGAGCAGCTACTTTATAAAAGCTGAAATTTGGTAATATAGGATTTCTACCTTACCGCATTATGAGATCATTGGTCTGCCAGCTAGCTAGTGATGGATTCGCCACTTTCGCCACTTGCAATTTTTCGATGAAAAAAAAAAAAAGGTTCTTTGTAAAAGCTACAATTTACATACAGTATGCCCACTAAAGTCCCTTGCCACCCTTTTAACTTCGGAATGGATGCTGCTATACTCATAAAAGTGGTGTCTAGGTATAGTAAAGTAACCATGCGCTGCTTAATCAAACCGCCTACGGCGCCACCTGGTGAAAAACTGCGAAGTTAGCATTTCTATCTCGAAAACGGAAAGAGATAGGGAAAGAAAGTGATTTACAAAGTTGTAGAGCATCATCGATTTCGTACAAAAATATACCTTGTGGATATTAATGCAAAGAATAGAACGGTTAAAACGCACATTTGTTTTTTTCGTGATTTCCTACACTGTGACGAAAACGATTTTAGAAAGAAAAAAAACAACTTGTTGAAACAATATACCTTTATTTGAGATGTTCAAACTTCTCATAATCAGCTGCAATGCACATTTGGGTCTTTGTTTGACTTTCACGTTGCACACGTTGGAGCATAGTTGGTGACACGTTGGCACAAGCGACCGTAATGCTTAGTTTCGATTAGGAATCACAAGCGATACCACTGTGCCACATTGCGGTGTCGTGTTTTGTCAGAAAGATAAACATTTCTCCTTCCGTTCAAGCTTCGTGACGTCACAGTGTAGAAAATCACGAAAAATCAAATGCGTGTTTAAACCGTTCTATTCTTTGCATTAATGTCCACAAGGTATCTTTTCGTACTAAATATACGATGCTCTACAATTTTGTAAATCACTTTTTTCTCATCTCTTTCCGTTTTCGAGATAGGAATGTTAACTTCGCAGTTTTCCACCAGGTTGTGCCGTAGGCGGTTTGATTAAGTAACGCATGTCTACTTTACTATACCTAGACCTTTTTTGAATATAGCAGTAGCCGTTCCGAAGTTAAGAGGGTGGCAAGGGACTTTAGTGGGCATACTGTATATAAAAATACAAGTTTTTGTAAATGTAAAAAAATAATTGGCAGACGAATCCGCTGATACTAAATACATGGCAGACGTCTTCAAAGTTAAAAAAAATGGAAATCAATCACTGTCATATACAGTCTTTCTCCCTATCTTTTAACATTGAAGTAGTTGACTATAGATGGCACTGCATTACCCAGCCATTAGAATATAGCACCATACTAAGTAATAATTTATGGTCTAATATTTACAGCATTTCAATAGTTGATCATAGAAACAAAGAGCAATAATACATTTTTTGGTCATTACTAACTTAAGATTTTTTTTATGTTTCTTTTTCTTTTTTTAATGTTCAGAAAATATACAGAAAAAAGGAACAATTTGAAGATTTTATAATCATTTGTCCCATAACTCCTTAAACAGAACTTTATAACTCTGAATAAGTAGTTTCAGAAGACACCTGTAGACGACGCCACGTGTTTTTGGCGTCTTTTCGCCATTTTTTAACATTTTTATGCTCCTTGTCAGGCACCACTGTATTTCGTATTAATAGTTTATCGAGCAAGCGTGTCCAGGAAGATTATTCTGTCGTATAGTGTCATGCGGTATTATATTTTGTTTATATACACTGATGTCCAAAAATTAAAGGGCAGTCACCGATTTTTTCGATTTTGGTCGTTTTGTCGAATATCTACTGAAATTCTTTTCAAATTGTCCTTGAACTTCAAGAATGTAAAGGATATGTTTGACTTCATAGTTATCAGTAAAGAGTTTGTCGCGAGGACAGTTAGGGTGGCCAGTAATAATTTTAATAATAAAATAATTTTTGCGATCACTCAAGTAACAGAAAATGCTCAAAATGTCCTGTCACTGTAGCAAATGACTATGTAGGTCTCGTTCAACATTTGTGTGCATTCATGTAAGCATAGCACGCATATTAGTGAAGATGTTAACGTTTCTGTAAAAAATTCAAAAGTTTTTGGTTTATAGCATGCAGAGTTTTCAACCGAATTTAACACCACTTTCCAAAATCATACAAAAAACAGTAGGAATAGTATAATGCAATTAAAATATTAATATATTGAATATTTGATGAAATATGGGTATTTGTATGAAATAAACTTTAACTCTCATAGTTAAAGATTTTTTGTCATGATTTGATAGTCAATACTATAGAGCAACTCATATAAAAAGACCAGCCAAATATCGTGAAAACTCAGAATGATACAGGCAATAGAGTGATCTAATTAATTAATTGGTGAGGAAATCCCATATAATCCTTTGGGATTATTTTTACACAAATGCATAAAAACGTTGAACAAGACCTACATAATGATTTGCTACAGTGACGGATCATTTCGAGCATGTTCTGTTTCTTGGAGAAACGCAAATATTTTATTATTAAATTTATTATTACCCTTCTAATTGTGCTTGGGACTAAATCGTCACTGAAAAATATGAAGTCAAACATGGCCTTTACATCCTCAAAACTCAAGGGCATTTCGGGCATTTCCTCACGCATTTCTGTAGATATTCGACAAAACGTCTGAAATCGAAAGTGTCAGGTCACTGCCCTTTTAATTTCTGGACATCAGTGTATATATAGTTATGCAGTATTTTTTTATTAACTTTCATTATAATATGGAACAGTGTAATAAATTGTGTACTGTGTACAAAAACTGTGAGTGATAAAGTTACTGTTTACCCGGATGAGACTTTGGAAAAAAGTAACGTGATTTTACATATTCATAAAAATCATAATTTACGATATAAAGACGTTGTTTTTCCATCAGTGCTAAACAATACAGGAGGCTACAATACAGTTTGCTACAGGAATTTCTCGGCTGTACATAATAAAATATCCAAAAAATTTTGTGCGTTACGTAAATGTAATATAAAATATTTATAGTTTACTTTTAATTATAAAATATATCTGATATTTAAATTTAATTAATGCTTATTTCTATACCTATGCTTCGACCATTTGTTCAATAGATTTTCTCTATCGCGTGCATGCTGTTACGGCGCAATCTCTCTGTGGCACTCACGCACACCACTTTATGTCATCTGTCAGGTACTTTGAAACATCCAATAGACTTGCCATGATACTAACATACAATATATATATATATATATATATATATATATGGAATGTGCTGTGTAAGTTTAAAAGTTTTATCAAAAACCTTTTTTTTCAATTATTTTTCATAACAACTTTGAAGACATCTGCCATGTATGTAGTACCGGCAGATTCGTCTGCCAATTAATTTTTTAATTTTAAAAAAACATGTATTTTCATATGTGAATTGTAGCTTTTATCAATAAATTTTTTTCATCGAAAAATTGTGAATTGCGTAAGTCGCGAATCCGCCACCAGCTAGCTGGCGTACCAATGATTTCATAATGCGGTAAGGTAAACTGAAACACTATACTATCAGTTTTCAGCTTTTATAAAGTACCTGGTCGAAATTACCTGCTAGCTCTCGAGCTATAAGAACAGTTTAAGAAACCAGTATTTTAAAACAAACAGCACAAGATTTTCAAATTATGACTACACGATTTCTGAGTATCAGAAGTTTGTACTACATTCGCTTTCAAAACTCTAATCTAGATAATAGGAAAAAAGAAAAAGCCAATTTTAATTTTATTACTCTTCATTGCAGCGGTTATATAATTCTTCTTGACAGTATTTAAGTGCTCATCATAAGAGAAGTTTGTTTCTTGGGGATATAAAAATTTGTAGAATTTTTTTTATGAACTCATTGTTCTGCTGTAATATGAAAAACAATATTAAAAATAACAGAATAAGTTAAATTCGAAATGCACGAGGTGTGAGTGAAGTGTCTGTGCGTATTTATTTTAACACATCTTCATACTATGGAGTATTGGTATTTACTCGGTTAGAAAAATAGACAATGATTTTTCTGATACTCTTTCTCTCTTTGACTAAATAAAAAAAAGAAGTTCCACCTTATACTAATGAAAGCATAGAAGTTAATCTTAAAAATGAAAACTTCTGTAAAATTTAAAGTGTTTGAAATCATTATTGATTTGCTTTATCAATAAGATTTTTTAATATAATCATAATCTAGATTAAGTAAAAAAAAAAAAAGACCTATTTAGACAATTCTTTTTTTAAGAAAGCATTGCGATGCATGATTATCATCAATATCTAGAAGCATAGCTGCCACTCTTCCAATTTTTAGTACAGAAATAACATATTTTAAACTAGAAAATTTATCTAATAAATGAAATCAAATAAGTACTACTTATGAACGAGATACGTTTTATTAAATAATTTTTCTGAGTTTATTTGATTAATGAAAACCCTCAAAAGACTGGCAGCTATGTAAAAGTAAATTCAAAACAGATAAAACAAAACTAAATTAATAAGATCAACATATTTTAGTAGTATATTTGCATGATGTTAGTTTCTCTGGACTGAAAAAGTGTGGGATTCACCCCCCCCCCCCCCTTAAGTGCCAAAATGCCTCATCTTAAAATTCCATATTTTTTGTAACAGGAATGCTCATTTTAATTTAATCTTACATTAACAGATTCATTTACTCTCACGCTGCAAAAGCTACTGGTGGTTGTGGCTGCAGAAAAACCGGCAAATGTCTGAAGATACTTAAGAACATGGGATTTCCTCAACTTTTCATCGTTCCTGTGCTTTTGGTGTTTGTTTCTTACGATGGTGCCAAATTATTATAAAATTGGCTGCCAGAAAGCAGAATGTTAAAAGAAATGTTGGTCTTTAAGAAAAACCATTTTGTTTTGAATTGAATTATCATATCCGGGTTGTGATAGACCAACAAACTGTTCACTGAGTGATATTACCATCATATGTTGTTTAGCCTTGTTGTATTACGTGTTTATGATGGAGTAAAAACTCATTAGTCAGGATCATAATAAAGCACAAACTTAAAAATTGCATTAAAATATTATATTTGCATCAATATATAATATTTGAAACTAGATATTTTGTGCTTCGCTTGTCTTTTAAAGTGTCATATTTTATTGTTCATGACACATATTAGTACATCTGTATAAATATTTTCATTTCTCTTCAATCCATTCACAAAACACGTAGATATGTCGCGATGCAAGTCTTATTTAAAAATGGATATATTTTTCATAAGAAGGATTTATAATTTGATTACAGAAATTATATTTTTCAGTTGTTTAAGATTTTTATATTTTAATTTTTATCTTATGACAAAAAAATATGGACATTTTTTATAGATTTATTGTTATTTCGAAGCTTATATTAACTTTTTATGCCTTCATGTTTTGACTTTTATTTCTTGTTTTTTTTTCATAATTCATGTGATAATAGTAAATTTTAAGAAAATTTATAATCTAGAATGAAATCTAAAGAAAAAAACATGTTTTAACTATTTCTTTTTTTCCTATTTTGCAAAGTAAATTATAAAAGCCAGTCTTTTTTGGAAACATTTACTCCATGCACATCTTCATGTTGACATTGTCGTTTGAAATATTATAGTATATTGTTGAAAAGCAAGCATAATATAAATCTGAGTATTCAAATTATTGATGCTATTAACTGTTTGGCTTACTATTTTATGTGCTTTAAGTATGATCCTGTCAATGAAATATGCATTTCTTCTCAAAACAGTCTTATTATGATAAAGGTTAAATGTTACGTGATTATAAAAAATATAAATGTTGCGTTAATTTGGAGATGTTTATGTGGAATAAGTACATTAAAACTGGTGTTTATAAATTTGAAGCAATATCTATTTTATAATTTACTGTTGGTGTTTAGTATATATTTTTTAAAATACTTATGTATGTTTTCAGTTAAAAATGTCAGCTTTAGATGCAATTGCATTTGTATAGTCATAGCTGCATAAATGTCAAACTGCAAGGGTTGAAAGTTTTATATTAAATAGTGAATTTTTTAACTCTTAAATCTGTTTGTGAATCAATATATGAAAAGTCTGTAACGCGTTTACATAGTTTATTTTGTTGCAAGTTATTTATTTTTAAAGTTTTTAATATATTTATTATATTTAATATATATGTTGTAATTTTTTTTATAATAATGAAGGACAATATTTTTCGTCAGAATTTGGCAATCATTGTAATGTTTATTTGTCTTATGTACAAATATCAAAGTATTGTCTTTATGCTTTCTGGTTAATTAAGAATTTATTTTGCATGAAATGTTTAAATGAAAATCTATGGAAGCTGTAAAAATTCTGAAAATATTCAAAAAAATTGCTAAATTCTTTTATTTAGAAAATATAATCTATGAATTTAACACAAAACTGAAACATGAAATTTGCGATATAAACCTACTAGGACAATTCTGATTTTCAGAACGAGGAAGTTATGTATTTTATAACATTAAATTAGGTTTGTTTACCAGATGAAATAAAACTTACATTTCATTTGGCAAAATCTAACATATGTAGATATAAAAGTTTTGTAAAACAATTTTATAGTCATTTTTTATCATAATATTTAAATATCTTTCATCATTGTAACCCTTGAATTTAAGTTTTATGATGCCTTGAACTTCATACTTGACGAATAGTATAGTTCCCTTTTTTATGTTATCAAATGTATTATGTATACTCTTTTAAACATTTATTTATTTACCAGCTGAAATTTTGAAATATATTCATAACTGCCAACTCCTGCGATTTTTGTCACAAATTTTTTCGAATAGTAATCTTTACTTTATTTAATTATTCGATTTAATAAGGTGAAGATAACTATTCGTAAATAGTAGTGACAAAAATTCGTAGCCGTTAGCAGCTATGATTATTAGGTTTTATGCCATATATGCATCAGATGATTACTTCCACTTTCTGCTAATTAATTCATTTAAGGAACTTCAGAGCCTACAGATGAAAAGTTGCATCCCATATTTTTTTTTAAAACAAAAGATATTTAAATTTTGTCATTTTAAATGTTTGGAAATCAAGCTGATGAAAGGACCAAGCTATTTCGAATCTTAGAAAACAATCGGCTAAAAGGTTTGCTTCCAAAGAGCACAAGAACTATGCGTTAATATTTGTAACAAAATAAACATTTAAAAGTGCTTCCGTAGTTTTTGAACCGAAACAATGGCAGCTTTGTTGCTCAGAAAAATAGATTAGTGCTAAATGTGTGGATTTTAATTCTGGAATAATTAAGCTGAATTGGAATTGATTCCTTTATTGATAAAATTATATCTTTTTAAGATTAAGGTTAAATAATGACCATTTGGTAATTTCATTCTTAAACATGTTTAATGGGATAAATTTAGCTTTTTGATGGATGTGACTGTTCGTCGGGAATTTATATAGAATGTAGAACAGCACCAAGAATTGGTAGCTCGTGAGCAATTTATAGCATTAGATAAAAGTGAATGTTTTACGATTTTACTTCATGGACTCACAGGTGTGGATGAAGATATTTCGTCCTAAAAGTTTATATTTCTAATTTTTTTAGATTTAAAATGCACTTAAGATATACAAATATTGATGAGAAACTGATTTTCTTTTTCTGCAAGATAAGAAGTATGTTGGAACATTATTTTTTGAAAATTACCTCTATCTTCTAGATTTATACAATGATTGTTCATATGAATATGCTAATTCATGTAAAATAAAAAGTGTCATTAACATTTAACTAATTTCAGTCATTAAATTTTCAGCAAATTTTTACCAATTCAAAATTTGTAAAATGTCATAAATTTATTTCAAATGTTAGATTATTTATGCAGCATCATTCAATAGATCGATAAAAATACAAGTATCATCAAAGAAAAAAAAATACTAGGTGAATAGAAGGAGGTAAATTTTCCCTAATTTACTTTGATATTAAATTTCTTCTTGTCCTACAAAAAGAAATCAGTAGGATTTTTAATTGTGATTTAAAAGTATATGATGGGTTTATTAACTCGGGAATACACACACAGGGTATGTCATACCCGGGATGCGTACGGTTTTTTAATTTGTCATCTATGATTCGAAAATAATCTTGAAATTATTTTATCTCAAAATTTGTAACAAATGTCTACGTTTAAATAAGGTGGAGATTTTCATTTGAATTTATTAGTGGCAAAGAATAAACCGTACATACCCTGGATATGTGCGAGCATTCCCGGATTAAATCTGTCATTTAAAATCTGTTTGCTATATAATGTGTTTTAATAATATAGATGTTTTATAATCTACGTGTGGATATTGAATAAATGAGACTTTTCTTGGAGGTTTAAAATGTGAAGTTTTAGTAATTTCAAAGAAATTTTCCAGATACAGGTGCCTTTCGATTATAAGAGTTTACTTTTTTATTGAATTTAATAATTGTTGAGCTGCATAATTATATAACCAGTAAAAACGTGTTTTGTTCAAAAACCTTCCTTTAAGTATTTCTTAGTTTATTCTTAAAAAGGTACCTCCCATCTGAAAGCCCCGGAACAATGTATAGAATAACATTTCTTCCTTACCAGCTAACAAGAAATAAAAATTTGATGCTTAATGATGTTTTTAGTAAATGTAAAGCTGTTTAAAGTTATCGCGTATTTATTTATAATTGGCTGTTAATATTAAGGGTATATCGGTATTTATCAAGCCAAAAATCTGGAAAATAAATAAATCTTAGTAGTTTATTTGTTTGTTTAAAAATCAAATTAAAGTTAGAACAATGGTGTAGACAAATGAAACATTAAAATAAAAATAATTAAAAATCACCAAGAAACAATGTTTTGGATCTGATAAGTTGTATATGCACATAATTTAATGATTTATGCAAAGTATGCTGTTGTAATAAAATGATTTAATAGTTGAAAAAAAAATTATATCTAGAAAAATGGCATTAGTAAATTTTAGAGAAACTAATATAAAATTTGCATGATTTTAAAACGTAGCATCAAATTCACAGAGGATATTATTTATAGAATAGGATATTTCACGATTTACATGACTAATATCACGGTGAGCACTTGTACCATTTATCCTCACCAATAACTTCGTGTAGACTATTTTCCTGAAATCCTTTTTGAAATCTTAAAACTTGATTATGCAGCTGTTGTTTTTCGAAGGATTTATAATTTTGTGTGTCCAAAGCGATATTTTCTACTGTTTGTCGATAGTATTTTATCTCGGCCAATATATCAAACATAGAAATGAATATCTGGTGAGTTTAAAATACTAATATTTTTAGAGTACAGTAAATGAAAAAAAATAAGATGACGATAGATTGAACGTTTTAATAGATCGTTATTTTTTATACTTACCGATTGTATGTAATAAAAATTAGCCAATGTTTTCATTGTAAAGTAGTTTTATTTCATAGATAAGGATAAAACAATATAAGCGGAAGAAGTATTATGTAAATAAATTTGTTTTGGCTTCCCCAAAGAATTTTCTCATCTCGGTGTAGGTTAGAAAAAATTATTTAAATTATTATACAGGTTTAAAAGAAGAAACTAAAAAAAATCGCAACAAGCTAAATACTCTGTTATTTGATCAGTGATTTTGATCTTGATAAAATGCACATACACTTCGTCTAAGCACACACAAAATATTTCTATTAATTAATTGTTTCATGAATTACTTGCTGCACAGATATTTTTTTTGTTTGCTTTTTTTTTTTTTTTTAACTTTGTGTAAAGGGAAATATAAAAGTGATGTGTCGAAGATTTTTATAAAAAGATTTTTTATTGGATGAATTGATTTTGCACATTATGATGTTCCTAAATAATACAAAATATTAAGTATTTTATCTGTATGAAAAAAAAACAAGAAATTTATAATGGCAATAATAAATGTATTAATGTAATTTGTGCAGAATTTGTTGTGGTTAATATTGTTTGTGTGATTTAAATTTCCAAATATAAAACATTAATAACTCTACCAAGCAAACAAGTGCCATATTTTCTGAATATGAATAGCAATCAAGATGAAACATGATAATTATTTTCAAATGTTTGCTTCTATAGAAAAAATATTTTAATTATATTTAAATATATGAACTGTTTTACTGCTTATTTACTGATTTAAATTTGGAAAAACTGTACTGTACTACTTCGATGTATTAAAATTGCTGTGAAATATGTTATAAAATTTTGTAAGATCAAACCAGTTGCAATCATTTCTAAAACGTCCGATACTGTACCTAAAAAAAATACTGACTTGAAAATTTCTTATTGGTAAAAAGTTTAAAATTTCGAATCTTAAAGCGTTTATTTCATTCTACAACATATTGTTTTTTAAAAAAGTGAATAGTATAACTTTATTTAACAAGAAATTCTTTCTGATGAGGACAAAATTATCATACATTTTAAATATAGCTTTATAAATGTAAGAATAAAATTAAATTATATTGTTAATAATTCGAATATGTATGTTGAATGTTTGTGATAAAATTTAGAACTGCCAGGGATAAGTATTCATGTATATTTATATTTTGTAGATATATCATTACAGAAAAACTTTTCTCGTCGTACAATTTTTATGAAAATATTTGTGTATACATACTTTTTTTTTACTCATAAAACTATTGAAGGGTTCTACCATATTATAATCATTCCAGCTCATTTTGTTAATTAAATGTTAATTAAATCATTTATTCCATGCGTCTAATTATCCCAGACTATTATTTGTATAATTTATTTGGATTTCAGACTTCTTATTTGTTCTATAACTTGGTATCATCCTTCAGTGTTTAAAGGCACAGATTTGTTGTATCGGTGGTAAAATATTAATGATTAGTATGGAGTCTAACAATTATGGATCTGGCACTGGTTTAGAAAGTTTAAAATTGTACTAATTGTTAGTATAAATATTTGAGATGTGTAATACTTGTTGTCTTTCTTTGTTCATTGTTGATAGACTATGTGTATGATGATATTTCTGGGTGATGTTTACATAGTAATGCTAATCAGTGATGTTTTTATCACAAATGTATGTTGGCTGAAGTGGCTTTGAAAGTAAAGACATACATATCTGTAATGGTATCCTTTAAAAAATATAAGATATCTGAGAGAACTGATAACTTTGTTATGGTATAAAAAGCCACTGACAGCTATATTAAAGGTAATGAATGTACAAATGAAAGGTTGCCTTCAATAAATGTATCTGTATATTGGGCTTCTATCTCATTATTTTAATTATTTTTCACGATACAAATAAAATCATTTAAATTACTTTTATTAATGTATTCGCGTTCAATTTTTTAAAATATTTTATTACATAGCTACATATATATACCACTGAAAGAAATATAATGCTGAGATACAGACTTAAGTAATTATCTTAACAATGCAATGCAATGAAATACAGATAACTAATGTAACTATATTAAATATTTCATATTTTAAATATTGGGTTGGCAAATAAGTTCGTTCAGTTTTTAGGTTTAAAAATGTCCAATGACTTATACACATCTCGTATAATGCAATCACTTGTATATTGACCGTTGTTATCGATGACCTTTTGGGATCTTTCCACCAACTCTATAATTCCACGTTCATAGATCGTCTGTGACTTATCGGCGAAAAATTTCCCCATGTGCGTTTTTACAGCCCTCTTGTCAGCGAAGGTTTTCCCATTCAAAGAATTTTGCAGCGACCAAAAAAAGTAGTAATCGGATGGCGCCCAGTTCGATGAATATGGAGGATGAGGCAAAAAACATCCCAGTCAAGATTCAAAAATTTTTGCCTGATGGTTAATGACATGGTGGAAAAAGCATCTTAACAATTGACCAATTCTGGCAGTTTTTGGCGTAAAGCATTGCTCAGTTTATTTAACTGCGAGCAGTATACAGCTGAATCAATATCTCTCCCTGCTAGTAACAACTCTTAATAAATCCCATACTTGAAATCCCATAACTCGGAGAGCATAATCTTCTTAGGATGCAGTCTTGCCTTTGAAAATATTTGCGGTGGCTCATTACTTTGTCCCCACGAATTGTTTCGCACTACATTATCGCAGACTATCCATTTTTCATCGCCCGTCACCATTCATTTCGAAAAAGGCTCGTTCTTTTGACGTTTCAGCAGTGAATCGCAAATGGAAATACGATTGATCAAATTCGCCTCTGTCAATTTAAGTAGCACCGAAATATTGAGAAGGAAAACGTATCAAAGTTGACGTGAAGGGTTTTCCACGCTTTTGGGAGAAATATTTAATAAAATCTCCTCCACAGTTTGTTATGGATTCAAATCAACAATTGCCTTGACATTGCTGGAATTAATCTCGGACGAGCGACCGGAGCGTGGCGCGTCATTGATGTTAAAATCTCCAGAACAAAATTTGGTAAACAACTTTTGACACATGCGTTCTGTTACTCCAATAGTCCCCTATTACACTGCATACCTTTCTATGAGTACCCGCCGCTCGTTTACCGTTTTTGAAATTATGCAACAAAATATGACGATAATACACGTTTTTCGCATCCATTTTCAAAGCTACGCCGCGCACATAATACAAATGTTTACGAAATAGAACGTTTACCGATAGATTCGTGAAACATAGCCTTTCAATAGGACTGTCGAGTTGCATAGAGGCGTCAAGAAAGGGAAGGTGGAAAACCAAACGAACTTATTTGCCAACCCAATAGATGACAGCATATGGTTACATTTAAGATGTTCTGTTCGTAAATATTTCGAAACAGATGGAAAAGGTTAGACCCTTTGATGCAATAACTTTGCCCTCTCCTGGGCCCAGAAAAAACTGTTATTTGCAAGTCGATTACAATCAAATATATGTACAATTACTCTTAAAATTATGTGTTTTCTAGAGTATTAATGTTTCTTAGCATAAAGGGTCATTCACATATTTATTTTTATATCAATTTCAAAATTTTCAATGGCAACAACCCTTTTTTATTTAAAATGATTTATCATATTTCTTTTATGGAAAATAAAAAATTACAAAGAAATATAATTCAAAGAAATGTGACAGGGAGCATATTAGTGGCTATCTATTAATTTAGAAGTGCAAAATTAAGAACGTATAAGGATAAACTTTTCTTTATAAAATGATACAATATTCCATTAGCCTACTTTCTTACGAGCCAAATATTTATTCTCCACTGAATCACGTTGATATTTTTCAACGTTTGGTATATGTCCCCTTTTACTTTTACAAGCTCCAACAAATATGATTGCACAAGGTGGTATTTTAAGGCTATTTTTAATTCCAAACTGAATACTTTAACTGACTACTTTTTTTTAAAAATATTTTTTGAGATTCTCCTTAAATAACAAATTGGAATCTGTGTTGCGATTTTCTTTAGCGATTACATTTTTTTAGATAAAAATACAGACTTGCTTTTCAGAAGTTAAACTTCTCAGGTTAGCTTTCAATAAGCAAAAAATTAAATATACTTACTGTTTGTTAAATTCTAATTTGCAAGATCGAAAATTATAGGAATAGTGGAAAATAAATTGACTGATAAATTTTGCTGTATACAAAAATATCTGTTTTCTTGACTGATTTAGTAAATCATATTTCCTTTTTTTCTCTTACTTGCATTTTTCATGATCAGAAATTCTGATCCGAAATCTCAAAAATATATTTTAAACATGCAGCAGTTTCCATAATTATCGTCCATAATACCTAGTTCGAATTGTAAACATTTTAATACCAATATAATTTAAAGCTCGATAGCCACAACCTTTAAACCGATTAAACCAGAACCTTTATTTCTTCAATTTTCCAAAAAATGTTTTCTGTGTGACTTCAAACAATAATGGTGTGCAGTCTCTTAAACAAGCCGAAAAGTAAAATTTCTTTATCATCAAAACTAATGTACTGAAATTTCTATTTCTTTTTATGTAAAAATTTGTCATAATTCATAAATAGTTTTAATATACATTTAGTAATAATTTTCAAAACTAAATTGTTGTTGAATTTAAAATTTTCCTAATTCATACTTTGTTCTTTTTGTTTATATTTTAAAAAGAAACATTTGAATCCAATTTTTTTAGGAAAATGTAAATTATTTTTAAATTATTTTATATTAGCATCCTCAGAATGTTTTCCCATTTTAATACCACGATGGTTTTGAAAAAGCGAATATGTTGAATATTTCAACAGGTTAATTGAATCTATAGAATTCGAACGTACAGAGATGATGGCAATCCATTGCCGATTATCCTTAGACGGTAGGATTTTCCCTCCTGTAAAATTAAAAGCATTTTCGCACGTGTACCCGATAAATATGATCATTTTGTTTTGCTGACAACATTACTGAATGAATTTTTTTAAAATCCCTATTTTGTTATTAATGAACTTGAGTTTGGAATTGCTGAAATGATGGTGCTACTACTTAAAAAAGGGAGTTGGAACAATCTTAAATATGAGCCGCCCAATTAAAAAATGCGTTCTTATTCTGAAAAGATGTTCTTTTAAGTCTTTTTGAAATCCATTGACTACTTTCTTGCGAGTTCGTTTTAAACTATTGATAAAATGCTTTTGGTAGCATTTAACTGTACTTTTGCCATGTTTTAAAGATGCTGTCATATTTTTAATTCTTTATTTAATCCGTGCTTTATTCAATATTTTCAATGCATATATTTCAATGCTTTCATCTTTTCTAGAGCTAACAATATCATTTTTTTTACACTTTCTAACAGAGTAGAAAAGTGTTTATGAATTTGGTTTGACTGACTGCCCGTCGTCTGTCCGTGATGTAACTCGCGTAATTCAAATTACAATGCAATTGATATGTTATTGAGGTTTACTATGGCTTGTTCGGTATTAAAAATGAAGTGAGTAGAATTTATAGTTCGTTTACAGGGACACTCAAAAGAACTCCGTTGCAGTACCGTCTATGGGGGCAAATCGTTTGCGGTGTACTTTAATAATGTTACACTATTTCAAACATATTGAAATCGATATATATATAATTGAGATGCACTACAAGAGGCTTACTATAGAATAAGGTGCACATAGAATTTATCGCTCATTTACAGGGCGTATACAGGCATTTACATATTTGACACACAAAATAATTCTATTATAGTACTCTCTATTAATAATTGCTGGAAGTGCGTTTTCAGTTTTTTGGTACGCGTTTAAAAAAAAACTCATTTTTTACATATTACTTGGTGTGTATAAATTTTATATGTCCATACAGGATTGCACAAAAGATCTCGAGTACATTTTCCTTTATTGGCGGAATTTGCTGTAGGTGATTTTTCTACTGTGCTATGCGTTTCCTAACTGAAGTAAATTTTAGAATACTATGTAGTATATACACATCTATATAGCCCCTTTACAGTGCTTCACAAAAGAATTCGGATACTTTTCTGACTGTAATTGCTGGCATTGGGTTTTCAAATGTGTTATTCGTATTCCAAATTGTTTACTTAGACATCATCTTTCGCCATATTATACTGTGAAGTTTTGTTACAGTATTCTGAATGTCTTTGAAAGTGTTAACTATGATTGACGCATGATTTTTCTTTCTTGTTAATTATTTTATCTCATTGCTGCATTTAGGAGGTTTGCTTGAATATATGATTTCTGAATATACGATCGGCAAATATATGAACATATATTTGCAGGTATGTGCAAAATGAGTTTCGGCAATAATTATACATTTTAATAAATAAAAGAAAAATTCCATAAATCAAAGACGTGTACAAATCCATACATTTATTAAATATTTATATATACAATATATTGCACATCAAACAATGCTTATGAAATATAAGCAATGCAGAGAATTCAGAATGTTTCTAATGCATGAAAAGAAATTATGTATATCTTCTATTATTTTAAAGGAAACAAATTAATATACATGAATAGTAATTTAAATACATTAAGTGATTCGAGTCATTCTCCTTAGAACAGAGAATGATGAATCTCTTGTCTTAGAAACATGAGAAAGTGGCAGTGAAATATATAACATTTTATTTATCTTTGAAATAAATATTTTTCTAAATTTTACTTCAGTGAACGGTTTGTAGAACTCATTCAGTCACACTGTGTTTTTCTTATATGCATTTTGAGAAAAGGACGACTTAACTAGTTTATTGCTCATGGTATAATGTTTCCATCGCCGGTGTAATAGAACGCAAATTTCATTGAAATATCAATTAAGGGGATGTTTTCAATACATTATATGAATTTGTATTTATGTCATAATGGTATTTGTAAAGTTTTTATTAACGATTTTATGGCTTTAAGTTAATAACGAGTTTCACAGGATAGAAATTTAATTACTAAGAAACATGGTTTTTAAATCTCATTTTTCTGTACATGACTCATTAATGTCCAAAATTTATATTTTGAAATTAGTTTTTATGACTCTCTAAAAACAGGGTTTAGCTCATAAGCATTGAATATGAGAAAATATATATCCATATAATGACGACTGAATTACTGGCCATTAAAAATATTTATAGATCAGCACCCTATTAAAACATTGGACACGCGGCTATTGGCCCAACGAAAAATGTTCCTAAAGAAAATCTGTTACAGAATGTTGAATTATTTTATCAAAATATCAGATTAACTTAGAATGAGCATTACCTACAGAAACCGCAATTTAAACGCTGTTTTTATACGCGGTTAGATTTAAAATAAAATACGTTGATGTATAGTTAACAAGTTTCACAACTAGATGAACAAAGATTGTACACAAAACTGAACTTCAGCAATGGAATTTTCGTATTAATCATTCTAAGTTATTTTCGAGATAATTTTTGAAATTTTCAAATACATGTCATGTACTATTGTTAATTGTCTTAGAGGAATGTGTTTTATATACATAATTTACGTTTAGCTTGTTATGTTATTTCCATCTGTGTTTTATACTATAACCGTTTAATAGCCAGGGGAATGTTAATAAACATGTTAAGCACAAATGGTTACACGAATCTATTACAGATTATTCTCAGTTTATAACATAGATAAAAATATTAATTCCATAGTTCCATAACTGACAAAAGAACGACTTTCACTTCGATATTATTTTTGATATTGTATATTACTTTATATTATTGTGATGTACACTATTTAATCTATTAATATCAAATATTTAGAATTTAAACTTTATTCCTTGTTTTTTGAAAGCGTATTCCTTATTTTATTGATACATATTTGTATTATGTTAATGAGATTTTACTTCCTCGCAACATTAAGCACATTAGCTTCATAACATATTACCTTATAATATAAAATTAAAAAAAGTTTCCCGGCATTTAATTTAATTTCTGGCTCCGCTTTATTCAGCTTCTGATCAAAGAAACACGCGAAATGTAAAATTTCAGGACTATTAAGTTATAAGTTCACGCATGCGAAAATTTCGACTAAAAAAAAAGAAAAAAAAATCGCGTTTCTTTAACTATAAAAGAAAACTTACGTGACAGTTTAAAAAATAATTGTTTTTGTATAGTTTAGTAAATTTTATTCAAATTATTGATTATTTTTTCGTGTATATTAAAATAAAAGGGCTATTGAAAAAAGTTTAAGTGTTGTATACTTTACGTATTCTCTCTCGTTTTCTATACGATTAAAGCTCAATTGTTTTTTAATTGCATTCATAAGGCAGTGGAGGTTAGCATACATTTTGAATTTACTTAGTCTAAAAATCCTCGACTTGTATAATAACGGAATTTATTTGATAAAAGATTTATTGCGTACAATTTTGCATGAAAGACACTGTCAAATTTTATTTTCAAGATCAAAAATATTTCGATAACATCCACGAATTATTTTAATATTTTGATGGTTAAAAAATTCATAAAATTTAAATGCTGAAAAATATTCTATTTTTTTATATGTATGTAATTCAAATTCAAACCTTTTTAAATATTTTAAAATTTTCGATGTTGGTTTTGCAAACAAATAATACAGGATTAACTATATTGTCTTTTTGTCATAAAAATATACTAATCTTATCTATTAATAATTTTAAAATATTTTCAGAAATTTTAAAACAATTTATAATGGAAAATCTGTTTGTATTCTGGATGAACGAACGCGGATTTTTTTTTTTTCTCTTAAAAAATTAACTCATACAATGCTGAAAATAATAACATGCTGGAAGAATTTTGTGCATTTTTTAAATTTTCAGTTTGGTTATGTAAATTATTTTAAATAATAGTTATATTTCAACAAAATATGCATACATTTCAAATCGATGATGACTATAGCTTATTTTTTTTTCATTAATTTTTTTATGGGGGAAAAAGGAATTTTCTGATGAACGCAATTCCACCATGTTCATGTGTGATTCTAAAGTAAAGCTTTCATATTTTAACATCTTTATCCACTCATTCGGTTTTTATTTAGGATATTTTAACAACCATATTAATTAAAGTATGCTTTTTAAATTGACAAAATATTTATATGTACATGTGAACAGTGGAATGATTTATAAAAATTACAAAACATTACTCATGCTGATGATGGATTTTCACTTCTAAGCATGAATAAAAACACTTCTTTTTGATTTAAGTTCACAAATTCAAATTTTTTTTCTCTCTTTTTCTTATTTTTTCACAATTTAACAAGCTATTTAAAATGTTAAGAATTTATGCCTTAATTATTTACGTGGAATAAAGAAGGCATTCGTTCGTTAGTTTATTTTTACTTTGTTGAATAGTTTTAATAAAAGAAAAATATTACACACTATTTGAAGACTACAAAAATTTCAGGATATTCATTTACGCGCTGAAAAGTTTAAATGATATATATATTATATATATAAACTATTATTGAATATTCATCTTTCAAGTTGTAAGGAATGTCGTCATTCGGATGAGAAAATCAAAATTAATAAACAATTCATATAAATAAATAAACATTTCTTATCTTTCCTGAGTTCTTTGTTGATTTCTGTGTACATCTTCCAAAGTTTTCTTAGCTGCTTTTGTGTATCGAAGACCAAGTGTTGTTGGAGAGTCTCTTAAACGAGGTACAAATCCCTGATATCCAGGAATTGGATGGCGTTCGTCACTTTTATAAGTTGAAGGTTTTCGATCTCTCAAAAAATCAGAGTTCTGTATTCTATAAGATCCTTCCTCAGACATTCTTCGCCGAAGACGGTTGCTTTCAGTGGCATAGGATTGTTTTTCCTCTTCAATGCCATTATCTGAATCTGAACCAGCATCGCCGTAATCCTGAATTTGATCTTCAATTTCTATTTCATCTTCTTTTGTTGGTTGACTTTCTTTTTGGAGAATTCTTTCATTCTCTTGGTCTTCATTTATTTCGGAGTGTTGCTGATTTATCTCTTCAAAATATTCCTGGTTTTCTAGTTGCTTTTCCGATTCTTCTTCAGTTTTTTCTTGTGACTTTTGCAATGGCACTTCAGATTTTCCTTGCTTTTCCAGTGTTTTTTCAACACATCTCAAAGCAGCTTTGCTATATCGTACACCCACGGCATTTGGAGATCCTCTTAAATGAGGAATAAACCCTTTATAGCCAGGGATAAATGTTTTTGAAGAATCTAGATAAGTCGATGGAGGTCTTTTATAAATAACTCTCCAGTCATCTTCATTTGGTGGGGGCTGGTGCTTTGGCTGAGGTCTGTGTCTTGGCGTATGAAGAGGCCTTCTGTTCAGAAGTTTCTTCGGAGAATTAGCAAATTCCTCAACATCTTCCTCTTCAATCTTTTTATGTTGCATTTGCTCATGAAGAGAATGAAGACTTTTTTCAACGGCTTTTATGTATCGTATACCTAATGATGAAGTAGAGGTACGAACACGGGGAACAAAACCTTGATAACCAGGTATTGGATAATTATTTGAATAAGTTGATGGCGGTCTGTTATCAAAGTATGGATCATCTTTACCTTCAGGCTTATTGTTAGTCATCTGCTGTAAAGCCGACGTGTATGTATGTCGAGATATAGGTACCACTGCTGTCGATTTCGGATGAAAACTCGTAAGCAGGGCATCAATTTCTTGACAAAAAGTTTTCCCTGGATTTACATAGTGTCGTCCTGGTAAATGACCTGTAAAATTGAAAAATATTTTTAATAATCAAATATTTATACCAATTTCTTCTTTTATTGCCACATATTTCATATAAAATTAACAGTAAGACTATATCGGTGATTGTATAAAACAGAAAATACTTTATTTTAAAACTGACATAATGAAATGAAACTTAATAATAAAAATAAGATTTCTAGATATATAAAAAGTTAGTCACTTAAATATCTGCTTTTTCAAACTTCAGACATATTAGACTAACAAGGGGACCGCCAAACATGATGCGCACAGATTTTGATGATTTTAAAGTATGTTGTAGGGATCATACCCCTAACTATTCAGGTCAAAAGTTTCCTTCAAATGGGCTTTAGTTTTCGAGAAATTTCGGGTTAAAGTTCAGCATACGTTTCAAATACACATTAGTTCGCGATCTTGCACAAGGTCTCCGTGGTGCAGTGCTAGCGTTCGCGATTTGAATGCCAGAGGTGAGGGTGCTGTCCTCTCATGCGACTTTTTATCTTTTTTAATAAATTTTATATATTTGTCGCGTTACAAGTAATATGCAGAATTATGAATTCTGCTTCTTTGAACTTTTTGATATTTTCCTAATAAATTCCATTTACATTTTCAAATTTTTCGTAAAAACTTACATTTTTTTTTTGTGCAGTTTTGAAATTAATATTTCTACTGACGAAATTCCAAACTAATTTATGTCTAGATTTTATTTAATTTTTTTTATTATTTACCCTTTATATTTTAATAACCGTTCTAAAATAATACTTTTCTTAACTTTATGAAATTTTAAATGAAAATTTATATATTTTTTTATAATTGATACAAAATATTTTTTATATCAAATCTTCTAAAAGTACGTATGATTAGGTAATTCCAACAACATATCTTGAAATGAAAAATAAAATATTAAAGCAATAACGCTTATATCAAAGTTTTAGCCAGTTACATATATTTTTTTTATGTTATTTAAATACATTTAACTGTAAAGTTTAAACTCAACATCATTTTTGATTTATACAAATAAAAAATAATATATTACAATTAATTTTTTGTTTCATTCTAACAAGTCGATGCCATACAGAAAAATTCAACTAGGAATGAAAAATTGTTTGTAAATTACAATACATATAAAATATATTTGAAAAAAAAAATCATCTGCAATGACTTTTACGGTAATCTTCAACTATAATAAAGAAGCAAGTTTGTTTGTGTGTGTGTGTGTGTGTTTGTCCGCTGTGTTCTGAAGAGACGGCTGCACGCAGAACTACAGAATTTTGTGGGAAGGTACCTTTATGCATGTAGTTTTGCACCTTGAAGCCAGATTTTAGAATTTTGGAATAGATTTTTTTAATTAAATTTTTTATGCAATTTTTAGTGTTTTTTCACGTTTTGATGCGATTTTTCCACATTAATAAGGGGAATCCGGTTCCAATCTTTTAGCCCAATATAGTAAATTTTATTCTCTTTTCAATAAAGTTTATGCGAAATTCATACAGCGATTTTTGAATTTTTGGCGATTTTTTTTCCTTCGACACTAAGAAATTTTGCCAGAATGCTTGATTGGTTCGGTGGTTGCTCTTCCATTAAAGCCTCAGATACGATCAGAATCGTTATTTTTTTTTCTCTTTTTAGCTTGGAGAAAGTTGATAATTCTTTACAGATAAAAAATCTTAATTTTAAAAGGGAAGGATGGATTATTTATTATCCCGATTTTTTTCATTTTAATTTCCTTTTTTATGCGTTAAAAAAATCATGTTTTGAAATGTTTTTTATTTCAAATGACGTCACAAATCGCCCACTACAAGTCAAACGCCATTGGAGGGCAGTTGGATTGGCAACTGATAGAATTGTAGGCACATGTGGAAGTCAACCGGGCATTTGTGATTGGCAGATGAAAAGGCCGTCAGCTGCTCGCAATTCGAACCGCGAGTTGTGAATTTTTGCGATTTGTTTTATGCGATTTTTGAGTTTTTAGCACTTTCCAACCTAGTTGAAAAGTGCTTATGACTTCGGTTTGTTTGGCCGTCTGGCCGCCTGTCCGTGCTCTAACTCCCGTAAATATGCTCGGATTGCTTTGCAATTTTTACATGTTATCGTCGTTATCTATGGCACGTTCCCTATTTCAACTGAAGTGTGTAGCACTTATAGTTTTCTTACAGGAACACTCAAAAGAATTCCGTTACATTGCGGTCTATGGGGAAAAATCATTTGCGGTTTATTTTTAAAATGTTTCACTATTGTAAACGCATTGAAATTTATATAGATCACTAAGATGCATTAGAAGAAGCTTAATATGGAATAGTAGGTGTATAGCACTTAGAGTTACTTTACAGGGACAGTCCAAATAATTCCGTTACATTACGTCTATGGAGAAAAATCGTCTGCGGCTTATTTAAATAATGTTCCACTATTTTAAACGCATTGAAGTTTATATATATTACTAAGGTGCATTACAAGAGGCTTACTACAGAATAGTGTGTGTATAGCAGTCATCGTTCATTTACAGGGACACACAAAATAATTCTCTACTGTCTGTTAATAATTCCTGGAAGTGCGTTTTAAGTTACTGAACGCGATTTTAATCTTAACTAGCTTTTTGACTATTACGTGGTGTGTATAAATTCTATAGATCCTATACAGGGCAGCACAAAAGTTCGCGAACACATTTCCGTTTATTGACAGAAACTCCAGAAGGAGAATTTAAACTGTGCTACGCGTTTCCTAACTAAACTACAATTTAGCATCCTATGTATATATACAAATCTATAGATCATATACAGGGCTACATAAAAGTATTTGGATATTTTTCCGAATATTGTATATATTGAAAATTCCTGAAATTACGTTTTTAAATATGTTATGCGTTTTCCAAATTGTTTACTTAGATGTCATCTTTCAGCTTATTAAACGGTAATGATTTGTAAAATTATTTTAGAAGCGTTGGAAAATGCTACATAATCTATGCTTGACGCATGATTTTTCGTTCTTGTTTCATGTATACATCATTTATGCATTTGATTTCAGAAATTAACAACAATAACTTACTATTTGTTGTATGTATATAAAAAAAGGTAATTTTGTTTCTGTTTCAAAAGTTAATAATTCCTAATTTTTGTAACGTCGTTGGTTTAATTCTGTGGGAAGGGGGAAGTGAGTGTTTGGTTGTAGTTTAAAAATCGCGTTAATGCTCTGATCGAAACTCCCTCCCCCCCCCCCCCCTCCTCCTGCATCCAAAATGAGAACTAATTAATTCTTAGTCCAATTCAAACGAAACCTTTTCTCAGGTCCCCAGGTACTAGATAAACTTCGGTGTAATTTTTTCAGCCCTTGGTTACCACTATTTCTGAAAATTAATGACCAGGCAGGGGTATTTTCTCGGGTTCAATGGGCCCAATTTCAATGAGAATTAGTTCATTCAACTTAACACGAACTAATTAAGATATAGATAACTAATCAAGATACAGATTTGGTGCCACCTGGCGGTATAAAATGAAACTAAAAGATTTTGCAGCGCGTGCGCAGCACGTCAACTATACTGTGTCGTAGGCAGCAGGGACACCTGCCGGAGTTTCGATCAGAAAGAGTTTAATTTAGAACTGAGTGCACCCTCTAGCGAGAAGTGGAACTAAACAATTATGAATTTAAAATTTGTCCAATTCAAACAAAGGGCCCGATTTCAACAATTGATTCATTCAACTCAACATGAACTAATTAAGACATAGATTTATCGCCCCCTGGCGGTGGAAAGCGGAACTAAAAGATTTTCTGCGCGTGCACTGAACGTCTTCTATACTTTGTCATAAGCAGCGGGGACACGTGCCGGAGTTTCGTTCGGAAAGAGGTTTCTTTAGATCAAGAGTGCACCCCCTGGTGATGGAAAATGTAACTAAAATATTTTTTATTTAACTTTGGTCCGATTCAAACGAAATATTTTCTGACATTCTTCCGAGGCCTCCCAGGTACTAAATGAATTTCGGTATCGTTTTTGGACTGTGGTTACCACCATTTTTGAATATTAATATCCAGGGGGGGGGGGGTGATTTATTTTTTCGAGTTCTATGGGTTCGATTTCAACGGGAATCGGTTCATTCAACTTAAAATGAAATAATTAAGATATAGCTAATTATTTGACATATATTTGGTACTCCCTAGCGGTGGAAAATGGAAATAACAAATTTCTTGGGCGTGCACGGCACGCCTTCTACACGGTGCCGTAAGAAGTAGGAACGAGTGCCGGAGTTTCGTTCGTATATAGGTTTATTTAGAACAGAATGCTCCACCTGGTGGTAGAAACTGGAACTAGAAGATTTTGCAGCGCGTGCCTAGCACGTCTTCTATACATGGTATCGTAGGCAGCGGGGACACGTGTCGGATAATTTGTGTAGAACAAAATGCATCCCCTGGCAGTGGAACTAAAAAAATTTCCTGCGCGTGCGCCAAAAATGGCTATTTTTATTGAAACCGCAAAAGAAAGTTACCTTTTTGATAATCCCAGACAACGAAAAAGTTTCATTTTCACTCATCCTCGAGTATTAAGAAAAGTATTGCATTATTTGAATCGAAACTCACAGTTTATGTTTCTGATTCCGAAAATACAAATTTTAAGAAAATCCGTAGATAACTTTTTAAAAAATTTTACCAAAAACTGACACGTTTTGAATCAAATGATTTAGACATTTGAGGAAGCAGTATTAAATTTATTTCCACTTCGGGTCCATCTCTCTATTTAATTTTTGAAAGACAAAGAGTTACCACAGGAAGGGTTTCGTGCAGCGATTTTTAGAGTGATTTCGCATTTCGTAGTATTTTTTGACGGGACCGTGCAACGCCGGGCGGATCTGCATCAGAATAAATAAATTTTTCTTCCTTTGCAGACAATTACCACGTTTGAAATAATTTCATTTTCAACTTTTAATGCATTTTTAAATATATTTATCACAATTTAAGTATTTAAATTATATTAGCATAGCATTGTATTAGCATAGCATTGTATTAGCATATAATATGCTAATTTATACATTCTTCCAATATTGTTAAAACAATTTACGTAAAGAATATATTTAAAAGCGATTTTGAATTCGGAATTTGTTTAGAATGTTTTTGCGATATGTATCACACAATTAGTTCCATATTTAATAAACTAAAAATGTCGATGTCGGTGAAGATAAATATTTTACTATTTCAGCAGTTAACATATTTCAATATATTTAGAACAAATCAAATATTAAAAGGATTTATTTTGTTAATTTTTTCTTAATCATTTAAATTTTTTTAAATAGAAAATGCAAATTAAAAAAAAATGCATTATTTCATGAATACGATAAATATATAAGTAAATAAACATAAATGTAAACAATAATCATTTTAAAAAGACGATATATCAAGACGTAAATTAGTTTGGATTTTCGTTAACAGAAATATTAGAATAAAAATTGCGCAAAAACTATAAATTTTCACGAAAAATTCGAAAAAGTAAATGGAATTTATTAGGAAAATATCAAAAAGTTCAAAGATGCAGAATTCATAATTCTGCGTAAAACTTATAACGCGACAAATATATAAAATTTATTAAAAAAAGGTAAAAGTCACATGAGAGGACAGAACCCTCATCTCCGGCTCTCTAACCGCGAACGCTATCTCTGCACCACGGAGACCTTGTTTAAAATCGCGAACTAATGGGTATTTGAAATGCATGCTGAACTTTAACACGAAATTTCTCGAAAGCTAAAGCCCATTTGAAGGAAACCTTTGACCTGAATAGTTAGGGGTATGACCCCTACAACATACTTTAAAACCTTCAAAATCTTTGCGCATCATGTTTGGCGGTCCCTTTGTAAGTTTAATTCCACGTTTGTATATTTTTTTATTTATAAAATTGGCTACTCCTGTTCAAAAATATACGGACTATACACCTTGTATATAAATGGGTATGGTACAATGTTCTTCTTTTCTATTATTGTTAATGAATTCTAGGATTGAAAAATTATTACATTTAAACACCCGGAAGACTGTATGTATAAAACTAATTGTAATAAAATTTTGCTCCTGAAAACTTAAATCTAGATTGAATTTACAACTTTTAGAGTCAATAATTATTATCTAAAAATGTATGCTTTTTTAAGGTTTGGCGATGACAGATAAAATATTTATTCTACCTGAACTACGTTAAGACGAGTGTGCGTGTCGTTTCTTACTAGAAGATTGACTGGAGCATTTTAAAGTGGGTTTATCTGAACGTGATCGGATTGCCGAGATTTATTGACAAAAAAATAACTGCAGCACAGTTTACGATTTAGCTGCCTAATAACTAACTACATTTATGGGTTACTCTGGTCATTGAAAGTAATTTTAAATTTGTCTAGGATTTAGTACTTTTATAAAATCAGAATTCATATGAGTTATACTACGAAAACTCATTCAGCGGTTTTAGAAAAATATAATATTCTTTTTTAATTGAGTTTTATATGGTTAAGTCCTGTTTATTCTTTTTATTCTATGAATTGAAAAGAATGAAAGAGTTTTTACACTTACATTACTTATTCCTACATTTATAACTGTATTAGGTATTTATTGTAATATTTCACTCCTAATAATTTAAATCTAGATTGATTTTACAGTTTTCAAAATAAATATTTATTAGTTTAAAGTACATACCTTTTCCAAAGGTTTAATGATCAATGAAATACTTATTCTACCATAACTCCATTAAGAAGAGTTTTCATGTCATTTCCTAATACAAGATTGTCTGCAGCTGTTTGGTTGGTGTATCTGAACGTGAATGGATTACGGAATTTTATTGACAAAAATAACTGCAGCATACTTTACAGTTTGATTGACCAATAACCATCTACATTTATGGGTCACTATAGTCTCTAAAATTTAATTTAAAATGTTTATTAGTTATTTTTATTAATAATAAATAATATTTTTATTAATAATAAATAATATTTTTATTAATAATATGAATAGTTATTTTTCATATTTAAGTCAGTTTAAATGACACCTCAAATTTTTCAAATTGTGAGAAATGAATTTTTTTTTAAACCAAAGAATGATATAAATTGTATATATTACTATTATATGTTTTTAACCATTTTGTTTGGTAATTTTTCTTTCTTACATTTCATTCCCATCCAAATTTTAAACGAATAAATTCTAAGCTTATTAAACCACTAACGCCTAACGTCCTATAAATAGTACAGTTCCATAATGTCTTGGTATAATCAGTTAACAAATTTTATTTATTTTATGAGCATGTGCGTGTATTCCAGCATTCCTACTTACTCTTCCATTCTGCTGGGAACTGGTAGTCTAGTTCTTTCTTCTGCTGACGGCATTCTAACAACGGCATTTTTTCTGCTGAGAGTAAATCTGCAAATTCTCCATACAAAGGTGCTACAATTGATGTGTACGTAATACCTGTAGTACTTATCATCGCGAGAGAAGAAAGAAGACTCCCTTCTGCTCTCGTAGCAGTAGTTAGGACCTTTTTTCGCGTGATTAAAAAAAAAAAAATCTTTCAAAACGCATTGTGTTAGCTTCTTTTATGTTTTTAGGAAATGTCTTTCCTATATATTATGACACAAAATTTCAGAAATTGTTATTTCTTGACATTCTAAACATATTCTTTAAAAAAAAAAAAAAAAAAAAAAAAACTTCCTTTTAAATTCAACTTTTAAAACAACTTGAGTGTTGATAGGTTAAATAATTTGCCTGTTATACACGATCATAATACTTAATATTTTAATAGAAATTTAATGACTGAAAGCTCCCTGTTTCTGCAACAATGATTAGTCAAACATGTAAATTGCTTGATTGCGAATTTATTAAAGTCAAATACCACTTATAAAATTACTGATCACTCATAGCAGCAAAATATAATATACTAGCAAGCTACGCCCGCTACGCTGGTCAATTTCTTTTAATGAACCTTTAATTAAACAAAATATTGACATTTCATAAATAACTTTTATATTTTAACAGAATAATAAGGCTACTATAATTTGTGACTCGTGCTATAGCCAATATACACGTCAGGACACGTCGCCCTTATCATTATCTTTTTACGCATGAAGGTTTCGCTATGGTACTCCATTGGAAAATTTGGTAATTTTTGAAATTCAATATTTGAAAAACGGCATAATCATTAGATTTGAAATTTATATCAAGAAAAATACAATTTTTTACCTTTCAAACGCAGTTTGTCTAACAATTTTCTGACAAATACTTTTTGAGCTATCATTTTTTTCAGTAACTTCAAATGTTTCATTTTCCGAGATTAATCTGGTGCAACAATTAGCGAAAAACCCAGTCGCCAGCAACGCATAGTTTTTTATTAAAGAGGCTGTTGGAGCAGGGATTGTCACAACCAATTTGCCACCATCACTTTTGAAATCGGTTCCGTGGTTCCAGAGATTCCATAGAAATTGTAATTTACAATGACTTCAGAACGCTTTTCGCTCATTTCACCCATTTAAATTTCGATTTTTTTTTAAATTTATTCTTAGAGAGCATTTACATCTTATAAGTAACTACAATGCTAAATTTCAAATTTCTTGCCCCTTCAGTATAAAAAAGTCGCAATTTTCGAACATTTTTCGATCCTGCACCCCATTGATGTTAGTGGCAACGACATAAAATATAGCCTATGTTGGAGTAGGGATTGTCCCCATCAATTTGCCACCATTACTTTTGAAATCGGTTCTGTAGTTCCAGAGATGTCATAGAAATTGTAATTTAGACTGTTTTTAGAACGCTTTTCGCTCATTTCACCCTTTTAAATTTCAATTTCTTTTTTATTTTGTTCTTAGAGAGCATTTACATCTTATAAGTAACTACAATGACAAATTTAAATTTCTAGCTCCTTCAGTATAAAAACTAAAAATAAAACTGCCCCAGTTAAACTGAGGGCTTTGAGTTCACAGGCTATTCACACTAATTGTATATTATACTCTTATTTCAAAGAATTTGAAATAAGCCCATCGAAAAATAAAGAAATAAACAATATATTAAGGGGGGGGGTCATTCCCCCGTTACCCCCCCCCCCCCCATAGTTAACTAATAAACCCCTTAAACTAATCAGGTAAATCTCTAATTACAATGAATATATATACAAAATTTGAAGAAAATCGGATAATTCTGCATGAAAAACCCATTTATATAAATTAAGGTGGGATTAGCCCCCTCCGTTCCCCCCTTTATACTTAACCAATGAACCCCCAAAACTATTCAGAAAAGCGCATTATCACAATGAACCTATATACAAAATTTGAAGAAAATCGAATAATTCTGCATGAAAAACTCTTTTACTCCCCCCGTTCCCCCCCTTTATACTTAACCAATCAATCCCGAAAAACTAATCAGGGAAGTGCCTTAACTCAGTGAATCTATAAACAAAATTCGAAGGAAAACGGAATAATTCTGCATGAAAAACCCATTTATATAAAATAAGGGGGGATATGCCCCCCGTTCCCTCCTTTATACTTAACCAATCAATCCCGAAAACTAATCAGGGAAAAGCCTTAACACAGTGAACCTATAAACAAAATTTGAAGGAAATGGGATAATTCTGCATGAAAAACCCATTTATATAAATTAAGGGGGGGATTATACCCCCGTTCCCCCCCTTTATACTTAACCAATCAATCCCGAAAACTAATCAGGGAAGCGCCTTAACACAGTGAACCTATAAACAAAATTTGAAGGAAAACGGAATAATTCTGCATGAAAAACCCATTTATATAAAATAAGGGGGGGGATTAGCCCCCCGTTCCCCCCTTTATACTTAACCAATCAATCACGAAAACTAATTAGGGAAGCGTCTTAACACAGTGAATCTTTAACCAAAATTTGAAGGAAATGGGATAATTCTGCATGAAAAACCCATTTATATAAATTAAGGCGGGGATTAGCCCCCCGTTCCCCCCTTTATACCTAACCAATCAATCCCGAAAAATTAATCAGGGAAGCGCCTTAACACAGTGAACCTATAAACAAAATTTGAAGGAAAACGGTATAATTCTGCATGAAAAACCCATTTATATAAAATAAGGGGGGGATTAGCCCCCCGTTCCCCCCTTTATACTTAACCAATCAATCCCAAAAAGTAATCAGGGAAGCGTCTTAACCCAGTGAACCTATAAACAAAATTTGAAAGTTACAATGTGACAACCACCAGTAACAAAAGTTACAATGTGACAACCACCAGTAACAAATGTTACAACGTGACAAAACCCACGATAGTGACATAATAACCAGTGAAACTCTCGAAAGAAGACCAAGATTCAAAATGGGAAAACCAGCTCTAGCACAAGCTAGAGGTAAAAATATATCAAGAAAGAGACAAAAAACCAATGAATGATAGACAAAAAACAACCCACAACAGGGGCGAGCCTATAAAAACGCCAAAAAGCCTTGACAGAGACAAATACAACAAGAAGGGAAATCAGCCCATAAAAGAGGCGATAAACACTACAGCGACAACCCACCATGAACGTGACAAGCCAACAGACATGGTAAATATGTAAATCTATGTACGCTAATGGCACCTGGTGCATGTAAAATCCGTCGTGGGTGCAAAGCCCTCCAAGTTACCTGTGAATAATACCTCTGGGGGTACCTAGTCAGGTGAGGGTCTCGTCACCTGATCAAGGTTCTAAATTACGAGACCTATTAAATATGTCAATTCAACAAAGTTAAACAGAAACCTTGAACCGGCAAACAAAGATAGCGGTAGCAAATCACAAGAGAGCAAGCACAGCAGCGATGTGAACAAATCAATAGTCAGGTGGATCACAGCCATGCTGTGATCAGGCGATTTCCGCCCCGCACCCAGGTACTAACCCGTTAAGCTAGGCATTCATGCCGGGCAGGTAGGTGCCTGGTTAGCGGTATAAAAAAAAAAAAAAAAAAAAAATTTGAAGGAAAACGGAATAATTTTGCATGAAAAACCCATTTATATAAAATAAGGGGGGGATTATCCCCCCGTTCCCCCCTTTATACTTAACCAATCAATCCCGAAAAGTAATCAGGGAAGCGTCTTAACCCAATGAACCTATAAACGGAATAATTCTGCATGAAAAACCCATTTATATAAATTAAGGGGGGGAGTAGCCCCCGACCCCCCCCTCTTTATACTTAGCTAATCAATCCCGAAAACTAATCAGGGAAGCGCCTTAACACAGTGAACCTATAAACAAAATTTGAAGGAAAACGGATATTTCTATGAAGAGTTATCGCATTACGTGCGTACATACATACATACAGAACCGGCTGGCAAGCTCTCAGGGCTTGATAGCCAGTTTGATAGCTAAAAAATCGCAATTTTAGAACGTTTTTTGCTCCTGCACCCCCTGGGGTTAGTGGCACCGACATAAAATATAGCCTATGTTGGAGCAGGGGTTGTCACCATCAATTTGCCACCATCACTTTTGAAATCGGTTCGGTAGTTCCAGAGATTACCCCCTACAAACAAACAAACAATCTTTACTCTTTTATAATATTAGTATAGATATACTAATAAAAGAAAGTTTTGCCCAGTCTGTGTCTGTTAGCGATGGCAAGGAAAATCTACCACGCGCAGAGGTCTGACCACAGGTCACTTCGCGCCTCCCAGAGAAGACCATATTTTTTCTACGCTAAAAGTAACTTAACGTCCGTATTTCGACCCAATCTTTTTGGAACATCTCGGCAAACCAGATTTACATCACCTACGAAAATTTCAAAACGTTGAGACGAACAGACGTATTTAAAAAAATCAAATCTAAGAAAGTTTCGATGAAAACACTAAAAAGCGGGCTTTGCATGGCGCGGCTTTGCTCTTCTTCATGTTTTGATTACTCATCATGTTTCTCGATTATTCTTCATGTACTCTCTTTATGTTTCTTCTCATGTTTCGATTACTAAATATGCATATTTTTTCACGAAATTTTAAAGAGCGCTTGAATACAGATTTTCAAAAAGTTCGGGCGAAAAGAACTATTCTTTTGTTATGTTAAAGGACCCGACGCGAAAACAAAACAAGACAAAAAAGCGACAAAAAGTCATATTTCTTTTACAACTAATATCAATATTTTCACGAAATTTGTACACGGGCTGCAAAACCGTTATATTTATAAAAGTTTCAAAGAGTTCGGAAAACAAGAACTAGTTTTTTTTTAACTATGAACTGACCCTGTGTGAAAAAACAAGAAAATGTCTTCTTACGTGCGGTTTTACCATACCACTAAATATGAATATTTTTTTCGCAAATTTTGCACTTAAAAATATAAATTTCGTAAAAATCGGGTTAAAGATATAAAATCATACAAATTTGAATTTTATTTAAGGTTATTATCACGGGCCCGGGAAATGCCAGGTGGGTTAGCTAGTGTATACATATATATATATGTAATATATATACAGGACGGTCACAAAAAAAACTTTGCCGATATATGGACCTCTAGCGGCCAGTCCGTATAGTTATTCAGGGGTAAGAGTTCGGGATTCTGTGATGAAAGGCAAGAAAGTGGCGCTCAAGGTTACCCTTATAAGGTACAGAAACTCGAAAATTTCAAATGGCAACACCCATTGTTTCCCGTCACAAAAAGCTCAGTGCATGCGAAAATCCTAAAGAGCGTTGGAATGTTACGTGTATAAAAAACGGACGCATTATGCACGAACAGAAAACAGCTTTGCGAACGGCCAAAAAAAAAGAAAATAAAAAGAAAACTGCCCAGTTAAACTGAGGGCATTGAGCTCACAGGCTATTCACACTAATTGTATATTATACTCTTATTTCAAAGAATTTGAAATAAGCCCCTCGAAAAATAAAGAAATTGACAATAATATTAAGGGGGGTCATCTCACCGTTACTCCCCTCATAGTAAACTAATGAACCCCTTAAACTAATCAGGGAATCCTCTAATTACACTGAATATATATACAAAATTTGAAGAAAATCTGATCATTCTGCATGAAAAACCCATTTATCTAAATTAAGGGGGAATTAGCCCCCCCCTTTCCCCCTTTATACTTAACCAATGAACCCCCAAAACTATTCAGAAAAGCGCATTATCACAATGAACCTATATACAAAATTTGAAGAAAATCGAGTAATTCTGCATGAAAAACTCTTTTATCTAAATTAAGGGGGGGGGATTATCCCCCCTTTCCCCCTTTATACTTAACCAATGAACCCCCAAAACTATTCACAGAAGCGCATTCTCAAAATGAACCTATATACAAAATTTGAAGAAAATGGTATAATTCTGCATGAAAAACCCATTTATATAAATTAAGGGGGATTAGCTCCCCCGTTTCCCCCCTTTGTACTTAACCAATCAATCCCGAAAAATAATCAGGGAAGCGCCTTAACACAGTGAACCTATAAACAAAATTTGAAGGAAAACGGAATAATTCTGCATGAAAAACCCATTTATATAAAATAAGGGGGTATTAGCCCTCCGTTCCCCCCTTTGTACTTAACCAATCAATCCCGAAAAATAATCAGGGAAGCGCCTTAACACAGTGAACCTATAAACAAAATTTAAAGGAAAACGGAATAATTCTGCATGAAAAATCCATTTATATAAATTAAGGGGGGGATTAGCCCCCCCCCGTTCCCCCCCTTTATACTCAACCAATCAATCCCGAAAACTAATCAGGGAAGCGCCTTAACACAGTGAACCTATAAACAAAATTTGAAGGAAAACGGATATTTCTATGAAGAGTTATCGCGTTACGTACATATGTACGTACATACGTACGTACATACGTACATACATACAGAACCGGCGGGCACATAAGCTCTCAGGCTTTGATAGCCTGTGAGCTAAAAAATGATCGGTACGCATGGACAAAATTTCCATATGACAAAGGCAAGACACCAATCATTTATTACAACACAGATTGGAGAAAACTTTTATTTCGATTACCCATTTTCCCCATGGGTGCCATCACAGGCAATTACGCATTGCATGCGGGAGACTGTGGATAATAGAGCTTAATATAGCATGAGAGATGTTTGCAATCTCACGTTTGACAGTCTTTCTAATCCGACAGAGTTTGCGGATTACGCATGTACACTCTAGATTTGAGATATCCCCAGAACCAGAAATTCATAGGAGTGAGATCAGAGGCCACGGCAATGGAAAATGGCGTGAGGTGACACGGTCTCCAAAATGCTGTTCCAGGATCCTGCGAACGGACTTAGCTATATGTGGAGGTGCACATCTTGCATCCAAACGATGTCATTTAGTGCATTTCGCTGCAGCAATTCTGGTATGACGAAATTTTGCAGTATGGCTGTATAGCGAGAGCCTGTCACAGAGCACGTTACAAACCCCGTTGGTGTCGCTTCCTCAAAGAAGTACGGGTCGAGAACAATTGTGCCTGAAATGCAACACCACACAGTAACTTTGGCGTCGTATAAAGGTACTGGTGCCGTGGTGCCACAGCGTGCGGATTCGCGTCTGCCCAGTGCACATAATTTTTGGTGTTGACGGTGCCAGTTAAGGTAAAATGTGCATCGTTCATCCATAATATGCGAAGAGGCAAGTCGTTATCGCCATCATATCGGATAAGAAACTCATTTGCAAAGTCCATACGTTGTTGATGGACCCCCACGTCCAACATCTGGACACGCTGGTACCAGTATGTAAACATGCCGATTACAGAGTGCAGTAGCTTTAAGACCGTTGTTTTCGGTATATCCAATACACGAACTGCACCTCTTGCAGTTTGCATGTGTCCTGATGTTACTATGTGATGCACTTCCATAACAGTTGGTCGTCCGGATCGCGGTCTACCACAGGCGCAGCCAGTTTCTTCGAATTTCTTTACTAAATCACTCGGAGCTTGCGGGACACACGGGCCACGTATTTGGCGATGGTTTCGACGGTAAAAAAGCAAGGTTTCCGCGGCATTCATCCCATTTTGATAATAGAGTTTTACCAATTCACAATGAACTTTTGCTGGCAGAGTCATTTCGTTTTCATGTGCGAGCTCCCGACTGAAGAACCAATATTTCCACCCCACTTTTTATCCGTTTTCTATGCTGAATATCAGGCGAACGGCGTTCTGCGATTGGTGTCTTGCCTCTGTCCTCTGTCATATGTAAATTTCCCACGTGCGCCCCGATAACTTGCTCAAAAATTCCACAGAGATCACCCTTTAATTCCCATGGAAGCTTTGCGGTCCATTCAACCTTATAGTGTACTTAGCAGGAGAGGGAAGAAGAGACCGCTTGCCATCTTGAGTAGAGATGACGGCTTTGCTCCTCCTTCCAAAAGAGGAGGAAGGAACCACCTTAAACGCTTTGTTGACTTATTCAAAATTTTTGATAACTTGCTTTATTTTTTTTTCTTTGGCATAAATATATTAATTTATACTTTTGACGTCTTCCTACCTAATATTTGGCATCGGTTAACATCAACTTTCCTATTTAAATTCTTTTCTAATGATAGGGAAAAAAAATATTAATAATCGTATTGTACTTGTATATATTTGTATTATTTGGCATTATCTTATAATATTTTAATTGTACTTGTTTTTTTATAAATTCATACTTTTTCATTTTCTATTTTGGCATGTAATTTAGAAAAAAAAAATTGGCTCTGACGGGGCTACCCCCCCCCCCCCCTCTATTTCTCACCACGAAATCGTTGATCAAGAAGCAACCACAGATGCTCCTCCTGCATTCTCCACCGCAGCTCCCTGCGAGAACGGTCTCATAACTGCATCAACATCATGATGAACTCTGCCTAGATAGACCCAGATTGATCAGCGATAAACATGGGCATTACGCCCCATGTAGGCACACTCAACCTTATTCTTGATTGATTCTTGTGTGTCTTTTGCCGTTCGCAGAGTTATTTTTTGTGCGTGCATTATGCGTCCGTTTTTTGCGATATACGTACCGTTCCAACGCTCTTTAGGTTCTTTACTATTAGTATGTTACTATTAGTCGCAATGCGCTGAGCATTTTGCGACAGGGAAAAATGGGCGTTGCCATTCGAAAATTTCGATTTTCTGAACTTATAACCGTAACAGTGAGCGCTACTTTGTCGCCGTTCACAGAATCCCGAATACCTCTGAATAACTGTATCTGAAATCTCATCTCGATCGGTTCAAAACGGACCGGCCGCTAGAAGTTCATATATCAAATTGTTTTATGACCACCCTATATATATAGTAGTATGAGTGTATACATATATACTCTAAGCCATATATGGCTTGATCACGTTAAAAATATACTTACATCTATTACTGGAGAAAAATATTGTTCTTTCTAAAACATAGTGCAGTTTTTAAAATATCATTCGGTTAAGACAGTAATTAAAGTAACATAACAAATGTTCAATAGATTTTAATTTTGAGGGTATTTGATAATGTGTAATTTTTTACATCGATGATGACAAAAAAAGGCATCCCTTTTAAGATGAGCAGTTTTATCAAAAACTTCATTAATTATTTCATTTGTATAATGTAAAATCACAGATTATACATTAAAATATTATAGATCAAGCTATTATTTTATTGGAAGTTTCGTTCTTGGCATTTCATCAAATCCGTTACCACAGAAACTTTTCATAATTAAGAATTGTATAATTCCATTAAAAAATATTAAAACATTTCCTTTTTTTACCCCCACTCTGGATGAATAATTTTTTATAACTACCTTCTTTTCACATTAAATCATGAGCTATGTAATAAGGTTCAATGTTTTATAAAGTTGGTATTTTTTTAATTGTTTAAGTTTGACATCAAAAAATATAAAAAATACATTTTTTTCTATGCCTTCAGTATATCCTTTTTAAGAGAAAAGGGGTCAGAAATTTCTTAATAAGAAAGGTATAGACTGAATTGCCGGAATATTTTGCAAAGTCACACATTTAATGTCAACCAAGAAAATGTTCGTAAATTTTGAACAAGAACTTGCATCGTTCTTAGAAAGCCAGCGCGCAATCAGCTGTTCCTCTATATCTACTTCCCACCCTCATCCCACTCTCAAATTATGCAAGCATTGTCTCACATGCTTATTTTAATATGTCTAAAAAAAAAATACTTTTTAGTTTCCAAGATAAGATCATTTTTTTCTTTTCTAATGCACTTGTTGGAAATAAATAGTTTATTTACCCCCCCCCCCCCACCCAAAAAAAAAAAAAAAAAAAAGAAAGAAAAGAAAAATCATCGTTTAGTAAATAAAGTTAATTTTTCTATAATTTTATAAAATGTATAAACTATTTGTAATTGCACATATTTTAGCAGAGACATAAGGATAAGAGGAAGAATTCAACAGTCAAAACACTTGTAAATCTGCTGAAGACAAATTAGTTTTATAATCCAGAAACATATAATATGTTTAACTAATTTTGTTAAAAATACACTGATATTGTAGGATTCTCAAACAACTTCACATCTTAGACTTAAACACCCCCCCCCTCTTATTTTTTAGTAAACCGATATTTATATAAGCTGTTAAATTATTGCAATAAATTATTTAACTCTAATTTTTCAAAAAGTTTGACTAGCGAAAATTTTTTTAATCAGCTAATTGTGAAGAAAATTATGTTGCAATAAAAGCAAAATATTACAAAATTTGACTATAAAGAGTTTGTATTATTTTAGCTTCGTTTTAATTATTTGAATAGTTTTATTAATACTATGAAAGTTATGATCATATTGATAGAACTATTAAATACAAAAACAATCATAATCACAATGCTAAATGCTACACTTAAAACTAATTCTTTGATAATGTCCTGATTTTTCATCTTTTATGCTATTTACATATAGGATGATAATCAGTCACTCTAAGCACCAAACACCATGTAAATTATATATATAAATGTTCACCATAGAAACAAATGTTACGGTAGAATTTATTATTTTTACCAATTGGGAAAACTAGACATTTTGACCTAGATGATAATTGCAGTAGCAGATCGTATATTAGATATCACTGCTTTCATTGAGCAGATAATTTTGGCCAATTTCCAAGGAATATTACATATGTTTTTTATTGTAATAATGTCATTGTATATAGAATGAAATAAAATGTCGCTAATCAGTCAGTAACACATTATTAAGATATCTGTATATTCTATATGGATATATAGAAAAAGGAAATAATACTAAAATAAGCCATTTTTCATGAAGTAAGCAAATAATCATATTACATACGAATTTATATTTATTAAATTGACAAATACCTAAAACAGTGTGATATACTGATATCCGTATTTGAAACAAGCATTTTGTTTGTAGAGGAATGGAATATTAACGACCGTGATCTTTTTACATGGATGACTTCAGTAGTAGTCAAGAATTGATGTGCGGTAGGTTGAATTTTCAGGACTAATTTCATCTTTAAATAGAATTAAATAACTAACACAAATGGCATAATTATTTTCAAACTGTTCAATTATGTTAATCATCATAAAAAGCTTTTATTCTTCATGCTTTCCGATAACATTTGTCTACAAATGGAAAACTAATTTTCCGAACAGAAACTACAATATTTGAATTTTATGCATTTGTCAACCCAGAATCGGTGAAAATAAAGTCCGTTTTTCTCGATTACGCCTCTCATTTTTATCGTGCAACCTTGATAAATTGCCGTAAAAGCATAAAATTTACAAAGTGACCAAGATTATAAGTATGTGAAATTATACAAAATTAACTAAACTTGCTGCGTAACTGGAAGAAGTATATGACACTTACTGAATTCATAGAACTCAACACTGATTACCACACACAATCGCACCCTCCAATGGCTTTAATTGCACTGACAGTGCGTGATTTGAAAGTGGTTTCGCGGATATTACTTTATTCACTGGTGCCGGGTGGATGACTCTTCGTATTTTAAGATAGCAGATCGTTTCTATAGTAGGCTAAAAATCATATAATAGGGATTTTAAAAATTATATAACTATAAAACGTAACGTGTCGTCAGAGCATTTTTTACATTTTCTGTGACAGCATTAAAAATACTTTATAAAACATGCATTGACTTATTTGTTCCAAAATTCGTGTAGACCAGTGTGCAACTGGTACTTAGCAAATGGGTCATTTATTGATAGGATCTCAAGATTTTGCGCAGTTTTACTAATAATATTACCACAACTTCATTTAAGATATTTAAACTTATTAAATACTAGCAGTAAATCCGTTCATCACACCAGATAGAATGAAAAAAAAATACTCGTCAACCCTAAACATATAAATACGCCATGTTTGCTTCGATGAATATGAAATATATAAAAGTTTATCGACAATTGTATCCATAAAAATGAAACAGATTGTTTAAAGAAGATGAGCTTCTCACTTTTATTTTCAGCCCATACTAAGAATAATGTCCCACATCACAAGGTAAATTCTTTTAATTTTCACGGAGCCAAACAGACACAGAAAGCAGTGGGATATAGACTAGTTGATATCGATATTTTATCTAATGAAATATCAAACAGTTTGTGCTTCAAAACATGTCATTCAGATGTGAAACTGTCAGAGACTGGTATACATGGACTCTCATCTGTATTTATAATTAACTTTAAGAAGTGCAATGAACTTACATCATTTAGAAATTCACACATTATGGATAAAAAATCATATGTACCAGAAATAAATATGCGATTCACTTATGCAATGAGATGCATAGGTCAAGGTTTATGCGGAGTGAAATTTTTTTGTGGAGCAATGGATTTGCCATCACCTGTGCAAAAGTCTGCATGCACCAAATCACTGGAAAAGATTTCAAATTCAGTGTCAAATGTTGCTGGCACATCAATGCTGAATGCTACGCAGCAAGAAATTCAAATGACAGGGCAGTCACAATTGACTGTCAGTAGTGATGGCTCGTGGAAAACACTCGGTCATTCTTCGAAGATAGGAATTACCAGTGTAATTGGGGTTGAAACCGGAAAAGTTTTGGATTTACAAATAAAGTCTTCCTATTGTAAACGGTGTGAAATAGGAACGGTGAATAGAAAGGGGCAAGAACTTGAAAACTGGAAGAAGAGCCATGAATATCAGTGAGTGAAAAATCACTCTGGTTTGGCTGTGATGATGGAAGTTAGCGCCATGTTAAAAAAATTTTAGCGCCCCGAAGCAAAATATAATGCTCTATATCTAAATTACATTGACGACGGAAACACAAAAACTTTCCTTGAGCTCCAAAAAAAACATGTTTATGGGACAGATAAAGTATTAAATAAAGTGAAATGTGTAGGTCATGTCCAGAAAAGAATGGGAAGCAGACTTAGAGAACTGAAGCATTCTATGCGTGGGAAGAAGTTAGAAGATGGCAAATCATTGGGAGGCAGGGGACGTTTAACTGGCAAATTAATCGAACAGTTAACTGTTTATTATGGAAGTGCTATAAGAAACAATAAGGATTCTCTAATGGACATGCGTAAAGCTATATGGGCGATTTATTTTCAAAAACGTTCCAGTGATCAAGAACCGCAGATTTGCCCATAAGGACATGCATCATGGTGTAAATAGCAAAAGGCCAAGGCAGATGGAAAACTGAAGGATTTCCAACATACAAATGTAGTGGCAGCGCCAGTAATGGAATTCATGAAGAAAATTTTTAAAGATTTATCTGATCCTAAATTTTTAAACGTTGCCTTGGTGGTCGAACACAAAATCCTAACGAATCTTTTAATTCGTTAGTCTGGAGATTCTGCCCAAAAATTAATGGTTCAAGTAGAATAATTGCCGATATTGCTGTGAATGAATCAGTTGTGGCATTTAATGAAGGAAGGAAAGGAAGACTTCAAATTGTGGATTCTTTAGGTTGTCCCATAGGGCAGTTTGCTTTACAAGCAACAAATAAAGTTGACTTACAAAACGAATAGCAGAATCGGGAAAAAAGGCAACAGAATTTAGTTTGGATGTTCGAAGCGATTTAGTTTGGATGTGTGTACATGATTAATACTTCAAAATTAGAAAAAAATAAAACAACAGGAAGGAGTTATTTATGAAAGTGGGAAATTTGAATGAGAAATATGTGATACATGAGAAATATGTGATCACATATGTGATAAATATGTGATGAGAAATATGTATAAAAAACCATATTGGTTATGACGACATAAATAATTCACTTTGCAGAATGTGAAGGAAAATTTTAATTGTTTTGTTTGGACTAAATTATTTTGCAAAGGTAAGTGGTATATGTTTACTGCAAGTATCCCTCAATTAGTGCGATTTCAGTTAGTGCAATATTTTTCAGACGCTTCCTCAATCAGTGCAGAAAATTTTTTGATTAGTGTGGAGGTTTTCAAGAAAATTGGCTGTGTATCTGCATTTTTCCCTATTGAATGTGTTTTTTTATTAGTGTGGGAACATCGCAAATATTAATTAACCACATTAATCGAGGAATACCTGTATTTTACTCTTTTTAAAAACACAAGTTTTTTGCATTTTACAAACTATTTTATGTTTATCAATTTTAACTAGAATCTAATTTTATTTTTGATACTGAATAAGTTCCAACATTAGTGAGTTTTGTTTCTTTTACAGGGAGTTTTATATTTTTGAAAAGCAATTTAATGTGCGGCTTTTTCTCAAAATGAAGTTTTGTATGCGTTCGCGCATATATCTCCAAAATCGTTTGAAGTATAGCTTCAAAATTTTTATCCTACTTAAATTTTCATATAATTAGGAAAATGAACTAGAATTATACAGCTGTTTTTAGTATGAAATAAAATTATAAGGTTGGATGTGTGAAATAAATTGATTTCTATTTTTTATAATTAAAAAGTAAGGACTATTTATATAACTGAACATTTATAAAATTTTAGCTCAAGTTGTAGTCCAGAGTGTTATGTTCAATTTAAGATAAAATTTATGTAAATCGTATGAAATCTACATGGGATATCTTGTGTGCGGTGAAATGTTATTCGACGTAAAATTTTTAAAATATATTTTTGAAACCTACCCCTTGAAAAAATTTTCTGTTATATTATATCCAAACTAAAATTTTTTAAACATAGTTCAATATTATATAAAGATACCATGAAGTTTTTGTGACACTAGAGTCGTTACTATTAAAAAAAATGCAAAGCAAATGACAGAATTTCGCATTTTCCGTGACTCGTAAAAGTTTACGTAGCTTCATACATTTTGCAGCATTTTACTAACTATTTTATACTTTTCAGCTTATAGGCCAATAAAATTAGTTGTAAAAAGAGCCGTACTAACAGAAAATTTGCGGAAAGCTGGAAATTGTTTTAATCACTTTGTTTTACATCCAAATCAAGGAATTTGAAGTTTGTCCCATTTTTCCTGGTGAGCTTTGACGTAGTACCACAAGAACCTCAAAATTTTTAGACTCTATTCAGTATTTCGCACATAACTCAAAAACCGTACACTTTACAGAAAACAAATAATAGAGAATAAAATTTTTCGTCGATTGAGTACTACAGACTGAAAATTCCACCAATAATAAGCGAGATATGATACATCAAAAAAGTACATTTTTCCAAAATTTTCTAAATAAAACTCATAAAATCAGTTTTTTGACTCTGAACAACTCAAAAGGTGCTCGAGTAACCAAACCAAAAGTACTCACACATATATTTGCTTTTATGATTACAATTTTGAAACCTTACAAACCAAGTATAAAATAGTAGGACTATTATTATTATAAATATTTAAATGTACACTATATTCATCTTGAAGTATGTATGTTTAGGAGCATGTATGTTACGTTAGCAAGCATATAGAGCAGTGGTTCCCAACGGGGGGCGCACGCCCCACAGGGGGCAATTTGAGAATTCAGCGAAATTCAGATGTCCGTACGCTGAATTCTAAAAGAGTTTGAAAAACTCTTTTTAAAAGTAATCAAATATAAAACACAAATTTAAAAAATAATTTGCAAAATAAATTTTCTGGTTTAAAACATTTTTTGTTTGAATTATTTTAAATTAACACTTGGGAAAACACAAAAAGAGTCAAAGCTACCACCAGTCACATGACCAAAAATTCGATCAAACAATTAAAACGTTTGCCAATTAAATTACATCTTTTTAGTGATCTTTACTTTATGATCCTAGAGCGTATATGATCCTAGAGCGTATATGATCCTAGAGCGTATGATCCGAGACCTAAAATAATTATTAGTTCTTGGAAAGAATTGTAAATATTACAATTCAGAGAGAACGGGATCTCACTCCCCTTGATGATTTATAACAAACCATACAAACTGTCCATGTGATTGATGGTAGCTTCCTACTTCATCGGGTGAATTGGGAGCCAAGAGAAAAGTTCTCGTCAATTATTTCCAAGTACGTTGAATATTTGAAAATAAACTATGGTAAAACTGCAACCATTGTATTTGACGAGTACCCAGAAGAATCGTCAGAACATGGCACCAAGTCTGCTGAGCGTTTCCGTCGAAAAAATAAATACATTGCAGCAAGTGTTGAGTTTGAATAAAAATGCTGATTGAAAAACTGGAACAAGATAATTTTACTGTGAAGTAAGCTGCCGAGGATGCAAATACTACCATCGTGATGGAAACCATCCAACTTGATCAGAAGTCAGAACGTGTCATCATAATTGGAGATGATATTTATCTGCTTGTGCTTTTGAGTGCATTTGCTCTAAACTCATCCAAGATATACTCCTTGAAACCTGGGAAAGGACAATCAGGCAATGTTTTGTATTCACCATTAAGTTTCAAGTACTCGCCGATTGTGAAGAATAACATCCTATTCCTGTATGCTTTTAGTGGCTGTGATTCTACATCGGCTTTCTTCAGGCAGGGCAAACAGAAATTTGTCAAGCTTTTGGAAAAACATACTCACCTACAGGATGTTCCAACTGTCTTTAATAACCAATATACTACGCCTCATGAAGTAAGTGCTGCGGGGCAGAAATTTATTGCCACTGTGACAGGTCCAAGATGTTGTATGTTAAAGGGATAGCGTGTAACCTTTAAAATGAACCTTTCCAGTAAATCATCGAAGCGAATTTTATTAAATTCAGCACTTAAATAAATAAAAATTACACGTTCTTGATTAATCTGGATGGCACAAGAAAAATATTTAGAGTTCCTTCAGCTTACGTTTCTTCTGCAGTTAAAAAAGTGTCCAGCATTAACAATAGTCTATATTTTCAATATATAAACAGTGTCAGTATCTCCCCTACAAATGCAGAAGCGGGAAGAACTGTCAGCTTGACTGACTCTTCAAGAAATGCAATGGATGAAAAAGTCAGTCAATCACCTTCAGATTACGAGAAGGAATAAAAGTTTATCGTTGTTCAAACAATATTATATAAAGTTCTCGCTCGCTTTCCAAAGTTGTCACACCACAACCTCACAGTTATATTAGAGAAAGGGTTTCTCTATCTGAATGATTCAACAATTACCGGAATATAAATGCATTCCCGGAGTGAGAACTCCGTCTTTTTAAGGTTGAGAGGAAACCGAGATCTCTCCCAAGTACTACCTACTCGACACTTCTCTCAGCTAAAACTGACTAACTCATTTTTCTCCTCATCCTTCGATAATCTTTCAGAACAATATACACTGCTCAAAACAATTAAAGGATATTTGAAGTTTTATATAAAATAAAGATATAAACGAAATTTTTTTTGCCGAAAATAGAAGAAGAGAATCACAAATGCAAATTTTTCTGGTTTTCAAACTGTGGAGTATGCAAATTTTGAGTTCGACGTCAAAAACGTCGCTTCAGCGGCAGCGAATGAAATTTGACTTTCAACTGGATAAAAGAGAATGAAGACAAGGATGATCGGCATTCAGTGATTGCTTTGTTTCGATGAGTACGATGTCTCAGCGAAGTCATTTGACAGATTCAGAAGCTTGGAGAATTGTTGGTAGGTTAGAAAGGGGCCAAACTCAAGCCGAAGTAGCGCAAGCCATTGGAGTGTCACAAAGTGTCATTTCCAGGATCTGGAACAGTTTTTTGGAGATTGGATGTGCAGGCTGAAGATCAGGGCAAGGTCGTAGACGGGCAACAACGCCCAATGAAGATCGGTATTTAGCGTTAACAGCTCGGAGACACCGAAACATGAACGCTACTCTTCTCCAACAACACCTTCGCTCGGCTACAGGCACCACGATTTCAACTCAGACTGTCCGAAACTGGCTCCATGCTGTAGGTCTGTATGCTCGCCGACCGATGGTATGTGTTAGATTAACATCAAGGCATCGTCGCGACCGCAGGGAGTGGGCAACCGAGCATGTCAACTGGAGGAGAAATGAATGGAGCAATATTCTGTTTTCTGACGAGTCCCGTTTTTCTGTGCATCCGGATAATAGGCGTATTTTCATCTGGAGGGACCGTGGCAGTAGGAATAATTCTGCGTTCGTGCACGAAAGTGTCAGATTTGGCGGTGGAGGAGTGTTGGTGTATGGTGGCATCTCCATTGACGGGCGCACTGACCTCTACATCATTCGAGATGGAGCTCTGACTGGTCGCCAATATAGGGATGAGATCCTCAGACCTACTGTAGTCCCTTACGCTGCAGCAATCGGAGATAACTTCATTTTAATGGACGATAACTGCAGGCCACATCGTGCAAACCTGGTGGAGGATTTACTTTTCGAGGAAGGAATCGTTCGAATGGAATGGCCAGCGTGTTCTCCAGACATGAATCCAATCGAGCACGTTTGGGACGCTCTAGGAAGACGAGTTTCTGGCCGCCAACAACCCCCACAAACTCTCCAAGAACTGGAAAGAGCTCTTCTGGAAGAGTGGGGCAGAATACCCCAACTCGTCATTAATAGCCTCATTGAGTCCATGCCTCAAAGGTGTTCAACGTTGCTGGCCGCCCGTGGAAACCATACCCCCTACTGAAAATGATTTTCTTTGAAGAAAACACCTTTTCTTATTCTTTTTTTCTCATATGCACAAATTGTGTTTTTTTCCTTTTGTACACAAATGCGCTATAAAATGCATTTTTTTCTGCCAAACATGTGTAATTTATTCTCATATAACCTACTATGTCTGCCGACCATGTATCAATCAGCTAAAAAGTTTCCCAGATACAAAATCCACCTAAAACTGCAATATCCTTTAATTGTTTTGAGCAGTGTATTTTTCACTAGCCACTAAAAGGACTTTTAGATGTCGTCACAGTAAATAATCTCTCATGATAGGATGAGGGGTTTTTTCCGGGAGGTCGCAATAAAATCTGATACCAGCCTATTTTTCTCATGCTTGCAGGGAGGTCGGCTTGAACATAGACATTTTTCCTGCATTGCCTATTGACCTTGTTGTCTCCAAACCTTCAAGTAGTAAGATTGATAACGATTGAGCGAAACTTTTGTAATTGCCCGACCTCTTTGGGAACTTAGAAATATCATGAGATAAAATCCCATACACATAGAAATTTCCTATACCTTGTTATCAGGCTTCGCTAGCAGAGTTCTGGGTGAGATATAAAGAATGTCTCGCACAACCTTATACAATCCCCAGTACGACGACGCCACAACACTGCACAAATTGTGATACAACATATTTGCAAAATACCTTATGAAGACCCAATTTCACCTTGCTTCTCGGCCGCCAACTGAAGATGCAGCCAAACAACATTCATTCAGAGCTTTTCTTCATTTAAATATTTGGAAAGGAAGAGTGATGAATCCCACTGATTGGGGTTGGAAGTAATTCAGGCATGGTCTACTTCCAGTTACCGCGAACGTTGTAGCTGCCACGAGCTCCTAAACACTCTGTCGTGCAAAGGGCTGCAAATGTGGTTTATGTTCTTGTAGAAAGAACGGGGTTAAATGCTCAACTATATATTATCACTGTAAAGGGGTGTCGTGCACAAATACCACGGAGGAAGAAGACCCACAAACCGGATACGACGAAAAAGTAAATATGGACGTGGAGGCCTTCAATCTAGACGAAGAGGAAGAAGAATGGACAACTCAAGGTCCAGCAAAAAAAAAAAAAAAAAAAAAGCTCTAAGCTCGATTTTCCTGTATTTCTCTCAAGTAACTTGAGTTGATTTTATTTCCATTGTTTTTATACTAATTTTTTTAAATAAATTATTTTTCTTGATTTTCTACTATTATTATATTTTTCTTCGACATTTTATAAATACATAATTTTAAGTACACATACAATTCTTTCATTTTTCAATTACCTATCCGTTATATTCATCATTTCGTGGGATTTTCATAATATAATCATCTCAATATAATCATCATAATACAAGCATCTCAAAAAATAATTTGCTTACAAATGACAGAATTAAAATTAATTTGGGGAAATCGGTTGCATTTCAAGTGTAATCATCTGTCGAAAAGGTTGGTGAAAATCCCATATTCATGTAATTAAATTTTAAAGTTGTTAATTAAACAGTACCATTAGGCGATTTATGCAGTTATACTGTTTTGTAAGCGAAATGATTCATCTAACCGACAATTGGTACTCAAAACACGAATTTTATGAGTTTTTTTAGAAAAATTTGGAAAAATGTACTTTTTTGATTTATCATATCTCACTTATTATTGGTGATTTTTTTTAGTCTGTAGAATTCAATCGACGCAGAATTTTATACTCTACAATTTGTGATTAAGAATGTTTTCTGTAGAGTGAACGGTTTTTGAGTTATTTGTGAAATACTGAAAAAAGTCCGAAAATTTTGTATTTTTTGTGCTCTTACGTCTAAAGCTCACCAGGAAAAATGGGACAAACTTCAAATCCTTTCATTTGGATGTAAACAAAGTGATTAAAACAATTTTCAACTTACCGCGAAATTTCGGTTAGTAAAATCCTATTTTTACTGGCATATTAAACAAGCATTAGACTTTAGTACTGAATAAGTTACATTATTAGTAGTTTTGTTTCTTTTATTATGAGGTTTATATTTGTAAAATACATTTTAATCTTTAAAAGGCTTTTTCTCAAAATGACGTTTTTTGAACTTGCGCGCGTGATATTTCCAAAACCGTTCGAAGTAGAGCTTCAAAATTTTTACCCTACCTAAATGTGCATACAATTGTGAAAATAGACTAGAATTATGCAGCTATGTTTAGTATGAAAAAAATTATAAGGTTCATAATATGTAAAAACTCACGATTTTTCAATTTTTTATAATTAAAACCTAATTTCTCCGTATCTAATTAACCATTTATAAACATTTTTGTTCAAATTATAGCCCAAAGTGTTATATTTAATTTAAGATAAAATTTATGTAAATCACATGAAATTTGCATGAGATATCTTGCGCGCAGTGAAATGTTATTCAACGTAAAAAAAATTAAATATCTTTTTGAAACCTACCCCTTGAATTTTTTTTCCATATTATACCCAAACTAAAAATTTTTAAACGTAGTTCAATATCATATAAAGCTATTCTGAAATTTTGGTGCTTCTAGAGAATTTACTATTTTGTCAAAAAAATGTAAAGCACATGACACAATTTCGCATTTTCTGCGACTTTTAAAAGTGTACTATCTCTTTAAAGGGTCTAAATTGCAAAACTCCATTGGCAAAACTCCACGACATTGAATCGGAGTCATTTCTAAAAGAAAACGTGCGTTTTCCTTTTCATACATGAATTTAAAGCATTTTATTTGCGACTGCGTGAGAATGAGTAATTTTCCCCATAAGTCTCAGAATTCTTTCTGTAATCTGACATTTAGAAGGATTTTTTTTCGACCACCCTAAGTTGTGACTTTCGCTACATTTTATGAAAGTCTAAAGCTATAATATAAATTGCATTTTTTTTTAACATAATTTAATTTAACCTAGGAAAATGCTTAATACGTATTCAATTTATATCCCTGCAAATTTTTCATGGTCAGACAGAAATGTTTTGAAATATTAACTTACGGTTCTTGTCAAAAAAAAGACGAAAGGACTCCGTGGTAAAAGTGATGTTGCGTTTAGCAGTATATGTGTTTTTTTATCCTTCATACTGAACATTTATTGATAATTGTCATAAAAAATGACGTAATTTTCACTTATTTCGGTTTTCACATGTGCTGACATTGATATGTAAAGTTGAAAGAACATTAAAAATTAAATTGCAGTTGATCTAACAATGTAACAGGAATAAGTTGTTTAAGTCTGGCCAAATTCTTTCCTGATGTTACTAAAACTTTTGGATGCTGTCACAAAACCTATATTTTAGGTCGATTAAAAGAAAATATTTCTCATCAAATAAGAAAAAAAAATCTTCAATAATAGATAAATTTCGCTAGAGATTTGAAACAAGTATCCGTTATAAAGCAGAAACGTGCGCATCAGTAACGGTGAAGATGATACTGGCAACAATGCGATTAAATCTATGTTACAGCAATGGAGTCCTCCAAACCATAAACAATAAAAAAAAATCACCAAACACTCACAAAAATATACCAGTTGAACCCGATATATATCGAATTTATCAGCACTTGCGAGTTTGTAGACATACATGCACTCGCGCGAACGTTCGCACGCGCATAAACGCGCACGTGCCAAATTTGGCACCAAAAGTCACCAAAAAAGAAGGCGAATTTTTGCTACCATACCAATTAAGAGAAATTCTAACTGTAATACATTAAAAATATACGTATTTGGGCTTTATGGCCAAAGATTGGCGAAGGTATGTTATGCTAATATTAAAATATATATATTTTTTTATACACTGTCAAAAAACTCAGAAGCGTTTCAGCACAAGGTGGAAAGGTTTCCGTAAATTTATAGTAAACTTTGTATTCTCCTCAGTTCCTTGTTATTTCGAAATCGTTACACGTATTTTCGAAAAAATATTCAAAGTGGTGAATACTCTAAAGAAGTCAGAAACGTTACATTCCATTGCGGTAAAGTTTCCGAATAGGTAGTGTAAAATGTTGGTTACTGAAAAATTCAGAAATGTTACACTCATTCCGTGTAAAGTTAAAAAATGGAATTCGAAATGAAGTAATATTTGCGCATGCTCATCTACTCCGACCTACTGCACATGTCATTATCACGTGATTTGTATTGTTCTTGAGAAGAAAGACATAGCTTAACCCTTTAACGGGCGGTGTCCACAAAAAAGAACACCTAATTTTAATTCCAAAACTGACAAACGGCACCAAGAATATTTAATTAAAATTTTCCTTTTGTTAAGTACCGGAAAATAAGCAAGTTTATATTTTCTAAAGAATTCGTTTGTAATTTCTGGTGTCAGTCCATTATTTCATCATTTTACAAACAGACTTACTCCGCGCCGGAAAGGGTTAAAACATATGCAAATGCAACGTATTTGGATGAGCAGTAAGTATTCTGTTTTATAATTTATTTTATTTTAGAGAATGATATGCTTTTCAAAAAATAATTAATATTATCCGATTCAATTTTATTGCATATTAATATTAAATTTGCAGTTAATCTTTTGTTGTACATACAAAGTTAAATAACTCGTACGATAGTTTCTTTTACTCTTGTTCCATGAATCTATAATAAATATTAGATATTTGATTGATGAATAATAATGTAGTACTAGTATTAATGAAGTACATAAACAACCGTTTATACGTCTTTAACATATCTTTTCGTTTTGAGATTGGTTCCGATTCATAACTTTTCTAATGATGAAATGTATCGTTTATATGACAGAACAAATTCCTAATTTCACTTATACTATCCGTTTTTCCTTCATTTTTTATGAATCAGTTATTTATAAATAAATATAATTGAAAATTGATTTATAAATCTATAAATAATTCTTTTTTTAAAATCCGGTCTCGTGAATTCCATTCTGTAAAGAGATACATATACATTATGAAAATGCTTTATTTCCCAAAATAGATGTATTATTTTTAATACCTGTAAATAAATATATCTTTTAATCTTGTAAGTAGAGATATTATGTCAAAAGATTTCGTATCTGTAAATAATTATTTTTTTTCATGAACTGTACAATTATAAAAAGATCTATATTTTCTCAGGTTATCTCAGCACTTCTCAAGTTATACGAATAAAATAATACCTTTAAATGAATATATTTAGAAGCATGATAATTGTAAAACACTATATTAAAAATATTTACAAATAGACAAAATTTTTTTAACAATATATATATTTATAAGTGTACAATTCGTGAAAATAAAATAATTACCACAGATATAAAATATTTTAGAATAGTATATCTATTTACAAGAAAAAAAAATTGAAAGGTATTACTAAAATCTATCTATTTATAAGTGTAGGGAAATTAAACATTTTCATTATGTATCTATTTAGAGGAAGGAACTCATGAGGCTGCATTTAATAAAAGAATTATTTATAGATGTATAAATCAAATTTTCAACGTTATTTATTTACAAATATCTGATTCAAAAAACTGAGTGAAAAACGTATAGTATAAGTGAAATTAGGAATGTGTTCTGTCATATAAAGGATACATTTCATCATTAGAAAAGTTGTGAATCTGAACCAATCTCAAAACGAAAAGATGATAAAGACGTATAAACGGTGCTATCTGTACTTTATTAATACTAGTACTTTAATGTTATTCATCAATCAAATATTTAATATTTATTATAGAATCATGGAACATGAATATAAAGAAACTATCGAACGATTTATTTAACTTTGTATGTATAACAAAAGATTAACTGAAAATTTAATATTAATATGCAATAAAATTGAATTGGATAATATTAACTCTTTTAAAAAAAGGTGTATCGTTCTCTTAAATAATAAAAATAATCCTATATAAATAAAAGAAATTATGATACAGATATACACGGAATTTCCGAAATATACGGAAATGTTACTAAATACTTTTTCGAAATACACGGAAAAGTTACTATATACTTTTCCGAAATATACAGAAACGTTACCAAATATTTTCCGAAATATACGGAAACATAAGAGAACCGATGGGCTACATTGTTGCCCCACCAGATAGAAAAACGTTTCCGAGTTTTTTTTAACAGTGTACTTAACAGTTTAACGATTGCATTTTTACTATAAGAAATGGTGGCATGGGCAACAAATCTCAAAATAAGCGTGAGTACTCCTGACAATCTCTAAAAATGAAATGTTAAAAATTTTAATTTTAGAAAACACATAACATTCATTTTTGTTTTTCATTTATTCATTGCATAACAGCTCACTTCAAACATATGGCGTTGAAAACGGACTAATAATCCGGGAAGCAGCGTCACATTTTCACAACCAATTTTAGCGCCGATTATTTTGGTATGTTTTAGATGATACAGATAACAAAACTGCCAATCAGCTGGCGCACCCGCGGGGGTTGTTGCCCAAGCAACATGCGCAATTTTTTTTTAAAATTCTGTGCTGTAAATACTGAAATTATGAGATATTTAGAAACGAAGATGCGACTGGTGAAAGAAAATACCTAGTGCAAAAATCTTGTAAAAAAATCTGTAAAACTTAATTTTAAGAAATTAAAATCTAATTTTCTAAAAAATCTCTTCGGGAGGTTCTTTTGTACACCTTGGCGTATCTCCATGCTCAATGTCGTAGCGCTGACCTTATCCATCACCGTGAGAGTCTACAGTCAGACAGACACACGCACGCAAACTCTTTGTTTTATTAATATAGATATTCACGCTTGTGCTAGCTTTGTGTTTTAATCGCCTTCCAAGAATACAATTAGGTTAGGAGGTTCTACAATTCGTTTTATGTGTGGCCACGCATAACATTTATATGGATGCACACATGAGTATTTGAAAGGAAAAAATGGACCAAAGTCAGAAAACAAAACCTCTCGTAATACTGAATGTTTGTTTATTTTAAATAGCTAAATAATCATTGTACCATATGGCAACTACGAATGTTTCTTCACACATTTTCTGGTTTTGTAGTAGTAGTTGTAATGTATTCAGTAAGTAGATCACACGTTTCTTTTCTACTTTTTTTTTCAAAAATTACTACCATGAATTATAGTTGTTATTTTAGCAACATTGTACACTGTTGCTGAAATTTTGGAAATATTTTTCTATATAAATATATACACAATTTTCAGAACAACTATTAAATTTTTTAGATGCAGATCAAAATTTTAATGAACTTTTTTAATTGAATAATTTAATCTAGAATATTTTTGTTTATGTGAGCTCTTATGCAACCTATATGTGTTATATGGTAGTTCTCTGTTTAGAAATTTACGAAACTCCAAATGCCAATGTGGCGGTGCACCATCTTGTTGAAAAGTGAAATTTTGCATATCTTCTTTCAACTGAGGGAAAAGCCAAATTTCCACCATATCGAGGTAGGTAATACCATTCACTGATTGTTCGGCAAACAAGAACGGTCCGTAAACCTGTGATAAAGATACAATGTTACAAACTAAAAATTTAACTTTTTTTCTTTACAATAACATTAATTATAATTTCCTGTTTGTAATTATGGAAAATATTAAATTTTGTAATCGGATGATTCTTTCCTGATAACCCTGTATATTGCTGTCGAAATGTAGATGTGTTTTTTCTTCGTTTTTCTCGAGTTTTGGAAAATTTGAATTCGAATATTCGATTTGCTTTCAGAATGAATTTTCACTAAATACATATTTATTCAAAATACTGCTTTTTGTACTAAATATGACAATAAAGTTCAGGGAATGTGTTCATAAACAAAAGATTCTTACGTAATTCATAAAAAATGCTTTATCTTCCTTTGATCTAATGTCTGTCGTTTGCAATGCATTTTTAACTCCGATAGTGAAGTTTCTGAAAACTGCGGACAAAACCCCTTTTAACTGACTTCCAAAACGAAGGAGGTTATACAATTCGTTTGTATCTTTTTTTCCCGTATATTCATACATGTCCTTAATGGATGCTCCGATTTTCAAACTTGTCTCTTGTTGGAAAAGTCTTATTCTTCAGCTGATCCCGTTACAATATCATCAGAATCCAACAGCAATGTATTTGCCTGTCGGTCTGTCTGTCATCTTGTCCCTGTCCTTTTTTTACTTAAAAGCTTTAACTTTCGCACAAATTGACCAATCGTCAAAAATTTTTTAATATGATCTTAAGGTACATTGTATTACAAATAATTAGTAAAGTACATGGGTGCGGGAACAGAAAGAAGCCTGATAGAGAAACATTCGAGTTTTCTCGAAGATGGCCGAATGTGGCTGAGAAATTCAAAACCATGTGAGGAGCGTTCTCCATTACGATACCGAAAGAGGACTTTTCTGGCAATTTTCATGAATTGTGCAGTCGTTGTCAAAAGTGCATTCTAAACGCAGACTTTACTTCGAAAGAATATAACACATTTTTTTAATTGCTAAAAGGCATAAAAATCTTTATAAACGGTAAAATAAGTTTGATAAAACTTTTTACATGTTTCGGCTCCATCGGAGCCATTATCAAAACAAATAAGAATATTCTACAATTGCACGGTCTATGAAGTTAGTATTTAAAACACCATCATTTAAATTGTCATGTACTTTTCCAAATTACGCATGTTATTTTTTATTTTTACTTGGATGTTAATTTTCCATATTTGTAACCATGGAGTAACAAAAGCCACATTTTTGGTAAGTTAAATGATACTGCATTGTTGCATATTGTAATTTTACGTGTTACAATTAAATAATATATATAATTTAAATATATATATATATATATATTATTTTTATTGATAGAAATGTCTTATTCTGCAATTGATCCCGTTACAATATCATCAGGATCCAACAACAACGTATTTGTCTATCTGTCTGTTATCTTGTCTTTTTTTAATTTAAAATCTTTTAACTTTCGTAAAAATTGACCAATCGACACTCAAATCTTATCATGCTGTTAAGGTACACAGCACTACAGATAATTAGTAAGGATTCGATAACTCAAGAATTTATATAATAAGGAATATAAAGCATTTTTCTTTATTTAGGTAAGAGACTTTTGTTTATGAACACATTAACCTAACTTTATTGTCATTCATTGTAATATAAAATTAGAAAAAATATGTAATACATTTTGATCTGACCTGTATATCCTGGTATAGTTTTTAAAGGAGAAAAATCAGCAGGCGACCACTGAGTTGCAGCACTAAATTTCTTTTTTCTGTGGGCTTCTTGGTCACTCCATTGGGTTGCAGCACTTCGTAACCCTTCTCTCTCCTCATCTTTTCCCCAAGTTTCCTCAATCGTGCACTGAATAGAGGCATTTTTTAGAGGTTGTTCATGAACCGATTCTACTGTTTCCATTCCATGCTGCTGCGCTTGTAGCTTAGCATCTCCATCGGTCCACTGAACTTTACGTTGCTGTAATTGCGGTTCTTCAACTTTTGATAATTTTTTATGTACACCATTTTGTTCAATACAACTTTCAGATCTAGCTTCTCGAAAGGATAGCTGACAAGGTGTTAATTTCTCAACTTTTTCTTCTTTCTTTAAGTTTGGATGCTGAGATTTCTGAAAAAAATATAACTTAAATTTAAAAACGCTAAAAACAGACATTTTTGAGTAAAACGTTATATTATTTTCTTCGAAAAAGAAATAGAGAAGAAGCATTAGGAAAAAGAAAATAAAAATTGGTATGAAGCTGTTGCGTAACAAATTAAATTGTACTTTTTAAATAAAATTTTACTCTATTCTCTTTTTATGTGCATGTGTGTAGTCAGGATTTAATTCTACAAAAGACGAGTAAAACAGTTGTTTTACAAAATAAATAATTAAATTAATAAATAAAATATGATTTTGTTGTAACAAAAATGATTAAATTATAAATAATTTTAATTGGTACTTGGTAAATATAACACTGTATACACTTTATATCTACCTATCTTTGAAAAAATTGGAGATTTGGTCAGTTTTGTTTCTAGAACTTTTTTTTGTGTGTGTTTTGAATTCAAAGGCTTATATATATATATATAATCTTCTTGGTAGTCACCAGATCAAGATAGGCTGGTTTCTGCCGATTATCTAACTGCCATGTGATCAAGGTAAGCTCAAAAGCAGCTGAGATCGTTGGGGGTGCCGCGGCCTGTCTCTTTCGTTGGCTGCTATCACATTGACTAGAGAGAAATTGGAGCGAAACTCGAAATAAACTTTTGTTTCTTTCAACTTTAGCTCCAATTTTCCTCTAGTCTCTAATGAATGCGCTTGAAAAATAAGAAATTTGTATGACACAAAAATTAGAATTTTATTGTTTTTGCCTATTTTAATGAAACACTTGTAACTACTAAAAATTTTTTCAATAAATTGAGATGTTTCTGAATAATAGCTATTCCTTTTTAATGGACTTTTTCTGGGATGAAATTCAAAGTTACTTGTATCTGTTACAAATAAGAAAAAAATATCTTTCTTTTTAATACCCTAGAAAATAATAATTTTACAATGAACTAGAAGTTTTCTTTTGAATAATCTGGAAAATAAACGGCGATATTGTAGTTTTTAATTATTTTTATTTTTAATTCTACATCTTATCCATAATGGAGTTAAAAATGCAGTTAAGATTCATCAAAGTATAATAATTCTTTATAATACTAGCTTATATTATACAAGGATTTTTCCTTTTGGATATATATATAATTTAACTATTAAATCAATATAGGTTTTTTTACCTTATTTTAAATTAAAATAAACCCACACATAAAAATAATTTGAAAAAAACATTCGTAAAATTAAGTATTATTAAAGGATTTTAATGGATTAGAAAGGTCCATAATACGATGGACGTCTAGATTTTAAGTTTAAGATCTAATTCTTATTTTCCTTTTAGGTTGAGAATGTAACTCTGCGAATTGCTTCGAATTAATTCTTTAAGAATGAATTTCATTGTATTTTAAAAATGGTTAATTCAAAACTCACTTAAAATTTATTTAATGAAAATATAGCGTAATCTACGCATTTTACGTAATTGCTAATAAATTTTAAGCTTTATTAATTTGTGTTATACAGCCACAAAGAAACTTAAACGTAGCGTCGGAAAAATAAGCAATGTTTAGGAATCTTTACAGGTAATAAGAATAAAATAAACACATGGAGCTTTTGGTGATTTAAAATTATATTTAGATTGTTACTCAGAAATTTTCAAGGTAAAATATTGATATACTATTGCTTGGTAACCTCGAATCTGTTATAGAAACTTGAAGAAAGACATCTTTCTCGCGGCTTACAACAAGAAGTCTTGCAATAACGGAGAAAAAAAATATTGAAACATTTCTAAAATATGTTGAGTTTCTAGGTAACGTAGCCGTTTTTGAGAATAGAAAATTAAATTTGATAATAGTGACATTTTGATGAAAAGAGTCATTATTATTCACTCTCAAACTGTCGTGTATAAATACTTGTATAGAAACAAATTAAAAAGTTACGGTATATTATACACCCAGAAAAGGGAATTGATTAAAACTACAAAACATGTTTTGTTGAGTACGTTTTGGTTGTTTTAGCAAAATTCAAGTAAAATTGAACCATTTTACTTTAATTAACAAAACATTTTTTGCTGACGATACAAAAAAATTTTTGGAGTTGCAAAAAAATTTTTTTTTTGTTGATTTAAACAAAATTTCCATTGACCTATATTTAAACAAAAAGTTTTGTTGGGTCAACCAAATTTTTGTTGATTCAACAAAACTTTTTTCTGAGTGTAGGAATTATAGTTTTAGCTATTTGTCAAAAAAAAAGTTAATTGACAAAATGTTTTCCAAAATCGATATCAATTTTAAACAGGAACGAAAAATCATGCATCACGTATAGATTATGAACGATATGATATCATCACGTATAGATTATTTCCAGCGCTATCAAACTATTGGTAAAAAACTCCTCGGTTTCGGATTACGCCAATTGTTTTCGGACGGGTTATCGACGAAAACCGAGGTATCACTGTATAGTAATTTAAATTATACTCGCACCATATAGTATAGTGAAATATCACTTGAAAAACTAGCAACATATTTTAAAATGCATTTTCTACAAATCCTGTCCATAAAAGATAATTCATTCTGAATGAAAATAATTCTTTTGATTTTCCCTGTATATGTTCGATATAATTTATACACGCCATATAACGTACTAAGATACATAGATACGAGTGAAAACGCATAACGCAGCTGAAAGCCTACTTCTTACAATTATTGCTCATAGGCGATTACTTATCTAAATGTTTTTGTTTGGATATGTAAAAGAACATTAAATGCTACTTGTCCTATTGGGGAAGATGTTATCATGCACTTCAATAACGTGTATCAATTTTATAAATCTCACTTCATAGTATTACTCAGAGTAACGCAATCGAAAAATTTCCATGTCACTGAAAACGAAAACGAACAATAAATGTTACGCACATTATTTTTAATAGGAAACATGATGTAGTGTGTATCAACATTGTATATCGATTTCGTAATATTTGATGTAGTATAACATCATTATAATGTACTTAAAAAAATTTTGTCCATACACTATCATGTATCCGAATTATTTTGAGTGTCCTTGTAAACGAACTATAAATGCTATATATACTTCATTTTCAGTAGGAAACATGTCATGGTAAACGTCAATAACATATATCAATTACGTAGAAGTCGAAGTAAATTTATGAGAGTTAGAGTGCGGGGAGATGGACGGACAGACAAAAAGACAGACAGATGAACCGAAGTCAAACACTTTTCAACTGTGTTAGAAAGTGATGAAAACGTGATTTTTGAAAAAAACGTGTTTAAAATTGGTAAACAAATAATCACCTATGTTTTTCTTGCAATATTGCAAAAAACGCTGTAATATTTCTTTCAGAGATATATGAATATCTTGGTTGTTTTAAAAATAAAATTTATTTTTTTATAATATTTTATAAAATTTAAATTGAATTTTTAAAAACCAAATACTTTGGTTTTTTTTTAGTAGTTTTTATAATAAGGTCAGCAATCTTAATTTTTCACATGTTTCTTTTCCTTTTTATAGTAAAGCTTTCATTTACAGTTATTAAGAGCATTGATTCAACAAAATGAGGAATAACTAAAGTAAAACGTCACAAAGGACACGAAACAGAAAATAATTAAAAGTTTGTCTTTATTTAAACAATAAAATAAATCAATAATATAGTATAGTTTTACTAAGTTATGGAAGTTATGAGGAAGATTTAAGAAAAAACTTGACTAGTTTTTCAGCTGGAGTCATTGAGATAATGACAAATTCTGGGCAAACTACTTTTGAGTAAATAGAAAAAGTAAGTTTAATTTATTGTTATTGCTACTTAGTTTAGTATTTAACCCTCTTTAAATAGTTTAGTATTTAATTCTGTGCAAAAATACAGCTTATACCAGAGTGCCAACAGGAAAATTAAAAAGTAAATATTGATTTTTGATCTTTTTCCAGTCTATTTTGTAGAAAATACTATGTCCTAAAAAAATATTACAATTTCGCTAATCGTTGATAAAATAATAACAAAAAAAATACATTTGGATATTGGAAAATTGATTTTCTGGGTATATTTCTTAATAGAAAATGTCAATTTTGATTTTTTAGAGACTAAGTTTGGAATTTGCTAGTGTTTGTATCTGCTTGGAACATTATGAGATGTATGTTTAAGATAATCCGGACACAAATAGCCTGCGGGCAAAAACAGACTTTTTTTTATATATATAAACGTATATATATCTTTTTTACTTTTTTTATATATATAAAAAATTACATTATAGATCTTAGAATAAAATGGATCAAACTACATGTAAGTACAATAATTAGATCGAAATAATCTGAAAATACCATTTACCTAAGTAGTAGTTGATAAATTTTTAAACGTTTTCCCAAAATAAAATATTATATAAAATATTTATTTATAAATATATTTAAAACAAGTTACTCCAATTTAACAATTAATATATGAATATTAACTGACAAAATAATCATTTCAATATACTTGATTTATACCTCCATTAATTACTTTCTCGAATATTTAAAATCCTTAAAATAGTTAACTATTTTGTTGAATAGTTAATTTACAGTTGTAAAAAGCAAATTGTAACAAATATTTATTGTAAATTATCGGATTATAAATTTTTATGAAAAGATTAATGCAATTTCAATAATATTTTAAACAAAAATCACTTAAAATCGAAAAAAAAGGAGATAAATAATATTGTATGCTTATACAGCCAGCCTTTACAAAACGCGGTCACACTTTACTTGTCGAATGCTTCCCGAAGGATTTATCTGTAACACATACTCAAAATTGTTTTTCAAAATTTAATTGTTGCATAAATGAGAATTTATAAAAGTGAAAAGAACCTTTTCATTTATTTAAAATATTTGAATTTGAAAATAGAAGAAATCAATAAAATGCTCTTTCCTCTGAAATCATCCCTCTTGATAACGTTTATGAATATTGTTACTATCTTTCACCAAGCTTATAAATATTTTCTGTATTTAGCGATTGAGCATTGACAATGAGATGGAAAGAAATGTTGTTTTTTAGCGCTCTATTTTTCAATAATAGTTTAAGGAGTTTAGTTTAGGTAGTTATTGTTATGGTTAAGGCTGCTCTTCAGTAAACTTCCCGATTCTCCTCGCTAATGTTATTCTTATGGGCATAGGATGCATTCGTATTTTTAAAATATCTCCTCGGTAAATTAATATTTTTTACTTCTGTTTTCTTTGTACTATTCTTAAAGAATGTCTCTTTTTTTCTTAGTTGTCAATTTTTTTCTAAAATATATACTTAATTTTATATGAAACGTTAAAATTTTATTCAGTTTCGATGAGATTTTAACGCATAAAAATATAAATTAAGCACATAATTTAGAAATATTTTGATAACTAAGAAAAAAGGAGACATTCTTTAAGAACAGTACAAAGAAAACAGAAGTTAAAAATATTAATTTTCCGAGGAGATATTTTAAAAATACGAATGCATCCTACGCCCATAGGAATAACATTAGCGAGGGGAATCGGGAAGTTTACTGAAGAGCAGCCTTAAGGAGTAATTGTAAAGGAGTTTTATTAAAATTCAGAACGTTATTTTGATGAGTTAAAGGAAGTTTTTTAGTATTGCATGATTGATGTTTGTAGATTGAAGCACATTTGTCACGTACAAACTCGTCATGGTTTGTGAAGTTCATAGTTTGGAAAGAAACGGCCAACATGCTTTTAATATTTCTAGTCCTAAATTCGTCATTCTCAATATTCCTAAATTTGTCCCCGTCAAATCTTAGATCAAATTGTCAACCGAAATTGACCAGTTCAAAAAATATCGGCGCAATTTCTACAATCCAACTTACTACCTCTGTTAGAGCTGACACTTATTTTTTCTTGGACAGGATCGACCCACAAGGAGTCGCTTAAAATATCTCAAGAGATAAAACAACAATTTGAAAATCACCTGTCTGTTTTCCGGATGTTTTCTACTTCAAATAAGGCTGATTTCTAAATATTTAGTAAGGGGGTGGAATTAAGAACCCTTCTTCAAAATTCAAAATATTGAGTTACTTTCATTTCTGTTTACTCAGAGGACAATTAATTCTACCCAGTCACCATACTAGCTACTGTTAGTAAGGAACAGAGCTGCTTAAATTGACTTTTTGACATTTTTATCTCTATCCTAATTTTCAAAATTACAAAGTTTTCTCAGTGGTAAAATATATGGACATTTTCCTTTAATTTTACGTAACTTTTATGATACTAAATAACTGATAAGCGATCTAGTTTTCACAGCATGGTCTTTTATGAATGATAATATGCTCCAAAAAGTTGTATGGTTTATTTATTTTTTATATCAGTATCATTAAAACATAATTTAATACATGATGTTTTCTTAACTGTTATGGTTTTTATTTTCACGATATTTAAAACTATTTATATATATATAATGATTTCTTAAAAGTACTTAGCTATTAATACTGTTCGTATGAATTTGCATCAAATATAATTATTTCCTTTATAAATTAAACAGAAATAACTTCATGTTCCTATTTATATATCTAATTCACAAATAAGGTTTTATAATTTTCATTTTACTAATGTTTTACGATTTAAAATCATAATCTTTTAAAATTACCCAATAAAATGAATTATTAAACTTTTTTAAATGACGCATGTCACTGCATCACTGGTTATTGTATTGGTTATGTATTACAATAAACAAAAAAATAATAAGGATTTGTTTATTAACCTTCAAAGACATGGACAGTTTGTAGTAACATAAAGACACGGGCGGCGCACTATATGCGCCATCGGTTTTTAAAGCCTAAATAACAATTTTTAGAGATAGTCTTGTTTAATGCAATATTCAGTAGTAGTATAAAAGTAATAAAGATGATTGTTAAAAAAAAAATAATAATTAGAATTAATATAACACGGACGATTTGTAGTAACATAAAGACACGGGTGGTGTACTTCATGCGCCAATGCCTTTTAAAGCCTAAATATCAAATTTTGATGCTAAAGAAGAATAGTATCTAATGTGTAGTAATAATATAAAAGTAATAAACATCACATTTATATAAAAAAATTAATTAAGAAAGAAATAGAATATATTACATAAATGCGAAAACGGCATATTTCGTACACCAGAGGTGGCTTATTAATAAAAATAATGAAACAGAGCAGAAAAATTGCGAACATTGATTATTAAAAGGACTTAGGGAAGAAGGTAAATGAAGAGCAAAAGTTAATCACGTAATTATTTTAGAATTCACAACTGTTTTTTCACTAGGTGACGCACTCAGTACGCCGCCCGTGTCTTTAAAGATTAATATGACAGCTTTTATTAACTACTTTTTGTACACAATTTATCGCATGCCCTTTAAAGAAACCGTTAATGCACATGTATTTTTCCGTAATTACATCAGTTAATAATTGAAAAGTATCCGTTTTGATTTGCACATTTTCCCTAAAATCTCTGAAACGTCACAATTTTAAGCTAAAAATTTCCTGAAATCCTCCAAACTAAATTTCATTTCCGTCAAATCACGGGTTTTTTCCTAGTAAGTATGCTACCAGCAATGCACCGTTTCTTAACCCTAGGACTGTACACTATCTGTACATAACGAGAACTGCACTCTGGGGTTTAGTACACTTCAAGATTTTAAATAATTGCTGTTTGAATATTTTTTGTCATTTTTAGATGTTTTTAATCACATGTAACAACCATGATAAAATTTATTACATACTTATATTACATAAAATGTTAGTTTTCTTTTCTAAAAAATGCAATCGAAAAGAACGGCAACTGTGCTGCCAGTACATTTTATATTTTTTGACAAAATATTTTTAAGAGTGTAAATTGTAACTAAAGGGTTATTCATGAAATGAAAAGAAATTTCAAAATTATACTTACAAATAGGCGACATTCATCGTATCCATAAGTATGACCAAATAAGTACTTTAATCCTGGAACATAACCAGCATATCTAAAAGTATACAAAATGGTCGTATGAATTTTAACTGATTTAGATAAGTAAAAGGTTTGAATTAAACTATATATCCACTTTCGAATAAATTTCTAATACATATACATTTGGTCAATTCCTTTTGTTGATGTTCAGGAAACTTTGGATATATATCAGTAATAAAATTTCAGTGCTTCAGTGCAGCATATAATAAATAGTAATAAAAGAAACGACTTATTTTCTTTTAAAATATTATAACATTCTTAATTAAAAAAATAAGTAATTTAATATGTATTAAAATCTATATACCTATCTATTTTTATAATACAACAACTTAATCTAATAAAAGTGCTTTGAAAATTCTATTAACTAAAAAATAAAGAAAACTGATTCCATTTTCAGTACATACTATCATTCAAGTATTAATATTTGAGCAATCCGGAAGGGCTGTCATGATTGATGCATCATTTTTTTCTCTAGATAATGTATCATATGATAACTCATTACAGTTTAAAATAATAACACTGTATTCCATTTATCAGAAGGACATAAATGAAGAAAAAGATATACCTGCAAGGAAATAAGGGGTATCTTCCAGTTTTGATATTAAAAAATAAATAAAATTGAGCTCTTCTAGTTTAGAATACATAAATATGCAAGCATGTGTAGCTGTTGTTACAAAAGTACCACTGAAGCATAAACTGATAGTTTCGCTGATTTAAGGTTGCTCTTCAATGTTACCTGGGAAACGTTTGGCAACATTCCTAAAACCTTGATCGCAGGGTGGAGTTTTCTGCTTATTTAATAGCCTAGGGTCTGACAAAATGTTACATGTATGATAGAATTTCATTTTTCTCTCGGTGATCCATATTCGAGTAGAAAGATTTTTTTTTTCTCATTTGTCCCACCTATGGGGTTATATAGTGGGAAGATAAAAAATAGGCAAGAAGTTGGCTATCGGGTCACCCGGAAATATTTTATTTAATTTAAGATGTGTTTATTTTTTTTTTACAAAGAAAACTATTTAATTCATTTCTAACCATTTAATAAGCAAAAGGGAAAATATTCATTTGAAATGGAATAGTCTAACGATTCTTGATAATGTGAGAATGTCTAGCGTTTTGAAGTTTTAATGTTTGTTATAAAGTACGTAAAAAAATTATCTTTTATTCCCATCTGCATATAAATTAGCGATTTTAGTACATGAATAATAATATTTTTTGCTCGAATATATATACTGACCAGCATTCGCAATATTTTTTGACAATTACCACGAAAAGAAGAAAGTTCTTCTTTTAGTTCGGAATTCAGAACGATAATGCATAGGGTTAAATGAAAATAAACAAATTGAGAAAATTAATGTACAATTGCTAAATTAAAATTGAAATGTAACAGAGTCTTGATTATTTGTATCTTTTTTGTTGATCTTAGAATATTTAAATTATAAGAACATCATATTTATCATGTATTATATTTAAAAAGTTACAATATTTATATTATAGAGAAATATTATAATACGCCCAATGTAGCTTTTATGAGAATCGCTGATGACTTAAAATCTTCAGGTCATTTTCCAAATAAATTGGATAGTTTTTTATATCTGTAGCGCAAACTCATCATACTTCGAACTTTTAATCTGGTATTTAAAAAATCAGTTATATTTAGAAAACATTCCTTTTACCGATTCACTTTACAATGTAAACACTCAATTCAGAAAACGCATTTTAATATAGGTACGGAAGCAGTTACCAGTACTGCTAGATGAAAATGTTCCCATTCATAACCAAATTAACTTATAATTTGACGCAGAACATATGTATATTTATGTCGCTCTTGGATATATTTCAGCTTATAAAGGAAATATAAAATGAAGTGAGTAGTCGTTTCTGAATATTTTTATGGTATTTTTACTCCTTAAATGTATGTTTTAATAACTATTCACTAATGCGACCATTGGTTCTTTTATGAAGAATTAAAAAAATTAAATGCAGAATAAATGATCAAACTTCAGGAATCTAGAAGGAGACGAGTTTCACCATATCATGACTTATAAACTAATTAGTTGAATTACAGACAATACTTTTAAGAGTTTGAAAAATATTCTTTGTAATTTCAACATTTACTAATAAATTCCACATGCTTTATTTGAAAGAAGACTGCCACAATACGAAAAACTAGAATTTTACAAGAGAAACGTTAGCTGAAAGATAACAAGACACAGGGTACAATGCAAGACTGCTCTCCAGTGGTAAATATTGACACCGAAATTGTGATATTATGCGCAATTTGAAATATTCAATGTAATATACATGATTTGCAGTATTCTAATAAAAAAAAAGGGAGAGGGGGAGCATTCTCGGATAATGTTAAATTTTTTGTCCTTGACTAAGAAATGGGAATTAAGGAAGTCAACCGTGAATGTTTAATTTTTTTGTCAAATTTTTATTTGCAAGCGCTAGCAAAGACTACATTGGGCACTAGTTAAAAAAAATAATTACAAAAAATGAAAGTTGTGAATTTTATTACCAAGGCTTGTCCCAAACTTCACATTTATTAATTGATAATTTATTTTTAAGAATTGGAAAGCTTTAGAGAGTAATGATCATCTGATCATATTTCATTTCTCTATTTTTTATATATACAGTACTTTAGACATTACAGAAAATATTTCTATTAATTATCCTTATTTAAAGTTATTTCCAAGTTACAAAGTAGTTTTTCATTCAGCTCGCCATTAGATGGCGTTTTCATATTGATAATGTTAGAGAACCTACAACTTACTAAGTTGTAGATTCTCTAGAGAACGTTCTTAGATTGTACAATTCTACAAGTTCTTACAAGCAGTAATGCCCGTTTTTTTTTTTTTTTTGTTGTTGTTAAAGTTATTGGAAGGGATGCGCCAAAATTAACGTTATTTATAAAAACAATGTTACGTGTTTGATTCTAATGACATTAAAATTACATCCAAACATCGCTCATATTAATTTTTTTCTCCCTTACTGTATTGAAATTGCTACATTACACTCGTGCATTAATAGTCTGAGGATGTATATTCCTCATTCTTATTGTTATTCTTATAGTTTCGTGATGGGTACTATTTGCCTGAAAGTTAGAACACTCCAGTAATACACATCTATAAGGAAAGGTGAATAAATTTTTAACAATTATGTTGGTACTGCTTCAATTTGTTCCTCCTGTTCCAAAACGTTAGTCAGCGTATTTATTATGCGTCATTACCAAGTTTATTATTGCTGAAGTTCATGTTTAATAATTTAACTTTGTTGAATGAAATATTTAAAAAAATACTGCTTTCAGAATAATTATATCATGATATTTTAATTGTTTTTAGTTTAACCCTAAAATAGGCTTAACATTAAGAATGTCATTACCATCGTTTTAGGGTTATGGTAATAACGTTCCATGGACATAGTAATGACAATTTTAGACGTTTTTAAAAATTCATTACTATTCCTTAGCTAAAATTGCCATCAATTTATTATACGGAGTAATTTTACCTAAAAATCGGGAAATTTATTTATTTATTTTCTTGCAAGACAAAATTTGCGATTCTCGGAGAATTTCATAAAATTTTAGAAACACGCTTTATGAAATTGCACTCGCGCAAAAAAATGTCTGGATAAAGAGATTTCGTTTTATATTACAAAAACTGTAAGCGAAATCCAAAATCAAGAAAAATAATGACAAAGATTGCGCCAAAATTAACGTTATTTATAAAAACAATGTTACGTGTTTGATTCTAATGACATTAAAATTACATCCAAACATCGCTCATATTAATTTTTTTCTCCCTTACTGTATTGAAATTGCTACATTACACTCGTGCATTAATAGTCTGAGGATGTATATTCCTCATTCTTATTGTTATTCTTATAGTTTCGCGATGGGTACTATTTGCCTGAAAGTTAGAACACTCCAGTAATACACATCTATAAGGAAAGGTGAATAAATTTTTAACAATTATGTTTGCAAAATTCCAATCACTCACTCTCAAAACTCACTGTTCTATTAGCAGCACATGACATAACTTCCAACAGATTCTTATAAATTTATTAAACTTTGTTTTTTGTTTATCAAACAGCTTCTTTCAATTATTTAATATGAAGAAGAAGTTTTTTCACTATAACAAAAAAATTCGGATAGTATGCATAATTTTCATTCACATCGGTGCTCACACTAATTGCTTTCCAAATAAAAAATGCAAAAAAATATTTTCGTCATTTAAATAGATGAAAAATTTAAAAGTCCATCTGAGATCTAAGCTCCAAGGGCACACTTGGAAAAATGAAAATTATCGCATTTGTATGTTTTTGAATAAAAATTTAAAGTGGAAATTTTGAAAGAAGAAAACATGCTTTTCGTTGAACATATTTTTTCGCTGACATGTTTGTAATGAAAATATCCTCATCATTCTGTAAGACCGAAGGAACAAAGTACACATATACACAGGGTGAAATATGTTATCTATCGTCGAGCTTTAATTTCTCAACCGTTAGTCGTAGACATATAGTTCCAATTACAAAAACGTTTAAAATGAGGTAAATATTCATGTTGTGGCATTGTTTAAAGTAAAAAATCAATTTTATAAAAATTACGAAATCTAAATTTTTATACGGTCCCTCAATCCCTATAGTTATATTTAGTAAAAGTTTACACATATCATAACAGATATAACACAAAAAGTTTGAAAACCATCTTTAGCCGGTATCACCAAATCGGGTATCACCAAAGAGTCTAAAAAGTCACCAAAGAGTATTTTATCTAAAAATTTGAGATGACTTTTAGGGGTCGAACAACATTCAAAAGTCAAAGTAGGTAGAATCGACACCTGGAAAATAAAACATTCTCACTAAGAACTAGATAAATTGCAACGGAATGCAAACGACCAGCCGAGCTATAACGAGCAGGAAAATCGGGATTATGCAAATTACAACAGTACCGCAGCGCCACACGTTCGGGATAAAACCCGAGCCATCTAGTAGTGGACATGCTAGTCAGTGCTGAGATCGCAATGGCAGGCTACACATACACGCAATATGCCAAAATGATACTTATTTATGGTGAATGTGAAAGGAGTGCCAGAGCGGCTGCGAGGATTTATTCAGAATGTTTCCCTAGGGATCGACAGCCGAGGCATGAAACTATAACTGATGCATTGCACCGTCTAAGAGAGACCAGCTCTGTTGCACCACGACCCAGAACAAGTAGACGGGCAAGATGTAATGTTCGAGAGACACTGGAGAGATGCTGGCATTCGCCCTTTTAAATCTGCAACTGAGCACGGCAGAAATAAGAGAGGCATGTGGATACACGCGTCAGCACATCCGGCATTTGTTACATGCAGAGGGTGCGCATCCATACCGTCCAACGCTGGTGCAAGCATTGATGCTGGGTGACAACGCACGACGATTTGATTATTGTAATTTCAAGCTCAACACCATAGAGGGAAGTCTGTCGCTACTTTGTGACATTCTGTGGACAGATGAGTGAACGTGTACAATATGCATTACTGATCTGTGGAACCCCCCTCCCCCCCCACACATCGCCCGCACAGTACGACACCAGTTACGTTGGTCATCGAATGTGTGGTGCGGTATATAGGGAACCCAGATTGTTGGATCCATCTTCTACGATGGGACCTTAACGGACGATCGTTACCTACACCTGCTACAAAACACGGTACGTGACTGGTATGAAGAGCTGTCTCTCTGGTATACATGCCGGGCGGGCGTGGTTTCAACATGATGGGGCTCCTCTGCATAAAGCATCAAACGTCCGTGCGTATCTGGCCACCGAATTCGTTATTCTATGTGACTGAGCCTACTTCTCTGTAAATAGAATTTAAAATATCATCTGACTACCACCATTCATTGTGAACTTTAAATCATAAACTCTGATGAACTTATCTTGTTCATGACAATCAAAAGTGTAAATAGGACTTAAACAATCATGTAACTAGCACCATCCAATGCTAAATCATAAACTCACAAAAACTCGGCCTAATGTGAACCTATTGTAATTTAATTATGCAAAAGCCTAATGGCCTCATTTGTAAATCTCTCTTTTTTTAATAAACCTGTTGAGCAGGGCTTGTAGCGCTTAAGCCATATGGTAGGCCTTCCTGCTTGGTTGAATTGAATTGAATTGAATTGAATTGATCTGAAGCAGTGCAGAATTCTTGCTTGTCGCACAGTTACACCTGCTATGCTCCAACGTGTCCAGGACTCAGTACTGTCACGCATTCAATTGTGTATTGCCACTAATGGCGAACACTTTGAACATCTCTAGTAGATTCCGGCGTTTGATGTATTCATTTGTTATAGTTGGCCGTTTTCTGATATGATAATAAATTGATATTTATTTTTCTGTTTAATTTCCATATTTCATTCTTCGCTTTGCATACGACCCCTAAAAGTCAGTTCAAATTTTTAGGTGAAATAACCCTCTTTGGTGATACTCCGATTTGGCGATACCGCCTAAAGGTGGTTTCGCCGTAAAAAGGACATTCCGCCCTGATTTCGATCTCGAATTACTTTAATTCAATTTTTCACTGATCCTTTAATGAAAGAGAAAATCATGTACAAAAATCTCAAACTTTAAAATTTAATAACTGTGTCAATTTTTGTACTACAGAAGTCAAACTTTTTATGCTTTATCTGTTATGATATGTGTAAACTTTTACTAAATACTATAACTATAGAGATTGGGGGACCGTATAAAAAATTAGATTTCGTAATTTTTATAAAATTGATTTTTTTTACTTTAAACAATGCCACAACATGAATATTTACTTCATTTGAAACGTTTTTGTAATTGAAACTATATGTCTACGACCAACGGTTGAGAAATTAAAGGTCGGCGGTAGATAACATATTGCACCCTGTATATGTAATGATGTTGCTTTGGTTAAATTTAACTTTGCATGTGCGATATCATTTTGTCTCAAGTTACTCAAAAAGTTATAAAATCGAAAACAACCATTATTGTAAGATTTTAGCGTATCATTCTGTCAATGATATTCTAAATGTTTGCTTCTACATAACAATGCTTCAGAATACAAATTACAAAAATAAATTAGTATAAATTATTGCAATTCTTTAGATTTCTGACATTTTCACCAAAATATGAAATTAAAATACAAATTTTGTAAATTAATCATAAAGTATAACATTAGCAAGATAAATGAAATAACACTTTTAAATGCCGTAGATCTTCTTTCTAGCATACATAATACGATTAAAAATAATTGGAGTGCTTTGGACTTAAGCCAAACATTTTTTTAAAAGTAAACCAAGGATAGAGTAATGAATTTGGAAATTAGTAATTGGTTGTTTGAAAAAATGTTATATTTCGTTAAAGCATTTAATTTAGGATTCAGGTGAAAGATTTTTTAAACTTATATTTAATTCTAAATTCCTCAATCTATTTTTTATCGTATGGCGAGCATTTATAATACGTTTAAATTGTTTCATAAAAAATCATTATTTAGATTAAATGAAATGATTAATGAAATGAGACTGAATCAAATAATTGCCGTGTAAATTTCTGAAAAGTCAAATTCCAGTAAAGTTATAGATAGCAGGATTATTGAAATATTGTAAAGTTTATTCTACATTATGGTTTATAAATAACATCGTAAAACGCAAAAACAAATGCCTATATTGCCAATCCAATATTTTAGTTTCAGTTACAGTTTATTATTTAAAAAAATATGTTGTATGCTTTATAGCAATAATTATTTATTTACAGAATAATATTGCTGAAAACACCTTTCAATATTATAAACTTACATTCTGAAAATAAAATGTTTGGATATATGTTATCTTAAATACAGAACATAACACATGGACAGATAAGTTCCCGGTCTAATAAAGAAAACACAACTTTTTAACATAACTTTACAACTTTATAACTTTAATAATAAATAATAATAATTTAATAATAATAATAATAATTTAATAATAATAATAATTTAATAATAATAATAATTTAACAATAATAATTTAATAAATAAATAATAATAATTTAATAATAATAATAATAATTTATTAATAATAATAATTTAATAATAATAATAATTTAATAATAATAATAATAATTTAACAATAATAATTTAATAAATAAATAATAATAATAATTTAATAATTAAATAATAATAATAATTTAATAATAAATAACATAACTTTATAACGAAAAAGCTCCAAACAGTGCTCAGAATCATCGACTCGTTGTTGTTTTTGGTCAAAAATCAACACGCGCGGCACCCACTTTGACAACAGCGTTTTCATAGACAAATGTTCATTCAAAATAAACCTACACGTTCCTTGGATATTTTCAGAGTCTGAGCTATCTGCAGCAACTTCACTTTACGGTTCCCCAAAACGATTTTGTGGACTCTTTTGATGTTTTCCGGAGTAACCACCTCTTTTGGGCGACCAGAGCGTGGTGCATCACTGGTGTCTGTACGACTACATTTAAATTCAGCAAACCAGTCAATAATGGTTGATTTACCTGGTGCATTGTCCGGATAACGCTTATCAAGCCAATCTTTTGTTTGAACGGTGTTTTTTCATATCAAATAACAATGTTTTATCAAAACACGAAATTCTTGTTTATCCATTTTTTTGTTTATCAACAAAGTCGTTCAACTAAAACCACTCGAACGTTTTATCCTCACGGCGAATCGTCATGACATTTTTTCTGCTACCTTTCAAAGGTTAATATTTACTAAAAAAAGCATCAGTTCGGCGATTGCAACGCCATCTGTGTGCCAGACCGGGAACTTATCAGCCGATGTGTTAATGTGCATTTGTTTCAGTACTTTTATTTTGTATAACGTGAAATATAAAACGGCTCTGGTTCTCTAGCAAATGGTGTTTTAAACTTTGGAATAACCGCGACACTTTCACTCCATCCGGGAAAGGAAGAAAACTCCTCTAGTTAATTATTCAAATTATTTAAAGGTTCTCCATTGCCAATTTTGCAATAAGCAGAGAGAAAGTGAAGGAAGTAGTACATTGACCTAGTAAAGAAATCTGCACGAGTCGAAATTTCCAGGCACGGGCCTGGCAAAACGACAGCTAACTTGGCCAAGCCCGGCTCATTTATATTTTTGCAGTTCACGGTACACGACTCTATTTCTACAAAAAATTCATATATTTTTAAATATACAATTAAGATTCTTTCAAAGAATACTGCATACATATTTATGCAAAAATTTTCTAGTAGATTTTTGAAAATATTTCTTTGTAAAATCAATAAAATACACATTAAAAGTTGCTCAAAAGGTGCCGAAAAAAATGTCAAAATATACTTATTTACACCCAAGATCTTTCGAGCGCAAACGCGCTCATCATCAAGGGGAACTTTTGACTGAACTGATCATACAGTTGTCGCTTTCAGTGTGTCAAAACGTAACGGAGTTTGAAAAGGGGCTAGTCTATTAATCTGTAGGGGTGTATGAAGAAAAATCCGTGAGTTCCGGCGCTGGAGTTCTTGATAATTTCAAAATATTAAACCAGATTTTAGGTACATTATAAGATAAACTATCGGTACAAGCCCTATTTCCTTTACATAAAAATTCCAATGATTCTCTGATTTTAGCAGTAACTTCGTTATTTGCAAGTACTATAATTTTCGCGTTTTCAAACTCAATATTTATAATCTGTCGCTGATTTAATCTCGATAGTGCTGTGGATGGTCGGTGAAACTTGATGTCAGAAATAGGCTATTTCAATCTTTCTTTAAATTTTCGAGTGGACATCCCTATATAGGATAAACCACTTTGAGTTTCTGTACAAAATGAGATAGAATAGATTCCTGCGATGTCGTTACTAGATATCGGATCAATGTTATTGTGAATTAAAACCTTCAATTTTGGCGGTGGTTTTGCAACCAAATTGATGTCAAATTTCTTTAACGTATATCCTAATCTTTCATCAACTGTGGTATGTAATCGAATTTGCATAATTTAAGAACCCTCATGTGTACCATATTCTTTGGATTTTTCTTCTCTGTTGCATAAATATTTTATCGATTTTAACTACCAGATTTTAGGTATTCATTCCACTTTATTCCACATTCATTTCTCTTTCATTCCACTTTAAATTCGTTTTTCGAATTTTTTTCTGATATTTCTTTGTAATTTATTAAAGTACATTTCCAAAGATACCATTAACAAAAGTTCATTATCACTATTATTTTTATAAAAAATGCCTGCACGACGCTTTCCGGGAAAAATTAAGTCCATGTCCGGTCCGAGTCTGTTGAAAAAAAAATTAAACTCGGGATCGAAAACGATGTAACTGTCCGTTGCAGATTTCTACGCTGGACATGTTAAATTTCTGTATCGATGTTGTTAAACTAGCATCGGCTCGTTCAGCACATTTATACTTATTCTCGTCACAGCCAGGTCCATTGAAAATTGCTCATATTTTGCCAGCTTAGTTTGATCCTTTTAAATGTGTTATATCGGGACGATCGACTCGCTTAATTTTTCTATCTATCCGGTTGGTTTTTTTTTTTAACTGTCTAGCCCGACCCGGTTGAAAGTTTGCCTTTTTTTTACTTGCCCGTGGGCCAGTGTAGATCTCTAATCTAGTAACTTATTGTTTGTATTCGATTAAGATTTCGTTTGTAGAACAAATATCCAAACTTCATTGAATAGAAACCGTAGTAAAACATGTTTTCAATTGAACTTCTATCGGATTTTTCACTCGTTCAACTTATCGTAAGAGGTGCTACATTAACGCACCAGAATTGAATTTATCATGCTAAAATTATGTAATGAAATAATTTTTGTAAAATCATTTAAATTCCTAATTTCATGTAACGACGATTTTGACACTAGAGAAGTTCCGATTACCGAAAGAATTAATTTTTCTGTATTTTAGATTTATTTTACTGAAAATTGCTTTGATTAAAATTCAGTTTAATTTATTATCTGTTTGATACGTCTTTTTTTTTAAATTTAAGACTCTAAATAATTTTAATTTAAATGTACTGTTATATTGATTTACTATAAATTCTTATGCTTAAATAGCTTTTTAATGTTTTGCTTTAACTAACAAATGATGACACATTATTAGTAGGTACCATTAACCGTTTTTTATTACGAGGTATTCATGAACTACTATGAATGGGGAAATTTTTGTAAAATCACTCAAAAATATAAATATATTCAGGAAATTGCAAATTAAATATAACAAATTGATTCTTAATACGATGCAGTCTAAATTCAAATTATCACCTCATTTGAACAATGTGTATTAAATCAGATAATTTTCTTCAGACTAGGAATTTTTGCGTTTACTTTTACCATTTTCTGAATAATTTTTACCTCTGAATAATACTGAATAATTTTTTCCTTCCTGAGAGTGAAATTGTAAGACAGAATGCAAAAAAAATTGTTCTCTAATTCAGATGAGCTTTATCCCGACAAAGCATTGCGTGATTTTCCCGTTTAGCTGCTTTAAAACGTTGTAATGTAGATAAAATTTAATTAGTTTGGAAACTTTATTTTATAACAAAAAATAGGAATCCAATATATCACAGTAATCACGAGTAACCATTTTAAAATAGAAAGGTTATTTACTTTGTTAACTTTACGAAAGCAAAAATTCGGTAATCAAAAATATATTTAACTTAACTTTTAAAAAGTATTATTTTATGAAATTTTTAGAAAAATGAAATCTGTGTTTTATAAGCATGAAACGTAATACATTAAAGGACTGGACCCGTGATTTGCTTTCGCACTTCAAGCTTCGAAATTATTGGCTGACACGTTTTTTCGTTGATTTTTAATTAACTGCAATTTTAATCTAACAACGTGTTTTAACGAAATGTGAGTGTACTACTTCAAAAACATTTCTAATGATACGTCATTCATCGTTGCGAGTTTTGTAGATGCATAGAAAAAGGGAAGTTGACATCAGAAATAATGTTAAATGGTTATTTATAATATTTTTTTAAATCATTGATTTTCTTAACTTTTTAAATATTTTTCATAATTTATTCGGATTATAAAGACGATGATAAAGATGTTTATGATGTTATGCATATAAGTTATGATGCTTGTGATTTATGTTATTGGATCGTTTTATATGAACAAATATTTTTATATTTTAGAGCACAGGTAATTATAGAAAGTCAAAAATAATATTGACATATTCACAATTAGAATTATACAATCTCACAAATGTCACTGTTTCAAGACTCAATGTCTATTATAATCAGATTGGGACGACGGAGAATATTTGTATACAATCTTTCTTACTTCATGCTTAACATATCACAGTTGCAAAAGTGGGTAAACGAAATTTATATTTTTGGATTATTTCATAAATAATTTATATTCTTCTATAAATATGAAATTTTAAACATTTTCTGTTTATTTACATTTAATAAATATAATAAAAATTCCAATAGCGAAACAAAATATAAATAATCCAATAACAAAAGTCAAATAGCCCGGGTCTGACTTTTCTTTACATATATAGTCATTTTGTAATAACATATCCATTTTAGTTTTCTCTCATCAAATACTACATAATTTTGTTCACTCCGCGTCAAAAAATCGAAATTTCAATTTTTATGTTACATGCAAGTCAATCTAGATTTGAACATTTTGATACTAAATGTGTGTTTCAGTGATTTTTGGTTTCAAAAATATCACACAAAGAAAGATCGTATTTATATACGTTTCTCTTAAATTTAAAAGATTTAAACGCTTTTATATCGGAATACAAATTATGGTACTACGCAGGAAAATTTCTCAATCGATAAATGAAATGTTTTGAACATGTTTGAGGTTATAAATTTAATAACTATCTGTAAAATAAATTAAATTCTTGGAGATATTTTTGAAAATAAAAATATTATGCCGAAATATGTTTAAATATGTTAAAAAATATGTTTAAATTTCATAAAGTGTTTGTTAAGCAAGTTTGCCTGCAATATCAAAATTATTGTTCCAAAATAAAAGTTTTTAAAACATTTGAATTAAAGGAAATCATGAAGAAGTGTGTTCATGCTTTGTGTGATAGTTTTGAAACAAAAAAAATTTCTGAAAAATTATTAAAAAATTATTATTAAATTTATTAAAAAATTTCTTAACTAAAGTAATTTTAACTTAATATAAAAATTAAAAATTTGATTTTTTGAACGCAATTTTTATTGAAGACAGCTGACACATTTTAAAAGATTTCGATTTATGATTATTTTATTTGTAATTTTCGGATTAAAACAATTACAAATTATTTTTAATACATTGAAGACTGATTTTTATACTTATTAGCTTTAAAAATTACAAAGTAAAATAAACGCAAATCACAACTTTAAAAGGTGTAATTTGACACCGGTAAAATTAGTGTGAAAGATGTGTATCCCCTTAATTCAGCACATACAATTTTGTTTTTCTTTCAAAGAAAGTATTCAAATTTTGGTAAATAAGTATTTAGATTGCTGCATAAAAAGTTAAATGTAGGGTTATTCCATGTCAATTCAAATCTATCTATCTATCTACAGGGTTGTTATAATTAAAGTTCGCCTATTCAGAAGGCTCTAGAGCCGGTTCTATGGCTCCAAAAGAAACAAAATTTCACTAGTACGTAGTTGAAGAGATGCGCTCTGCAAAAATTGAAAAAAAAATAGTTAAAATTTTTGTCAATAGGTGGCGCTGCGCCAATATTTAAGCCGATATTTGCAGATTCCTTTATTTTGTAAAAAACGAAATACAGGAAATTTTATTTCACGGTTGGTAAAAGTAAACTTTTTCAGATTCGTTACATCAATTTCGGTCAATCCAGATGAAACACACAAAATCACAAAATTTCACCCAATAACGCTTGAAAAAGATCACATTTTATTCAAATTTTCGACGAACGACGTCAAAGTGACGTCGCAACTTCGAAAACTTGAAATACCCTTCTAACCACCTGACGATTTAAAACTTGCTGATACAGTGTGTCTGTGATTTCTTTGACACTGGAGCAGTTGATTGTTTCTGAAAAGCATTTGAATCTACGCTTTGTGGAGAATGGTAACTTTGAAAGAAAAGGCACTTCTTGTAAAGTTATTTTATCAAAATAACAGCAACGCAGCTGCAGCTCTTCGAGAATTCCGGAAACTAAAAGATGTTATACATGGACCAAAGTCGGATCGTAGAGTTCACAAAATGATTAAAAAGTTCGAGGAAACAGGAAAACTCGACATTCTTCCTGGCAGAGGACGAAAAAAGGTAGATATTTCTAGCATTGAAGCTATTGCTACTGCTGCGGTGGATTTAGCAAGCCAGTCATCATTTGGTAATGCAAGTGTGCCAGCTATTGCGAATGAAGTCGATATGCCGATTTCCACTGGGAGAAAAGTGATGCGTCAACTTTTGCGCTACTATCCCTACAAGATTCAGAGGGTGCAACAACTAATACAGGGTGATACCGAAAGTCGGCTATCATTTTCACTACAGTTTCGTGCACGAATGAATGTGGACAATTCTTGGCCTTGGAATATTCTATGGAGTGATGAAGCGCATTTTTATTTAAACGGATAAGTGAACACACACATCTGTCAAATTTGGGCGAAAGAGAATCCTAATGTTATCCAAGAAGTTCCATTGCATGCAGCTAAAGTGACGGTGTGGTGCGGTTTCACAGCTACGTTTATGATAGGGCTATATGTTTTTGAGGAACTAACATCCACAGGTCCAATTACATGTTCCGTAAATGGGAGAAGGTATCACAATATGTTGTCAAATTTTCTGATTCCCGAGCTACAACAGCTAGGCTGCCTTCAAAATATCGTGTTTATGCAAGACGGTGCACCACCGGACATTACTAGAGCAGTTCGGACTTTCTTAACAAGCCATTTTACAGAAGACCGCATCACAAGTCGTTATTTTCAAACAGTCTGGCCACCACGATCGTCTGATCTAACACCATGCGATTTTTGGTTGTGGGGATTTTTGAAAGATTATGTATCTAAAGACAGATGTCAGACAATTTTTGATCTGAAAGACAGTATTAGACTTCATATTCGCTCAATCTCACAGGACAGTTTACGCAATGCTGTAGAAAGCACAATTCTGAGAATGGAATGCGTTATTGAAAATGGTGGAGGATTCATTGAGCCTGCGTAATGTTATTCTTCGTTATTTCCTCACTGCCGAGCGACATGTTTTATTTTTGTTGATGCAGATTACATCACATGAAATTATATTAATTTTTCTGTATCGTTTGGAGTCATAGGTCAGGCTCTAGAACTGTCTGATTAGGTGAACTTTAATTATAACAATTCGCAGTTCGTCGAAGTTTGTTGAAACTTTTAAATTTGTGTGCTTCGTCTGGATTGACTGAAACTGATATAATGAATCTGAAAACATCACATTAAATGTTGGCGCAGCTCCACCTACTGACGAAAAATGTAACTAATTTATTTTTCGATTTTCGCAGAGCGCATCTCTTCAACTACGTACTAGTGAAATTTTGTTTTGTTTCGTTTGGATCCATAGAACCGGCTCTAGAGCCTTCTGAATAGGCGAACTTTAATTATAACAACCCTGTATATATATATATATATATATATATATAGAGAGAGAGAGAGAGAGGTGTGTGTCTTTATATTTCACTTTGCAGCCACAACTACCCAGCGCAGACCAGTGGTGTTTGTGTGTGGTTGTAGCCTCATGTCTCCCATCCTGCACTATGGTGGTTGCATGTTGGTAGCTGTGGGGGTGTGGGAGATATAGTGGTTGAAAGTGTTCGAAAAAATGTTTGGAATCTTCTGCAATTGGTTCATTCAACTTAACATGGACTAATTAAGATATAGATAACTAGGTAAAATGATTTCGCGCCCTCTAGCTGTGGAAATTGAAACTACATGATATTCGATATTCCGGAGTTTCGTTCGGAAACAGGTTTGTTTGCAAAGAATGCGCGCTGAAAATGACTACTTTTATCGAAACCGCAGAAGAAAGTTACTGATTTCCGAAAATGCCGGACGGATCAGCTATATATATTTTAGTTTGTGACCCACCGACAAGAAATTTTGGAGAAACTTTGTGTACGCACTACCCTACCTAAATATGAACCCCAACCCATGCAATATTTTTATTTTCCAGACATCATAGTTTTTGAGATATGGGTAGGGGTACAAATTTTGGATTTTTCAACAATTTCACACATTTCCGAATCTGTATATTTTTGGACTGCAGTTCCAACTTTAAAGAAATGTTTCTCTGGATCTAATGTCTGTATGGGCTTGGAAACGTCACTGTATGCCAATAAAAATATGTGGATTTTAATAAAAAATATTAATAACAATAATTTGTAATTACAAAGGCTAAAATTAAATCAAAATTTAAAGTTATTATTTTTCTGAATGTTTGTCATGCTATGAAAAATGGTCTCCATATAAAGTGAAATAAAAATTCAAATTCTTTTTAATTTTAAATAAAACTTTATACTTTAGGTTTTCTATTTATGAAATAAAAATAATGTCTTTCTCATGACTTATATAAAAATTTTACTCTATTTTTATTATTTACGAAGTAAACTATATTCTTTGTCCTTTTCTTAGTAATTAAAAAACTTCTCAATGACTGCAATAATCTTCCCCATTAAATTTAGCGCATATTCTCTGTTTTATGATTTTTTTTACTATTAAAAGCATTTTTTTAAAATTCAAATATTCCTTTAATTTGTTCTTAATAATTTAGTTGAAAAAAAAATCTTAATAAGAAAATGAAAGAATGATTTTCCCTTCCATTTTTATTATATATTTTCTTTTAAATTAAAATATTTTAATTACATTTGTACTTAAAAAAAGTTCAAAACCTTGCATTTGATTTTTTTAGTAATTCTAGCATGTCTAAATATGTTTTTGATATGTTTAAATACGTTTAAATATATTTTAGCAAGCCTAAACTTATTTCTAGAAGATGAATCGTGTTTCTGCACCTGCCTTAGCAAAACGTATCGGTTACGATAAATAATATTCATCTGTTTATAATTTAAATGATGAGCAAAATTCACGAGTTGTCTCCATGTCTCATTTAACACTACAAAGTTATGTAGCTTGTATATATCGTAAACATTGCTTTTTCAGCATGAAGCAGAAAATTAATCAAGGGGAAAATGATGTAACAATAAATTTCATGATTCCATCAGGAGCATCAAAATCTTTTTATTGGCCTTAATAATCTATACTACAAAAAAAAAAGTTTGTGCTTATGTGTGCATGGGTGAATGCATCTCTGGCTCTTAATTATCATTTTTTGATAATTAGCAGAGATACTAATTAAAAATCTTAATGAACATCGCAAAATGACGTGCTGTCGCAGTTCTCGGATCCAAAACCACATTTCCGAATTTCTTTAACAAAGAGTAAAGAAGCAAGGGGGCGCGGGAGGGATTCCGGTTTTTTTTCGCATTTTGAAACAGCTACACCCGCTTTCCACGTCGAAATACGAAAAAATAAAAAATACCCACTTATTCTGAGTACTTTCTCGGGCCTAACGGTGTTATTTGTTTTAAAAAAGTTATAACAATATCGTTTCAAAAAAGAAGGTTCGATTTTATGTTTTTTCCGCATATTTCGAGTAAGCATCCGCTTTCCTGACCAAAATACCAAAGAAAAAAAAAAAAAAGGGGGCATATTTTTTTGGTATCTTTGCTTTTCTAACGTTGTCTTTGTTTTAAAGATAAATTAATATTTACCTTTTCCACATAGTTATTTTCTGAATGCTAATTAATTTTTTTTTTCTGATTTAAAATTGCGCACCCGCTTTCCAATCAAAATATAACCCCCCCCCCCAAACACCCACTTATTTATAGTAGTTTATCGGTTCCGACGATGTTTTGGGTTTAATAAAATATTAATATTTACTATTTAAAAAATATATATATTTCCTGGAAATCCTTTCACGAATTCGCCAGACCTTTTTTTTTCTTTTTTTCACAAGCGGACCATTAGACATAGTGCACACCGATTTTGATAATTTTAAAGTATGCTGTAGAGTTCATATCTCTAATTATGCTGGTAAAATGTTTCCTTCAAATGGACTTTAGCTTTTGAGAAATTGGAGTATAAAGTTCCGCATACTTTTCAAATAGGTATTAGTTTGCTTTCCTCAACGCGGTCTTCGTGGCGTCGAGGTAACATGTTCGCTCGCTGATCTGACGGCCTGTCCTACCTTCCGAACCTTTTTTTGAAAATTAATTTATATATTTGACACGTTACACGTTTTAAGCAGAGTTATGAATTACTAGAACTTTGATTTTTTTTTCCTAAAAAAATGCATTTTCGTTTTTGAATTTTTCATAAAATTTATACTTTTTTTGTAATTTTTAAACAGACATCTCTGCTGACGAAAATCCAGACGAATTTATGTCTAGATCTCTTTTTATTCATTATTATTTACTTTTCATATTTTTATATTTTAAGCACAGTTCTGAAATAATATATCATAATTTTTGTTTATTTTACTTTATGGAATTTTAAATGAAAATTTATTGCTATTTTGTATAACTTATATAAATAATATTTATGATGTCGAATATTCCAAACGTATTTATGTTTAGATTATTCCAATGGCATAACCTTCAAAAGAGTAATAAAATATTAAAACAGTAATGGTCATATGTAAATTTTTACCAGTTGTATAATTTTTTTAATGTCATCTACATACATTTATCTGTAAAGTTCATTTATCTGTAAAAATTTTTAAGTAAGGAAAATTTAGTAGCGTCCTTTCTCAAATCCCAGCCCGACTAAGTTCAATAAACTTGATTTTTTTTTTAAACCTTACCTCTGGTGCCCTCCTTTTACGACTGAACGGCCTGGTTCACTCTTACTGACCGCAATGGCCGTCACAACTTTTGGTGAGAATTGAAAATTTATTATATATAAGTGTCAGAAATTAAATCGACAATCGCTATAACGAGCCCCTTATTTCGTTTGGATAGATTTTGGTTTAAAAAATAAGATCTAACATATTTGAGGGTGTACGCTGCCGAAGGCAGTGGAACCCCCAACATTACGTTCATGTGGAAAGACTTTTGCTTAAAAATATAAAATGAAAACTGACCGAATGGTGCGTAGCACACTGCCGAAGGCATTGGAGCACCCAACTCTAAGTTCATTTGTAAAGATTTTCATTAAAAAATAAAATCATACAAATTCGAGGGTGTATGCTGGGGCCCTAACATTAGGTTCGTACGGAAAGATTTTTGTTAAAAAATATAAAATCATTTAACAATGATTAGGTATAATTAAGGTATCACAGCCCGGGCCACGACGGACGGGTCAGCTAGTTTTCCAAATAAAGACGACATTTGTGAGGTGTACTTATAAACATTATCTACACTGTAAATATACACCATCCACAAAATCTGTGCGGATATGTGGTATTTTGAAAGAAGAAAAAAAGATGTCAAATTTGTTGAGAGCCAATTCTATAAACTGCTCTCTAGGACAATGTAATCCCGAAGAAATATTTTTTCATATAGTTTCGCGAAAATCAATATATTTTTCAATCTTTTTTTTCTTCTTGTCGTTAGCCATTGCTTTTGAGGTATAAATACTATCATGTTTTAATATTGAATAATGAAGATCTCCTGATTTAGTAGATGTTTTGTTATACTATGTCTGAAGATTCAGAAGATTATGAGGATAAATTGAAATATATATCGCAAGGTTTCCATTCGATAAAGAAAGAATCTTGAAAAGTAAATGATAGTGCAAAAATATATTTATTTCCATATTTAGATTTAGTCCACTTAACTTTTTAAATGTAAGTGTTCTAAATATAAATTTCATTCTGACTTTTAGTCGAAACAATCTATATTTTTAATGTTAATGAGCAATTTTATTCAATGTACATTTTCAGATTTAATTAACGACTAGATGGAACCCGTCAAAATTTGACGGCAAAAAACTTGATAGTACCATAAAAATAAAATTCATAGCTGCTTTAAAATGTTTGAAACTTTTGCAGAATAATTCAAATAAATAAAAAACCCACTTTGAATTATAGCTAGGTTGAAGAACAGCAATTGGCTAAGTTTCACTGGCACATGCACTCGCGGAATTTCTTTCATCTGACACATTTAGCGCTGTTGTGCAAGTAAATCGTAAGTGCCCCCTTGGGGAGGGGGAAATGGTGGGATGGACCAAGGAGATGCATAACATGAATAAGCAGTCAAAGACCTTTCAAACGATATGTAACATGAGGGGTGTGTGCAAAATTAAAAAAAGTACGCCCTGGGGGGGGGGGGGGGTAAAGTAGGGGATGGACACGGAACATGCATAATATGATTAAGTGGTCACAGACCTTTCCAACGATATATAACATGACAGTTGTGTGCAAAATTTAGAAAAGTACCTCTTTGGGGGGGGGGCAAAGTGGGGAGATGGACATCAGAGATATGCATATGATTAAGCAGTCACAGACCTTTCCAACGATATATGACATGAGGGTTGTCTGCAAAATTTAGAAAAGTACCCCCTTGGGGGAGGGGGGGGGGCAAAGTGGGGAAATGGACATTGGAGATATGCATATGATTAAGCAGTCACAGACCTTTCCAACGATATATGACATGAGGGTTGTCAACAAAATTTAGAAAATTGACCCCTTGGGGGGGGACAATTGGGGAGATGGACATTAAATATGCATAATATGATTAAGCGGTCACAGACCTTTCCAACAATATATGACATGAGGGTTGTTTGCAAAATTTAGAAAAGTACCCCCTTGGGGGAGGGGCAAAGTGGGGAGATGGACATTGGAGATATGCATATGATTAAGCAGTCACAGACCTTTCCAACGATATGACATGAGGGTTGTCTGCAAAATTTAGAAAAGTACCCCCTTGGGGGAGGGGGGGCAAAGTGGGGAGATGGACATTGGAGATGCATAATATCTGACGGAGAAACCTTTTTTATGCAGTGAATAATCTCCACGTGCAGCGAACGATTGAAATAAGAACATGTTAAAAACCAGACCCCAATTACCAATAAGTACTTCAAGTGCCGCAGCTGAAAAACATAGTGAACAAAACCAGAGACTGTCGAAACTAACTAATTGGAGAAACTCTGCAGACCTCCCTCCTTCAAAACTACAGCTGTCTTATCCCGCGCGTGTGCACAGAACTTAAAAACATTCCCTTCAGTTTCCAAAATGTTCCCGAGCAGTTAAGACGCTCTTGTACATATATGATGTAAATATATTTAATATAATGTAAAATTGGAGCACTTATACGCAGCCTCCAAACGCGACTTAAAACATGTACATCTAGCCAAGAATTATATTATATTCAAAGGAAAATGAATCTTCTGTTTATTTTACACAATTGTCATTTTCTACTAATACTATTTATTATTCTTCCAATATAAGTGAATCAATGGATCAGATAAATATCGCTACAACACTTTGGATTACTACTGTGGGTATATTCAGCGCAAAAAGGAAAATCTCAGGTAAGCTGAACAAACTTCTTTAACATATCAAAAGATGAAAATGTATATTAAATTTGAAGACTGATTTAACTATTTATAAAAATAAGAAAATTTATTACGCTACCGACGGTTCCCCTAACAAAGATTATGAAAGACTGATTCTGAAAAAAGAATATTATCCCAGTATCAAAAACGATAATTTAACAAATTTCTAAAAATATAATAATAAATAAAAGAACACTAAAAAAGAAAAAAATGAATGCGATAAAAGAAAATACTCAATTTATTGAAAAACTCAATTCTACAAATTATAGTACATGGAAGTTCAAGATGCAGATGTTCCTGATTAAAGAGGAACTCGACGATATTATAGTACAAGATCCACCAGCTCCACCCGATCCCGCATGGCACAAAAAAGATCGCAAGACTAGAGCTTTAATTAACCTAAGCATCGATGATTCTCAAATCGTAAATGTAAAAAACTTAGATACTGCCAAATTAACATGGGAAGCTCTGAAAAATATACATGAGAGAAGCAATTTATCTAGTAAGCTTTACCTGTTACGGAAACTATACAGTACTAAATTAGCTGAGGGTGCAAACATGATTTCACATATCACTAATATCTTGCAAATTATAGATAAACTTAATGCCATTGGAGAAAATATTAGCGATTCACATATTTCCGCGCTATTTCTGTGTTCTCTTCCCCCCAGTTACAATACTTTGATAACTGCGTTGGAGGCGAGACCGGAAAATGAGCTCACCCCTGATTTTATCAAAAACAAATTAACTGATGAATATAATCGTAGACATGAAATGTCAGAACAATCACATAGCGGATATAACAACAATGAGAGAGCATTTAAAACAAATAGGAGATATACACACACTGAAAATAGAAGAGAACAAAAATATTGTAACAACTGCAAAATGAAAAATCATTCGACTTACGAATGCTGGCACTACAAGAGCAGAAACACGGTACAATCCGGAAATCCTCGTAACAATCAATTCAAAAATAAAAAGAATTTCTCATCTTCATTATGTTATGAAAAAAACGAAACTCATAGGGAAAACAAAGTTCCAAACGAAAGAAAATACGCAAATGATCAGACGCAAAATAAAGCATTAATCACTCAAAAAATAGGCAAAAATAACTGGATTCTCGATTCAGGATCTACCTCGCACATTTGTAATGATAAAAGCCTATTTAGTAAATTTATTGATTATAATAAAACTTCAGTAACGATCGCGAATGGTAATAAACTGACAGCGTTAGGTTCAGGAGAAGTTTTTATAAAAACATTAACCCCCGAAGGAAAAGAAAAACTAACGAAATTACGCGAAGTGCTTTATGTCCCAGACTTAGAGTCGAACCTAATTTCGGTTAGTAAAGCCGCTAAAAACGGGTGTAAACTAATCTTCGACGATAATAAATGCGATTTGATCTTTGATGAAGAAATATATATTAGGGCGAAAAATGAGAAAAACTTATACATTATTGAGGAAATAGACGATGTGGAAGAACCACAAAATTATATAAACATAACGTATAACTGTGACAGCAAACAATGCATAGATCTCTGGCATCGCAGACTAGGTCACAGAGATTATGACGCGATTAAATCAATGATAACAAATCAACTTGCGGACGGAATAAAGATAGGAAAATTTAAACATCAAAATAAAACATGCGTAACTTGTATCGAAACTAAATTAACTAACATGCCGTATCCTAAATCAGCAACAAATCGAGCTACTAATATTGCGGATTTGATCCACAGTGACGTGTGTGGACCTCTAGATACACCGACTTTAGGCGGAAAAATTTATTTTATGACTCTTATTGATGACTATTCCCGATATACTACGATATATTTATTATCTAAAAAGAGCGAAGTTGCTGAAAAGATAAAAGAGTACGTAACGATGATATACAATCAGTTCGGTAAAAAACCTAAGGAAATTAGATCGGATAACGGTCGTGAGTATGTAAATCAAGAGATCGATGAATACCTAAAACAGAACGGAATTTTACACCAATTGACTGTCCCGCATAATCCGAGCCAGAATGGAGTTGCGGAGAGAAAAAATAAAAGTTTATTAGATATGACTAGAAGTATGCTATCACAAGCAAAATTAAGCAAACATTTTTGGGGTGAAGCCATAAACACCGCAACATACTTACAAAACCGACTCCCAACTAAAGCAAACAACAACAGAACACCTTACGAATTATGGAAAGGAATTAAACCGAATTTAAAACACTTAAGAACATTCGGTTGTAAAGCGCTATTTTACGTCGATAAAGTAAATAGAGGAAAACTCGATAACAGGGCTCAAACCGGAACGTTTGTAGGTTATGATACACGATCGACTGGTTATAGAATTCACACACAAGGAAAACAAATTATAATAGCGAGAACGGTGAAATTTCTTGAGAATGAAAATGTACACTCAGATAACATTGAGGAGATACAAATCACCACAAAAACATCCGATGACAATACACAATTACCGGATAGACATGAAAATCACTTAGAAATAAAACTTGACAGCGAAGAGACACCATCCGTGCCCAAACAGCAACCAATTGAACCAAGAAGGTCTAATAGGACAAATAGAGGCGTTCCTCCTGACAGATATGTTTGTCTCATAAATAGTTCATCTGAAAACATTCCCGAAAATTGGGAAGATATCGAAAAAATGAAAAATCCTAATGATAAACAAAATTGGATAAAAGCAACACAAAATGAAATCCAATGCCTAAGAAAAAATAACACTTGGACTTTAACAGATCCACCACCCGGAACAAAAATTATCGGCTCAAAATGGACTTTTAAACTAAAAAAGGACAATTTAGGAAATATTCAAAGCTATAAAGCGCGTCTAGTAGCACAAGGATATAGTCAAAGATTCGGGATTGACTATGATCAAACCTTCGCACCTGTAGTTTCGCACGCTACAATACGTGCATTTTTCATCTCTGCATTGCACAAAAATTTGAACGTGAAACATATTGACATTACCACAGCATTCTTGCACGGTGAATTAACTGAAACTGTTTATATGAGTCAACCAGACGGGTATATTAAACCCGGCGATGAAAGAAAAGTTTGTAAACTTCAAAAAGCCATCTACGGTCTTAAGCAAGCCGCAAAGGCCTGGTACACCAAAATATCGGAAACACTCACAAACAATAATTTCATACAGAGCAAAAATGATCCATGTCTGTACTTTAAATCAAATCAAGAAAATCCGATATACATCATCATTTATGTAGATGATATCCTGATAGCAGGAAAGGACAGTGACATCGAAGAAACAATAAACCAACTTAAGAAAGAATATGAACTAAAAAACTTAGGAGAAGTGAATAATTACCTAGGAATAAACATTAATAAAATCAATGATGCATATTACCTAAATCAAAACAATAAAATACAGGAACTAGTGAAAAAACTGAATTTAAACGACATGAAACCTCATTACACACCAATGATTGCTGGATTCAACAGACTTGAAGACGATGATAATCTTTTACCTAATAACACGAAATATCGACAAGCCACAGGCACATTACTTTACATATCAACAATCACGCGTCCTGACATATCCGCAGCAGTCAACATATTATGTCGTAGAAATGAAACACCACGCCAAAAGGACTGGACAGCAGTGAAAAGAATCATTTCATACCTTAAAACTACAGAAAATTTGAATTTAACTCTTAGCGCAAACAGCAAGCCCATCCTAACAGCATACGCCGATGCAGACTGGGCAGGTGACTTGAAAACACGTAAATCAACATCAGGAAATCTATTCATGCTAGGAAAATCGCCGATTTACTGGATTACAAAAAGGCAAAATTGCATTGCACTTTCGTCAGCCGAAGCTGAATACGTTTCAGCTAGCAACGCAGCACAAGAATTAACTTGGATAACAAACTTGCTTAACGATCTCAACATTCCACAAAAATTACCCATCACGATTTTTGAGGATAATATGTCCTGTATAAAAATGACTGAAAACGATAAAGATACTAAGCGATCCAAACACATCGACATACGTTTCCACAACATCAAACTTATGAAAGAAGAAGGAAAAATTGATTTACAATACTGCCCCACTGAAGAAATGACAGCCGACACTCTCACGAAGCCCACTCCCAAACCTGTGTACGAGAAACACCGTAAGAAACTGAATCTTCAACCATTCCCCACACAGGAGATTACGGGGGAGTGACGGAGAAACCTTTTTTATGCAGTGAATAATCTCCACGTGCAGCGAACGATTGAAATAAGAACATGTTAAAAACCAGACCCCAATTACCAATAAGTACTTCAAGTGCCGCAGCTGAAAAACATAGTGAACAAAACCAGAGACTGTCGAAACTAACTAATTGGAGAAACTCTGCAGACCTCCCTCCTTCAAAACTACAGCTGTCTTATCCCGCGCGTGTGCACAGAACTTAAAAACATTCCCTTCAGTTTCCAAAATGTTCCCGAGCAGTTAAGACGCTCTTGTACATATATGATGTAAATATATTTAATATAATGTAAAATTGGAGCACTTATACGCAGCCTCCAAACGCGACTTAAAACATGTACATCTAGCCAAGAATTATATTATATTCAAAGGAAAATGAATCTTCTGTTTATTTTACACAATTGTCATTTTCTACTAATACTATTTATTATTCTTCCAATATAAGTGAATCAATGGATCAGATAAATATCGCTACAACACTTTGGATTACTACTGTGGGTATATTCAGCGCAAAAAGGAAAATCTCAGGTAAGCTGAACAAACTTCTTTAACATATCAAAAGATGAAAATGTATATTAAATTTGAAGACTGATTTAACTATTTATAAAAATAAGAAAATTTATTACGCTACCGACGGTTCCCCTAACAAAGATTATGAAAGACTGATTCTGAAAAAAGAATATTATCCCAGTATCAAAAACGATAATTTAACAAATTTCTAAAAATATAATAATAAATAAAAGAACACTAAAAAAGAAAAAAATGAATGCGATAAAAGAAAATACTCAATTTATTGAAAAACTCAATTCTACAAATTATAGTACATGGAAGTTCAAGATGCAGATGTTCCTGATTAAAGAGGAACTCGACGATATTATAGTACAAGATCCACCAGCTCCACCCGATCCCGCATGGCACAAAAAAGATCGCAAGACTAGAGCTTTAATTAACCTAAGCATCGATGATTCTCAAATCGTAAATGTAAAAAACTTAGATACTGCCAAATTAACATGGGAAGCTCTGAAAAATATACATGAGAGAAGCAATTTATCTAGTAAGCTTTACCTGTTACGGAAACTATACAGTACTAAATTAGCTGAGGGTGCAAACATGATTTCACATATCACTAATATCTTGCAAATTATAGATAAACTTAATGCCATTGGAGAAAATATTAGCGATTCACATATTTCCGCGCTATTTCTGTGTTCTCTTCCCCCCAGTTACAATACTTTGATAACTGCGTTGGAGGCGAGACCGGAAAATGAGCTCACCCCTGATTTTATCAAAAACAAATTAACTGATGAATATAATCGTAGACATGAAATGTCAGAACAATCACATAGCGGATATAACAACAATGAGAGAGCATTTAAAACAAATAGGAGATATACACACACTGAAAATAGAAGAGAACAAAAATATTGTAACAACTGCAAAATGAAAAATCATTCGACTTACGAATGCTGGCACTACAAGAGCAGAAACACGGTACAATCCGGAAATCCTCGTAACAATCAATTCAAAAATAAAAAGAATTTCTCATCTTCATTATGTTATGAAAAAAACGAAACTCATAGGGAAAACAAAGTTCCAAACGAAAGAAAATACGCAAATGATCAGACGCAAAATAAAGCATTAATCACTCAAAAAATAGGCAAAAATAACTGGATTCTCGATTCAGGATCTACCTCGCACATTTGTAATGATAAAAGCCTATTTAGTAAATTTATTGATTATAATAAAACTTCAGTAACGATCGCGAATGGTAATAAACTGACAGCGTTAGGTTCAGGAGAAGTTTTTATAAAAACATTAACCCCCGAAGGAAAAGAAAAACTAACGAAATTACGCGAAGTGCTTTATGTCCCAGACTTAGAGTCGAACCTAATTTCGGTTAGTAAAGCCGCTAAAAACGGGTGTAAACTAATCTTCGACGATAATAAATGCGATTTGATCTTTGATGAAGAAATATATATTAGGGCGAAAAATGAGAAAAACTTATACATTATTGAGGAAATAGACGATGTGGAAGAACCACAAAATTATATAAACATAACGTATAACTGTGACAGCAAACAATGCATAGATCTCTGGCATCGCAGACTAGGTCACAGAGATTATGACGCGATTAAATCAATGATAACAAATCAACTTGCGGACGGAATAAAGATAGGAAAATTTAAACATCAAAATAAAACATGCGTAACTTGTATCGAAACTAAATTAACTAACATGCCGTATCCTAAATCAGCAACAAATCGAGCTACTAATATTGCGGATTTGATCCACAGTGACGTGTGTGGACCTCTAGATACACCGACTTTAGGCGGAAAAATTTATTTTATGACTCTTATTGATGACTATTCCCGATATACTACGATATATTTATTATCTAAAAAGAGCGAAGTTGCTGAAAAGATAAAAGAGTACGTAACGATGATATACAATCAGTTCGGTAAAAAACCTAAGGAAATTAGATCGGATAACGGTCGTGAGTATGTAAATCAAGAGATCGATGAATACCTAAAACAGAACGGAATTTTACACCAATTGACTGTCCCGCATAATCCGAGCCAGAATGGAGTTGCGGAGAGAAAAAATAAAAGTTTATTAGATATGACTAGAAGTATGCTATCACAAGCAAAATTAAGCAAACATTTTTGGGGTGAAGCCATAAACACCGCAACATACTTACAAAACCGACTCCCAACTAAAGCAAACAACAACAGAACACCTTACGAATTATGGAAAGGAATTAAACCGAATTTAAAACACTTAAGAACATTCGGTTGTAAAGCGCTATTTTACGTCGATAAAGTAAATAGAGGAAAACTCGATAACAGGGCTCAAACCGGAACGTTTGTAGGTTATGATACACGATCGACTGGTTATAGAATTCACACACAAGGAAAACAAATTATAATAGCGAGAACGGTGAAATTTCTTGAGAATGAAAATGTACACTCAGATAACATTGAGGAGATACAAATCACCACAAAAACATCCGATGACAATACACAATTACCGGATAGACATGAAAATCACTTAGAAATAAAACTTGACAGCGAAGAGACACCATCCGTGCCCAAACAGCAACCAATTGAACCAAGAAGGTCTAATAGGACAAATAGAGGCGTTCCTCCTGACAGATATGTTTGTCTCATAAATAGTTCATCTGAAAACATTCCCGAAAATTGGGAAGATATCGAAAAAATGAAAAATCCTAATGATAAACAAAATTGGATAAAAGCAACACAAAATGAAATCCAATGCCTAAGAAAAAATAACACTTGGACTTTAACAGATCCACCACCCGGAACAAAAATTATCGGCTCAAAATGGACTTTTAAACTAAAAAAGGACAATTTAGGAAATATTCAAAGCTATAAAGCGCGTCTAGTAGCACAAGGATATAGTCAAAGATTCGGGATTGACTATGATCAAACCTTCGCACCTGTAGTTTCGCACGCTACAATACGTGCATTTCTCATCTCTGCATTGCACAAAAATTTGAACGTGAAACATATTGACATTACCACAGCATTCTTGCACGGTGAATTAACTGAAACTGTTTATATGAGTCAACCAGACGGGTATATTAAACCCGGCGATGAAAGAAAAGTTTGTAAACTTCAAAAAGCCATCTACGGTCTTAAGCAAGCCGCAAAGGCCTGGTACACCAAAATATCGGAAACACTCACAAACAATAATTTCATACAGAGCAAAAATGATCCATGTCTGTACTTTAAATCAAATCAAGAAAATCCGATATACATCATCATTTATGTAGATGATATCCTGATAGCAGGAAAGGACAGTGACATCGAAGAAACAATAAACCAACTTAAGAAAGAATATGAACTAAAAAACTTAGGAGAAGTGAATAATTACCTAGGAATAAACATTAATAAAATCAATGATGCATATTACCTAAATCAAAACAATAAAATACAGGAACTAGTGAAAAAACTGAATTTAAACGACATGAAACCTCATTACACACCAATGATTGCTGGATTCAACAGACTTGAAGACGATGATAATCTTTTACCTAATAACACGAAATATCGACAAGCCACAGGCACATTACTTTACATATCAACAATCACGCGTCCTGACATATCCGCAGCAGTCAACATATTATGTCGTAGAAATGAAACACCACGCCAAAAGGACTGGACAGCAGTGAAAAGAATCATTTCATACCTTAAAACTACAGAAAATTTGAATTTAACTCTTAGCGCAAACAGCAAGCCCATCCTAACAGCATACGCCGATGCAGACTGGGCAGGTGACTTGAAAACACGTAAATCAACATCAGGAAATCTATTCATGCTAGGAAAATCGCCGATTTACTGGATTACAAAAAGGCAAAATTGCATTGCACTTTCGTCAGCCGAAGCTGAATACGTTTCAGCTAGCAACGCAGCACAAGAATTAACTTGGATAACAAACTTGCTTAACGATCTCAACATTCCACAAAAATTACCCATCACGATTTTTGAGGATAATATGTCCTGTATAAAAATGACTGAAAACGATAAAGATACTAAGCGATCCAAACACATCGACATACGTTTCCACAACATCAAACTTATGAAAGAAGAAGGAAAAATTGATTTACAATACTGCCCCACTGAAGAAATGACAGCCGACACTCTCACGAAGCCCACTCCCAAACCTGTGTACGAGAAACACCGTAAGAAACTGAATCTTCAACCATTCCCCACACAGGAGATTACGGGGGAGTGACGGAGAAACCTTTTTTATGCAGTGAATAATCTCCACGTGCAGCGAACGATTGAAATAAGAACATGTTAAAAACCAGACCCCAATTACCAATAAGTACTTCAAGTGCCGCAGCTGAAAAACATAGTGAACAAAACCAGAGACTGTCGAAACTAACTAATTGGAGAAACTCTGCAGACCTCCCTCCTTCAAAACTACAGCTGTCTTATCCCGCGCGTGTGCACAGAACTTAAAAACATTCCCTTCAGTTTCCAAAATGTTCCCGAGCAGTTAAGACGCTCTTGTACATATATGATGTAAATATATTTAATATAATGTAAAATTGGAGCACTTATACGCAGCCTCCAAACGCGACTTAAAACATGTACATCTAGCCAAGAATTATATTATATTCAAAGGAAAATGAATCTTCTGTTTATTTTACACAATTGTCATTTTCTACTAATACTATTTATTATTCTTCCAATATAAGTGAATCAATGGATCAGATAAATATCGCTACAACACTTTGGATTACTACTGTGGGTATATTCAGCGCAAAAAGGAAAATCTCAGGTAAGCTGAACAAACTTCTTTAACATATCAAAAGATGAAAATGTATATTAAATTTGAAGACTGATTTAACTATTTATAAAAATAAGAAAATTTATTACGCTACCGACGGTTCCCCTAACAAAGATTATGAAAGACTGATTCTGAAAAAAGAATATTATCCCAGTATCAAAAACGATAATTTAACAAATTTCTAAAAATATAATAATAAATAAAAGAACACTAAAAAAGAAAAAAATGAATGCGATAAAAGAAAATACTCAATTTATTGAAAAACTCAATTCTACAAATTATAGTACATGGAAGTTCAAGATGCAGATGTTCCTGATTAAAGAGGAACTCGACGATATTATAGTACAAGATCCACCAGCTCCACCCGATCCCGCATGGCACAAAAAAGATCGCAAGACTAGAGCTTTAATTAACCTAAGCATCGATGATTCTCAAATCGTAAATGTAAAAAACTTAGATACTGCCAAATTAACATGGGAAGCTCTGAAAAATATACATGAGAGAAGCAATTTATCTAGTAAGCTTTACCTGTTACGGAAACTATACAGTACTAAATTAGCTGAGGGTGCAAACATGATTTCACATATCACTAATATCTTGCAAATTATAGATAAACTTAATGCCATTGGAGAAAATATTAGCGATTCACATATTTCCGCGCTATTTCTGTGTTCTCTTCCCCCCAGTTACAATACTTTGATAACTGCGTTGGAGGCGAGACCGGAAAATGAGCTCACCCCTGATTTTATCAAAAACAAATTAACTGATGAATATAATCGTAGACATGAAATGTCAGAACAATCACATAGCGGATATAACAACAATGAGAGAGCATTTAAAACAAATAGGAGATATACACACACTGAAAATAGAAGAGAACAAAAATATTGTAACAACTGCAAAATGAAAAATCATTCGACTTACGAATGCTGGCACTACAAGAGCAGAAACACGGTACAATCCGGAAATCCTCGTAACAATCAATTCAAAAATAAAAAGAATTTCTCATCTTCATTATGTTATGAAAAAAACGAAACTCATAGGGAAAACAAAGTTCCAAACGAAAGAAAATACGCAAATGATCAGACGCAAAATAAAGCATTAATCACTCAAAAAATAGGCAAAAATAACTGGATTCTCGATTCAGGATCTACCTCGCACATTTGTAATGATAAAAGCCTATTTAGTAAATTTATTGATTATAATAAAACTTCAGTAACGATCGCGAATGGTAATAAACTGACAGCGTTAGGTTCAGGAGAAGTTTTTATAAAAACATTAACCCCCGAAGGAAAAGAAAAACTAACGAAATTACGCGAAGTGCTTTATGTCCCAGACTTAGAGTCGAACCTAATTTCGGTTAGTAAAGCCGCTAAAAACGGGTGTAAACTAATCTTCGACGATAATAAATGCGATTTGATCTTTGATGAAGAAATATATATTAGGGCGAAAAATGAGAAAAACTTATACATTATTGAGGAAATAGACGATGTGGAAGAACCACAAAATTATATAAACATAACGTATAACTGTGACAGCAAACAATGCATAGATCTCTGGCATCGCAGACTAGGTCACAGAGATTATGACGCGATTAAATCAATGATAACAAATCAACTTGCGGACGGAATAAAGATAGGAAAATTTAAACATCAAAATAAAACATGCGTAACTTGTATCGAAACTAAATTAACTAACATGCCGTATCCTAAATCAGCAACAAATCGAGCTACTAATATTGCGGATTTGATCCACAGTGACGTGTGTGGACCTCTAGATACACCGACTTTAGGCGGAAAAATTTATTTTATGACTCTTATTGATGACTATTCCCGATATACTACGATATATTTATTATCTAAAAAGAGCGAAGTTGCTGAAAAGATAAAAGAGTACGTAACGATGATATACAATCAGTTCGGTAAAAAACCTAAGGAAATTAGATCGGATAACGGTCGTGAGTATGTAAATCAAGAGATCGATGAATACCTAAAACAGAACGGAATTTTACACCAATTGACTGTCCCGCATAATCCGAGCCAGAATGGAGTTGCGGAGAGAAAAAATAAAAGTTTATTAGATATGACTAGAAGTATGCTATCACAAGCAAAATTAAGCAAACATTTTTGGGGTGAAGCCATAAACACCGCAACATACTTACAAAACCGACTCCCAACTAAAGCAAACAACAACAGAACACCTTACGAATTATGGAAAGGAATTAAACCGAATTTAAAACACTTAAGAACATTCGGTTGTAAAGCGCTATTTTACGTCGATAAAGTAAATAGAGGAAAACTCGATAACAGGGCTCAAACCGGAACGTTTGTAGGTTATGATACACGATCGACTGGTTATAGAATTCACACACAAGGAAAACAAATTATAATAGCGAGAACGGTGAAATTTCTTGAGAATGAAAATGTACACTCAGATAACATTGAGGAGATACAAATCACCACAAAAACATCCGATGACAATACACAATTACCGGATAGACATGAAAATCACTTAGAAATAAAACTTGACAGCGAAGAGACACCATCCGTGCCCAAACAGCAACCAATTGAACCAAGAAGGTCTAATAGGACAAATAGAGGCGTTCCTCCTGACAGATATGTTTGTCTCATAAATAGTTCATCTGAAAACATTCCCGAAAATTGGGAAGATATCGAAAAAATGAAAAATCCTAATGATAAACAAAATTGGATAAAAGCAACACAAAATGAAATCCAATGCCTAAGAAAAAATAACACTTGGACTTTAACAGATCCACCACCCGGAACAAAAATTATCGGCTCAAAATGGACTTTTAAACTAAAAAAGGACAATTTAGGAAATATTCAAAGCTATAAAGCGCGTCTAGTAGCACAAGGATATAGTCAAAGATTCGGGATTGACTATGATCAAACCTTCGCACCTGTAGTTTCGCACGCTACAATACGTGCATTTCTCATCTCTGCATTGCACAAAAATTTGAACGTGAAACATATTGACATTACCACAGCATTCTTGCACGGTGAATTAACTGAAACTGTTTATATGAGTCAACCAGACGGGTATATTAAACCCGGCGATGAAAGAAAAGTTTGTAAACTTCAAAAAGCCATCTACGGTCTTAAGCAAGCCGCAAAGGCCTGGTACACCAAAATATCGGAAACACTCACAAACAATAATTTCATACAGAGCAAAAATGATCCATGTCTGTACTTTAAATCAAATCAAGAAAATCCGATATACATCATCATTTATGTAGATGATATCCTGATAGCAGGAAAGGACAGTGACATCGAAGAAACAATAAACCAACTTAAGAAAGAATATGAACTAAAAAACTTAGGAGAAGTGAATAATTACCTAGGAATAAACATTAATAAAATCAATGATGCATATTACCTAAATCAAAACAATAAAATACAGGAACTAGTGAAAAAACTGAATTTAAACGACATGAAACCTCATTACACACCAATGATTGCTGGATTCAACAGACTTGAAGACGATGATAATCTTTTACCTAATAACACGAAATATCGACAAGCCACAGGCACATTACTTTACATATCAACAATCACGCGTCCTGACATATCCGCAGCAGTCAACATATTATGTCGTAGAAATGAAACACCACGCCAAAAGGACTGGACAGCAGTGAAAAGAATCATTTCATACCTTAAAACTACAGAAAATTTGAATTTAACTCTTAGCGCAAACAGCAAGCCCATCCTAACAGCATACGCCGATGCAGACTGGGCAGGTGACTTGAAAACACGTAAATCAACATCAGGAAATCTATTCATGCTAGGAAAATCGCCGATTTACTGGATTACAAAAAGGCAAAATTGCATTGCACTTTCGTCAGCCGAAGCTGAATACGTTTCAGCTAGCAACGCAGCACAAGAATTAACTTGGATAACAAACTTGCTTAACGATCTCAACATTCCACAAAAATTACCCATCACGATTTTTGAGGATAATATGTCCTGTATAAAAATGACTGAAAACGATAAAGATACTAAGCGATCCAAACACATCGACATACGTTTCCACAACATCAAACTTATGAAAGAAGAAGGAAAAATTGATTTACAATACTGCCCCACTGAAGAAATGACAGCCGACACTCTCACGAAGCCCACTCCCAAACCTGTGTACGAGAAACACCGTAAGAAACTGAATCTTCAACCATTCCCCACACAGGAGATTACGGGGGAGTGACGGAGAAACCTTTTTTATGCAGTGAATAATCTCCACGTGCAGCGAACGATTGAAATAAGAACATGTTAAAAACCAGACCCCAATTACCAATAAGTACTTCAAGTGCCGCAGCTGAAAAACATAGTGAACAAAACCAGAGACTGTCGAAACTAACTAATTGGAGAAACTCTGCAGACCTCCCTCCTTCAAAACTACAGCTGTCTTATCCCGCGCGTGTGCACAGAACTTAAAAACATTCCCTTCAGTTTCCAAAATGTTCCCGAGCAGTTAAGACGCTCTTGTACATATATGATGTAAATATATTTAATATAATGTAAAATTGGAGCACTTATACGCAGCCTCCAAACGCGACTTAAAACATGTACATCTAGCCAAGAATTATATTATATTCAAAGGAAAATGAATCTTCTGTTTATTTTACACAATTGTCATTTTCTACTAATACTATTTATTATTCTTCCAATATAAGTGAAACAATGGATCAGATAAATATCGCTACAACACTTTGGATTACTACTGTGGGTATATTCAGCGCAAAAAGGAAAATCTCAGGTAAGCTGAACAAACTTCTTTAACATATCAAAAGATGAAAATGTATATTAAATTTGAAGACTGATTTAACTTTTTATAAAAATAAGAAAATTTATTACGCTACCGACGGTTCCCCTAACAATATCATTAAGCGGTCACAGATCTTTCCAACAATATATGACATGAGGGGTGTCAACAAAATTTAGAAAAGTGCCCCCTTAAGGGGGGGGGAAGTGGCGGGATGGACCCCAGAGATGCATAACTTAACATGAATAAGCAGTCAAAAACCTTTCCAACAATACGTAACATGAAGGGTTTGTGCAAAATTTACAAAAGTACTCCCTTGGGGGGGGGGGGCAAAGTGGGGGGATGGACACCGGAGATGCATAATATGATTAAGCGGTCACAGACCTTTTTAACAATACATAACATGAGTGGTATGTGCAAAATTTAGAAAAGCGCCCCAATTGGCAGGAAAGGGGGGGGGGGATGGACCACACACATGCATAACATGAAAAGGCAGTCGCAGGCCTTTCGAACAATATATCATATGAGTGGTGTCAGCAAAGAAAAGTCTCCACCCCGTGTGGGCAAAACATACTACCCCCGCTGCCACAATTATTGATGTGGACTCATTTTTTAAATTCGTTCGCACCCCTCTTCTCCCGCAAAATGTTGTGAATTTTTAAAAACTCCCCTTCCGAATTTTTTTATACCAAAAGCACTTATGTCCGTCGTCTGCATGCAGAGTTTTGTGCTTACAGATGCCAGACAGAACAACACACACACAGACAGACGTTTACCGACATTAATAGTATAGATGATACTCAGTGCCTACACATTTCACCCTTTATAATTCAGCCAATGAGTTGACGGTTGTTCATTTCCAGAAACGAAACAATAATTCTTTAGGATGAATTTTGTTTGTTTGATACACCGTGGCAGAATGCGTGCAATGCAGCGACAGGCATCACAAACTTTTTAGGGCACCTGCAGACTAAAAACAAATAATCAATCTTCGCGGGGAAAAAATCCTAGATTTCGTCAAATGATCACGGGAAAAACACTAATTTCATCAAAGGATCATGTAAAACGTGAATTTTGTTAAAAGGCCACAGAAAAACGCGATTTACGCAAAAGATGAGCAAATTTTGTCAAAGAATCGCAAAACAGGAAATTTCACCAAAAGATAGCGCTTTCTTGCCAAATTTCATCTAAAAATTGCGGAATAAAACGTATTTTATCAAAAAATCGCTGGAAAACGCACATTTCGTTAAAGTATCGAGAGAAAAATGCGAATTTCTTCAAAGATTGCTGAAAAAACGCGAATTTTATCGAAGGATTGCTGAAAATTCATGAATCTTATCAAAAGGCAGCAGAGGCAAACCTCATGTATTTTAATCTCCAAATTATCACAGAAATAAAACGGAACTAGTCATTCAACTCGAAAATATGTCTTATTTTAATGCACGTTAATAAAAATAAGCTTAAGTGGTCGTTTTTATAATGAAATAGTACCAAACACTGAAATTTTCAATACGAACACCTACTTTTGACATCATCTGGCGTTTTCGGCAAGTTTTACGTTAGAGTACAAAACGGGAAGTTATTCGGTCAAGTAGTTAAAGAATTCTGAAACTCTTAATCTCCTATTGTTAAATTCATTTGTAACTGTTGCGAAATATATGGGGGTGTGTTTCTTTTTATTTTTTTGGTCGACTTTGCATTGCAAATTTCCTTCTGGCATAAAAATAAATAATTCATTGTAATTTTAAGGATTCAGTATTATTAAATAATTCACAACCGTTAATAAATTTAATTAAAATTTTAAATGTGCAATAATTATTTAAGTATCACAGGCAAAGTTAGACGCGGAGATTTTTATTTCTATTTTGGTGCAGTTTAATGAAACGGGGCAAAATTCTTGAAAAAGACATCATTTTTATTTCACAACTAGAAAGCCTAAAGCGTAAAACTCTGTTATTTAAAACAAAAATAAATTGGAATTTTCATTTGCGTTTTTGAGGAGAACATTTTTCGTTACAAAAAGTATGAAAAAAAAAATAAAAACTTTAATTTTTGTTTTAATTTATATGCCTTTAAAATTCCAAATTATTAATTTTAGTATTTTTTATTAAAATCTGCATATTTTTATCGAATTAGTGACATTTTCAAGAACATTTAGATTCAGATAAACATTTTTTAAAAGTTAAAGCTGCAGTCTAAAAATACAGACTTGTTGAAAAATACTAAATTTGGACTCCCTATATCTCGAAATTATGAAGTCTAGAAAAGAAAAATTACGCATGCGTTCATATCTAGGTAGGGGTAGTGTGTACACAAAGTTTCCTAAAATCCATGTGTGTGGATTACACGACCTGGTTGCACATGGAATAATGACCCTATACAAATAAAGTAAAAGAATTTAGAACAATAAATAAGTAAAAGGATCATAAACTCACCTCTGCAATTAAATTTATAATTCATATTTTCCCATTTTAGCTGACGCACTAATTGTTCATCATTTGCGGTGAATCTGTGAGATTAATGTTTGATAAACACGATTTAAGTATTTGCGTGAGGGGAATGTTAAACAACCTTTCGATCCGTTTATTGGTTGCTAACTCTTGAAAATGTTATTCGTACAGAACATTTCAAAACAAACTTTTGCTTTCGAATGCAAGATTTCCGGTCATTGACTGTCATCATCTCTTTTAATAGTAAAATATAATCACGCACAACTTGACAATGAATTTTTGACATTGCCAATATTATTATCAGTGACGTAATGAAAAAACTGATTTGTGTGGTTTCCGAACTTTTTCTTGAATGGTCAGGAAAAATTTTAAGAACTGCACGAAAATGAAAGATGCAAGGTTTTAAGTGAAAAATGTGTGTTTATTATACTGTTATTATACTGTAATAATACTTATACTGTTGATTAATTTTTACGTCCTTTTGGAACATATAAATGCGCAAAATACATGTTTCCACATAAAAAATGACAGAATATAATACAGACAGTTTCTTATGTTTTGTCTCATTTCCTTAAATAAATGTAATATATATATATATATATATATATATATATATATATATATATATATATATGGCCAGTCTAAATTTAGTGTTTATAGTTTCGGGAAAATATGCGATAAAGTTTTTCTTCCGATATAATCAATTAATTATTGTACTTGACTTTTCTTTTATCTATTTCAAAATTGAACTCTTTTTGTTTCTTCAAGTTTTTTTGTTACTTTTAGTTTTGTTTCTCTTTTTGTTTCTTCTCTTATATTATTTTGAGAAATTTCTTTTTTTAAATAACAAATAAAAATAAACTTTTAAAAAAATATGTGCTATTTAACAGGGAATTTTCTACAATTGGATTTGAAGTATAGTTCATGATTTAAAAAAAATAAAAAATAATAACAGTGACTTGCGAATTTCGCTAAAAATAATGTTGAGATAAAGAAACAAATATTAAGCTAGATTTTAAGATTATGCAAATAAACATTTCAAAATTTCCTCAAGAAACTAACCTGAAACTAATTCACAGGGAAACTACTTTTGCAAGAGGTGAAATATTGTGTGGATGTTTGAAGTTATTTTGTTAACAGTAAATTTTGTAGTGAAGGAAACTAGTAGTCTTCATTATGGTAATTTTTGGGTACGTTTGGTAGACGAGGATATAAATATAGGAACAATGTTATAACTTGTGTGGAAGGCTTCCTGAGCCTACAGAAGAAACTGTGCACAGTGTAATGAATTATTATGTCTCATCATTGAATTAGTATAGAGATCTAACTTAATAATACAGCAGAGTGTAACTGCTAGTCGCTAGTCTCACATTTACACAAAGGTAATTCCAGTCCAATGCGCCGAACTAAAGTTAAGCTTCCATTATCCCTCTGATTTATAGATACTATAAGCTCAAATCCATATACAAGTATAGTGACATAAACTATATTGTTTAACTCGTAGTACAAATTTTTAGATTTAAATAATGCATTTCCCATAGAAATTCAAACTATTCAAACGATACTGGCTGCGCCACTGGCATAAAAAACTATTTTTAAAAATACTAATGCTATTAAAAGATATTAAATGTTTAATGCTCTATAAAATACCGGATGTTCCCGTAAGTTCGTTCATATTTCGATATAAAAATGGAAGAAATCGGTATAATTTTATGCTATTTGAGGGAAATATATTCTAGCCAAAAGGATTTTTTATTACTCTAAAAGTTTAGTTAAAATATTTGTCAACAGTTGGCACAGGGCAATTTACAAATAGATAATTTTTTGGTAAGCAACAATTATTTTGACTCTAGTAAAAGCGTTACAAATATTTTACAACATAAAATTCTAAATGTGTCTCTCACCACAAGGAATTACACTTTGCAGGTAGTTGAGAACATTTTTAAACCTCTCGGTACCATGGGTGTATATATGCATCTTCAAAGAGTGCATATAGAAATTGTTTTTGGTACCAATGATAAAGAAAAGTAATATTTGCCTTGTTTAATGGACATTTCCGTGATAAGTAAATATGACTATTGTTAAAAAAGGTGGTGCCAACGGAAAAATACTCTTTGAGTTTCACCAGGAAACAAAATAAACATTGTCTTCCACAGAACTGTCACTATTGAACGTAGAACAAAGCACTATTGGCCAATAATTTTTACCCTTTTATATATTTTTTTAATCTTACGGGGAAAAAAGTACGACTTCGGTAAAATATGTTTCCTGCACCACGGCCAAACTCGGTTATTGCGTTTCACCGTGCCTGCACATCGCACTAAATGATATCGATTCCTTCCATTTTTATAATTTTTTAAGCTGGCAATGAATTTATGCGACACCCAGTATTAAGATGCTTATGTATGTCTCCAAGAACAATACTGTTTATATGGGAGTGAAATTAATTTTTCATAATTAAAAAAAAATCACTACATGGCTTTTTCAATGAAAAGTATCTGTGAGTTAATATCATTGTTAAAAGAATTAAAATGGAAAAAAACATATTTATCTTTATTTAAAAATAGGGTTAGATTTTTCAACTAATATTGAATGCAGCGATATATAGCCAAATTTTTGAAAAAATATTTTATTTTAAAAGTAAAAAAAATGGCTTTCTTTCTTTTCCCATTTATTTTGCCGAAATATATTTTTTTTGCTTGTCTCTGAAAATTTTTCAGCAATCAAAATAATATGGTCCTGTTTCATTAAGCAGTCTTTTATTGTCATCTTGATACTTTTATTGGGTACTTTTATGCATTTTTTGTATAGAGTGTGCAAAAAAAGGCACTCGAACTTTAAAATCAATAATTATAATAAATATAAAGATGAAATAAGTGATAAGTTTATGAGGTAGCCCTGTAAATTTTGTACATAGTAATTTAAAAAAGGAGTCAAATTTTCGTCTATAGTCTAATTGCGCTATATTGGACTGTAAGAAGGTTTAAACTAATGTGTAAAGCTGGACCAAATGCAACTCACTTCCTACTATTCATTCTATTTAGCTGTTGAAACGCAAAAACGGTTTGCGTTTTGAAGTTGGTTTCAGTTTTCTTACAGGTCGGGACAGTGAAGCGCCATCATTTTTCTAAAATCTGACTTTCTTTTTTATTATTGCATACAACGTTTACGAGTTTATGTATAAACATGTCACTTACTTCATCTTAATCTGTATTATAGTTATACATCGATTTTTAAAATAGCTACAAAAATTTCAGCGCTCGGGAAAGGCTTGAAATGGAAAAATCCACGAACCGGAATGCTATTTCAAAATTATTGTTGACTTAAAAATTTGTTTGAAAGTATAGACAAATTTATTTCTATGAGATGTAATTTTCTAACTGGTTGAAAAAGTGTCTATGCCAGGATTGGAACAAGGAACCTTTTGGCTAAAGTTGCCAATGCTCTGCCAACTAAGCTACCCTGGACGAATCTGGCGGACACATTTCACCCAGCTAACCTTATTGAATAATGTGTTCACCAGATTCGTCCAGAATAGCTCAGTTGGCAAAACATTGGCAACTTCCCTGGAGGGGATTCCTGGAGGTCCATGGTTCGAATCCTGGCCTGGACACTTTTTTACTCAGTTGGAAAATTACAACTCACATGAATTATTTACCAATTAGAATAATTGTGTTAAAATTAATCGAAATTTATTTCTAACCATACAAAAACAATTTAAAAAATGCACTCAAAATTCTAAATATTAAAAAAAAAGTTACAGAAAGCACAATAAGCAATATATATAAAATATCCCGTTTACGTGCAGGAAAATGGCGAATAATTTATCTTTTGTCGATAGCAACAAGCGGAGTGTAAACAATATGTCTCCGTTAACGCCTAAATTCAGTCTGGTTCCTTCTTCGTTATATCAAAAGATTAAAATTTAAAAAAATATTTATTTTGTCACACTAAAATTTAAACAAGTTGGAAATGGTACGTTAAACGTGACAAATAAGATTCGTTCGTTTCGTTCTATAACTAGTTTTACAATGTAAAAAATCATCGTTATTATTTCAGTGAAATTAATTATATCGTCTGCCATGAACGAATTGAAGATGCCTTTTTTTTTCTTATTACGTATGCCATGTTTACAGATACGAATTTTTTTTTCGACACAAGACAGAGCTGTAAATTTACCATGGAGATCTTACTTTTTACGAATGATTACCTCCATGGATAATATTTCTATGACTCACGATGAATGAATATTTTGTTTATTTACTTTAATGGATTGAGATATTCGGCTGTTAACCTAATTTTTACTGAAATTATCTCAGAGTCTATACATTTTTTAATGTTTCTCATCTCTCAAGAAAGCAATTTTTTTGAACGATCTTTCTAAAAATGTAACTTTTACGCAATTTTATTCGAAAAATTAATTTTTAATCAAAATGGCCGCTTGGCATATGGAAAAAATATGTGGTTACCCCGTATTTGTTTTCCTCAGTCATATGACTTGCGCTGTTCTATATAGATTACGTATGATAACATTTAATAGAATAAAGAAAACTTTTATTAATATCTTTTCAAGTTTTGATTCGATTTTCATAAAATTTGAAATGACTCGGCAAAATTCTGCAACGATTATATATATTAAATTTCAAACCATTCGGTTGGGTAGTTTTTGCGCTGTTATATGCGGACAGACGGACAGACGAACGGACTAGACGACGACTATAGGTGCTACGTATTTATATAATTGCGAACGCACCTAAAAAAAGGTGGATGTAGGATCGTGATAACTGTATGAAATATTAACCCTTTTAGTGCCAAGGAGCGCCGTCGCGCTCCTCTCGCTCTGTGTTTTTATTATCATAGTATAAAATCTTCAGAAGAGAATGCTGAAAAAATTATGAATATTGGTGTATTGTAACGGAAATGGTGAATATTTCTCTTGTTCATATAAATTATCTATAAAAATGCACTTTTTTACTGGCATTTTTAGCATATATTGGTAAACTACGTATGGCACTAAAAGGGTTAAGGCCGATTTCAGTCTTCGAGTTAAGTCGTTCACTTGGAGTAGGAACTATCGCAATCACTTCACAGTCGTGGGTATGGGTGGTGCGCTTGTGACAGTGATGTTAAATGCGTAACCACACGTTCTATCCATTTTTTCGGATGAACTGAAACGTTTATTTTTTTTTCCGGAAACTGTAACAATATGTTTTAATAATTGCACGAAACGGAGCGATATTTACCGTAATTTCACGAACCGGAACAATATTTGCCATGATTTCACGAACCGGAATATCGTTTTCGAACCCTGATCTCGGGACTTTTTTTGTTGCTATCTTTTATACTATGTGTAGACTTTCCTGTTCTTGATAATATCTAAAGTTTGGACAATTTTAGAAAATAACAGGAGAGATGTTTCATTTCATCTTTTATGATCTTAAAGTAACTGAATGGAAAGTTTTCTAACATTTTGTATTTATCTCTAATGTTTTTCTTGCATACATGTTTTTCTTACAATTTTTATATCGTTTTTAATACTTTCGCGATGAGTGTCGCGTATACCTGACATTTAGGATGCGTATACAATCCTTAAATTCCACCAGTATTTTCAACTAGTAATTTTCGCCTTATTTAATCAGAGAATTTCTGCAATTAAATTAGGCAAGCTTTTCTCTTTGGATACACTGGTACTAAAAAATTAAAAATTGTGTACGATACTCTCGTCACGAATGTGTTAAAAAGGCATGTTTATAAATAGTGTATTTAGTTTTGCCTCTATGAATAAATATCATATTAAATGTATGTAATGTATTCCATACGAAATGAAATTATGAATTCTGAACTGAAAGTAAAATAGTAATAATAATTATAGTTCTTGTGCATCTAGATTTAAATTCCTTACATTTATATGAGTTAATGACAGGTTGAACAAATAAATAGAAATGCTTGAGATGTTTAAAAATATATGATGGTATTTAAAATATAGTTTAAAAGCATTATTCCAGAAACGTAATCTAAAATGTATGAAAGAATTAAGTGTGTTCTACTTCTGGAAAATTTCATAAATTCTAGTCCCATTCTGATGTATACTGTTTTTAAGTACGTTCTTTTTGCACATATTTGAAATGTTCACGGAATACATTTGTACGTGACAAGAAAATGAAAAGTGTTGCTTATTAAAACATAATTTGAATAAAGTGGTTTTAGTCTGTTTCCGGTAAAAATTTCGTTCTTTTTCTAGATTTCAACGATGACATTTGGTTCACCCAGTCGGGACCATGGGTGCATATATGCACCCTCAAAAAGAGCATGCAGAATTTGTTTTAGGCACCAGTAAAAAATAAAAGCAATATTTGCTTTCTCTAATTAGAGCCCCTTTGCGATAGTTTAAGTAAAGGTTGCTTTTTTAAAAAAAGTGGTGCCAACCGAATAAAATTTGTGTAAAAGCCGCCGGTCCCGAAGGGGTTAAATAACATACCTTCTTCCTAAAAATTGTTATTAGTAATATCTTAAATTAATTATAATATTTAAAATCTATCATGAAAATACTGTTCGAAAGAAATATTGTAAAATTTGCGACAGATTTAAATGTATCCCATTTCGTAATACGTACTTCGAAATACTGATTTCATCCTGCTGTTTGTTTAGCTTTATTAAGTTTTTCTTGTGGTATTCTGTAATGTCTGATGCGAGGCTAACGAAAAAGACAGGTTACCGTGGCGCATTCCACTTATTTTTTTTTACAGACCACTAGAGTGACGTGATGCTCTTTTCGTACACCTGCATTGGTGCATTCGAGCATCACGTGACTCTGGTGGTCTGTGAAAAAAGATACGCGCAAAGCACCGCGGTATCCTTTCTTTTTCGTTAGCTTCGGTCTGATGAAAATGACGTGAAAATGGAAATAGTCCATTATTAAAAGGCAATTCAAATTAGACTGGAGAATATAATTCAAGAAAAAATATTGTCCATATTTTTATTATTTTTTATTTTTTTTTGTCATCTATTGAAATGCCTTCCAGTAGATTGCGTAGAAAGCACTTCATTTTTAAAAGATAACGCAGAAAATGACTATAAATAAAAACATATAAATATAAATAAATACACTAGACAGTGTTTTCGTATTTCTCTAATTTTGAGACACTCTTTATTTTTTAGGGGTAAACATGAATAAACAAATTAATGATGAAATATGGCTAAGTAAATACAAACACATATAACCGTAGAGCAACATTTTAAAATGCTGTAATTTTGCTTTAAACTTTTGGAAATAAACAGAATATGTTTAAGAACAGTATATAAAATGCATTTTAAATCGGTAATAATTTTTAATTTTATTCAAAAATTTTTATAAAAAATTTAATTAAAAAATAATGACTATATTCACCCTGACTACGAAAAAGTTAGTACTTTGAATGAAGGTTTTCTAAAAAACATATTTCATATCCCTTTTATCTTCGCCTAAATAAATCCCTTCATTTTGAGAGTTAGACAAAAAATAAAAAATATAAAAAATTATAATAAACAACAATTTCGCAGCAGTAAAATCCATGAAAATTTAAAAGGTAATACATTTTCAGAAGAAAAAGACGTTAACTGTAAAGCTATAAATCCCAGGAAAATTTTTAACGTCAATTTTCCATCCTATCAATTTTTATTTTCTTTTTCATAAATTTATTTCCACGAGTCTTTTGGAAGACATTTGGATAAATTTATTTCCCCGAGTCTTATGCAAAACATGTGGAAAAAACGCTATTTATAATTTTATAAACAGTTATAAATTCAGATCATTGTTGCCAGTTGCCAGTTTGGCCTTTTTTTTAAATTCAGAAATTCCAAATTCCTACCGGGAATTTGAAAGAAAAAAGAATTTTTACTTTATGTAATTACGAAATATCTGTCATTAAAAAAGGCAAAATACTATTTGAAATTTCTGGTATGAATTCAGAATTTCTGAATAAAAAAAAGGCTAAACTGGTAAACCTGGTTCAAATAATAATAATAATAATAAATAAATATCAGAAGAAATATGTTTATGACATTTAATTACAAAGTGTATATATAAGGAGAAAATGCTTTAGTCAACTGTAATAGTTTTAGAATAAAACTAAGTTATCTCCAGTATTTTGTACAATAGATTTACTGCATAAGTGCTGCATAAATTAACCTTAAACACATAATAGAAAAATAATAAGTATGCATACCTCAGATGAACGCTCTTTCTTACTTAATTTAAAAAATAATAATAACTATTTAGGTTTTTGACCATTTTATATTTTAATGGCTGAGCGATAATTTTCAAGCAACTTTTCATAACAGTCCATACTCCTATCAAATCAAAAGATTTATGAATGTCTAAGAAACATAAAAAATATAGATGTATTGCACGATTAAAGAATTTCAAATTTCTCGCTTAAATTTCTGAATAACTACAGGCACAAAACTATAAAAAACAATTTATTAGAAGAAGATAATGAATTTAGAAGCAGTAGAAACTGAATCAGACGTGAATAATGCAAAGGAACTTAAAAGCATAGTCACCATTATGCCATTAAATTCGTTTATATCTAGAACAGCGTTTCATAAATGCCAGGCTGCGTAAAACAAAGTCTGAAAAGAGTGATCGTTCGTTTTTGGGTTCTTGTTTTCTCATGAATATAAAACCTTGATCAATTAGATCAATAAATATTACATACACTTTTTGCTATCTTGTCGATAGCAGTACCCAGCTTTACCTGAAAAGCAATCAAAACTTTTAATGCCTTTTGTTACAATGTATAAGTGTGGAATAGACCTTTCAATACCGGTAACCCTAAAAAAGATATATAGAAACCGACGAGAGGTCGAGCTGGACTTAAGAATTAAATTATCAACTTTTACTTCAAACCTGAAGAATACTTTTAAGAATAAACAGTATGACATTTTGCATTAATTGGTTTGTATCGTTCTTTTTATATTTTTGTAAGCTTTTTTATATTTAAATGCTTTTTTTAACTATTTGATCATTGTATGATAATTTTTTAAATCGGTTCTGTTTCACCAATAGATTTAATATTTCACCTATTGATATCATTTCCTATCGAAATGAGGAGGGGATAAAAATTTACCGAACTCGAAAAAGAAGTATGGCAGTAAATCGGAGCTTTCGAAAAAAGTTTGGGAAATGCTGGTCTAGAATACACACACACACACATTACATATATATATATATTAATTTACATAATTTTTCGCATTTTATTTACTTTTTTCAACCTTAAAATACCTTTTTCTTTCCCCATTTCGAAATTAAATTATTCTACGCTTGGTATCTTAGTTTTTCCGTGTCAAAATTCATTTTATTTTAGAATATTCTTTTTCATTCATAAGCCTAATTTTTACTTTACCGGAGACGTGTTTTAAGATTTTTCGCCCCGTTTCCAGTATCTCATTAAATTTTTTTCTCATATGCGGTTAAATAGTACCGTCACGCTTGCCGATTGGCTGGCACCCGTTCAGCATTGCGGTTTTTCATTGTATTTTATGTCCTACGCATTCCTCAATAAAACATAATGAACGCCCCCAGAAGAGAACTGGTTTCGCTGGTACCTTTGCTTTAAGTTCTGTCCAGGTGGTCATCGTCCTCTGGAATAATTTGTGTTATCTTGGTATTTAGTGGAATTTAATTTAATTTAATTTAGCATGTAATTCAATTTAGAATTTAATTTTGATCCATTTTAATGATGTCTTGGAACTTGCGTGTCAACTTGAGTATATCCTAAAGCCGTGTATACCTTAAGATCTCTGGAAACTTTTCTTCGACTTGTAAGATGTCTCTACTGTAAATAAAAATATTGAACTGACATCACGGCTGATCTTTGAAACATAGAAAACTCTATCCGGATGTAAATCCTAGCCTACACTACTCAAATATGTGACTGAAGATCTAATATTAAATTTCTGCATATTTACTAAGAACGTAACTACGACACTTCAGTTGGATGGCCAACGAGATCTAATAATTATCTGTTAAATTCCAGCTTTAAACAAAACACAGACTTCCTAATTCTTCGACTGCTGAATCGCATCATTACAAAAATAAATGGTTGAGATCTACATATACTATAAATTTGCTCCATTGAAAGTGAATTACTACATATGTGTGTATGATATTTTGATTGATTATACCCCGACTATGCTGTTTTTTAAGCTATGGCGTTTTACATGAAGAAATCAATTTCCTCATAATTGGAAGATTTTAACTCTTTGTTATGTGTTATATACTTTGCAGTCATTGTATGAAGAAACACACCGTGAGTATAGTTGAAAAGCCAAGATACAATCCCCAGTAAGTTTCCACAACATCATAAAAAAGCAGATAGTTCACGTCAAAGCATTTATTAGAGTAGTCACATCTAGAAACTTGACGAAAAGACTTTCAGTTAGAAAGGGGAAAAAAAACCATTTCAGCATATTAAAGTATTGTTAATACTTTCACTACAATTATTCCTAATTTTCCATAACTTTCCACAACTATAATTTTAAGTAATGTTAGATATCTCCATAATTTTATAAGTTCCCCATAACTGACATAAAAAAGGTAATATTCAGGAGCTAAATGATGACTACGCTGATGTGAATAACAAGGAAAAACAGCAAACATTCTCTCTCTGAGCGCGTGCATCAGTTTTTATTCGTCAGTGTGTAAAAGCACAAAGCAACAGAAATTTGCATAAGAGCATTTGAGATAGATGGCTTTGACAAATCAACGCACCCCGCTATCAAGCCAAAAATCACAAGCAGTCACATTTTCCAAACCACGCAAACTTGAACGTAAACCAATCATAAGAGTGAACGGGGTTAGTGTCGAGCATGTCTCACACCTTAAACTTCTTGGCCTCACCATAGATGAACACCAAAGCTGGACGGAACATATCAACACCCTCAGGATTAAAGTAGGAAAATTACACTTAAACGCACGTAAACTAACGTCAAAATCCTGGGGAATAAAGCCAACAATGTTAAAAATCTGGTACCACACAATAGTGGAGCGGATAATTTTCTACTGTGTGGGCGTCTGGGGAGGTAACCTCACGCAAGCCGTGAAGGACAAATGCAACGGCTCTTTTTGCTGCAAATTGCTCGAGGATACAGGACAATCTCAACGGACGCACTCACAGTAATAACAGGTATTCCTCCCATAACAATAACACTCCAATATGAATACCAGGAAAACAGGATCACACACCTAGAACATGAACCAACGTGTGCAGCACTTTTTCCACAAATACAACTACAGAGGAAGGTTCCCAGTTGGAGAATACATCCCGCAGAAGAGACATCTCACTTACAGATAAACACAACCAGGCACGGTTTTGAACACAGCTACTCTCCCCGCTGTCCGACCATTTTCACTGACGGGTCACGCACGGAGACTGGCGTGGCAGCAGCATTCTGTGCCATGAAAGGCGAGGTCGTGACCCATAAGTGGGCCTGCAGAATCGGTGATAACAACACTGTCTTCCAGGCTGAGCTGTTCGCGATTCTGCGGGCATTGGAATGGATTGTCTCTAACCCAACAGTACAATTTTACAGGCTATATTCAGACAGCCTCTCCAGCCTACAAGCAATCTTTACTCACCGCACAAAACATCCCATTGTACTCCAAATAAAACTACTTTTAAAAGACCTTGCACGGCGAGTAGCCCTGGGCCATGTGAAGGCACACATTGGCATTGCTGGCAATGAATTAGCTGATAAATTGGCAAAAGAAGCTACGGGAAGCACAAATATTGATCTTTCCCTCCCTGTTCCCCCATCCTACATTAGAGGGTTTTTAAAATCTAAAATCATTCCTCAGTGGCAGGACCACTGGGATTACTCGGATAAAGGTCGACATACCCACAAATTGCTCCCTTTTGTCTCCCTAAACCTGCTTAACCTCGCCCCCCACACCTCAGCGTTCCTCACAGGACATGGTCCATTCCCTACTTACCTCAAATATTATAAACGTGCAGCCTCCAATGTGTGTCCATGTGGCCAGCGGGGCTTGCCTTCTCATTACTATTTTGACTGCCCACTGACCGTTGCCTGGCATCTCAGATCTCCCGAAATTCCCCCACCCTCTTGGCTAACCAATATTCTAACAAGACCAATCTTACTAAAAAAATTAAAAAATATTTTTAATTTTTTAATGGTTTTATCGAACTTAACAAATTGAGTAACCAACTCTAGCTTTTATCAAATTTTTAACTAAACATATTAAATTCTTCACCACCAATCAGTACTGTAATTGATCTTCCTACCCTCCTTCTCCTGACTTTTCCTTATTTTGGCTGTACCTTGTCAGTGTTTGAGCACCTTGCTGTGCTCCCTTCGCAGTCTTTAGCAGCGGTCTCATCTCTCCAACACAACAACTTGTGGCGCCATCTGTCACGTGGGAACTGAGTTCTCAGATTCCGGCGCATCATTATTATCCAAGGACCGCCTTGGCCGCGAACTGTGTGTCATGACGCAGGAGCGTTAAGGACTGTTCACCTACAAGTTCTTCATCACTGCACCTGCCGCTGTCTGTCGCGAGGGAGTGCAGGCTCCAGCGGTTCAGGCTTTTTTCAGTTTCTTTTTGTTTTTTTTTTGTTTTTAGCTTTCTTGCCTGCCCCTTGTCGCGCTTAGGCTTGTCCTGGCAGTGCCGGCCTTTGGCCTAGTTTGTATTTTCTTTCTTTTCTTTTTGTTGTTGTTTGGGCCGTTTGCGCGTGCGCTGGCGGTCTCGGCGTCGTGCCTTCCCTTCCGCCGGTGGCTGGAATCACCCAAAACGAATCCCCGCGTGCCGGGGAACATCCCGGGGGAGGTGCTAACGCTCTACGGCCTGGCTTTGCTGGGCCGAGTGGCCCCCCTTAGGCATTCAATCAACGCACTTGCCGGAACTCTTTAATGGCAATGAAACTGGCGCGAAATGAGCCCAGAACCCACCCCCTTGAATTGGATAACGAGGCTTATGACATATATAGAAGATTCTGAAATGGAATGAATTCTTATACGAAAAAGCTAACATAACAGGCGTAAAAACAATAGAATTTTGGGCAAGGGAAAGTCAAGAAAAAGTATTTTAAAGTGGGAATAAGTAAATTAAATGGGACAAATATAGAAATTCAAAATATTATATTGAAATAACAAATGCAATGACTTTCTTTGATGTCATAAAATATATTAAGTTTACGAATTGAAAATTTTCCAACTGGGTGAAAAAGCTTCCAGGCCAGAAGTCGAACCCGAGACAATTGGCTTAAATTGCCAATGTTCTACAAACTGAGCTCTCTCGACGACATCTGGCCGACAAAGTTAACTGAGACAATCTTTTGGCAATAACAATAGCATTATCAGTTTAAGCCAAATGTCTTGAGTTCGACTCCTAGCCTGGACACTTTTTTCTTTCAGTTGGAAAATTTTCAACCCGTCTGATTTATTTACCAATAAGTATCATTGAGTTAAAATAATAAAGTGATATTAATTGTAAAAGTGAGTTTTTCTGTAAATTTATAGGAAACACGATAACAAAAGTTTACGCATAAAGTTCTACGCAACAGATCTGTGCTACAAAGTTGCATGTAATAATTCTTATAAATAACAATTCAGAAATTTTATATACAATTTAACAACACTATATATCCACACACACATACATACATACATACATATATATTGACAGTGCTATATGGTATAGTAATTTCGTTGTATATGGTCAGTTGCTTCTGTTTCAATGGTTAATTTTTACAGTAAGTTTATATTTATATATATATATAGTTTATATTTTATTGTGTTTAATTTTTACAATATATTTTCATATTTTCCTTTGCTTTTCACACATGTGATTTCATTTTAAATAAATAATATATGTATATATATGTATATATATATATATATATATATATATATATATATATATATATATATATATATATATATATATGTGTGTGTGTGTGTGTGTGTAATATTATGCAGAATACCATAACTTAGAATTTTATTTTCTTTGATGTCGGAAAGACTACTCTAATCCGCTAAAATTAGGATAAAAATATTAATACAATGGCGTAAGACTGAATATTCTCAGTCAGTTATTTTTAGCATGGCATGACAGGAGTTGCATGCAGAAAGCTTTGCATTGTATATCCTTTTTACCACTTCCTATACCCGTGTTCAGTTACTCTAGTCGCTTTAGACTATAGAATTTAACCCTAATTTCTAAATAAAAAATAATATGCGCTAATGAAGTTCTAAACTGGTGCATCCTACTTTTAGTAGAGTTTCTTCTTTCATATTACTCCCTTATCACGCAACACAATGCTAAATTTATTTGTAAGTCACTTATTAGTACATTATATAGTTAAACATTTAATTAAAAATATAGTATAATTTTTTTTAACGTCGAATTGATATTATATTCAACTTTCAAAAAAATTTATCTCTGATTTCACGATAAACTTCTTTTGTTAGGAAATAGTTCTGTTAATTATTACTTTGTTATACTTTTCTTGTTTACATACGAATGTGAAGAAATACAAAATTGGGGAATAATTTTTTATTATAAAAGTGCGAAATTATCATTTTTAAAAATAAGGAAAAAGTGGGGCAAATACTTTAAAAATCTTACGTTAAAGTGTGACAAAAAAAAAAAAAAAAAAAAAAAGCATGTTTGGAAAAAGGAATTTATTGCATATTGAGTAAAATACAACTTCGCAGTTAATTATACATGACGCAGTGTCGGGTGTGTGACTGCTATAGCTTGTCAGCATTTTTTGTTCTCTTTGTTTATTTCAGAAAAATAAGCCAAACAATATCATACAGTATATATGATTAATGCCATGTTTTTGAATGAATTAACATTTGTAAGAATAGTGGCATGTAAATGGGCTTGTATATACACACACACACACACAAATACACTGCTCAAAACAATTAAAGGATATTTGAAGTTTTATATAAAATAAAGATATAAACGAAATTTTTTTTGCCGAAAATAGAAGAAGAGAATCACAAATGCAAATTTTTCTGGTTTTCAAACTGTGGAGTATGCAAATTTTGAGTTCGACGTCAAAAACGTCGCTTCAGCGGCAGCGAATGAAATTTGACTTTCAACTGGATAAAAGAGAATGAAGACAAGGATGATCGGCATTCAGTGATTGCTTTGTTTCGATGAGTACGATGTCTCAGCGAAGTCATTTGACAGATTCAGAAGCTTGGAGAATTGGTGGTAGGTTAGAAGGGCGCCAAACTCAAGCCGAAGTAGCGCAAGCCATTGGAGTGTCACAAAGTGTCATTTCCAGGATCTGGAACCGTTTTTTGGAGAGTGGATGTGCAGGCCGAAGACCAGGGCAAGGTCGTAGACGGGCAACAACGCCCAATGAAGATCGGTATTTAGCGTTAACAGCTCGGAGACACCGAAACATGAACGCTACTCTTCTCCAACAACACCTTCGCTCGGCTACAGGCACCACGATTTCAACTCAGACTGTCCGAAACCGGCTCCATGCTGTAGGTCTGTATGCTCGCCGACCGATGGTATGTGTTAGATTAACATCAAGGCATCGTCGCAACCGCAGGGAGTGGGCAACCGAGCATGTCAACTGGAGGAGAAATGAATGGAGCAATATTCTGTTTTCTGACGAGTCCCGTTTTTCTGTGCATCCGGATAATAGGCGTATTTTCATCTGGAGGGACCGTGGCAGTAGGAATAATCCTGCGTTCGTGCACGAAAGTGTCAGATTTGGCGGTGGAGGAGTGTTGGTGTATGGTGGCATCTCCATTGACGGGCGCGCTGACCTCTACATCATTCGAGATGGAGCTCTGACTGGTCGCCGATATAGGGATGAGATCCTCAGACCTATTGTAGTCCCTTACGCTGCAGCAATCGGAGATAACTTCATTTTAATGGACGATAACTGCAGGCCACATCGTGCAAACCTGGTGGAGGATTTCCTTTTCGAGGAAGGAATCGTTCGAATGGAATGGCCAGCGTGTTCTCCAGACATGAATCCAATCGAGCACGTTTGGGACGCTCTAGGAAGACGAGTTTCTGGCCGCCAACAACCCCCACAAACTCTCCAAGAACTGGAAAGAGCTCTTCTGGAAGAGTGGGGCAGAATACCCCAACTCGTCATTAATAGCCTCATTGAGTCCATGCCTCAAAGGTGTTCAACGTTGCTGGCCGCCCGTGGAAACCATACCCCCTACTGAAAATGATTTTCTTTGAAGAAAACACCTTTTCTTATTCTTTTTTTCTCATATGCACAAATTGTGTTTTTTTCCTTTTGTACACAAATGCGCAATAAAATGCATTTTTTTCTGCCAAACATGTGTAATTTATTCTCATATAACCTACTATGTCTGTCGACCATGTATCAATCAGCTAAAAAGTTTCCCAGATACAAAATCCACCTAAAACTGCAATATCCTTTAATTGTTTTGAGTAGTGTAATTATTAGAAAATTTGCAAAGAAACAGTCCTAGGATTTGCATACCAGTTACAATAAAATTTCTCAAATTATGTAAGCAGAATGCAGTCCCCCTTTCCGGAAAGTATATACATTTTTTATAAGTGTGATCATGTGAATATTTCAATAAAAATAATTAAAGAAACAATAATTTAAAAAGTTGTAATTGTGAAAAGAAGATCATTGAGTGCTTACTGAATAAATGAAAAAACTCCTCTAACTAGAATGTTGCTCTGGTACGCAATTAGAAGTGGCACTGATTTTATTTATTATTTTTTGAGATATTCGCGGCTAAAAAATAAAGAACAAGAAATGTACAATTTGAACACAAGCACAAACCTAAATATACTTCTTCTTTTTTTTCCATTTTGCTTACTACTGAAAATAAATTCTTTTCAGAAATATGTTTTGATAAATTTTATCTTTATATTTGTAGAATTGTATTGTTATCATAAATATTTTTTAAAATCTTGAAATTCTGTATTATGTATTATAAATTATTTTTCATCGAGTATCTTTGAAGTAGAGTGTCATCAATATCCATACAATATTTTTATAAAATGAATTTATAAAGCATTTTAGAAAATAAATTAAAAAATAGACTACCAGATACCTGTCTAAGGCTCATTAAACTATAGTATCAAACTCGTAATTTGAATAAATACTGAAATACAACACTGTTATGCATAAGTAAAATAAAAACTTATCGTAATTTTAGTTTTTAATTTCAAAGCCTAAAACCTAACGACATCACTAGGCTGCTTATTTATTTCTTAGGTAAGGTATTTTTATTGTTTAAAATAACTATCAACGTCGTTAGGTATCCTTATGTTAATTATCACTGCGTTCGTTTTCGTTTAAAGCGTTTTTTTTTTTTAAGTTAGCTAATAATATTTTTCTATTCTCGTATGAGCTAATTTTCAAAACCATTATTTGAAACATTTTGTTAAATTAGCCAAAAAAACAGAAAATGAACATACAATTCATCACCAAACATAAATATTCTAAATTCCATAAACTAACTGTAACCCAGTCTAATCCAAAATTACTTTGCTTCCAAATAATTTCATATTTCTTTTTTTTTTCATTAATTTTATTTGATGTGGTATTTATTCAATAAAATGTGATCCAACTACATGTTACAATTATTTAAATTATTAAGTTAAAGAAATCCAAATCTTACCCGGGTACTCGGAAGGGCCTTCCGTTTTGTTCCTCTACAGCAACAGACATGTGATGCCAACTAAAATGTTGAAATCCAAATTGGATTTATCACTTTGTCTTCACATAGGTAAAGACTAAGATAATCCAAATATCAAGAATCGTGTTCCTCCTGTAAATAGTATTACCTTGATTAATATTACTCATAAAACAAACCAGAATATTTTAATTACATAATACATAATCTGTATCTTTAAGAGCCTACACTAGTCACGCGAAGAAATGCTTAAGCTAATGTTAAGTCTATGGGAAGATTCTTGCACGATTTCTCGCTCGCATTTCAATATTTTTAAATGCTTTTTTTTTGCATAGGATAGCTGAGGTCAATCTCCAACGTTGTTAGTTTTTACTTTTTCGATTTTTGTTGCAGTTTTTTTATAAGCGACAATTTTTAATTTTGGAACCGGTTGGAACCAGTTCTGAAAGTGAAATTACCCTTATATAAAGTAACTGGAATCAAAATCGAAAAAGTAAAAACTAACAACGTTGGAGATTGACCTCAGCTGTCCTATGCAAAAAAAAGCATTTAAAAATATTCAAATGCGAGCGAGAAATCGCGATAGAACCTTCCCATAGACTTAACATTAGCTTGAGCGTTTTTTCGCATGACTGATATAGGCTCTTAAGACTTAAATGATTCTTAAAGCGGGTCTCAAAAAAATATTTGTATACGCTGAACAACGCCAAACTTTCTGACGCATTTTTAACACTAAAACTACAATGAGCTGTCATTTTGACGGTTACCAAATGAATACATACCGATTCGAACCAAAAATATTTAAAAAAAAATTAAATAGAAAACTCACAGAAATATGTTAAATGAATAAGTTAGTTAGTTTTAAATAAAAATTCTGGGGCGAAATAATTTTACAAAACTTGAGTAAAATATCCGGTAGTTCTAGTGCTAAACGTTAAATCATGACACTTACATTCTTACAGGCATGTAATAAAACAGTTTTTCATTTTTCGATAAATGAATTACATCTTGCGTTATAAGCGATTGTTGATTCATGATTGGTAGCCTTTTCCCTTTCCCGCGCTGTCGTGTCCGAAATTTCGGTTCAAACTGCTAGCTTTGATATTTTTGAATGATTTTCCGCTTTACAGAAAAATGGAAAAATTGTTCAGTTACATAGTTTCTAAATAAAAGCACCTGCCAATTTCATGAGTTTGTAAACTAAAATGAATTGAGAAATGTGTCAGAAAGTAACCTTTTTGGATTGGAGAGCAGCCTTAAGTATTGAAGTTTTCACATCGTTATATTAGATTTCGTTGACCAGTAATCTTTGATAAAAATTTCGAATACCATGAAATTCATTGATAATTTTTTTATTCAAAAACATTTTCACTTTATTATTTAAAAATTAATCATAATTAATATTATTTTTTATTGTATACAATATTAAATTATATACCAAATTTTGATCAATATTCATATTTTAGAAAATATTAAAAAATGTTAGATTAGTACAGAATAATCATCATTTTTGTTCTAGAGAAATGCAGCATATCTCATGCAAGGCAATTACATCATAAAATCCATCATTATTTCTGTATTTAATGTATTATAGTGCTAGTGGAAATACATACAATACTATTATGAAAGAAATATTGATACAAACCTTAAATATATCTAGATACAATACAAAATTTTAGAGAAAATACTTTCCCGAGTTATACAAGCACACATATGTGCTTTAAACAAGAATCGGTTTTCAATTATAAATATACATTTTATAATCCAACATGTAATAATTAAAGAAAATACGCGAGAAAAAGAATTATAATTAGAGGTTTTGATAAAAAACATATTTAGAATCTTAGTCCTGCACATAAGACAGTGCTATAAAAATAGACCTTTTGAATAATAATCACTGTTTGAACTGCAACGTAATTTATTTTATGTTAGAAATTCCAAGCTTTCCACTTCATAATGTGTCTGACATGAAATATAAGATAAATGCGATAGCGTGACTGGAAAAGAAATATTCAGTCATATCCTTAAACTTCGACGATATTAAGCAAAATTAGGATACGTCAAAAGATTTAACAAATCTGGCCTTCATACATTCACAGATAAATTTTAACCTCTTGAAGGTTTTAATATCCGTATGATAAATTGATGCTTGTTCTTATCAGAGCGCAAAAAGTAATAAAATATTGTACAAAATTGAAGGTTCAGCACGTTTGTTGTTATAAAAATCATATAGTGCAAAAATATTACACGAAATTGACATTCTAGCTTAAATCTTTTCTTTTTTTTTTTTCATTAAATGTTGATAATATCTAAAACTTTTCATAAGTATTTAAGTGGATTTTCTCTTAATTGTTTTGTTAGGATGTAACGCGAAAATATGAAATTTAATTTCGTAAATGTAAAAAATTAAACATGTATTTAACATTCCTCTTATTCACATTCTTATTTTATTGTTAATCTAAATATTAAATTGTTGCTAATTAAATATTTATTTATTTTTTTATTTATTCGACTTGTACAATATTTTTAAATTTATTTCTAATACATTTAGTCCGTTTTCGTATGCTTGGTAAAGCGTATGCGTAAAACAAAAAAGAAGTGCATGAATGAAAAGCAATAATGCTATATCATGTCATTTTTAAATAAAAGTTTGGTTTATAAAACTAATATTTTATATCATATAATCTTGCAAATCATGCGTTGCAATTTAAAGGTAATTCTTATAGATTGCATTGTTCTATAGTCTTTTAAAATACATGTAATTATTTCAAAAGATTAAATACTTCTAAAAAATCTACTTTCTAACTTTATTTTTAGCTGTTATTAAATAATATTTAAAAAAAAATTCTTTAATAAAAAAGAAAATTTAAACATTATATTAGTTTTCAGAAACATTTAAGCAGTCAAATTTTTATTAACAATTTAAAAATGTTATTCCTTTTTTTTAACTTTATTTTTTTAAACGGTGTCAATAATAATATAGCCAATAAATTTAAGGGTCAGATTTTTAATTAATTTAATTCACGAGATTTTTTTTAACTACAACCAAATAAGACAATCGTTAAATTCAAACATTTTTTTTATATTTTTACGAATAAAAATATAGAGTTTCCATAACACAACTTTTCCCGTTTGGAGGTATCTGTAGCAACTAATGAATAGCTTTAAACTGCACTTTACATTTAGGCTTTTGAAGGTATGGAAAGACGAATTTCGTTAAAAAATAGTACCAGAAAGAAAATATCAAAGATTTTCTGTACTTTGGTACCACAAGGCTAGGCGCATACTCAACCCAATCTGTCAGTTATTGAAATGAATTATTCGCCCGAATGTTCTCAATGTCTTATCAAGGGAAATAAAGGGTTCTGAAGTCACATATGCACACAAAAAAATGCTTAATTCATTTCTAGCTATTAATGCAAATATCTGATTTTTTTGATTCTGACAACGCCAAAATATTTCCTATCGGTATTTTTGTACTATATAATAATTTTTTTCTCCATTGAATCCACTTCCTCATGTCTTCAAATAATGTCTAAATATAAAGTTTTGTCTCATTCCGTTCATTAGCTTTATGTACAAATGCCTACAGTGAAAGTTATTTATGGCAACCGTGTAGTTTACAAAATAAATTGTAAATTTGATCCTGATTGTAATGCTTACAGAATTTCAGTTTCATAAACTTTTGACGCAGCCTTTGCATTTCAAAAGTAATTAAAAAATACATAAATGGAGATAAATGCATTTAAAGATGTCATTTAATAGGGCTGGCTATTAACAATTGTTTGTAGTATAGCTGGCTTTCTTATAGGAGCATGACTCTGAAATTTTGCTAACTTGTACTTTTGGTATACGGATAGTTCTAATATAGAAATCTAATAAAAGCTAGTTTAATTAAATTTCGAGAAGAGCAACAGTTATCTTAAAACTTGAGAATATCGCATACATAAACTTAATTGAGTTTCTTTTCATAGCTCTGTGCAATTTATAAAGAAATCTATAAACATAAATTCAATATTAGCCAAAACTTACTTAGTTTAAACATAATACTACTATTACCTAACTATGGAAAAGAGAACAATTAACTGTTATTGGTACATAATTTCCTATCTGAGGCATTCAGACTCAAAGTGGATCAAGTTCATAAAACATTATCTAGAAATATTTGGGAGTAAATTTAATGGATCCCGTGCTTTTCATTGAGAATCATAAAGAGAATAACGCTATGGTGTTGCTCACCTTTTCAATCTAGGACTTGGTTTGTTATGACACCAAACATATTATTGTCTACAGAGCAATAATTCATTTCAAATTCGGTTGAACGAAAATATGGATATGATCCAAGTTGGTTCTGAACGGCTCATTTAAGAAATAAAATACAATAAACTTTTCTGAATTTTTTTCCAGCAGTTTTTGATTAATATTTAAACACTTGCGTTAAATGTTGATTTTTTTTTATATCATTTATGTGGAAAATAATTTACGGATTTATCTTTTTAGATTTTTATTTATATATTAAACAGTTGAAGGGAAAGATTACTATGAAATTTAATTAGCTATACCATATATATTTAACATTTCTGTCAATGAAATTTACTTATACATGCATAAAATATCTATATTTATATCCGTATTTAAAAACAATATTTGAAAATAATGATATTTTACAATTTTTAATTTAATATATTGAAAATTGAAACTTTATTCCTTTTCTGTAAAATCAAAATTATTTTGTATAAATATTAAGAAAATTAGTACTAACATAAATCATAGAAATATAATAAGATATAAATATCCTCTAGCTCTAATTATAATCAAATTTTGAATTTACTATGATCCAATGAAAACGTTTTAGACATATGTGTTTACAAAACAAAATATTTTAATTAATAAATCACACACTTCATATGTACACTATAATTTCCAGAATAAATAGGTTTCACTGTTTACTGCTCTTATAGTAGTTGTACGCTCTTTTACGTTTAGCAGCATTTTTCGTATAATTCATTTTGCTTTAGCTATTATTTGCTTTAATATTCTATTGAGAAACTCTAGCATCTTTTCTTTTCAGAATAATAAAATTGTAACATGACTGTTTAAAGGCTTTAACTCAATAAGTACTGAATCTCTGCCTGATTCCTGTCAGGTATATTCACATTATTTGAATTTTTTAACTGAAATGAACTTTTATTTATAAATTTTGTCTCGAAAGAACGTGAAAATTACGATTGTGTAATGAGATAACGGTGACTTAATTTCCGTTGCGCAAAATTTATTCGTGCCTTAAGACGTTAAAAAATGCGAGATACATTTACATTAAGAGTCTTTGTTACATTTTTTGACAGACTGCTTAATTTTCAAAAGGCGTATCAATATTTTAATAGTCCATTGAGATATAACTGTCTAATACCATGCAGTTATGATATTCAAATTGTAAGAAAAAAAATTACTCTAAATATATTCATACTTCATTTTTTCTAAATTTTGATAGCATAATTTTATTACATGTTTTATTTTTTCTACGTTGTTAAGTTTTCATAATTATTGCAATAATACTGTCCCAATATCTTGTTTTTTAAGCGATATATTAATTCGAAGTTTTACTAATTTATAAAAGGTATTGATATATTAAATTTTTAGAATTTTGAAATAGAGGGAATATTTATATTTTAAAACTATTTTTTATTTTAAATGTTGCTATATTTTTGGCCAATCAATATAGTTTCAATTTAAATTATTTTTAATTTTCTTCTGTTGCAAAATATTTTGTTACACTTTATTCTACATGGAATAAAGAATCATTTTTGTTTATTCCAAATATTTCTAATCATAAACAATTAAACGCTTCTTTTAATCATTTCAGAAATTACTTGAAATTAACATTTTTGAAATAAAAAAATTAAATTATTTTTTAAATAAACATTTTAAATGTTTTTTTCTTTATATAGACAAAAACAATGTACAACATAATAACTTACTCATAATACATTTAATCCTCCATCCGAAAATAAATTGAAAATTTTCTATTTGTTTAAAAGCTACTTCAATATCCAGAGCTTATCTTATAAACATACTTTCTTTCCTTGCACACTTTTTTCGCACAAAGATCTGAATATTTTTAGCATCACCCATGTCTTTAAAAAAAAAAATAAATACTCTGCTCACAATATTCTCGGACTAAAATGTATCCATCCAAACCAAAGTTCTTTCAACAAAATGAGAGGTTACTGAATGCCTACGCGCTATGTTTGGCTCTTTATCGCTCCTTTGGGTGAAATTAATTTCTCATAACAACGAGTTCTTTTTAGGTTACGCTTGCGTCATTTGACCTACAAAATAATTATTTATCTTTTTTTTTTTTTCATCTACGACTGATCATTAATGATACAAATTTTAAAGATACGTCATTCTTTAGTCATTTTGTTTTTCAAAAATCTCGCTTTGTATCATTTAATAAAAGAGATTAAATTTAGGAAAAATTTGTTTTTGTATAAATGCTGATTCTCATGAGATTAAGATTTCTCTTATTTAATTTAGCTTTCATTATTATACCAAATTTTAAACAGTGTTTTGTATTTAATCACCTGCGTTTAAAATTAATAAGATGAATGTATCTATAAGGAAATATTAAATTAAACCATTAGTTAATGTTACTTGTAAACGACTAAACTTAGAAAAAAAAATTGTCTTCTCAACAAAGTACGTTTAGAATTATATTAAATATTATTTTTTTATAATTAGCCAAAGATACATTTAATGTGTATAACAATGAAGTTACAAATGTAATTAAATGCATGCAACATTAAAAATAAATGATGTGAAACAGTCTCTTCCATTTTCAATGCGAATTAATAAAAAGAAAATTTTACCCTCTTTAATGATTCAATGGATCAATGTAAATTAATACTCATTTTAGTATAATATAATATTATTTTGTTAAAATATAATTAAAAGTACCCATTTAATATTTAATATATTTTATTGCTTTATTTTATATGGGGGAAATTTATTAAACATATGTTTAGTTTAAATGATACAGTATGCCAAAGAGGTTTTATTAAATGTTTGCACTAATTGCTGAAAGTTTTTTTTCCCCTTTTTGAAATTCCAAGAATTTAGACAAAATACTTTGATAAACTCGAGTTAAAAAGTTTTTTTTTATGAAATATTTTGACTAGTCGATTTTTATGAATAGAATTTGGCAATTGGGAAATTAAGTTTTCCTCTTAGTTGTAATTTTTTACACAGTTTTCCAAAATATTTTCTATTATCTATTTTTAAATTAATTAAGCTAATATCTAAATCACAAATAAACATTTTTATTGCCTTACATATTTAAATCATTAGATTCAGAGTCAAGGTAAGATCCAAAAATATGCATGTGATGGTTTATAACTATGCTTTTTAATCTAGAAGAAAACAACAAGGAATCTTCAGTAAGTAACGTAAGTCGATAATTTTTAAGAACAAATATCTATAGAATGAAACTGAATTGATAAGACTTCATGTGATTGTTTCATAATTTAATTTTAAATAAACTGAAATTCCAATAAAGCACATGTTCTGTTGTTGATTAGGACAGAAATGAGAAATATCAACCTATTTAATTGAAATGTCTTGTTAGTTTTTGTTTCTACAACATTACACCATTCTTAAAAATATGGAATAAATCTTTAAACATTCATGTGGCTTATGATTTTTTTTTACTATGGAAAAAACACAGTAAGTGTAATTAATGTTACACTGTTTTTATTCAATTTTATGTATTTAAAAATGAACTGAATAATTATTTTAAGATATTCTTTGAAGAACGGTTAAATATTCGTATTTTCAAACAGATTTCAATAAATCATTGCTAAATTATTTTTTATTTATTGCAACATATTTTCTAAATTTTAAAGACTTTTTGTTATACAGATATTTTTAAAGAAATATTTTAAATATACCTGACTTTTATATTGACAATCATTAAAGAAACTTTTAAGATAATTAAAGAACATATAAGAGTTAAAAATATATATATAAAAGTTAATTAATTAAAAAAGAAAATCTTATAAAAGAGGCTGTAACTTATTGTTACATTTAGAATAGCATTTACATTAGTTTTATTGAATCTAATTATTTTTTACATATTTTAAGTAAAAATATAATAACTAATCCATAAATACAAAACTTCTTTGAAATACAATTTAAAAAAAAAATATTTTTTAAATATTGTTTCAAAAACTGTAATATTTTGAAAGAATGCTAAACGTAAATACAAAAACTATTAGAAAAACATTTCTTTTTACATTAACCTCACAGCAAGCGCGCCTTCAAAAATTTTGCAGCAAATGTGATATTTGTTATACCTTTTCTCACATATGGCGCCAAAATTAAAATTTAATTCTTACTGTTGATATGAATAATTGTTTATCTAACTTTTGTAATTTTTCTATTATTACTATTATAAAATTATTATAACATTGTCGTAAAAAGCCAGACACGTCGTTATTCGTGCAAAACATTACAGTGCTCCCGCTGATAAGGGTCAAGTTGTTGCACTACTGTTACTGTAAAACTAGTTTTACCTCTATAACACAACCTCCTATGGGAAGAAACAAAGCGACAGAAGTCGAACTGTGGCTGTTCTTCCTGTAAAACTAGTTTTACCTTTACGATGGTAGTCAGTGTGGAAAACAGCAAGAGGATAGGGGTTAATCTAAATACAGAATAATGTGTATTGCAAATATCCATTTTCTGCTGTCGTCTTTGTTACCTTTGTTTTTCACAATAAATTCTATAAAAACAATCTTGCATATCCAATTATATAAAAAATTTTGATTGCTGATCCAAATAAGATTTTAAGAAGTATCATTGGTTTACTTTTACTAATTTAAATTGATTAGTGCTTTTTTTATATTTTTATTTTGGGGAGTAAAAATGAAGAAATTCTTCATGCTTTCAGATTTGATTAAAATAGGAGTTGAAACGTTGTTTTGTATATATATTTAAAAAAACAGTAATCTTTTTATGTACTTCAATTAGTTTTCCAATTATCTTTATCACTCTCATAAGATCATATATATTTTTAAAAAATATATTTATTTTCCATAAAATATTCCAATTTCTGTTATAAATCATATAATGTTCAATCTCCGACGTAAATTCAAAAATTAAGAAAAATAAAAATTTATTCCGAATTAATTTTTAATACAACGAAGACTTTGCATTTAATTTCTATTACTTAAAAAATAAAAATAAGGAGCTAATTTAACGTCGAACATTAACACATATGATGTCGAAAAGTTAAGCGACAAACACAAAATACTAATTTTTTTAATTGTGAGTATTGAAAAGAAAGTGATATACACATCTGGTTAGTAAATATAGCTATCCTTACTGCACAGCCGGTCGATGTAACGTCACTTTCACATTATAAGTGGTCACAAGTGTCAGAGTCACTAGACTGAACCAAAATGTGATATCTTTCATTCTTCTCATTGTTACTCTCAAGTAAACGTCATTTGCCAAGGCTCCACTGAGAAGTGAAAATTTTGACGAGTTCCCAAGTGATGTTACAAGGAAGTCACTATATGATTATCATGTGTGAAGTCAACTTTCTCCAAGGTGACGTCGTTATGTGCGATGCATTGTAATGAATCGCGAAATACCGTCACAACGACGTTGCATGGTGACTCTCAGGTGGCCAACATTTTGAGACTCTAACTGTGAAGTCACCATGAGTGCAGAAGTCACAAAATGACTTTACTTTTCTATCACTTAGGGACTCGTCACAAACAATTATCATGGTGACTTTACAATGGAATCTCCAAATCATGGTCACATGAGAATCACAATGGGATGTCATTGAACGTTGCCTAGGGACTCTTCACAAAATAAAAACCACAGTGACTTCTCAGTGGAGTCATGAAATGACGTTTACTTGCGAGTAATAGTGAGATGAATGAAATATATCACATTTTGCTTCACCTTAGTGATGCGACATTTGTGACCGTTTGTGACGTGAAAGTGACATCAAATCCATTGGCTGTGCTGTACGAATAGTACGTATTTGCTACACCTGATGTTTATATTAAATTCTTTCTAATACTCAAAATTAATAAAATTAGCGTTTTGTGTTTGCTGCTTAACTTTTGGACACCCGTGTAATATGTCTAATTAATTTCTATTTAAATTATTTCCTCTCTTTTATAAATTATTATAAAATTATAAATTACCATAGAAAGAAAGTATTAAAACTTTGTAAAAGCAAATCCCACTGAAATTTACCTATTAAATAAACGAAATCCATGTAAGTACATTGTACAATGATTATATATGTACGAATATCAAAATTCCAAAGTACTTAAAAACAGTTTTTCTGTTTTTATTAAAGAATTAATTCCAGATGCTCCAACCTACAACTCTCTTAATTACTTTGCTATTGAAATGAATTAAAGTCTATTTCTATGAAGAAATGCACACAAAGTTTAAAAATTTTGTCAAAATATGTACTTTTATATATGATTTGAATGAAAAAATTGTATCTAGAATTAAAAAACAAATTTCAAGTAATTTTGATAAATCTTTTTGCTTTTTATTTTATATTTCAAATGTTCTATATATGTTTAATGTAAAAGTTTTTTTCACGTTAATTTGTAAAACGTATTTTTCATATATTCAGCTCTGTCTCATTAATAAGATACTTGCCAACATATTAAAGAAGCACTGAATGAAATATTCCCACATTCATTTTAAATCTTGTTCTTTCTAAAATCAGTATTTTCTGCTAGTAATTGCTTCTAGCAAAAACCGTGTAAATGTATAACTGTTTGATCAATGTTTTTTTGTTTTGTATTAAAAACATTGCTCCTCGTTGATATAGTTCTACATTTAAAAAAATAGAGAAAAAGAATAAAAAGATTAAATATTTAACTTTACATACATAAAAAATACAATCCGTCGATTTGCACTGCATTTAGAATTTTTAATATTTAAATTAATATTGTATTATAAATATCCATTTTGCAATACAAAAAATAAATTATTCAGGCCTTTTATTAATAACAATATCCTAATGTTCATATTACACAAAGTAATTTGTAGATTTTTCTTATATTCTTCCACGACTTTTTTTTTCTCCATGGAATTAATTTCAATTGGCCTACATTACTAAGCATCATATTCACCTTGAAGAACTTTAAAATAATTCCTTTCTGAATTAATATTAAAATCTTTTCAAAATCAAACTTTAATCATTTTTACTAAAGATAACACTTTTACTCGCTTTCTACATATATTTTTTACTACTCAAACGTACAAAACGAGATAACAGATTTGGCGAATTTTTTAAAGAGGGTGAACGAAGGTCTCATCAAAAATTACAAAGGCCTGCGTTATATTTATTCGTCCCACTTCTCGAGGGTGGAGTACCAAATTGGATTCTCAAGTTGGCCTTGATGTTCAGACTTACGGTACTCTGATGCGTGATATGTTAAAGTAATTCTTTCAAACATGAAAATGTTCCCGCAAGGATAATTCCAAGGTAAATCTCGGATACTGAGAATTACGTAAAGTAGACTACTTAAGAATTAATGGATGTGCCACTTATATGATTGCTAACGCTTTGAGTGGCAATATGTATTTTGTAAAAAAAAAAATCAAATTACTATTGTCATATAATTGGAGGTACAAAATGTATACTCTTTAAGGAATATCTTGATTTTGTACATTTTATGCAATCATTTTAATTATATATATTATTTATAAGGTCAACATTCCATATTATATGCACATACAAAATGCACAACGATGAATGTCTTATCATACGAAAGATTTTTGAACAGGCTTTTAACATAGTATGCTCATATTTCGTTAAAACAAATTGTTTTATTAAACACTGAAGTTAATTAAAAATTAATGAAAATACGTATCAGTAAATAATTTCAAAGACTGCAGTTCGAAAGCCTCGCACGGGTCCATTAGTTCATATAATATTTTGTAATGATTATGCCGTTTGAACGTCTGTCTATTCGATTGAGAAATTGTTTAAATAAATTGATTCTTACGAAATATAATATGAAATTATTTTTTTCCAGTCAAAATGATGATATGTAAACTCGTAAAACTGATTTTCTTAATTTTTTTTCTACTAATTTAATTTTTGAATATTTGTTTACTTTCCTGTTTAAAACATCTGACAGCAATCTCATGAAAAATTTGCAGACAGTGAAGAAACAGCATCTAAAATATTTATTCCGCTGTTTTTGCATGACTGACTTATAAATGGAGCTCTTTATTAAGGGTTTAGGATAAGTGTGATTAGCCAAAGATGTTCCACTGTATAATCTTTTGAAATTATTTTAGTTCATTTAATATTAGTCTGGCATAAAGAAGATTAAATAGGACTTCAACATTTAAAAAGTATTGCTACACATGCCATTGTTTATAATTAGAAGGCTTGTATGATTCTCAGATATAGGCCCTAATGATTTAGTTAAAAATGTGAGGTAATTAATCTTATTGATATGTTTAACAATTTAATTCTAATTCCCTTTAAAAATTTGGGATTTTTACAATGATAAATATCACTTAGGACAGTTTAATTTCCTTATATATTCATACTTATGCATCCTTTTATAATATACTTAAATGACACATTGCACTTTTCACTCAACCTAATAAATAGGGCCATAATTTTTTAAATACATTATTTAACTTTATTTAATAGATATTTTGCAGGTATTTCACCAAAATAGAACAAAATAAAGAGTTCTACTTGTAATACACTATTCTGTGGCAGCTCTATTTACGAGCATGCCGTTTCAAACAGTCAAAAGTGCTTATTCCATTCGCTCTTCACTCTATTGAGCTCTCTTTACCTCCCCTTTGATAGATTCTATAGTGTTCTACATATATTGACACAGAAAATGTTAAATTAACTTTGGTATTGATAATATACGATGAAAATGGAGTGTACATAAGCAGTACATAATGGAGTGTACATAAGCAGTACATAACGGAGTGTACATAATGACAGTATAAGCCCAGGCCTTATACTGCCTGGCCTTATAGCTGGCAGTATAATCAGACCTGGCAGTATAAGGCCTGATCTTACACGGGAATTTCTGTTTTCAAATATTTTACTTTCAAACGCAAACAGAATTAAAAATATAGAATTTTTCAATATACATTCTAAAAGATCGTTAAATTATCTCTAACATCATGCAGAGATTATAAAATTGAATAAATAATTTATGCTGATTTCATACGAAAGTTTACTCAGTGTTTTTAACAACGACGTGTCGAAAGATTTGGTGGTAAGAAAATGACGACGAAACCGGTATCGCTTGTGGTTGAAACTATATGCGCGTGTCAAAGACACATAAGTTGTCAGGTATATGCTGCCATTTGTCAGTCCGATACAGTTCCCTACAAGATATAGGCTGATGGTCTTATTTGGTAAATGTTCCTTATTTATTACACTGACTTTCAATAGTTCATGTAAAAATAGTTTTTGTTTAAATTATAAGCAAATTAATATGAAAAACTGAAATTAGTATATAAGTTTCTCATTCATATTATGAGGCATCGTATAGCAACATAACAGGATAAAAAGAAAGTAAAACTTTTGTAATGTAATCAAAAATGGTTAAAACATGACACCCAAACCATATCGGATAATTTTAAGTGTGGCTACTCCGCATGGTTATACAGATCGTACAACAAGCTCTCATACTGTTAATCTCTTTGCGACGAGCGGCACGTATACATGTCGTATAGGCTGTTCCTTGAGTTTGTACATCACTAATTTTTAACAGAGATTTTCATTTTTTTCAGCGTTTTAACGAGTAAATAATACAAAAATTTATCTTTCATAAAAGTGGTACCCAAAGTTTAAAAGTAGTGTACGGGATGCTTGTCTCGAAGGGGTTAATAAGGTTGAAGATCACAGCTTCGAGGAAAAAATCCCACTGATCTAAAAGGGCGGATTTTAAGTGCTGGTGGGTCCTGGCAAGTGATTAACGGAATCCCACGGCTAGAAATCCCATAGCATCCCATTCATACTCAAAGGCATTAAGATCCGAATACCTTGTAGGCAAATTCATACGATACCTTTCCTCATACCTTTCATACCTTTCCTCAAGAAAATCATTGAAAAAAAAGGGCGCTTTGTGTCTTCGTAGTATCGCTCATAAAAGGAAGTTTGGACTAGCAACACCCCGGCGAAATCTCACATGGGGCTCAAAGAACTCGCCTTGTGCCACTATACTGTCACAATTTTATTATTTGTACCTTAAAGACGTTTAAAATATACGATTCAATATAGGTTAATCTGAAATCACTCTGTGTGGTGGATTAACCCTTTAACGGACGGTGTCCACAAAAAATGACACCTAATTTTAATTCCAAAACTGACAAACGACACCAAGAATATTTCATTAAAATTTTCCTTTTATCAAGTTCTAGAAAATAAGCAAGTTATTATTTTCTAATGAATTCGTATGTAAATTCTGGTGTCAGTACATTATTTCATCATTTTACAAACAGATTTACTCCGCGCCGGAAAAAGTTAAAGATGGTGACTTATTTCTCCCAAAATATTGTTTTTACCTTTATTTATTTACTTAGAATAAACGGTGCTTTATTTTTTATTTCGATTAAATATTCTTAATAAAATTGATTTTTTAAACTTAAGATCATTTAATATTGATAAAGTTTAATTTTAATATCTAAACTGAAACATTTATTTATGGCGGTTAATAATTGTTCTTAAAACTCCATAAAAGTATCTTTTATGTTCGACACTTCTTAATACAGCAAAACCTTGTTGAAAAGTCAATCGCTTAAAACGTCACCACACATATAACGTCAGTTTCTTAAAGTCCGGACGAATGGGGTAAGGAATTAGCGCTAATAAATTCTAATAAATCGTTATTTAAAAAATATATCCTGTTAAATCGTCCCATATGATTTCCTTTTTTTACTACAAACGATAGCTGCAAAATGATAGAAGAAATAAAATTGTAATAAATAATTAAGTCAGAGCAACAATGAAGCCGTTGAAAAGAAACCAAAACACCCCAATTCCAAGAATCTGTAGATGTACCTAACACAGTTTTTAAATTCTTCTTAAAAAATGAAGAAGAGGATTTCGCAATTCTAATGAAATTAGAAAACAAAATTTAATCAACGAAACCAAAGGGAAAAAGGTCAGAATTTTTTAGATAATTTTTGTCTTATTTTCTAAATTTTTATTAATTGTAAAATATTTTAATCGTATAATTTTCCATTTAATAACATTATTCTTAAAATAACTAATTTGTAATGCCAATTCTTCTAGATAACTTCTTTCTTTTACTGTTTATTTTCTCATTAAGTGAAGTGTAAAAGTAATTTAACCCTTAATAAAGTAAAGTAATATCAAATCTCATATATAAGCTTCATTATCATACTCAGCAAAAATGCGTATAACCAATTTAACAAGAATAAATTTAATAATTTGCTTGTACTGTCACCCCGCTTAAAGCAACAGAATCATCAGGTCCCAAGAGGTTTACCGAAGTTTCAATGTATTTATCATCAAGGCAATATGATAAAGGCTATTTAATTTTTGGAAGCAAGTCAAAAATAGAAATGTGAAAAGAGTAAATATTTTTTTCTGCGTAGAAAACAATTTGGCCACTTTGCGATATTTATTCTATGTGTTACAAAAATTAGATTATATAGAAAAAAACAATGGGAAGTTTTGTAAAATGGTTGACATGTTTTAAAAACAAATACTTTGTAATTTCCATTCAATAATTAAGGCTATATTTCTATATATAAAAAAAGGTCAACCTATGTTACACAAAACATCATTACTAATGTTATTAATAAAAAAAAAAAGTTCATATTGCAAATAAAATGATGAAATAAACTAAACTTACCTTGTTCATCAAATTCTGACGAGTAGTACTAGGTCTTCGCTGAGTATAACGTTTCATCATAGTTTAGTAAAGATCAATTTACTTTACGACGGAAAGTTTGAAGAAAAATCAAATACTGATGTGGAAGAGTGAATATTTGCATGGTCACTTACATTAAGTATGAAATTGTGTTTTTTATCAGCGATATCGATTGAATTCTCGATAATAATCATCATTTCGACAAATTTTCTTTGTAAAAAAAATAAGTAAAATAAAAAGGCTAGTAAAAGGATGATAATTTGGCATGCATGTTTCGTACACCTTTGCAGCTAATGTTGCATGATACTTTGTTAGAATATCAGTTTATCATTAGATGAAATAGCTACATCTATTTATATCATTTGATATATATTCTCTCCTTCGATTGTTCGAAGCAAAACTGATGTTTTACCTGAAAAAGTTCATTGACATTTTCTTAAAATGTATTCTGAACCTTAAATAATTTCTCCAAAGGTTTTTTGACCCATAGTTGAAAGTCCAAGAAGAATCTTATATAAGAGGGAGCTGTGCAGCTGTGTTTTTGTCTGAACTAAAAGTTTTATTTTGATTTAAAGACAAAAGATTAATCTCTCATCAAATGTATGAAAAATATAAAGAACTGCTAATTTGTGACATATGAATTTTTTTATTACATAATTATTATTTGTATTTACATTGAAGGAATATTATATATTTTGATGTTAATATGACATTTCGAACGTAACTTCGAACGTAATCTTATAACATACGCAGTATTTTATTTTTTATTTAATTACTAGATTAAAAGAAATCAAATGTGTATTCAAAACTTAAATTGTATTTTTTTTTCTTTTTGAAACATTACAATATTTAGCAATTTTGCGTAATATTTGTAAAAATGCTAGCTATCTTCATCTTTCAGTAACTGGTTTATTTAAAATTTTTAGATTAATATATTTATTTAAGAAATATAAACATGAAATAAGAGGGATGTATATGGGATAAGTTTATGTGAAGGACTTTTATATATTCAATGAGTGAAACATAAAGAACCATTAAAAACAGTATATGATTGAATAATTGCATTATAATTTCACGTTTAAACTGGTATGGCATGATTCCTGAAACGTTCATAAGCAATTTTATAGTAGCTTTGATATGTAGAGAAAAATAACAGAATATAAAAGTAAATAATTCAATAGTTTGAAAATTATAAACAATAGGCTACTTTTGATCTAATAATTAGTAAAGACCAGAACTTTTAACAGAATATCAGTTAATTCTCAATTTGTAAAATTACTAACTTCTAATTAATAACCAATATGTAAAATAACATTAGTACCCAACCTTGAAAACCTTCCACAGAATCAAATTTTACCATATCAATGTAGATTTGAATATTATGGTCCACTGCTCCGGAATATTTATAAAAGTTGGTTACTATCATAGTGTGCAATATTCCATTTAATACAAATTTCTTACAAATAATAACAGACTTGCATTAGCAATACTACTTTATTTCAAACAAATCAATTTCATACAACATGTACAATATTAATAAAGATCTAACTGTCATTGTATGTAACTTTTAAATAAATATAATTTGCTTACGGAAGAAAATAGCATCCCTTTTGAAAACTTATTTCTCGTCAATGCAAAATGTGGAAATTTGTTTCAGACATTATTGCATCTTGGCAAGTGTTTCTCATTCTGACACAAGACTGCACCTCTTCACACTTGCCGTACCTTTATAATTAAGCTCTTTCTTTTTATTAGAAATTTAATTTTTTCTTTTATCTAAATGTGTACTTTATAATGTTAAAAAAATTTTGTTTTTGATACTTTAAAGTTTAATTACTTTAATTGATACTTTACTTTTTTTTAAGTTTGCTGTTGCTTCAAATATGCTTTCTTCTACAAAGTGCGATACAGCTTTGGATTATTCAGTTGAGCTTCTTTATCACCTTCTCTACTACATTAAATTTTCAAAAGAGGATGGCGTGGTCATTAAGAATCAACGGTATTAGTTAACTTGAAGGAGTGTATTTTAATTGTGTCACTCCATTTATTAAATAACATAAAAATCCTATCAAAATAAAGAGTATTATTAAGACATGGATTACTTCGTTTTTCTTTAATAGTGATAACATATGATACTTGTCTTTTTCGCATACAACTTTCATTATTCTCAAAATAATCACTTCTCATGCTTTGAATTTTAATATGCATAATACAGTTACAATCATACATCAATCAAAATGTGTGTTTTGTTAATCAGTCAAATGTCATGAATCAAAATCATTTTGTCCTGAATCAAAACAAGTATTTAGTTTTAGTAACGCAGAAAAAATTAATTCTGCTTTAAAAACCTCTACAAAGATACTCCGTTATTTGTAAAATTTATCAAACTAGGAATTCATAAACCATGTCAAAAAGTAAATAATAACTAATAAATACTTAAAATAATCTACTTATAATAAAATCCGAAAGCAAGAAAGTGTCTGTAACTATTCCCGGCGGGACCACTCTGGTCCGCGAATCGACCTTAGTTAAACGACATGTTAGGCTTAATGAAAAACCTATACTAACATATGACAGCTAACTGATAATATCTTCTACTTGAAATCATGTCTGTTCAGCATATTTTTTCTATAAAACATGTATATCATATCCTATTATAAGGTTTTAAGTTCTTAATTAAAAATCCAGATTAAACATCAGAATCCCAGATATAAACAAACGAACACTGTTGCCATTCAGAATCCCAAATTCAAATGAATCCCAAATGAACGACGTTTTGAAAGCTTCAATAAAAGAAAATACAGTTTAACATACGATTCTAATCTTAAAATATTTGTAAAAGCATGTTAAAGCTTTTAAATATTTCAATTTTGTTTTAAACCTTCAAAAACTATTTCATATAAAACATGTATATCAACATTTCTATAAACATTTTTTTCTGTAAACACTTTTTTTTTTCAGAAATAGCGGATTTCTTTCGTAGGGATGCTTTACGGGGATCGATCCAGTATACTGACGCCATCTACCGGCGGATTTTGAAATTTTGCTTCCATCGTAAATAAAAGGATTTTTTTCTTACGAAACGTAATTAAAATATAAGGAATACATAGTACAGCGTAATTTGCATTTAATTTTGCTTATGTAATCAAACAATGAGTTATGTGGTGAGTCAAGCTGTTTAGAAATTCATTGATAACACTTTTTTACAAAAACTTTCGCACATGGATTATTTTTTAATATTTAATTTGAATGTTTTGTCCAATCGTTGAACTATTTCAGTAATTTAATATTGAGTAAATATATATATATATATATATATATATATATATATATCCTCATCATTTTTATTTGTAGAAATCATTTGTCATTTTTAAAATGTACTTTTCTACAATACAAACCTTTCAATAATAAAATCTTCATGCTGTTTGTTTGTATGAAGTCTAATGAAAACGGAACGCAGATTCACCCGTCATTTTTGACGAGGGTTATATGCTAGTTTTCTTATATTTTGTCTGTGTTAAAAAATGAATTCCTCGAGAAGTATAAAGTCCCCCAAAACACAATTTTGGAATATTTAGTGTTTTTATATTTAGTTGTGTGAATATTGGAGATAAATTCGAAATTAAGATTAATATATCAATATTATAAAGGAAAAGCATGTTTGTGAATAACGTTGACGTCATTTTGATGGTGTAAATACCTGACCAATAAATTTCGCTTTCACTGCATTTTTCTTTCATTTCTAAATATCTCACATTTTCAATTTTTACACCGTCGAAAAGAAAAAATTTGTACTTTCAAAAATAGTTTATTTGAAAATCGTATCTCAATTTACTGATTTTTTATGGATTTTAAAATATTTTCAAGCATTAATTTGTTAAATCTATCTAAAAAATGAACGTCTCGTTAGGTGTGTTCGTAATTATATAAATACGTAGCACCTATAGTCGTCGTCTTGTCCGTCCGTCTATCTCTCCGTATATAACAGCGCAAAAACTACCCAACCGAATCATTTGAAATTTAATATATATAATCGTTGCAGAATTTTGTCGAGTCATTTCAAATTTTATGAAAAGTTAATCAACACCTAACAAGTTATTAATAAAAGTTTTTTTAATTCTATTAAATCCTATCATATGTAATTAATTTAATGATATACCATGATAGGTAATGATTCTAGGTTGCCATGGTGATTACGTCATATTTAAGATGGAGTCAAATTATTTTCATATTACTGAATTTAAAGAACGAATTTGTATACTAAAATTGTTTAATTATAGCAATCATATAATCTACCGACAGTTTTTTGGATAGATGTTTCCGGATAAATAGATATTAAATGGAAAAAGAGTTTAAATATGGATTTCAAGCTCTAAAATTTTCAAAGCTAAGCTTCAGTTTCCCATTGGAATTTTCAGTAAATGTAAACAAAAGATAACCAACTTAAAATGTACTTATTTTATTACGGAAATTAATCGCATCATAATAACAGATGATAAAATTCATTTCACAGAAATAATAATGATTACATTGTATTGTATTGGATATTTGCGCATAGTGTAATTTTAATGTAACAGAATTGAAATTATTTGTTTGTAAAAGTGTATGGAAACTTAATTTCATAAAATAAAATTAATATCTATAATATGAAAATCTGCACATAAAATAAATTTTGTATTCATGCATTTTTACATAAGAGTGCAATAGCTATTGCACCAAGATCTGAATATTTATAAAACTAGTTATAGTACGAACATAGTTATAGCACCTCATTCGTCACGTTTGATGTACAAGTTCCAACTTGTTTTTTTCAAAAGAGGTGTTACAGGAATAACAATCACGTATTTCAACCTGATTATTTTCTTTATATTAGTATACAAATGCCCACTTATCCTGAAATATTTATAAATAATGGCATAGTATTTGACATCAATCATTTGCTTATAGTAATAGCAATTAGAGATACATTGTAGGGCAATTTGAAACTTTCATCAGAAAATTTAGCTCAAAACAGCTGTTATAAAACTGATTTCCTACATAAGCTTAAAAATATCATATGGTTTCTACTTAATTTACTGTAATATATGTACTCGATCCTGACATTTTCTTGGAATGGCCAACCTAGAAGCTATAAAAATTTTTGGAAAGTAAGAAAATCTAGAATATTTAAAACTTTAAAACTGTATCTTCATCATCTGCAATTTAGAATTGTAAAAATCTACTAATCATTAACAGATGAGCTAATGGAATGTATTTTTCATATATTCCAGCGTATAAATTGATATGTAAATCCTAAATTCGCATAATTAAAGAGTCTGTTTTACACATAACAGATGGGCTGATAAGTTCCCGGTCTAATAAAGAAAACACAACTTTTTAACATAATTTTATAACTTTATAGCTTTATAACTTTAAAACTTTAATAAATAACATAACTTTAATACTAAATAATAATTTAATAATAATAATAATAATAATAATAATTTAATAATAATTTAATAATAATAATTTAATAATAATTTAATAATAATAATAATAATAATAATTTAATAATAATTTAATAATAATAATTTAATAATAATTTAATAATAATAATTTAATAATAATTTAATAATAATAATTTAATAATAATTGAATAATAATAATTGAATAATTGAATAATAATAATAATTTAGTAATAAATAACATAATTTTATAACGAAAAAGCTCCAAACAGTGCTCAGAATCATCGACTCGTTGTTGTTTTTGATCAAAAGTCAACACGCGCGGTACCCACTTTGACAACAGCTTTTTCATAGATAGTTCATTCAAACTAAAACTTACACATTCCTTGGATATCTTCAGAGTCTGAGCTATCTCCTGAAACTTCACTTTACGGTTTCCCAAAACGATTTTGTGGACTTTTTTTATGTTTTCCGGAGTAACCACCTTTTTTGCGTGGTGCATCACTGGTGCCCGTACGACCACGTTTAAATTCAGCAAACCAGTCAATAATGGTTGATTTACCTGGTGCAGTGTCTGGATAACGCTTATCAAGCCAACATTTTGTTTGAACGGTGTTTTTACCCATCAAATAACAATTCTTGAAATTATTGTTTATCCATTTTTTTGTTTATCAACAAAGTCGTTCAATTAAAACCACTCTAACGTTTTATCCACACGGCGAATCGTTATGACATTTTTTCTGATACCATTTAAAGGATAGTATTTACTAAAAAAAGCATCGGTTCGGCGATTGCAACGCCATCTGTGTGCCAGACCGCGAACTTATCAGCCGATGTGTTATATATTGTTTTTCTGAATGGTGCTCAGAAATCTAAACTTATTCATAGACAGTTGATAATTTCGGTATGGTCTTATAGGATAGATGTATACTAACTACAAGTTTTGACCAAGTTACCACTTCGACTTATCTGTCGGCCGTCTTATATGGCGAAATATGCGTTATGTTGTATGACATTTTAAAAAATTAACAGCTAATAATTGGATGAAATGCCGCCGTTGGACTTATTATCAGGGTACTGATCTAACCTATACCGTCTCAATTTTTACATGAACTTATAAATTTAAATACAAGCCGTGTTTAACAGAATTCTGTTTTGTGTTTAACAAATAGTCCCTTTTTTTTAACTTAAAGTATTTGTCTGTATATCACAAAAATAAGAATGAAGTATAACATTCTTTGATTGGCAAGAACCTCAAAATCAACAATGTGTAGTCTTTATTTACATTTAGGTGATAGCAAAGATTGTAGTACCATTTACTAGCGTAATTCTACCCCTCATGTTAGAAACTTATACCAATCGTCAATATTTTTATAACTATTTAGAGTAGGTATTTTGGAAATTATTTAAAACAAAATTATACGTCATAAAAAGAAAACGAAATTGCTTTTGCTCTTTTATTCTTTATTTGGGCAAAATTATTTATTATGTTTTTAAAGAACACTATAGATAATAAGAAAACATATGTAGGTGAAGGTTGCATCGCATTTAAAATTCAAGAAACTCTTCAAAATTTACCATGCTACAATTTCTAAATCTTCTCGAAGTAATAAAAAATTTTGATATTTTACTTTCTTAATGGGGTCATCAGGAAAGAAGGAGAAAAGTAAGATGAAAAAAAAATCTGAATGACTGACTCTTAAGCTAGAAAATTGCGTCGCTGTAATTCTTTTTCATTCGCGTGACTCATTACTCAAAGTTACATGTGGCTTAGGTGGTAGGAGACAAAAGTTTGCGTGACAAACATACAAAAAACTGAGATTCTAACTAAAGTTTATACAACTGTCTACACACAGAATTGAGAACATTGACTTTTATAAAAATTATTATAACTGAATGTAAAATGTGTATACGAAAAGCAATGAATGAAAAAACAAAACTTAGTATTTGTTAATGGATTTTTGGTAGTTGAATTTGTTAATATTATTTTGTTTATGAGATTTTTTTTGTTTTATTTATAAAATTATATATTAAGACAAAATTATACGCCATAAAAAGAAAACGAAAGAGTTTTATGCTCTTTTATGCTTTGTTAGGGCAAAATTATTTATCATTTTCTATGGACTATTGAAAGATATTACAATTGCAAGTGAATGGACTATTTGAACTATGAGTATGGACTATTTGAAAGATATTAGAATCGAAATATTACACATACAAGATTAATAGCAAAATAGGATTTTTAAGACATACCTTACACACAGAAGAAAAGTATTATCTGTTCACGATAAGTTGACAGATGAGAAACACAAATTTAGAAGAAATTATTCCTTAATAAAAGTGACAGTTCCAACTACCTATCAATTAACATAATCGAATTTGTCATTTGCCCGTTAACTGCTTTCTTTCCCCTTGTCATCGCGAACTCTTTCAAGGTCAAAAGACTTATTTCATAGTCGGAATATGCTAAGAGTTTTTTTTTTTTTTTTTTTTTTTCTTTTTTTGCTTGGTGTCAGCTTTACGGGAGGGGATGGAAATATCGGGGGAAAAGAAAGGGTAATTCATGCTGTCAAAGGTACTCGCTGACACACCCTTTCGCACTCCTGATTGAAATACCCGTATACAGGGGGGGGGGGGGAGGGAGGATATTATTGTAACATCAAAAAGGTCACTACAAATGCTGTGAATATTAATAACAGGTTCAATATGAATCCTTAAAATAATATTTCAGGTATTTGTAATGCATAGAATGACTGTTTCTACTCATAAAATAAGTAGAATCTTTATGTAGAGCCAATAATGAGAAATTTTGCTTATCAAATATGATTAGTAAAAAGATGAAACTGACACTGAAATATAAAAAATATGTGGTTGCTTATCATGGAAAAGATAGATTATATTCTGTTACAATAAATATTACATTTCTGCATGTCCAATATCTCCTTCTTCAAAATTTTTTACTTGTGGAGATGGTTGGAACATTCTTGCTATCTAAACAATCTACTTCCAGTGAAGAACGGGATAAAAGCTTGGTCAAGAATTTTGTAGTCATTTAATTATCTTTAAATTTTCGCACAGTAACCGAATTTGGATGTAGTGTTGCAAATAAACGTAAAATCCGATATTGTTTCCCCTAAACATTTACGTATTTTAGAAAAGTCCATCGTACTGTCTTTTTAAATTATTTCTTTTAATTTTTTGTTTGTATATCACCGTGTTTCTACACTCTTTATTATTGTACAAAAATTTAAGATAATTACTAGATTCAAAGAGAGAAAGAGATAAAGAGCATTCGCTCTTCTATTGAAGCAAAAACTAAAATGTTGTTGTCAAAAATTTAAATTTTTTATTTTTTGGATAAAGCTGCTTAGGAAAATTTGATTTATCAGCTATAAATATTCTTCCGATAACTCCTCCTAGCTCTGTTTTCGATCTCAGAAACAAAATTATTTTCCAAGTCCCCTTTATTACAAAGATTTTATAATTCGTAAACATTTACTTGAAAGAATTCGCTTTATTGAAAATAATAAATTCTAATGTTTTTCTATTGCAGTAAGTGCTGTTTTTGTATATTCGTTTTACGATTGCAACAATCCCTTCATGCAATTCATTTTCATTAATAACTTTTGACTTATGACTAGATGGTAAACGAATTTAATTTTTTTCAGTTTTAGAAGTACATCACTACACTGGTCCACTACACTCACCTATAATATATTTCATATAGAATCAACTCTTATTTCCCTATAATATTGTCTCTTAAATTCAATCCACTTTCCATAGGAGGAAAAACGTTCAGAACTTCGTTTATGCTGCTGTAAAATATCATATTCCTCTCGTGACTTGTTCCTCTATTTATGAACTCATTCTGGCACTGAAGTCTTGAATATTTGTAGTATTAAAATCTGGGGCATTTTTAAGCATTCATTTAAAACAAAATCATTCCGTCCCAATTATTTTGATGAAAAGTAAGGTAGATGACAAAAAAGGTGGCCATAGTTAAGCTTTGAGGATTTATTATTATTTTTTGGTTTAGTACGTATGACTGAATTTTTGTTTGAAAAAAATTCACACTTATCTCTAACACATATCAAGTATAGTCTTTTCTTTGTAAAATAAAATTTAATTACTTTTATAATACAATTTCAAAATTGTAGCTTGTGGGCCACCTTTAGTACATAGTGTTCCAAAGGTGTATCATGTATTGAAATCACTTTTAAATTGTGAAAATATACTCGGCAAGCGTTTTAGCTTACTATTATGCTCTGATGATCCATTCTTTTTTTTTTATATCTTTCGAGTTTTACTTCTTAATCTTCTTATCTTATGACACGAAAAGACCTTGAAGTACTTTTTGTGCACGGTAGTTCAGGGATTTTCTTCTGGGAGTCACTGACTTCTTTTGAGTGATCTCTGATGTTAACAATAAATGGTAATAAGTTTTTTCAGATATTTATGTAGGAATTTTGAAAATAACCCTTACTATACTGATTTCCACATTTGTTTTCTAAGGTGGCCACCTTGGGAACTTGCGTATAGTCGCCATTTGCACGACGTACAAGTATTAATCTGATGACGTTCTTAGAATTGAAGTAAATGTGGTTAAAGAGAAAGAAATAAGCTTTCAGAAAACGTATCATAATTCAAAGTTCTAAGAATTTAAACACGTGTAAATTAAAATATCGTCTTATTTGGAAATTAGAACGACTACTCCTCAAAAGTGAAATCACTGCATAAAATGTCGTACGATCAAGATGATCTCTTTAAATTCAGCCACGTGCACTGCAGATACATAATTGACAATGCAGTAACAAAATTTTGTGATTAAAAATTAAATTAATTCTACTTTTGAGGGTGGGCTACCTTAGGAACACTGGCCACCTTTGGTTCACCCACCTTATATATATATTTTAATTTTAAAAGTTATTACCACTCCATTTAGAGTTGCATACGGAACTAAAAAATAATAACACTAGCTTCATATCGGTTTTACATCGTAACGTCCTTTTTATTTCCTTCATATATTTGCCTTTTAAGTTAGCTATAGACCTTTAAAATATAAAAATAATAATAATATTTATTAACTGAATATTTATTAACTAGTTGAATTTTCTTCCAGCAATATTGGTAAACCATACTGAAATTTTCAAATTTATTTTCAAATAAAAATTAATACACTTTTATTGTCTGTTATTAAAAGACTGAATTTTTAGCACATCAAATCTTTTATAGTTTGTTTATTTTTGATAATAGAAATAATTAATTTTTTTTTAAATAATTTATAACTGATGCCGTAATTTTATTATAGGAAGCATCTTTATTTTATAGCTATGCTGTAACTCATCCAATCATTTTGTAATATCTAAACTTTAAAATATTGGGTGTAAATTTATTTTCATAATTTTTAGTAAATATACGATGATAATTATTGCCACTATTTATTTTTGTAAACTTAATTGCTCTGAAAGTATTTCTTTAGTTTTTAAATTAAAAATTGCGAACTAAATAAAAAAAAAACAATTAAAAAAAATAATATTAAATTAAATGTTTTACTTAAAAACGCTATTTTTGAAATATATATTTATTCTTCAGTTTAATTTTGAACACGATTTTGAGAAACAAATATTTAATTATTGTCGGGTGATTGATAACTTTATCAGAAATTAATGATAAACAAAAAATACAGAGTGTCTCAAAAAGGTTGAAACACACTTTCATTTTTTTTAAATGTTGGAGACACGTTGGCAATGAAATTTGCAAAAGTGTTCATATAATTAGGTAGGAATTAATATTATGTTGCTGAAAAATTCCCTATATTAATCTTTAAAAAGGTATACTTTTTATGATTTTTTACGGTCCTTGGATCCTATAAGTTATATTTCGGAAAAAGTTTCTCCATGTAAAAATTCTATTCTTTTACGACCAAAACTCACTGAATTATGATACGTTGAATTTTATGGAATTCTGAACTTTCCGGCAATAAAAACAGGAAAATGATAGTTTAGAGCTGGAAAGATCGAAATTTCTCAAAATATCATAACTCCACAAGTTTTGGTTGTAAAAGAAAGGAATTTTTACAGTTTACTTGTCACAGCGAAGAAATATTTTCTAAATATAACTTATAGGACACAGAAGCCACCAACATAAATTTAATTCCTTCCTTATTTTGAGCACTTTTGCAATTTATATTGCATATTTATCTCCAGCAAGTAAAACGTTAATCGCGTTTTAATATTTTTAGGAGACCCTGTATAAATGTGATAAATGTTAGCATCTTCCTATATGTTAATACAAGATTTCATAATATTGGTTAAGTATTTTCTTATAGACAAGAACTGAATTACCGTAATAAGCCCAATCACTTCTAGCAATAATTTTAAAATGATTAAGAAAATATTTTGGCAAAGGAATTTTGAAACAAACTCCTTTTTTTATTATTTTTTAAAAAGTGGGGGAGGGGATAAAAATTTTAAAATGTCCATTATTTTTCTATAATAAAAATATGTCATCACATTTAAGAAAATTATTCTAATTTTTTTTTCATAAATATATAAATGAGCTCATATGAAGAAATATTTCGTAATATTACAGATGGCGCCATTAGAGATTTTGATTTATGTCATTGTCTTGGATACCACTTGACAATCGAACACAAAACTTATTTCCTGAATTAAGAAATTTCATCTCATTGGAAGAGAATTTGACAAAGTTGGGAAAAATATTATTGTAAATTACTGTTACGTATTATAATAGGTGAGTAAAAACAATTTTGAATGTTTTATATTTATTTTTTAAGTCAATATAATATTAAAATTGTAAAAAAAAATGGAATTTAAACTTTCTTAATTATCCATGTTCTAAAACTGTATAGAAAAAAAGAGCGAAACAAAGTTTTAAAGAAAATAATACTGAAAAAAATGTTTTTTAAAATGTTATTTATTCTTTTTAAGTATTTGCTAGTACATATTTGGTTAAATAATTAAAAAGTAAATACACATTCTGTGAAAAATAATTATTCAAAAAGAGATCACAAATGTTTTACGATTTTCCTTTATACAGTGAAATCTCCTTAAATAGTAATTTAAAAAAAATTGTAGCAAAATATGTTTCATAGAGTTTAGTTATAATTAGGATTAATTTAAATTACTCATTTCTAAAATTTTAATTTATTTTAAGTGATTAAAATAAATTGTTTGGTAGACTGCTGTCAAAGTAAAATTGCTTTCATAATATTTCAAAAGAGAAATTTAATATTCTTTTTACTTATTAAACTAATCTTCTGAAGTTGTATGTTGCTAATTCATAAAAAAAAAAAAAAAAACACTCGCATATATTTCTATCGAATGTAGAAATATTCTTGCTAGAATGGAAAAATGAATGAACTTGCAGTCATAGATTTTAACGTGAACACCTAGTTTTATATAAATATTAGAAGTATTTTTTAAGATTATATTTAAAGAAATCGGTATTTAAAAGTTGCATTCCATGACTAATAAAACTGAAAGAGTTACTTTGAAAGTAAATAAAAAATAGGAGAGAGTCATATATAGTGATGCAGATGTTTTAAAAATGTTAACTAAAAACTAGATGTAATCGACTGAAGAAGTTTTAGACGTTGCGTATATAAATCTGTTTACTGGGACCATCCTTTATACTGAATTTATTAATACGCATGAATAAAACCAGAAAAAAGCATTTTAAAATAATATTCTATTTCGTTCCTATTATGTACCACACTTAGTACATAGTGCTTATTTTTATGTGTTTTACCGACACATTCAACAGTCCGGTATATAATGTAGTTGTGATTGGATTTCTGAGTATCCATGCATCAACGGCCATACTGTAAAACAATTTCAACTTTCCAAAAACTGACAAATCGAGGGACCGGAATTTGTAGCTACCATGTGCTAGCAAGATGAATAAAGTGGACCCTATCTATTTTCGCCAATGTGAATGTCTCAACGATATAAAACCATATTAAAGTAACATAAACTGTATATTATTCATTATAGAATAACTATAAATGTAATGGTACATAGTTAGCCACTGTTTCACTGTGTAGCAGCGTTTCATGTCTCACAGTGTACCACGTCGATTTGTTGAAAGAAATAGTTACGCACTTCTTCCTTCACTCTTTGTTTTTAAGTAAAGTAATAGTGCAACGTATGTATGATATCCGAATTGAAATACCACTTACAATTAGACTGGAGATATTTGATCTGTAACAGAGTTAAATAAGTAACTTACAGATAAAAAAAAAACTTCATTTTCCTAACTTCCAAACGAAACAATATTAACAATTGAAATGTGTAAGCGAACACTTCAAGAAATTCATGATTGAACAGCCTAACATCAAGCGGTACAAACACAAATTTCGTTTTAAAAGCTTCTCTGTGTAAGACTCTCCCCTTTCTTTTAGGTATCATGTACTTTACATGTTAATATAGGTGTAAATATTCATCAAAATACGAGATTGGATTATTTTAAAACAAAATTGGCCAAAAAAAAAAAAAAAAAAAAAAAAGCGCTTGTTTTAAATATCTTTGTTTAAATTCTTCGGAACTTCATTTGATTAACAATCTCACTTTAATACATTATGGACATAATGGATCGTTTTGATGATTCATCTTGATATTTTTGTATTTAGCTATTATAATTTGCATTTTCAAAAGTTAACCCTTGGTTATTTTTTAAAGAAAAATAGATATTTTTTATAAAGATTATTAAAATATTACGATGTAGTATTGACGACATTTCCATAAGATATTTTACTAATAACAATTTAATAAATTCTTCATTGATTAACGAAATAAAAATTTCCTTTTACTCTTCGTTTTTAACTGCATTTAATATCAGACTTTAAGAGGGTGTAAAGAATAAAAGGTTATTTCTTTCTTATTTAAGTGGTGACATTATTTTCAATGTATATCTGTATCTGATTTTCATTTATATGTGGATAAATAATACCACGTTCGTAAATCTTAATATAATGTTTTTTAGTTAAGGTAACATTATTTCAGATCCCACGGAATAGATAATGATTTAGACGTCTGTTTTCTATATTTTGTTAAAATAATCTGCAATAATAGAATACTAGAAGCAGGGTTAAGCACAATCTAGGGACGTCTTTATGTCAGGGGTGCTTCTCTATGACTCAGAGTGAATCGTTTTTTCACTTATTTCTCGTGGATAAAAGGTGTAAGCGAGCGCCAATGAAAGAAAGTGCCTAGGGACGCCGTATACTCTCGATCTGTTCTGCATAGAAAATGTATGTGCAACCAGAAAAAGGAATTGATTAAAACTACAAAACATGTTTTGTTAAGTACATTTTGGCTGAAGTAAAAAATTGGTTTTGTTGCATGGACAAAAGAATATTGTTAACATTCTTACAAAATTTTAACAAAATTTCATCAATTTTACTTGAATTAACAAAATCTGTTTTTTTAATTTTACAATAATTTTATAATTTAAATTTGCAATTCCAGCAAAATTTTGTTGTTTTTGCAAAATTTAAATTGTTGTGTAGTAGCCATAACTCTCTCACGTAGCTTAGTTTATCTGACTTATATAGCTATATAATTAATGGATTAACATAATTTTTGGATAATTAAAACTTTTTTAATTGGGTCGGACCAAGGTAGTTTTAAAAATCTCCCATTTATTACTTTCTTCTATCTTTACAAAAAGAAAGTATTTGATTCATGAAAATTTTCGACTTCCGGTTTTCGACGGATTTTAGGAGGTCCTGAACAAGATTTGGCTGTTTCTAGAAAATGACTGTCTATGACTCTGTCTGTCTGTCTGTGACAAAAATTTTGTGGGCGCTCTATCTCAAGAACTAATGCACGGAATTTTATAAAACTTTATATTCAGTTACTTCCTGATATAAATTGTTGCTGATTAGTTTTTGGTGTAAATCGCGCAACAAGTGGCGGTGCTATGTTGCATTTTTCGCGATTTCTGCAATAACTCTATCTCATTTTCAGCAGAGAATTACGCCTGTAATCTTTGAACGTAACTCGATTTATTTGACGATTAATTCAAGTAAAATTGGACCAATTTTACTTGAATTAACAAAACTTTTTTTGCTGACGATGCAATTTTTTTTTGTTGGAATTGCAAAAAAAATCAACAATATTTTTTTATTGATTCAAACAAAATTTCCATTGACCCATATTTAAACGAAAAGTTTTGTTGTTCCAACCAAATTTTTGCTGATTCAACAAAACTCTTCTCTGGGTGTGTATATTTATATTATTCAGCATACAGAATGAATCAATAATTATACTAGCATTTGTATTTTCACCAAAAGAAAATTCACAGTGCAATACAACACAAAATGATCATGAAAATTATATATATTTAACCAGTTACCAGTTTCCATCGTCAGACATGCGACAGAGTATTTTTTTTTAATTATCAGTATCTACCATGTCTGTTTTCATGCATGCATAGTTTTTAGTAAAAATAATCACATCACTTAAACAATACAAATGCAAAATATACTTTCAAGAAACGAAACAGACAAGGAAAAGACACAGACAAATATGTTATTGTTAAATCCGGATGATATTAATATGCAGACTGAGATTTCTTCCAACATAATGAAGAAGAAGAAAAAATCATGCGTCAAGCATAGATTATGAAACACTTTCCAACGAATTCAGAATACTGTAACAAAACTTCACAGTGTAATACCGTGGAAGATATCTAAATAAACAATTTGGAAAACGCATAACACATTTAAAAACCCAATACCAGCAATTATCGTCAATAGTTGGAAAAGTATCCGAATTCTGTGCAGCTCTGTATAGGATCTATAGATTTTTATATATACTACATAGTATTCTAAAATTTACTTCAATTAAGAAACGCATAGCACAATTGAAAATTCCCCTACAGCAAATTTCGCCGATAAACGAATTGTACTCGAGATCTTTTGTGCAGTCCAGTATAGGATGTATAGAATTTATATACACCAAGTAATATGCAAAAAAAAAAGAATTAAATTTATAAACGCGTACCACAACTGAAAACGCACTTCCAGCAATTATTATTCAATTATTATTGGTAGACAGTACTGTAACCTAATTCTTTTGTGTGTCCCTATATAAACAATGAATGCTGTGTACACTTTATTCTATAGCAAGTCTCTTGTAGTGAACCTCAGTGATATATATATCAATTTTAATAAGTTTGAAATAGTATAACATTATTAAAGTACACCATGAACGATTTTTTCCCATACACCATAATGTAACGGAATTCTTTTGAGTGCCCCTGTAAATAAACTATAAATGCGACACACTTCATTTTCAATTCCGTACAAGCCATAGTAATCCTCAATAACATATATAAATTGCATGGCAATCCGAGTGTATTTACGTGAGTTAGAGTACGGACAGGTGGCAGACAGACAAATCAAATTCATAAACATTTTTCAACTATTTTGGAAAGTGTTAAAAAATTTAAAAATCGGAGCTTCCATTGACGAGTTATGCGTGATTATACATAGAAAAAAAAGAAAGAAATACAAACGAATTGTATAACCTCCTTCATTTTGGAAGTCGGTTAAAATAACGAAAGTGAAAGAAAAGCTTCATTGAAGTTTTACGCTAATACCTTTAGTGCAAAATTTAAATATTTCTGCCTATGAGTTAGCGATTCAGCGTACAGACAATATTGTTATAGGCAGATTTAAACACCTAAGAACCTAGAAATATAATTAACTAGACTTATTCAGAAACATTTTGTAAAGAATGCTGCAGGTCAGTCAGATATCCGATTTTCATTCTACATTTTAATATTACAGGACTGGGGCACATCAATTTTATAAGAATATATCCAGTGAAAATAAAGTATTTCGAATCCAAATTTTTGTATTCTCTTGCTTAAACTTGTCGCTCTTTACTGTTGTTTGCAATTTTTCGAAATGCACATTTACATATTTTATTTAGTATGGGAAATTGGGAACGATTAGACTGGACTTCAATAAACTACAGTTTCTTTAGTGTTTTTTGGTATTTTTTAAATTTTCGAAAACATGGTAAAAGCAGTTGTTTCTGAATTACAAATTAACGTAATTGATTTTCATAATGAAAGTAGATATTCTCGATATTCTTTATGCTTGTGTAGATCTTATTCTAATGTTTGCTTGTTATAAATTCGAAGCGAGCATTTATTTTATTCCACTTTACTGAAATATTTTTATTATAATTTGCATATTTTTATTTACTTTATGTAAATGAGGAAAATGTCCTTTTGTTCTTTTATACTCTCTAGACTGTTCAATTTTCATTTATTCATATTTGTATTTTTGTGAACTTTTATTCGAGTACATATTTATTTATTTATTTTTTTTTTTTACATTTATCTCTGATTTCGAAAGGATAGTGGAAAATGAATTAAAAGAATGATAAAAGGAAATTTTTAAATTTTTTTGGGGAAAAATACATAATTTCCAATGTGCCCTTATATGCTATATCGAGATTGGAATACACGAAATTTCCAAGAGGAGGTAAGCTAAACTAAAATATAGATATAGGAAATATACATGTCTTTTCAGGGAAAAGTGTCTATAAATGCACATATTTTGAATAACAATTTTCAGGGAAAAGTGTCTATAAATGCACGTATTTTGAATAACAAAGTTTCTATATTCATGAGCTTTTGATAAAGTGTGACATTATAATTTTTGAGGACATTATAATTTTTGTTTGACTTATGAAAGTATATGAAACTTGATAAAAAGTAAGATCTCGCAAAATGACATCAAATGTTCATATAGTGCTTGAAAATGAATGAAAAATAATGTGAAAATAGAAACTACCTTTTCTGATAAAAGCGTTTTAATCTTTATAGATCAAATAGTGTTAAATATTCTGGTCTTATTTGTAAAAAAAAAGTATACATGGACATTATCTGACATTTTAAAGGAGACTTTATGTTATTACTGCGACATATTATGCAAGGTGTGATTGCAGAATGAAAAAAACTGATCTAGAGCTAGTTTCAAACTTCACCTGTGCTTCAATACATGCATGCGAATCACTTTAAGTTAGTCACAATATTTATACACTTTTGTAAAAAAAAAATATTCATATTTACATATCAACAAATTATTCATATTAACAACTCAAAACACTTATAATTTAATTTAGCTATTTCAACTCATATTTGGATTCACTAATGCAAAATAAAGATTTTGAGCTGTCCGTTGAACTCAGAAGATCTCAACATTATACAAAACAAATTGGTACAATAGAAAATAATTCAAATAGATGAATGACAATGTTCTTTGATAGGAAAATTTATTTATCGTTGAATAATTTGGTACAAAGTAAAAGAATATCTTAGTTAAATAAATTCCAAACAAACTCGCACATTGTGTATTGTTGGTTTTCAGATTCTTATGTTTAAGGAAATAAAATCATTCAATCCTCATCGTACTTTTTCTAAGTGTCCCTAAATTTATGTACGGAAATACAAAAAATAGGCTTTTTTATGAAAAATAAGGAATTTTAAATTATTTCCTTATAGCATTTCTTTGAGTTAAATAGATGTAAACGATTTTTTTTTTAGAAATGATAATTTTAAAATAAGTTATGCATTGTAACTCTCACTTATAACACACTAGGTTGAATCAAGAATTCGTAATTGCAGCGCAGTAGATTAACTCGTGTCTATGAAATTCAGAGAACTTATCGTATTAAAACTGAAAGTAGGTCTTAAAAGAATACCGAATTCAAAAGAAAATACTTTCGAAAATTAAAATGTAGAAAAATACAATACCACTCGTGTTTTTGACGAATTGTATGGGTGAGTGAAATTCGTGCAGTTTTATTTCAAAAAAGTCAAACAGTGTTTATTGTAAATTTAAAAGACGCTACAACTCTAAGCGTTTTGGAATCAATGATTTCTTCACAAATTTAAAAGAAAAATAAAACAGAAACAATGATTAGTATTTGAAAATTGCGTGTGACCCAAAAATAATTCATCACTATTAAAATTTACAAATAACCGCCAGCAATGCTGTGGTTTTTACATAAAATTACCTATGCCAGATTTTGATCTCACTTTTCACCCTTACGATCCCAAAATATTTATAATTTTACCCCTTAGAAATGATCTGTACACGCTTAAAAGTATTTTTAAATTAAGGTTGCGGTCAAAAAACAATTCTTATCTGATATATTTGAAGAAAATGACTTGTAATGCATATTGTTGTATGTGAAGAATTATAAATTCGAAAATTTGCACGCGATATTTAAAAAAACCCGAAATCGTCCATAGGGTTTGTATTAAAAATTTTATATTTAGTTACTCAAGCCACAGACCGAATTTCAAAAAAGGTCTATGTTTGTGGTAAATTACATTGTAATTGATCGAGTCATTGCTAAATAATATTCTTCATTCCATTTTCTGATTGAAGTGGAAATAGGAAGCTTCATTCGCCTTCGGCTTTCTGCGCTTGAATAACTTGTATTACCCATTCAAAATACCCCATACGTCCACAATTTTATGATACTTTCGAAAACAAATTTGTAAAATCTGCCTAAAACAGGAATCACACGAATGCTGATGGAATTTAGAAACATGTTTTATTTGAAAATAAAAATAATTTATTATTTATATTTTTCCGATTAATTAAATCATTGTCATATATATCGCACGTCGGCTACAATAACGTCACAACTCAAAAAACCTAATTTTTTAGTATGAGAAGAAAACGAAAAATTAGAAGTTTGAATCCTTAAGGTGCCCATCCCAAGAAACCATTTTAAGGAAACTCTTCAATGTTGGAAAGGTACTTATACACTGTAGGAATGCTGCAAAAATAGTTTAAACTCATTTGTCCCACTAGGACTCAGGTGAGTGTTTGGGGCTAACAAAGGGGCACTTTGAGTTGCGTCACTGTTCTCTAGTGGAAGGATTTGGTACTACAGAAGTCTCTCTGCATGAATATAGATTCGAACATTGCCAGTCTACACATGGTTTTAACTCAAAAATGCACTTTTTGAGTTGTGACATTATTGTAGCCGACTTGCGATATGTTTAATTTGAAGAATTTTATTAAGTGAATGATTCCGTCAATCAAACCTGTTATTTGAGTTTAAATATAAATATGAAAGCTTACGCGTAAAATTCGAAATACTACACCTCCTACATTTTTCTGGTTAGTCAATACGCATCGTGCAGAGTGTAAATGTCTTATATCATTTTAAAATTAATAGACTAGAATATTCTGATATAATATATTTACTAACAAAAACATAACTGTGAAAAAAGGGAGCCAAGTTCTGTAAAAAAAAAAACAAGAAAAGAAGTGATATGTAAGTGGGCACCAAGTTCAAATAAAATTCACTCAAACTTACCTACTGAAGTATTATAGCATTGTTTAAATTGTTTAAAAATAAAAATTATTAATAGCATATTAATGATAAATCTAGAACTTGGCAAGTTTTTACCTAAGAGTCATTTATTTTTATTAAAGACATTATTATATCAAAACTTGTTATTTCATGTTTGGAGGTCTTAATTTGAGTGTATTGAGGCTTCTGAAAGGGGTGATGCTCTAGAATGATGACCAAGGATAAGCTTAACTGTATCTGTCTCTTTGTCAGGCCTTAGTCTGTTTGTATTGAGGTTTCCGGGGGGCGGGGGTCGCTAGAGTGATAACCAAAGACGAGCAGAAGTGTATCTGTGTGTTTATTTGTTTATCAAATCTTTAACACGAGTCATTTGTTTATAATAATAATAATATTAAAAATTATTATAATGACAGCGCTATTAATATTATCATCATCATTTTATTAAGACATGAAAATGATAGGCATATTGTTTATCAAAAACTTGCCAAATTCTAGATTTATTATTAATATACTATCAATAATTTTTATTTTTAAACAATTTAAACAATGCTATAATACTTCAGTAGGTATGTTTGAGTGAATTTTATTTTAACTTGGCACCCACTTGCATATTATTTCTTTTCTTGGCCTTTTTTTTCCCCTACACAACTTGGCTCTATTTTTTCACAGTTATGTTTTTGTTAGATATCATTACTTTTTGTACAGTTACAATATACTTAGACACTTTACTTAATGGTTTTTAATGTGTTTACAAGTGACTATTTTATTCACCAGGCAACATTCAATTTAATTTAAATTTCCTACAACAAAATATTTGGCTATCAATTTGCGGCAGAAATCTGTATTTTAATACTGGTGTATTTAATGTTTGTTTTGAAACGAAATGTATTGATTCGAAATTTTTATTATTTCTGAAATACCAATAATCATATAGACATACTTTTATGTTTTACCATTACAGACTCATTAACATATAATTCAACAGTCCGATTCATATTTACAAATAAAATGACGAAGCTATCCAAATAATATCAAACAAATAGTATAAAATTTAAACAAGCACTAACAAGAAAATCCGGCTGACTTTTAGCCCTTACTAATGTAGGTTTTTAGTCTGGTGAAAGAAAGTTTTGGCTCAAACTATAATTAAAAACAAAATGCTAATGCACCTTTTGCTTAATTATAACATTTATTTGACACACAGCATACAAACTTGAAAGTAAACAGACAGTAATTATTAAAATTTGAATTCGTCTACCGAAACTACAGCATAGCAAGAATGTGCATCTTCAAAACCCTCCGTATCCAACAGTTTGAAAGTTCGTGTCGCTATCGAAAGACATCGAAATGATACTTGATAGTCCTCTGCAAGCATTATCTTTATACTCAGCGGCAATCGGTAAAGTACCTTTATCCGCAGCGGAAATCGATAGAGTACCCGTAGCACTGAAGTTGGCAGTCCGAGACACCTCAAGGTTCTCTACAGCTACACTGCTTAGACCCATGGTAGCCACACGTCCATGATCAATATTTATTTGAATCATAGGAATGCTTCTCTTTTGTTTACATTTTTAATTCTGGGATTAGACAAATTTCAACTGCAGATGTCTTGAAATATATGCGTATTTCCATATATGTATTCTCTCAAGGTGTTTTTGTTATTTCACAATGTGTCTAAAAAGATAAATTTTATGCACCATTACTAAAAAAATTAATTCTCCGAAATTAGCCAAAAATGGCTGATAATCAGGTGATTTTGCTGCAAGGTCAGCCCGGATTCAACATTTGGCGTTTTGTTTTGGCCAATTAAAATTTCGCCTAATAGACATAACGTTAAAGTAAAAATGGACACCCCCAAGTGGGTAATTAATCGATTTTCAGATTTTTTTTCGATCCCTTATAGTGTAAACGAACTTCGTACCAAATTTGAAGTCCGTGCAGATTTGGTGCAGTAGATACATGAGATCTTTTTTATGAGTGAGTGAGTCAGTGATAAAATTATCGATTATCAGACATTTTCAAATATCATTATCTCGGAAACAAATTATGCGTTATCTATAAAATTTTGGATTCTGGATAATTAAGAGGGCCTTACTACACATCTAAAATTACAGGTTAGTATTTCAAATAGATTTTCAGTAGTAGAGTGTTGAAATTTGGCGAAAACAGTTCGAAATGGTTCGTGTAATATAACACACTAGTATGTCAGACGAACTTGGCTAGCACACTGCCGTGTGTCTAGATACGTATAAAGTACCCGGAAACTTTCGATTTTAGACGTTTTGGCGAACATCTAATGAAATACTTGACGAAATCTTGTGGAACTTCAGAAATGTAAAGAAGAAATTTGACCTTGTATTATTCAGTGAAGGTTTAGTCAAGAGTTAGGAGACCAACAACAAATCGAATAAAAAAATATATTAGCAATCATCCTGTAAAATAAATGCTCAAAATAATCTGTAGCTGTAGCAGATGACTATGTGGCTACTGTACAGATTATGTGGAAGGGAAATGTAAAATTCATTCAGGGATATATAAAAGTTTCTTTAATAAATTCAATAAATTCCCACATGTTTCTTTGTTTATAGCATGTAGGACTTACCACCTAATTTTATGCCACTTTCAAGAAACTTGGCAAACTGCAGTACAAAAAACACACTGCAATTAGAATAATATGTTAGATACTTGATGTAGTATGGACATTTGTATAAAATAACTTTTAAGTGCGCATGCACGAATGATAATTTTTTTGCATAATTTAATAGTAAAATATATAGGAGAACTCATAAAAATAGGCCAATCAAATATATATTAAAAATTCAGAAAGATGAATGCTGAATTTCAGTTGCTTTCTAAAAAATAGCTGGATGATAAGAGATTTTCCATAAATTTTCATTTTTCATTTTTTATTGTAATTTTTTATGGATGGTTTAGTCATCCTTGGAAAAACCAACAGAACGAGCCCATTCCAAGAAGAAAAAGAATTGTCAAAATCGAAGCATCCATTGAAAATCAACGCCTAGACATTACGCTAAAAGCATTCTCTTTTGTTAGAAATCGTTTAATAAATAAATTGGTCCAGTGCGAGTATTACTCGCGCTCAAAGGGTTCCGTACATTAAATTTATTAATTACTACCAGCAATAGTACAAAAAGTCGTTGCGAAAAGAATAGTAAGACTTTGTAAAAACCAATACAACGTGCGGTTGGGTATAGCTAATACTAGCAAAGTATAGATGGATATAATGAACATTCAGAGAGATATGAATCCTAAATAGTAACAAATATCGACATTCTGTATGAATTTTTTTAAACCTTATAAAAATCGTTTATGATGAATAAAAAATGAACGAATAACGCCACATTTGCACGAGGATGTTGCAGAATACATTGTCAATAAATGTGTTTTCCCTCGTGGTAGATTCTTGAATGAATGGACTTAGACCAGGAGTTAAAAAATATTCCTAAAGTAGGGGGAACTGGGGCACATTGATGCATGGGGCACCTTGATACACCCCCTCTACTGCTCACAAGGTCATTACAGGAAGTTTCACAACAGCTCTAAAATATGGCGCTAGTGTACACAACTACCTACAGAACATCTTGGCGTGATTCAGTAGTTTGATGAAATGAGACGGGTGATTTAGTGTTTTTGTAGGAAAAAAGTAAATTTGAGTTGTACAATTGCAGTGGTATTATACAGCTGTTCTAGTATTTTCAACAGGAAAGAATATCCTCCCTGGTAAGTAACAGTACTCTTTATCAGTTCCTCATCCTTTTTTGTTAGGTAAATTATGAAGTTTTGGATTTGAGATTCATGTTATTCAAAATGGCTACTTGGGGCACATTGATACAGCCTATGTTGGGGCAAATTGATGCGTATCAATGTGCCCCATGATAGCTTCTAACAACCTATATTCATTTTAGTTCATTTTTTCATTATCTTTTATTATTTTTTTTCTCGTATACTCCTTAATCCAATCATTTCCGACCAACAATTTCTAATATTAGTTTTTATTGAAGTGAAAAAGCTCCATTATTGTATACTAGAAAATTTAATAGTACTTTTGCAAACAGTGATTTTTATTTTTTCTTATTCCATGGTTACCACTATAACTAGCTCTTACAAAAAAAAAGAAAAAAAAAGACCGAGAGAGCTGAAATCAACGAGGATGGCGTATCTAAAGCTATGAAAGCTGCTTTAGAGGTAAATTTGTCAATCCGGAAAGCTGCACCCATGTTCAACACCAAACCCGCTACTCTGCAGCATCGTCTGGAGAAAATAAAAGCAAGAAATGATGAAGAATGAGTCAGGGATCACGTTCTAAGTATTCCTCTCAACAGGCACTTACCGCCAAACAAGAAAAACAATTAAATGAATATCTTGTTAAATGCAATGAGTTGCATCACGGTCTAACGCTGAAGCAGACAAGGCCCTTGGCATATGAATTTGCTAAAAAACTACGCTGTAAGTATCCTGAAAGTTGGAATGGTAATGAAATGGCAGGGGATGTCTGCAGATTTGTTCTTAATAGTTCTGAGGCACGTCAAACAACATACAAATTTGTCAATAGAAAACCTACTGTTGCTAGGAACCTACTGAAACCTACTGTTGCTGAATATACTGTTACTTTGTGATAATCATGAGTCACACGTTTCTATTGATGCCATTGACAACTGTCATGTGTCTGGATGTGTTATCTAATCAGCCGGTTTTTACTTGTCACTTATGGCTAAACTGCTAAACTGGGTTTAAAACTTATTTTGGTTTAATAGCTCTCGTTCTAATTTCGATGTTTAAAATCTGCCGTGTAATTTAAAAGCATATTATAGATGGCGTTGGTTGTTCCGTAATCGACTGCTGCGGAACATACCCTTCTGCCAAAGTGGAATCTCCTCTTTACGTATTTCGGTGAGTATAAATGCTTTCAACGTTTTGAGTCGTAGGCTTCGCTTCACTTCGTTTTTGTAGCGTGTTTCTTTTAGTTTTGAATTGAATTAGTTATGTTTGTAAATGGATTAACTTGAGTTTATAGTAGTTTGATTTAATTTTAAAATGTTTTTAAGTACGTTTTAGTTATAATTTAACAGAAAGTTTAAGTTGTTATTATGAGTTAGTTTTATTTCAATACTGTTTCAAAACTCCGTTTTAAACTGTCAAGTTATGCTTAACTAAGTTATTTTTTAACGATGAAGCTCTGTTTTATCCACACGTTTGCTCTGAATAAATCTGAAAGTGTTTTTAACAGTTTTAAATGATCAAGTTTACTTTAAATAAAGAACTGTAGTCACCAAGCAAATGATTCTTTATTTGTTCTGACCTCAACACGTAGCTTTCCTTCAGATGTCTTCCAGGGCACTATTTGTACAGCTCTGCTACATGCATTATCAAATATATTAGACCTGTACTAATACAGGGTATTAGATATCAAAAGGTTACGGGCGATGCCATATCTGAAGAATAAAGCTTATTGAAGTTCGACAATAAAGATCATAATTTTTGGCCCCATTTCAGAGACTGTTAAGTTTAATAAGAGGGGGGGGGGGGGGCTAATAATTCTTTTTGAAAATGGCGACTACACAAGTACAGATAGATAAACTTGGAGCTTTAAATTATTCAAACTGGCGAGTTGATATGAAGTATCTGTTGTTGGAAAGAAACGCATGGGATATAGTAACCGGAGCTGAGAAAGAACCAGAAATTGACACGGAAAAGGGGGTGACAGCAAAGGATGTGAAAGATTTTTATGCTAGAAAGAGACTGGCTTTATCGTCCATATATTTAAATATGGAAAAGGACTTACGTAAAATTATAGAAAATAAGGATAACCCCAAAGATGTATGGGAAACGCTGAAGAAACATTTTGAGCCTGACAACAGATCTCGGCATATGTTCCTGCTTTCTGAATTTATGTCCTGTAAAGTAAAATCTAATGAAAAAGTTGACCTGTTTTCAGCCAGACTTAACCGAATTGCGGATCAGCTGAGCGACCTTGGTCATCCAGTTAAAGAAGTTTATAAGTCGTTCCAACTCTTGCGCCACTTACCAAGTCAGTTTGATAATGTAGTTCAAGTTATATTACGTTGGGAAGAAAAGAAATTTCTCTTTGACGACATTTTGATGGAGTTAATTGCAGAAGAATCAAGATTAGCCCTGAGAGACCTGGATAAACGTAAAGAACTTTTCGTCGAAACTCAACATACATCAACATACGAGACTCAAAATACCAGATTGAGGTGTTTTCGGTGTGGAAGCATGAATCACTTACAGAGAAATTGTCGTCAACGTGGGAGGTACTCCAGAGGCTACAACTATCGAGCCCCATCTATGTCTAGTATATCTGATGTTTCTGAATCTAGTTCTGAACGTATCCCAACTCAAGTGAGAAAGAACAGAAACCTGTAAAGGCCGAGGCAAAGCTAAAAAATCACCATCACACTATAATAATGTTATTCAAAAAGGTAAAAACAATCCTTTTTTGTTTTATATACAGGCAAATTTGAGTGGTAGTGAAAGCGAAAATAGCTGGTTGTTTGATACAGCAGCTTCACACCATTTTTGCCGTGATAAAAGTTTGTTTTATAAATTTAAACCCTTAAAAGATGAAAAAATGTTTGTATCTATAGATGGTGTTACCTTCCCGGTAGAGGGAAAAGGAAATATTAAGTTGAAGTTTGGCCAAAGGCTATTTTATTTTTCTGATGTAATGTACTCTCCCAAGTTAAGACGAAATCTTATTTCAGGTCCAAAATTAGATGTAAAAGGGGTAAAATTTATTGGAGAAAGTGATACGGTGGAGGTGTTTAAAGACGGCCAATATTTATTTTCTGCTTTCCTTAAAAATGGTACTTATCATCTGTATCCTAAAATCCCAGGTTCAGTTCCTAAAAAGGTTACGTTTGAAACTTCTCATGTATCTAAAGACGACTTTAGAGTTTGGCATCGTAGGTTTGCCCATTTAAGTCCTGATATGATTGTGAATACATCTAAAAATGAAAGTGTTAAAGGTCTTCCCCGGTTTAAATCGGGACATTTTTTTTTGTGAAATTTGTAAACTTAGTAAACACAGACGTATATCATTTAGATCAGTTAATAAAATTACATCTAAACGTCCCATTGAGTTATTATTCATGGATGCCTGGGGCCCTGTACAACAGAAGGGTAGAAATGGGGAGAGATATTTTCTCTCGATAATCGACGATTATTCCCGAAAGGCCAGTGTTTTCCCAATGAAGGAAAAACCCGAGGCGTTTAGCATTTTCCGTAATTATGTCTCCCGAGCCGAGAGATTTCACGAATGTAAGGTTAAATATATTAGAACTGATAATGGGAAAGAATTTAAGAATGATAACTTTAAGATTTACTGTGAGGGGAAAGGCATTAAACACGAATTCTCAAACGTGTATACCGCAGAACAAAATGGCACAATTGAAAGGTACAATCAAACGATTGCTAATGGGATTAGGTCAGTTTTAAGTGAAAGTGGTTTAGATTCAAGTTTTTGGCCAGATGAAGCCTTATAGTTTGCATATACTTGAAACCGTATTTGTCATAAGTCACAGTTGAAGACCCCTTTTGAACTTTATAGTGGGTCTAAACCATCCGTTAAACATTTAAAACCCTTTGGTGCTACTGCATACGTAGGTGTTCCCAAGCAACTTAGGTCGGAACTTGATGCAAGAGCCAAAAAGGGGGTAATGATTGGTTACGCCTTTAGTACAAAAGGTTACCGAATTTGGCTACCCGAAGATGACAAAATCATTGAAACTATTAACGTTTCTTTTAATGAGGAAATCCCCAACAGTGTTAGAGGCAGTGGATTCGTGATGGGCTCAAAAGGCCCTGGATCCTCTAATTTTTGTAAAGAATCTGAAGTAAGTTCTGAAGGTGAGATTGAGGATAATTACCCCCCAAATTTAAATTATTTCCCTTCATATAAACCTCCAGATTTATCCTCATCAGAGGAAGACGAAAATCCAGTAGAGGAAATAAAATAAAGATGTTTTGAAAGGGGTTCCACTGTCATATACTGTTTGGTTAAGAAAAGTTGTCCCAAGTGCAAACGGTAGTCGTAATTATATTTATTATTACGAACAGGGGAAAACTGAAAGGCTAAGATCCTTAAATGATGTAGAAAAATATTGTAAAAGACATCATCTTAAGTTTGAACCTCACATATTTTGCTTTAAAGGGTCAAATAAATTTAAAGGGATAGTTTCAGGTCAAGAGGGTAGTTCTTGTTCAAATACGGAGGCTTCTGATAACAATGATATATGACTAGACAATCTCAAAATACCCAATACCTATAAACAAGTTTTAAAATCCCCACAAAGAAAGTTTTGGGAACAGGCCATGAGAGAAGAATTAAATACTATGAATGAAAGGGGAGTTTGGAAATTAGTTAAGTTACCAAACGGCATTAAACCTTTAGGTTGTAGGTGGGTTTTTACATTAAAAAAGGATGACAAGGGTAAAATTGCAAGGTATAAAGCTCGACTAGTGGCGCAAGGGTTTAAACAAGTTAAGGGGGAAACCTACGACGAAACCTTTAGCCCAGTCGTTAATTTCGCTATTATTAGATTTTTCTTTTCCCTTTTAGTCTCCTGTAAAAAATGGACACACCTGCAATGTGATGTGAAGTGTGCTTATTTATATGCACCTCTGGCCGAAACAATATATATGTCCCAACCCCCAGGATTTGTGAAAAATGAAAATTTAGTATGTAAACTGGAAAAAGCTTTATATGGTTTACATCAGTCAGGTAGGATGTGGTATTTTGAGATAAATAAAATTTTGCATGATATAGGTTTTATTAAGTTTGAATGGTGCAATTGTGTGTATAGTTTCGAAGACAACATCATCCTGCTTCTTTATGTGGATGATATAGTGATTTTCGGTAAAAATGATAGAGTGGTGGAGAAAGTGGTTAAACTTTTGAATGGATATTTTGATTTTAAGATATTAGGTAAAACCAGAAAGCTATTGGGGGTGGAATTCGAGGAGGGGGAGAACTATCTAGCAATACATCAAATTCCACATATTGATGAGGTTTGTCAAAAATTTAAAAGGTTTAATTTTCCTATTACTTCTCTCCCAATAAGCAAAGGTGTAGTTTATTCAAAGACCCAATCTCCTCAATCTGATAACGAAATATTTGAAATGTCTAAGTTCCCATATAGAAGTGTGTTGGGATGCTTGTCATTCCTAGCTAACAGAACCAGGCCCAACATTAGCTATTCAGTAAATATATTCAGTCAATTCCAGAATAATCCAGGATTAGTACACTGGAATGGATTACTAAAGCTGTTGGGGTATGTTCATTTGACTAAATCTTTGAAATTAAATTTAAATTCTAAAAATGCACATGTAATTGCATATTCAGACGCCGATTTTGCTACTAATAGGGATGTTAGAATTTCAATGGGAGGTCAGTTGTTGTTGTTAGATAAATCACCAATAATGTGGCGGTCCTTTAAGGAAAAATGTATAAGTTTATCAACCATGGAATCCGAATTCATTGCTATGACGGAAACTGCTAGAGAACTTTTGTGGTTTGATAGAATAATGGACGAATGCATTGGTCGAAAAATAATTTCTAATGAAAAAGAAAAATCTTTATTGTTGGTTGATAATCAGGCCACCATTAGTTTTGTCAAATCTCCTATTGAAAATCATAGGTCTAAACACATAGATGTAAAGTTATTTTTTATCAGAGATTTAGTATATAAAAATGTTTTTGAAGTAAAGTATGTTAAAAGTAAAGAAAACTTAGCGGACATATTCACCAAACCACTTACCAAATTTGATTTAACGGAGTTTAAATTGAAAATGTTTTTGAATAGTTAATTTTGTTCTTAGATTTATTGTTAGAAACCCCTCATTGCCTTGAAATGTATGTGTAAAATCCTGTGATATTAGATAGTTCAATTGTTTTTGTATCAGGTTATCACTCTTACAGTTTTAAGTATAAGATTATGTAAAAGGTCAATTTTTATGTAAATGGTTGGTTGGTTTAAACTTGTGAATCAACAGCAAGTCCGTTTTGATTCTTTTAATATTGGAAATACCAGTTTATTGAACCGGTTCACTTGGTGAAAGTTAAATTTTAATGTTTCATTATGTAAGAAGTCGACTTCATCGCGTTAACTTTGATATAAGGTAATTTAAATTTCTGTTTTATCAGTGTAATAGTTTGAAGCTAATGAAAGTTATATTTTGTTTTGACTGAAATTTGAATATAAAAGCTTGCAGAAATTATTGAATTGAAATATGTTTAATATGAATTTGCATAAATTGTTTGATTATTTGTAACGTATATTGTGTGTTATGAAAGAGAATGAAATCTTGGGCCCAAGTATGATGATGGATGAAAGATGATGGATGAATGCAACATTTGTACAAATTTTAACGTGTATTAAGATATTAGAAGTTTCTTTTGAAATTGTATCGTTACATAATTATGAAATTTTGTATTGAAACTATTTGCTTTTCAGGAAATTTTGCATTTATATAGTAATGTATTAACATATTGAAGTTGAACTATTGGGAAAGCCAGAGTTACGTATTAGGTACTTTGGAAATATTGCATTTTTCGATGCATGAGGGTAAATTTTTCTTCTTAATGTTAAAATGTTTTCTTGTTAAATTTTGTTATAAATTCTTGTTAATGTTTTATAATGTTTAGATGTTATAGTTTAAATGGTGACAAGCTTTTTGATGAAATATTATTGGAATTACTAAGAAGATTGAAGCTGTAATGGTAATTTAATATGAAATCTATTTAAACCTTGTAAATTCAGAGTGAACTTTTGGATATTTTAGGGGTTTTTTTTGTACATGTTTAATATCATCTTTGGATATCTAAATTTGTCCTTCCCATGAGTGACAAGTGGGGGGGCTTTGTTATCTAATCAGCCGGTTTTTACTTGTCACTTATGGCTAAACTGCTAAACTGGGTTTAAAACTTATTTTGGTTTAATAGCTCTCGTTCTAATTTAGATGTTTAAAATCTGCCGTGTAATTTAAAAGCATATTATAGATGGCGTTGGTTGTTCCGTAATCGACTGCTGCGGAACATACCCTTTTGCCAAAGTGGAATCTCCTCTTTTCGTATTTCGGTGAGTATAAATGCTTTCAACGTTTTGAGTCGTAGGCTTCGCTTCGCTTCGTTTTTGTAGCGTGTTTCTTTTAGTTTTGAATTGAATTAGTTATGTTTGTGAATGGATTAACTTGAGTTTATAGTAGTTTGATTTAATTTTAAAATGTTTTTAAGTACGTTTTAGTTATAATTTAACAGAAAGTTTAAGTTGTTATTATGAGTTAGTTTTATTTCAATACTGTTTCAAAACTCCGTTTTAAACTGTCAAGTTATGCTTAACTAAGTTATTTTTTAACGATGAAGCTCTGTTTTATCCACACGTTTGCTCTGAATAAATCTGAAAGTGTTTTTAACAGTTTTAAATGATCAAGTTTACTTTAAATAAAGAACTGTAGTCACCAAGCAAATGATTCTTTATTTGTTCTGACCTCAACACGTAGCTTTCCTTCAGATGTCTTCCAGGGCACTATTTGTACAGCTCTGCTACATGCATTATCAAATATATTAGACCTGTACTAATACAGGGTATTAGATATCAAAACCTACTGTTGCTAGGAACCTACTGAAACCTACTGTTGCTGAATATACTGTTACTTTGTGATAATCATGAGTCACACGTTTCTATTGATGCCATTGACAACTGTCGTGCAAATGGAATAATTTATTTGTCATTCCCCCTCACACACCTTTCATAAACTGAAACCATTGGACGTAGCAGTGGTTGGTCCCTTTAGAGCAAAGCTGAAAATTTCTTTCAACGATTGGCACCTGAATAATCCTGGGAAACACCTATCAATTTATGACATTCCAAAGTTGGCTAAACTTGCAAACTTAGAATCATTCACTCCGGAAAATATTGTGTCTGGTTGTGAGAGAACAGGCATAGTGCCCTTCAACAGATTGGTATTTCCTGACTCTGATTTTTCTCCCAGCACAGTTTTCATACCTCATTCTCACTCTGATACAGTTGTTGTCACACCCCCTCAAACAGACTCAGCAACTCCATCAACTGTCTCTCAGTCACAAGATAGGAATGTTCCACAAAGTGCTAATGCTACCCAGACTCTATGGCCAAGTACTTGTTCAAACAAATCTGTAACTCCTGAAGACGCACGACTTTACCCAACAGCTATTGGTAGTAGAACTAACAAAAGAAAAGGACGGCAGCCTGGTAAATCTCTAATTTAAACTGATTCTCCAGAGTAAAAAAAAGGCTTTTCGACATGCGAAAAGTTCAAGAAGAGAAACAACCTACAGCACAGTAAAAGAATAGAGACAAAGAACTGAAAAACGCAAAAATGCTGCTGGGGATAGAAGACACCAAACCTTTGAAGCGACAGACGAAGAAAAAGAAGCTGGAAGAATTATATTTATCAGATAAATCCGAAACACCCTTAGGACAGTGGTGTGACTCTACATCAGATGATTTCAATCTAAGTGACCTGCTAGGTGAAGAAGCAGATACTTTGGAAGATAAAACAATGTAAGATGGAGATACTTCTGACCAAAATATTGTTGATTATGACTTTGTTATACTGCGGTTTGCAAAAAAGAGATAGGTTATTCACTTTGTAGGCCACGTTAAACGAAAAACTGATGATGGTGACCATCTTGTCGGATTTATGAACAGAAAACCTGGTAACTTTTTCATTATTCCTGAGAAAGAAGATAATTGTGAGGTTGAAGTGTCAGATATAACAAAGTTGCCCCAGTCAACAACCAGACAAGGAACAGCAAGAACATTAGTTCGTTATACATTTAATTTTTACTTTGATCGCTTTAACTCTTTAACGGGCGGTAAAAAGGACACCTAATTTTAACTCCAAAACTGACAAACGGCACCAAGAATATTTAATTAAAATTTTCCTTTTATTAAGTGCCTGAAAATAAGCAAGTCTATATTTTCTAATGAATTCGTTTGTAAGTTCTGGTGTCAGTCCAGTATTTCATCATTTTACAAACAGACTTACTCCGCGCCGGAAAGGGTTAACATTCCTTACAAATAAATTGTGGGTAATCTGAATTTCTTTGAATAAATATAAATGGCTTGCTAACTTATTTTCTATGGAAAATATGCAGTAGCTGTTATTTTTTCACCACTTTTCCCAAACGTATCAAAGTGCCACATGAAGTGTATCAATCTACACCGGGGACGGGGCACATTGATACAAATGACTTTTTTAGTTTTTTTTTTAAATTACACACAGAAATACTGTATAAAACAACGATTGTGCCTGTTAATAACACACTACACTAGTTTTGCTGACATCACATGGAAAAATAACTTGAAATTTTTGTTTTCTGGGTACCAAAAAAATTCTTAGGAAAAAAAACGCATCAATGTGCCCCAGTTCCCCCTACATTTCAAGTTTTGTTTCTGAAGTTGACATTGAAATGACATGGGATAATTAAATTTTGATATACCTCGACATAGCTAGCGATGTCTAAGAGACAGGAATAGGGTAGAACGTAAGACATTTGAAAAGAAAACCCCACAAAATTATAATGAAAAAAAGTAGACAGTTAAACAAAGTATCACAACTGTTCAAAGAAAATACACTCGTATATGTGAGACAATACCACATGTCATAATTGAATTATATTGGAATGAAACACGGTGAATATTTCTCACTCTTCGAAAAGTTTTTCCTTATAAATGAAGTACAGACTTTTAATGCCTTGCAATTATTCTATGAATTATTTTTAAATAATTGCCTTCACCTATGGAATTCAATTGGAATGAAAAATGTTGACTATTTATCACTATGATTGGCCTTAACTAAAACAAAGACCTTGTAATAAGTTTAAACTTGGTATTTTGACAATTTGGCTTCGAAGAGAAAACGCAAAATTGCAATGTGACCTTCGTCCATGCCATGTTTTTCTCGATGCGCTTTTATTTAATATCTGAGATAATTACCGAAAAATGTTTTCGAAAATCATTATCAATATTTCTTGAATGATTCCGCGTTGATAGGTATCTCGAGCGACTGTCAACTTCCCATCTGAACATCTGCAAAGTAAAGTTTGTGTATAACGGTAAAATGCGATTTTCTCAAACTATGTGACCTAGTATAATCGCTATAGTTTTCCTGCAAGGTTTAATTAAAGTCCTACTACCCTTAAATTTTTCATAATTTTAGTTTCAGTAGATTCGGGAATGGAAGGGGGGGACATATTTTTGCAGTGCATTTTCGAATATATCTCTGAAAATATAATACCTAAAATTTAAAGAAATATATTTTTGAGTTCGTTGTTACGAAATCTTTCCCACGATACCCCACACAATATAAGAAAATTTTCAAGTAACTTAAGTAGCCCCTTAATTTTTCATAAAAATATTTGTGAATGACTAATAATCCAGATATATGTGGGTCAATAGCCTTTATAATTTTCCCGAGTTTGAAGTTTTTTTTTTGTTCCATAGTTTACGAGAAAAACGGCTCTGACAGACAGACACAAGAGTAACCTTATAATGGTTCTGTTTTTATTTTTTAAGTACAGGGCTCTAAGTACAGAACCCTAAAAATGAAAATTTGTGGAAAATTCCTTATCCTCCAGCTACTTTTAGAAGGCAACTGAAATTTAGCCCGCTGTATCGCCGATATCTTTCTGAATTTTCACTATGTTCGACAGCTCTTTTTATATTAGTTGCCCTATGTAGTTGACTACTAAATTATAGGAAACAAATAGTCATTAGCGCATCCGCAGATAAAAGTTATTTCATACAAATGCTCATATTTCTTCAAATATTTTTATTCTAATTGCAGTATGTTATTTCTTACTGCACTTGACAAAGTGAGAAACAATATACTGCCATTTTCGTAAAATGTTTGTTTCCTGGAAGTGGCGTTAAATTTGGTTGAAATACTGCATTTTTTAAACAAAAAGCATACGGAAAGGTTTTGAATTATTTAAAGAAACTTTTCTATCTTCTTGAATATATTTGTTATTCTTACACAAATGAACACAAATATTGTACATGACCCAGATAGTCATTTGCTACAATTCCAGGTCAGTACAAGCACTTTATTTTATAGGATAATTACAAATATTACTTTTTTATTCAATTTCTTGTTGGTTTCTAACTTTCCTCGTGAAGTTTCTAACTTTCCTCGCTGAAAAATATATGGTCAAACATATTTTTTACATTCCTAAAGTTCCAGAAGAATTTCCATCAAGTATTCCTGTAGATATTCGAAAAAACGTCTAAAATCGAAAGTGTCCGAATACTTTTGATCAGATAATGTAAGCATATAGAAAAAATCACTTTTTTAATTAAAAATATGTGTTTTTTGTTTTTTCAAAGGATCAAACCTTCTCAGTTACCCATTCGTATTATCTAGTATACATACGATGTATGTATACTATAAATAATGTATGTTTATATACGATAAGTAATGTTTGTTTTAAAGAAACAGGATTAACTGTCACTTAAATATCCATACAGATAACTGTATTTTACTGTCATTTCAGTTACTTACCAATTTTAAAGCATCGAGAATAAAGAAATTGTATCAATATTTTATTCATTAAGTAAACTGACATGTACACGAAAATCAATCAGATTAGATTTAATCGATTCATGGGAAACCTTAAATAAAAAATATAAATAAATAAATTAATTAATTTGCTATTTCTCTGAAAGTAAAGTTTCGGGAATTCACTACTTCACACATCACTCTTGAAGACAATTAGAAAATTCCTTACAAATTGTTCTTATTTATGTCATTCATCTGAAAATGTTCATGATTAAGAGAGGGGGTAGAAATACCCGTTTTATTATTACACCAGACGGAATAATAGAAAAATAAATGAAGATTTTAAATAAAAACATACAAAGTAGTAAAATATAAGCAGACTGATTTGAGTGCTGCATTTAAAATACAGGACCTAAATTCGATCTATAATCGAATTAGAAATGTGTAGATAGAAATACCTTCTTAGGATACTTGGCATTATAGAGGTAACTTCCAAAATACAAAATCCAGAGTCACTGACCAATAACAACAAAGAACAAGTGGGTAGTGTGATCGAAGATTGCACAAAGGGTTTCGTTTAATATTCCTTTCAAAACACTTTATCCTTTAATTAATAAATCCAAATCATTAATTTATAATTATTAAATCCTCTTCCTTTATCAATACATTTTATCAATAAGAACATAGGTGGTAGCACCGTTAAATTTAATATTAAAGTAATTTACAATTTAATATTAATAAAATTTACAAGCTATTTTTTTAATCAATTGAAAAATATTCAAGAACTGCTTTTCAGACAATTGTAACAGCATATGTTCTGGAATTTGTAGTGAGAAAATTGGCAAGCAAAAACGCATCTAAAACATTACATTATATAATTTAAATTTTGAATGATAAAATAAAAATTACTTCAATAGAAGAAAGTTTAATAAATTAAAAGTGAGATGGCAGCACTAGTCATAACGAGAATTAATAATTTAAAGAGGAAACTTAATATTTAAAAATAAGAGTTGTTTAAAAAAATTCAAATTATTTAATTAAAATTCAAAATTTCAAAAACATAGCGAAAGTTTAAATAAAATTTAGAATTTCTAAAAACTAAAAAAAAAAAAAAATGTTTAAACGAAATTTAAAATGCAGAAATGTCTCAAGATTTTAGTGGATGTTCAAGCAAAATTCAAAATTTCGAATTTTCTCAAATCAAAACAAATTTTTTAAACAAAATTTAAAATTCCAAAATTTCAAAAATTTAGCGGAATCAAATGAAAAAATATTGAACTGCTTTTCAGACAATTGTAACAGCAAATGTTCTGGGATTTCTAGTAAGGAAATCTGCAAGCAAAAACGCATCTATAAAAATTACTTCAATAGAAGAACGTTTAATAAATTAAAAGTGAGATGGCAGCACTAATTTAATAATTTAAAGATTTAATAATTTAAAGAGGAAACTTAATATTTAAAAATAAGAGCTGTTTAAAAAATTCAAATTATTTAAACAAAGTTCAAAATTCCGAAATTTCAAAAATTTAGCGAAGGTTTAAATAAAATTTAGAATTTCTAAAAACAAAAAAAAAAAAAAAATTAAAATGCAGAAATGTCTCAAGATTTTAGTGTGTGTTCAAGCAAAATTTTAAATTTCAAATTTTCACAAAACAAAACAAATTTTTTAAACAAAATTTAAAATTCCAAATTTTAAAAAAAAATAGCGAAAGTTTAAACAAAATTTAAAATTTCGCAATTTCTCAAAAAATAAAAAAAAAAAAAAAAATTTTTAATTAAAAGAATATTTGATAAAATATTTTTAAACAATTTTTGGCCTTAAAATGACAAAAAAAAATTAGATAATGAAATCAATTCCGGAGAAAAAAATTTCAAACTACGACGCCCGGCTTCGATTCAGGAACCTGTTACCACGGAGCCACCTAGTCTGCGAGAAAAAGACTGAAATTAAGGCTCTGTTTTAAAATCGGGTCGGGTGTAATTTTTTAAAGAAATAGTCGGATGCCATTAAATTAGTTCATTTAATTAAAGTAATATAAGACTTTTTCAAAGTTTTATGATTTGTTGTGTGATCCGAGGTATTTATATGTAAGTATGCAAAATTTCAAGTATCTAATTTATACAGTTTCCGAGAACGAACTCTGTGACAGACAGAGGAGTGAGACGAATAGGGTTTCGTCAGATGAACGATACACTAAAAAGGGAAAAAAGAAATGCTGTTTTATGATATAGTTGTCTGGGCATTTTCAATTATATAGAAAATCATTTATGAAAGAATTGAAATGTCTTAACAGAATTATCTTGGGTCTCACGAATGTGAATTTAGAAAAATATCAAAAAGCGAAATAAGCACATTGTCCCTTTCACAATATGAATTTGTAATCCGTATTAAGAGAAAGAAAATAAAGACCTTTTTCCTTGATACTTTTATTTTCGTTGTTTGAATCTCAGCAACGAATGTATTGCAGATTGTAGTATCTGCTTGTTATTTTTGTGTAATTTTCGATTTACTAGAAATTTTATTAGACGTTTTTTAAAACCACAAAAAAAGATATTTTTAATTATTGCAATTCAAGCTATAATTATATAAAGTTGTACTAAGTTTATATTTTTATGTTAGTAACTATGAAATAATTATGCAAAAAAAAGATGTGTTAATTATTAATATTTTCTCTAATATAAATAAAATATTTCATTCAAGAGCCATGGGGAATGCGGAAAGCAATGTGACATCGGGAATAAAAAAGCAGACCGATGCAGGGTCTGTGGCGATGTATTCTCTTATGGACCTAAAAGGAGGCGGTGAACTGGTAGTGATGATGAAAGAAGCACAAAAAACAAAAGATTTTAGCCATGTAAGAACTGCTGCAGTTATTTATCATCATACGGAAATGTTCAATATTTTTGTATTAACATTCTTCATTCTTCAATTATTTTTATCTTTTAGATTGACGACCGGATTGTAGAACTTGTTGCCCCATTTCTCTACAATGGTGGCGAAGGCAGAATGGTACCAATTCAAGAACTGGTACTTACAAGAAACAAAGAGCGACCAAGAAGTAAACTTTTACCTCAAAATAGAGAAAATAATGATTCTAATTCATCTTTTAAAGCTTCCACAACAAATGTTGTTCAAGCTGCCGGCAGTGAAGGTATTTCTTAAAATTTCTCTTTCTCTCTCGTTGTTTTTCTTTGTAAAGAATAAACTTTTGTCAACACATATTGCTCTTTTCAATAAGAATATTCAATAAGATATTATTGTTACGTTATCATAGATATTGGAGTGGTAAGATTCAGACTGCTTCGACAAATTTTTGAGAAATACGAAATGAAGATTTATTTTTTTCAACAGGCAGCACTAAAGTTAGAACCTTTTCAAATTCATTAACTGCCGAAATACTAGGCAGAATGTGTTGTATGTCAGCTCAAATTATAGGCAAGATAAAAGACACTCGGTAGTAGACGTTAGTTTGTTTTAGCTGAGTTTTGTCCTGTTAAAATCTTGCGATTCCAAAGCAATGAATGTACGTGTTAAAATAATCGTTTATGTTTCCTTTTATTTAATTGTAAGAACTTGTCAAAATATTATTTATTGATAGAAGTGGTAGTAGTATATTAATAAAAAATTCACTATGCAAAAGAAAACAAAAGCATTTTATTAAAAAAATTGATAAATTCAGCGTCATATAATGTATCTTATATAATTTTTTATTTCATATAATTTCATAATGTCGTATAATTTCTCGGTTTATTATATTACGTATATAACATATTCAGGTATATAGCCCTTTTTTAGTTTGTTCTGAAAATTGAAGCACAATTTCTTTGGACATTAATATGTTGAAGTGAACATGGATAAGGAGTGACATTTGCAACATATGCCTTTTCTTATTTTTCGATATTTAGAAATTGAACGATTTGCTGAAATATGCACCTATACAAGTATGACTATGTAATAAAAACAAGTACAAACATTTTTTAAAACTTCAGTTGATAATGTTTTTTGTAATTAAATTAATTGAAAATTGAAACCAATATACTTCTGCATATAATTCTTTAACTAATTGTTTCGATCTCTGTAATTATTTCATTGCTGAGAAAAACAGTTCTTGGTTTGTCAATTCAATTCCTTTAAAATAAAACAAAGCATTATAAAACCTCCAAAATAAAGTATTTTCCCTCTTCCCCTGGAAAAAAAATTAGTTTGTCCAAATTTTTTTTGTCCTTCTTTAATAGTTTTATGATGCCAAACTTGCATATGAATTGTCTTAAAATGATTTTTATAAAAACTATTGTACAGTCGCGATAAAAAAAAAAAAAAATCTTATTATTATTGTAGAAGAAAGATACTGGTACCAAACGATTTCAAATAAAGTCTACTTTTAAATGATGTATATAAAATTTTCTTAGGGGGGGGGGCATCTAAATATAAATACAAACCCAAACTTTGTTGTTTTAAATTCAAGACCCAATTTTGACACGATATTTTAAATTTTCACTTCAAACTATGCCTAGATACCAAATTTTATGAAATTCCTACGATTAGTTTAAGATAAATTAATTATTTTAAAATGGGCATATTTTAGGGGCTGTATTCAAATTGAAGTTCGGTACTCGATTGTTGAAATGCTACAGTTTCTAATGTATTATTTCTTGCCAATATGAACATTTTACTCAGTTAATATGTTTCGGCTATTGTTATATACAGTAAAATCCTTTTCAATAATCATTTCTTAATGTTTACAAGACTTGAATTATTCGATTAAAAAAATATACAAGGTTATGTGTTATTAAAATAGCTTTCGAATATGTTAATGTGATTGGAATTTTATAGGTGCTTTTATAATGCTTTATATCAGATTTTGAATTAATTTTACTCGCTCTTTTCTAAATTTATGTGTGAAGGATATCGACGAATACAAAATTTAGAATAAAAAATAGTATGTAAGGAAACGGTGTAGAAAAAACCCAGACAAATTGCTTTTTAGTCTGAATATAAATCTTAACTCAATTGCTAATGACATATTTTAAAAACTTTTTCAGCAAATACACAACACATATGCATTTATAAGAAACTTTACTTCAAACATATATACCGCAGAAAAAAATAAAACAGGTTTATTAGACTGGAGATGAAGCTAGAAATTCAATTAAAGGTACCAAAAATAGTAAGCAAGATTTTTGTCTAAGATAGGGCAGTTCATTTTGTTTAAAATGAGCTTTGTTAATTTAAAAATAAAAGTGAAGTTAATTTACATAACTGACGTAAAATTATATCTCATGCAAATACGATTTACGTAATTTTAATAAAAATTGAAAAGCAGACACGGAAAAAGTAAAAAAAAAAAAATCTTATTCTAATCAACAATAAAATAAGCAAAATATTTTTTCAAATTATGCTTTTTCTGCCTTCATATATGGCCCCTTAAATCAATATCTTGCCGTTTTTTAAGCATAACTTGAAAACCACTCAGATTTTTTTTTTATTTAAATGCGCATAAAGCAGGCCATAATAAATATAAAACCATCAAAAAACTCTCGGTTGCAATTCATAATTTCTTCGAATATTAATTTCACAATTCATATTATAAAATTATAAAAAGTACAACTTCAACATATTTATATTTGGGTTTTTTAGTATTATAAACAAAAAAAAATTAGCAGATTAGAATTATAATTTCAGGAGATATTAATAAAAAGTATGAAAATGTAATTTAGCTCTAAATTTTGAATGTTTATAATTCAAAAACCTATCATTCAAATTACTTGAAATTTGGTATCTAGGCATAGTTTGAACCGAAAATTAAAAATATCGTGACAAAATTGGGTGTTGCCTTTGAAAAAAAAAAGCAAATTTCGGGCTGGTTTTGATATGTAGATGGGCCCCCTAAGCAAATTTTATTTTCATCATTTAAAAGTATACTTTATTTCTAATCATTTGGTCGAAGGACTTTCTTTTATGATAATTTGCTGCGGAGTTAGTGGGGGAATGTTCAGTTTTTTTTTTCCCACGATTGTACTTTTACCTCATAAAGTTGAAATGTGTGATTGCAACTAATTGAATTAAATGCAGAGTTTTATTAAAACTATTGCGTACTTAAAAGAAAAATAATTTATCTTCCTATCTTATATAAAAATTAACACGGTAGTATTAATTTTAGACGCTCCCCAGTTTCGTGAAATATGTTGGGATCTAGATCAACGTGGTTCTGTTGGAGAGACAGTACTTCATTTGTGTTTATTGATATCTTCACCAATTCACGTAGAGCTTGCAAAGCGTTTGGTGAGACTTTTTCCAAAATTGATCAACGACATTTACATGTGTGATGAATACTATGGTGAGTAATACTTTAATATTTCTATTTAGAAGTTAAATAAACATTCGCAAATATTTGCTATTGGCATAACTTTTCTTCGAAGAGTTTATCTAGGCGTTATGTATAGTAAATCAGCGGTAGCAAAGGTGCTTTAAAGTAACATACAGCACATAGAAAAGTGTGTGCCATTGATTTAATAAAGTGTTTTAGAATTTCAAAGAAAATTTATAAGTTACATCTAGTATATTTATTTAGATAAATATGCAAAATCAACGAACTTATACATCTGAACTACAGTTAAATAATATTAATCCATTCTTAATTAGAAATCCAATTACATTTCTTGCCAAAAAGAAAAGAAAAAAAAGAAAAAGAAAGAAAGAAAGAAAAATGCTTTCTTAGATTACAGTATTTTAATTTGTCTGGAATAAATCAAAAGTTTTTACGCATATCGCTTTTCAGTATTTGATCTATCCACTTAATGGGAGTCATCAGTTTTAAATCTACAAATAAATAAATAAATAAAATTTTTTAAACATTATATACAATTATGAATAAAGCAAAAATAAAAAAAGAAAACCGCACATAAATATTCAAATTAGAACCAGGTTAAATTTAAATTGAAAGTGTGTACTTTAATAACGTCTTTAATTGATTTTTAACTTTGTATGCGTTATTTCTGTGTTTGTGTTACTTGTGTTTGTCTCACTGTAAAATTAATTCATTTAGAGACAGATTATTTATTTTGCACACATATGTATCGAATGATTATATCTACATTCTGTACCTACTTTTTTGTCAATTAAACGACATAAATTTTATTTGTTGTGATTAGAATGTGTTTTTAAATGTGATATCTATTATGATTTAAACATATAACCTTCTGACGCTAAAATCGTAATAATATTATAAATGCGATTCTGTGTGTGGGAATGTTTGGCTGAAGTAAACATAAAAAAGGAGGATTTAATGGCCCTGTAACTTCGGCAGTAGCATACAGATGGATTATAACCCAGAAATGAACATGGGGTAGATGTTGTTTATTATTTTCAAATATTTTTCTTAATAATTCAAATTTCATTATTTTCATAGAGAATCAGTGAATACTTTTTCTGTAAAATTTAATTAACCATTTTACGTTGCTAAGCATTGTCATTGCCAATAAATACAAAGCCTGGAATAATATTTTCCCAACCAATTAATTTTCAATTTAACGATTTCCACGTGAAAAAAATGAAAATTAAAAAGAATTGAAAAAAGATGAATTGCCGTAATATTTGAAACGAAAATATGGAATCGCTGTTATTATACATGAAGTATGAATGTTGGTTACGTTGAGAAGAGGCTTTCTAGGAAAAATTGCGTTTTAATTAGAAGAGAAAATGAACAATAATTATATACTAAAATATTATTAATTATAATAGAAAAGATTTCTGGACCATGGAATTATGAAAAGGATCCTCCTTGGCTTGGATAAATATGACGTCATATTGGAAATAAAACATGCATTTTCAAGTATTCGTAATAATACAAGGATCATGAAAACCAGTAGATGGATAATGACGTCATATTTAAAATGAAAAACTGAAATATTTTTTATCGCCACTATCAATAAGCTTGAATGTCAGTTAGATACAGATAGAGTTTTCTGCCAAAATCCACGTTATGATTCCCAAGAAAAGAAAATTAACAAGAATTATATTCAATTTTATACATTAATAATACAAGGATCAGTAAGTATAGAAAGTAGATGAGTTTCACGCCATATTTAAAGTGAAAAATTTAAGTATTTGTTTAACTATACTGATTATTAAGCATGAAATTACAGTTACATACAGATGAGTCTTCTGCCAAAATTCACATCATGATTATTAGGAAAAGAAAAATAAACACGAATCTATTATATTAAAATATGATCGTCTGTTTGTATTTCACACCTACTCCTCTTAGATTATCGAACGCAACGCGATTTAGTTAACAACCGGTTATCATTGATCTGAGGATGTCTTATCAACTTTTAGAATTTAAAATTTTGAATTAAATTCCAATATAGTATTATTATTATTATTATTTATAAATGTTAAAGAAATTTCTCTAAAAACGGCAACTAAATTACTCCATTTTTGTGGATAAAAGGGAGAAATAAAACGGATTAATATATTTTTCACGCCATTTTCTCATATTAAAACTGAAAAAAGAATTTGTTTTCAATTTGAATGGATGTTGAAAACAAAATCTTGATTACAGTAAAATTTTCGAAAAATAAAAACATATTTCTACATATTAAAACTTTGTGAATAAAGTTATTCTGCAGAACAAAAATCGTCTGTCAACACATTGTCATTTAGAAATCAAGATTTGTTTCAGCTATCGATTAAACCAAGGAGGCAAATTTAAGCTCCTTGCATTTAGGTGTACACAGTGGCGACTCGTGCCGATTTTCACTGGTGGGGCCCGGTCCGTCATAACAAATTGTTAATTTTTATGTGTTAATATTCCTTGTATAAACATGAAAACAAATTATTTAATAATAAAATTACAAAATAATCTTATATTTAGAAATATCCTGTGACTTATTTTTTCAAGCAATCAACATTACTTTCATATTTATCTAATTAATTACCATTTTAAATACCATTACCATTATTACTATTAAACTTACTCTGATCAAACATTATTTAATTGAGAAACAAATCTGCAAATCATACAACAACAACAACAACAAAAATCTCATGATTTAATAGAAAAAATACATACTTTTCTTGCAGATATTTAATCCATAAATAAATAAAAATTTAGTGCCTCATTTAAATAGAAATTCGGCACGTCGATTTTTTCGTCGAGCAAATCTTTCAATTAAATTTACATTCAATTCTGATATTGTAGTACTAATAAAATCCTTGGGGACTGAGAGGACAGCAAGAGCGTTTAATCGTTCCTGTCCCATGGAGTTTCTCAAAAATGTTTTAATTCTCTTAAGGGTGTATTCAAATCCAAACTGCTTATTTTGAGACACATTTTTAAATTCATTTTTGCTCTAAAATGCATCCAATTGGCAGGTTCTCTTATTCAGAAACTTTATAATGTCCGTATTGTCTCGATTTTTTGATAAAGGCAGAATATATTTCAAAAAATGCTGTCAAAGTGGACATTTTGAAACGAATTTCTCGAAGCGATAGAGCTAGAAACAAACTAACAAAATTATCGTACTATGACAATAATTGTTTGTAAATCATTTTCTAATTAATTGAACGAAAAATAAAATCATAGGTCCCTTATAAACCTCTTCATAAATCACGCCACCAAGTTTCATGATTTTACTTTAAAAAATGAGTCTGAAAATGTGTCTCAAAATTTTGAGTTGTTGAGCTTGGAAAAATATTTTTTTTTAATACCGCCTTAAGCACCTTTCTGCTTCTGCAGCCGATGCTGGTGTTACCAGGACAATTTCAAGTGCCTTTGAAAGTTCAGAAAATTCTTCTGTAAGGTTATTAGTTTTTGCAAATGTTAGGAGACTTGAAACTGTCTGAATGTTTTTAAAAGTGGAATTATGATATATTACACGGAGTTCATTCATTAATTTTTCCTTTATTAATCATACTTTAACTTTCTGCGATAATAGCGATGTTTTTCTAAGGAAAATTATCCTTAAATAAACTGAATTTGTTTGGTTCCAGTACTGCAAACACATTAAGAGTTTCTTTTTCTTCAAACCTGTTTTTCATTTCAGTTATTATAATGTCACACGCTTCTTTAGCATTTATTTTTACTGTGTTATAGCCGCTGAATTTTATGCGTTTCCTTTTGCATAAATCTTCGTAATTTTCATCAGTTTGATGAACATCAACTTTTCCTCTGATTTCATTAACCCCTTCGTGACGAGCGTGTTTTACAGAATTTTTAATATTTTACCACCGGTTTCCCCAAACAGAAATTTCCGCCTAATTGAATCGCAGAAATGCTGTCATTAAATAAGGCAAAGCTTACAATAAAAATTAAGTGGTGGGAATAATCGAGGATTCTGAGCATCTTATGCGTCACGTATACGTGTCGCTCGTCCCCAAGGGGTTAACAGCATCAGTGAAACAGTTGACAGCTTGCAGCGCACTTAATGAAATGGTATTTGTCATCTGTACAACATTATACAAAATATTTACATGCGGAAATATCGAATGGAAAAAAGAAAGCAGAAAGAGAAAATCCTCATCTTCTAAAATTCTTTGTAAGCCATACGATTCACTGATTGTTCTATCATCCCACTGCACTTCGCTCTGAATTCTATCAAAACACTCTGATAGCTTGGACTTATTTTCTTCTATGAAACTGATGATACGTGAATGAAGTTCCACCTGGTTTCTGACGGTGCAGGAATTCTTTTAGCACATATTTCTCGAAATAATTCACTACGCTTAGGTGATGTCGAAAAAAAAGTAGAAAATGAATTGACATTTGCGAAAAATAATCTGATGGATTTTATATTAGTGCAAGCTTTCTTCAGTACTAAATTCATTTGGTGTGCATAGCAATGGATGTACTTTGCATGAGGAAATTCGTCTCTCATTCGCTGTTGAACTCCATTATGACACCTGCTCATAACAGCAGCGCTATCATATGCTTGCGCAACGAGCTTATCTTTTAAATTAAACTCTTCTAAATTATCAATTAAGATTTCAGTCAGTCCCTTTGCTGTAACGAAATCCTGTAACCTTCATCCAGCTGTGATACAATATTCACAGTTCCAAAAATTTTATAATTAATAGCATTGTTGAAATGAGTAGTAGGGTAGACCGGGGCACATTTACGCGGAATTTTTTCAATGAATTTTCTAATTTTTATGTTTTAACTTAGGAAATTTTAGACATTGTGGTTTTATAAAGCAGAAATAAAGTCAAAATTTGTGTATTCAGTTGTTGCCCTATTTGTGTTTTTAACCGTAAAAAAAATTTCTTTTAGGTCCAAGTCATTTGCGTAAACTTGCTCCGGGAACGGGGCGTTTATACATATTCTAAGTGATACCAAAGAGTAAGTGAAATAAATATTTAATCAAATTGAGATGTTTTATTTATAACTTAAAAAACTGTTTAAAAACAAAAAAAAAAATTAAAGAGAATTAATTAAAGAACATTTTATAGGTTAAACTGAAAACTTTTATTGCAAGTTAAAAACAGAAACTATTTAGTCATCTTCATCATCACTGTTACAGTTTTTACAAACAAAATATAAAGTATTTCCTTTTGCACACTTGTCATGGACCACCTTTTGCATCTAAGACATTGAACCCAGTCTTGTCTTTTTTTGGATTGGTAATCACAGTAAAAACGTGCTGCATAAAGGTGCCCCGATGTCAATGCGTAAATGTGCCCCGTCGCCATGTTTGGATTTATTTTTAACGTGCAACGAAAATTAATAACATTTCTGTTCATACAAATACAGTTCTCAAAAAAGGATAAAATTCTGCTAATGTTCATATATTTGTTTATCCTTAACTAAATATTATTAGTCCACAATAAGTTTCAATAAGTTCAACGCCAAATTTACTCACCTTGAAAGAAAACAGGTTATCCTTTCCGCATGCTAGACTGACGCTCAAAAACTTGTGAGAATACCCGCTAGGGAGCAGTATCAATCTGTTATGACTGGTGGGGTGCCAGTTATAACTCGTTTCGGAAAAGGTGCACTGCGTAAACGTGCCCCATGCGTAAACGTGCCCCGGTCTACCCTACTCATTTCATGTTTTGTTACTCTCTCTGAAAAATGCTTTAAGTCGCTGCAACCAGCCATACTCCACAATTTTTCACCTCCAAACAATAAAAAATAAAAACAGAACAATGATTTTTTTTTCTTCACTCGCTGAAAGCCACGGAAATTTGTCGAACCACTGTGCAGAGAAATGGCGCATTTTTTCCCCATCTTTTTGTTGCATTTCAAAATTCTTCAGTTGATAATGTCCCAGGCATTTAATTTCAAGTTTTTCTTCCAAACTCATTGTTGAAAATGGCTTTCGTAATAGATCATCTACAGAATTAATTTTTAATACTAAGAATTTAAAATTATCACGTTCTTCGTTTAAAGAAAGTACTCAAAGCTCGCGTAATTTAAGAAATAATCAGCAATAGTAGTAATACAAACATCGCCAAATATTTTTGAGAACCCCTAGGGTTAACATATTATAACAGAAACTTAGTTATCTTACCTTACTTTGCATCAAGGGCATAATCGCCAAGTGCCCCATATTGTAAAAAAACATGGAAGTTTTAGCTCTAAAAGAGCAGTAAATCGCCAAATTTGAAGGAGGCGTGACCCGCAGTGATGAATTCAGGGGGTGGCCCGGGGGGGGGACATTCCCCCCGGAGCATTGAAATGTCCCCCCCCGGAAGATTTGAGATTTTCTGCTTTCAATGGTCAAAAAGTGCAATTTCCCCCCCGGAGCCCCAGAAATCCCTCCCGGGGAAAAGTGTCTGAATTCAACACTGGGCGTGAGTGAGTGAAATACTCAAATTAACGCGCCAGATGGTCCCAAATGTCTTGTGTCCAGCAGTAAGTAGGGGTCAATAGTTAAAGTGGTTTATTGCCTCTTGAAAAAAATACAGTTGCTGAGGGTCGGTAATAACAGATGAGTTGGACCGAATAAAAATGCAGTTTCTTTGCAATATATTTTTTATATGTATTGATATTTTTTATGGACAAAAATACTGGTGGGGCCGTGTCCCAGTGGCCATAAGGGACCGGCCGCCCCTGGGTGTACAAATTATTGCTCCCTATCCACAAGAATTGAATTTAAATAAAAATCATATGCTATTTCCAATTAATTATTTTTAAAGGCTGTTAAAACGTTTCACAAAGAAATGTGATAATGGGTTAGTTAATTATTTACGTTTTTAATTATCGGGAATGAATTATTTTGCCTAATTAATGCATTTATTCTTCTTTCAACGTTACGTGAACGAAGTCACGGGTAACAGCTAATATAAAAGCTAAAAAAATTTGGTGTAGATTTATATCCGATGTATTTACTTTAATGAAAACCAAAAATGGAAACTAAAAATTAGTTTTTGTGGTTGTAAGGATTCGCGCAACAGTTGTATTCAAATTTTATTCTTTCAATGCATATTCCATATTTTCAGTGTTTGTAATAAAGTTTTATTCATTTATATTACGTATAAAAAAATGGAATATATTAATCATCTTGTAAAGTATTAATTCTGAAGAATTGGTTTTAACCGAATAACTGTGACACATGCAGTAAGGTCAAAATTCTTGAAATTTTAGTATCGTAAAATAGATGACGCCCCTTAAAGCCAGACCGATAAAAATGCCATAAAATTAAATCTGGATAATTGGAACAAGCATTTTTCCGTTTTATGCTGTGATTTACGCACTTGGTTTGTCAAAATATACGAAAAGGGGAAAAAATCTAAAAACAAAAGAATGTAATTTTGAAATCGATGTATTGATAAACTCTTAATATTAGTATCTTAATGTTAGTATCTTAAAACTGATTTCAGAACTAAGCAAAAATGAAAAATCCTGATTAAGGCATATAGTATGAAAGACTTTCCAACGCAAACAGAATAGTGTTAAAAATTAGATTTTGTCATACTGAAATGAGATATCTAAGTAGAGGGAAAAAGACAGTTCAGCGGCAAGAGGATCAATGATGTGGTGGAGGTGTAGGGAGTGAGTCCGACCCTCGGAGGATCAATGATGTGGTGGAGGAGGGAGTGAAATCATGCTATAGTATGATGTGAAAAGAACACATTAAAAAACGAAGGGGTCTTAAGGGTGTACTATAGGAGGAGGGTATAAATGTGAGGGGGCTAACATTTTTTGAGGGGGCTTAATTTTTTTAGGATCAAATTGAAATGTTAGATTGAAGTCTGCTATAGAATAGGGGTATTTTTGAAGAGGCGGCTAACTTTTTTGAAGGGGGGCTTATTTTTGAGGGGGGCTTAATTTTTTTTTTTTTTTTTTTTTTTAAATTTTAGAATGGACTTTCAGTTTGAAGGCGAAACGGAGATCATTTTTTTTTTTTTTTAGAATCAAATTTAAATGTTAGTTTGAAGTCTGGGGGGCTAACATTTTTAAGGGGGTGCTTAAAATTTAGGGGGGCTTAATTTTTAAGGAGGGATTAATTTTTTTTTTATTAAATTTAAATGTTAGATTGAAGTCTGCTATAGGAGGAGGGTCTAAAAGTGAGGGAGCTTATTTTTGAAGAGGCGGTTAACTTTTTTGAAGGGGGGGCATATTTTTGAGGGGGGCTTAATTTTTTTTTTTTTTTTTTTTTTTTTTTTTGAATTTTAGAATGGACTTTCAGTTTGAAGGCGAAACGGAGATCAATTTTTTTTTTGGTGGCGCCCTCTATCGGAAGGGAATGCAATAACGGATATTTAAAATAGGTTTTCTTGAAAAGATTTCACTGGGGTTTGAACCTACAAAATAGCTTCTTGACTTGATAATTTGTGGTAGGTTTAACTAATCAAGCCAAGAAGCTATACATGAATGTTGAGATTTTAAGTGTTTAAAGAGAGGTATCGTGAGAGTGACGTATCATTTGTTAAAATGACTTGAGAAAGGAAGTGATTAGCGTCGTGTGTCTGTATATAACGGTATGCATTGTGTTTTCGCTCATTTATATGCTTACCGGAAGTGAAAAGTTTAAGGTTTATTTTATACTGAATTTAAATGAAACCAGAAATTTATCTTTTTCGATATGATTGGATTGAATATTAACATATTTATTTTAAAATGTATAGTGGAAGCAATGGTAAAAAGAAGACATCTTTAGGGGTAATTACTGTTTTTATTGTGTTTGGTGTAGAAAACATAGGAAAGAGGTATAGTTAAAAAACAAATTCAATTTTATTAATAATTTTCCCAAAGCAATACATGTGGACCCACTTTCCTTTTTTTAGTGGGTTTTGACAAATCTAATACAGAATCTTGTTTAATGTTTGTTGACAAATATTTATTTTTAATAAAATTTCGCGGGACATTCATTTCGTTTAATGTTTCTAATAATTATTTCTGTGCCTTGATCGGTTTTCTTTTATTCACAGAAAACAAAAGATTAAATAAATCTGCCAAGTTCGATTCGGGGATAGGTTTTCCTTCGAAACTTACAGTCAAATTTTTATCTTTTCGAAATTTTCTTGGACGTGCCGTGACAAACTGAACTAATGCTTTGATAATTTAGGATAGCTTTATCTGTTCAAGTTATGATATCATGGTGGTTAGATTACGGATATTTGTGTTTGGAATACACATGTGGTACACGTGATTTTTAATTTTGCCTGTTCAGTTTCAATTATATTGTGAAATGAGGGTTTATTTTTGAAAGATAATGTTAACTTTTTGTGATTATCTTGTAACAGACTGCTTTCATTAAAAGTGTATTTTAGAATTGTAAACTACAATTTTGAAATTTTCGCCTGTTTGGAAAAAAAGCACAGGGAAAAAAAATAAAAATATTAAAAAATAATAACAACAACTGTTCAAAAATATAATAACAACTAAACAAATGATCAAAAATAATAAAAAATGTTCAAATAATAATAACAACTGTTCAAAAATAATAAAAACTATTTAAAAAATAATAACAACTGTTAAACGATTGACTTTATACAACCAACATTTAAAAATAAGATAATCGAATCTAGTTCTTTCTAACATGACTTATTTGAAATATTCACTTTTTCTAGTTAGATTTATAACACGTAAGTGATTCGATCAGTAAAATATTATTTATAAAAGCACTAAATACGAGAATAATAAGAATTTTTAACTTACAAACATATGAACTTCTGATACACAAGTGATTCGACCAGTAAAATATTATTTAGAAAAGCATTTTTGACTTACAATTGTACGAACTTCTGATATGTAACCCTTTCTGAATCAATGTGTAAGAATTAACTGACTATTGAACTTATAACAGAGTATGATAAAATAATCACGTGACTTTTTTAAACCAATAAAATTTTATTATTTTCAAACAAGCGCCCTCTATCATTTTATGAACTTCCAAGAAACGAGTTAATATGATTATATTGTTTCCTGTTACCGCTGTGAAAGGTTGTGTTTTCCGTTTTAAGTTAGTTTACATTTAAGTGATTACGGAACGAGTCATGGATTCTGCTTTGTTAAGTGCTAATGATATGTCTAACGTGAAGAGTGAACCCTCATCACCAGGATTAAATGACCATGACATGGAATTTTTAATACAGCCTAAAGAAGAACCCGTTTCGAATTGTGAAGTGAAACCCACCTCATCAGGATTAAAGAAACAGAAGTTACCCTTTGTGTGTTCTACTTGCGACAAAGCTTTTCCCCGAAAGGTTAACTTAACGTTTCACATGAAATGTCATCTGGAGAAAATACCTCTTGTGTGTATAATTTGTGAAAAAACATTTGCTAGAAAGTATCATTTATTAAATCATATGAAGGTCCATTCAAAGACCCCTGTGATTCATAATTGTAATGTATGTGGCGAAGTATTTTCACAAAAGAGTGATTTATTAAAGCATGGGAAAATTCATAATACTTCCAAGCCAAATCAAAGGAAAAGTAGACAGTCACCCAGTCACTGTAAATGCGACGACTGTTTTGAAACATTTAATAATAGATCTGACTTAGTCAAACATAGAAAAATTCATCTTTCACCTAAAGAACTTAACCCGTCTGATCAACTTTCCTTGGGAAACAGTTCGAAATATGAAATTTCAGACATCACTCAGTTTAGTAAAATATTTAAGTTTTTTGATGTTTTTACTCCTGCTCATTGGAATTTAGGTGAGGAAATGATTGTTGAAGTACAAATTAATAAGAACTATGAGCTTTATGTTCACATACAGAAATACGAAGAATTTGAAAAGAACGGTCGTGAACTTACCCCCACAAATGAAGGCATTACATTATCATGTGCAACATTCGACAAATTTGAATCGAGATTGGATAAATTTAATTTTGTTTCTGAAAAAGATACATTCGTATGTAATAATGACTTACTAATCGCTTATGTAAATAAGGAATCATGCATACTGCAAAAATTATTCAAATCGAAAAAGTTTGGGTTTTGTTTGAAGTCGGATTTTTTACTGCTTACAAAAGATCAATATTTGAAACTAGTGAAAAATGGCTTTAAAATTACCAAATGTCTCATTGAGACGCTTTTAACCAAGCTTATTCCTGTTTCGATTTTAGAAAACTTAAACAAATGTAAATGTACCCACCTCACAATAGAAGAGACTTTGAACTATTTCTTAAAATGTTTCGATAACGAGTTAAAGTCATCCGTTTCTCGCGTGTTTGATTGCTATCGATGTTCAATCGGAGAACCAATTAATGTGAAACACGAGTGTGATAGTTATAATTTGCGTAGAAAGTATAATTGGTATAGCGACAGTGCACTGCTAAATTTCAACGTGACTGAATTTGTAAATAACATATTCAAGAAATGTTCATGTAATTATACTCATTTATTTTTTGAAACTATGAATTTGGACTTTTATAATAACCATTTAGACAATGTATTTGTAAATTAACATAGAAATGTATTTATTTAATAAATATTTGTTTTTTTTATATCACATATCTGTTTTTATTTCACATGTCTATTTATTTTTTTTTTATTTATTTATGAAATCAATCTTTGAAGTTTCATTTTCTAGAAAAAAAAATGAACATATATTTATGAGTAGGCAAATTTTTTTTTTTAATTTTAGTCTTTAAAGTTAACACTTTTTGGTTAAATAAAATCTCTTTTTAAGAAAAATTTATTATTTTTATTTGAATAGGTATTAAACTTATTTATTGATAAGAAAGTTTAATTTTCTCTCTCCTTTTAAACAATGACATTGCATGTTTTGATAATTTCCATCCCACAGTTAACATTATAGTATTTAACATAGTTAAGAAAATGTTTAACTTAAACCGTCACTGTATTTATTATAGATAAGTAAACATTTTATCTTTAACCTAAATGTAATTTAAATGATTAACTATAACTGTGACTGCTTTTAATCTAGATAAGTAAATGTTTCCAGGAAACACAATCAGTTTACTGTAGACTTTTATCGAGATTACACCAGTTAGTGGAATGCTGATTAAAAATATTTTATCACATTAATATGCAGAAAAGATCTCACGAAAAAGTACTTTCACCTTCAAAACGTCTACGTTTAGAAAAAACCATGGAAAATTTAAATACCTATGAGAAGGAGTTAAAAGACCCAAGATTAAAACTTTCTAAAATGGGTAATAACTGTGTAACTACTGAGGACTTACAAGATGTGAAACCCGAGATCGCTATGAATTTTTCAAACTTTGTCTATGGGAATGATACAACATCTTTCGAGAATCCCGGTCGAATGCCAAATTCTGCCACGGACTATTTGAATACATTTTTCGAAGACATGAATTTTGAAAATTTAGATTGTTCTACTACCTTAACGTTTCAAGAACCTACAAATAATATTTTACAGACTACTGTTAAACGCGAGGTCAACGAGCTACAAGCAAGCAACCTTTCGCAAACAAGTGGTGAATTACAAACCACCATCTCACCTGCAAATGACATTAAAAGTGATAAATTATACAATTCATATGTGTTTCACAAAGAACTAAGTGACTGTTTCTATTTAACTTTGAAGTTGAGAACTAAACAATATTGTATACTTATACGAGAATTTAAACGCAATGTATCTACTAATGAAGAAATCCCGACCAACCGTGTGGTTAATATGGATATTCCTAGCTGGTTTGAGTTTCAATATAAACTCATTGCATTTAATTTAAGATACAAAAGTACGTCCTTTGTTTCTAATAACATGATTTTAGTGTTAAACCAATATTCTACGATGCGAATTAAAAATTTAAAGAATTATTCTTATATTGACTTAAACGAACATCAACTAGAAAAATTAAAAGAAAGTACTTCTCATTTAAATAGTGCACTTTTACAACATATGTATACAAAACTTTTACCATCTCTTATTAAAAAGAAATGTATGGTGAGTAATATATCTACAGAAAATGAACAGGTGTTAAAGTATAAACTTAACACATGTATCGAGAATAATATGTTATCAATACTTAATCAATTGTATGAATGCCATGCTTGTGCACTACGACATTTGAGCAAAAGCCTTCACTCCTGTTTCACATTTAATAATAGGGAAAAATTTAATCAATTAGGGGAAGCTTTGTTAATGCTCGTAGATTTCGATTATGTAACTTCAACGTTTCTAAACGGAGTTTATAATGTTAGTGAGCACTTTTTATGTAAGATTAATGAACAAACTATTTGTAATGAATTATTTAAGACCTGAAAATAAAATGTTTTTGATTAAGTTCTGTGTGTTTATTTTTGCAAAGTGTCTATGAGTGAATTTATTGGTTTATAATTTAGTAGAAATTTTAAGTGAAGTGATATAATCCAATTAAAAAATTAATTAATCTATAACAAAAATTAATTGTAATAAAAATATTCACATTAAAAAAAAAGGTTAAAAAAATTAGAAGTTAATGAAATTAAAACTTATTAAAATTAAAAGTTAACAACAAAAAATAAATAATAAAATAAAAGTAAACAAAAAAAGTTATAAAGTAAAAGTTAACAAAAAGTTAATAAAATATTTAAAAAAGCAAAAGAATGTATGTGTTATGAAGAGAGGGGTTTCCTTGTGGAAGTAACTTACAAAATGTATGTGTATGTATTTATTAGTTTTTCATTTAGTAGAACTTTTAAGTGATCAGTTAGAATTTATGTTTTTATATAACTTAACACAAAATAAAATTTTTAACTATTGCAAAAAGATTCAACTATTGAATGGAAATATGCATATTAGTAAAACAATCACAAGTTAATAAAATGAAAGATTTTAAATTTCATACAATTTAACAAATATATATATATATATACGAAACACATTACGGATTTAAATATTATAAGAAATGTTTGATTGAAATTTTTAAGACAGATTTAATTCTTGGTTCTGCCATATATAGTTCGAACTTATTTTAGAAGATAGTTTTCAATAGTCTTGTGGTTCGAACTTAACAAAATGAAATCAAGACACAATGAATTGTATGTTATTTTAATCATTATGTCATGACTTCATACTTCTGAAAGTGTATTTAAAGGTTTCTCTAGCTTTATTCAATGTTATTAAGCGTTTGTGAAACCGAAAATTAATGAAAAAACAGATCGCCTTCTACCAATTGCGCTAAGAATGTTTTATTCAATTATTGTAAATAATAAAACCTTTTAGAATATCACTTATTTTAAATTCAAAATAATAAAAATTTAAAGTTAACAAAAATAATTCCTCTGTTCATTATAAATAAATAAAAGTTTCAAAATTAAAACTTTATAAAAATTATAAGTTAACAAAAAATTAAATAAAATAAAATTTTAAAATAAAAATTATGAAAAGTAAAGTTTATAAAAATTAAAAGTTTTTAAAATTTTTAAGTTATGTTTAAAAATCTTCAAATTAATCAAAATTGACTTTTAGTTTTATGTTAATGTAAGTTTCAATGTTTTAAATATCGAGCTAACTGTTTATCCCCATCTTCCAACCAACCAACTGGTTGCCTAGCCAACCATATACTTTGTATCTACACATGCGCAGGAAAAAAAACACTAACTTGAGTTTTACTTTAAACCTTTGCTAGATTAGATATATTATACAAGTCGAATATCTTCCATACTTAGAAAATTTATAATTTTCAACTATTCGTCCCTATTTATCTTAAAACATTAACAAATAAATATAATTTATATACTTACAAAAACAGGATAACTTAAAAAGGGGTCCATACATTTCAGCTTGCTAAAGTCAAGTGTCTGGTTTATAACAGAATGAGGTTAAACTATCAGTTTACTTCCTTATCACTCACGTGATCAAGACCTTATCAGTTACATGTTCAGGCCGATAACAGCTAAAAACAGCGTGTTGGTCATTTTAACTTCTGACTTCGCATACTGTGGTTCGGTAAGTTTTCTTGTCTAACATTTCTTTCTTTTTAAGAAATAAACTAATCGGAAAAATTTCTTTTCATACCCACTTACTTTTAAATCACAATGTTAAAAGACTAAATTTTATTATCTTAAATTATTCTTTTAAATGTCAAACAAAAGATCTTACAATATATTTGCAAATAAGTTCTTATAAAACGGTTTTAATTAGTTAAAGGATGAACATTGTTATTTTAACTATCTATTATTTTGAAAGCGAAAAAGATTAATTCACATGAAAATTAAACTTACCTTATTTATAAGCTGGGTAAGCAGGGTCTGGCTTTTGTGACGACTTGTAGAGATTTGAAAGATAGTACAAACGTATATCAGTTAATCTCACGTGATATGATGACGTTACTAAGTGACGTCTTCCACCACAGGTTAATCACGTGACTACGCGACCATAACCTTCACAATACTAGTGATGTTTAGATCACGTAGCTAATTGTAATTATCATAAAATATACTTATAATATATTTATAAAAATATATTCATAAATTAATAATTAATTAATTTATTATTTTAAAATGCTATGCTTTTCAAAATAATACGCAAATAAATTAGTTATTAATTTTAGTAATTAATATTTCTTGAATATGTTATTTACAAATTCAGTCACGTTGAAATTTAGCAGTGCACTGTCGCTATACCAATTATACTTTCTACGCAAATTATAACTATCACACTCGTGTTTCACATTAATTGGTTCTCCGATTGAACATCGATAGCAATCAAACACGCGAGAAACGGATGACTTTAACTCGTCATCGAAACATTTTAAGAAATAGTTCAAAGTCTCTTCTATTGTGAGGTGGGTACATTTACATTTGTTTAAGTTTTCTAAAATCGAAACAGGAATAAGCTTGGTTAAAAGCGTCTCAATGAGACATTTGGTAATTTTAAAGCCATTTTTCACTAGTTTCAAATATTGATCTTTTGTAAGCAGTAAAAAATCCGACTTCAAACAAAACCCAAACTTTTTCGATTTGAATAATTTTTGCAGTATGCATGATTCCTTATTTACATAAGCGATTAGTAAGTCATTATTACATACGAATGTATCTTTTTCAGAAACAAAATTAAATTTATCCAATCTCGATTCAAATTTGTCGAATGTTGCACATGATAATGTAATGCCTTCATTTGTGGGGGTAAGTTCACGACCGTTCTTTTCAAATTCTTCGTATTTCTGTATGTGAACATAAAGCTCATAGTTCTTATTAATTTGTACTTCAACAATCATTTCCTCACCTAAATTCCAATGAGCAGGAGTAAAAACATCAAAAAACTTAAATATTTTACTAAACTGAGTGATGTCTGAAATTTCATATTTCGAACTGTTTCCCAAGGAAAGTTGATCAGACGGGTTAAGTTCTTTAGGTGAAAGATGAATTTTTCTATGTTTGACTAAGTCAGATCTATTATTAAATGTTTCAAAACAGTCGTCGCATTTACAGTGACTGGGTGACTGTCTACTTTTCCTTTGATTTGGCTTGGAAGTATTATGAATTTTCCCATGCTTTAATAAATCACTCTTTTGTGAAAATACTTCGCCACATACATTACAATTATGAATCACAGGGGTCTTTGAATGGACCTTCATATGATTTAATAAATGATACTTTCTAGCAAATGTTTTTTCACAAATTATACACACAAGAGGTATTTTCTCCAGATGACATTTCATGTGAAACGTTAAGTTAACCTTTCGGGGAAAAGCTTTGTCGCAAGTAGAACACACAAAGGGTAACTTCTGTTTCTTTAATCCTGATGAGGTGGGTTTCACTTCACAATTCGAAACGGGTTCTTCTTTAGGCTGTATTAAAAATTCCATGTCATGGTCATTTAATCCTGGTGATGAGGGTTCACTCTTCACGTTAGACATATCATTAGCACTTAACAAAGCAGAATCCATGACTCGTTCCGTAATCACTTAAATGTAAACTAACTTAAAACGGAAAACACAACCTTTCACAGCGGTAACAGGAAACAATATAATCATATTAACTCGTTTCTTGGAAGTTCATAAAATGATAGAGGGCGCTTGTTTGAAAATAATAAAATTTTATTGGTTTAAAAAAGTCACGTGATTATTTTATCATACTCTGTTATAAGTTCAATAGTCAGTTAATTCTTACACATTGATTCAGAAAGGGTTACATATCAGAAGTTCGTACAATTGTAAGTCAAAAATGCTTTTCTAAATAATATTTTACTGGTCGAATCACTTGTGTATCAGAAGTTCATATGTTTGTAAGTTAAAAATTCTTATTATTCTCGTATTTAGTGCTTTTATAAATAATATTTTACTGATCGAATCACTTACGTGTTATAAATCTAACTAGAAAAAGTGAATATTTCAAATAAGTCATGTTAGAAAGAACTAGATTCGATTATCTTATTTTTAAATGTTGGTTGTATAAAGTCAATCGTTTAACAGTTGTTATTATTTTTTAAATAGTTTTTATTATTTTTGAACAGTTGTTATTATTATTTGAACATTTTTTATTATTTTTGATCATTTGTTTAGTTGTTATTATATTTTTGAACAGTTGTTGTTATTATTTTTTAATATTTTTATTTTTTTTCCCTGTGCTTTTTTTCCAAACAGGCGAAAATTTCAAAATTGTAGTTTACAATTCTAAAATACACTTTTAATGAAAGCAGTCTGTTACAAGATAATCACAAAAAGTTAACATTATCTTTCAAAAATAAACCCTCATTTCACAATATAATTGAAACTGAACAGGCAAAATTAAAAATCACGTGTACCACATGTGTATTCCAAACACAAATATCCGTAATCTAACCACCATGATATCATAACTTGAACAGATAAAGCTATCCTAAATTATCAAAGCATTAGTTCAGTTTGTCACGGCACGTCCAAGAAAATTTCGAAAAGATAAAAATTTGACTGTAAGTTTCGAAGGAAAACCTATCCCCGAATCGAACTTGGCAGATTTATTTAATCTTTTGTTTTCTGTGAATAAAAGAAAACCGATCAAGGCACAGAAAGAATTATTAGAAACATTAAACGAAATGAATGTCCCGCGAAATTTTATTAAAAATAAATATTTGTCAACAAACATTAAACAAGATTCTGTATTAGATTTGTCAAAACCCACTAAAAAACGAAAAGTGGGTCCACATGTATTGCTTTGGGAAAATTATTAATAAAATTGAATTTGTTTTTTAACTATACCTCTTTCCTATGTTTTCTACACCAAACACAATAAAAACAGTAATTACCCCTAAAGATGTCTTCTTTTTACCATTGCTTCCACTATACATTTTAAAATAAATATGTTAATATTCAATCCAATCATATCGAAAAAGATAAATTTCTGGTTTCATTTAAATTCAGTATAAAATAAACCTTAAACTTTTCACTTCCGGTAAGCATATAAATGAGCGAAAACACAATGCATACCGTTATATACAGACACACGACGCTAATCACTTCCTTTCTCAAGTCATTTTAACAAATGATACGTCACTCTCACGATACCTCTCTTTAAACACTTAAAATCTCAACATTCATGTATAGCCTCTTGGCTTGATTAGTTAAACCTACCACAAATTATCAAGTCAAGAAGCTATTTTGTAGGTTCAAACCCCAGTGAAATCTTTTCAAGAAAACCTATTTTAAATATCCGTTATTGCATTCCCTTCCGATAGAGGGCGCCACCAAAAAAAAATTGATCTCCGTTTCGCCTTCAAACTGAAAGTCCATTCTAAAATTAAAAAAAAAAAAAAAATAATTAAGCCCCCCTCAAAAATAAGCCCCCCCTTCAAAAAAGTTAACCGCCTCTTCAGAAATAAGCTCCCTCACTTTTAGACCCTCCTCCTATAGCAGACTTCAATCTAACATTTAAATTTAATTTTAAAAAAAATTAATCCCTCCTTAAAAATTAAGCCCCCCTAAATTTTAAGCACCCCCTTAAAAATGTTAGCCCCCCAGACTTCAAACTAACATTTAAATTTGATTCTAAAAAAAAAAAAAAAAAAATGATCTCCGTTTCGCCTTCAAACTGAAAGTCCATTCTAAAATTAAAAAAAAAAAAAAAAAAAAAATTAAGCCCCCCTCAAAAATAAGCCCCCCTTCAAAAAAGTTAGCCGCCTCTTCAAAAATACCCCCATTCTATAGCAGACTTCAATCTAACATTTCAATTTGATCCTAAAAAAATTAAGCCCCCTCAAAAAATGTTAGCCCCCTCACATTTATACCCTCCTCCTATAGTACACCCTTAAGACCCCTTCGTTTTTTAATGTGTTCTTTTCACATCATACTATAGCATGATTTCACTCCCTCCTCCACCACATCATTGATCCTCCGAGGGTCGGACTCACTCCCTACACCTCCACCACATCATTGATCCTCTTGCCGCTGAACTGTCTTTTTCCCTCTACTTATCTATATACATAATTAGAAATATATATAACGCATTAAAAAGCCATTTTCAGCCATTTCTATCCATAGCCGGTATTATGGGTGAATTATTTCTGAAGCTCTGTATATTATCTATAAAATTTATAAATACTACGTAAAACACAAAACATTAGTTAAGTTTAAAAAGCATGCCACAACTGAAAACACACTTCCAACAATTATCCATCATAATCAGTCATGTAACCGAATTTTCTGCATTTATCTGTAAGTGCACGATAAATGCTATGCACTCCATAATATAAAAAAAACGCGTTGCAGTGCAGCTCTGTGATCCATATCGATTTAGATTTCGACATTATTAAAGTGCACCGGAAACTATTTTTCCCCATAGATCTTATTGTAATGAAATTCTGTTGTGTGTCTTTGGAAACGAACTATAAAGGCTGCTTATTCTACATGTTGTCGCTAAAGTGATGCATATCAATTTACGTATCGTAACACCATTAAAATAAACCGCAAACGACTTTTCTCTCATAGATTAGTGTTACTCAACCATTTTTTTTTTTTTATCTCGCGACACACTCGAACCCATGATTAAACTTCCGCGGCACACTAAAGTCATAATGTTTGAAAAACTATAAAAGGAATACATAACTTTAATTTATTAACACAAATAAAACGTTAATCATAAATAAACAAAGTAATATATTTTTTATTAATATTTTCTTCACAAAAAAGGGTTTTGTTAAGAATGTGAAACAAATATGCAACAAATACTGAAAAAAAATGTGGGAAGAAATGCAACTTTAAGAAATTAAACCTCATTACATAGTAAATAGCAGAACTGGGAATGGTGCGTTTTAATTACCTATTTTTATATTTCTGGCGCCCATACATTATTGTCGAGGTTTCTTTACCTCATAACTTTTGAATTAGGAACATGACAACATGTATTATTGCATATTCGCAAAGTGCAACTTAAAAAGTTTTTTCAATAACACAAACAAAGTTATATAGCATAAAGTTGCAACTCAAAACGTTATTAATCAAAAAAAATTATTATAATCAAATAATAATTAATATTAACAAATTATCAAATTTATCAAAACATATTAATGAATTGTGTCATGTTTAAAATATCTAACTTCGTACTCACAATTCATTAATAAGTTTTTGATAAATTTGATAAAGTTTTAATATTAATTATTATTTGATTATAATCGTTATTTGATTAATAACGTTTTGAGTTGCCATGTTCTTAAATCAAATGTTATGAGATAAGGATAATTAACAATAATTTATGGACATCCTGTGTAACTTTATTGAAAATTTTTGCGGCACACCGGTTGAAAATCTTTGCCACAGATCATAATGTGATGCACTTTTTTGTGCACCCCTGTAAACGAACTATAAATGCTATACATTTTCAATAGCGAACATTCTGTAGTAAATTTCAATAACACATAAAAATAACATGGCCCTCCGACATTTACGAAATTTAGAGCATGGCCAGAAGGCCAGATAGACAGATGGTAGACAAACAAAACCGAAGTATCGTAACCACTTTTCAACTACACTGTAAAAAAAAAAAAAAAAAAAAAAAAAAATCCGTCAATGTACGGAAAAAGGACTGGCAGCAGAGTTGCCGGAATGTTTCCGTTTTTTGAGGAAAGTTCCGTCTTTGTAGTCCATAAATTCCGTAAATTGTGCGATACAGACGCGAAAGAGTTGAAGCGCATGCGTGGCGATCAAAAATACTGCAATCCCATTGGATGATAGATTTTTACAGTAATAATTCCGTATTTGAAACTCTGTAATCTTAAAATGGCAACAGATATACGGGAGAGATTCGATTTTTCTAACAAAACGGAAAATTTCTGATCAAAATTTACGGAAAACAACCTGTCAATAAACGAAAAGTTTTAACAGTGTATGTTGGAAAGTGTTAATAAAAAGGTAACTAGAGAAAGTATTCAAAAAGTGTGTCAGTTCTGATAAACTCCATTAAATATTCTATAGAAATAAAAAATAACTCATTTTGCTAACTATCGTCCATCTCACACTCTCTAATTTTATATTTAAAAATTCTGTTATGACAAACAAGAAATTCTGTACGAAGAATATTCTGTTGAAAATAGCAAAGAATCACTAAAGAGGAACCTTTTGAGCATACCAGTTAACGATATGAACTAAAAATTTTGAACTAAGAAACAGCTGTGCATACTATTACGTTTAGAAATTTTCAATCTTAGATATAATGTCTAAAATGAGTTTTAATTTCCCCTCCCCCCTTATTTTTTAAATATAGAATGCATTTAAAACCTACAGTCTGGTACAGATTTGCGGATGATATTTTTATAATTTGGGAACTAAGTTTAGCTGAGTTACACCTTTTCCCAGATGAGTTTGACGAAAACATAAAATTTACTCTTGAAATAGAAAAAAAATGGTAGTTTACCTTTTCTGGACGTCAACTTAATCAGAAACGAAGAGAACCTTACTATAGATAGAAAAATTTACAAGAAACCAATGAGATCAAATAACACAATTCCATATAATTGCTCCTCACCATTCCTGTATGAAACGGCAGCCTTCAGATTTTACATCAGATGAGCATTTAAAGTTTGCACAGAAAAATATTTAGAGAAAGAACTAAATAGTATAAGAGACATTGCAGTTTAAAACGGCTTTTCTTTATCCATCGTTAACAAACTAATATATGAATTTGGTCATCGAGAAAGTTTTATTAGAACAGATCGTATAGAAAAGAGGTATAAAAAATTTACCTATATTCCTACTTTGTTCGAGAAATTGAGATATGCTTTATTAAAGCATGATATAAATTTGATAGCCTGCCCCCCAGGAAAATTGAAAGATTTAATTTACACTAAAATAGATCCATTCCCAAAAAATGAAATTGCTCGTGTATACACTATCTCTTTTACAACCGACGACAATTTAGGAAATTTTGTGAAACAGTTAAAGAGCACGAATCAGATATTAGATTTGGCCGCCCGTCTACTGCTTTATCCCGGTTAAATTGTAAACAAAATATTGTAATAGATTTCAATCAAGCAAAAATCATTTATCCATCATCAAACTACTATACATCCGTTATCGGAGAATCTATAGATATTTTGTGTAAAGTAGATCAGGTTTCTAACGATACAGTATCTTACAGTATACCCAATATATGGATCAATGTCCTTAATATTAGAAGATAATGCGCACCCCCCCCCCTTCTTTTTCGCATAGATTACAAAGTTTTTAAAATTATCATTCAGGGTATCCATAGAAACCAGCTCAAAAAACACCCAAGAAATAATGGACTTTTCCACCTCAAGACGAAGCTAGAATTCAGATGCGTAAGACGGCAGTCAGAAAGTATTCTCGCTCCCTGAAGATGGTCGCAGTTGCTGGCCGAAAGTACTTGGACGGTTTTTAAACATCTTTTAACATCTATTTGTGTCTTTTAAATGTCACCTGTTAATAACAGTGGGATCTATCGAATCTCATATTGATATTTTATGAATGAAGTAAGTTAAAAATTTGCATTTCGCCGTATGTGTTTTGTAGAAAGCAGGTTAAATGTTTAAAAAGTATAAAGACCAGCAATTAGGCAATATCATATAATTTATTTCAGATTAAGTTGTTTGTTGTTGTACAATTTAATACGTTATGTATGTTTTGAGTACAAAATAATCCAGTGGGAGTTAAGGGAAAAATGCCCTTTCACTCCCTATAAATAGGCCTTTTTGATAAATCCACCCTGCCCCCTATAAAAATCAATGTGAATTCTTTACATACATTCATTCTTGACAAAACAAATTAAAGGATTATTATTAAGATTATAATCTATACTAATTAAAGAGAGTTTCGCTCTGTCTGTGTGTCTGTGTATCTGCGATGGTCAGCAAAGTCTAGCACACCTAGAAGTCTGAAATTTTAGGTGAGGATAAACCAAAACCTCTCCTGGTGCACCTGAGAATCAGAATTTCAATATTTTGAAAATTGACCTAAATATTTATTAAAAACCCTTTAAGCATCGCATCAAAACCTCATTAAAATATGCTTTGATAATGGCTATTTTATCGTAACCGCAAAAGAAAATTAGCTATTTGATAATCCTAGACAACGAAATATTTTCATTTTCACTCATCCTCGAATATTAAGAAAAGTACTGGAGGTATCGAATTTTTCTGATTCCGATTATGCAAATTTTGTGAAAAACGGACTGTAACTGTTCTTAATTTTGGGCAAAAGCTGACCGCTTTGAAGTAAATGACCCAGGCATTTGAGGGAGTCTTGAATTTACTTCCAGTTCAATGTCCGTCTCTCTATTTACTTTCCGACAGACTAAAGGGTTAGTAGAGGAACTGTTTCTTGAAGTGATTTTTAGAGTGTTTTCGCGTTTCGTACTATTTTTTGACGGGACCGGGTGATGCCGGGCTGATCAGCTACAGATTTCCTACGCTACTACGTCACATTCAGTTGACATCACATTCCTTACACATTCAAAACTTTTGGCCCTTAACCGTGGCTGAATGCCTTGTCCGTGTATCCCAAATATGGAAGATTGTCGGGGAAGGGTTTTTGAATTTAAAATTATATTAGTTTGCCGAAATATAAATCTTTAACTGTATTCTAGTATCAATAGATGGCACCATAGTTTTTTACATAAATATTTTTTCCTTCTTTCAGTTTATTTTTTATTTTATTTTTTTGCAGAAAATAATCATTTACTTTTCTTAGTATATTTGCCTTATCAATCAATTGTAACGAAAAATATACCAAAAATTGTAAATCACTTTCATTTATTTAATCGATGATTATATGCCAAAGCTTTTAATTTAAAATTTAAAATTCTAAATCATTGAATTAAAAAAATTGAGGATTGTAAATTTTACTTAATAATAATGAAAACAAAATGGTACTTGTCTATTAACCGGCGGACCACTTTCTATATATATATATATATATATATATATAAACTGTCTGCAAACTATAAGATTTAACGTCAAAAATGTATAATCGTTACGTCACATTCATCACTTGGCATCCCATTCCTCATATGTTCACTATTTTTGGCCAATAACCGTAGCTGAATGCCTCATCCGTGTATTCCAAATATGAATGATTGTCGGCTAAGGTACCACGCCAAAAATTTATAAGTACTTGATTGATTTTTTCGCCTTGTAAAAAGACATTCGTCAATTTCTACAATCTTTTTAGGCTCTGCGATTTTTCCGGTATACCTTTCTACAAGGTTAGACGTACAAACTTCTCGAACACAACCTTTCCAATCAATCACCGTCGTACTCTTGCTTAAATTCTACTGTTTTTTTACCCATTTGATTAATTTCAATTCATCTGACCCAGCCATAAATAAACTTTAATGCAGTTACAAATGATTTTGGAACCGATAAAACCACGTTGCTTTTTTAAACCGATATTCTCATATCCCAGTTTTTAACATTACATTGTCATTATTTATACGTTTACTGATAGTCTCATATCATGTTCATTAATGCACGCTTTTTTGGCACTTTTCCACTGTAAGGACCTTGTCGTTTTTTTTTAAAGCTTGGCACAATTCGGGTTTGTTCTTTTTTTTATTGCTGAATCCTATAATCTTGAAAAAAGTTTGTCGTACTAAGTTCTGTAGATGGAAGATCTCAGAGCAATTATTTTTCTAAATGTGAGAGAAAGCTGAGAAATAGCAGCACTTATATCCTACATTAGAAAAATTAAGGCTGTTCTCAAATCTAAACTGGCTACTTTATGACACATTTTTTACTTCATTTTTGTTTGCAAATGTATCAAATTCGCACGTGCTCTTATTCAGAAACTTTGTAATCGAAACACGTTTTCCATTTTTTGGTAAAGGCAGAAGATCTCTCAGGAAAGGCTGTCAAAGTCGGCGTTTTGAACCGCATTCCGGATGCGGCAATATGATAAAGGAGAAAAACGTGTCGTCATGTGACACGAATCGCTTATAACTCGATAAGTAACCTATTTATCAAAAAATGGGTACTCGTTTCGATTCCAATTCGCTATAAGAGCCAGTCAAAGTGTGTCAAAAATTTTAGCCTTGTTGAGCAGATCCTTTGAGAACCACCTTAAAATAACTTATCCACAAAATAAATAAAAACGGAACATCGCGTGCTAGCTCTGCATTTAAATCAAACGTGACGTCACTGTTTTGAATTATTGGCGTTAAATCCCATTGTTTGGCGAAAGTTATTTTATAGAAAGTGGTCGGCAGGATAACAGACAAGTACCGAAAAAACAAATTCTATAATTTTTCCTCGTGAAATAAAATATAATTCACATTATTTAACCGAGTTATTAGATTACTAACAATATCAGAGAAACATCTTATTCCAGGAGCAGGATTCGAACTGACATTCCCTTTGGAGAACAAGAACCGTTTCTCTTTCTGGTTCGTTAGACCTCTCGGCTATCTTGACTTCGATCAACATTCCGCTAAAATTCGAAACTGGTTTTCCACTCCGTTTAGTGAGAGAAAAGCACCAAAGAATGCTCAATGCACATGCCCAGATCAGCCGAAATCGGTCTTAAGGATTCAACATTGCGATTTAAATATTATAGATATTTTTTAAAAACATATATTTTTTCGTCATTTCAAAACCTTTCTGGCCCCCTTAAATGAGTTTAATGTTATTGTTTCCAGACATCAATACGCCGGCGAAGTCATGACGTCACTGTAATGGCTGCTGGAGACAAAAAGTTTCAGTTTCCCGTTGAGCGTTATTGTTAGCAAAAAATAAAGTCGTGTTAACAGTATTAATAAATGTTTTAAAGAAATTTCTGTTACAGTTTTGCTAAATCTGAGGTAAGGCATTCATATGAATTCAACAAACTTCTGATTAAGTGCGTCATTTTTTTAAAATTCATCAAAAAAGATAAGCCTTCATGCAGAGCATCAATGACCGATGTTTTGAATATTGGAATGTAATTTTAAAATGTTTTTAAGGTTTTAATTTCTTTTAGTTGATATTTCTATTACTCAGGCGTACTCTATGTTAAGTTTCATCTGAGTTCAATTGTGTTTCTGCTGGGTTTTTTTTCTTTTTTTTCTTTTTTTTTTCTTCATTTGGTGTATTATTTACATAAATTTCTCTGCTGAATCGTAAAGCAAGAGTGATATTTTAATATATTTTGCTTGATATTCCTGCAGTTTAAATGTATTTTCAGTCGTTTTCATGTTGTTTGTGTTGTTTTTTTTCTTAATTATTTTACTTGATTACCGAAAATGTCTATATTCAGTTGTTTACTTTCCTAGTATTTAATAAAATTTTATAAAGATAGTCAGTCTTCCTGCATGACCGCGCAAAAAAATATAATCCAGTAACTATGAACAATCATTTGATAAAATTATCATTAGTGCTCTAGCTGTTTGAAAAAAAAAAAAACCAGCAGAAACACATTTCAACTCAGATGAAACTTAACATAGAGTACGCCTGAGTGATAGAAATATCAACTAAAAGAAATTAAAACCTTAAAAACATTTTTAAATTACATTCAAATATTCAAAACATCAGCCATTGATGCTCTCCATGAAGGTTTATCTTTTTTTTTTTGATGAATTAAAAAAAAAAAATGATGCACTTAATCAGAAGTTTGTTGAATGCATATGGATGCCTTACCTAAGATTTAGCGAAACTGTAACAGAAATTTCTTAAAAAAATTTCTTAATACTGTTAACACGGCTTTATTTTTTGCTTACATTAACGTTCAATGGGACACCGAAACTTCTTGTCTCCAGCAGCCATTACAGTGACGTCACACTTCGCTGGCGTATACAGTTTAACGTTATCCTAAGCTTTTTTTATGTTTCTCGAAACTTTTTGAATGATTCGCGTATTTTTTTAATGTAACATTAGTTTTACTATCTGATCCATGCTTCAAATATAAGATTTCTTGCGATTAATAAGTTTATGGTCACTTGTATAATTTACTAAATATGCACATCCGTGAGCATTAAAATATAACTAGATATTATTCTAGATATATTTTATGAAATGATGTTCTATATTTCTTTTACGCTGTGCCGTGTAATGTCTGTTGAATAACCAGCAAATATAACTCTTAATATATTTACTATAAATATATTTTATTTTTCAAAATTTCACTAATTTAGTTTAAGAAAAGATCTTATTGAACAGAGTGCATCCTGAATGTAATAGATGAATCTTCAGAGATTCAAGCAAACAAATTTGAGGGGTGAGGGGGATGAGAGTTACGTGTATATTGAAATAAAATATTAAATAACTCATTGGTAAATATTCATCTCCTAAGCCAGTTTATTTGGACGACACAGTGATAGATAAGTGTCTTAAAGATGAAGAACTTATATATTTTCTTAAATACACATAAAAGTTTTTCATTTTAGAAAATACAATTATTGCAGGTGAAAACGTGCTGCATATGGCTATTGTCAATGAAGATCCAGTGATGGTAAAGTTTTTGTTAGATCATGGAGCAAACTTTAAGGAGAGGGCTATTGGAAACTTCTTTATACCTGAAGATCAAAAACCTACGAGAACTGACAATTTGGCTCATGAATGGGTTGATTTAAGCCTAAAGACAGATTATAAAGGGTAGGTAAATTTATTTAAAACACTATAAGTTTATCGTTCATTAGTTTATCGTCACAAGTTTATCGTCCAATTTATGAGAGCGAGGGATAAACAATAGCCATATTATTTAATGTACAATTTATACAACGGTATCTCAACTATTTGGAGATGGGGAATTAATATTTTTTATTTGTGCACGCGGCTTTTGACTAATGCCGATGAAATTACTTCTTTTATTTTGTGCACGTGGTTTTTGGCTAATGACGATGTGATAATTTATTTTAATTGTTACACGCGGCTTATGGCTAAAGCTTTTTCGTTTCTTTTACTATCTCACGAGAGTGAGTTCCTGACTGAGTAAAATTAGAAAAGTAAAGTTGGCATCTTTTGTTTTAATTTAAAATTCTACAGTTTCTCTTTCGATCGTTATGAGAGTAGGTGGTGTATTTTATACCGCCCTAATTTACAGAAATAGTATGGCGAAAATAAGCCGTGAAAAGGTTAAATATAATTTTTAAATCAGTACCGTGATCTCTGCAAAAGTTATAGTTGCTCTGTTTGTAAGTATGTATATATCTACATCTATATTACTGTGCTGGTTTTTGTATTATTCAAACAAGAGAATAAATTCTGTGACCAGCAAGAACAGTTTGTTCCTTTATATACAACACATAGCATCGATTAAGGACATCTCATCCGCCTATAATAAGAAAACAAGCAGGTTAGAAGTATCTTACTCATTTGTTATTTTCATAGATGTAAATTTTCAGAACATTGTGTTTTACACACACCAACATTAAGAATATCTATATAAAAAAGTAATCGCATTAATTCAATAACGGAATTATGCACAAAATATATTGGTAAAACAAAGCAAGTTCAATTTCTAAATTATAACGTATCGAGCTATAATGATATCTTGTCTGAAAGTATTTACATGAAGTGTTGATTATCCAAAATAGTTGCACGAAAAAAAACAGTTTATTGTGGAAAATCTACCTGATACCTTTGCGTGAGGAATTTAAAAAACAAAAATAAAATTTCAGGCATTTTGAAAGTTTAGTCACTTATTTAAATTTTGAGAGGTAGACTATCACATAACATAACATGTATTATTTTAGTCCGAAATAAATATTTATGGAATCTATGTGCACTAGTTACAATTTTTTAATGAGACCAAAATTCACTTCATCAATAAAGTATTTTGCTCTCGTTTATCAGACGCGTTTCATTCAAAAAGAAATATTATTTGATACCGATCGCCTTAAAATATAAAGGGAAATTTGACAATATATTAATTTCCAAATATTAATTTTAATGAATGTTTTCTCCTTAATAAATCTATGAATGTAAAGAGGCTATTTTCATATTACCTCTCATCATTGAATATGGAAATATAAGTATTCATAAAATTAGGAAAAGTTTATTTTACAATTTTTGTACGACTACTTTATCAGTATTTAACAATGTTCTCATCATCACTATTATTAATGTTGGTAAACGTCTGTCTGTGTGTCTGTAAACGGATAAGTCGGGTCAGAGACGCCGGACGGAAGCGCTTTTTATGTCAAAAAATTCAGAAAAATCCGGGCATTCCGGAGTTATAGTTTTCGAAGGAGTCGGCCCCTAATTAAGAACGTTATTAATTAAAAACCTCATCAAAATTAGCAAAACAAGAAGCAGTTTTATCGAAACCCGAAAAGAAACTTTCCGTTTTGATAATCGCAGACATCCAAATTGTCGCTTTTTAACGCATCATCGAATAAAAATCGGGGTACACACGCGGCCGATTTTTGTCGTTCCAAAAAGTCAAATTTTTTGAAATTCGGACCGTAACTTTTCTTTATTTCGACCAAAAACTGACCAGACATCCAACATTGACCCCAGACGGGAAAAAGGTTGCTGTAAAGAATTCCGGGTTCACACATCCGAGATCAAATCGCTCCATTCCTTTTTGAAACAAGTGGAAATAATGACTCTATATTCACGCGGTTTGAAGAGTACGCCAATGTATTTGAAACACTCAGATCACCCAACCTCAATCCCATCGAGCAATTACACGTCAAATTGTATCACAAGTGCCACAAACTGTTTATCCGTGCTCTCTACCCGCCATCCTACTGTGTGCATAATTTGAGACAAGCAATTTTGTGTTATTGAGAAGAAAATATACCTTCTGACTTTCAACACCTCATTGAATTATTACCAATGCGTACAATTGTTATTATTCGAACAAAAGATAGCTTAAAGTACAAGTGATTATAACAAAAGTTCAACTTTCAAAAAGCTGTACAAAAATAACCACTGGTCAAGAATGACCTCATATTTGACCTAAATGTACGCGAAGAAGGGGAAAATGGTATGGCATAAGAAAAAAATAGTTCGAAATATTAGCAATAAATGGCATTTTACTCGTCATAATATGCAAAATAAAAAACGTGTCATGCACACAACATATTATATTTTTATAAAAACGCGGGGTTTCCCTCATATTGCATCTGAGAAACTGGTCTTGACTTTCTCAATGAAGGCTCGCGCTCTGCTTATAAAGCTGTTCTACCAAGTTCATTTCAAAGGAAATCTGGCAGAGGGAGGAAAACAATTGCTTCGACGGCAGTAGATGCCGCCCCATCATTGCAGAAAATGACGAGCAGTAGTATGGAAAGATGCAGCTCACGGAAAATTTCCCCATCGTTAAATATTCCTGTAAGTACGGTGCATAAAATTTTACGAAACATCTTGCATTGCTATCCATTTAAAATTAACTATTTTCAGGAGTTGCATACTTCTAATCTACTTGTACGACAAATTTTTGCTCTAGAATTTCTTGCTTGCATGGAAGTGGACAATGAAAGGCCATTGAACATTTCGTGGATAGACGAAGCCCATTTCCATCTCCAAGGGTATGTCAATACTCAGAATTTCAGAATATGGGCAACGAAATATCCATTCGGACTTGAACCAGTACCTCTTCCTTTTGCAAGCAACTGTGTGGAGCGGGTTTACAGCATCGTTTATCATAGGGTCATTCTTTTTCGAACAGATAGTGGGTCCTGTTACCTGTACCGTCAATGGTGAACGCTATGCGACTGTTTTGCGCAACCACGTCATTCCAGCACTTCAATAGCATGCATATATGGGTAGCATAATTTTTATGCAAGATGGCGCTCTTCCACACATTGCAAATCTAGTAAAAAAGCTACTCAACAAGGCATTTTGAAAATGATAGAATTATTAGTTGACCTTTTCCAACAGCCTGGCCGCCAAGATCGCCTGATCTTAATCCTTGAGATTTCTGGCTGTGGGGTCATCTGAAAATATTGTATTCAGTGGTCTGTTTGCCAACTTAGCTGAATTGAAGACACGCATTGCGTAATACATTCACAATTTCGTCACTGATGCTCTCCGATCTGTTGTGGAACATGCTTTTCCTCGGTTTCAACTTGTGGCAGAAAACAGTGTACAGCATATTGAACATTTAGTGAGCAAGTCTTGCGACAATTAAAAATATTTTTCATTGTTGCTTTCGGCGTTTTAGTCTCAGAACAATTAAAACCCAAATTCAATGTTGCATTTTTTGCGGTTTTTGGCCTCAGGACAATTAAAAACCGATTTCCCCGCCCGAATGTGGCAACTTCTTGTCGTGATGTATAGGCTTTCCCCTAAGAGTGCCACAACTTCTAAATGACTTGGAAGTCATTTTTCAGTAAAAAACCGATAGTCATTCACATTGAACATTACAATTGGTTTAACCTGAAACTCACGCAATAGCCACCGCATTGTGATGCCAATGTCAATGGTAGCCGAACCCAATTACGTTATGACGAATAAAACGCCATCTATTGCTAAAATTTAAAACTATTTTCTTTTCTTATTCCATTACCATATTCTACCGGAGGTATCGATCCGAAAATCGGGGTACACACGCGGCCGATTTTTGTCGTTCAAAAAAGTCAACTTTTTTGAAATTCGGACCGTAACTTTTCTTTATTTCGACCAAAAACTGACCAGACATCCAACATTGACCCCAGACGTGAAAAAGGTTGCTGTAAAGAATGCCGGGTTCACACATCCGAGATCAAATCGCTCCATTACTTTTTGAAACAAGTGGAAATAATGACTCTACATTCACGAAAATTTGCTAACATGTGTATAAAAAATCGCAAATTCAACAAAAAAAAATTCGTAAAAATCAACCAGTAATTTTTAAAGATATCAATTAAAACTCATTAATGAAACGGCAAATGAATTTATTTCTATTCCAAAAAGACAGCTGCTTTTTTATTGCAGCATTCAACGCAGACAAATTGTCTGTGAATAAGTCATTTCTGAAAGAGATAAAATAATGCATTTAAAAATGATTGTACTTTTTATACGCTACATAAAATTTTTAAAATTATCGGATTTTCGAATCTGAAAAATATGAATCCTTGCTCTGAGTGATCTGGTATTTCAGGGATTCAAAACATTTTCGAATTCCGACCATAATTTTTGATTTTAGCAAAATCCCGATTTTTGTATAGGGAAAAAAAAGAAAAAGAAGCTAAAGAATTAGCTATTTCTTTTCAAAAATATCTCCCATCGTATGGGTCCCATCGCGAAGCTCATTCGACTCGACATCAATAGCGCTTACATATTTTAGTTTCCAGTTCCACCACCAGGGGGCGCTTCCGTAAATCTGGTTCTATGGGCCCGATTACGACGGGGTTTGGCTCTTTCGACTGGATTTCAATAGCTTTACAAATTTGGGTTAGTTCGCATAGAACAGATTGCGCCCCCTGGTGGTGATAGGTGTAATTAAAGAATTTTGCCACTAACTCGGGTTCTATGGGTCACATCACGACGCGGCTTGGTTCATTCGACTCGGCATCGATAGAGCTTATCGATTTCAGTTCATTTTTTCACCACCAGGGGGCGCTTTCCTATCTCCGGTTCTATGGGCACGAAGACGACGGGGTATGGCTCATTCGACTCGACATCGAAAGCCTTAACGATTTCAGTTATGATCGTATAAACAGATTGCGTCACCTGGTGATGGAAGGTGGGACTAACGTATACTGCAGCGCGTGCACAGCACCACTGCTATACAGTGCCGCAGGCAGCGGGGACCCGAGCCGGAGGTTCGTTCAGTTAGAGGGTTATACTATTCGACGTGCAATTTAAAGGATTATGCGGCGCGTGCGCAGTACGACTGGTATACGGTGCCGAAGGCAGCGGGGACCGAAATCACCCACTCGTGGACAGCCACCCGTGAGGTATAGGAACAATAAGTCCACGAGGGGAAAAATAAACGCTACCCGACACCGATAGCACCCATCCGTTCCAACCCCCACCGCAGGAGGCGCCTGTTTATTAGATTTGAAACAATGAATATAATTACATAACAATAATAAAATATAAAAGGTAAAAAATAACAATTTTTTGCAAATTGAAAGTTAAATATAAAATATTTTCGAAGTACTATAAGTTCATGATGTCCTAAATTTATGGTATTTTAGATCAGAAAGTCAATGGTCAGTTCAGTCAATTTTTTTTTTTAATTCTTTCGTAATGAAAGAGAAATTTTTATTGAGAATATTATAATTCTCTTTTAACTTTTGAGAGTTTGAAGGATTGAAAATGATATTACGAAGGTTATATCTGAGAGTTTCGTTCTTATCAAAAGGGAAGTGATGGATCATAAGAGGGCAGCATCCGAATATGTAGTGAACTGCATCTCCTTCTGCTTTATCGCATGGACATCTAGGTGAGGCTCTTTTTCTTATTTTATGTAAGTATTGTGGGAAACTGCCATGGTTACTCAGATAATACGGCAGTGTTGGCTGTTTGCAGAGATAATTTGGATCGACTTTATTTATAATTTTATAGGTATCTCTGCCCTTATTACATGAGTCCCAAATGGCTTGCCAGTCAGAGATGGTTTTCTTTTTAAAATACAATTTTGCTATTGAAATGGGGAACAACAGATCTTTTCTTGATTGATATTGGTCTTGTAAGATGGCTTGCTTTGCTAGGAGATCAGCTCTTTCGTTGCCAGTATCACCCACATGAGATTTAGTCCATGTTATTATAATGGATTTATCAGGAATTTGAAGTAATTGATTGTAAATGTTTTTGATAATGTAGTTTCTAGGAAAAGCAACTTTTAATACTTCCATAGAAGAGTAACTATCTGTAATAATTAGTAGTTTATTGTAGTCGGAGGTAGAGAACCATTTTATTGCTTTATAAATTGTCATTAATTCTGCTTGATATATGTTATTCAGTGGATGATGTCGTATTGCTTCATCATGTATATTATTTCCATCTTTATATATGGTGAAAGCACTGGCTACACCCCCTGGCATGACAGAACCATCTGTGTAGGCTTCCACATCGTATTCTTTTGGATGGATGGATTTTCTATCTTCTATAATTCTGATATTTTGGACTCTGTAGTAATTGAGGAATCGATAAGATTTTTCTTTCTGCATTATATTGTTAATGTTTAGCTGTGTGTTATTGATTAACAAATTTCTATTTCCTATTTTCAGTTGGTAGTACTGAAATTCATTCTGTATTTTTATTAGGATTGGTGGAGTTCCTGTAAGAAGATACAGAGCTTCGTGAGAGATAGTCCTATAGGTCCGTATTAAGTTTAACAATGCCAAACGCTGAGTTGAACGTAGTAATTTTCGGCCATCAGTATTCAAGTTTGGATACCAAATTTCGTAAGCATATAGTATTTGGCGTTCTATGACTGTTTGATACCATAGTTTCAGGATGTCTGGTTTGATACCTTTATTAAAGAATCGAAATCCTCTAAATCCGTTTACAAAGTTTGCAATCTTTGTTCGAAGGTCTTTCATGTGATCTGTAAAATTGAATTTAGAATCTAACAATACGCCAAGATATTTAATATTTTTTACTACTTTTATTTTTATATTTTCTAATTTAAATCTCGGAAGTCTTCTTTCGAGGAGATTGCTACCGAAAAGCATTGATTGCGTTTTCTGAGTTGATATTTTTAAACCGATTTCATCACAGATATTCTTAAAATGGACTATTTTGTTGTTGGTTGTAACTTCCAGGTCTATTACGGTATTTCCCTCTATTGGAATCAAAAAATCATCTGCGTAAACAATAATATCTTCATATAGATTTTTATAATTTTTTATTATGTAGTTAGCTATAAGAAGCCATAAGAGTGGTCCAAGACAGGATCCCTGAGGACATCCTTTAAATACCCTGAACCACTCTATATATTCATATTGATTTAAGCCTATACTTCTTTTGCTTATATAATTTTTTAGTAAGGTTTTGAGGTATCTGGGTAACGGTGAGTCATCAATTATTTCTGATAATTGGTGCCAGTTTATTGAATCGAAAGCACCTGTAATATCAAATGATATGATGCCCACATAAGTATGTTTTTGTAATAATTGTGCAATTTTCTCTTTAAGTCTCTCCAGAGCTGATATAGTGCTTCTGTTTTCACGGAAGCCGAACTGTTCATCTTTTAGATAGTTTATTGCTTCAAGATAAGTTAAAGTTCTATTTTTTATTAATCTTTCTAGGATTTTACCAATCATGGGTAGTAGTGTAATTGGACGGTATGAATCAGGTTTTGATGGATCTTTGTTTTTCTTTCTAAAATAGATGACTACTCCTTTCTTCCACGTTTCAGGAAAGTGTCCAAGGTAGAGACATTTGTTATATAATAACTTTATAAGCTTCATATTATTTTTTATCAAATTTTCCAAAATTCTGCCATCTACCCGATCATATCCTGGGGCTTTCTTTTTATTTTGTTGGTTAATTGCATATTGAATTTCTCTATGGGTAAATTTAAAATTGTTATATTCTTTTGTTGATAGTGTGTTTGTGTTTTGAAATGATGATTCGAATTCTGGGCTTGTATTGTAATGGTAATGAAGTAACGTTTCTTGAATCTCTTTGTATGTATCATTTTGAGTTGAAGATTCCATGACAGAGGGGATGAGATCTGTATTTTTTAAATATTTCTGCTTCAGAATTTTAAAAGCAGTACCATACTTACTGTTTGTTTCCGAACAAAATGTTATCCAAGAATCAATTTTAGCTTTTTTAATATCTAATTTGTATTTTGCTTTGGCTTTTTTATATTTAATCTTGAGTTCTACAGAATCTGGATTTCTTTTATGTAGTTTATATATAGCATTTAGGTGGCTTCGCTGTACTTTAAGTTTGTCAGTATACCAGGATACATTAATTTCATGAGACAACTTTTTCTTTTTAAGTGATTTTTGCATGATGTTTAAAAGGATAACATTAAATTCCTCTGTCCACTTCTCTAACTCTGGAACAGAATTGACTGCTTTAAGTGTTGAAAGTAATGTTTCTTCATGTTTTTGAAACAATTTATTGAATTTTTTAAACGTTTCATATTTGGTTTTGAAACGGTATAAATTTCTTATTGTGGGTGTGACATTCAGAGTAAAAGTAATATATCGATGGTCACTTAGTGATTTAAATGTCGAGTCTATTTTCCATGAATCTATAATATTTTTTGAATGTTCACCGCAGAGGGTCAAATCTGGTTTGCCTTTAAACTTGTCTCGCGCAAAAGAACATTCTGAATCAGGATCATTAATAATAGTTAATCTGCTCATTGCTAGATAGTCAAGTAGGATATATCCTCTAGCATTATTTCTTTTATAACCCCACGCCTGGAGGTGTGCATTGAAATCACCCCCAAGGATAAGGTTCGATGTATCTTCTATGACTCTGGTCCATTCTCGGAAGTCTTCATCAAGATTTCCACTCGGTTTTGAATATTGTGATCCGACTTTAATGAATTTTGATGACAGTGATAGGTTTATAAATACACTGTTATTTGTTTGTAGAGTCTGAATATGAATTAATAAGGGATTGGATACGAGTATTCCCGACGTCTGATTTATTGAATGGTAGAAGGAACATGAAATTGGGATTCCGGTGAAGGTGTTATTACTTTTGTGATAATCCTGAACTAAAGCTAAATCTACTTTATTTTCATGTATGTACTTCAGCAATTGGAGATTTGCAGCCTTACAATTATTAAGGTTTATTTGAACTATTTTTAAATGATTTGGTGGGGTCATGGATTCTCCGAAATAATATCTATTGTCCAATGGGATAGTCTGATTTATTACATATGTAGCATTGGTTGGAGGTTCTACAGTTGAATCTTCTATAGAGTCATCAGAGATATTGAGTGATTTTAGTTCTGAGAACATACTTTTGAAGGATCATAGGAGATAGTAATATTTTGTTTTCGTTGCAACAATCTTTGAAAAATTGGGCAGAATCTAGAATTTGCACTATGCCTTTCAATCTTTTCAGGTTTTACTGCGGTTTTATATTCTCTTTCACAGTTGATGCAACGATGACGTTCATAATTTTCTTCTATTTTGCATGTGTCTGTTTTGTGGTTACCTGTGCAATATGCGCATGTTAAATAATAACTTCTACAATTATCAACTGTATGGCCATAACGTTGACATTTATTACACCTAACCACTGGATTGTAATATTCTATACGGCATAAATTAAAATGAATAGGTAATTTTCTTCTTGAAAATAATGCCTTCGCGTAATGTTCTTCTGCATCAAGTACTATTTGGTATGTTTTCATTTTTTGTTTTTTGAGAACTTTTGCTATTCCTAGAGGAAAATTCTGTCCCAGTTCTTGATGTATCTTATCAATTAACTTCAGTCTCAGTCACATCTACTGGAATTCCCAGTATAATCACTTTTTTTCTTTTGCCAGGATCGGAGGTTCGTTCGGTTAGACGTTTGTACTATTCAATGTGCAAATTAAGGGATTATCCGGTGCGTGCGTAGCACGACCGGTATACGGTGCCGAAGGCAGCGGGGACCCGCGTCGGAGGTTCGTTCGGCTCGAGGGGGATGCGAGCCAGAGGTCGTTTCAATGTTTTATAAAAAAAAAGGAGTTTTCAAAATATTCGAGGCAGCGATGTAAATTAGGGGCCCGCTGGCGGGCGAAGCCAGCTAGTAAAACTATGAATGTTTATTCTTAAGATAAGCAAAAATTGAGAAATTTCTGAATACTTAGGAAATAGTTTTATGTTTTCTTGCTTTCTTGAACACAGAACATACCTTTTCGTAAATATATATATATATAGGTAGATAGATATATATATACGGGAAACACGCCGTCGTTGATCTCGATCAATAGAAACTTGGCCGCATAATACACTGGTGTGCAAAACTTAAGCAACAAACACAAAATGCTAATTTCTGAACACGTGAGTACTCAAAAGGAAATTCTATAAAGAGCAAGTGTAGAAAAGAGGTACTACCCTAATAGCACGGCCAGTCGATATGAAGTCCCCTTGACGTCACACATGGTTAGAAGTGTCACAATCGCTACGGTGAATCCAAAATATGGGATATTTCACTGTCTCTTTATTACTCTCAAATGATTGTTAAGACTGAAAAGTCACTGTGACTGTCGCTTTGTCATGGGTCACCAGGTGACATTACAATGAAGTCACCTTGTGATTTTCAAGTCACCGTCAGTTGAAGACTGAACTTTGAAGTCATTGTGAGCATTGCATTGTGATGAGTCGCCAAATAATGTCACAATGAAGTCACATGGTGACTTTCCGGTGATCGACACTCTATTGTGAAGGCATCATTGCACTTCTTTGTGAAAAGTCACCTGATGACTTCATTTTCTGTCACTTGGAAACTCGTCACAGAACAGCTATCATGATGACTTTACAATGGAGTGTCAAAATGACAGTCACATGAGCGTCACAACATGACTTCATTGTAAAGTCACCTGGTGACTCGTCAAAAAGCAGCAGTCATGGTGACTGTTCAGTGGAGTGACCAAATGAGAGTAAAAATGAGACGAATGAAAGATATAACATTTCTGTTCATTGTAGTGACTGTGACAATTGTGACCATTTGTGATGTCAAGAAGACTTCACATCGACTGTCTGTGCTGTTAGGGTAGTACATATTTTCTACACTTGCTGTTTATAGAAATTCCTTTTGAGTACTCACGTGTTCAGAAATTAGCATTTTGTGTTTGTTGCTTAAGTTTTGTACACTAGTGTATATCAGAATAGGAAGGCACTCTTAAAACAAATCATTTCAGAATTTTATGCTGATTCTTTAGCACGAAAACTATTCGCCAAAGCATGGCGGAAGATTGATATAAAAACAGACGTTCACATCGCTTCACTTTGCTGACGGAAAGACGCAAAGTTTGAGGCATAATATTTTCAAATATTGCCCCTACTAGACTGTTGGTGATTGGAAACGTGTTATCCGGTTAGATGAATCAAAAATTAAACTTCATCATGCTCATGAAAAATTGTGTTTGCGGCAAGAACCACACGAAAGACTGGATCCCTCGTGACGCACGGGAGTTCTACAATTAGATAATAGTGGTGTGGGCATCCATTGGACATTTGTTGTCGTTGGAAGTATCTTTAGCTGACCCAAGACATGTTAACGAAGCGTCCGATCATTTATCAATACATATTTCATCGATAATTTTGTCATGTTTCAACAGTACAATGCTGTCGTCAACAGTACGTCACGATAAGCAAAGAATTGGTTTGAAGAGTACGCCAATGTATTTGAAACACTCAGATCACCAAACCTCAATCCCATCGAGTAATTACACGTCAAATTGTATCACAAGTGCCACAAACTGTTTATCCGTGCTCTCTACCCCCCATCCTACTGTGTGCATAATTTGAGACCTTCTGACTTTCAACACCCCATTGAATTATTACCAATGCGTACAATTGTTATTATTCGAACAAAAGGTAGCTTAAAGTACAAGTGATTATAACAAAAGTTCAACTTTCAAAAAGCTGTAAAAAAATAACCACTGGTCAAGAATGACCTCATATTTGACCTAAATGTACGCGAAGAAGGGGAAAATGGTATGGCATAAGAAAAAAATAGTTCGAAATATTAGCAATAAATGGCGTTTTACTCGTCATAATATGCAAAATATAAAACGTGTCATGCACACAACACATTACATTTTTATAAAAACGCGGGGTACCTGCCGTTTCCCTCATATTGCGTCTGAGAAACTGGTCATGACTTTCTCAATGAAGGCTCGCGCTCTGCTTATAAAGCTGTTCTACCAAGTTCATTTCAAAGGAAATCTGGCAGAGGGAGGAAAACAATTGCTTCGACGGCAGTAGAATAGAAGATGCCGCCCCATCATTGCAGAAAATGACGAGCAGTAGTATGGGAAGATGCAGCTCACGGGAAATTTCCCCATCGTTAAATATGCCTGTAAGTACGGTGCATAAAATTTTAAGAAACATCTTGCATTGCTATCCATTTAAAATTACCTATTTTCAGGAGTTGCATACTTCTAATCTACTTGTACGACAAATTTTTGCTCTAGAATTTCTTGCTTGCATGGAAGTGGACAATGAAAGGCCATTGAACATTTCGTGGATAGACGAAGCCCATTTCCATCTCCAAGGGTATGTCAATACTCAGAATTTCAGAATATGGGCAACGAAATGTCCATTCAGACTTGAACCAGTACCTCTTCCTTTTGCAAATGCAACTGTGTGGAGCGGGTTTACAGCATCGTTTATCGTAGGGTCATTCTTTTTCGAACAGATAGTGGGTCCTGTTACCTGTACCGTCAATGGTGAACGCTATGCGACTGTTTTGCACAACCACGTCATTCCAGCACTTCAATAGCATGCATATATGGGTAGCATAATTTTTATGCAAGATGGCGCTCCTCCACACATTGCAAATATAGTAAAAAAGCTACTCAACAAGGCATTTTGAAAATGATAGAATTATTAGTTGATCTTTTCCAACAGCCTGGCCGCCAAGATCACCTGATCTTAATCCTTGAGATATCTGGCTGTGGGGTCATCTTAAAATATTGTATTCAGTGGTCTGTTTGCCAACTTAGCTGAATTGAAGACACGCATTGCGTAACACATTCACAATTTCGTCACTGATGCTCTTCGATCTGTTGTGGAACATGCTTTTCCTCGATTTCGAATTGTAGCAGAAAACGGTGTACAGCATATTGAGCATTTAGTGAGCAAGTCTCGCGACAATTAAACTTATTTCATTGTTGCTTTTCGGCATTTTAGTCTCAGAACAATTAAAACCCAAATTCAATGTTGCATTTTTTGCGGATTTTGGCCTCAGGACAATTAAAAACCGATTTCCCCGCCCGAATGTGACAACTTCTTGTCGTAATGGATAGGCTTTCCCCTAAGAGTGCCACAACTTCTAAATGACTTGGAAGTCATTTTTCAGTAAAAAACCGATAATCATTCACATTGAACATTACAATTGGTTTAACCTGAAACTCACGCAATAGCCACCGCATTGTGATTCCAATGTCAATGGTAGCCGAACCCAATTATGTTATGACGAAAAAAACGCCATCTATTGCTAAAATTTCGAACTATTTTCTTTTCTTATTCCATACCATTTCCCTCTTCGTCGCGTAATTTTAGTTAGCTTTCAATACAAAAAAGTATAAAGCTACCTATTGCAGCCGTTCGGAGGAAAGCAGTTCCGGAAAAATTCGGTATATTTTCACCGATCATGACCCCCAGACCCCAAAACCACCCTCCGTTCAAATGTTGATTTATATATATATATATATATATATATCTGACCTATGTCATACGATAACGCTCGTATTTATAAATCAATTTTGATGAAACTAATTGTGTGTATTAAGCTCACCAATGTCTCGACCGAGTTCGTTGCTTGCATGGAATGAGCTTGGTCCGCCATTTTGTTTCAAGATGGCGGCCATTTAAAAATTTAAAACTAAAATAAATATACAAAAAAGTTAAAAATTCAAATTTATTTTTTAATTACGTGTTAGGCCTTGATACAAGGATTCTAGAGCATTTTTTGGTTTACCTCTATCTTAAAAATTGGCTGAGATAGAGCAGTTTGAAATTCTAGGGTGGCTGACATTTTGAAACAAAAGTGCACATTAACGCGATTACTCGCAAATTATTTTCTTTCATTGTTGTAAAAATTTTCCCAATCATACGCATAAAACTATATATTCATATCCGTTAGTGCCAAATTCTCGCCAAAATTGGTGACATTTGGCGAAATATCGTCAAATTTTGGCGACCAAAATAAGTCTTCATAAATGAAGCCAATTTGGCTATTGCTCAATAATTTGGCGAATTTCTTATTCAAATTCAGTATTAACGAATCTTTTGTAAACATTTCTTTGCATTTTAACTTGCTGTTTTCGTGTAACATTAGCTAAAATTTTAAAACGAAGATATAGGAAAGCTACCTTTTCCTCTCGGTACAGGCCGGAATGACTTTTTTATATTGTACCTGAGATCTATAAGTTATATTTAGAAATATGTTCTCCATAGTCTGACAAGTAAAACAGTAAAAGTTCCATTCTTTTATGATCAAAACTCGTTATGATATGTTTATTTTTATGAAATTTAGAAGCTTTCCGGCACTAAAAGTGGACAGACGTTTTTTTCGTGCCGTGAACCTGTGAAATTTCATAAAATTCAAAGTATCCTAACTCGGTGAAATATGGTCGTAGAATAATTGGATTATTACTGTTGTATTTGTCAGAGCATGTTTTCTAAATATAACTTATATTACCCAGAAACCGTAAAATTTTTTTTAAGTTGTAACTTTTTACAAATTAATGGCAGGACTATTTCATTAACATAGTCTTATTTCCTACGTTATTTTGATTTTACATTGCCTATGTGTTTCCAACATGTAAATATTAAACCGTGTTTTCATTTTTGGGGACACACACTGTATGTCATCATCATACCAACCAAAGATATGATTAAAAAAGGATTCGTAATATCTCTGAATAAAACGATCAATGTTATCTCAATATGAAGCGTAAATGTATTTATTGAAGCTATAATAAAAAATTGTTATTTTACTATGTTATTTCTACAATAAATATTTATTCATATATCTTAAAATAAATCAATTTTATTTCATTTGCAGGTATGTTTACTGGGGAGAATACCCCCTATGTTTTGCTGCGTGTTTAAACCAGGAAGAATGCTATCGATTGCTTTTGGCGAAAGGTGCCGATCCTGATCTTCAAGATACAAATTTAAATACAGTTTTGCATATTTTAGTAATACAAGATAAGCTGGTAAGATAATCTCGAAATATTTTTTCTTAAATCAGATATTCATTGTCATTTGTAGTAGAAGTAAAATGCTACAATTTGAAATGCACGTAAAGTAAGGTAAAGCCAGGAAAGCTGGCGCGGTCGGAGAGATTGCGCACATTTGGGGGGAAAGAGTAGAGTGCGCGCGCAGCGACTCCAGGTAGTTGTGCAACAGCAGTAGTCGAGTGTCTACTTGAATGTGCACGTTGATTGTTTTGAGCGTCTAAGATAAAGCATTGCTATTTTGTTTTGTTTTCCCAAACTAAGTGCTTGAATTTTCATAGATATATTCAGAATTTCTATAGAATCTCAGTAATACAAAATATTTTAAACTTAAACGATTTCTGATAAGCTACTAATCTAAACTAACAATGTGAACACCAACGGTTCGTTTTAGTAGGGGACATGTTTAAATAAAAGGCCGCGCATTCACTCCTACCGAAATTGGAGAGTTTGCGCACCTGATACTTAGGAGAGATGCCGCACTGTTCCCATTAGTTTCCATGCTAGGAGAGATTACGCAGCTTATTGGTAAATTTGCATAAATTGCAAATTACATATAAAACATGTGAATGAATAAATTTTGAAATATTTTTTGAAAACACATAATTATCGAAACCTGGAATTTACACTTTGAATATTAAAGTGATTCCAGAACACGTATATTTGCTAGGCTGTGATCAAGGCATGATTCAAACTGTTCCTGAAACCCTTGAGTTACCATCAGAATCCACAGATCACCAATCCGTTTCAACAACAGTACTCTTTACAACCAATGAAACCCAAACATCTCCTATTCTAGGCTTATCCTCGCATCCCACTGCAGCAACTACATGCATTTTTCAACCATCAACTTCTAGGGAGTCCAATGCTACTTTCAGAAATACACTTACGCAAGTTTTGAAAAAGCTTTCACCCATTCCAAGTAGTTTAATACCATCGAAATCAAAAAGGAAACTAAGCGCAACGAATGTTACTGATCCACAAAATATACATGAAAAAAGACTTAAGAAAGAAGCAGCTACAAAAAAAGCAAGCAGATGAAGATAAGGTGCTTCCAGAAAAGTGGATCTAAAAAACTGAAGGAAGGAAAGGAAACGAAGGGCAATGAGGATGAGTGCACTGAATATCTGGAACTATACTAGGAGACAACTTCGACCAGTAACTGGTGTCAATGTATTAGGGGCTGTACATATATAACGTTACCAACTTTTTGGTAATTTTGGACCCCCTCCCCCTTTACGATACCATACGCTATCAATCCTTGAACCCCCCCCCCCCCCGACCCAATAATAATAACGTTATCAATGTCTAAATAATATTTTTTTTTATACGCTTGCAGTGATATACAGAAAATGATCACACATACTTTACTGATTCAGATGAAGGCATAAAGTCAATAAAATACCACTATTATACATGAAATACCTTTATATCAAATAACACCTAAAATATATGGTTACTATTCGAAAGTATTTAATAATAGCTTTTTGTTACATAATGCATTCAACAGTAATATTGTTTTCTTGCACTTGCCCCTGAAGGGGAAAAGGGAAAGTAGAACTTCTTATAAATAAAACAGGTGGACAACAATTTTCGTCTTTTCTTTATTAGTAAACACAAGTATCATTTCAATCAAATGGGCTTCGCACCTGGTTTCACCAACAGCGGATTATAGGCGCATATGGCTGAACAATAGGTGTGCCGAACGTTGGAGTATTAAATATTTTGGAATGTAATGATTTCATAATCATTTACTGACTTGAATAACTTTGTATTTTCATAAAAAGACAACGGACTCTACAAAAAATATAACAAGCAATTTTGATGTAAAAGGAAAAGTTACAAAAAATAGATTTTTTTTTTTTTTTAATGATAACGATATCAAAAGATAAACCCCTCCCACTAGAGATATCTTCCGATATCAATTTCCACGATTCCCCACCTCTTCCCTAAAGTGATAACGTTATATATGCACACCCCCTTAATTATGGCAGGTGGTTGCACGAAAGCTACATCATTTACAACAATAAGTGCGTCGATAGTGGACGACGACAAATTCTGTCAGCAAACAAGAAAACTGTGAAAATGAAAATGGACTAATTTTAAATTAAACGTGTTATCAAGTAACTTAATGTTGTTTTATAATATTATCTGGACTTGCTTTTTCTGATTGTTTAATAGTTTCCTTTAATTAAATTTTTTTAATTGTTTTTAAAATTCTTTCCTTTTTCAGATTCTTTAATCATTAGGTGAACTTATCACTCCCAATACAATAATATTTGTTCACTAAAACCTTACAACAATGCCATTTAAGTGTAATTATTATTGTTAACAATTTAATTGTAGTTATTATTAGTAACAAGCTCTCCTACCCATGTGCGCAATCACATCAACACTGTAAGGATAGATTGCGCAAAATAACTTTCTTGGTTTTATTACAGCTGTTCTATTAAATTACAACATAACAACAAAATAGCAATGGAAATGCATGAAAAATAAATGAAGTCAAAATTATTTGTGGATAGTTTAGCAAAAAATTAATATTTATATTTTTTATTGTTATTCTTTTGAATTGTGCGCAGACTCTCCTAGCTTTACCTTATTATTTCTGTAAATGTGAAATACAGTTCGCAAAATGTGTTTTCTATTTAAAATAAGTTTTGTTGTATAAAATGTAGATTTTTCCCTCTTTCAATATTTTTATTTTGCATGACTGAAAAAAAAAAAGGAATGATCAGGATATATTAACATGATTTTAATTACTCTATGTCTGTTAATATTTATTATTAATTATTGCATTTTTAATACAAGTTAAGCATTTTTAATTTGTTTTTACTTCCAATACTCGAAGAAGAGCACAAACTCCAGCTTAATATTCTAAATGTATTCTAAAAAGTTTTTGTGGTAGATATCTCTTGAAAATTTTCTAGTATAAGGGTATGGCGGATATTATTTTTTTAAATAGTGGTACGGATAGAATAAACAAGTGTGACAGAAGATCGCACAACGGGTTTCGTTTAATATTCCTTTCAAAACACTTTATCCTTCCTTTAATAAATCCAAATAAATTTCATTTTCAAAAAAAAAAAAAAAAAAAGTAATGTTTTTTATAAAGTAAAAATTTACTGGTCTATTTTTCTCATGTTTTCGAAAATCTGAACCGGTCCGATTGCCGGCGAAGTCCGCTATTATACTCTGTCATAATAATATATGTCATGTGGACTAAATGCGATATTAAAAAAAATCCATTTCAAAATTAAACATGTTGTATTAATTGTTGCATGTTGTAACCTTCAAAATATTAGACGTCAGATTAATTTTCTTTTTAATTCTCTAATGACGTCCTATTAAGCTGCTTTCTGTATTTACACATACTCATACTCCTTGTATCATTGAGAAATGTTTGAAAATTTCCGTTTTATTACCAATATGACGTCACATTAATCTTTTTTTCAACTGGTGAAACTTTTTATTTCATTTTAATTTTTCACGTGGAAATCTTTCAATAGAAAATTAATTATTGCAGAAAGAATTTTATTGTGGATTTTAAATTGTTGGCAACTGCTATAACGAAAAATGTTTAAATTTAATAGGAAAAGGCTGTTAGATTTTTGGTTTTTTATCTTTATATATTAAAATAATACGATTTTTTCAAAATTTTATGAATTTGAGCTTCATAATAGCTATTTAGCTATAAGTACACAAAATTTCATGACTGTAAGTAACATAGTTTCTGAGAACTGGCTCTGTGACGGACAGACAACGAAGCGGGAGTGTTAGGGTTTCGTGAGATGAATGAAACCCTAAAAATAGTCGCTAGGACGATATATGTCCTAACCCAGTAATCAAAAGGTTAAGGTGATAATTGTATTTTTTAATTTGCTATGTTATGTTGTCAATTCGTGACACTGGAACATTAATTGAAAAACGTATTAGTGCAAAGTATAGAATGTTTTAGAAACACATAAAAGACACCTTATTTTAAATTATTTTTGTTTATTTTTATGCATAACATCTGTAAGACAATTAATAAACACTTATTTCTCGAGTCGTATAGCTTTCATTCAAAGATATTGTAATGCTTATGTATTTCTTTTCGGACTTTTAAAATTTTCAGATATTTTTAACTTAAATGCAGTAATATTCGTTTCTTAATTTATTTTTGAATCATTCTACACTTAATTATGCAACAAGGATCCGAATTAAAGCTTTTATTCTTGTTAATCCCAGTAGCAAACAGATATTGCAACAGTATTACAACAGTATTGCTCCAGTAACTGTGTTTATTGATTTTACATTGGAATATTTATAATGTTTTACCAATATTGAGGCAACATTTGCATTATATTGCTAATTTTTACAACGTTATATAAATCTTTTCATTTTATTGAAATAGTTTGAAGTTAACCGAAAAGTTTCCTAAATAATACAGTTAGCTAAAAACGTTGTAATTTTTCATCAACATTTTAACATATTGAATAAATATATGCAGAAAATATCTGCTATGTACATTTCCAAATATAAAAACTTAATGTTAGATTGATATTGTAAAAATCTTGTCCGAGATATTTCTCCGAGATTTAGTAATTGGTTGCAAGTATTGATAATATCCTATATTGGTTTGTTAGCATATGGAATTTTCGTCAAATGATAAAGACTTTACATAAATTCCTATATATAGCATCAGCGATAACAAAGTTTTATTAGGAAAAATGGTAAATCTACATTTTAGCGTTCCTGATATATTTGTCAGTCTTGAATTTGCAACACCGTATGGAAATGGAATATTTTACTAATTGTAAAATTGCCACAAAAAGAATACTTTCAAACAAAGTATGCATTTCCCTGTTTATTATGTTAATAAATTCATACATATTTGACTTTATTGAAAATATTCGTATATTTCCAAATACGTTTTAATTTCAGTTTGTTTACATTAGTTCCGAAACATTTTAAATATTATGCAGGAATTTCCAATTTTCTTGTAGTATTGGAAATAAAAACAAATTAAAATTGCTTTAAAATTCTTTATATGTTATAATCTGCAGTTAAGAATGCAATAATTTTTAAGAAATTTTAACAGACATAGAATAATTAAAATCATTTTAATATATCCTAATCACTCCTAAAGTTTTTCTGTCATGCAAAATAAAAATACTAAAAGAGGGGAAAATATACATTTTATACGACAAAACTTCTTTTAAATAAAAACGTAATTCGCGAACTGTATTTCACATTTATAGAAATACAAATTTTTGTGTATTTTAAATACTAGCATTTTACTTTATCATTAAATAAATTATTTTTTAGTATGAGAGAACTGAGGTACAAATTTTATTTTAATGTTTTATAAATCCTTATAGCCATAACATCAGCATATATCAGAATAAATGTCCTTCCGGCCTGTACCGGGAGGAAAAGGTAGCTTTCATAGTCCATATGTTTAAAAATTCAACTCATTTTGCTCAAACACCCGAAGCTAAAATGCTTGGAACCCGATTATAGAAGATTCAATCTCAGTTTTCGTTAATACTGAATTTGAATGCGAATTTCAGCATGAGAGTTACAGCATAACAAAAATCAGATTACTTCAAAATGTCACACACCCTAGAATTTCAAACTGCCATATCTCAGCCATTTTTTAAGATAAAGCCAAAACAAAAAATGTTCCGGATTCCTTATATCACGATCTAACACTTAATGTAAACAACTTTTTCATTTTATATGTCTTTATACATCTTTCTCAATTTATAATTTTTAAAAAATTTTAAATTTTTAACTGACCGCCATTTTTAAACATGATGGTGGTTGAAGCTGACCAACGAACTCGGTCGAGACCTTGGTATGTCCTATGCACATACTCAGTCACATCCAAATCGGTTCATAAATAAAAGAGTTACAGCATGACATATGTCAGATATATATATATATTTTTTTTAATTATGTATATGGAATCTATATTCAGTGTTTTGGGAACACTATTGTTGTCAATTACTTATTACATTCTAATTCATAATTTCATAGTTTTTGTTGGTGTTTCGGTAATGTTTCATTAATGGTTATATATATATATATATATATATATATATATATATATATATCAACATTCGAACGGAGGGTGGTTTGGGGGTCTGGGGATAATGATCGGTGAAAATATACCAAAATGTTTTGGAATTGCTTTCCTCGGAATTGCTGCAATAGGTAGCTTTTTGTAATGAAAGCTACCTAAAAATGGTACTTTTGTTCGCTCAGTGTGAAATAAACAGATAAAATAGAAAAATATAGTAAAAATATAGAAAATAGCCAAGTTTGACCACAAAAGAAGATATGTTTAAAAATTTTAGTGGACGAAATGTTATATAATATTGAATAGATATAATAAACAACAAAACAATTATGGTAAAACTATATTCTAAAATACTATTCCTTTGAAAGAAACTTTTATATTTGTCTTTGAAAGGATCCACCTTGATAGTCTTATCGACCCTCATCCTTTGATTTATTGAATTAAAATTATTAATTATGTATCACAGTAAAAGGGAAGTTTTCTCATTTCCTGAGATTTTCTCATTTATAATTTAAATATCAGATTAAAAAAAACTGTCTCGCATGCGCACAAAGTCTGTCTTGAAAATGTCAACTGAACTTTAGAGAGAAAAATAAATAAATTAAAAGGCAGGTCTAAGATGTTGCATACCTAACAAATACAATGCCGCTATATTTAAGAGCAAAAAGGAAAACAGAAGTTTAAATGAATAAATCACTTGGCATATCACAGATCTTTAAATAATATAAATAAATGTGTGTTTTACAAAATTTAAATTAAAACACTGAAAATTTTAAAAACAATCTTTTGATAAGCAGTGTCGCTTAAACCTAAAAATCTGTATATCTTCCCCTATCAAATGAAATAGCTGTTTATTTTTTCATGGCGGCACTAAAAATCCCCCGTTTTGATTTTTTTAAATCAAAATAAAATAAATGAAGAAAAAATGCTGGGTAGAAAAAGAATATATGATTGGTAAATATTGCCATATATTCATATTTTTCATTTTCTTCTCATTTTATTATGTTATTAAATCTTTATTTACGATTTTTAAAGGAAGTGTTTGATATGGTATATGAATGTGGAGCTTCTTTAGACATAAAAAATCGCCAAGGACTAACCCCACTAACATTAGCAGCTAAATTAGCGATGCAAGAAGTAAGTATAAATTGTAGTATCTGCTTCTAAAATAAAGCTATATTTGTAATTTGTTATTAATTATTTACAGTGATTTTAAACAATTTCATTTGTGACTCTTGTTTTCGTGATTTTTCTAGTATATATATATATATATATATATATATATATGTGTGTGTGTGTGTGTGTTATATAAAAATTTATTTCCTTCGTATCCTTCCATTTTATTCGCATTAATATTTTAAAATTAATCTAACTTCTGTCATAGTCAGTATTTCCTTAATTCTTAATAATATCTATTCCTATTTAAAGTCCTTTTAAAAGTAAATATCCGTATATTAATAATTATTTTATTCCAAATCTTAATCTAAAATTGAAGATCATTCGTAGCTTTTATCAGTTCCCCAATCTATAAAATTCTGAGACGCGTTCTCATTTCGAATGTTTTTTAAAAGCCATTTTCTTTTTATTATTATTATTATTATTGCTCTGATTTTTTCGCGCGCTTGGGATTTTAACTTCAAAATTTATCCGCGCCCAAGTAAGGGATTCTTTACTGTTTTAGCCTCGCCCTCTAACCTCATTCGCTGGGCTGGAGCTAGCTTCTCACTCATTGGGTTGTGCGCTCGTGACGTAATTTCTGTATGTCTCGCTGAAGGAACAAAACCAGGTCGCATCGGTCGGAGCACTAGATTTTTGACGTTTTTGGAAGTCTAAACAAATATGTGTCTGGTATTTTTATGTCCGTAGAATATTCAACTGGCCCGGTAACATCTTAATTCAATGGAAGTGAAGCAACGTTAGCCCGAGGGCTATAAGTTTTAGACCTTTGGTAATTGTTTCTGTGTTGTTCGTCTTCTAATAAAATTATTTGTCTGGAGATTGGCTGGATTTATTGGAAAACTTTGGTGGATTCATTTCATTGCCTTCTACTTCGCCATACTCGCTAATATCGACTGCAACTTGCTATATCGTTGAAGGACTGCCATCTTTTCATCGAATATTATTCATCGTAATATCTCAACCTCGTCAAAATGCTACATATATATATATAGCTCATCAAAATTTAAATGATTTAGTTTAAAATATATATATATCGTATTTAAATTTTTGGAGGGAAATAAGAAGTACTACACCCATATGGTATTTTTGGTTAAAAAGATATATATATATATATATATATATATATATAATTTTTTTTTAAACTGATGTTTTATTTATTTCTAGAATGACGTATATGCATGGTTTTAGGAATTCACAGCTTTTGCAGTTTCGCTTAGCACTGACATAATGTAAGAATTCGTCAATCTGGCCATAAATCGTGTTGCCCCTCTAGCAGCAATGCTTAATATTTTCCCGTGTCTTCTGAAAAGAAATCAAATTTATTGTCCTTTCAATATCACAATTCTGCTGTATGAATATTATAATTCTAATTTAGTATTTTCTTTTTCAAAGATAATTACAAATAAATAAACGACTTTAAACATTATACACATTCGAAAAAAAAAACTGAATTAGAGTGCCATGAAGAAAAATAATTTCGACCGTAATAAAGTTAAAGGTATTTTATATGCGTGTTTCCTGTAAAGCATGTAATATCTTAACCGATTTCTCATAAAGTAAACGAAACCATTTAGAGTGATTCGAGACATAAAAAATAAATTACATTAAGCAGTACACCAATTAAGTGTTATTGTATTATGCAGACTTGAGTTTTTTATATCAAGTTATGAATAGTGTAGTTCAGCTTATTATTCTAGCTGTATAATAAAATTTAACATGACGGAAACAAGATATTTATATAATTCACAACAAATGGATTAGTTTACAATATTTTTTTAAGTGCTAACTTACCACATGATTACAACATAAAAGTAAATGCAAATTATAAACTAATGTTTGAATAACCATGTTCTTAGTTATGTGACTTTTTTTTTAAATTTTCAAATGAAATATGAATTGCTCTAAGTATTTATATTGATTTTAAACAGTATGTGAAATCACGCATTTAAGTTTTTTATGTAATATAAGTTTGCATAAATTTCGAATTTCTACTTTTTTTTCTAGATTTACTTCCATATTTTAACTCTGAAGCGAGAAATTTATTGGGAATTGGGAAATATAACTTGCGCTGCTTACCCACTCGATGACGTTGACACCATTGACGGTAACACAGGAACTATAAATAAACTATCTGTACTCAATCTTGTTGCATATGGTGTGAGTACAACATTTTTTCTATTTGTGAATTTAGATAAAATGTGAATGAATTAATGAAAATTGAAATAATTTAATAAAAAATTGTCTCATATTTTTTTTCATCCTAGGAAAGACTACCTCATTTAGATATGTTAAGTGGTCTTCTCGTTGACTTGCTGAATGCAAAATGGAATACATTTGTGAAATTTAGGTACGAAATTTAGTTATCAAATCATACATATTTTAAAAAGTAACAAAATATGTTTTATATTCTCTATTAGAGTTTTTTTTCTGAAAGGTACTAGATATTATATTAATTTATACTAGGGGGCTCTGCCCCCTACGAGCTACGCTCGCCAACCCCCGTTTTGACACCACAAGCTTTAAAAACATTCTGATTTGATAGACTCTAAAATGATTACGGAAGATTGTAATATAATTAAACGACCAGTGGCTATCTGCTGTAACTGGGTATCCATTCATTTTCCTTTGACTGAGGGATTTTAAGGTCGAATCAATTGCTTTCGAAACAGGTAACAACTGTTTTCCTGATTGATTAAATACGATCAATTAAACATTTAAAAATCTACTTGTGTAAAATGGTTAAGTAAACAATGTCGCTGCATCGGAGAATTTTATAACGATGCTATAGAAAATTGGTTACTTCTCGATTATCCCGTCGACTACTTTCTATAAAACAAAAGAACTGTCGCCAAAATATATGATTTAACGCCAAAAGTGCATGACCGTGGCGTCCCATCACATTCAATTGACATCAGATGCGTTACACGTATTAGTTATTTCATCGAGGGATTTTTAATTCAACGTTTATTTGTCATTTTGGTACTTCTCCATTATCCGGTCGATAAATTCTCATTAAAAAAAAAGAAAAAAAATACCAAACTGTAACGCCAAATAAATAAATAGAAGAATTTTGCCATTGGAATCTCAAAAAATAAATAAACAAATAAATAAAATGCAAGAAATTCGGAAAAACCCCACTCACCAAAGTGTCAACTATCAGTAAGTTTAAACAATAAAATTTACAATATATTAATGAAAACAGAAAAAAAAATAATTTTGGATCTTTATTTAGATTATTTTTCTTGATTATCCTTCTCGCCTGGTGAATACATGTTTGTGACGTCAGTTGAAACTGGTCTATTGTATGCAACTGTTCATCGCAACATTTTTCAGTGCCTTTTCTTTTTTAATATCATGACATTGCCATTTAAAGATGCAATTGTTATTTTAATTAATGAAATAACTAATAAATCAGCAAAACATGATGAAAAATATATGTATATGTCGAATTAAAAACAATTTGATGCCATAACAAACACATGTAATGCCTCTGACGTAAGTTAATGTGACGCCACAATCATGCATTTTTGGTGTTAAATCCTATATAGTTTGGCGATAGTTTTTTGTTATGAAAAGTGGTTGACGAGATAATGGAGAAGTACCATAAAACCATTTCATTCCTATAAAACTTTTTAAAGAAAACTATTTTGACCAACTTTAATATTAAATATCTCTTTAAATAATTCTTCGATTTAAAAATTGTCTGCTTCAGCGTGTTTATCGAATATTTTTTCATAAAACTAACAAGTTTCATATTTTTATATGCAATATTTTTCTGGATATTAGTCCAGAAAGACTTCAAGGCATAAAATCTTCATTGACAGCGGTGGCGGTTACATTTTTTAATATAGAGAGATTATTTTACAAAAGCATCTAATTAAAAAACAATAAATTAAATTCTTAATATCCTCCACATGGTTGAAACTACGCAGGGGTCATAATGTCTTGAATTTGAAAACCATTATTTTTGTATATAGTAACATTTGGCTTATTTAATGACATAATTAAATGTACTTTTTAATAAACTTAGCCGCTAATGATCGAAAATAATGAACTTAAATTTAAAAATTGTACAAAACTATACGTAAGTTTCGACGGTGACATTGTCAAGTGGTTAATACAAAAAAAAATCATGCACAATCAATTTACTGAAATATACAATCACATACAAAAGGGAATAGTTCAAAGTACAACACAACAATGATTTAAAGTACTGCTTTGCATTTACAGATTTGGTTAAAATCATATTACTAAGTAACTTAATTTATAATAATATTTCTTGTTGGCATGTAGATAAATATTCAAATTGTTAATATATTTCCTTTTTATTTCTACATTTATTAAATTAAACAACTAATATGAATCTTCTGTATATATTTTTTAATTCTTGCATTATAAAACTGCTATTTTCTAAATCTACAAATGCTGATACGATATCATTTTAATATGTGAAAAAAATATTCACCTTAAATATTTTCTTTGGTGTTTATTTTAATTAAAATACAGGGTGATTATAAAAAAAACTATCCCGATATATGAGCCCCTAACTGTCATACCGTTCACAGAAACTGAATGAAATTCTGGCCTAAAGTATTTTGAGGTATGCGCTCAAGAATCATGTGAAAAACAACAGTTGAATTCTAACAGTTACGTTTACAGTGACAAAATTTCGAAAATTTTAAATGTCAACACCTACTTTTTTTATTGGAATATGGTCTTCATAGTGAAAAACCATAAAAAAGCGTTGGAACGGTACCTGTAGCACGAAAATCGCCGGCGCTAGGCAGACTAAGAAAAAAAGTGAAAACAACCAATAAAGGATAGAGAAGCAACAGAAATAAAACATTTTATTGTTCAGTGCTATCCACCATCTGCCGCATGTAAAGTGTCGTCGTGTGTGAAATGGAAAATGTATGAAACACAATAAAATGTTTTGTTTTCTGTTGCTTCTCTGTCCTTATTGGTTGTTTTCACTATTCTTCTTAGTCTGTCTAGCACAGGCGATTTTCATGCTACAGGTACCGTTCCAACGCGTTTTATGGTTTTTCATTATGAAGATCACATTCCAATAAAAAAAAGTAGGTGTTGCCATTTGAAATTTTGTCACTGTAACCGTAACTGTTAGAATTTAACTGTTGTTTTTCACATGATTCTTAAGCACATACCTCAAAATACTTTAGGCCAGAATTTCATTCAGTTTCTGTGAACGGTATGACAGTTAGGGGCCCATATATCGGGATAGTTTTTTTATAATCACCATGTATATGGAATTTTAGAATTTTTATTCATTTAATTACGCATTATATTGCGAATTTAGTTTTTTTTTTAATATAGTAATGATTTCGTATAATTTTTTGTCGTATAATTTGGTGTTAACATTTGTAGTTTCTGATTTTTTTTTTCTATTTATTGACTTTCAATGAATATTGGAACATATGAGAAACAAGTAGACAAAAAAGATAATTTTCATTTCGCACATTAAGTATGCACACAGATTACAAATACAAAAGGTGAAAAGAAAAAAAATAATTTTGTTTTTCAAAAAGTAATGGTGATTTCGATTCAACAAATAAATATAGATCTATACAACAGCTTAAATTTCAAGTAATATTTTCTATATAAAAAGTGCACATCAGTGTTGTTTTAATGATTTTTTTCGTTTCAGTTTGATAAAGTGCTTAAATATTAGTATATTTTATTATTTCACACTTTTCCATTACCTCTATATTGTAAAAAATTTGTAACGGCAAGCTTTAATAATTTTCAGAAATTGACATTTAAAATTTTTATTTAATATTTGATTTTTTTTTTAATGTGCTGTATGAATATTTCGCGTTGTGTCAAATTAGTTTTACTTTTAATTAATTACTTTTATTTTTTGTTTTTGTTTTTGTTTCTGTTTTTAGGAAGATTTTTGAAGGATTTTAATTATTTTTATTTTTATTTCACTATGGAAATTTTCATTTCTTAAATGTGCCGTGTGAACATATTTTCCATTATTGTGTCATATTTAATGGATTTATTTTTAATATTAAAAATATTTCGTTCACACATATTACTATTAAATTATTATTACAGTGTCGTTGTTAGTTTGATTAATGGATATTCAGTTTAAAAGAAATTTTATTCTAGACTGTATAGTTTGATTTCAAAAAATTTAAAAGCCAAAATTTAACGATTTATTTAAATATATAGTCTTTGTCCCTATCTGTGTTTGCTTTGATCAAAAATTTTATCATATTTGAAAACCCTTGTTAAGGGGACAAGATAAGGTAAATTGAAAAGTTTGATTTTGCATTTCTATAAACTAAAGTAACTTAGAATAATACGGTCAATGTTATTTCAAACCAAAATTGTGATGGATGTGATAAAGTTAAACAAATGGAAAACACATGATTATTAGCGCTTTCTATCTGCTTTAAGTTTTGAAAAGAATACTTCTTTTCATTTTTGATTTTCACTTTGAAATTTAAAATTACACAAAACACATTTTTCTAAAGGTAATATGGCTATTGAAGGTGATTCGATCATTTTCCTGTATTTTTTTTTTTTTTTAATAAATCCGTTTTTACCAAGTTTTACTACACTCCAGCAAGAGAAATGAAAATAAAAAGACACAACGTCATTACTTTTATGAATAGAACTTTATTTCTATTTTAAATTAATCGATTGTAAAAAAAAAATAAAAAATAATAAAAAAAAAATTAAATTAAACTTTCCAAAATTTTAACAGAAATTGAAATAGTTAAAAGTTTTTAAACCACCACCTGAATTTCCAATGAAAGGGACATAAAAGTGCCATGAATGTTCAAAATTTGCAATCTAGACATGATAAAAAATAGCTAAACACTGAATTCAAATCATCGTATTAGCAGCAATGCCTGTATTACCGCAGATACTTTATATAGCAAAATTTAAGTAACACTTTTGAATGCATGTTATAAAATTTTATGAACCAAAAGCCGTCTATTATGGAAAATAAAATATTAACATAGTATTGTTAATGAATATTCCATGCACATTTCGAATAATTCAAAATCATGAGTTTTTAAATATAAGTTTATTTCAAGCAAATACAGAAATTTTTATATTTTTATACAGCCAATTATTATTAGAATTGAATAAATATTTTCTACTAATAGAGGAACTTTTGAGAATTTTGCAGTTGATTTTAGAATTTTGGTTGTAAATTTTGTGTGTTTTTTAAATGAATGCACATATTTCTGAAAAATAAACCTATTAATATTCTCCTGAATTTTTTAAAGATTTACATCGTAGTCATAAATAAATTATTAAAGTTTATTCAATCTAGTTGAAAATTTAATCAAATGTTAATGAGGTTTTAGATTAGTATAAAGTAAATGTGGATAATCTGTCTAAGGAAAGTGTATAAGCAATAATTTTAGATTCATTTCTCATTTATAAGAATTCTTATACATTTGGTCAATTTTGTTCGTGTTAACGTCCCATTTTCCGTTAATTAAATGGACTTTTTTTACACTCTAGTGGGTATTTTTAGGCTATTTTTGCATTTCGATTGTACTTGATAAACGAATAATTTACCTTCTATAATACAGTGTATATGTTAGCAATATTTTGACGCCTTTTTTTCAGGTTTTACAAGCAATTTGCTGTATTTTTCTTCTATTTTACTATCTCTATAACCTGTTTTGTTATGAGACCTGGGCCAATGGGACCACCGAAAGCATCCAAGTCTCATTCAATCCAAACTGCTGCCAGTGCTTCAGCCGTTACCACAAAAGCTCCAATAATTACAAGCAATTTAACTGAAGTGAATTTTACGTATATTGCCCCAAAGCAAAAGCACGCCAATAATGCAACATACATCAACCACTGCTATCTTCTCGAGCGCAATACTACCTCTCAAAAGGTATTATTAAACATTATATACGTTTTTCGTAATTATTTATGTATAAAATAAATTACCAGTGAAATTTTACGGAAGGATGAAGAGGCATAAAATATTAATTTTTGACAAACAATATGTATCTGTAACATACATATTTATCTAGTTAATGAGTATCTAAGTCAATTTATAACATGGTTTATCTGGTGTAATACATTACCGTTATACACAAATTCAGAGCTTTCTCAAAGTATGAGTTTCCGGAAATACAGCTTTCACCTGGCAGATTTTGCTGTGTATGTCAGTTATGAATTTAGAGCTCCATGTAGCTTTGAAATAGTCTAGAAACGAATATGTTAAACAAATACGAACATCAGAACATGAAACTTTACATTCATAAAAACGATACTATCAACTGACATCGTAATCTATCGTACAAACACAGAATTTTCAATCTCCCATCCTTTGTCAAAAAAATGTTTAGTTTGATTTTCTGACATTCATTGGAATTACGTTACGCTACAATCCTTTGAAATCCCTCAAATATATAGGACGTACCCTGCATATATATGGGAAAATAATGAAATTTGAAGACGTAGATGATAATGTAGCTTCGTTTTTAAATTAAAAAGATAAGTTGTTTAAAGACATAAATTTTTAATTTCTAATAAAAATAATATGTTGCACTGAGAACTATTTTTACTACTGTTTATTCTTTCCATGTATTCATACTATTAAAATCTAGCTTTTCTTTTTTAATTTATATAGGTTTTAAAAAATTGTCATAAAATAAGCATTTTACAGTGAAATATATTTTTAAATATTACTTTAGTTTTTATATCTTATGTAAAGATAAAATCCTGTTTGTGATGAAACATAGACTTAAAATAAAATATATTTATATTATACTTTTAAATTCTACAATTCTTAATATTGCATTATTTTAATTCATTTTATTTTGATACTTAACATAGATTTTTTACATAATACAGACAATATTAGTTTCTTTAAGAAATTTTAATAACTTCCACGATGTTGTATAATAAAATATTAGTTATCTATATTTTATTACGAATTTAGCTTTTTTTCTGTTGATAGAAGTTGCTTTTAAAATTAAAATTTGAAATAGGGTATTATTTTTGTTTGTTTGTTTGGTACAAGTTATGAACTAAAAAACAGCTTGAACTATCTTAAAGCATTTTAGGAGGTATTCTTAAGATTGAAAGGAATTATATAATATAAAATAGGGCAAAAAATCCATTATTTAAGTTTCAATATGAGACAGGATTTTCTTCTAAAAATACTTGTAGAAAAGTTGGAGAGAGAGATGTATAGTTTTCCCGCTACTTTCATGTAAAAGTTAGTGTTAATCAGTTTTTTCGAGGAAAAAAAGTTGTTTTCACAAAACTGAAATGAGTTGAATTGGATTTATATAAAATTTTATAATCATAGTTATTTGTTTTCACGAATCATTTTTAAAAAATCAGAAATACGAAAATATCATTGAGAAATTTTATATAGAAATCCGACAATTTAGTAATTTTTACTCTGGATATTATTATATTTTCTTTCTATATTTGATTCTACACATCTTATTCCATGTTTTAATTTCTTGTAGTCATATTAACCATTTCATTTACAATGTATTTTAAAATTCTAGGTCCGTTGGACTTTTGAAGCATTGACAGTTGCTGGAGGTTTTATCTACCTAGTTGATGCAGTACGAGAATTTAGATTTCTTGGCTACCAAACATTTATAGAAAACATGGTAAATGATCTTTCTTGATATTAATGATCTTTAAAAATGAAAATGCAATAATTACACATTACTTTATTAAAAGAGAAACAATACATGCATATATGGGTATCAGACATAAAGAAAAAATAGCAATACTTTTTTCCAGAGGAGCAATATAAAGTATTTTTTACTTAGTTATTCAAAACAACTCCTGAAAATCTAAATCTTTTTAACTACCACATTTCAAATAATCATTGTCAGATTTTTCTTCCTGGTACTAAATCAATAAAACTAGAAAGAAATAGGCTTCGAAGAAAAATCTTACTTGATTACTTGAACATTAATTTACAGTAATTAAAAATATTTGAATGCAAGTATTACTCAATTTCAGTAATATCTAGATCATCTAAATTTAGATAGATCGCATTCCTATTGTAACTTGAAAAATACTTTTTATCTTAATTTTGTCTACTTTATAATTATATTATTATTTTACAATTTCAAAATTTTACTTTCTCACAATTTTTTAATGAATGACAGAAAACGCACGTGAAATTAACTAACAGATAAATGCAAAATAAAAAATGTGCGGCTTTCTTTTTCTTCAATATCATCGTTTGAATAGTTTTATAATGAAACAAAATTTCTCATAATATATATATTCGTAAAAAATAACATTTCACAGACTTAAAAAATTCAGGATTTCAATTCAAGGGCAAATTGCTTTCTCCCTATGCCAGGCTAGACGGCTACTAGACAACTAAAGATTCTTATTACTTTATTGATCACTCTGCTGTTGGCTTGATTATGTAAGTTACAAAATTTGCATTCAAAAATTTTATTTAATCCTTTTATTTAATCCGTTTGATATATAGTAGATTTTCTTTTAAATATACTTTTTAAATCAACGTACCTTAATTTATTTCTCTTTTGACAGTTTCAGAAAATAAATCTTATTGTACTAGAATAGATAATATAAAAACGCACGTTTTAAAACAGCATTTGATTTTTAATTTGTACATAAATTTTAGAGGACTATGATCTAAATTAAAATTATTTAAGTTTGTAATTTTTATAAAGTAAAATTACAGTAATGAATGTCTGTCCTATTGTTAAATAGCTATCCATGGTACATAAAATATAAACATAAAGATACCATGTATTTAAAATAAATCTTAAATTTTTTTTTTTTAAAGAAAATATTTAAACACTTTTTTTTATTTAAGTATTTTACAATACCCGTTTAGAATATCTTTAAATGATTTTATGCAGGAAAATGTTTTACCAAGAATAAAACATTTCTGTTAGTACAGTTTGAAAAATTATATATTAAAAAAAAATTAAAGAAAAATTTTAAAACCATTTTTCTTCTATAGATAATATTATATTGTAGTACTGTTTTCATACTATTTTTGGAATTATTTTCTCTATAACGTAAAGGATCAAATTTCTAAAAGTTAAATAATTTGAAAAAAAAAAGTCATGATACATGAAAAAATACAGTAAAAAACGATTTACTTAACATTTTTTATTTTTAAATTATTATTAACTTATTATTAAACTAAACGTTATATATTATTCCAAATCCGATCCTTGATTTTATAAAACCATAAGAAGCTTCTAATAAAAAAAAATCAACATACAAGGTAGTTATAGTTAAAGATACCCTATCCTTCTCAGACATATGTAGATCCCGTTCTGGTTGACATATTTTGTTTAAACTTCATATAAACGTTCTATGAGCCTTGGGAAACAGAATTATGTGATAAAAAATAATAGTTCAAATTTCGATCGCCAAGTGAAAAGGTGGCGCATAAAGAAAAGAGAAAAACAAATTGGAAACATAAACTTTATGCAATCACAGCATTTATTCATTCCATTTGTATCAATCACATATCCAAAGCGCGTTATAGTATGCAGCATGTTCAGTAGCACGAAATGATTCTTGAGAAATTGCAGCAACATGGCGTGTTATGCTTGCTTTCAATTCAGGTATAATCCATATGATCCTTCATAGACACGGTCTTTCAGAATTCTCCACAATCAGAAGTTACAAGGATTCAAGTTCACAGGAAAAAAAATCAGATATTCACAATACTTTTAGAAATTACCCAATAATCTTCAAAGTGAGCACGAAGCAGTTTCTTCGCCTGTCGTCCAGTATGGGTATTGCACCATTTTGCATGAAGACAGTATAGTCCGTCTCAAAAGTTTAAGCATTTTGAAAATCTAGTTTAAAATTTTTGAAAAAGAAAATATATGAAGCCAATTTACAATAAATACTCTACATTTAATCAAAATAAAATAAAATGAGCAATTTTTGTTGGTTGAAATAAAAATTACATTAATTCTTATTTTATTTACTTTTTTTCTTGAAGTTTAAGCACTTTATGCATTTTTTTACATGCAACGGGATTGGACGGGTATAATGACGTTGTATAACGCCGCATTCTAGTTTTATAAAAGTGGGGAAATCATTTTCACTAATTTTAAAATGTCGAAGGATAATGAATTCACAAAAAGGGAGACTTTAAATGTTTTTAAATTGAAATCGTACAATAAAACTGTTTCTGAAATTGCTAAAAATTTTAATCGATCAAAGCAAGGTATATATCAAGTACTCTCTAGAAATGATAATTTCAACCGGAAAACAAGATGTGGACGATCACGTATGACGACTGTTCAGACGGATCGGAAAATACTGAGACAGGTGTCTAAACAAAATTTGTCATACAGCAAATTAAAAATAATCTCGGTGTACAGATGTCCAAATGCACTGCACATAGACGTATTAAAGAATGTGATTACATAATGCGAAAGAAAATGGCTCGCAAACCCTGTCTCAAACTACACCAGAAACAGGCAAGAATGAACTGGGCTAAGAAGCACATATCCTACAGGACAAGTGGCCTACTGTTTTATTCTGTGGGGAGAAAAATGGAGCTTAGATGGCCCTGATGTGTAGAACACGTATTGGCATGATCTATGAAAGGAACCAATGACATTCTTCAGCAGGCAGCAAGGCGGTAAGTCTGTTATGGCTTGGGGGGGGGGCGGCGTTCGGCTTCAAAGGCCAGACCTCTCTGACTTTTAACAAACGGAAGATAAAATCCCCAAAAATATCAAGAGATGCCGAACCAACATTTACTTCCATTCGGTGACATTTTGGGGAGTTCAGAATGGATCTTTCAACAATATAATGCCTCAATTCCCCTATAACATTCTACAAAACTGTGGCTTTAGCAGAAAAATGTTAAAATTGTTGACAGCTTTAATTGTTGACAGCTTTAAGTCCAGATGTAAACCCATTTGAGAAAGTCTTGGGCATTTTAACCCGTCATTTTTACAGCAATGGGAAGCAGTATAACTCTCTTGAACTGTAAGAGGCAATTGAGAAAGCATGGTACTTTTTGCCACCTGAAACCCTACAAAAACTAATAGCTTCGATGGACGCACGTTTATTTCAACTAATCCGAAATAAAGGAAAAATAATTTGTATGTAACAGTTTTGTTAAAAGGATAAATGTTTTTGCAATTGTGCATAAACTTTTGCGACAGTTTCGTTTGAAGATATTTTAAATTATATTTTTTACAATTATGTAATTTATTTTTTTCTACTTTTGATATCATTTATTTAAATGAAGTTGCAAAATCCACAAATTAAAAAAGGCTATTTATTATAATTTTTTTATTATTCTTTAAAAATCGACATTTTATGCTTGTGCATAAACTTTTGAGACGGACCTTAGTCTGTAAACCTTCTCGTTCTGGTAAGACAAGAATGACTTGTTGCTGAGAAGTTCACAGTAATGGACACTCGTAACGTAGTACCTTTTAGGACCTTTAGGAATGATCTCTTCAGACAAAAAGGTGTCAAGAAGGAATTCAGCAGTAAATACACGCCGTATAGCCACGTAATCAGAATTCACAGTCTGTTTGAAAAAATTGAAAATTGCAGTATCCCATAAGCGACAGTTCTGATTATCCATTAATCTATCAAGGGTGAAATGCGCCTGGTCTGAGCACAAAAGTTTGCGAGGCTGAGCATTGTCAATTACTATTCTCGCTAAAAACTGGCAAGCAAAGTAAATGCGTTGATGCGTGTCTTGTGGTTGCATCTTTTGCACCATGAGGATTTTGTGCAGATACCACTTTAAAATGGATCGTAGAATCTTTCGTACCCTAGTTTACGGGATAAACCATGTTACACCACTCGAGCATTTGTCGAAGAATATCCAAAACAGAACGTTCTGTCAACCGTAGCAATAGCGACTTCTTCCACAGTTCCATTTGAAATCTGTTTTCGACTTTCACAGTGCTACTAAACTTTTGCTGCAGCTCTGATAAAACAGCATGACCAGTATAGCCCAATCTTTCTCCTCTTATGAAAATAATGAATAATTTCCGGAATTGAATAAGAAAAGGCCAGCTGAAGTCACTCAGGGCAAAACTTTGACGTTATTAAGGAAAAAGGTCGACTTGATTCATATGCAAATGGTGACGAGTTTTTCTTGTGGAGAAAATGGGGGGATTTGAAAGCCTAAGGGGACAGCTCTACGAGGTTAACCAAGTCGTAGAGCGCATTGTCCCCCTCCCGAGATATTCCCCGTCAAGCAGGGGATCGCTGGTGTGTCCTCAACCCTAGGCGAGAGAGCACAGGACCGCCAGAAGGCCAGCACGACAACTCTCCAAACGACACCCCCGAATCAAGCAACCAACCACGGGATGTCCTAATATATAGAATGTACAAAACAAAGTGCCCGTGTTGCCGGATTACATATCTCCCTCCCGACAGTGGGCAGTAGGGTGTCATTGAAGTTGGAGCAACATAAATGAGTTAGCTACTGATCATAAACAGTTCGCCACTAAGCAATTTCTGTAAAAGATTTCGTCATCTCAGATTCAGGAGATTTCATATCACTCATAAATGCTGCGAAAAGTTCGTGATGGCAGAGGTGACTGGCTTTCACTTTTGTGAGTGGTCGATGATGCACTTGGATGTTTAATGAGGAGAACCTTGATGCGCTCACTCGCGCGACAAGGGGAGCTGTGGTACTTGTCTGAGCAAACTCACTTTGCGACGAGGGGCAGTGCCACTTGTAGCGATGAACTGATGCTGGAGACCCAGGCAGCTAGTTTGTGAGATTAGATAAATTTGTCAGGAAATAGTGTGTGTTTCTTAGTTTAGGAGAGTGGGACGTGTTAGTATGTCATGCAGTCATACATTAGGGGAGTGGCTGGTTTGAGGATATGCCAGTTATGCGTAAGGGGCAGTGAAAATACCCGTGTGTTGCTGTGCCTAGCTCGCCACATTCGCAGCGAGGAGACTCAGCGCATTTAAGTTTGGGCAGGTGGGATAGAAAGGGGCCAGGCCCGTTAAAAAGCTTCTTGTGTGTGGTTTTATCGTGTAAAAGTGATGCGAAACATTAAGGATTAGGTCATAAGTATGCCTGCCATTGTCTTTGGTGTCCCAATAGTCCTGCTATTCAGTGAAGATCTTGGAGTTCACGACCCTTTTAACGAATGATTGGCGTATTGAAGGGTAGTGATCTACAGCTGGAGTGATTCCAACAGCTGTCAGAAAATGGGAGAGCGGATGCAAATACTTCCTCCAGGTGGTGACGGTAGCGGACCGAGAACATGAAACTGAAATCATCGCTGAAGGCGAAACGAATGTATCCCAGCCAATTAAGTTCTTTTAGCAACACATTTGCAACTAATAACCAAAGGATTTGCCCAAAGCAAGAGCCCTGCGATCAATCCTTCTCAAAATGGTGGGATGAGGTGCCAGCGTCCCCAGTTAATGAGGACGCTTCTTTGTCAAAGATAGGAGCCGATGACCACAGCTATGTTGCCGGAACAGTTTAGTGCTTATAATTATATGAGGATATCGCACCATTCCATTTTTCGAAGGCCTCTTGAATATTTAATGAGACCAGCGAAGCGTAAGTTCCACTGGCTATGCTGTTGGCGCAAGAAGTCATGATAACGTGGAATGCTTTCTCAAAAATCTGCCCTCTCTGAACGCGACCAACGAAATACACGGCCGGTTCATGATTTTTTTTTAGAACGCTGATCAGGCCCCTACCTGCCAGGCTTTTGCCCAGCTTAACGGATTGATACCTGGCAACGGGGTGAGGATTCGCCTTCTCTCCGCTTGGCAAAGATGTGTTTGATTAATCTATAAGCCGACGCGGGAGGTGCTGGGTTCAAACCCCTATCGCGCTCGTCGACCTAACCGTTCGGAGTTTTCCGTGGTTTTCTTCGAACCTTGCCGTAAATACGGGTTAGGATCAATTAGAAAGACCCCCACGGAGGTCACTTCCCCCTAGGGCCCATATCCTTCGTGTAGATAATCGGCCGTCATAAAATCAACCAACCAACTATAGGCCGACGTGGCTTCAGTGTGTCTTGTTGCCTTAATTGCTTTTTCTTAGTTGGCCGGTTGCTAATTGATTTTGGATGAGACAGTTCAGCACTGCGCAGTGTAGCGAAGTCATGCCGGACGGATGTGATCTGCTGGGATATTTACCAATTCCTCGCTGCATCGCTCACCCATACGTCATGCCATCGCTACTCGATCTCGTAATTTAGAAGCTTGATCTGGTGACGAGACCTTCACCTGACTAGGCACCCCCAGAGGTGTAATTCACAGAGAACTTGTAGGACTTTACACCCAGGACGAATTTTACATGCACCGGACGAAACGTCACACGGAGTAGATCATCTTTACAAGGCGATTGGCACAAAACGATGGGCACGACGCTTTGTACCAATCGCCGTGTAAAGATGATCCACTCCATGAGACGTTTTAAACGTCATGAACATTTTCTGCATATATCTTAAAAACGCAGCATGTATTAAATAAATAATAAGACCAAATTTTCTTAAAGAATGCCTGTAAATCCGGTGATTCAAATAACCTCCCAATAAACTATAAAAAAAAAGATGAAGTAAGTTTGCACACTCAACTTTGGAGCTAACATTCTATTAAATATACCGACCATTTATATCTTCTCTATTGCGCATAAATAATACTACTAATTTTATTTAAAATAAAGTTTTTATTTACCCATGTTATTTATAAATTTCTTGATGCTATTACATTTTTGTTTATGAGTTTATATTACTTACAGATGACTGTTCCTTCTCGAGTCCTTTTTATGCTTTCTTGTTTCACTCTAATGCTCATGATACCATTAAGGTTTACTTGTTCACATATGGCAGAAGATTTTTGTGCCGTTTTTGCTATGCTTTCCACAGCGCCTTATTTTCTATTTTTCTGCAGGTAAGGCAGCTATCATTATATCATTATCACTCATATCATTCATTATCACTCATATATCAAAAAGTATATCGGAACTTTAATATTCAATAATTCATTAACTATAACAAATGTAAAGATTAAATAAGTGATATGTTTATGAGATTGCTCATAAATTTTGTACAGAGTAGTTTTTAAAATACTTCAAATTTTCGTCAATAGACGCTGTCTCAATCTTTAAGAATGCTCTCAAAAAACGTGCAAAGCTGGATCAACGATCACCCAATTTATACTCTTCATTCTGTTAACCTGTTGAAAAGCGGGAAAATGTTTGTTTGAGTTTGTTGAGTACACAATTTAATTTTTAAGATTTAGATATTTTTAGCCTTCATTTAATATTACCAAAAATGTTTTTTTTTTTTTTAAATTCACAAAGAAAATTATTCTTTGAAATATTGAGTTCCTTTAAAAATGTCGAAGTTTATAACTACCAAAATAATCGACTGTATGTCAAAGACAGGGAGAAAATATCAACATGCATTCTTAGATTTAATATATATCTGAAAAATAATTGTATGTCATAAACTGTATTTAGAAGATTTTATAGTTTTTTTCAATTGATAATATCTATTTATTTTGTCGTTTCTAGAAAGAGCAAATTGAGTTGTTGATTTTGAAAATGGGACAAGTCCGTTTTATGTTATTACGAGATATTTAATGGTATTTGAATTTGAATGGGTTTAAAAATATTCGTAAGCAGTAATGAACTTATTTTATATTTTCTGGGGTCTTATTGTATGTAAATTTAATATGCAATAAGGGTTATCCGTGTTAGCGGGAAAAAATCACGGTTTTGGTATGCGCCAATGGCTTGCCTCACTTTCAAAAGCAATGATTTGTTGAAAACGTTGATGTTCTTTGAATGGAATATAATTATAACAGCAAAAAAAAAATTAATATTTTATTTTATTTACTTTTTTTATTTTAGTTCAATATTTCATTCTTCTTTAGAAAAGTTACAATAAAACAAAAAATTAATTTAATTTTATAGGAAGAAGTGAAATAAATAAGAAAAAAGTATTCAGTAATAAGTTGTGTGTATATAATTATATTTTGTAATTTATAGTGAGGATATTTAAAGTTTTCATGATGAAATTCTGAATGTGCTTATTAATATTATGCAACATAAAAAATAATTCTATTCAAAGTTGAATTCAAATCAAATTGTTATTCAAAATCAAAGCATTTGAAATATCGTTCACTAAATAAATGACTAGTAACAAATTTATACTGATATTAAAAGATATTTATTGTGAATTGATTAAAAATATAAAATTTATGTTAATTTGAAATAAGATTTAGCTTTAATATTTTGATTACGGCGTCGGGACATATGTCGTCCGAGCAACTATTTTTGATTCTATGCGTACAACTTTTTAAAACATAATATCTGCCATATACTTATACTGGGATATTTTCAAGAAAAATCTACCACAGAGAAAAAAAATTGTAAATTGTGGTGCAATTGAACATAAAAATAGTCGCCAGTCCTTGCCCGTAATCACGGGGTTATTTTACTCTTATTTCGCTGTCATACCGAGTTGAGAAATAAAAATAGTTTGTTATACAAGTTAAAGATGGCAGCACTAGCGAATATCGTTCACAGAAAAGAGAGAAGAAATAAATATTTTAATCTTCAGAAATATATCCAAATTTTTCGGAAAAGTATGCAATTCGCTAAATGTCATTGTTATTGCCAATATATGTAGCATATATATATACTAAAACCTCTCTTTTAGAAACTGCCAAAGAAAAATAATTAATCGTTCGTTCTTATTTTACAATAAGAGGCGCCGCCAGGATCCTCACCTGGGAGGGGTTTTGAATTATTATTTCTTATAAATAAAACAGTTTCGTTGATTTACATGTTCTTAAAATAGTGCTTGGAAAATATGTGAAGTGTAAAAACCGTCGTAATGAAAAGCAAAAACAAACAATGTAAAGTTAGCAGTCAGATGCTATGCTTCATAAAAGGAGTCATTACTTCAATCTTCAGAGAAAAACAGCAGTAGCAGTAACATGCGTATGTTGCTGGTATTTCTTCTCCCTCTTTGCTCTTTTCTTTCATTAAATTTGCGCTGAAATAGTAACTCCTATTACAAAACCTTGAAACAGTTGTATACTAAAAAATTTCGATAGTTTATGCTTTCATTACGTTGGTTTTTACATATCATCTTTCACAATGGGATTTGTATACATCATATCAGATTTCAAATGCACGTGGGGTTAACCCCTAAATTCGCCCCTTCACTGTTCAAGTATTACAATGAGTTTTATGCACCATGGCTGAACATACGTGTAAATTAGGAGCTTCGGGCTAGGGGATAAGGGCTCGTGATTCCAAGAGCCTCACAAATTTGGTTTAATATTAAATTATGCATTCCATTTTTTTGATCAGAGGTCTCACAAAGATGTTTAGTTTAGTGCCTCACTTATCCTAAATCTGCCCCTTATTTTCATTCTGTCTTAAATTAGTTTATGAGTTACCCCATACCTTACATTATTCTATTTCCTTTTTTTTTTTTTTTTTTTTTTTTTTTTCTTTATTATTATTTCTAGATTTTAACAACTCATGGAATTCCATTCCGATACATAAATGGATAATAATAATGAAAAGGACAACGAAGTGCCTCCCTTTTTTTTAAAACTTTGAAAGAAATACTTGATTAGCATATTATTAAAATCCATTCTAATCGTGCAGGTTAAATCTCTAGAATGATTTATTTCAGAATTAAACTGGTGAGTTTAACTTAAATTGTGTTGGCAAAGCCTGTCTGGGTAACTAAGCTGATGTACTGAGATAATATATCACTTTTTTTTTTTTTTTTTTTTTGAGCGCTCTGGAATATTCGAAATGAAACCAGCGAAAATAAATATTTTTTTGTCAATAAAACTATCATTGAATTCCAGTATACAGAATTTCAAAGTAATAAAGTCGTCACGTATTTTAACAGTATTTTGGTATTCATTAATTTTTATATTTAAAATAACACATCACTTTTATGCTCATCGACCTTTCAGATCTTCAAATGTCTGCTCTAGAAATATTAAAACTAGGGCTTCGAATAGTTTTTTGCTCCAGTTTAGTTCAAATAAAATATTTCGTTTCTGTTCATGATTTCATTCCCTTATAAATAATCGTTTTCAGTTTGAAGCCCTGGTTTCAATAAATGGTCAGAAAATGTACATTTAAATCAATACAAAATATCAAGCCAAATTATCAAATTCCTATTTTCTTTTCACCCTTAGGCCCTTCCACAAATTTATAAAAGTCTGGTTTCGGTATGAAATGTTAAACATTTACACTTCCTTCTTAATCTCAATGACAATCCAGCACCCTGTCCTGAAAACAACCCTAGTATTTAAAATTAGAAAGGGGGTAATTTTAAAATTAGTGACTTTGTGGGCACTGGGTCCGTTCTTCGGGAAGGTGCTTCTGTTCATTCCTGTACCTTAGTTAATATATATTTTCATTTTTGGCATTTTATTTAGTTTCAGTATTACACAATTTTTTATTTAACATTTGGTATGACTTATACCAGAAAGTTAAAGAAGTAAAATATATCAATGGCTTGTTTTTTAATTAATTTTTTAAATAATTAAACATAATTTAATTTATTTTAAATAAAAATATTTTTGCGGATCACTTCCAGACCAGAAGAATAATTTCAGAATAATTCCGGAATAGAAAAAAAAAAACAATTCACGCTTCGTTCCGGTTTCAATTCCATCTGAATTAACGGCTTTTCCGTTTCGAAGCTGTGATAAATACTGTCAAAATAATATTCAGCAATGGCCGATAGGTTAAAATTTTTTCGAGGAAATTTATACCTTTATTTAATAATAATAAAAAATAAAAATAAAAAAATAAAAAAAGAAGTGGCCTGAATCATTTAACATTTCTGCACTCGTTGCACTATGTATTTAAATTTATTGAAAATTAATAGAGTCAAAAATAATTAAACAATTCAAATACCTATCAAATAAAGTTCGAATTCTGTAATCAGTATCTATGCCGTCTAGTCAAAATTCTGATTGTTTGAAAAATTTTCATCAAATACTTTGCTAGTTTAAAAAAAAAATTCTTATAAACATATTCTTCATATTTGGCATTGATATTGAGTTATATAACAGGAAATATGAAAATCTGTTTCTTAAAACTTCATAAAATGTGAGATTTGTGTAAAAAAAAAATAATAATAAACAGTAGTTTTATAGTAATCATCGTATACATTTTCTATCTGTTAACAATATAATCAAAAGTATTGTAGACAGTATTATTTTTTTAAAGCGAAGCCTGACCAAAGACACAAAAGATAATTAGATATCAGACAATCCATATATTTAAAGCTGTTTGGTAATTCTGTCAAATCAAATATTCCATCGAAATTCGATCGAATACGCATGCGTCAAAAAATCACCGGCCAATGAGGTGAGGGTCTATGACTGTCTCTACAAACGTGTTTGGGATCGTATCATCTGTTGTTTTTTTCTGTTGTCACGTTGCGTTAAACCTAGGAAGATATTTATCTAGAACTCACTGTGGAGTGTTTAGAAGGTATTTATTTTATTTATTTATTTTATTTATTGTAATTTGTATGAATACTTAGATGTCCATTTCGGATTTACTGTTTAAAAATGAATTTAGGCTCATAAGTTGGCGAAATCCCGATGGAAATTTTTTTTTTAGATCTCTATCATTTTGTTTATATAGTACAGAAAATAATTATTCAAACGTGTAGAACACGTAATACAAAATTGGACCACTTATGGTCTGTTTATTATCGGGAATGAATCTTATGGTGTTCCGATTGATAATGAATTCGATTATGTAAATATAATGTCAAAAGACAGTACGCACGGTAGTAATATTTTTATTATTATGTGTTCGAAAAAAGCAGAATCTGAGCATCAGAATATAAGTTATAAAATAAACAGAAATATATTATCTCTATTCGATTTAAAAGTTTTGTCATTACATAAGTGGGCTATTTTATTTGTAAAGAGTATGTATGCATTATATTGTTTGTATGTATACAAATCTTTATAATGTTTTGATTTGCAAACTCTTAATATTTGAATAATGTTTACATTATATTTGTTTGTATGTATACAAACAATATATGTATACAAAGAAGTATATATACAAACAATGTATAATGTATCATGTAACAATATTAATATTTACATTGTACTGTTTGTATGTATACAAATCTTGAATGTTTTAAATGGGCAAATTTGTAATGTTTTTTCTGTTATTTTTTTTAAATGTCAAAAAAAGATAAATTTTCAAACTTGGTATAAATAACTTAGGTACTTTTCTCTATTATCCCATTGACCACTTTTCATAACAAAACAGAAATATATTATCTCTATTCGATTTAAAAGTTTTGTCATTATATAAGTGGGCTATTTTATTTGTAAAGAGTATGTATGCATTATATTGTTTGTATGTATACAAATCTTTAGAATGTTTTGATTTGCAAACTCTTAATATTTGAATAATGTTTACATTATATTTGTTTGTATGTATACAAACAATATATGTATACAAAGAAGTATATATGCAAACAATGTATATAATGTATCATGTAACAATATTAATATTTACATTGTATTGTTTGTATATATACAAATCTTGAATGTTTTAAATGGGCAAATTTGTAATGTTTTTTTATGTTATTTTTTTTAAATGTCAAAAAAAGATAAATTTTCAAACTTGGTATAAAAAACTTGAGTACTTCTCTATTATCCCATCGACCACTTTTCATAACAAAATACTATCGCCAAACTGTATGATTAAATGCCAAAATTGCAGTCCCATTTACTTGATGTCGAAAACATTATACGTGTTTTTTATGTCATCAAGTGGTTTTTAATTCAACATTTGCGTGTATTTTTCATTATGTTTATTTGATTTATTAGTTATTTCATTAATTAAAATAACAATTGTATCCTTAAATTCTTATATTTTATTTATTTATTTTGATATTCCAATGACAACGTTCTCCCATTTATTTGGCGATAGTTTTTTTTTAATGAAAAGTGGTCGATGAGATAATAGAGAAGTACCAAAACTTAATTACGTATATGAGTATATTCTTTGACAGTATTAATCATTACTCGATATTTTAAAACTGCATCATATTTGTAGAATTATATTAATTTAAACAATGCTTCTATTGAAGTGTGAAGAACCATATACCTCTATGAAGAACCATATATTTACATAATTGTCTTCATTAGCAATCGGAACACCATAAGATTCATCCCCGATAATAAACGGACTATAAGTGGTCCAATTTTGTATTACGTGTTCTACGATATTTTTACATACATTTGAATAATCATTTTCTGTACTATATAAACAAAATGATAGAGATCTAAAAAGACAATTTCCATCGGGATTGATTTCGCGAACGTTAAAAGAGCCTAAATTCATTTTTAAACAGTAAATCCGAAATGGACACCTAAGTATTCATACAAATTATAATAAATGAAATAAATAAATACCTTCTAAACACTCCACAGTGAGTTCTATATAAATACCTTCCTAGGTTTAACGCAAAGTGCAAGAAAAAAACAACAGGAGATGATCCCAAACACGTTTCTAGAGACCGTAATAGACCTTCACCTCATTGGCCGGTCCTACCGGAATATTTTTTTTATGCATGCGTATTGGGTCGAATATTGTTGAAACATTTGACAAAATAAGCAAACTGTTTCCACCTAGGTATTTATACACAATACAACAAATAAAATAAATGCCTTCAAAACCCTTTTGATCATCACATCAGCGTGCAAGACAATTTTTTTACCGGAAACCGTTTGATGAATTTCACAATTTATCGACTATTGATTAACGAATTTCATGATTTTTTCCATGAACATTTGTCGAATTGCACAAAAAAAATTAAGAATATCGTCAAATTGTCTTGGGTAAAAAAATTTTGAATATTGTCAAATGCCATCGAGAAAAAAGTCTCTTTGTCAAATGATTTTGAAGAAAAAATCGGGAAATTCACAAAATGGTTTCGGAAAAAACTTCACCAAATGGTTTCAAAATTCTTTGAGTGACAGCGGGAAAAAAAATTTCATTTTACATTCAATCATCGCAATTGGCGAGTGTGACTAAGTTTAGCCAGTGGTGGCAATAACATCAATCACCAATTTCCAGTATTACTCGCCGATTGGTGAATGTTAATTTTGTCTTATATCACAAACTGTATTTACATATACTACTAGATATAATGATTATGAACCATGATTTTTCTGTTATTGGGCGAGATTCATGTTTTTTCAGCAATTCTTTGACGAAATTAGTGTTTTTTCAGCGATCCTTTGAAGAATTTCGCATTTTTCTCACGATCCTTAACGAAATTCGCATTTTCCAGCAATTCTTTGATAAAATACATTTTATTCCGCAATTTTTAGACGAAATTTAGTAAAAAAGCGTGATCTTTTGGTGAAATTTCCTTTTTTGCGATTCTTTGACAAAATTTGCTTATCTTTCGCGATCCTTTTGCATAATTACGTTTTTTCTGTGGTCTTTTAACAAAAGTCATGTTTTCCCATTATCCTTTGATAAAGTAGTGTTTTTTCCTCAATCATTTGACAAAATCTGTTATTTTCCCCCCGCGAAGATTGGTTAGATGTTTATAGTCTGCAGGTGCCCTAAAAAGTCTGTGACGCCCGTTGCTGCATCGCACACATTCTTCCATGGGGCATCGAACGAAGTAAATTCAACCTAAAGAATCATTGTTTCATTCCTGACATTTCTCGAAAGAAACAACGTTCAACACATTGACTGAATTGTAAAGGGCGAAATGTGTCAATTAGCAGAAAGTGCGCAATTTGTTCGTTCATGGAAAAAATCGTGAAATTCGTTAACCGATAGTCGATAAAATTCGAAATTCGTCAATCGATAGCGGAAGAAGTGCAAAATTCATTAATCTACACAGTGGAAAAATCGCAAAATTCATCAACTGGTTTCGGGACAAAAAATTTTCGAATTTCTTCGAGAAAAAAATTCACAATCTGCCAATTTCGGGGATGAAATTTGCCAAATGGTTTCAAAATTTGTCGCGCGACAGCAGAGAAAAAAAATCTTTTTACATTCAATCATCGCAATTGGTGAGTGTGACTATTATGTTTGACCAATGGTGGCAATAAAGTCCATTGCCAAATTTTCAGTATTACTCGCTGTTTGGCGAGTGCTAATTTTGTCCTATACTTCAAAACCCTTTTGATCATCACATCAGTGTGCAGGCCAATCTGGAGGCACGGCAGTGCCTCCGCCAAGTCGAGAGAGGACAGCCGTAAGCATACTTTTCTGGAAGCAACTCAGGGCACTTTTGACCCCCCCATATCTCCGCGCTGGAGTATCCCAAAAATTTTAAACTTTAATTATAGAGAGTATTTGGCCCACAGGACCAAAATTTAAAATTACAACTTTCTGTCTTTTCTAGTTCAGGCGATATATGAACTCAAACATTCGATTTTTTGTCACTTCTTACTCACTCGTTCACGCGTCATCAAAAAGATTGGGTAGATCCCGTAGCCCCAGAAACTTGACATTTGGAAAAAAGGTAGTGTTTAGGATACAAAGAAAGGAAAAATTATAAAATCCAGAAAATTCGAAAACAAAACATTCGAAAATTCAACAAATTCCATCAAAATTGAAAATTGAAAATAATACGATCTTGTAGTCTTGGAAACTTAAGATTTGGTGTGAAGGTAGTGTTTAACATCCAGAAAAAGAAAACATCAAAAACACCAAAAAAATCGAAAGCAAAATTGAAAAAATCGAAGAAATTGAAAAAAAACGAAAATTTGAAGACAATCCGATTTTGTAGCGCTAGAAAATTCAAATTAGGAATAAAGGTAGTATTTAGGATACAGAAAAAGGAAAATTAAAAAAATCCAGAAAATTCGAAAAAAAAAATAAAAAAATTCGTAAAAAATTGAAAAAATGAAAATAATTTGATACGATAACGCTCGTATTTATAAATTAATTTGGATGAAACTAATTGTGTGTATTAAGCTCACCAATGGCTCGACCGAGTTCGTTGGCCAGCTTGGTCCGCCATCTTGTTTCAGGATGGCGGCCACGGAAAATTTTAAAACTAAAATAAATATACAAAAAAGTTAAAAAATCAAGTTTATTTTTTAATTAGGTGTTAGGACTTGATACAAGGATTCCAGAGCATTTTTTGTTTTACCTCTATCTTAAAAATTGGCTGAGATAGAGCAGTTTGAAATTCTAGGGTGGCTGACATTTTGAAACAAAACAGCACATTACAAAAAACCAACGATAAATTTATGGTCAATAATGGTCAAGCAGGTGCAATCCCGAATGAATACTCCGTGTTCTTATAACTGTAACTTTGACTTCAAAATTTTGATACGTTGCATTTTCTATTTGTTGATATTTTTGAACTATGATTTACGCTAAGTGAAATGTTGTTGTTGAAGAGGGATTTTCCATGTAAATCCGAAACGTCCAATTTTAATATGATTTTAATGTTTTATGAAAGTGTATTGTAATGTCTGTAATTTTAATGATTTTAATATAAATTTATAAGTGAACGCGATTTCTCGCAAATTATTTTCTTTCATTGTTGTAATCATTTTCCCAATCATACGCATAAAACTATGTATTCATATCCATTAGCGCCAAATTCTCGCCAAACTTGGCGACAATTGGCGAAATCTCGCCAAATTTGGCGACAAAAATAAGTCTTCATAAATGAAGCCAACTTGGCTATAGCTCAATAATTTGGCGAATTTCTTATTCAAATTCAGTGTAAACGAATCTTTTGTAAACAGTTTCTGTGCATTTTAACTTGCTGTTTTCGAGTAACATTAGCTAAAATTTTAAAACGAAGATATAGGAAAGCTACCTTTTCCTGCCGGTACAGACCGGAGAACTTTTTTATGAGTTGTCGGATGCAATCTATGTTTTGCATTAAATAAAGTAAAACATTGAGAAACAAATCCCACAGGATGGGGATAGTTTGTTTTAGATCTGGAGGCACGGCAGTGCCTCCGCCAAGTCGAGAGAGGACAGCCGTAAGCATACTTTTCTGGAAGCAACTCAGGGCACATTTGACGCCTCATATCTCCGCGCTGGAGTATCCCAAAAATTTGAAACTTTGTTTTTCTAGAGTATTTGGCACACAGGACCAAAATTTAAAATTAAAACTTTCTATCTTTTCTAGTTCAGACGATATATGAACTCAAATATTCGATTTTTTGTCGCTCACTCAATCACTCGTTCACGCGTCATCAAAAATATTAGGTAGATCCCGTAGCCAGAAACTTGACATTTGGAAAAAAGGTAGTGTCTAGGATACAAAGAAAGGAAAAATTATAAAATCCGGAAAATTCGAAAAAAAAACATTCCAAAATTCAACAAATTCCATCAAAATTGAAAATTGAAAATAATACGATCTTGTAGTCTTAGGAACTTAAGACTCGGTGTGAAGGTAGTGTTTATCATCCAGAAAAAGAAGAACATCAAAAACACCAAAAAATTCGAAAGCAAAATTAAAAAAATCGAAAATCGAAAAAAATCGAAAAATTTCAAATAATCCGATTTTGTTGCGCTAGAAACTTGGAATTCGGAATAAAGGTAGTATTTAGGATGCAAAATAAGGAAAAATTAAAAATTCCGGAAAATTCGAAAAACAAATTCAAAAATTCGAAAAATTCGAAAAAAATTGAAAAAATTAAAATAATTTGACCTTTTAGCCTTAGAAACTTAAAATTCGCAGTAAAGATAGTGTTTAGGATTCAGAATAAGTTAAAATGAAAAACCAAATAAAATTCGAAAATAAAACAAAAAAATCGGAAAAATCGAAAAATAAGGAAAATTTGAAAATAATTCGATTTCATAGCGCTAGAACCTTGAAATTTGGAATAAAGGTAATATTTAAGATACTAAATAAGGAAAAATTAAAAAATATGGATAATTCAAAAATACCCATAAATTAGTGCAGACGATATATGAACTCAAAGTTTCGATTTTTTGTCACTCACACACTCACTGACTCTCGCGTCATCAAAAAGATTGGGTATATCCCACAGCCACAGAAACTGAAAATTTGGAATAAAGCTAGCATTTCGGATACAAAGAAAGGATAAAATATAAAATCCGGAAAATTAAAAAAAAAAAAAAACATTCGAAAATTCAAAAAAATCGAACAAAATTGAAATTTGAAAATAACACGATCTTGTAGTCTTAAAAACTTAAAATTTGGTGTGAAGGTAGTGTTTAGAATTCAGAAAAAGAAAACATCAAAAACACACGAAAAAAAATTGAAAATAAAATCGAAAAATCGAAAAAAATCGAAAATTTTCAAATAATCCAATTTTGTTGCGCTAGAAACTTGGAATTCGGAATAAAGGTAGTATTTAGGATGCAAAATAAGGAAAAATTAAAAATTCCGGAAAATTCGAAAAAAAATTCAAAAATTCGAAAAATTCGAAAAAAATTCAAAAAATTAAAATAATTTGATCTTTTAGCCTTAGAAACTTAAAATTCGCAGTAAAGATAGTGTTTAGGATTCAGAATAAGTTAAAATAAAAAAACAAATAAAATTCGAAAATAAAACAAAAAAATCGAAAAAATCGGAAAAATCGAAAAATAAGGAAAATTTGAAAATAATTCGATTTCATAGCACTAGAAACTTGAAATTTGGAATAAAGGTAATATTTAAGATACTAAATAAGGAAAAATTCAAAAATATGGATAATTCAAAAATACCCATAAATTAGTGCAGACGATATATGAACTCAAAGTTTCGATTTTTTGTCACTCACACACTCACTCACTCTCGCGTCATCAAAAAGATTGGGTATATCCCACAGCTACAGAAACTGAAAATTTGGAATAAAGCTAGCATGTCGGATACAAAGAAAGGAAAAAATATAAAATCCGGAAAATTAAGAAAAAAAAAACATTCGAAAATTCAAAAAAATCGAACAAAATTGAAATTTGAAAATAACACGATCTTGTAGTCTTAAAAACTTAAAATTTGGTGTGAAGGTAGTGTTTAGAATTCAGAAAAAGAAATCATCAAAAACACACAAAAAAAATGAAAATAAAATCGAAAAATCGAAAAAAATCGAAAAATTTTAAATAATCCAATTTTGTTGCGCTAGAAACTTGGAATTCGGAATAAAGGTAGTATTTAGGATGCAAAATAAGGAAAAATTAAAAAATCCAGAAAACTCGAAAAAAAATCAAAAATTCGAAAAATTCGAAAAAATTTGAAAATTTTTTAAATAATTTGATCTTTTGGCCTTAGAAACTTAAAATTCGCGGTAAAGATAGTGTTTGGGATTTAGAATAAGTTAAAATAAAAACGCAATAAAATTCGAAAATAAAATAAAAAAATCGAAAAAGATCGGAAATTTTAAAATAATTCGATTTTGTAGGTCTAGAAACTTAAAATTTGTAATAAAGGATACAAAATAAGAAAAAATTATAAAATCCAGAAAATTATAAAAAAAAAAAAAAATGTGAAAAAATCAAAAATTGAAAATATTTTTATCTTGTAGTCTTAGAAACTTAAAACTTGGTGTAAAGGTAGTATTTACTATTCAATAAAAGGAACAATAAAAAAATTCGAAAACAAAATCGAAAAATTGAAATATGTTTAAGAAATCGAAAATTCGAAAACAATTTGATTTTGTACTGCTAGAAACATTAGTTATAAGATAATTGTCCTATTAGCTAGTACAACGCCCCTAATTGTTTTATGTTATTTCCCCCGGATTATGGTTTTCTTTTCTTTCGTTTACGAATTTCGTTATAGAAAAGTTCCGCTATAGACTGTCTACGATATAGGCGATTTCTTTATAGACAGGTTTGTTTTCTTTCACATGTTGTACTCTATTTACTTCACATATGAAATATGGATTGTTAAATGATGTTAGCCCCACAAAAATTTTCACAGCTCCCCCTACCCTCCCGACATTACTGGCTGGTTATGGCTTGATAGTCCTTTCTAAATAAAATCATGGTGACTCGAAGATTCACTTGATTTATCTCTAAATTGAACCTAAATGATCCTAAGAAGACGGATCAAATAATTACTATATTAGCATGACAATCAGGTAACTTAGAATTAAAATCGAAAAATCAATAAATTCATAAAAAGTCGAAAATTTGAAAATAATTCGATTTTGTAGTCCTAGAAGATTGACATTTGGCAGAAAGGCAGGGTTTTGTACACAAAGTAAGGAAAAATTAAAAAATCCGTAAATAATAAAAAAAAGTCTAAAAAAAAAGCGAAAAAAAAAAAACCATCGAAAAAAGGAATATAGTTTGATTTATTGGAAATTTCCGGAAATTTTAATTTTGGCTTTCTTTTTATACTAAAAAGTTCTTTTATGTTAAATATCAAGTATCTAGGGCTGCGAGTTATATCTGAGATGCATAGCGCCTATCCTGGAAGCAATTGAGAGTACTTTTGACACTCCCCCTCCCATAATTTAGTGCTTGCCTAGGAACCTGAAATCTCTTTTTATCTACAGTACTTTGCAAACGAAACTAAAGCTTCAATTTTTTTATACCTGTAAATAATAGGGATAGAGTGTGGGCTTAGCGAAAATCAGTGGATGATCTCCAAAAAGAACCCAAAATCAAGAAAAGGAGGGTTACTTACAAAAAGAAGTGAAATCTCATCAAAAAGTCACCTGTAAAAAATGCAGCCAAGTCTCGTAACTCATTTACCGTAAAAAGTACTGAGATCGTATAAAGCCAAGTTTAACTATCTTATTAACTCTGAAATTTTCATTCACAAAATCACTCCTAGTCTCTACATCTTTAGTTAATTATTATTTTGTGACTTGGCAATTACGCAGCACAGGGAAGTTATTACATCTTACTATATTATGGGATGGGATGGGATAATTTAACTAAAGCAAATTATATACGCACAGGGAAGTTATTACACCTTAATATGTTATAGTATTATTTGATTAAGACTAACTATATACATCACATTCTTGTGCTAAGTAATTGCCAAGTCACAAAATAATAATTAACTAAAGATGTAGAGACTAGGAGTGATTTGTGAATGAAAATTTCAGAGTTAATAAGATAGTTAAACTTGGCTTTATACGATCTCAGTACTTTTTACGGTAAATGAGTTACGAGACTTGGCTGCATTTTTTACAGGTGACTTTTTGATGAGATTTTTTTTACGGGAGACCATTTGATGAATTTCGTGATTTTTTCCGTTATCGTTTGACCAATTTTACTGCTATCGATTGTTGAATTTTATAATTTATCAACTATTGATTAGCGAATTTCATGATTTTTTCCATGAACGTTTGACGAATTACGCAAAAAAAAATAAGAATATCGTTAAATTGTCTTGGGTAAAAAAAAATTTAATATTGTCAAATGCCTTCGAGAAAAAGGTTGCAAGTTGAAACGGCTGTGACTTCTTTTTCATGTTATGCATCTCCGGTGTCCATCCCCCCCCCCCCCAAGTGGGACACTTTTCTAAATTTTGCACACACCCCTCATGTGATATATCGGTGGAAAAGTCTTTGACCACTTATTCATGTTATGCATCTCCGGGGTCCATCCCGCCCCCCCCTAAGGGGGGCACTTTTCAAAATTTTGTTGACACCCCTCATGTCATACATTGTTGGAAAGGTCTGTGACTGCTTAATCATATTATGCATCTCCGGTGTCCATCTCCTCACTTTGCCCACTTAATCATTTTATGCATCTCCAATGTCCATCTCCCCACTTTGCCCCCCCACCCCCCCAAGGGTACTTCTCTAAATTTTGCACACAACCCTCATGTTATATATCATTGGAAAGGTCTGTGACCACTTAATCATATTATGCATCTCCAATGTCCATCTCCCCACTTTGCCCCCCCACCCCCCTAAGGGATACTTTTCTAAATTTTGTTGACACCCCTCATGTCATATATCATTGGAAAGGTCTGTGACCACTTAATCATATTATGCATCTCCGATGCCCATCTCCCCACTTTCCCCCCCCCCCAAGGGATACTTTTCTAAATTTTGTTGACACCCCTCATGTCATATATTGTTGGAAAGGTCTGTGACTGCTTAATCATATTATGCATCTCCGGTGTCCATCTCCTCACTTTGCCCCCCCCCCCCCCCCAAAGGGTACTTTCTAAATTTTGCACATTACCCTCATGTTATATATCATTGGAAAGGTCTGTGACCACTTAATCATTTTATGCATCTCCAATGTCCATCTCCCCACTTTGCCCTCCCACCCCCCCAAGGGTACTTCTCTAAATTTTGCACACAACCCTCATGTTATATATCATTGGAAAGGTCTGTGACCACTTAATCATATTATGCATCTCCAATGTCCATCTCCCCACTTTGCCCCCCCACCCCCCTAAGGGATACTTTTCTAAATTTTGTTGACACCCCTCATGTCATATATCATTGGAAAGGTCTGTGACCACTTAATCATATTATGCATCTCCGATGCCCATCTCCCCACTTTCCCCCCCCCCACCCCCAAGGGATACTTTTCTAAATTTTGTTGACACCCCTCATGTCATATATTGTTGGAAAGGTCTGTAACTGCTTAATCATATTATGCATCTCTGATGTCCATCTCCCCACTTTGCCCCCCCCCAAAGGGTACTTTCTAAATTTTGCACATTACCCTCATGTTATATATCATTGGAAAGGTCTGTGACCACTTAATCATATTATGCATCTCCAATGTCCATCTCCCCACTTTGCCCCCCCACCCCCCTAAGGGATACTTTTCTAAATTTTGTTGACACCCCTCATGTCATATATCATTGGAAAGGTCTGTGACCACTTAATCATATTATGCATCTCCGATGCCCATCTCCCCACTTTCTCCCCCCCCCCCCGAAGGGGTACTTTCTAAATTTTGCACATTACCCTCATGTTATATATCATTGGAAAGGTCTGTGACCACTTAATCATATTATGCATCTCCGATGTCCATCTCCCCACTTTGCCCCCTTCCCCCCCAAAGGGTACTTTCTAAATTTTGCACACAACCCTCATGTTATATATCATTGGAAAGGTCTGTGACCACTTAATCATATTATGCATCTCCAATGTCCATCTCCCCACTTTGCCCCCCACCCCCCTAAGGGATACTTTTCTAAATTTTGTTGACACCCCTCATGTCATATATCATTGGAAAGGTCTGTGACCACTTAATCATATTATGCATCTCCGATGCCCATCTCCCCACTTCCCCCCCCCCCCCGCCGAAGGGGTACTTTCTAAATTTTGCACATTACCCTCATGTTATATATCATTGGAAAGGTCTGTGACCACTTAATCTTATTATGCATCTCCAATGTCCATCTCCCCACTTTGCCCCCCAACCAAGAGATACTTTTCTAAATTTTGTTGACACTCCTCATGTCATATATTGTTGGAAAGGTCTGTAACTGCTTAATCATATTATGCATCTCCGATGTCCATCTCCCCACTTTGCCCACCCCAAAAGGGTACTTTCTAAATTTTGCGCATTACCCTCATTTAGAGGTCTGCACGGGCCGAAATTTCCAGGCCCGGGCCCGGCCCGACCCATACAAAAAATAATTTGGCCCGGCCCGGCCCGAACAAAAAAAATATTGGCCCTGCCCGGCCCGATTTAAAAGTTAAAAGTTCGGCCCGAGCCCGGCCCGGCCCGGAAAAAAGTTAAAATCTCGGCCCGAGTGAATTTCTACAAAACATAATTTTTACGTCGATTTGGTTAAAAATTTGCCTCGTAGGAGGAGATCTAAACAAAAATTCCTATCTTAGCCTTTTTTTTTTTTTTTATGTTTATAATCTTCATTTTTATAGAGGTACCGCAAGCTGGAATATTTATTTTTTTAATAAATCTCTATTTGTTGTATGTATGTGTTTAAGTTATCATCAATATTGTTAATCCATATTCCATTTATTGAAGTGTTAAAAATCAGAAAAATGCTATACAGTAAAATCTTCTAAGATGGAATTGCATAGGGAAGAAAAAAAATGAGTTATAGACAATTTGCCTTCTTCGCAGGTGTAAATGTATTATATATTCTTTTCTTAAATATTAGTATATTCATTTTTAATGGATCAACACATTTTTCAATTTAAGACAGGATTCCATCATAAGCAGGTTCTTTTTCACACGTTTTACTATATTTTAATTTAGCCATATTTTAATAAGTGTATAAATCTACTACTCTTTAAAAAGAATAAATTTTAATGTTTAATTATAAGATAATGGCGATTTAAAAATGTATGCATGTTTTGAAAAGATTTTTATGCCAGATCTTATTTTACACCAGGACTAAAAATTCTGAGGCGTGAAGACTAGGAAGAATGAAACCAGTCCCGGCTCTGTACGGAAAAAATAATTTAAGGCACGGCCTTATCCTTCAGGAAAAAAGTAAGGCCCGGCCCGGCCCGTAAAGAGTACTTACTATGCCCGGCCCGGCCCGAGCCTTCAGAAAAAAATATGGCCCGGGACCGGCCCGGCCCGAGTGCCGTGAAGAAAAATAGGCCCGAGCCCGGCCCGTGCAGATCTCTACCTCATGTTATATATCATTGGAAAGGTCTGTAACTGCTTTATCATATTATGCATCTCCGATGTCCATCTCCCCACTTTGCCCCCACCAAAGGGTACTTTCTAAATTTTGCACATTACCCTCATGTTATATATCATTAGAAAGGTCTTTGACCACTTAATCATATTATGCATCTCCGATGTCCATCTCCCCACTTTGCCCCCCCCCGTACTTTCTAAATTTTGCACACAACCCTCATGTTATATATCATTGGAAAGGTCTGTGACCACTTAATCATATTATGCATCTCCCATGTCCATCCCCCCACTTTGACCCCCCAAGGGTGTACTTTTCTAAATTTTGCATACACCCCTCATGTGATTTATCGATGGAAAAGTCTGTGACCACTTAATCATATTATGCTCCCCACTATGAAATTTGTCAAGTTAAAGCAACTATAAATTTTACTTTTATGGTATTATCAAGTTGTTTGCCGTCAAATTTTGACGGGTTCCATCTAGTATGATATAAAACCAATTGATTGTCAATTACATCCTGTACAACTTTTGCCCACATAAATTTCATAAACATTTTTCTCCAAAACAAAATACAAGTTATGAAATTGGTTAACAGCAATAATTCTGATTATATAAACAAATTTTATTTCATGAAAACAGAACGAATGTGTATTTTCACCCAAGCAATGCCAGGTTTTTCATATAAAACTGCTTTATTTTTCAAAACTGGGTTGTTTTCAGATTTTCCCTTTACTTTATATCTTTCCTAATTTGTTTTCCATTCTTTGTTTGTTGCCGATTTTTTTCTTATACAGTTGAGATTCCCCATAAAAAAAAAAAAAAAAAAAAAAAAAAAAAAAAAAAAGCCGTTTAAAAGAAAGTTTTCGAATCACCGCAATTATCAGGTAAAATGAAACATTTCCTGTTTGTCAAAAAAGATTTTTGGCTCATTGTGTATTCTAATTTGAATTTTGAAACACAACATCTCTTCCGCATTCATTTTATAGGATTCTGAACCTGCCCTTCAAAGAATAAAGTAATTTAAAGAACTATGAAATCAAAACAATAAATTAATATTAAATTTCTGTCATTTATAAATAACAGTTTTCTGCTAAACAATGTATTAATGATTTATTATAATTTTAAATTGTAATAGTAAGTAGAATGGAATTTAAGGCTATATTTTATAAATGAATGATTAGTAAAAAACTGTTGAATAAAATAAAACATATTGATGGAAATGGATAAGGTATTCGAAGAGCAAAACATGAAAACAGTCAAGCGTTTTCATTATTATCTTCTCAATCACTACTTTCCAGTCCAATTTAGATTTTTTATTTAATTCCCCATAAAAAAGATTCCCCATAAAAAAATAAAAAAAAAAGCCGTTTAAAAGAAAGTTTTCGAATCACCGCAATTATCAGGTAAAATGAAACATTTCCTGTTTGTCAAAAAAGATTTTTGGCTCATTGTGTATTCTAATTTGAATTTTGAAACACAACATCTCTTCCGCATTCATTTTATAGGATTCTGAACCTGCCCTTCAAAGAATAAAGTAATTTAAAGAACTATGAAATCAAAACAATAAATTAATATTAAATTTCTGTCATTTATAAATAACAGTTTTCTGCTAAACAATGTATTAATGATTTATTATAATTTTAAATTGTAATAGTAAGTAGAATGGAATTTAAGGCTATATTTTATAAATGAATGATTAGTAAAAAACTGTTGAATAAAATAAAACATATTGATGGAAATGGATAAGGTATTCGAAGAGCAAAACATGAAAACAGTCAAGCGTTTTCATTATTATCTTCTCAATCACTACTTTCCAGTCCAATTTAGATTTTTTATTTAATTCCCCATAAAAAAGATTCCCCATTAAAAAAAAAAAAAAAAAAAAAAAAAAAAAAAAAAAAAGCCGTTTAAAAGAAAGTTTTTGAATCACCGCAATTATCAGGTAAAATGAAACATTTCCTGTTTGTCAAAAAAGATTTTTGGCTCATTGTGTATTCTAATTTGAATTTTGAAACACAACATCTCTTCCGCATTCATTTTATAGGATTCTGAACCTGCCCTTCAAAGAATAAAGTAATTTAAAGAACTATGAAATCAAAACAATAAATTAATATTAAATTTCTGTCATTTATAAATAACAGTTTTCTGCTAAACAATGTATTAATGATTTATTATAATTTTAAATTGTAATAGTAAGTATAATGGAATTTAAGGCTATATTTTATAAATGAATGATTAGTAAAAAACTGTTGAATAAAATAAAACATATTGATGGAAATGGATAAGGTATTCGAAGAGCAAAACATGAAAACAGTCAAGCGTTTTCATTATTATCTTCTCAATCACTACTTTCCAGTCCAATTTAGATTTTTTATTTAATAATTTTATCTATTCTTTAAAACTTTGTGAAAATAAATAGTAAAAATATAGCTAATTCCAAAAGGTATTAAATTTTCTGTAATGAAATGCAAAGGAAAGAAAGAAAATAAAACTAGAGAAAAAGAAAAAAAGTGAAAAAAATATATATATCAACGTTTGTAAGGTGCTATTAAATATTATTTTCAGGAGTTATGTATACAAATTTTGAAATGTTAAATTCCCTAATCTTGGAAAATAAGGCATATTAACTTAACGAGAATGTTTTATGTTTTGTAAGAATTTAAAATTGAAATCTCTAACTTTTGTTTTTAAAAGGCGAAAGAATTCTGTTTAGCAAATATTAAAATAAGAACCCATACAAATATTTATTCTGTTTTGTCTAGTCTATCTATTTTTATTTATTTATGAAGATTCCGCTAAAAGAACGTCTTATGTATCCCAAACAAAAGCTTTCATAACTATTTCTTTGTCAAAGAGAACGTCTTAAATTTCGAATATTACTGGAATCCAAGCCTTAAGAGGAAACTCCCAAACAGCTTGTGAAACTTTTACATTTTCTTCCCAGGTGTTTTCAGAATCTCTTGACCTCTAAATAAGTAGGAAGAAAAAAAATGTCAACTAATCGATATTTATATGAAATCTCGTTAAAATCAGCTTTCGCGGTTTAAGCTCTATTGAAATGACCTAATTAAAAATAATTTATGGAATATTTTTACAAGGAACTTTAAACCATATTTTTAGAAATGTACATTGCACTAATTAATTACATTTAAATGCTAATTACCTACTAATGATATATGTTGGAATTTTATTCATATATTTTTTTTCTTTTTAGGATGTGTATATGTATATATATTTTTAAATTATGCATTCAACACTACTAATTATTTGGAAAGAAATTCCTTTTCACTTAGTTTACTTATATCGCAATTCAATGTATCAACCATATCATATAGTCCAAAGTAGTTACTCAAAAAATTAGAACAATTTAGTTTATTTAAAATAGCATATCCTATTTCCAATTAAACTACTTAAATATATTAGTCCAGCTCTGTTTTTTTCACCCTTTGGTAAGACATCGTCAAAATACCGATAAAGTTTGAAATTAAACAGTGAAAATAAATTTTTCATATGCAGTATCACTATATGCATTATCATCTTCTGGATTGCAACTTACTTTTATGGCATTGAAACAAACAACAATTAAAAACTGCCACACCATTTCTGTTGGCTTTAATTATAAATCCCAGAATATTAAAAATTTACGCTGAGAAGTAATTTTATATTAAATTAATATGTAAAAGCTGTAGTCATTATTCCGAATCAAATCATTCTATACCGGATGAATCAAAATTGAGTTTATGGCAATTATCTCTTAAACTGCTAATGATAGAAATTTGAGTACCTAAACTGCGGACCACGATAATCCTACCCCTCCCCCCCCCCTTTTCCGTCCCAAAATGATCAGCCCCATATCGGAATTCCGGACCAAATGATTGTTCAGAAATTAGAAATAGCATCCTCCTTTTGAACTAAGGGTTTTTCTACAAACATAAAATACTTGCCATTTCTTACTTTCATGGATGATTTAAATTACATGTATAGTGTATGCCATGTCCATTGAATTATTGTGGTCCGGAATTTAGGTACTCAAGTTTTACGTATGCTAGATTACAAAATATATACGCAAAATTAAATATATACACAAATATACACACACAAAATGTAAGTAATATTTTTTTCTTTTTCAAAAATCACACAATTTTAATTATATATATATATATATATATAAAAACTTATTGCAAAAATTAACCATTGAAACAGAAATAACTGACCAAATGCAATGAAATTATTATCCCAAATAGCTATGTCAAATTACACATTATAAAACATAGTCCTAACAAATGAAGTATTTATTCAAAAAGTGAAACATAAGTAAAAAAAAAAAAACACAAATGCAAGCTTATAATGTAATTTACTTTTTCAAGGGCTGGGAAACCACATTATAAGCAAAGAATGATTGTTTTCTGTAACTGTCACAAGCTTAAAGCCAAAATTTTGTGACAATTCCAAGCCCTAACAATCATTGGAAAAAAATTAGGAAAAAAAAAAAAAAAAAAAAAAAAAAAGGATACCTTTGAAAATAGAACACTACAAATCAAACGGAAGAAAATAAATCCATTTATAAACAAATAAATACAAAGGAAGACAAAGAAAATCTATACATTACAACATAAATTTGTCCAGAATCCGAAGCCAAAAATGTATTGTGCTAAGCACATGGTAAAGTGAATAAGTGAATTCAAACGTACAAGTTAAAATTACAGTTAATTTTCTAAAAGTAGCAGTTATTAATTTAACCATTGTGATTTTAACTATTTCTAATTTAAAATATAAAAATACAAATAAATAATATAAAAACTATAAATTCATTTACTAAAAATATTTTTTAACTTAAATAATTTTAATATATATATTATATTATATATATACAGGGTGATTATAAAGAAACTTTGCCAACATCTGCACTTCTAGCGCCCGTTCTATTTAACCGATCAAGATGAAATTTTAAATATAGTTGTTTGAAGGTATGCGCTCGAGATTCTGTGAATGGCAATACAGTGGTGCTCACGGTTACGGTTATAGTTACAGAAACTCGAAAATTTCGAATGGCAACGCCTACTTTTTCCTGTCTCAAAATGTTCAGCGCATGCGAAAACCCTAAATAGCGTTGAAACGGTACCGATATGTCCAAAAACAAACGTGTTATGCATACACAAAGAAGAGTTCTGAAAACCGGCCAACAAAACACGATCTGTGCGCACGCAGTAACTTTGCATATGACACAGGCAAGATACCAATCACAGAACGCCGTTCGCCAGATATTCAGCGGAGGAAGCCTATAAAATACCAAGCGGGTATGCGAAGTCGTCATTCATGAACTCGCACATGCCGACGATATGACTCTTCCTGGGAAAGTTCGCGGTGAATTGATCAAACTCTATTATCTAAATGGGATGAACGCTGCGGAAGCCTTGCGTGTGTATCGCCGCAATCATCGACAACGACGTGGGCCATGTACTCTGCAAGCTGTGCGTGATTTAGTGCGCAAATTCGAAGATACAGGCTGCACCTGTGACAAACCGCGCTCCGGACGGCCAACAGTTTCTGAGGACGTTGTCATGGAAGTGCATCATACAGTGACTACAGGGCACACAGAAACTGCAAGAGGATTATCGCGCTTGTTGGATATTCCGAACACAACGGTCCGCAAGCTCTTGCGCTCAGTACTTCACATGGTTCCCTATCGATTTCAGCGCGTCCAGATGTTGCAGCCGGGTGACCCACAACAACGTCTGGACTTCGCAAATGAATTTTTATTACGATATGATGCTGATAACGACTGGCCACTTCGCATACTATGGACGGACGAGGCGCATTTCACCTTACATGGCAACATTAACACAAAGAATTGTGTGCACTGGGGAGAGACGAATCCTCACGCTGTGGCACCAGTACCATTATTTGACGCCAAAGTGACTGTGTGGTGCGGCATTACAGCTACATTTGTTCTCGGCCCGTTCTTCTTTGAGGAAACGACCCCAGCGGGTCCTGCAACATGTTCTGTAACAGGCTCTCGGTATGCAGCCATGCTGAAAAATTCTGTACTACCGGAGTTGCGTCGGCGGAATGCACTCAATGACGTTGTTTGGATGCAAGATGGTGCACCTCCACATATAGCGAGGTCAGTTAAAAGGCTCCTAGATCAGCATTTTGGTGATCGCATCATCTCACGCCATTATCCTATTCCGTGGCCTGCGCGATCCCCAGATCTGACGCCTATGGATTTCTGGTTTTGGGGATATCTCAAATCCAGAGTTTACCTGTGCAATCCGCAAACATTGTCGGGCTTGCAGGATTCTATACGGCGTGAGATTAGAAACATTCCTCGCGTCATGTTGCGTTCAGCGGTATTGTCCGTCGTCTCCCGCATGCAATGCGTAATTGCTTGTGATGGCACCCATGTGGAAAATGTTTGATGCCAATAAAGGTTTTCTTTTGTCTGATATGTGTTCTCATCATTCAGCAGTTTCTTGTCTCTGTCGAATGCATTATTGCTCGGTGCGCCTTAAAGAACGGTTTGTATGTCTATAACACGTCGGTTTTTGGACATATCGGTACCGTTTCAACGCTATTTAGGGTTTTCGCATGCGCTGAACATTTTGAGACAGGAAAAAGTAGGCGTTGCCATTCGAAATTTTCGAGTTTCTGTAACTATAACCGTAACCGTGAGCACCACTGTATTGCCATTCACAGAATCTCGAGCGCATACCTTCAAACAACTATATTTAAAATTTCATCTTGATCGGTTAAATAGAACGGGCGCTAGAAGTGCAGATGTTGGCAAAGTTTCTTTATAATCACCCTGTATATATATATATAACCATTAAATAAACATTACAACTACCAACAAAAACTGTGAAATTATGAATAAAATTAAAATAACTAATTGACAACAAAACAGATCCCCCAACAAACTGAACATAGATACCAAAAACATAGTATATACACTATATTGCCAAAGGTGATTGGTCACTTTCGATTTTAATCGTTTTGTTAACTATCTAGAAAAATACATGAGGAATTAACCTGAAACTGCAGGTGTGTAAACAGTATAGTATAGGTTATATATTTCTGTGAAGATTTTTTCACGAAACCCCATAGGGGACTGTCAACAAATTGAAAAAGAACGAATATCTTTTGGATAACCCTGTACAAACTAATGTAGCAAAGGCGTTCAAACTGGAGATTATTAATAAGTGGCTTATTGTAATATACTATGTTCATTTTTATGAGGCTAGCATGTATACTCGTAGAGAAATTAAGGTTTTTATAAAAACAGTCCCAAATTTCGCATAGTTTTTTGCTCATAATTTGCAGAGTTCTTAATATAAAAAAAAGTTCTTTTCAGAACATATGACAAACAACATTTTACATAATACTCTGTAATCAGAATTAAAAAATAATAAAAATTGGATAAAAAATGAGCAGGTTTACTAAAAAATGTTTCACTGCGCATGCGCGAATGCAATCAAAATATAATATGCATAATGTATTAGCTAAGTATATAGAGCAACTTTTGTGAAAGTCTCAAAATCATAGCTTGAAAATTCTGAAAATTATCATCGATAGAATAAGCTCGAAATCCGTTGTTCCCAAAAGGAAGCAAAAATATGAGGGGTTGTATCCAAATATAGTAGTACGTGAAATATTGTGTACGCTATCTTGGCACTAATCAACAAGTATTTGATGCACAATATTATTTGTATGTACAATATTATTTGTCATATTTTCTGAAAATAACTTTTTTTTATGTTAAGAACTCTGCAAATTATAAGCAAAAAACTAGTTGAAATTTGGGACTGTTTTTATAAAAACCTTAATTTTTCTACGAGTATACATGCTATCCTCATTGAAATGAACATAGTATATTACAATAAGCCACTTATTAATAATCTCGAGTTTGAACGCCTTTGCTACATTAGTTTTTACAGGGTTATCCAAAAGATATTCGTTCTTTTTCAATTTGTTGACAGTCCCCTATGGGGTTTCGTGAAAAAATCTTCGCGGAAATATATAACCTATACTATACAGTTTACACACTTGCAGTTTCAGGTTAATTCCTCATGTATTTTTCTAGATAGTTAACAAATCGTCTAAAATCGCAAGTGACCAATCACCTTTGGCAATATAGTGTGTATTTATATATAAATATATATATATCTTATATATATATATATATATATATTTATATATATATATAATAAAGTAAAAAAAACGAAAACTTAGGTAATAACTCAAGAGGTAACACTTTTCTGTGTTAATTAACTGCATCGATTATGTAGCTGATTGCCATAATACTTAATTTAAGTATACAATACAAATGCAAGAATTCTTTTATAAGTAAGATTCTTTCTCGATATGAAAGAATTGTAATTTAAACTAGCTCATTATATACTATGTAAGATTTATGTGACACATGTAATGTACATTATACTGAAAAAATTAGTCCTACACTAGAAATAGGGATGACAACGAAATATCCAAATTATCAATATGTCGCTCTTAAAATTTTCTATTTATGACATCGCTGTTAGACTCTGAATATAAATCGATATATCGGCTTTTTACGTCCGATATATCGATACTTCTAAGAAATCAATATTTTACATGTGATAGTCAACTTTAAGCATTTTTCAAATACATTTCTCAACAAAACTAAATAGATTTTATTTTTTCAAAACAAATTTAACATTTTTTTAGCTCACAGGCTATCAAAGCCTGAGAGCTTATGTGCCCGCCGGTTCTGTATGTACGTACGTACGTATGTATGTATGTACGTAACGCGATAACTCATGATAGAACTAACCGTTTTACTTTAAATTTTGTTTATTGATTCCTTGTGATAAGGCGCTTCCCTGATTAGTTTTGGAGGTTCATTGGTTAAGCATAAAGGGGGTAAACGGGGGGCTGACCCCCCATAATTTAGATAAATGTGTTTTTCATGCAGAATTATCCCATTTTCTTCCAACTTTGTATATAGGTTCATTTTGATAATGCGCTTCTGTGAATAGTTTTGGGGGTTCATTGGTTAAGTATAAAAGGGGAAAGGGGGGATACCCCCCCCCCCTAATTTAGATAAATGAATTTTTCATGCAGAATTATCCGATTTTCTTCAAATTTTGTATATAGGTTCATTGTGATGATGCGCTTCTCTGAATAGTTTTGGGGGTTTATTGGTTAAGTATAAAGGGAGAAAGGGGGGGCTAATCCCCCCTTAATTTAGATAAATGGGTTTTTCATGCAGAATTATCCCATTTTCTTCAAATTTTGTATATAGGTTCATTTTGATAATGCGCTTCTGTCAATAGTTTTAGGGGTTCATTGGTTAAGTATAAAGGGGGAAAGGGGGGATAATCCTCCCCCTAATTTAGATAAATGAGTTTTTCATGCAGAATTACCCGACTTTCTTCAAATTTTGTATATAGGTTCATTGTGATAATGCGCTTCTCTGAATAGTTTTGGGGGTTCATTGGTTAAGTATAAAGGGGGAAAGGGGGGGCTAATCCCCCCTTAATTTAGATAAATGGGTTTTTCATGCAGAATTATCCGATTTTCTTCAAATTTTGTATATATATTCATTGTAATTAGAGACTTCCCTGATTAGTTTAGGGGTTCATTAGTTAACTATGAGGGGGGTAACGGTGGGATGACACCCTCCCTTAATATACTGTTGATTTCTTTATTTTTCGAGGGGCATATTTCAAATTCTTTGAAATAAGAGTATAATATACAATTAGTGTGAATAGCCTGTGAGCTCAATGCCCTCAGTTTAACTGGGCAGTTTTCCTTTTTATTTTATTATTGACTTAATCTTTTATTATGGTTAAGAATTTTGCGTAATGTGAAATTATCCTTCACTCAGTCGAAACAGAATCCTATCATAATTTAAATGATATACTAATTTATATGATATACTTTACATGATTGACCATCATTAGTGAAATCATATAACTAGGGGAAAAGACCTAGTCCATCATATTGTCTCAAATGACTTTCTGTTCGCCAAGGTGTCAAGAATACTTAGGCGTGCTTTGTGTTTTTCTTTTATCTCTTTTTTTTATGAACCTTATCCGATAGATGGCTTGTTGTGTTTTTAAGGAATGTGTTAACATGTTAGTTTTGTTTGTATAATGAATTTTTCTGTTACTATTGAATAAGTAAATTTATCTGGCTCCAAAAAGTGATGTTTAGAAATAAAATAAAATTGATGTAAAAGAGCATTTTAAACCGAAAAATAGCAATATTTAAAAACGTAATACGTTATCACAAGAAACTATTCAGCCCTCAACATCAAAAGGAAAATACGTTTCATAATTTTATACGGTTGTGTCTCGAATCACTTCTGCAAATATGGATTCTGAGACACTTTTGTATTTACCAATACCTGTAGCGAGAAATCACAAAATAATCTGGGAATAAATGATCCAGAGAATCCTTTGGAAATCAGGGAAGACCTAAAACATATTTACCCAAATTTTCATGTTTTATCAAAACAATACTTAGGTGTTGTGGTGACTTTTGTCTCTGTCGAGAGTCTGTTCTCTAATGTTGAAAATACAATTACAGAAAAAGAGAAATCGTCTGAGTAACAACTATTATCAATGTTACTGTTTTTAAATGGATTGCCTCAATAATACTGGGAATAATTTCATTTACTTTATCAACGTTAGTGTTCAGTGTATGTGGTCAAAATCTTAGAATCCATTAAAAAATAAACAGAACATAAACAGAAATAAATTATTCAGTGTATTAAACCATTAAGTAACAATGAAAATATTCCAATATATCGAAAAATGGACATATCGTTATTTTCTATCTGATATTTTTTTCAGATATCGATGTCTTTAAGTCAATATATCGATATTTTGAAATTTCTTGCAATCACTAACTACAAGACATTAGTATAACCCCGATCTCGCCTTTCTTCACATTTTCTTTATTTTATGGTTGACCCCTCGAGTTTTATGGTTTAAATAGGGGAAATTTTCGATTCCCTTAAAAGACCATATCGAAATTCCTGCCTGGCAATTGGTCCGAAATTTCAATATGAGTTTGAGAAATTCCCCTCAAATGGTCCATAACTTCTATACACCCATAGAAACATACTTAAAAAAAAGTATTCAAATCAAGTACAGCTTTTAGATATGGCATTTGTTTTACAAGAGGTTGTCTATGTATTAAAATTCGGAAATTATTTTTCATATACGATCCTCTTCTCATGTAACTTATGTTTAGAAAAATGTTGACCTGGGTTTTCATTTACAAAAATCCCATTCTTTCACAACAAAAACTTCCCGAGTTATGGTACTTTGAATTTTATGAATTTTCAGTGTTTTCTGGAACAAAAAACCGAAAGACACATTTTTAGTGTCGTAAAACATTAAAAATTAGTAAATTCAAAATGAAATAACTCAGTAAATTTTGTTGTAAAATAATGAGAATTTATTATTGTCCTCCTTAGACGATAAAGCAACATTTTTCGAAGTTATAGGAGCAGGAAGTCGTATAAAAAATTTAGTTTTGTATTTTAATACATATACAGCTCCTTATAATCAAGCAGGGCGGTCGCTCTGCCAAGCCAAGCTTAAAAAAAAAAAAAAACGCCACACAAACAACGCCAAGAACTGGAATAAAGACCGCTAATGCTTATATACAGAAAGCAACTTCGCAATGTTAAATCGACAAAACATGCCAGATTAAAATATCAGATATCAAACAAACCAAGCGTCGTAGAAAAAAAAACGAAAACTAGAAGAATCTAAGGAAGAATTTCTTCAATTTAAGACCAAACTCATCTTCATAAGTGATTTATAAACAGAGATATAGCTTTTTTTAAAAAACGCCGAGTTACTTAAAATGATCACTATTTTCTTCGTCAACCTTTTTTTTTTCAAACAAGCTACAGGCCTTAATATTGGGCAGAATAAAAAAAGGATTGCATTTTTGGACAAGTAATTACGTAATCTATGTGCTTTTATAAAATTCAGTGTAAAAAAAAATATTTTCTATCCTTAATTAGCAAAAAACTGTTAATTAACTTGGCGATTAAAAAATTATGCCAAAACAGAGATAAAACCCGCCAACGACCATGTACCATCTGTATTAAAATAGCACAAATCAGTTACAGGTTATAATATAACCACATCAAATTTCATCTGCAAGTCAGCCATTTTCTTCTGAAGATATTTTTTTTTTAAAATAAAACTTCACAATTATAAGAACACATATTTTTTCAAATAATTAAATATGACTGCAAACTGTGGCAGATGATTGTTTCTAACATGAATAAGTATGAGAAATTGCCGGTTACGGACATGGATCTGGGTAGCTCAGTCGCAGAGCGTCGGCATGGTACGCATAAGGTCCCAGGTTCGAGTCCAGGCCCAGGTCACTTTTTCACTCATGTTTGTTTAGTGTATTTAATTGTCTGATAAAATGCGTGTTCTTTTAAATATTGTAAAATAAAGTAATCAGACGTAGTGTTTATGCTTTAAAAATATTTTAAATATATAATTTACGTTTTTAGAAAGATCTTTAAAAATAAATTAGTTTTTGAGGGAAGATGTACCTTCTAAAATGTATACATTAAGAGTTATCGCCATTTAAAATTTCTTTCCAAACTTAAACAAAAATTTTGAAATGAATTAAATGTGATTCATTTATTTCTAAAAATAAAAAAAAACGGTAAAGGACAGGCATTTCGTTCGCAGGAATACCTTTCACGTCATCTACTATATATACGAGGCTAGCGAAAAAGAAATGCTACCGCTGTGCTTTACGCGTATCTTTTTTTACAGACCGCGGGAATCACGTGAGGCTCGAATCCACCAATGCAGGTGTACGAAAAGAGCATCACGTCACTCTAGCGGTCTGTAAAAAAAGATAAGTGGAACGCACCGCGGTAGCCTGTCTTTTTCGTTAGCCTCGCTATATATATAAAACACAAACGGAAATTTCGTTCCGTTCCTTTATAACTCGAGATCTGCTGAATGGAATTTGATGGAACTTGCACTGTTCGAGAGATAATTTTTCAGGGAAGGTTTTAGTATGTAACACAACGTTCTACGTATAATAGCTATCGAATTATGATAGAAAGTTCTGTTATTTTGGCCGAAAAGGTTACCATTGCTAATTTTTTGGCGATCATTACTGTTGCAGAAAGAAATGAAAAGGCTATACATCTCGAAAAATAAAAGAAAAACTTACTAATTTTATTTAAAAAAAAAAAAAAAAAAAGAAGAAAGAAAGAAAGAAAAAAAAAGAGTTTTGATGAGAGAATATTATAAAACGAAAATATTTAATTTAAACATGATTAGAAATGTTCATAATGCTTAAAAAATTATTCAAGGGGCAAGATTTCTATTGAAACAAATTTGGCGATTTTGATTTTACTTTTGACCTCAAACAATTTGATTTTAAGCCAAAAAGTGTCTTTTTTTGTTGCAGAAAGGATTGAAATGGCTATACATCTGGAAAAATAAAAGAAAAAACTGTTACTAATTTTATTTTTTTTAAAAAGAAAAAGAAGAAAAACAGTTTTGATGAGAGATTTTAGGCCAAAAGGTGTTTTTTTTTTCAAGTGTACGACTGCATTTTCGCAGTATTTTTTTTTTTGGTACTTTTTGGTTAGCCGGGCGCCAGTGATACACATATATACACATATATCTACACAAGTACATGTATATACATACATATATATATATATATATATATATATGTGTGTGTGTGTGTGTGTGTGTGTGTGTGTGTGTGTGTTCATATATCACTGGTGCCCGGCTAACCGAAAAGTACCTTTGTTTATTCAAATGCAAACTATATTAATGGCAATATACTTCTATTTACTTCTACATATATGAAATTTCGTTCCGGCATACATCTGGAAAAATAAAAGAAAAAACTGTTACTAATTTTATTTTTTTTAAAAAGAAAAAGAAGAAAAACAGTTTTGATGAGAGATTTTAGGCCAAAAGGTGTTTTTTTTTTCAAGTGTACGACTGCATTTTCGCAGTTTTTTTTTTTTTTGGTACTTTTTGGTTAGCCGGGCGCCAGTGATACACATATATACACATATATCTACACAAGTACATGTATATACATACATATATATATATATATATATATATATGTGTGTGTGTGTGTGTGTGTGTGTGTGTGTGTGTGTGTGTGTGTGTGTTCATATATCACTGGTGCCCGGCTAACCGAAAAGTACCTTTGTTTATTCAAATGCAAACTATATTAATGGCAATATACTTCTATTTACTTCTACATATATGAAATTTCGTTCCGGCTGCTTATAACTCGAGTTCTGCTGAATGCATTTTCGTAGAACTTAAACTAAGATAATTTTTAAGGGAAGGTTTTAATGTATAACATATCGTTCTATGTAGCTTAGTTATATAATTATTCTGGGAAGTTCTATAATCAGATCAATCCGATTATGAAAGATTAGCCTTTTTAAAAGATTTTGCCGAATGTATTTCGATGGAACCTATACTGTTAAATAATTTTCTACGGAACGTTTTATTATATAACGTTGCTTAGTTCTAGTATTATAGGGGGAAATTCGAAAATCGGGTGACCATTTTTATTATCAAATATTAGCCTTTTCAATATTTGATTCCGATTATGAAAGATTAGCCTTCTAAAAAAGTTCTACTGAACGGATTTTGATGAGAATTGTATTGTTAGTTAGATGCTATTTCAGAAATGGTGTTAATGTACTATATATTGTCCTACGTTGCTTAGTCCAACAGTTATGTGTGAAGGTTATATAGTCAAGTGAACCCGATTCCGAAATATTAGCCTTTTTGATAGTTTTTACTGGGCGTATTTTTTGCGACTTGCATTGTTAAGTAGATAATTTGTAAGGATTGTTTTAGTATATTTTATATCGTTTTGTTGTTTTAGAATTATGTGGAAAAGTTCAATAATCAGATTATCAAAGATTAGCCTTTATAAAAACTTCTTCTGAATGGATTTTGTTAGTTAATTTGTTTGCATTGTTATTTCAATAATTTTTAGTGATGGTTTTAGTATATTGCATATAGTTTTATCATTCTTTAGCAAACCCTAACTGTAAATGACCAAATAAAAGAGTTGGTCCTTAACAGCTAAAATTTTGACTGCACATTAGAAAATATAATAGCGCAATCGCGTCATTTTTCAGTAATGTGGAAGGATATTCCACGTAAATATACAGATTGCTTTCAAATACAAGGTCAAATTAAACGATATATTTCGTTTGATTCAGGGTTCATTTGTAGAAACCGACCAGCGCAGCGGGCGCAGCGGACGTAGCTTGCTAGTTTTCCTATAAATCAATGAAATCCAGTTGTTAAATTATTTTTGTTTTAGAAGTGAAGTTTCCATTTAAATTTATTGTAACAGTACAATGTTTAATTGAATAAAATAAGGTAAATCTAAGAAATTGCTAAGAAATTCCAAACATGCACAGGGCAACGCAAAAAAAATAAAATAATAATAAACAAAAAATAAAAAATAGATAAATAAATAAATAAATAAATAAAAATCAGCTTTCAGAAATTCTAAAAATTGTTCCGCTATTCATATTATGTATCTTCGGGGTCCATCCTCCCACTTTCAGCCCTCCCACCCAAAGGGGGCACTTTTCTAAATTTTGCCGACACCTCTCATGTGATATATCGTTGGAAAAGTCTGTGAACGCTTAATCATAATATGCAGGAGGGGGGAGGGGTATTTTCTAAATTTTGCACATACCCCTTATGTGATACATCGTTGGAAAGGTCTGTGACCGCTTCATCCTATTATGCATCTCCGGTGTTCATCCCCCCTTTTGCCCCCCAAGCGCGATTAGCTTTCACCACCAGGGGACGCTTTCCTATATCTGTTCCTACGAGTCGGATCACGACGGGGTATGGCTCATTCGACTCGACATCAATAGAGCTTTCCGATTTTAGTTCGTTTTTTCACCACCAGGGGGCACTTTTCTATCTCTGGTTCTATGGGCTAGATCACGACGGGGTACAGTTCATTCGACTCTATATCTATAGCCTTAACGATTTCAGTGCCCGAGGTTCATACAGAACAGATTGCGCTACCTGGTGGTGGAAGATGGAACTTGAGCGTGCGCAGCACGACTGCTATACGGTGCCGAAGGCAGCGGGGACCCGTGTCGGAAGTTAGTTTGGTTAGAGGTTTATACTATTCGATGTGCAAATTAAGGGATTATCCGGTGCCGAAGGCAGCGGAGGACCAGGTCGGAGGTTCGTTCGGTTCGAGGTTTATCTTATTCGAGGTTTTACAAGATTCGAGGCCCCGATATAAATTAGGGGTCCGCTAGCGGGCGAAGCCAGCTAGTGCTAATAATAAAAGAGCGTGATATCACGTTTGATTTCAAATGCAGCGCTGGCACGCTATGTACTTATTGCATTTTTATTCATTTCATCGATAAGTCAGTGATATTTTTTAACGGGTGATAACAAGTATTATAACAAGCCACATTTAGTATGTTGTTATTAGTTTAATTTAAAAATCTACTGGTATTTCTAGTTAACCTTTTAAACAACGACTGAAAATAAAATGTAATTTTAAATTATTTCTCATGTTTAGATTATTTAAATTATGTTTATTCTGTTTAAAAAAAAAGAAATGATATCTACAAAAACAACTTTTCAAAAGTAAAAAAAAAGCCAAGCGTAAAAAAAAAAAAAAAAAAAAAAAAAAAAAAAAAAGTTGTGGCTAAAAAATGGTGTGATATCAAATTTCCAAGCTATTATATTACTTTTTTAACTTTTTTCCATTAAATAAGTTATCATATATATAAGTCGAGTGCCTACGTATATGTTAATAGAAATCGTTTTCTCCTGTACTAAATACATCCTAACGAGTTTCTGAAAATTCAATTTTTTTCAAATTATGCATGATGGGCTTGGCGGCCATCTTTTCATATTTCTAAGCACCCAAATTTCTAAAGTAAAAGCGTAATATGTTTGCAATGTAATATGTTTATAAAAATTTCGAACTTCAGATTCTAACTACGGACAGATAAATTAGATAAGACTGATATTTTAAGAAATTGATTTTTACTAGTTTGAAATTATTAATTACTGTAAAAAATAAATCATAAGATGAATCTTTAAGATAAGTCATCATTATCTTAAGACACAATTTTCAGATCATACAAATCTATAAATGAAACGCTTAAAATATTTGCTTAAATAACAATTTTGAACTTCGGATTTTAACTACGGATTTGGATACTTAGAATTTTGTGAATAATATGCAAAGATGGCCGCCAAGCCCATCATGCATAATTTGAAAAAAATTGAATTTTCAGAAACTCGTTAGGATGTATTTAGTACAGGAGAAAACGATTTCTATTAACATATACGTAGGCACTCGACTTATATATATGATAACTTATTTAATGGAAAAAAGTTAAAAAAGTAATATAATAGCTTGGAAATTTGATATCACACCATTTTTTAGCCACAACTTTTTTTTTTTTTTTTTTTACGCTTGGCTTTTTTTTTACTTTTGAAAAGTTGTTTTTGTAGATACAAATGTACTGGACATGAATAGAGATAATCGTAATAACATCTATTTTAAATCACCTTGTATATTTAAAAATAAAAAAGGTTTATTTAATTAAGGACAGTTGAGAGCTTCATTATGGCTCCAATAAGCAACTAGTAATAAAGTATTAGATTTTACAATACTTTCCCCTATATAAATGTGTGTATTCAAATTGCAATGCAGTAATTTCCACTAATGATTCAACGAGTAAAAGCTGAAACGGGATGCCTGAAACAAAAATAAAATTATTTTTCCAAAGGTACATTTTTTATTTATTATGCATAACTACCTACTTACTAACTTACCTATTGTGAAATTTATATTAAAAATAACTTTGAATAAGTAAAAACCTTGTAAATATATTTTAGAAATTAAATTAAGGCATTGGATGAAATTAGCTTGGAGGCTGGTGATCTGTTGTATAATTTGTTCTTGGGGACTAAGATATCGAAAATCACGATAGTTTTCAAAATTCGCGACCATATATTTCCAGAAGCCAATAAAAAGTAAAAGAAGAAAATAAGTATATATGAGCATTAGATTTTGAATTCGATTGTAATGCTGAAAATAGAAGCAAAATACAATTAAATGAGTGATCTAATAAACAATTCATGCCTGAATGGATTACAACTGATTGATTTCGGTAAATATAATAATACCTCTAATTACCTAAATTATGATATCCAATTTTTGCAAGTTAAGAATTATACATATTTTTAATTAGTGTCCAACCGAAACGTATTTTCTCTGCTGAAACTGAAATGAAACCGAATTTTTGTTTGTCTTTCAATTTCATCCAAAAACAAAAACACGAATCTCTCTCTGGGGAACAAACCACTCAGCGGCTCAGCACAGTGATTAACGTGTTGTTCACAAAATGATGAACTTGAAACCGAACGCAAGCGCGATTCGAGAGGAGTGGCTGTGTAATGTTTTCAGGGTTTTCCTTGTACGAGAACATGAATTCGGGCGCATTCCATTCAAAATGTCTTCCCTGAGGGCACTCTTAACATGGCAAAATAGCACAAAACTGCCTGATGTCCAATACAGTTTTTCTTATCTTTTCTTCTGTCTCTTTCTGGACGAACTTTTTTAAGTAGCATTCACGAAAAAAACATTTTCCATTTATAAAGTATCACTAAATTTATTTTTTTATATTTATTATTTTTACTTTAAGCCTGACTAGTACATGAATTTTTATAATTTTATAGTAAGTATCTTCAAGCTTTACTCTTTAGTAAGTGACACATAGGCATTTAAGTATCCGTTTCAGTAGTATCAGTAAAAATAATATCACATTTAATGTGACATATTCTCAATATCAAAAATACATGTAACTTACTTCCACATTTATATCTCGGATTAATACTGTGTATTTTTTAAAGTAAGTACAATTTTAGGAATATTTTAAACTCTAAGATTGTCCAATGTCTGACAGTCTAATTGAAAAATTTCAGTGCATATTCAGTACAAATTCAGTGAGATATTACTTATTGATTTGTAGCGGTGCTTTAGAAATGATACTATAGGAAGGAATTCACACATGTGAAAAAAGTTTGTTTTTTTTTTACTGCAAAATTAATAAGAGTATCTCATATAGTTTATTATAAAAGTAGTGCCTAAATTGAACTGTTTATAACTTCATTTTTTATTAATTTTAATTATTGTTTAAAAATGTGATCATTTATAAACTAAAATCCTTTTATTTGAAAAACCCAATTGTAGTTTCTTTTCAACCTGAGTTCAGTTATTAGTGAAAAGTGACCATTTTATGAATAAGTAATCTCTTTAAGAAAATGCCCTTTTGTTTGATTGTATCATCCAAACACCGTCATTTGTGAATACGATAGTCTTATTGCATAATTCATAACTTTAAGATGCTGTAAAGGAAATTTTCCTCGAAATGTTCACATATATGAATACCTAGAGAAAAAAAAGGGGCATATTTTGGGTTGACTCATGAAACAAACTACATTCGTAAATATTTGAGGAATTTAAACAACCGATGGCATTGGCCAACAGTTTCATCAGGTTATTTTCTTGCCGAAGACGAACCTTTCTCTGAAACCACAATTTTCTCGATCATGCCTTCTTTAGCACGGCACACAATACGCAGTTTCGAGCTCTCGCTAATTACTCCGTGTTTATTTTATGAATACATGAGCTTATCATTTTTCCATTTCTACGGGTACTTATAAAATCACTTTATTGTTCATTACCTTATATTTAAATTCTTTAGAAGACTACGTAATTATTGCCATGTCGACAAAACAAAGTCTTCAGATTCTGAAAATTGAAGAAATTCAAACATGTGAATTTTAAACTGAAACAGAAGATTATTAATAAAACCTGCAAATAATTCAGAAGTTAAATCTGCATGTTACCTTACTGTCAGTTCAGTCATAAAACTAGTCGGATGTGCCAATCCCAAAACTTTCTTCTATCTCATGCATGTTAATACTTCAAAATTCGCTATGACAGCGCCATTAAAATCAATATTTTTCGTTATTCTTTTGTACGTCAGCTGCTTGCGAAGCGCCTGGTTACCTGGATGCAAAGCACCCTTCGTTACACCAGCAGCTGATGTACACCATAACTACGAAAAATCTAGAAAATCGAACAAAAATCGCTAACACACAACTCTAAAAACGACATTTTCAAAACTGAGCAAAAAATACTGAAATCTGAGTATGTCGCATAGCCAAAATGGCTCCGAATCAAAATTACTCAAGTTTGAAATATATACATACTCATATCTGAAAATTTGCACACACTCAAGAATAAAACATCATGTGCTCATATTTGAGTATGTCCATGTTTCAAAAATGAGTATGAACTGACCTCTATGTGCTCAGTTTTGAGTATGTCCGTGTTTCAATATTCTGAGTATTTCTGGTATTTCAGAATTGAAAGCATTTGGTCGTCATATTTGAAACAAAAAGTTTCATAACAAAATGAAACATCGATTTACTCAGATTTAAAAGTGTCATTTTTCTCAGTGCAGCTCCTCCTTCTGGCGGAATAACCCCAAGTTCAACTGGGACCGGAAGTTGAAAAAATTTCGATTACAATAAATAAAGGGTTTATTATTATTATTATTATTATTATTTTTTTTTTTGTGAAATTACTAATGCAATTGAAAATGTTCAGTCGCAATATTTAAGCAAAATTTTCAACACCATTGAATAATAAACTTGTTAATTCACTGGTTAAGAGTGTTTATTTACAAGTATTGCATGCATCTATAAATTTTTGTTTTCATTTAAGTGAATATAAAGTTAACTCTGTCAGCTCAGTGATTAAAAAAAAGGTTTTTGGTGAAATTACTAATGCTAAAAAACGTTCAGTCACAATATTTAAGCTTAATTTTCAAAACCATTGAGTAATTAACTTGTTAATTTACTTGTTGAGAGTGTTTAATTACAAGTATTGTATTCTATAATATTACATCTATGAATTGTTGTTTTCTTTAAAATAAATGTAAAGCTATCAACCTAATATGAACCAAGTTGCATTTTTTACGAGACTATATGCTCTGACTTACGCGTTATCCTGTTCTGGTCCCACCTGTTACGTAAATCCGAGTTTAACTCTACTGATTTATGGCTTCTCAAAGATTTGATGATCGATTATCTACAGTATTCGTTGTTATCATTTTTACTAGGGCTCAGGCGTTCTAGGCTCATATAATCTGTATTTTTTACGAACATACGGCAAAATCTGTTATAATAACAGAAAGTTCGTAATAAATACAGATTATTTCTAAAAAATAAACATTTTTTTTTATTGGCGTCCTGGCTGACAGTATTTCTCTGTCAAATCAACAGATTTTTTTTTTTTTTTTTTTTTTTTTTTTTTTTTTTTTTTTTTACAGAGTAATTTCGGTCGATTTATCATTTAGCTATGCTAAGAAGATTACTAATTTAAAAGAAAAGCGTGTTTATTTTTTATGTGGGTGAGTAGGGAACGTGTTTATGATATAAGGGGTATTCTTAAATGAAAAGCCTAAGCTAAAAGGTACGGGAAAGAAAAAAGATTGGGAACCACTGCACTAGAGAGTGTATGTTATATATTTATTTGAGAAACGCAAGGTCTAAGGAGTTTCTTTTAAAAAATCCACAAAGTATACGGCATATACCACCGTAATGCTCCACTACAGCACCAGACTTCTCCGGTCTAAAATATTAATTTCAGGTATTTTAAAATGATGCATTCTTCAATGACCATCTAAAGATGATTATTTTGAGAAAGTTTTTCATGTAAACATAAATGACAGGCTGAGAATAATCTAGTCTGCATACAATCGCTTAATCTGATAGCTAAGCGTAAGGATTGTTTAGGGATTGAAACCATTTATCATATTTTAGTACTTGTACGCAATTATTGCTGCTTATTTAATACACAGAAATTATTATTAGGGCATTATATTTTTGTGATAAATATATGATTTGTTACATATTTGCACTCTGGCGGCAATAGTCTTAATTAATTCCATGAAAAATAATTGTAATTAACTGCAGTTATGCAGAGGAACAAACTTATATCATCTCAATATAGTCTTTCATCTATGCTGTCAAAAAAAAGCTGTTGACTTTACAGTAAATATCTGCAAGCCAAGATGCCAGTAAAAAACTATTTATTTTAGAAATAAATAAATAAATCTGCAAACCGTTTAATTTACTACAAAATCTCTTAAAATAACAGAAAGTTCATAATAAATACAGATTTTATTTCGGTAATAAATCTGTAGATTGTTTATTTTACGGGCAAAATCCGTTAAAATAACAAAGTTCGTTATAATTACAGATTTTCTTCGTAAAATAAACAGTTTTTTGTTGGCATACTGGCTAACAGTTTTTTCTGTAAAATCGACAGATGTTTATAATGTATACTGAGAAACAGGCCATTTATTTATTGTTCTGTAGAGATAATGAATTACAAAATAAATCAGCAGTGGGAAAATCATGAGATTCTACCTAAATATTTTCCAGAACGTTTAAGATTCAATTATATTTTAGGTATTGACGTCATGGATGACAGTTTTTTTCTGTAAATTCAACATTTTTATTTATTTTATTTTTTTTTTTACAGTGATGTATGATGTTGAAACTCTGTATAAAAGATATTCATTGCTTATTATTCATTATTTAGCAATAGTTATTAACATATATTTATCAGTGAAAAATATTTTATGATACTTAGAACAGCAAAAATCATTACAATTTGTTTAATCTTCAGAAGAATTTTACTAATTTGTACAAAGATAAAACTGATGGAGAAAAGTTTTGGACGAGTATTTAATTCTTCGGATATTTTAATATCGATAATTTTAGTTTTTAAAATATATATTAAACTGAATTACCTTGTCATTACCTGTTTTCTCCAATGTAACTATATATTGAGAGTAAATATTATAGTTTTATTCAGCATTATTCATTTAGAAACTTTTATTTGTTTATTTATTTATTTTTACTTCAAAGGATTATTACCCTACAAGGTGAGTTAAGTGCTTTTATTTTTTTTTTATCAAACTTCTGATGCATTTTATTCAGTTTTAACATTTTATGGTTTTCTGAAGTTGGGAGAGACTTTATAATTATAAAAATGTTATTTTTAAAAGTGATTTAGTTAGTATAAACTGTTTAATGTCCTCCACATTGTAAAAATGCCCTAATCTAAAAACCAATAGCATAGTAATAAAATATTAAAATAACTGGCTTACTACAAATAATAATAATTTAGTATTTGCGTTATTTCATGATTGTATAATGAGTTTGGTTGCACTTAAAGATTGGGTGTATTTAACAGTTAACTTGTTACAGTTTTTGTTTATTACAGCGAAGTTTTTTTTTTTTTTTTTTTTTTTTTTTTTAATATAAAACATATTTATTTTACTGAACGCGTGTCATACAAATATTTAAAAGGGCAATACCTTAATAATTTTTTTTTTTTTTTTTTTTTTTTTTTAGTAAAGTTATTTCCAATGAAAATTAAAACTCAACATCATACATAAAAGAATATATTTCATGAAAGCGATAAATAAGTGGTGGGCTAAAATCTTCTGAAAAGTACTTGAGTAAAAAAGCATGTATAGGGTGTCCATAAATTATCTTTACCTAATAACTTTCTATTTAAGAACATAACGAAAAGTATTATTACTTATTCGCAAAGTACAGCTCAAAACGTTTTTCTAATAACACAAACAAAGCTACATATGCATAAAGTTGCAACTTAAAACGTTATTAATCAAATAACGATTATAATCAAATAATAATTAATATTAAAATTTTATCAAATTTATCAAAAGTTCTTAATGAATTATACAATATCTATCTAACTTTTTGCTCATAATTCCTTAATAACTTTTTGATCAATTTGATAAAATCTTAATATTGATTATTATTTGATTATAATTGTTATTCGATTAATAACGTTTTAAGTTGCAATTTTACGCATATGTAACTTTGTTTGTGTTAATAAAAGAACTTTTTGAGTTGTACTTTACGAATATGTAATAATATTTTTCGTCATGTTCTTAAATCAAATGTTATAAGGTAAGGAAATCCAGATAATAATTTATGGACACCCTGTATAATTCTTGCATGTGAGGTCAATGACATTCAAGATTTTGTATTCAAATATTATTTTCCCCATACCGAGTACCGAACAGAATAACCAGAATTCCATAGAGTGAGTGAGGTTTGTTTACATATAAGTTCGATAAGTTACATTCTTTACGAAAGGGAGGCGAAGAAAGAGATATTTTGGGAACAACACCCAACGAAATTTTTTGCTTTTGATATTAAGAATGCTTTGTAAGTTGAATTTCCGATCTATATATAATGCATACATGCAGGAAATTTCGCTATTTGCAGGTACATCCCTAAGCATGAATTCACAATATTTTTATGATAAAACTACGTAAAATCTCAATAAATGAAAATATCACAGCGATTTATGCGATCCGAATGCGTGTGTGTGCGCGTGTGTGTATGTCGTCAAAGCCATCTTAGCATTTATAATAACAATTTATTCAAGATATTCGGAGAAATATTTTTGCTCTATAATATGTCCTTGCAAAATTCAAGCTATTTTTTTAGTAATGTACAGGGTGTTTTTTTTTAAACTGACACTGTTCAGAGCCGTCTGTAGCTCGTTCTAATAACTGGATTGACACAAAATTTTGTGAATGGACTAAGAAAACCATGGGAAAGATTTCAACAACAAAAAAATTAGTTCCAATCACCACCGATAGGGGGAAATGTGGCGCTGTGGTCATTTATGCAACTGGGAATTAGCATAAAATACGGGCAAAAAATGAAAATGCAAATTTTTACTTACGCAAGCGACAGTAGCGCCAATAGTTTAAGTTATAAATGCATGCGAAAAACACCGAGAAACAATTTCAGCTCAGATTGAAAATGAATCTCACGTTACCGCAGCGCGCGTTACTTGTGAAGTTCTTATATTGTAACCAGTACAATGCACCAGCCGCTCTTCGTTTACTTAGAACACGCCATAAACTGCGCAAAGGACCTTTATCCGTTAATGTATTGAAAGCAATGATTCTGAAATTCGAAGAAACAGGCTCGCTAGCAGTTCGGTCAGGCAGAGGACGTAAACCGGTGGCAGAAAAAGTGATAATGGATGTTTCAACTGCGATCAACGAAAGGGAAAGTGTAAATGATGAATAAAACGTGGAATTTTATCCAAATTATTAATTTTGTCTGTTTCTGATGGGTTTTTTTCAATGTACAGCGCCACATTTCCCCCTATCGGCGGTGATTGGAACTATTTTTTTTTTTTTTTTGTTGGAATCTTTTTTCCAATGGTTTTCTTAGTCCATTCACAAAATTTTGTGTCAATCCAGTTATTAGAACGAGCTACAGACGGCTCTGAATAGTGTCAGTTTTAAAAAAAACACCCTGTATTCCATCTTATTCTAACTGGTATATTTTCATGATATATTTATATATTTTCATGATTTCTATTATTACTAATGATTACGTATTTTTTACGCTCTTAAGACATAACATCATTTAAATTTAAGTTAATCTAGTGTTTTGTTTTTTCTGTTTTATTCTACTATTAAAAAAAAATACTATTATAATCAGAAAAGACAAGAAGAAAAATGTTTAGCTAACTGACAAAAGAAAGGCAGCCAGAATACCATCTTATTTTGTAATATTTTCGTTTTAACAACCTTGAGCATTTTTCATTATATTTTTGTTTAAAAATTATGACCAAGTCTTGATAATTAAAAAATATATATTTTTTATAAAGAAACATTTTTTGGTTACCTAAGTTTGTAAATATTTCATAGCTTACGAATATTATCTTTCTTTCTTAAAAGTTCTGTTTGAAAAATAAATTGAAAAGGTATTCATCTAACGTAATCGTGATATCAGCTTTCTCTTTCTTCAAATTTATCTTCTAGGTCAGAAGAAATTCAGAAGTTTTTTCTTTCTTTTCCATTCATATTCTTTCCCTTGAAATCTATGCGTGGTATTTTTTCTTGTTTGTAAACAAGTTTTGAGAAAAAAAAAGAGAGAAAAGTTTGGTAAGGATTTGACTTATACCTTTGTGCATTCTTTTAGCGACCTACTTATAAGCAGAGTCATCTTTTACTGAGAAATTAGACGTTACAGGTTATTGAAACAGTTGTGCTTTTTTTGCCGAAAATGGAAATTATTATAAGGGATCAATAAAAATCTAAATAGAAAGTAAATTTTTTCATATTTACTGTATCAATTGACCTAGTATACATATTTGATGGGTTATGCACAGTAAAAGCACAGTTTGTTAAATGTGTGTTTCGAATTTACTTCTTCATTTTGAATTTGTTAAAACTATGATAATAATCGCATATAAGCTTCTTTCAAGTACTATTGACGTGTTTATGTTATTCTATTTTCAGAAAGTATTGTTTAAATTTTCCTTTATTTTTTAAAAATAAAGCTATGTAATGGGAAAAAAAAAGTAATCCTTTCTTTGGTGGCGTATTGTGTTCCTACTACTGTCATATGATAGTCACCTGAATTCTGGTTCAATCAGTTAAAAGTGTATGGAAAGACAGAGTAATCGTTGGCAATTTTGATCTTAATCATGCAATCGTAAAAAAGATAATCCTGTTTTTTAATTGTTTATTACTATTTCATGGGCTATAAATTTACTTAACAATTAAAAAATAATAATAATTAACTGTTGTGTACTTATTAAACAGCGGACGTAATGTTCAAAAACTCTAGTTCTCACTATTCGTTAATATCCTTTCTTGCATGTATGTATGGTGTATATGAATAAGTTGTCGCAATAATACGATGACTGTGTAGGAAAAAAAGCAAAAAATATATATATATTAATTAATCAAATAATTATTAAATCTTAGACCATAAAATGTCATATAATCATCTACATATAATTATTAAAATAAATTAGAAGATAATTAGAAGATTTTATTGATGAAATCATGATTAAGATTTTAATTGACATCGATACTCTGCTCTTCATATGCATTTTTAACTGTCTGAACCAGAATGCCGGTGGCTATAATATGAAGGTACGATGTCATATAACCTTAACGTAGGTGGCAAATTTATAAGCCAGGCTGGAAGAGTTACATAAAAAGCTACTTCTTGAAATTTTCTTGAAATTTCCATTAACTTCCTTCTTCCTACAGTTTCAAGGAAAATATTAACTTACTAAACTACAATAGAGCGCCAATTATCCGAACCTTTTCCAACCTCTTTTTTTCTCTTTAATCTTACGACTTAAACATAGATTATTTTTCTTTATTAAAGAAAAAAAGTGAAAATAAAACTTTCAAATCCAGTAAACAAAGCTTTTTTCTGCATTCCCATGAACTGCTGAAATCTTCCACAAATGCCATTCCCTCTCTTCTTTTAAGGTAGGGGCTGGTATACAGTGGAAACTTTCACAGATAGGAAACAATTCGAAACGCCCCTCTTTATACTCTGTCAATGGTTACCGAAAATAGATAATTCGCTTTACAGACATTATTGTCTACGTAAAACAAAGAGGAAATTGGAAATGCTTCAATAACAATGAACATCAGTTAACTTTTCTTGAACACTTTTCTTATGATAGAAAAGCAAAAATTTTCTTATGAGGCGTTTCTAACCTATAAAATTTTGACAGTATAAACAGTTGAAGTTAAAATTTCTGTTGCAAACTTCAATATTTCACAGCAGTGGTGCAATCACTTTTTCTTTAACGTTACAGTCAGTGTGTTGTGTGCTTTTATTTGTCCTGTTATCGGAAGTTTTGCGTTTCCGACATGGGCTGGGGCCCCACCAGTGGCTGAGAGGTTCTGCTGTCAAAGCTGGTTGACGGGAGGTGCTGGGTTCAAACCCCTGTCGAGCTCGCCGACCTAACCGTTCGGAGTTTTTCGTTGTTTTCTTCGAACTTTGCCGTAAATACGGGTTAGGATCCCTTAAAAAGACTTCCACGGAGGGTACTCCTTCTAGGGCCTATATCTTTCGTGTAGATAATCGGCCGTCATAAAATCAACCAACCAACCAACCGACCTGGGCTGGGCTGGGTCCCAAAAGGCTTGGATAATCGACGCTCTACAGAATAATCAAGCACCCTTATACTGTTTATCTTTATGACTAAGTGTAGAAATAAACTGTTGAAGAGAAAAAAATAAATCCTGGTTAATTTTTCTTTCTTTTTTCATAAGTATGCTGGTAACAGATACGTAATAATCCATTAAGGAAATTTCATCAAGAAACATAAAACGTTCTCCGTTGTCTCCCGATATAACACTAAATTCCACATCTGAAAAAAAAAAAAAAAATTCAAAGACTTAAAATTTGGGCGAAAAGATATTATCACACTCTTGAAACATCACTTTAGGAAGTATTTGAAGTTGAAAATGAGCGTACAATCCTATAAAAAAATTTGCTGGCGTACAATCTTATAAAAAAAATCCCTGACAGCCTACAATCCCTGTCGGCCTACAGGAACAGGTAGATTTCGAAGACGCAGACCGTGGGGCACCTGATTGTTTGGAAATGACCTTTTTGACCATGATGCGGTAGTTGGAACCGCCCACTTCGAAACCTAACTTGTTTGCAGGCGAAGCCGGCAGGGCCTTTTTTTTTTTAATTTTTTTTTCTTTTTTTTTTCTTTTTGCTATAAAGGTTGGTCCTATAAAAAACTTGTCAGTATAAAAAAGTTTTAGATAATATTAAAAGGATTTATAATAAATTTAAGCGGATTTGATATCTTGTGAATTGCCGAAGTTTTTTCTTCTAACCCCCCCCCCCTTTTTCCCCTTTGGGGCCATTTTTAATGATATCAAAAATCTGTCATATATAAATTTTCGGCCCTTTTCCTAGAAGTAATAACTTTAAACGGATTCGATACGTATCATAATTAAGAAATTATGGGTTTTTTTCTGTTTTCACAAAAAGCCCCCCATATCCCCCCCTTGGTTCGATTTTGCCCACTAACGAACTTGACCGAGATTTTATGCCTCTTGATTTTATGTATCAGTTTGGAAGAGATTTGTGCAGAATTATTGCAGTTATCGTGTCCATAAAAAAGTGACATAGATAGATAGATAGATAGATAGATAGATAGATAGATAAAGATTTGAACTAGGGGTGGTTTTGAGTTCTGGGAGTCCTGATCGGTGTAGATCTGCAAAATTTTTTCAAAAATTCCAACTTAGGGGAGAATGTAATAGGTAGTATTTCTTTCGAAATCTACCTAAAAGCACGCATTAAAAAATGCTCTTCTGTATTTGCTTCCTGATAAGAAAACTTGTATGTCATTGCACTAAAATGTTGTTATGAAATTACACATTGTAACATTATTTGCTTGAATTGTTGTTCGGTGGGAGAGGGTGCGGTACCAGGGGTCGTAACCTCTCCTCCTTTTCTGGGTGCGATAAAAATTGTGATGGTCTTCATAGGACCTAGCGTAGGCCACCGATATGGTGCTTCAGAATAAATTGGCCTAAAGCAGCAAGCATCCCTATATTTTCAAACAACAACATATTTTAACATTCTATACAGTTTTACATCAATCATATACATAATGTTTATCTGAATGATGAATTTAAAAGCAATATAAAATTTACAGAGCAAAATCATATAATTTTGGAGTTACTAGCTATTTCCTGATACATTTTTTAATAAATCGTATCTAACAAATGTTTGTCTCTAAGAGTTATACATTTTCCACTGAAAAATTGCGTAGAAGACAAACACATCCACGTGGTTTCAGGTTTATAACCTTGAATAAATGAGTTACAATATCTAAATATAATTTATCGATCCTTGGTGATAGTAAAGACCGTCAACCTAATGATGTTGATAAAAGTTTATTCACTACCTCATGTATCTATCCTAAAGGGAGTTTATTTTTAGCACTTTTAAGCCGCCTTAACTGCCTATTTTATCATTTACGCGCCAGCATTGTAATCCAACAAATATTCAGATATTTTTAGTAACGATGAAAATATAAAAGCTGTCACTTATTTAATGAATTATAAATTTTAAAACGCAACTCCTAACTTTAGTTTAATAATTCCATTAATGTATGAAAAGAAAATGAATGTATATTATTAAAATTTTTTCAGGTTTGTATTAACAAGTACAATTAAATAAAAATCCTTTTTGATAAAACATTGGCCCGTATTTTGATGAAATATACTTATATATTATCACGGAAGGATAATATGAGCGTGTGTTTATGACCAAATTTGCCCATATCACTATGGAGACTTGAGTGAGGACTTTTGAAGAGAATTTTATCTTGCAAAAACCCTTGAAAACGCAACATTCTTACTGGAATTGTGCTGAATCGATAATAATGCACAAACGAACATGCGAACAGCGAACATCATTTTTAGATGAGCATACCAGTTTTGCTAATTTGGGGAATGTTTTTATTCGAAATATGTGCTGCTTTTTCCGACAAATAATCATCGCTTTACTTAATCACGGCATGTCCGTCATTAAATAAATGAAAATTACTATTTTGAAACGTTATATATATATTGAATAAATTTTTCCAACTTGGTATGCTAATATTAGGCTCAATTAAAGTGCCTTAATTTAAAAGTGGTGAGATACGGGCAATAAAGTGTGATTGGTTGAGGGGATTTTGGAGGAAAACAGAGTTAGCCAGCTTTCCGTTATTATAAACCTATTTTCCCAAGCGCGTATCGCCAAGTTTTGTAATGTGGGTTGCTTAAACAAAACATCATCCAATATGAGTATGCGATCTATGCGTATACCGGAACTCTCTTATAAATGCGCTCTAGTCTGAGTGGGTCTGATTAATATGTGCAAAAACATACAGAAATAAGATATCCAATGAAGGACTATATCAATTTTGGTATGTTTGCCGTGTATGCCTCTTTTTTTTTTCAAAAAAACACTTCGTCAACTTTATTAATCACTTAGATTTTTTATATAAATTGGATGCTCTGATTCAGGGGTAAACAATCAGCATACTAATTATCGTTTTTATGTATCAAGTTAAAGGAAAATTAATGTAACTAGTCACGATAAGCAGAGATATTTAAAATGTGAAAATTATTTGATTTTTAATATCTTTCTCCGGTTGTGTTTTCTACCACGAATCACTTAAGCTCCCATCTTACGAATTGAAAAAATTAAAAATTGCTATGGGAGGTCTATGATTAAATGATCGCTTTTAAATTGAATTAATCATTTTCCGTATATTTGTTCCCATATTATTGTGTCACAATAATAACGTAATTGTGACATTACAATAATGCGACTTTTTAGCATGCGACTTTGTGCAGTCGCGCGACGTAATACTACGCAGCGACGTGATTGAAAGGATATATTTGTTCGTTTTTGATCTCATGTGTAACATTAATCAAAATCGCATATTTCTTAGACAAGAAATTTTAAGCATAAAAAGTTTCTGTTAATGAATATATTAATCAATCTTATTAACTAACTGAAAATTACTCAACAAAATTCAAAACGCTGTCATGGTTGAAAACAACAATGTAAGTATTCATAATGTAGATTTTTTGTGAAATTTAACAAATTAGCATTCTTTTAGCTATTCACAAATTCGCTATTCACAAATTTTGGTCACAAATTCAACGTCACGGCGTGTTGGCATATTTGTTACAAATATGACGTCACATGTTCTTTCATGTTGTTAGTGTAACAGTGTAACACGCGTGACATAAAGTAGGGCTGCCACTGACGACTATTTTTTATTCTATTCGTACCACTATTTACAAAAAAAAAAAATTATTTGTGGTAGATTTCTCTTGAAATTGTCCTGGAAGTACAGTTGCCTGGAAAATGCTAAAATTTTATTTTTAATACCACTATTTTCGTAGCGAAATAGTGGTATTATTTAATTACAGAAATTTTGTGATTATTAGGGCGAATAATTTTATACGAAAATAGTGGTATTCAAAATAAAATTTTAGTAACCCGTCCTAGAAGTGTATGTCAAAAGATTATTTTTTTGTAAAAGTGGTGCGAATAGAATAATAAAAATAATAATAAAAACAGTCGCCACTGGTTGCCCTGCATAAAGGGGCAAAAGTATCATCTCTGGCAGCATACTTGATATGTGCGTTAAGGGTTTGGTACAGATAACTTACGAATACTTGTCGACAGCATTTTAGAAAAATAAACTAAACTTGGATTTAGAATTATAAAATAATTAACTATATTCATTATAATAGAGAACAATATTCTTATTTTTAGGTGAATGTTACCAGAGATCATTCATTTTAGCATTTTAAAGCATAGTTTTAAAATGTTGATGAATTTCGTATGTTTGCTGCCTGTTACGAGTTCTAAATTTGTTGAAAATACTTGGACAATACTTGAACAGATATTTTTTTATTTTAAGTAATCGTGTTTTGGGCTTAATTTGGTTCTAAGTTAAAGCTGAATAAATTATTCACATAGATTGAATACATACGGATAGCTGAATTGTTTACACTGTACTATGCGAGATCTACAATGATATTAACGTAAATGTCATTATTAAACTCAGTCACATAAAGTGCAGTTTCAATGAGACCCATAACTACTACCATTGGACCGAGATACGCGATTATATTCAAAATGCAAAAAATCAATTCTTTCACACACAATTGATTCATAGATTTATAAACAATTTTTAAACTGATTAAACCATTTGTTTCGAGAATTTTTTTTTTTCAGAATCTTTGCATTTTAAACATGCAACTCTTTCGTTTGTCATATATTATTAATGCCTGGGGTCATATTTGCCATTTATTTTTCAATTATTGTTTCTATTTTTCCTTACAGGAAAACTTGCCAGTGGAAAATAGCATAGTCAAATGACGTGAAACGTCATAGGAAAACACTAAATCTAGTAATTAAATTTTACGCAGAAAACAAAAACTAAATGTAATAGAGGAGAGTTACAAAGAAGTGGCAAAATGAATTGCTGTTGCTTTTACATTCTATCTATCTGACTTAGGTGGAAAAAGAACAGTATTCGTATTGTTTTAACTTTTGAATACCACTATTTTAAAATAGCAATATTTTCCTTACTCAATCACACATTTCTGTCCTTAAATAAGACAAAAATTTAACTTTTCGAAAATATCAGTGCGAATCCTGAAAATATAAATTGGCAGAAAATCTTATCAAATGGATTAAGTGGTCATTTTCGTTCTAACTGCCCGTCTAAAATATAAGCTGGTTCACTATATATTTAGAATGCATAGTCATTTATTAGTGATTACTTTTCCAATAAATATTTAATGAATATAATACCGCCTATTTTCATAAATTTTGAATTCGTTCAATTTATACAAAAATAAATAGATAAATAAAACAGACCCATTAAAAAATAAAACTGCCTAAGACATTAGCAGAAGTATGTGTTATAATGACCCATGATATTTCTTTAGTGAATGTGTCAGTTCCTTCAAATAAAACTATTTTATTGTTACAAAAATACTTTAATTAGATATACTAATGCTATATTCATAAACGTACATGAAATAACTAGTTGAGCAAGAATGATGAATTAGTCTTATATTTCTACTTATCAATTGCTTCAACAGAATTTCCAGCTTTATAAGTGTAACGAATATCTTCACAGATTTATAATTATTTTAATTCTTAATGTGTTATTCTTTTTCCAGGGGCTTTAAAATTGTTGGTCCATTTGTAGTCATGATCTACAAAATGCTTATGACGGATCTGCTTTGTTTCGTAACAATATATCTTGTTTTCGTCCTTGGATTTGCTCAAGGTGAGTAAATCTCATGTATTCTTATCATTTTTTTTATCAGTTTGCAGATCTACTTCACTATAAAAATTACACGTAAAACAAGATAGTAAAATTAGTCAAAAAATTATTTTGTTTTTGCTTTTGTTTCTTCTTTTTCACATAGAAAATGTAACAGAAAAATTCAAAGCCGCATTTTAAACTGAAAACCTATAAAGAAATATTAAATACACTGAAAAAAAAATTCTTAAAAATTCATAAAATGTACGTGTAATCGAGTTGCCAGTACAATTTCCAGATTTATCCGAAAAATCTGGACTGGACGGATACATTCAATAGATTGAATGGATATGTTAACATTCCGAATGATATATTGAATGTGTCAGAAAGTAGCGAATAGAGTTTCAGAATATAATTGACAGATAATAATGCTAAACGTTTATTTAAATTGTCATTTTCACATTTTCACTAAACAATTTTACCTAAAAGTACGTAAATTGTAAAAGGAAACTGACTGCTTGTGCAAATTCCGTTTTTTTTTCTTTTCAGTTTAGGATAGTTAGACAACGATACAACATTCATAAAAAAATAGAGTATATCTTTTCTCATTGAGAACGTTGATAAAATGTAGTACAAGTAGAGACATCAGGATATACAAGTAGAAACCTGTTACAAGATAAAAATTTGATTTTGATATTTTTTAAAATAAGGTTGGTTCTACCAGGTAAGTCAAGGAAGTGCCGACGTTCAGTTTAAAATAATTAAATGTAAAAAAAGAATATATATAAAAAACATACTTTCATTAAAAATCTCAAAAAACTCAACTTGTATTATAAAGCACAAATGTGTGCGTCGCTCAATGCTGACGTCATAATGATGCGGACAACAATGTGGTGAAAATGGATGAATGTTGCATGAATGGAGCTATATTTTTTCAATTAAACAATCGTAACGTTATTTCTATGGGGAAAATGCAAGTTTTGGGCCAACGTTGACCTCCCTTAGGGGTCGAATTTTTAAAAAATAATATCCAATTCATGTATTGCCCTCAGAAATACATATATATTCCAAATTTCAAAGCGCTTCGTCAACAGGAAGTGGGTGACAAATGAGTCAAAAGATTTGACTCATTTATATGCATATATTTATATACATAAATGTAAGTTAAAAGAAAGTATGTAATAATACTAATAAAATTAAAATCAATACTTCACATGTCAAACCCATTATTAATTACATTTATTTTTTACGTTTATAATGTAATGCACAATATAAAGTAATAAATACAATAAAACATGAAAAATGTGAATTAATACGTCAGTGCTTCACTTGAAAAATATATTCGTTAAAATTCCCCCTCTCCCCCTCACAAAAAATTATTTGTAAGAGAATAACCACTAAATAAAGCATAAAACACTAAAAATTGATATATGAATTAGGATGAAACCGCGGTGAGTATTCATTGTTGAAATATTATTCCTAATTATTTCTGAACAATGTTTAATAATATATTTACTGTTTTATCACTAGTTTATTCGTTACAGCTTAAATGTCCATTGTATGATACATAGGCATAAATCTACATGTTATTTTTAATTGTTTTCTTTTAACTTTCACAAACACAAAACGCATATCAAAAGTATCCTTCCGTATGCATTGACGTCTCCCGATATGATAACCGTAATAAATTAAATAATCGATTGTTGAAACAGATAATTAAAAATGGACATTCAACAACTTTGGGAATATTGATGGAGAAGTGTCAAATGCTGTAAAATAGAGCAGGCTTACAAAGAAATAACCGACCAAAGATGCAGTCATATGGACTACACGCGCTACGCATGCTTGCAGGTCGCTAAGCAGTTTTCATATACTGTACCACACTCCAGTTGCAACAATTATGAACACTGATAGATTTTCACACAGCACTCACATGAGATATCACTACTTTTTTATGACTGACGTTTTAAGTTTATCCCTTGGCGAGACCATTTACAAGGATTTTTTTTTTTTTTTTTTTTTTTGTGTGAGATAATTTTTTATGAGATTCTTGTAGAAAATGAGCAACAAATTTTTACATTATCTGCTTCTCTTTGAGTGCACTTTTGCCTGTATTTTTTCATGTAAATTGATTTTTATACTTTCGAAAATTTCCCTTGATAGATATATTTTTGGATTGTGTATAAAAATGTGTAACAACTTCGAATTTTTAATTTGAAAAATATATATATATACATTTTCTATGTATTTAAATTTTTTTTCAAAAAATGCATAATTAAAATACTTCACTAAATATTACTTATTTTTCCAAAGGACAGCGTTATATCATCCCTTTTCTTTTAATTTTTGTTAACTAATACATTTCATTTTAAAAAATCTGTGATGTTTCTTCAAATTTTAATTCATTATTAAAAGAAAATAGAAGAAGTTCTCTCATTCTGTTATATTTAAACTATTCTCTGTGGGTTTCATGAAGGTTGTTCAGATCAAGGAAAGCAGGAATCAGATCCACCATTTTGATGTCTGAATCTTCCTTATTTAGAAAAAAAAACTGAAGTATTAAGTTTTTAGGTCAGTAGTAACTATTGCTTGTTTCAAGGTTAAAATTCTAGATCAGGTGAACGCAAGTTTATTTCCTTTATCTCCGTTTGTTTACGAACAATATACCGATTACAAAGGAAATACTTTCCATCTATTTCATTAACAAAATACCAAATAAACTTTAAAGGCTTCGTGTAGGATTATCCGTAATATTTACTATTTAAAAGTAAACAGAATATACTTTATTGATATGCATCGACATTTTTCGTGTTGTGTAATTTTCAATAGTGTGTAAACGTCCAGAATGTCGTTACATGATTTTAATCAAGGGCATCTGGTCGGTTACGCAATTCATGAATCTCATTTCGATAAAGCCAATAAATATATGTATTTAAACAAATTATTAGTAAACTTTTGGCATGTTTGTATGTTAAAGAACAATCTTTTTAATAAACACCTTATAAAAGCAAAGGAAAACTGCGAATGTCCAAGAATTTTTTTTTTCTTTAACTTCTTGCGCTGGAAAGACTTGCCACGCACATCGATAAGTTTTTGTGAATTACTTGCTTAACCCTTTAGCGGGCGGTGGTCACAAAAAAGGACACCTAATTTTAATTCCAAAACTGACAAACGGCACCAAGAATATTTAATTAAAATTTTCCTTTTATAAAGTACGGGAAAATCAGCAAGTTTTTCTTTTCTAAAAAAATCGTTTGTAAAATCTGGTGTCAGTCCATTATTTCATTATTTTACAAACAGATTTATTCCGCGCCGGAAAGGGTTAACTGCCAAGCCTCGTACCACTATTTATTAACAGTAACCTTCGTCGCATTTAATAGCAGCTAAATTACTGTTAAAAAATAGGGATACGAGACTTGGTAGCTATGCAACTAATTCACAGAAACTTCTCGACGTACGTGGCACGTCTTTCCCTGCGAGTGGTTAAGACAAATTTTCAAAAAGTGTTTATTTCTTAATTTTCTTAACAGTTCTTACGCAAGCTGATTCTTCCCCTTACAAAGTTTTTAAAAATTTACTGGATTTTACACAAGTAATTTGCTTATAGCTTATTAATTAACGTTCTGAATGATGTCTACCATGTAACACATACATTCAAAACTAATTACTCTTTCAAATATACTCCTGCCAAAAATATAAGAACACTAAAAAATGTAAAGAATAATAAACGTTATATAATGTGTATTTATAATCCAAGAGACTGCTTTACTCAGTTTTATTAAAAAAATAAGGCTTTTTTAAAATAAATGAAATATTCAAATTTTTTAATAGCCATAATTATAAGGGCACTGCTTATAATCTCGAATCCATACACTTTTAAAATAAAATGTAACCCCCTCTATTTTGGTGCACTCAGCCATACGATTCCACACATTTGGAACAAGTTTTGATAATTAAGATGTGGATATAGCTTCCCAGGGATTGTAAATAGCTTCTTCAATGTTTGCAGGCATGGATTACAAAATTAACCTTGCTGTTTTCAGAAAGAAAAAAAAAAATGTTGCACAGATACGACACGATGATCTTGTTATAAAATTAATTTTTCTCCTCCTAAAGTAATCATATGCCAAAATTTTTGCTTCTGAAATGCTGGCGTACAATTTTAATTTCATTTCCTTAGAAACATTAACTTGCTTATTTTTATTACGAGCTGGCACAGCATACCAAACAACGACTGTTTTAATTTATTTTGCCGGCTCCATGCAACTCTTCTATTCCTTCGCATATCGTACCAGTATTAGCGCTTAACTTTAGGTCCATCAAGATTGAACTGTTCCCCCCCCCCCCCCCCCGAAGTTGTACATTAATATTAGCACAATTTGTGTAGGAATAAAAATGTCGCATGGAACCGATAAAATAAAATGAACACTCATGGTCTGGGTGTTGTGTCAGCTCAAGATAAGACTAATTAAGTTATTGTTTCTAAGAAAATTAACTTAAAAGTATATACACCTGTGTTTTAGTAACACAAATTTTAGCCTATGACAGGTAATGACAGGCAATATTATATAAATGACAGGCAATATTATATAAATGACAGGCAATCTTATATAAATGACAGGAAATGTTCTTGCATTACAGACCATGAGGAAAATATTTCCACTCTCTGGGCAACTACTATAACCACATTATAATTATCAAAACAAGCCCCAAAAACGTAACATCGTATGGCTGAGTGTCTCCAAAATAAAGGGGTTTACATTTCTTATTTAAATTGTATCTTTTTGAACTTATAAGCAATGTCCTTATAATTATAACCTTTAAAAATGTACTAATTTTCTTAATTCATATATATTTTTTTAATTATTTTTATTTTTAATATAAATGAGTTTTATAAAAAAAAAATCCACATGTTCTCTTTGGATTTTAAATACATATTCCATAATTTTTATTAATGCGTAGATTTCTATAAAATTTATGATTCTTTACATTTTTTCAGTTTCCTTATAATTTTGGTTAAGAGTGCAAAAGGTAATACAAATTAAATTAAAAAAAATAATATTAATGTACAAAATTAATTAATTTTTATTTTTCCAAAATTCACCTTTTTTTTATCTCTGACGAAAAAAAAAATATGTGCTGATTTTCGCGTGATAAATTTCTCAAGAAAAAGTCCTAAAAATAGCCCTTGTTTTCTTCAAAGTTATATTACCCATAAACTAGGGAACGGCCTCTTTATTTCGAAACAAAGGATGGATTTAGACTTTTGTTGTATTCTGTATGTGCTCTTTTATTTGTGGTCAAAAGAAGGAAAGCTATTTAACTGACATGACTTAACGTTCTGCTTCATTATATATTTGAAATGAATTCACCTGGAGAGAAAAGCTCTAATTTTGTCATACGATGCTGCGCTTAACCTTGTATTCCTATATTTATTGACACTAATGGAAATTATTGATTTAACGTTCATTTTGGTTTCACCTGTTGTGAATTCATATCACATTCAAGAGATCTCTCTCATAACCAACATCAGAAATTGCAGCATTTCTTAATTTATTCCTAAAATGAGAATTTCAGAAATTATACGAAATACTCGTTTAAAATTGATTTCTCAGATTGATGTTTTGAACTCTCATTACTTTAATTTCTTGTAATCTAAATAGCTGAGAATAATCTGATTAATAATATCGATTCGTTTTAAAATGAAGAGCACAAACTGGATTCCGCATTTTTTACTCTGAATTAAAAATATTTAATGCCTGGTTAATAACTGTTTAAAATGTTATTCAACAAATTTACAGAATCTCAGCTTACGATGCTAAAGTCATATATACCTAGAAGGACTGGCCAAATTGGGAACTCTAGTTTAAAGTCTATTCTGAACCCCCACGCACATTTAAACCCCAGTAAATACTTCAAACAGTAAAACGCAATTCGATTGGAAGAAACTTCCTAAATACACCAAGAAGAAAGTGAAGAAAACACAACGTGTTACTATCACTATGAAAGCAGAAGGATGAATATTTCTCTCTTCCTCCCTCTCTCTCTCTCTCTCCCCTCTCGTCCTCCCCCCCCTCTCTCTCTCTCTGTCTGTGTGTGTGTGTGTGAAGAGACTTGCTTCTTCAAGAAAATAATCATTCATTCATAATTCGCGACATTTTCACACACTTTACAAACTTTATACAAGTCAATTTATTCTTCTTCATTTTCTTTTTCAAACCTGGTAATTTAAAATATATATGGCAATATGCTTAAGAAACCAGTAGATTTATATATATATATATATTATTATTATTGTTATTCCAACAAGAATTTTTTTAAGAAGTATTTTCTGCCATAAATTCAATAAATATTTGAAAAACAAATTCATTTTATTGAATTTTTTTAAAAATAATTAATAGTTATATATTTTTAAAAATATATAACTATTAATTATTTTAAAAAAAAATTAAAAATGCTGCATGCGTTACAAGTTTCAAAATATTTTCACCATTTTTTTTTCATTTTTTTTAAAAGTATTTTATTAAAAAAATAAGGCACCCATTTTTTTAAATCCAACAGACAGTTAGATTAAAAAAAAGAAAAAAAAAGAAAAGAAAGAAACCAGAACACAGCTGAATTTTCTTAAAAATTCCACATGTTAATGTACTTTATTATTAATTTGAGCACCTTAATATGCCAACATTTCATATCGGATGCACAGAATTGTTGCAATATGTATCCAGATTGTTTCTTAGACATACCGAACCGAGAATTTTTAACAAAAGTTAAAATGCATAGGACATATTAAAAATGTATAAACTGCGAAAAAAATTATTTGAGAAAAATGAATTTGAAACACAAGGTGTTTCTAAAAGAAAATTATACACAATTTATTCGCTAATGACTGGCATGGTCTTCTTTTCAGGTTTAACTAACTTGAAATAATGGCTGAAACCAGACTAAGTATGAGCAAAGGAAATGTATCCTAAATTGACTAGAAATTCGAAAACGTAGCTCAAGTGTGGAGACAGTTTAGGAGGGAGAGTTTCAAACACATCCCCCAGACACGACATCGGGAATTAGAGATAAGTTTGAGAAAGATGGAAATGTTCAAAATGTTTACAAGCAACGTTTGGGGAAACTGCAGTCAAACCCAGCAGTTACCCTGCTAGATACCCTGATCGAAACATATGCCAAAAATTCATGTAAATCTGTTCAGCAAGCGGCTCGCAAGGTAGGGCTTTTAAAAGCAAATGACCATCGCATTTTAAAGCACCTACATTGGAAAAATTAGTACATTCCAAGATTAGTCCACGCTCTCAATGAAGATGATCCGGAATGGAGAGTGAAGTTATGTATAATTAAAAAATAAAAACACCCTGTATATTAAGATGCGTTATTTTCGCTACTTACTTTTAAAAAGTATGAAAACAAACTTTCTGACAAGTATATGGTAATATACTTTTATTTATTTTTTAACCAGTTAATAACACAAAAATTCGTATAGTTGGTCAATTTTTGCCCTTCTCAAAAGTCCACCGTCCCCTTTATGTGTTAAATGTTTCTAACTTCAGATATCTGAGACAGTCAGGTTTCAAGTTTTAAAATTTATTCTTGCTTCTTAATGAAATAAATTGAGAAATTATATAATAAATTATTAATTATCACTTGGTTTAGTCAAAACATTAATATTTGTAACAAATTCCAGTAATTTTTCATTACCAGATTAATTAAACCTTTTATAAAATCTGTGAAATGTAGATAACTTTTTTATTCTTTCAACAAATAGTCTCTTGTGAATAATGAAATAAGAAGCATTTTAGAAAAAGAGGAATTTCTTTTCGGCACTTTTGGTGGACTTTTATATTCTCGAAACAATTTTTTCGAAGAAACACACTCAATATAAATCATGACCTAATCTTTTAACAAAATTATTGAAACTGTTGAGAAACTTTCACATGAGAAGTTTTTGATGCGGAAATATGCCCCTGATAAAATTAAGTACAATTTTATTATTTTTTATTATATTTATAATGAAAAGGATTTTCAAATTTTCATTCGATTATTTTATTTTCTATTCAAAAGACAGATATATTCAAATAATAATAATAATAATAATAATGTATGAGTGTGCAAATGCACAAAATAACTTGGATGTACTTTTATTATTTCCTTCGGTATTTAAAGATGTGTAATTCAGTGTTACAAATAAAAGCTATTGTTAACGATGGTTATGCTATGGTCTGCTATGAATATTATCATATAAAACAAGGTGTTACACACATTTTTCATGAATTGTTTTGAGTGTGATTTGTATGACAGATATAGAATTATTTCCATTTTGAAGTGGCATAATATTGCAGCAGTTTTTGCTGTACTTAACTTTTTCATGCATGGAAATCTCGTATCAGGTTATATTGAAAAACAACCCCCCCCCCCCCCCCCAGAAAACAGTGCATATTTTTTTTTCCTGCCTCACATATAAACCGCATACGAAATACATTAATGCTTGTGAAATGCAACAATAGATAGGAGATAAATTTCTTATTCGAATAATCAGTTGGAAAACCCTTTTTTGACTTTTTTCACTTCTGGATGAGAGAAGATTTTCTCAAAAAACTTCTCCTTGATCTAAAGAGAAACATGACCAAAAAATCCATATATTTAAAGCTGTTTGATAATTCTGTCAAATCAAATATTCCATCGAAATTCGATCGAATACGCATGCGTCAAAAAATCACCGGCCAATGAGGTGAGGGTCTATGACTGTCTCTACAAACGTGTTTGGGATCGTATCATCTGTTGTTTTTTTCTGTTGTCACGTTGCGTTAAACCTAGGAAGATATTTATCTAGAACTCACTGTGGAGTGTTTAGAAGGTATTTATTTTATTTATTTATTTTATTTATTGTAATTTGTATGAATACTTAGATGTCCATTTCGGATTTACTGTTTAAAAATGAATTTAGGCTCATAAGTTGGCGAAATCCCGATGGAAATTTTTTTTTTAGATCTCTATCATTTTGTTTATATAGTACAGAAAATAATTATTCAAACGTGTAGAACACGTAATACAAAATTGGACCACTTATGGTCTGTTTATTATCGGGAATGAATCTTATGGTGTTCCGATTGATAATGAATTCGATTATGTAAATATAATGTCAAAAGACAGTACGCACGGTAGTAATATTTTTATTATTATGTGTTCGAAAAAAGCAGAATCTGAGCATCAGAATATAAGTTATAAAATAAACAGAAATATATTATCTCTATTCGATTTAAAAGTTTTGTCATTACATAAGTGGGCTATTTTATTTGTAAAGAGTATGTATGCATTATATTGTTTGTATGTATACAAATATTTATAATGTTTTGATTTGCAAACTCTTAATATTTGAATAATGTTTACATTATATTTGTTTGTATGTATACAAACAATATATGTATACAAAGAAGTATATATACAAACAATGTATAATGTATCATGTAACAATATTAATATTTACATTGTACTGTTTGTATGTATACAAATCTTGAATGTTTTAAATGGGCAAATTTGTAATGTTTTTTCTGTTATTTTTTTTAAATGTCAAAAAAAGATAAATTTTCAAACTTGGTATAAATAACTTAGGTACTTTTCTCTATTATCCCATTGACCACTTTTCATAACAAAACAGAAATATATTATCTCTATTCGATTTAAAAGTTTTGTCATTATATAAGTGGGCTATTTTATTTGTAAAGAGTATGTATGCATTATATTGTTTGTATGTATACAAATCTTTAGAATGTTTTGATTTGCAAACTCTTAATATTTGAATAATGTTTACATTATATTTGTTTGTATGTATACAAACAATATATGTATACAAAGAAGTATATATGCAAACAATGTATATAATGTATCATGTAACAATATTAATATTTACATTGTATTGTTTGTATATATACAAATCTTGAATGTTTTAAATGGGCAAATTTGTAATGTTTTTTTATGTTATTTTTTTTAAATGTCAAAAAAAGATAAATTTTCAAACTTGGTATAAAAAACTTGAGTACTTCTCTATTATCCCATCGACCACTTTTCATAACAAAATACTATCGCCAAACTGTATGATTAAATGCCAAAATTGCAGTCCCATTTACTTGATGTCGAAAACATTATACGTGTTTTTTATGTCATCAAGTGGTTTTTAATTCAACATTTGCGTGTATTTTTCATTATGTTTATTTGATTTATTAGTTATTTCATTAATTAAAATAACAATTGTATCCTTAAATTCTTATATTTTATTTATTTATTTTGATATTCCAATGACAACGTTCTCCCATTTATTTGGCGATAGTTTTTTTTTAATGAAAAGTGGTCGATGAGATAATAGAGAAGTACCAAAACTTAATTACGTATATGAGTATATTCTTTGACAGTATTAATCATTACTCGATATTTTAAAACTGCATCATATTTGAAGAATTATATTAATTTAAACAATGCTTCTATTGAAGTGTGAAGAACCATATACCTCTATGAAGAACCATATATTTACATAATTGTCTTCATTAGCAATCGGAACACCATAAGATTCATCCCCGATAATAAACGGACTATAAGTGGTCCAATTTTGTATTACGTGTTCTACGATATTTTTACATACATTTGAATAATCATTTTCTGTACTATATAAACAAAATGATAGAGATCTAAAAAGACAATTTCCATCGGGATTGATTTCGCGAACGTTAAAAGAGCCTAAATTCATTTTTAAACAGTAAATCCGAAATGGACACCTAAGTATTCATACAAATTATAATAAATGAAATAAATAAATACCTTCTAAACACTCCACAGTGAGTTCTATATAAATACCTTCCTAGGTTTAACGCAAAGTGCAAGAAAAAAACAACAGGAGATGATCCCAAACACGTTTCTAGAGACCGTAATAGACCTTCACCTCATTGGCCGGTCCTACCGGAAGATTTTTTTTATGCATGCGTATTGGGTCGAATATTGTTGAAACATTTGACAAAATAAGCAAACTGTTTCCACCTAGGTATTTATACACAATACAACAAATAAAATAAATGCCTTCAAAACCCTTTTGATCATCACATCAGCGTGCAAGACAATTTTTTTACCGGAAACCGTTTGATGAATTTCACAATTTATCGACTATTGATTAACGAATTTCATGATTTTTTCCATGAACATTTGTCGAATTGCACAAAAAAAATTAAGAATATCGTCAAATTGTCTTGGGTAAAAAAATTTTGAATATTGTCAAATGCCATCGAGAAAAAAGTCTCTTTGTCAAATGATTTTGAAGAAAAAATCGGGAAATTCACAAAATGGTTTCGGAAAAAACTTCACCAAATGGTTTCAAAATTCTTTGAGTGACAGCGGGAAAAAAAATTTCATTTTACATTCAATCATCGCAATTGGCGAGTGTGACTAAGTTTAGCCAGTGGTGGCAATAACATCAATCACCAATTTCCAGTATTACTCGCCGATTGGTGAATGTTAATTTTGTCTTATATCACAAACTGTATTTACATATACTACTAGATATAATGATTATGAACCATGATTTTTCTGTTATTGGGCGAGATTCATGTTTTTTCAGCAATTCTTTGACGAAATTAGTGTTTTTTCAGCGATCCTTTGAAGAATTTCGCATTTTTCTCACGATCCTTAACGAAATTCGCATTTTCCAGCAATTCTTTGATAAAATACATTTTATTCCGCAATTTTTAGACGAAATTTAGTAAAAAAGCGTGATCTTTTGGTGAAATTTCCTTTTTTGCGATTCTTTGACAAAATTTGCTTATCTTTCGCGATCCTTTTGCATAATTACGTTTTTTCTGTGGTCTTTTAACAAAAGTCATGTTTTCCCATTATCCTTTGATAAAGTAGTGTTTTTTCCTCAATCATTTGACAAAATCTGTTATTTTCCCCCCGCGAAGATTGGTTAGATGTTTATAGTCTGCAGGTGCCCTAAAAAGTCTGTGACGCCCGTTGCTGCATCGCACACATTCTTCCATGGGGCATCGAACGAAGTAAATTCAACCTAAAGAATCATTGTTTCATTCCTGACATTTCTCGAAAGAAACTACGTTCAACTCATTGACTGAATTGTAAAGGGCGAAATGTGTCAATTAGCAGAAAGTGCGCAATTTGTTCGTTCATGGAAAAAATCGTGAAATTCGTTAACCGATAGTCGATAAAATTCGAAATTCGTCAATCGATAGCGGAAGAAGTGCAAAATTCATTAATCTACACAGTGGAAAAATCGCAAAATTCATCAACTGGTTTCGGGACAAAAAATTTTCGAATTTCTTCGAGAAAAAAATTCACAATCTGCCAATTTCGGGGATGAAATTTGCCAAATGGTTTCAAAATTTGTCGCGCGACAGCAGAGAAAAAAAATCTTTTTACATTCAATCATCGCAATCGGTGAGTGTGACTATTATGTTTGACCAGTGGTGGCAATAAAGTCCATTGCCAAATTTTCAGTATTACTCGCTGTTTGGCGAGTGCTAATTTTGTCCTATACTTCAAAACCCTTTTGATCATCACATCAGTGTGCAGGCCAATTTTTTTTACGGGAGACCATTTGATGAATTTCGTGATTTTTTCCGTTATCGTTTGACCAATTTTACTGCTATCGATTGTTGAATTTTATAATTTATCAACTATTGATTAGCGAATTTCATGATTTTTTCCATGAACGTTTGACGAATTACGCAAAAAAAAATAAGAATATCGTTAAATTGTCTTGGGTAAAAAAAAATTTAATATTGTCAAATGCCTTCGAGAAAAAGGTTGCAAGTTGAAACGGCTGTGACTTCTTTTTCATGTTATGCATCTCCGGTGTCCATCCCCCCCCCCCCAAGTGGGACACTTTTCTAAATTTTGCACACACCCCTCATGTGATATATCGGTGGAAAAGTCTTTGACCACTTATTCATGTTATGCATCTCCGGGGTCCATCCCGCCCCCCCCTAAGGGGGGCACTTTTCAAAATTTTGTTGACACCCCTCATGTCATACATTGTTGGAAAGGTCTGTGACTGCTTAATCATATTATGCATCTCCGGTGTCCATCTCCTCACTTTGCCCCCCCCCCCCAAAGGGTACTTTCTAAATTTTGCACATTACCCTCATGTTATATATCATTGGAAAGGTCTGTGACCACTTAATCATTTTATGCATCTCCAATGTCCATCTCCCCACTTTGCCCTCCCACTCCCCCAAGGGTACTTCTCTAAATTTTGCACACAACCCTCATGTTATATATCATTGGAAAGGTCTGTGACCACTTAATCATATTATGCATCTCCAATGTCCATCTCCCCACTTTGCCCCCCCCCCCACCCCCAAGGGATACTTTTCTAAATTTTGTTGACACCCCTCATGTCATATATTGTTGGAAAGGTCTGTGACCACTTAATCATTTTATGCATCTCCAATGTCCATCTCCCCACTTTGCCCTCCCACCCCCCCAAGGGTACTTCTCTAAATTTTGCACACAACCCTCATGTTATATATCATTGGAAAGGTCTGTGACCACTTAATCATATTATGCATCTCCAATGTCCATCTCCCCACTTTGCCCCCCCACCCCCCTAAGGGATACTTTTCTAAATTTTGTTGACACCCCTCATGTCATATATCATTGGAAAGGTCTGTGACCACTTAATCATATTATGCATCTCCGATGCCCATCTCCCCACTTTCCCCCCCCCACCCCCAAGGGATACTTTTCTAAATTTTGTTGACACCCCTCATGTCATATATTGTTGGAAAGGTCTGTAACTGCTTAATCATATTATGCATCTCTGATGTCCATCTCCCCACTTTGCCCCCCCCCCCAAAGGGTACTTTCTAAATTTTGCACATTACCCTCATGTTATATATCATTGGAAAGGTCTGTGACCACTTAATCATATTATGCATCTCCAATGTCCATCTCCCCACTTTGCCCCCCCACCCCCCTAAGGGATACTTTTCTAAATTTTGTTGACACCCCTCATGTCATATATCATTGGAAAGGTCTGTGACCACTTAATCATATTATGCATCTCCGATGCCCATCTCCCCACTTCCTCCCCCCCCCCCCGAAGGGGTACTTTCTAAATTTTGCACATTACCCTCATGTTATATATCATTGGAAAGGTCTGTGACCACTTAATCATATTATGCATCTCCGATGTCCATCTCCCCACTTTGCCCCCTTCCCCCCCCAAAGGGTACTTTCTAAATTTTGCACACAACCCTCATGTTATATATCATTGGAAAGGTCTGTGACCACTTAATCATATTATGCATCTCCAATGTCCATCTCCCCACTTTGCCCCCCCACCCCCCTAAGGGATACTTTTCTAAATTTTGTTGACACCCCTCATGTCATATATCATTGGAAAGGTCTGTGACCACTTAATCATATTATGCATCTCCGATGCCCATCTCCCCACTTCCCCCCCCCCCGCCGAATGGGTACTTTCTAAATTTTGCACATTACCCTCATGTTATATATCATTGGAAAGGTCTGTGACCACTTAATCTTATTATGCATCTCCAATGTCCATCTCCCCACTTTGCCCCCCCCCCCCAAGAGATACTTTTCTAAATTTTGTTGACACTCCTCATGTCATATATTGTTGGAAAGGTCTGTAACTGCTTAATCATATTATGCATCTCCGATGTCCATCTCCCCACTTTGCCCACCCCAAAAGGGTACTTTCTAAATTTTGCGCATTACCCTCATTTAGAGGTCTGCACGGGCCGAAATTTCCAGGCCCGGGCCCGGCCCGACCCATACAAAAAATAATTTGGCCCGGCCCGGCCCGATACAAAAATTAAAAGTTCGGCCCGAGCCCGGCCCGGGCCGAACAAAAAAAATATTGGCCCTGCCCGGCCCGATTTAAAAGTTAAAAGTTCGGCCCGAGCCCGGCCCGGCCCGGAAAAAAGTTAAAATCTCGGCCCGAGTGAATTTCTACAAAACATAATTTTTACGTCGATTTGGTTAAAAATTTGCCTCGTAGGAGGAGATCTAACCAAAAATTCCTATCTTAGCCTTTTTTTTTTTTTCATGTTTATAATCTTCATTTTTATAGAGGTACCGCAAGCTGGAATATTTATTTTTTTAATAAATCTCTATTTGTTGTATGTATGTGTTTAAGTTATCATCAATATTGTTAATCCATATTCCATTTATTGAAGTGTTAAAAATCAGAAAAATGCTATACAGTAAAATCTTCTAAGATGGAATTGCATAGGGAAGAAAAAAAATGAGTTATAGACAATTTGCCTTCTTCGCAGGTGTAAATGTATTATATATTCTTTTCTTAAATATTAGTATATTCATTTTTAATGGATCAACACATTTTTCAATTTAAGACAGGATTCCATCATAAGCAGGTTCTTTTTCACACGTTTTACTATATTTTAATTTAGCCATATTTTAATAAGTGTATAAATCTACTACTCTTTAAAAAGAATAAATTTTAATGTTTAATTATAAGATAATGGCGATTTAAAAATGTATGCATGTTTTGAAAAGATTTTTATGCCAGATCTTATTTTACACCAGGACTAAAAATTCTGAGGCGTGAAGACTAGGAAGAATGAAACCAGTCCCGGCTCTGTACGGAAAAAATAATTTAAGGCACGGCCTTATCCTTCAGGAAAAAAGTAAGGCCCGGCCCGGCCCGTAAAGAGTACTTACTATGCCCGGCCCGGCCCGAGCCTTCAGAAAAAAATATGGCCCGGGACCGGCCCGGCCCGAGTGCCGTGAAGAAAAATAGGCCCGAGCCCGGCCCGCGGGCCGGGCCGAGTACGGGCTTCGGGCCTTGACCCGGCCCGTGCAGATCTCTACCTCATGTTATATATCATTGGAAAGGTCTGTAACTGCTTTATCATATTATGCATCTCCGATGTCCATCTCCCCACTTTGCCCCCACCAAAGGGTACTTTCTAAATTTTGCATATTACCCTCATGTTATATATCATTAGAAAGGTCTTTGACCACTTAATCATATTATGCATCTCCGATGTCCATCTCCCCACTTTGCCCCCCCCCCGTACTTTCTAAATTTTGCACACAACCCTCATGTTATATATCATTGGAAAGGTCTGTGACCACTTAATCATATTATGCATCTCCCATGTCCATCCCCCCACTTTGACCCCCCAAGGGTGTACTTTTCTAAATTTTGCATACACCCCTCATGTGATTTATCGATGGAAAAGTCTGTGACCACTTAATCATATTATGCTCCCCACTATGAAATTTGTCAAGTTAAAGCAACTATAAATTTTACTTTTATGGTATTATCAAGTTGTTTGCCGTCAAATTTTGACGGGTTCCATCTAGTATATATTTATTTACTTTTTACTTTGTGATAAAATGCCCAAAGCTTAAATTATCATAAAAAAATAATAATAATAAAACGCTTACTAATAATTTTTAGTGCTTGTAACAACAGCAGAGTCGTTTTGTAATCTAATAATAAATGTAAAATTTATAGAAATGCAACATTATTTGTTCTCAATAATCCAATTAAAATATATTTCAAGCACAAAATAGGTTTTAATCTATTTAAGAATAATTCATGCATAAGGAGTTAAATACTTGAATGAAAATATTTCGGATATGATCAGTTAGTAATACTAGTTTATTGTTTTTTCTAGTTTTAAAAGTATTAAATAAATTTCAAAATACAGTAAAATCCCGTTACAACGAATTCCATTACAACGAAAAATCCCGTTATAACGAAATGCAAGCGAGTCCCGTTTTGAAATGTATTCAAATAATGTTAACATAATCTCAGTATAACGAAATATTCAATTTTTTATAATCTCGTTAGAACGAAATAATATGACACGGCAAATACTTTCAGTTGTACATTTTTATCGCTTGACAATTTTTGTTTTCGATGCCTAGTCTTAGGGACAATCAAGCTTATCTCTAAAGCAATCGCTTTTCTCCGAGCTTTGTTGTAAAATCGGTGTGCATAGGCATTTCACTGCAGAAGGAATGTTTCCTTTGTTCGCTCTCCCCTTTTCTCCACCCCTAATTCTTGGAAGTCCAAGTAAGCTGTAACCAATGTAGGCAAACTTAACAAAACGTGAAATGAGTATTGCACATTCCCCCTTCCCTCTCCTCCCTACCTGAATAACTTTCGCAAAGGAATTTCCAAAGCTCGAAATCAGTTTGAAAATTTTCATCTTACCAGTAGGTCATAAAATGGCGGCTGTTAAGCGAAAACAGTTTAGTTTGGAAGAAAAAAAAGCCATAATTTCTGAAGTTGAGAAAGGAATGAAAAAATCTGATGTTGCTAGCAAATATGGAATTTCGCCGTCTACTTTATCCACTTTTCTAAAAGATAAAGAAAGCATTTTGAAAAAAATTCAAGTTAAAGTCTTTGATCCAAGCAGAAAACGAATTCGAAATGCCCAGTTTCAAGATGTGGATAGTGCTGTTTACAAATGGTTTATGGATGTTCGTTCTAGAAACATCCCTCTAAGTGGCCTTTTAATTAGAGAAAAGGTTTGGAATTTGCAAGAATGCTAAACATTGAAAATTTTCAAGCCAGTGTCGGATGGTTGAATCGATTCCGAGAAAGATACGGTATAGTGGCAAAATGCATTTCAGGAGAAGCAAAAGACGTCCCAGTTGAATTTGTAAACGAATGGCGTAAAGGTGAAATACAAAAAATAATCAAGACGTATAGTCCTAACAATGTTTTTAATGCCGATGAAGCCGGAATATTTTTTCAGTTAGAACCAAGGAAGACTTTAGCGTTAAAAGGAGACAAGTGTATTGGAGGAAAGCTTTCCAAACAAAGGATTACAGCCCTATTTTGCTGCAACAAATCAGGAACAGAAAAACGAAAAGTACTCATAATCGGCAAATCTGAAAAACCCCGTTGTTTCAAACATTTTAAGTCCTTACCATGCATCTACAAAGCCAACAAAAAATCATGGATGACGCAAGGATTCTTTAATGAATGGCTGATAAATTTTGATAAAGATATGCAAAAACAAAAACGTAAAATTCTTCTACTCATAGACAACTGCACAGCACACAATGATCCTCCTATATTGAATCACATTCGTGTAGAGTATTTCCCGCCTAACTGTACTGCAATACTTCAGCCTCTTGACCAAGGCATTATCAGAGCCATAAAATCACGATACAAAACTATGTTATTAAAACGCATTCTCTGTGATCTGCAAAATAACGTAAACAGAAAGTGCAACATGAAAGAGGCAATTGATATGATCTGTGGATCGTGGGATGATATAAGCCAGAAAACAATAGCTCACTGTTGGAAACACGCGCAGATTGACCAGGATTTAAATAAAGAATCGACGGCTCAAGGATCTAGCGATGTAGTACATGATGAGGAGCAGACAGTCGAATATGAGATCGAATCCACTTGGAACTTAGTAAAAGAAAAATCTGGTGTGTCTCAAAGCATAAGCTTTAAAGATTTTTTAACTGCAGATGACAATGCTGCAACTTGTTATTCATTAACAGAGACAGATATTGTGCAGTCTATTGTTGATGATCGCATTTTAGAAAATGACGAAGAAAGTTCTGAAGATGAAGAAAATGAGGTTTCAAAAGTTACATCTGCTGAAGCCTTAGAAAGCTTAGAAAGAGTGCGCAATTTTATTTCTTTACAGAGCAGTGTACCAGATAACATTTTTTCTAATATTAATCATGTACATAATTTTGTATTGTCCGCAGCTTCAAACTCCCTTGTACAAAAAAAATCACTGATTTTCTGCATTAAATTTTTTCTTGTACAATTTGAAGATCATTGAAATGGTGGTAAGTCAATTTTTCAGTTCTATAAAAAATATTATACATTGTATTATACACTAACTTTACGTTATTAGAAGGTACTACTAATTTTTATTACTATTTTTAATAATTAATTATCTACTAATTTGTATTATACTACTATATTTTTATAATTAACTATGATATGAGGATCTGAATTGAAATGTTTAATTTTCTATTGAATTCCGTTACAACGAAATTCCCGTTACAACGAATAAAATTTGCGGTCCCGTGAAGTTCGTTGTAACGGGATTTTACTGTATATATATTTATTCTAAACACATTAATTGTAGGTAGCATTTTAAGTTTATTTAGCACGAATAATTTTTCTTCAAAAACTGATAAATAGAGTTAGTTTTCTTTGATTTAACTTACAGAAAACTTACAGTTTAGAATACAAACTGTTGTAAAGAATAATATTATTCTGTTTGACGAACCTGCGAACTCTTCCTAGCAATCAGCATTGTCTTTTTGATCCATCAGCTACATTTCACGCAATTTGAAATAATAAATTTATAATAAAATGAATGTTTGCACATAGATACGATGAAATATTCAGATTTTGTCTATTCATTGGAACGAACTGAATAATAATATTTGTGGAAAAAGGAGATAGCTATTATCTTTTATTTTATTTCCGCTAAACATTGAAAGATGCAGAAGTGAAAGTTTGAATGCGAAGAGGCTTTATTTAATAAAGAAAATGGTTGTCCTAAACATTTTCTATGATAGAACAAAGCTTGTATTTTAAAAAATAAACAGGTTGTGCAATAAAAAATTCGAGATCTGCATAATATATTCTCACTTACATTGAAAGGGATATTACGTGTCTTATGTTTCACAAAACAATGTTTCATCAGGAGTAATATACATTACTCAAAACAATTAAAGGATACTGTAAGTCTTATATAAAATAATGGTATAAGCGACTTTTATTTTGCAGAAAATTGAAGAAGATAGTAACAAATGCAAATTTTTCTCATTTTCAAACTTCGGAGTATGCAAATTTAGAGTTTGACGTCAAAAACGACGCTCTAGCGGCAAAAAATGAAATTTGGCTTTCAACTTACTGAAAGACAAAGCGGAAAACCATGATAGACATTCAGTAAGTGCTTTGTTTCGATGAGTGTCTCAACGAAGTCATTTAACCGAATCAGAAGCTTGGAGAGTTGTTGGTCAGTTAGAGATGGGGGGCAAATACAAGTCGAAGTAGCAGAAGCCACTGGAGTTTCACAAAGTGTGATTTCCAGGATCTGGAACCGTTTTTTGGAGACTGTAAATGCAGGCCGAAGACCAGGGCCAGGTCGCAGACATGCAACAGTGCCCAATTAAGATCGATATTTAAGGCTAACGGCTCGGAAACACCGAAATATGAATGCCACTCTTCTTCAACAATACCTTCGCTCGGCTACTGGCACCACAGTTTAGACTTAAACTGTCCCAATCCAGCTACACACTGTAAGTCTGTATGCGCGCAGACCAATGGTATATGTTACGTTAACAGCAAGGCACAGTGGCGCACGCAGGGAGTGGGCAACAGAGCATGTGAACTGGAGGAGAAATGAATGGCGCAATATTCTTTTCTCTGACGAGTCCCTTTTTTCTGTTAATCCTGATAATAGGCGTATTATCATCTGTAGGGAACGTGGGACTAGAAATAATCCTGCTTTAGTTCAAGGAAGTGTCAGATTTGGCGAGGGGGGGGGGTGATAGTCTATGCTGACATCTCCATTGATGAGCGCACCGACATCCACCTCATTCGAAATGTAGCTCTGACCGGTCAGCGATATAGGGATGAGATCCTCAGACCTATTGTAGTCCCTTACTCTGCAGCAATTGGAGATGACTTCATGTCAATGAACGACAATTTCAGGCCACATCGTGCTCACTTGGTAGATGATTTCCTTTTCGAGGAAGGAATCATAGGAATGGAATGGCCAGCGTGTTCTCCAGACATGAACCCAATAGAGAATGTTTGGGATATTCTAGGCAGACGAGTTGCTGGCCGCCTACTAACCCTCCCCCCCCCCCCAAAAAAAAAAAACTCTCCAAGAACTGGAAAGAGCTCTTCTGGAGGAGTGGGACAGAATACCCCCAGTTCCCCATTGATAGCCTCATTGACTCCATGCCTCAAAGGTATTCAACGTTGCTGGCCGTCCGGGGAAACCCTAACCCCAACAAAAAATATTTTCTTTGAAGGAAACACATTTTTTATTCGTTTTTTCTCATATGCACAAATTGTGTTTTTTTCCTTTTGTACCCAAATGCTCAATACAATGCATTTTTTTCTGCCAAACATGTGTAATTGTTTTCTCACATAGCCTACCACGTCTTTCGATCATGTATCAATTATCTAAACAATTCCCCAGCAGCAAGATCCATCCACATCCTCACTATCTTTTAAATTGTTTTGAGCAGTATATATAAATACAAAGCCCATATTTTCTTAAAAGACTATAATCCAGAAAGTTCTTTTAAGCTATTTTCAAAATAAATATTCTCAACAATTTATATATGCATCATACATTCCATTTTCATACATCATACAGTAATTAAAGATAAATAATTTTGCAAATAAAAACTTATAACTTAACAGATTGCATGATAAGATTATATATTCTGTAGCTATTACCTTTTTTTAAAGTACCCATTAATGTTTTTTTTTTTTTTTTTTACGGGGAGGGTTTGGGGGATTAGACCTAACGGGATCTACATAGTAATTTATGTCTAAAAAATGAGTTGTTTCATTTTAAAAATATTAAATACTTTTTTTAATATGCATATTTATTCTATACATATTAGTTATCGGTTAGATTTGAAGCTTATATAGCATGGATGGCTTCCCTTTTAAAACTGTAAATAAAATGTATTTGCTAATTAAACTAAAAAACAAAAACAAAAATTTAAAGTTTACAATTCATACTGTTGTTATAGTTATATGAATAACAATATTATTTTGTTTTACGAACCTACAAATTCTCTATAGTTATCAGTATGTCTCAATACCCACCAGCTAAATTTGACACAAAACGAAATAAGAAAAAATCTAATAAAATTAATGTTTAGACATAGATATGATAACGTACTCATATCACATCTATTCTTTGGAGAGAACTAAATATCATATTTGTGGTAAAGACAATGTAAAATGGAAAGCTATTACTACAATTTACTTAATTTCCTTTTTTTAACGTTGAGAGACGCATAAGTGAAAGTTTCCTTGTGAAAAGACTTTATTTGATAAAGAAAACCATCGTCATAAACAAATATTTATGATAGGATACAGATTGTACTTTAAATTATAAACAGGCTGTGTGGTAAAAAAGAAAAGTTGCACCTACGGAGCCTGCATAAGATATATCTTCACTCTGAGTTTGAAAAGGATATTCTATGTATTATCACCCTCAAAACAATCTTTCGCCGAGAGTAAAAAACAAAAACATTATTTTCTTAGGCGACTGTAATCCATAAAGTTTTTATTTGTCAATGGGTAGGACCCTTTCATGACAAACAACTTTTCCAAATAGGTAGCATCAACAATTTATATGTGTATCATCTGTTCCACTCCCATGTATCATATATTGACTAAAGAAAAACAATTTTTTCACAAGACTTTTAAAGCTTTGCAACACAACGGAGTGCGTGTTAAAATTATATCTGCATTATTATTAGAATTTTTTAAGTGACATTATTTTTATTTTATTTTATTTATGAGGAGGACTACGCCTAACAAAATCTAAAGGAAAATTTACATTTAATGAATAGGATGAACCAGTGCTATACACAATTCTAAACTTTTCATAATCACCGGTTGTCTCTAATCCCAAATAAAAAATATTGTAATTTCTGGGTTTTTTCCCTTTATCTGTGCATGGATAAAAAAACATTGTATGTTGTTAAAATAAACATAAAAAATTTAAAAACCCTGTCTAAACTAGCCCCAAGGAATGGAGCTGATATGAAATTATTATGGATCTAAAGCGGGACATAATTGTTTTTAAGTGGTTGTAAACACTAAGAAAATGAGAGGCCTGTAACAAAGTTGCGCCGGATCTAAAGTTTGAGCTGTATTATTACTTTTTTATATCTTTCATTTTGCCTGAATTTTAGGACATCTTTCATGCGTTCACCAGAATACTCATGAAAACCCACGACAATCAGCTATCTCCCTAAATTTTTTAATGTTAATTTAGGGTAAAAACTAAGAAGAAAATTATCTGCAACATTTGAATTATATTTTTATGAATTTTCAGAAGTAAATTTGCAATAGAATAACACCCGTTATGGAAAACAAAAAAATCAAAAATGTGGTCTACGATCTTGACTGATTGAATTAATTTATTATTCACTAATATTTACACAGTCAAGAAAATTACAAGTAGTTTTCTTTATTTGTAATATGGTTTCAAAAAAGTTAAGGACAGCAACAGTATCCTTAATATCCACTGCAAAGATTTAATCTTCTTTATACACGAAATCAATCTTTAGAACACTTCAAACTTTAGATAATTACCTCCCCTTTGCCTTTATTTGCTTCGTTTATAAGACAAACGTATTTATAGTGAATTGACTTTCTAATTCAACATTTAACATCAGCTAAAACAAAAGTTCCTTTTTTTTTAAATTTCTCTTGAAGTATTAGTGTTTTGTAGGCAACTAGATCAATTTCTTCCCTCGTGGCATTTGGAATGGAATATGTCAATGATTCCTCATAGCTATAATGCAGAGGCAATTCATTCTTCACTGTATGTGATGCTATCTCCTTTGAACAATTTATCAGTCAGATTTATTTTCGTCTTTTCTTCTTTTTTTGATTTTGTACTTTTATAATTCCTTCATTTCCAGTTTAGTCTACTGGTATCTTATCTTCTATTTGGGAAATAATTTCTGAACTTGTGAAATCCTCTGCGTCTTTAATTGCTCTAATGTAGTTTTCAACATTTGTACCTTTCTTGTTATAGTATTATGATTTGGTTTGTCTTTCTTCTGTGATTTTTTTTTCTTTATTTCTCTTCTCTGCTTCATTCCTTTACTGCAATTTTTAAGGAATTTAGGTTACTTTTCTTTTGATTTTTTTTTTTTTGTCATTTTTTGTTCTTAATTTTTCTGTCGTTGTCCACTCTTCACTGGTAATCATTTTTGAACTAGCATCTATTCTTTTTTTTTTCTTTTTTTGCAGCAGCATTTTTATTTGTTATCTGTAAAACCAACATTTCAAAAGAACTTGTAAAAATAGATGAATCTTCGCTCGCAGGAGTTACGGTAGGGGATGCAGAATGTGAACTGGCTTGTATCGGTGTAGTTTTACGGCACAAAAACGATATGCCAATCTTACGATTTTTAGCTAAACAATGTAATGATTGACCATTATTAAATATCCTTTGTTTTACCTTATTTAAAATACTTTGTGGATGAACTTAATCAACTAGCTAGATAAACTTAATCAGTCAATTTCCTGTCATTCAGTTGAAAATCTCTAACAAACATAGAAGAATATACAGGGTGGTCATAAAGTCTTTCCCTTACTACAAAAAATTATTACGAAATAACCACTGGATGTAATACTGTAAAATTTTTCTTATAGAAGAGTCATGTTCTTAAGTTTTCTTTAGTCCAGTCTCTACCGCTGTTCGTGAGTTCTTTGATGACAAATTTCCGGGAAGATGGATTGGACGGGATGAACCAACTCTTCTAGATATTTTCTTTTGGGGGTACATAAAGGAAAGAATGTTTGCAACACCAGTAAAATATATTGAAGCACTCAAGTTCAGGATCACAGATATATATATATATATATATTAACTTTTGAATGCATTGAGAATGTATGTATAATTAAAATCATGTAATTCTTTGCAAAATAATCACAAAGCCAATTTTATTAAAATAAAAATTGGTACATTTTTGTGTGTCTTACATTAGCCCCATTTTATTGGATGTCTCATATTAGCCCCGATTAAACCTACATAATCTTCAACCACTATATCAAAAACAAAGTAAAGGAATACATAAAGTAAATTTAAATGCTTTTTGCAAATTAAGAACTTACAAAATGATTGCCGAACTTTTTTGAAATATCTTACACCTGTAATTATTTCGTATCAATTTAACATATTTAAGAGGATTTGTGAAATGTTAGTTTATTTATATGAGCCATCTATACAGATCTGTATAATACAAAGCAAAACAGTCCAGCGTTTACTCTCAATCTATAGTAATAAAGAGAGAAGTTTGTGTATCTGTCTCTGAGTGTGTTGGTGTGCTAAGTCCTGGAGAGACCGCTGCGCGCAAAGCTACAAGATGCGTATGTCTGCGTATGTACAAGACCTGTATGTCTGAGGTTATACACATCAAAGCCAGTTTTTGAGTTTTTCGATAATGAGTCGAGATATTAATTAAAAACCATAATGAACATCACAAACTGGCGAGCTGTCTTCATTCCAGTGATTGTGTCTACCCTATTCCGGACGTTCCGTGGAACTTCACGAAGGCAAAAGCGAAGTTTTTGGTTTTTTCAGCGTCTTTTTGGTCATTTTGAAATCGCGATAGCCGTTTCCAAAGTAGAGTTACAAAGAAACAGAAAACACGAAATTTTTTTGACTTACCTTCCCGTTTCCAACAGTATATTTTGTTTAAAAAATATTAATATTTACTATTTCGAAAAACATTTTTACTGGACCTGGTTTCGCGTCAGTTTTCAAGTTTTCCATTTTTCTACAGTCTAAAACTGTGGTAAGAAAAAATAAAATATATATTTACAAAATAATGAATTATAACAAAACTTTATTATAATTTACAAAATTTTGTTATTTTTACTTTTTGTTAACAAAAATTAAGGAATCAAGGGATAATCAATGAATTAATAATAAATTAAATTAAAAATTTAATTTTATTACTTTTTGTTAACAAAAATAGTTAACAAAATTTTGTTATTTTTATATTTTTATCCTTCCAGAATGAAAATGTAACAATAATGAAAAAATGCACACTTATTCGGGATGTCTTTCCTTTTCTACGGTGTATTTTTTAAAATATATATTTATATTTACTATTTAAAAAATAATAAAAATTCCGAAGTTTGATTCGTGTTTTTCGATTCCTTTTCAAGTTTTCCTATTTCTCTGCATTTTAAAACGGCCCCATCCGCTTCCCGGACAGAAATGTATATAAAAATTACCCACTTTTCCAGCGTACTTTTCGGATCTGGAGGTATATTTGGTTTTGTAAAACATTAAAATCTACTATTTCAAAAAAAAAATATTTCGTGGAGGTCCATTCGCGTTCGTTTTCATATTTTTCTTTTGCGGACGAAAATGCCAAAAAAAGAAAAAAAAATCACTTATTCCCGGTACTTTTCCGGTTCTATCGATATCTTTGTATTCAAAAAATAGTGATATTTAAATAGTGACTATTTAAAAAAATTATTGAAGTCGTTTCAAGGATTTGCCACAGATTTTTTTTCTCTCAGTGCCTTCGAAGTTATCGTTTCCCGTTTAAGAGTCCCGTGCTTTGGATATCATTTCGCGTTTTAAAAGAGAAAGGGGATGGTGCGTGTTTTATATTATTTAGGTTTTCTCAGGGATTTTTGTCAGAATTGAAAGTTTAATATATCTAAATGTCATAAATTAAATCAGCAATCACTGTAACGGGAGCTCTGTAGTTCGTTTGGAAAGATTGTCGTTTAATAAATATAAAGTCATAAAATTCGAAGTTCGTTTGCAAAAACAGACTAGTGCGTGCGTAGCAATTCCGGTGAATGCTGCTGAAATCAGTGAGGCCCAAACTCTGGGTTCGTTTGGACAGATTTTCGTTTAAAAATATAAAATCATACAAATTCGAGATTATTTCGTAAAAACAGACCGGAGGGCGCGTAGCATGCCCGGTGCATGCTGCCGAAAGCAGTGGCCCCCTCATCTCTAAGTTCGTTTGGATGGATTTTCGTTTAAAAGTATAAAATCATACAAATTATAGTGTGCACGTTGCTGAAGACAGTAGGTTCCCAACATTAGGTTTGTTTGGAAAGATTTTCGTTTAAAAATATGAAATCATTTAACACTGATTATAGGTATATTTAAGGTTATTATCCTAGACAACGCCGGGCGTGTCAGCTACTTACACACAAATATTATGTAATATCCAAAATTTGTCCTAAGGGCATAGATTTGTAAACAATAGCTTAAAAAATACTGGGTTTTCGGGATACATTTGACAGTTCGTAACTACTATTAAATTATGGGTTGTCGTTCAAAATTTAGCATATTCTACATATGTTTATAATCTTTGGTTTCAGATACACCCATGATGTCAAAGAAAACGGAAAGGAAAAAATGGAAGCATCAAAATATTGGAAAAGGGTAACCTGCTTTATGATGTATCGGTAACCCAATTCGGGAATTAAGACAGCTTACATAATAATGCTCCTTAAACACCGCAAAAGCCATACGAAGTGTGATGATGAGGTACAATAGAGACTATGAAACGAAAACAACACAAAATGTGATGGTGCTTTGATGTGTCTCCTGTGAGTGGTATACAGGGTGTAATTGAATTGATGGTCAGAAATGTAAGTAGTGATAGTACATGTCAAGACAAGTAAATTTTGCATAGGAAATCAGGGTCACAATCCACTTAGTAAATCAATAATACAGGGTGTTTCACACAAAACCCAATATACATTTCCGTTCATAACTGTAACAACAATTAAACTTTTTTAGCGAAATCTTCAACACAATAACTTTTTCTCCTGTGAAATGATGTGACATCAAGTGAATTGTTGGAATTTCACTGTAATTCGATCAGTGACATCGTATGCATTGTCAGTTACCTTCCGAGTTTTGAAGCGTCTATCTCAGTGTTACTTGGACATGGAAGATTGCCGTTTCTATTATTTTATGTGCTTTTATCATGTTTCACAGCAGGCAAATTAACTATGTTGAAGATATCGCTAAAATATTTTCATTATTTTTACAGTTATGAACGAAAATGTATATTGGGCTTTGTGTGAGACACCCTGTATTATTGATTTAATAAGTGGATTGCGACCCTTATTTCCTATGCAAAATTTACTTGTCTTGACATGTACTATCACCCCTTATATTTCTGACCATCAATTCGGTTACACCCTGTATTCTGATTCCAAAGTTTGTTCCCGTAACCTACCTTATTGCAATCCTGAATTATTATGTGTGTGGTGTGATTGAACAAGTAACCAAACGCAGATACCCAATCACAAATACCCAAGTGATAGACAGAATAGGGCAGATTTTTCCCGAGTCATGTGTCTGATTTTCGGAGCCACTTTGAGACCATTATAGATACTGAGGGTGGTTTCTTGATCAAACTCTCTTTGCTTTGTTGTAATCTTTATAGTTACGTATCCATTTTTCCATACTTTTTTTTTTTTTATTTGGATATGTCATATTTTCGTCTTTCGCCAGCCACTGTCAAATTCATTCAGAACACCGGTTTAACATCCGCCGAAATACGAACTCTTTTTTTTCTTTTTCTAAAAAAAATTGTGTTTTTCATAAAATAATATCATTAACTCCTATAGATTTTCAACTTAAACAGAAAAAAACAATTTCAAGAATTCCTATTTGCTCCATTAATTAGTTTAGGTATCTGCAATTGCATAAATTTGTAGACAAGTAAACAAGTAAAAGCCTTCGTGAAAAATAATGCTAATTAGAAGGATTTTTAAAAGGTACATGCTTAATTAAACCTCTTCTGTAATTAAAAGATAACATTGATTGCACTACAGACACAAGTTAATGAAATTTCAAGAACTATTTGAAAAAAATCTAATGTCAAGGTCTTTTAAAATTAAAGATGGCGTTATTAGCAAATACTAAAAACACATTAAAATATTCTTTGATTATCGAAATGTTCGCGATCTGTTTTTCATGTTTTATAGCAAGGATTTCATTTTAAAATATATTTCAACTGCTAAATGCTAAAACATCATTGGTGTTTATTATAAATATTATTTAATCACATATATTATTAAATGCATCTAATTCAGTAATTTAAAAAAATTATCACCCATTCAAATGGGGTGAAAGTATCAGAGATATCGTTTTTTTTTTTCTCAAAAGTCATAAATATATTATAATTTTCAAATTTAATATCATAAATCTAATTACTTATAATTTGTTTTTATTAATATGACAGTTACCAGTAGATGTTTCAAAAGTAAAATGTGAAACTATCTCTAGTTAAGGAAAAACACATATGTTGAAATGGCAAAATAACATCTGTGGTTAACTTTCTTGCAATTTTAATAGACTAATTACAAACCTCCTTTATATTGTGAAAAAAATGAAAAAAACTATTCCTGATACAGCGGAAATGTTTACGAAAATTCACTGTAATACCGCATTTACCTACGATTTTGGACATATTTCCCTTGTCTTTAAAAACCATTATGTAGAATAAAAAATCACAAACCTCAGAATATCAACAGATTTCCAAGATTAATGGAAACATTTCTAAAGTAAAAAAGGACCCGTTTACTACCCGGAATTTTCTGGAAACAATGGTTCCCTTTTATTTCAGAAACGTTTAATGTAATCATGAAAATTTCTGATTCTCTCCTAATGGATTCTGAAGATTAGGGATAAATTTCCGAAATTGACGGCAACAATAAACTAAATTTTCGTAATCATTTTTGCATATTGGCTACAAATTTTGGAAAGTCTTACATGCGATACATCCATATATTGCGAACTATAAAGAACTTTATTACAAAAGGTAATTAATAATTTTCCTTTATAAAAGAAGCTTCGTATTCTTTCTTTGTATTATGTAATACACATTCTCTTGATATCTTCCTAAAAAAGGAATTAAAACTGTTTCTCTCAATTTCAAATTTAAATAAGTTTAATAGCTCAAATAGTACGTTAACTAAAATAGCGTTAAATGGAGTTTACAAGTTTCGTTTCACCTTTTCTTTTGCGAAACACATCATAAAGCAATGGATAAAAGAAGACTATTTCATATATTGAGCCTTTCATATATTGAATTTACTGTTTTCTGTAAATAAAGCTACAAAATTAAGTTTTTACTTGTCCTTATAATGCTTTTACGCATCTTCAAAAAGATGAATTATACAATTTTAGAAAAAGAAAAAGTTTTAAATGACCTTCTGTTAAAAAAATAAGCTATTATAAATCGTGAGTAAAACTGTCATTTCATTTATTTATTGCAAAGAAAACAGTTTTAAAGGTTATTTTATTAGTTGGGCATTTAGAACATCTTTTGCTTTGCCGCTTTCACCTTCTAAAAATATCTAGAAGAATAAATATTCTACTTTTTTTCTTCTTTTTGCGTAAAAAAAAATTCTTGAAAACATTTTGAAAGTTAGTCATTTTCCTATTTTCCCAACATTTTAAAAGATTTTTCACATTTATATTTTTTATTGGTTCTCTTGTTCAAATTTTTGTAGATTTTCAAACAAGTTCGATTCCACAGTTTTTGTTAAATTGTATTTTTGAAAATTCTAAGTGGCTCACTCAAGCTAAGGAACGTGAGGAAGATATTTAGTGCTGCACATACAGAGAAATTGAATATAATTAAACTTTTCAATAAAGAATAAATTAAAAAAATTATGTAATAAAAAAATACATTACTAAACATACATGAAAAATTATGTAACGTATCCATATAGTATGCATGAAAAATTACGCTATTACCAATAATCAATTCCCTACTTGTACAATATATATATATATATACAGGGTAATTATAATTAAACTTCTACATTCAAAATCTGTAAAAAAGAATCATTGGTCAGAATGCCCTGAAATTTCACCTGATTATGCACGAAGAAGGGGGGAAATGGTATGGTATAAGGAAAAAAATAGTTCGAAATTTTGGCAATAGATGGCGCTTTACTTGTCATAACGCAAATGGGTTCGGCTACCACTGACATTGGAATCCCAATGCGACGGCTAATACGTGAGTTGCAGATTAAACCAACTGTACTGTTCAATGTGCATGACAGTATTGTACAGTATTGGGACAGTATCATTTTTTACTGAAAAAATGTCTTCCAAGTCATTGAGCAGTTGTGACACTCTTAGTGAAAAGCCTATCCACCACGAGAAGAAGTTGCCAAATCGCATGGAAAAAACTGGTTTTTAATTGTCCTGAGGCCAAAAACTGTAGAAAAAGCAACAATGAAATCGATTTTTAACTGTCGCGAGAATTGCTCAAGAAATATTCAATATGCTGTCCGTCGTTTTCTACCACCAGTTGAAACCGAGAAACAGCATGTTCCACAACAGATCGGAGTGTATCAGTGGTGACGTTGTGACTGTATTGCGCAATGCATATCTTCGATTCAGCTAAGTTTGGAATTAATGGATCTATCTAACTTGACATGCTCCTGAGCTATGGACTTCATTCCTGGTATCAAGTATCATCTTCACTGCCCAGTGTCGCGTGGAAGGTATGTTTCCGGCAGTGAACTGCCTGTTATGTAAATCAAGGTAGTTTTCACCTTAGCATGTCTATTTCCACTCCGCCCCCTGTCGCGTTTTTCTGGCGGGTTCAGCTCCGGCTGTAATATGTATTCCTTTTTTATGACCACCCCCAGGGGGATACCTTCTTTAGGTATTCACGGGCCTCACAATCCCGGGCATCTGAGCGATCTTTCTCTTTTCTTTTTTTTCCTCTCCATTCTCTTGTCTAATCTTTATTCTTTGTTTCACTCTCGTTGTGGTTTCCTCTTCTGAGATGAGGCCAATTCTGCATAAGTCTATATCGACTTATGAAGAATTGTAAACCACCCACGCGTTTTCCGTGCGTGGCGACCCGTGTCCCTGGAAAGGGGGATCCTGGCAGTTGAGGGAAACCAACACACTGCTTTGGCCTCTGCTTTGGCCTCTGCTTCAGGTAGACGGGAGGTGCATATTGCTCCCGTATGCATCAATCGGCTGGTCAGCTGACTTGTCACTGGCTGGGGATCAAGTGAGTGGGCACATACTAGTCATCTCATTAAGGGTAGAGACTGAAATAGGTGTGTCTTGTGAACGTATGGGCCTTGGTTAGCACTGGTGCATGAATGTGCATCCCCTTGTTGGGCTCGGTAGTGGGTGGTGCGGCCGGGGTCTGAATTCCTTTTCTCTTTATTATGGTTGGAAATAATTCACTTCCTTCTATTTCTCTCCCATGTGGTGAGCAACAAACTGTACTGATAACTTCATTCACTCACTCACATTCGCTTTTTTGTTATTAAACGGACTGACAGTCTTTCTGATAGTTCTTTTAAGAGAACTTCACCATTTCTTATCGGTAAAACATTTCAATCTGTTTTCAGAAACGGTTATTCACTTGAAAAAATGCAGTCTCGGAATTTACTTGTTGAGGTTTCTTCAGACAAACAGTCAAGATTTCTCTCAAATTGCACAACAATAGGTTCTTTTTCTGTTTCTGTTCAGGCCCATCAAACTCTAAACACAAGTCGTGGTGTAATATCCGAACCAGGGCTTTTACTCTCTACAAAAGACGAACTTCTACAAAATTTAAAAGATGAAAATGTCATAGATACACGCCGTATTACAATCCGTCGGAATGGGCAAGTGCTTCCTACGAAGCATATCATTCTGACTTTCAATAGCTCTACTTTGCCAACTAGAATTAAAGCTGCGTACCTGAGCTGTCCTGTCCGACCTTATATTCCTAATCCGCTCCGTTGTTTTAAATGTCAGCGTTATGGTCATACTACTGCTACCTGTCGTGGTTCTGTTACATGCACACGTTGTGTGGAAGTCGGCCACGATGGTAAGTCATGCAAAAAGCCTGAACGCTGTACAAACTGTAAGGGTGACCATACAGCATACTCCCTCTCTTGCCCAAACTGGATTCGTGAGAAAGAAATTCTTGCAGTCAAAACCACTCAAAAACTTTCTTATCCTGAATCTCGAAAGCTTGTTGAAGCCAGAACACCATTTGTAGGAGTTTCTTATTGAAGTTTACTCAAGCAACAATCAAAATCCATAAGACATATAATACTCAAACTGATTTTTCATTACCACCAAATGATTCTTCTCTTACACTAACCAGCACTATAAAAAAAACCCGTAGTATGTATTGTGCAGCTAAAATAAGACCCCTGCCGGCAACTTTTGCCACCATCATCAGAACCTGTGAAAATAGAATATTCTAAGTGTCCATCTAAACAGTACACCGAACATGAGTCAGGTCAAACTTCTGTTTCATCTCCAAACAAATTGGGAAAACCTGTTTCTCCTACACAAAAACCAAAACCAAAATCATGTGTACAGAAAGAGAGAAAGAATAGCTCAATCCAAGCCTCTTCACAGTGGAAAACTGTGAAGGGAAGAAACAAGAAACCCTGTCTTGGTATATCGCTCCTTGCTACAAAGGATTCAAAACAGCTGTTGTACTATGCAGAGAAGGAAGCTATGGAATCAGAGTTTTACAGTTTTGACTCAAATGATGATGATAATACTGTTTTTGAGGTATTTGAGCCTACGTGATTTTAAATATATTTCTGCTCGAAAGTTTGAACATTTTACTAACTGTTAGTTTAAAGATTGTTTATATTTTAATTGTGAAAATTTCTGTTTATTTTCTTTTAGACGTTGTGTTATATTTTCATTGAATGATTTTAATTATACATTTATCATCATATCACTCTTTTCATTTAAATGTTATTTTCATTCATCTTGTTTTTATGACAAAGGTTTAAATCTTTTTTATATTTCAACTTGACGCAGTTCAACTCTATTTTTGGCGCACCATGTCCCTAAAGGGACTTTGTGCCATAAAACCCCAATCAACCAACCAACCAACCAACTTTTTATGACCTTAATAAAGGGACCGAGAGTGAGATCTATGCTCTGCAGATCTGGTTCCCAGTCTGATCAATCTCTCTTAGGCATTTAAAGCGGACCACTGAATACATTGTTTTTCAGATGATTACAGATGATTAGCTCAGCGAGAAATCATAAGGATTAATATCAACTGATCTTAGCAGCCAGGCTGTTAGAAAATAACGACTGATAATTCTATCATTTCCGAAATGCATGTTGAACAGCTGTTTCACTGGATTTGCAATATGTGGAGGAGTGCTATCTTGTTAAAAAATTATGCTACCCAGACATGCACGCTATTGAAGTACTGGAATGACGTGGTTGCGCAAAAAAGTCTCATAGCGTTCACCATTGATGGTACAGGTAACAGGACACACAATAAATATCTGCTCGAAAAAGAATGGCCCTATGATAAACGATGCCGTAAACCCGCACCACTAAGTTACCTTTGCAGAATGAAGAGGTACTGATTCAAGTCCGAATGGATTTTCCGTTGCCCATGTTCTGAAATTCTGAGTGTTGACATACCCTTGGAGATGGAAATGGGCTTCGGCTATTCACAAAATGTTCCATGACAATTCATTGTCTACTTCCATGCGAGCAAGAAATTCTAGAACAAAAGTTCGTAGCACTAGCAGGTCAGCAGGATGCAACTCCTGAACATGGGTAATTTTGAATGGATAGCAATGCAGAGTGTTTCGTAAAATTTGATGCACTATGCTTACAGGCATATCTAACGATCTGGCTCTGCAGCTTCCCATATCACCGTTCATCTTTTCCTGCAATGCTGTGGCCACATCTTCTACTGCCGTCGAAGCAATTGGTTTCTTCCCTTTGACCGATCTCACTTCAAATGAACCTGTGTCTTCGAACTTCTTAATCATTTTCTTCAGACCGCTAGAGCACATCGGACCACAGTCTTTTTCCATACCCTTTACTGTCCGGAACTTCTTCAGAGCTACTGTCTCACAGTTACCGTTCTCGTAAAACAGCTGCACAAGCAGAGTGCGATACTTCATTGCGAGAGTCATGTCAAGCTTCTCAGACGCAATATGAGGGAAACGTCAGGTGTCTCGTATTTTTATAACAAATGTAGTGCGCATGACACGTTTTTTATTTTGCATATTATGACGAGTAAAACCACCATCTATTTACGAACTATTTTTTCTTTTCTTATGACATACTATTTCCCTCTTCTTCGCGTATCTTCAGGTCAAACTTCAGGTCATTCTAACCCGTGGTTCTTTTTTTACAGCTTTTTAAACGTTGAACATTAATTATAATCACCCTGTATATAATTGAATTGAAATTACAGGTCTGTTCATAATAGAGAAATAAATGAACAAAATATATTAGAATCAGATAAAAATGTCGGAACATTGATTCGCTTAAGAGACAATATTAATATATACTCACAAAAATATCGTATTTAATCAATGGTGTTTGGAAAATAAAGTTTCATATGCATATATATCGGAAACATTTATATGTGCATATATATCAGAAAAATGTACATGCATATGTTTCCAACATATATATATATATATATATATATATATATGTGTGTGTGTGTGTGTGTGTGTGTGTTTACTGTTTAGAATTATAAAACGAAGTTTGCAATAACAACTCTCGAATATTCATTCATTTTCAACGCACATGACTACTGAATGAGAGAGAGGAGCATCTCTCTTATTTACTCTCACTCGCGAATTTGGGTGACAGCTGATAGCACTGCTAGCCGATCATTGGATTATACGGAGAAAAGTTTAATTGTGGGTTTGTTTGTTTATGGTTTTGTTTGTTTATTTTCGCTTTGACACATTCAAAAACGTTTAAAAGAGAATTTTTTCTGCGAAAGTACTTTTTTTTTTTTTTTTTTTTGCTTTTTTAAGATGTATTAAAATAGAAATCAAATTTCACTAATTTTATTTTTAGTACAGTTTGAACATGCATTTCTAAAATACTGTTCTTTCAGCTTTTCTTTAAAAGTACTTTGAAGGGAATGCGTTCTAAAATTAACAGGTATTATTATATTTATTACTAGATATTAAGGTATAAAACCATAATTTATTATAATTCTAATACGAGCCTATCTCTAATAAATATCAGAGGCGAATCATCCTACTGAAATTTAATATGCTCTTTCCATCTAGTAGTTTCTAGTATTTTTTTCTAATACGTTTTCTAGGAAGTTTTTATGATTAAATAAGGTGTTGAAAACCATACGAAAAATAATTGTGGTAAAGAGCATGCCCAGGCTGGGTAGCAGCATCCACTACTTATATATATATATATATATATATGTATATATACCCATGATATATATATATATATATATATATATATATATATATATATATATATATACGCCCTACTCATGTTTACAATTTACTCAACTTTGGGCTAAGCTAGTAATAGCCTAGGTTTTATGCTTGGTGTCCCAAAAGAAGCACTATTGGAAATTTAAATAATCCACATTCTAGTAAAATGAGTACTAGAGACTTTTGAGAACCGCCAGGTGAACACTGGAGTCTGTTATGTTAGCGGCTAAATCGATGTAGTGAACGGAGTTCAGAATAATGTCGAGAAATGCGCCCGCATGTATACGTCAATTATGGTGTTTTTCCCGGAAGAGTGTCGTTCCATTAACGAAGTTTATATTTCCAACAATAAATCGCTTAAAGAAGTGAGAAGACTATTTGGCAAGAAGTCTTATGCACAGTATGCGCTATCCGACTCAACAGTTAGCCGAATAATGCAATGATATCATAATTTGACATGCTAAAACGGGTTTTCGTGAACATGATTAAGTATACACATGCGTGTCGAGAAGTTAAAGGAGGGGAAATTGAACATCTATTGTAGTTAAATGCGAATAAATTCGTTTATAGAATTTCTTTGTAATTTTTTTTCGGAATTTCATTGGCGTTTATTTAGTACACCCTGTGTGTGTATTGTTTTTCTTTTGCTGCGTTTAAAAAATATATTCTCCAAAATATTTAGCAAAAAAATACTCATTTTAGCACTTTAATGTACTTCACTTTGGATTACGATGATTTAAGACTTATTTTACAATAAAAAATTGTGAAATAAAAATTTATAGGGAACGTTAGGCTAATAAGAGACAATGATAAACGTTTTCTGTGTAAAGTTTCAAATTTAGTCTCTCACAGTAGTCTATACTTAGTGTGCAAACATTCATATTTTGCATCAATTATATATCTAGATCTGTATTTTAACAAGGCAAGACAAATAAAATACTTTGCTGTACAATTCAAGACATTCATTTTTTAACTTTTTGTAACTCAAAAACAAAAGTTTATTTTTTTATTCTCACAATCTCTGTTGATAGAGTTTTTTAAATGTTTCTGGGGTTAACCCTAATTCATTTTAACATAGTCTTTACATGGATGTTAGACAACCAGTCTCTCATTACCGCACAAAGGGTAATAAGGGGCAGAAGATTTCCGAAAAATTGAAGAATTTTTTAAGCATGAAAAATTGGTCTTAAAATTAGAAAAAAAAATGTTAACGCTTCCTTAAAATCGTGAAATGTAATGCATCTTTTGCAAGTTCCTTGCCTCATTACCAAAGCAAAGAACAAAAAATAATAATAATAATAATTTTTTTTTTGTCTCTTTGTTACCCCCACTATCTCTACTTTATTTGTGGTGATTGGATTCGCCGTGGCGAAAATATCTATGCAAATTATTTTAGCAATCAAGTTGAGAATTTTGAACGAAGCCGCACAATAGCACATACACCTTTATATGTACCTTTTATTTACGAGGACCGGGGTATAAGTCATGGCTACTATGTTTTTAAATGATATGATCGCAATGTATAATTGCCTAAGAGCTTATTTGCCTCAGAGCTTAGATAATGCTGCGTGGAGATATAATGGCATTTTAATGTTGTGTTATCACACGAAACACGAGAAGATCTGTCCAGCCTCAAAATGAAAGTTACTGAGTATGGGAAAACTTTGAAGCATCCCCTTATTTATCGCGGTAGGAATTCAATTTCATACCAAAAATAAAGGAACTATTGCACTGAATACGGTTTTGACGCCAACGCCGTGAAACAACTGAGTTAAATCACACTTTATAAAACGGAGCGTAATTCGCGGCTCCCAAACTGTTGGCAGTGGGCTTCGAAGAGTCTTGGAGAATGCTTTCAGGGATTGTAAAACAAGATTGGTGCTCTGTTAACATTCTGATAATGTTTTTCGTCTTGCAATAAACTCATGTAAAACCATACTGGCGTTCACTATTTTCACATGTACACAAATATTTCTTTTTTATATTTCAGACTTGTGTGCCATATCCGCATTTAAGAAAAAAATATATAGGTTCATACCATGACTTATGGCTCAGCCCTCGTATGTAAGTCTTGTTTAAATCTTGTAACTGTTAAATGTTAATCTAATTGATCACTGCATTTTTGAAGATCAGATTTTTCAAAGAAATTAAATTAGAAACATTTTTAAAATGCCAATTTTATTCAGTCCCAGAATTCTGCGATCAAATAAGGCGACGAAGATTACCATTTGAAATTGTGGACTCGAAATTAAACACCTACGCATACTTTGGTACGCAATGATTGGAAAGTAGTATGAATAATAGCATATGTGTGTAAAAGCCAAACACCATTGGATTTGCATATAAATGGTTGCTTTCTTTCCGAAAGAAAATTTTCCATGAAATCCATTTGAATGTAAATATTCACATATTTACTGTAGCTCCTATTAAAATAATTTTGGCTTGTCATAATAATCTAGCATATCTGAGTTGCCTTTTCTACTGAATTCAGCATTTTATTTACATGATAAACATAAATTACGAATTCTTGTATCTGATGCAGAGTTTCTTTATAAATATTGGATGCTATTCTTTTTTATTATTTTCGAGTTATGTTATATATTCTCGAATAACGAAAACTGTGAAAAAGGTATGGTAACAATAAATTATATTTTATGGCTAGAGGTTGTCCTAAGATTCTTTCATGAATGTACGTAGAATTCTTAATAAAATGTCGTTCGATAACATTTTCTCTGACTGAAATAAATATTTTTTATTGAGACCATATATCTCTCCTTATGAATTTAGGTAATATAAAAATGTATTATGTTTATTTTGATTCAAATAACAACATTGAAAGCAGGTGAAAATAAAAACATGTTGAGCAATATGCGTTTACGAAGTAAAGAAGTTAAATAGTAAAACTCCAATTTATTATTTTTCGAGAGATTAATCGGATGAAAAAAGTGGAAAAAGTGTAGATGCCGGTAAACAGGCATGACATCTCTGTATTTTTTGTGTGTTTTTGTTGCGTGTTTCCATATGCATACACACACACACACACACACACACATGCATTACTACCTACATGCCATCTCTAAATTGGAGTTTCGGTCAGTTTGTTGTTTGAATTTGTTAGTTATTTTTTAACTAAACGATACGAGGAAAGGGCATGTTTATAAACAAACACTTCCGTCAACCAATCTACGACTGCATTTTTTGTCGTAGCCATCATTGCAGGAATCGTCATGGCGACGTAGACCAATCATATCATAGACCTGTTCAATATAGACCAATCATATCGCTTCATCTCATGTGTACAGTAGGAGTCATAAAGAACGGACAGGTTTTTATTGCTATCCAACTGTAATTTAACCAACAGTGACGTCAGCTGCCCTTTCCTTATTCTATATAAACTAAATCCCATCTTTAAATAGAGATTTGGTCAGATTTTGTTGATAGAACTTGTTTGACGTATTCTGATTTGAAGTGTATTATATATATATATATATATATATATATATATATACTGTACGTGTTATTAACAAATTATGTGCCCATAAAAAATACAACCTTAATTTAAAAATCAAACACTGCGAAAATGGTCCATTGATTGTGGATTCAAAAACCCTTTTAGAGGCACATTCTACACTTACCTTTCAAAAAATATTACAAAAATAATACATTTTTTTCAAAAAATTAAATAAACGTGGCATTATTAAAATTTGAGTTACCAGTCTCTTCTCTCTCTCGGCCCCACCAGTGACTGAGAGGTTCTGCTCTCGAAGCTGGTAGACGGGAGGTGCTGGGTTCAATCCCAATCGCGCCCGTATCGTTCGGAGTTTTCGTGGTTTTCTTCGAGCCGTGGATTTATCCATGCGTAAATACGGGTTAGGTTCCCTTAGAAAGACCCCCACGAAAGGGCACTTCCCCCCGGGCCTATATCCCAAGTGTAGATAATTGGCCGTCAATAATCAACCCAACCCAACCCAACCCAGTCTCTTCTCCGTATTACTTTTTCGAATTGAACTAAGAAAACGTCTTATTTATATATTTTCATTATTTCGACGACTAAATAAATCGCGAACAATGTTAAGTATTTGAGATGTAAAAGTTAAGTTTTGCTTTTTATCACTGTAAATATCGAAATGTAAGTGAATTTCTCATAGCAAGAATCGTCATGTAACCAGCTGCCTGTGCTCGTAGACTGTTACAATCTGCTTAAAAAAATCACACGTTTCTGTATTGGAAGATTTACAAGTGCACTCCTGATACATGTAATATGCCTAAATACAATATAGAAAATATATAAATAAGACATTTTCTTAGTTCAATTCGAAAAAGTAATACGGAGAAGAGACTGGTAACTCAAATTTTATTAATGCCACTTTTACTTAATTTTTTGAAAAAATGTATTATTTTTATAATATTTTTTGAAAGGTAAAAGTGCGTAGAATGTGCCGCTAAAAGGGTATTTGAATCCATTCATTATTTTACGTTGCTACAGCCTGTCTGGCATTCCGGCTAGAAAGGGACGGCCAGGTTTTAAACCGTGCAAATCGTAACATATAGAGCTGAATTTTTTTTAAATAAAGGAGGATTTTCATTTTAAAGAACTATGAACGTTTTGGTAATTTATGTTGGCCTGGAAGCTAAGAGTTACGCTGTCAATGCAGATGAATTTCGTGCCCAGAATGCAGAACGTGGTATGTCCAGCACTGCGGGAAGTGCTCTCATCGCTAGACGAGAACAACAAATTGCTGATATGGAAAATTATGTGGCAGAGGAATCACTCTTGTATGGCCCTGTAATAGCCAACTAAGTGTAAATTAACATATTTATTTTAAAAATAAATTTTTTAATCCTATGCTCATTTTGAATTTTGGAAATCCGACCTCAAATTCGTGTTCGGTAACCCCCAAAAATAATTTTTGTGCAAAACGGACAGATGACAAAAATTTTATAGGTCAAATAGTTTACGAAAACTTTAAACGCGTTTTTCGCGAAACAAGTTCTTTCAAATCTGCGTAGGTTCTAACGACTCAGTGGTTTAATTAATTGACTTGAAATTTTTCCCCCAGCAAATAAATATTTTTATCATGGAATGAAACTATAATATGTTTAAAGTTATCCATATTGAATATTTTTTGCAGTAGATCAAATGTAAAACAAACAAAAGGGGATAAAAAACAACTTAATTTCAAGTGTCCACCATTTTGTCCCTTTTTTACTTTTTCAATGTTTTTTAGGTTTATTGCATACGAAATTATTTTATCTTATATAAAGAAATGGATTTCTGACTTCAGACCATGTTTTGAATAAGCTGGAACCTACGCAGATCGGCCATGTTTTCAAACCGAGGTTCCTTCAGACCGCCATTTTGGACGCCATCTTTATTTCTTTTTTATAAAAAAAAACATAGGATTCAATTATTAAAAGATTAATAAACATTTGTGAAAAAACAAAATTTTCATAAGTCTTGTGTATTGTCTCGAATGAGATCCTAAAATTGACTTATTTTTCAGGCAATTATAAGTAAACGTGGCCTTCAACTTTTGCAGATATGTAATACAAAAATAAAGACTATATCCTCGAAGTAATAAAGTGAAAGGGAAGGTTTAGATAAAAATGTAGATCAACGGATGCATTTAGATTTAGTAGTTGCACTACTTTAGTATGCACCGATGTGTATCTTAACATGATGGTTAGTGTCCCTTTTCAGAGCTCAATACTGCGTTCATATTATGAAAGTTGGATCACTTAGCTTAACTTTTTTGAACCGGAAAATTCGAAATTAGACTTCACCTGTTCACATTACCAAACGTTTTAAGAGTAACTTATCCGTTTAAACTTATCCAAACAGATTTCTGGGCATGCGCATAGGTTGTTAATGTTGTAACTACAACTTCTGACTATGCATAATTTATTATTGTTTTTATTCTTTGCGGCGTGTTAAATAAATAAACCATTGAAAAGATCATTCGAAATAGCTGACTAATTATTTGTAGAACTCAACTCAAAATTTGAGAGCAGTTTCAAAACAAAAAAATGAGTTCAACAGGCAGAGTTCCACTCAACTCATAGTTAAAAGAGTATCGGAAGTTAAGTGAGTTTCAGAAACTTTCTTAAATCAAAAATCTTGATTCCGCGTCGTCTGCTTCAAAAAGCTTCGAGTTAAGTGACTTAACTATCATAATCTGAACGCAATATATGCTCATGAGTTCGATACTCTGTTCTCTCTTCCTTATTTCAATTTTTTAAAAATAATATGGGATCCTCTTTATCAAAAGAAAAATGTATTTGGACATTCAGAAAGCTCGTGTAGCATATGCAGATGAAAATATATTTCATTAATGTTCTAAAACAATTCCGTTCATCACAGAGACTTTAAAAACTAACCACGCGTATTAAACCATCTTCGATAAAATAGGTGCTGATATTTGTTGATAAGTAGAAGAGTCAATATTTATAGTCTCATTTCCACTTAATTTCTTATAATATCTCATACGCCCGACAAGTTAACTGATCTGCGATAAGATATGGCTGGCACTTTTAAAAATGAACTCATTGTAAAATTTGTATTGTGAAATTTCCCTTAAACATGAAGAATCTGGCTAAATTTAATTCCATGTTTATGACCATTCATTTCTGCGTATATTTTTTGTTTTCACCAGCTACTAAAAATTATTTGGATCAGGATAGATACTGTCAGGATAGATACTGAAAACAACTGAAACATAAAATGACATTTTTAATGAAATTTTAAGAGATTTCACTCTATTTTTTTAAATAAACATTTTATCGTAAACATAAAAGTTATCTAAACAGTGTAATTAACTATAAAAAAATCTATTTTCTTATGAATATTTGATTTGCAGTGAAAAAATGAATCAACGGATTAAGTAGAAGTAAATAAATAAAATGTTTTGCATGAATTGAGCAGCCAAGGGGTGAGCAGTCAGAAAATAAAGATGGAAACTATTGCACCATGACATTCGGAAGTTCCCGGTTAAAATTATTTTGTAACAATTGATTCATTAACTTATATAGAAAACGTACCAATTGTTACAAAAGTTTTAAATACTTTTTGTATTCTTATGTACCAGACATGCATTATATTACTTCAAGTTTATTTTCTATCTTTGGTTCTCTACCAACCTTACATAATTGTAAACATATTAGTAGTGAACCCCAGAGTCTGAGAATTTCTGAGTGAATATAAAGTTCGTTTATTTAATATAATAAGCAACCATTTTCATAAGCTTATCTTCTGGTAGAAAATAAATTTAAAAAGTTGTATTAATACTTTGAGTTGGTTAATTCTTAGAAATCCCATTAGTGTAAATTAAAGTTCTTGTAATTTCAAATGATAAGTGTTAGTATCAAAAGTTGGAAATAATTCAATTTTTTTTTTTTTTGGCTGAAACACATAAGCCAACGCATATTAAATTACCTTTTTGTTAAAAATTACTGAGAATTAGTCATGGTAAATTCAAAACTGACTACACTATTTCTGTTGTGATTTTTCAACCTGTGATCAATGGTTTGAAAATTCTCCTGTAATGAAACTATTTGCTTTTTCGTATGAATAATCTAAATGTAAAACATCTCTAATAATAAAAATCTTCAGAAACATAATGGAACATTCAAAAGGTAAGTAAATTTACATAATATCATATTTTAATTCATTCTTGCTTTGTGATAGGTATTTCATAATGATTAATTACCAATACTGAAACCTCCGAAGAATTTTACATATGACGATGCAGCAGTAGAAATGGAAATTGATGAAGTTGGGAAACTTCCTCTACTTCATCTGATATAAACTATTTTCCTGACATAAATGAAAAACCCCACATAATTACTCAAGAGAATTAAATAATCTTGTGAGATAATTAAATTTATATAAAAAAAAATAATACTCAGAATTACTTTGATTAAGATTGTAAAGTTGGAATCTCCTAAAATAGAACACTCTAACATATCTATTTACTGAGATCTACATAATAAATATTCGAGTATTTTTTTTCATAAAAGGTGATTCATTCTATTGTAATGATATAAGTGGTTTAATGTCTGCTTTAAATTGTCACTATAACTCGAAACAACGGCGATTGTGGCGATTGTTCATTGATGGCTCAAAAGCCAGTTTGAAGTCTGTGCTACTCCATAATGGAAATGCCCTGCACTGTAAAAAAAATTTTGAAAAAAAAAAACGGAAATTGTACTGGCAATCGAGACGCCAGTACTATTTCCGTATTTTAACGAAAAAAAAATTCCGTAAATTCCAAGAAATTTTCCGTGATTTCTGAAATATCCGTTTTTAAATTTCCGTTTTATAACAGATATCTTCCGTATTTTGTAGAAATTTTTATGTCTTTAAAATAAATTTTATAGGACAAAAAAAAAAAAAAGTTATCCCTCAAGGAACATCTTATAACGGACAGATACGCGTTTTTTTTTTTTTTTTTTTTTTTTTTTGCGTTCATTTCTAAGCGAGTTTTTAATAAACAACCACCACTTGCCACAATAAGTATTGAACCCAAGACCTTCCGTTTACTAAACTAGCGGTCCAAACCACTACGCTACGGTTGGACAGGACACGCATTCAAATGTTATTACTTATTTGAGATGTTTTTAATGATGCAAAAACTTGAAGTTCTCATAGTTAGATGGATATTTTCAGAGTTCCATTGTTTTTAATATTTTCTTTTCAAAATTGTTCTATATTCTGCTTTATTATTTGATGCTTTATAACATATAAATTTAAATTTTTTATGTATTATATGCGTAAAATATTGTATTAACAGTAATGATTGTTTCTTTTTGCAATAGTACATATACTTTTTTAATAATTTGTGTGTTGATTTATTTATCAATTCCAGTAAAAACGATAATTATCTTAAGCAGACGTATTTATTACATGCTATTAAAGTAAATTTTCTTTATCTCTTAATTTAAACACTTATGTGAATAAACAAATTTATAATAAATTAAATTATTATATTTAAGCTTTGCTGCGAGCTTTTGTGTATGGTTGTGTTAAAATGAATAATTTTTAAAATATCAAAACGAAAAAATAGATTTTTAGAGAAAATTTTGAAATTAATAACTTTAGGATAGGTAAGTTTATATTTGGACTTAATAATTTAGTTTAATTTATAAAAATTATAAACTAACAAAATAAATTATAAACTTTTATAAAAATGAAGTTTATAATTTTATAAAGTAAACAAAAAGTTATTATTTTTTATAAATTTAAAAAGAAAATTATGAACTTTGTAAAATTATAATTTATAAAATAATAAATTTTAGTTTAATTCACAAATTTATAAGACAAATCAGTTTAGTTTAATACACACATACCGATAATTTGATAAGATATTATTTTATGAAACCTTAAAAATATTCAAATAAAAAAATAGATTTTTAGAGAAAATTTTAAATTAATGACCTTGGGATAGGTAAGTTTAAATTTGGACTTATTAGTTTAGTTTAAATTAATTTAGTTTAATTTATAAAATCATAAACTAACGAAATAAATTATAAACTTTATAAAATCATAAGCTTCATTTTTATGAAAGTAAAGAAAAAATGATTAATAACTTTTATAAATTTAAAGAAAAAAATATAAACTTTGTAAAAAATTATAATTTATAAAAAAATAAATTTTAGTTTAATTCACAAATTCATAAGACATATCAGTTTTGTTCAATACAATATACATATCGATAATTTGCAAAGATAATATTTTATGAAACCTTTAATAACCTAATATTGCCTCATGTTAATAAAATTAAAATAAAATTTTAAAACGTCTGTGAAAAAAGTCTCAATTTAAAGCACTATAAAGAAAAAAAGTAGATTTAAAAAAATACTTTTCTGTAATTTATCAAAATCAAATAAATTTCTAAAGATTTCACTAAAAAATAAAAATATCACTATTATTTTCACATAAAATTACCGCCCAGACACAACCCTGGTTAGAATGAGTTCCAAGATTGGCCCGAGTCTAATGACAAAAAATAGGCCCACGGGTAGGACTGGTTCAGATTTGGATCCTAGAAGAACTCTAGTAAATACAACAATGTTAATTCGCATTTCAAAGAAGGCGATTTCTGTACGCAAACCTCTGAACGTCATTTACGGAAATGGCACAGTTTTGAAAGAAATACGGACATTGTACAGTTTTGTAAGAAATACGGAAAAATCCATTAAATTTACGGAAAACTTTCTGCATATTTACGGATTTGAAATCTCCTTTACGGAACTAATGCCATTTACGGAAATTGTACTGTTGTTTTGGAAAAATGAAACTTCTCCGTAAAATTTAACGGAAAAACTCTTGTATTTTCACGGATTTTTTTTAGAGTGTGCCATCTTTTCCAATAGGATATTCTTGCATAATAAAAGAATCTTATGAAAATATGAAGATACTGCTTCATGCAATTCATTACTCGCATCATAATTGGAACATATGTGTAGATTTTAAAGTAATTGACATTCTCACTGGTATTCAACTAGGTTATTCAAAATACTTCTGTTTCCTATGCGAGTGCGACAACAGATCAAATCATAAGAATTATATCAAAAAGAAGTGGCCAGAGCGGACACAATATATTGCAGGTGAAAAAATTATCAAAAACGTTCCTCTAATTTATAAAAAGAAAGTTATTCTCCCACCTTTACACATAAAGTTGGGATTGAAGAAGAATTTCATTAAAGCGATGAATAAAGAATGGTGTGGATTTCAATATCTGCAAGAACAATTTCTATCGCTAAACTACGTAAAAATTAAGGTGGATATTTTTGGAAACATCATATCAAGGCAGGTGGCCCCTAATATACTCGGAGATTACTGTTGGAACCTTGTTAGAGAAGCTAGTCATAGTTAAGACATTTACCGCTACATAATGTATGAAATTTGGGATTTTTTTTTACTAATATCATTCCTTTTCACAAAAATTCTCTTACATTTTTCTGAAACTTTATAAACAATATTTTCAGTGTTTTAAATATTAGTTTTAAGCTTTATAAGTGTTTATTTATCCGTTTATTATTACTAAAATACCAAATGACAAAATTTATAAGGTACATGTATTGAATAAATACTGCAAAATTGAGATTTTCAAGATTTTGATTTTTTTTTAAATCTGTGGGTGATGGAATATTTTTAATGTCATATTCTTTTTCAACACCCTCTTGAATATGAAAGTCACCACTTACTTAATGAGGAACCGAAACCTTGTTAATCAGCGTTATCATCGTTTAATATTTGGTGTAGTAAAAAGTTTTAAAGCGTTTTTCAGAGAAATGAATATGCAATTATGATCTCAGAATAATACCTTTATTCATCAAAATAATCTCCATCATCAACTAACACCTTCCGCCATCGGTTTGGGCAATTGACGGATGCCAGCAGTGTAGAACGATTCGTCTTTTGACGCGATGAAGTCGTCAACCCAGTTCCGCACTTCGTCCACTCTCCGGCCGTGTACAGAAGACAAGGTGTTCTGAATTGACCAAAACAAATGATAGTGCGAAGGGGCTATGTCAGGATTATACGCCGGGTGTTCCAAACCTTCTCAGCCAAAAGTTACTAACGTGTCCTTGACTGGTTTTGCACATGAGGTCTTCCGTTGTCATGGAGCAATTTCACTGGGCGCGAACCTTTGCCAGTATATGGACGTTTTCGACCGATTTTCTGGTTCAATTGAAGCAATTGTTGCTTGTAGAGTTCGGCAGTTACACTTACACTAGGCTCGAACAGTTGGTAATATAGAGCACACCATTCATATCCCACCAGAGGCAGAGGAGAACCTTTTTGCAGCGAATGGCTCGTTTCGGCGTTGATGTTGTTGCTCCACCGGGATTCAACCGATATTTTTTGCACTTCGGATTGTTCTAACATATCCATTTTTCATCTCCCGTCACGATTTTCCACAAGAAATATTTTTTTTCTGTTGCCTGTTTAGCAGATTCATACGCTTCAAGACACGCTTATCCTTGTTCCTCTGGCTCAATGCATGTGGTACCCATCTTCCTGCCTTCTGAATCTTTCTTATTGCGTGTAAACGATTACAAATCGTTTTTTGTAATACTCCTAATATTTCGGCAAGTTTTTCTTGCGTCTGAAATGCATCTTCATCAAGCAGTGCTTGCAAATCCTCATGCAAGCCTTCAGTAGAGCGCTGCTACGTTCTCAATCACTAACATCAAAATCATCACCTTTAAAACGTCGAAACCGAAATTCGCATGCGCTTTTCGATACGATTTCCTCTCCAAGAACAGAACAGATTGATTGATATGCTTTTGCAGCACTTTTTCTTTGGTGAAATTCGTAACGAATGCAGTTACGAATAAATGACTTATCGTATGACATCTTTCACCTTCGAAATTTAAACTTTGCTTTCACTTTTCTCCCCACTTCTGCGCCGATTTGAGAACGCTGAACTGGTTCTTATCACATGACACAAACGGGGTCTACAGATTGGAGTGTTATTTCGCAGTAAACGTCAGACGAAACTCGCTTTACAACTTCTTACTACACCCAATACTTCCTTTGTCGACGTCATTTTTATTTTTCTTGATGATCCTCGTGCTATTCAAGCGAAGATAAAAAAGAAAATTGCGAATTCAGAGAAAATCGATAACCTAAGATTTACCTAAGATAAGATGGAAAGAATAATAATCCGCACAAAAGACACTGAGTTCTGTGGTATCTCAGAATTTTTAGGGGTTTTAATTTCTACCAGGGTAGACTAGGAAAAAATTACGAATCGCTTCCTTCTGTTCAACATTCCGGTGAACATTCTGAAATAGGTCAGGAAGTTTCAGAATCTAATGACATACAAATCCTGGAACTTCGTCAGTTTATCTGAAAGGATAGCACCAAAGATCATTCTTTAGTACTAATAACGACCTTTGGCACCTCCTTTATCTTGGAAATAACCTTATGGTTCTCGATAAAAATACAACAAAACGCGCCAATTCATTGATCGCCCTCCGCGTTGTACCAAATGCTACAAGTTTAAATATATTACCTTTAGATGAAACTCAAATCAGATTTGTGCCACTTGCGGTATTCAGAATGAGGAGCCATGCTCAAACTGGCTCATGGTATCCTGTTACAACTGTGTCGGTGATTACCGCTCAGACTACAATCAATATATTTTCCTCCTTAAGGAAGCTGACTTCCTAAATTTCAATTACAAAAATTGTCCATCGTTTCTGGAAGCGCGTAGGCATTTCTAAAAGAAATCCGAATTAATCTGAGGTAGCCAATGTACAAAAATCCGAATTAGATTTATTGCAAAAGTGAGACGAATCTTGCATAAATTCAATGTTAAAAATATTAACTGATATCCCTTCAAAACAGTCAGATAAAGTATCTGAATCTATGCAGCCTTAAGTTATTTACTAGTGAAATTCTTGACCAAAATGGACAAGGACTCACCAGCGAAACATAAACGTCCTTATAAAGGTCATGGGACTTTAAAAAAGGGCGATAAAGAAAAAAAAGAAAACAAAATGGATGCTGCTAGGTACAGTCTTCTTTGATTAACTTGTCTACCTTTTTGTTTTATGGGTTTGTGTATTCTGCAGTGGAATTGCAGGAGTATTGTTAATAAGCTAGCTTGGTCCAACTTCATCTTATTTTCCAATGCGGACGTCTTTGTGTTTCAAGAGACCTTCCTATTCCGGAAAAATCATCACTCCAGGAAATATTGTTTATCCCCTAGATAGACTCAGCCGCCTGATTATTGCAGTCAATCAGTCAATTCTTATTGGTCTTCTTACCGGCTTCATAATACGAAATCTAGTTCTAACAATGTATATATTGCCATCCGCATCCTTCTTGGTCCTGTTTCATTGAATATAAGTAAACATAATTTTCCGTTTAGGTTCTGCGTTTGCTGATCTCACAAAGATCTAACAAGACCTGCATGGACCAACTCTTGTTTGGGGTTATTTCAACCAACATCATCCGTTATGGTGTGCCTCTGCGGCTTCTCGTATTAGCGAGAGTTTTGTAGAGTGGCTGGCAGACAGCTGTTTTTGTCTTTTAAACTCCTCCAGTGGATCTCGCTCACTCATATATCTTTCGATTTTCTCCACAAACCTTTTCCCCGTGTTTCTCTCAAGTTGGATGATGACTCCTATGGAAGTGACCATTTCGCAGTCACCCTCTCTGTGGATTTCAATACTCTGATACAGCATTTTGCCTTTTGTTATCGATGATCTCACATATGCCAGGAAGTCAACAATTCTCTGTGATCATGCTCATCCATGGTGCAGCATGCGATGGCCAATAATAGCTAAATTCGAAACACTCCTCGTAAAGTTTACCCGCATAGTGGTCATCTAGCTACAGTAGTATTTTTAACCAAAAACAATTCTACCTGAAAAAAGCATTCCGGCTAGCTACTAAAAACGTTATATATGTTTCTAGTTAAACAGTTTAAGAAATGATCGATTCAAAAGAATATTTAATGTCAAATTACTGAGGTTTCTTATGAATAAATCAATTGATCAGCGTAGATTTTCTTTTATTTTAATCAATATTCATCAACACTACAAAATAATTATTTACATTTTTTGAAAGTACATCGAGTGTTTGTTAATTTTCACAATTTCTCCATCTAATGAAGTCTTGATCTTTACTTTACAGATAAATATATTTTTTAAATACTTTTCTTAAAAAGTCGAAATACATTTTCACTTATTTCGTATATTAAATGAAACCCTATTTTGAAGCAGGTCTTTAATATATAGGGTGCTGGTGTTTTTTAACTTATGTTACTCCTTAGCTAATAAGCTGGAAAAAATACGAGCGATAGATAATGAATATAGCTACTCCTACATGTGCTTGTATTTGCCTATAACACGAGAGTATCATTGTAATAGAAACAAGAACGAAAAATCATGCGTCAAGCATAGATTATGTAGCACTTTCCAACGCTTCCAAAATAATTTTACAAATCATACCGTTTAATAAGCTAAAAGATAACTTCTAAGTAAACAATTTGGAAAACGCATAACATATTTAAAAACATAATTTCAGGAATTTCCAACATATACAATATTCGGAAAAATATCCGAATACTTTTATTCAGCCCTATATAGGATATATAGAATTGTATATATACTACATAGGATGCTAAATTTTAGTTCAGTTAGGAAACGTGTAGCACATTTTAAAATTCTCCGTCTGGAGTTTGTCAATAAACAGAAATGTGTTCGCGAACTTTTGTGCTGCCCTGTATAGGATCTACAGAATTTATACACACCACGTAATAGACAAAAAGCAAGTTAACATTAAAATCGCGTTCAGTAACTTAAAACGCACTTCCAGGAATTATTGTTAACAGACAGTAGATAATTCTTTTGCGTGTCCCTGTAAATGAACGATGACTGCTATACACACAATATTCCGTAGTAAGTCTCTTGTAATGCACCTTAGTGATCTATATAAATTTCAATGCGTTTAAAATAGTGAAACATTATTTAAATAAACCGCAGACGATTTTTCTCCATAGACGTAATGTAACGGAATTATTTTTACTGTCCCTGTAAAGTAACTATAAGTGCTATGCACACCCTGTTCCATATTAAGCTTCTTCTAATGCACCTTAGTGATATATATAAATTTCAATGCGTTTAAAATAGTGAAACATTATTTAAATAAACAGCAAATGATTTTTCCCCATAGACCGCAATGTAACGGAATTCTTTTGAGTGTCCCTGTAAAAAAACTATAAGTGCTACACACTTCCGTTGAAATAGGGAACATGCTATAGATAACGATAATAACATATAAAAATTGCAGAGCAATCCGAGCATATTTACGGGAGTTAGAGCACGGACAGACGGCAGACGGCCAGACGGCCAGACGGCCAGACAAACCGAAGTCATAAGCACTTTTCAACTAGGTTGGAAAGTGCTAAAAACACTCTAGCACTCCATTACTCCTAAAACCCATGTCTCTCCGCTTACCGTATGTTTTATATTAATTCTTCATTATAAGTATGCTTAATGCTCTGAACAGAACATTATCATTTAGGGAACTTTTTTCTGCAGAAGTTTTGTACCGCAGAATATGGCTAAAATGTAATTTCTTAAATACTTATTTTAGAGCAGTTTTAGATAGGAAATACGATTTTTTTTCAACTAGAAAAGTTTATAATATTGTACAAATTTTCAATTTTTTTTTATCTTTAATGAATTATTTTAAACATAATAGGGCAGAATTTTAGTTGCAGAATTAAATTTTTCAATTTTCTAAATTTAGAATTAGTATTCTACCTCTGCTTCGGCAATAGATTTTTTTCGGACAACGACTGTGTATTTTATTCTTGTAATGTTAATGTTTTTAGATAATTTTTCTAAAACATCCAAATTAAATAAGAGACGAAATTCTCAAAATTATCTTCCAACCCAAATGTAGATGCTTATACACAAAATGCACACAGAATTAACTTGAGACTCCGTGTGGAATTTCCTGTCTTCTGTCTTTTTTACTTGCATCTATTCGCAAGCAAACTAATAAAGGGAAACCTAACATCAGAAATTATAGACTTGTCTAAACCTCTTGAACCTGCCAACTTTCGGGTATTTTTTATGTCAAATAATCATACTCTGAAAAATAGGTTTTAAATTATGGAATCAAATAAGCACCACGTAGAAACAATATACATTATTAAATCATTTTATTAAATAAATTTTCTGGTTCCATATATGTTTTGAAAAAACCCGATAATTAGAAGCTATGTGTTTTGGAAAGTACAATCCAGCGTTTCACAGCTAGTTTATTACAAAGTATAATTTTTTATATTTATCTATGATACATTTTGTACGTTCTTCAAATGTTTAATTAATGTATCAATATTTGACAGTCACATTGTTCAGTAATTTCAGTTTGTTACATACTATAGAAATGTATACACTTTTTATAATGCATTCGTGTCTGGAATTCTAAATGAAAAAAAAGTAAAAAGTACACTTGCCTCTTGAAAAACAATTATGGAATGAGAGCTCGTTAATCCATTGTCACCGTTTGGTTTGTCAAGCATCGTTAACGCACGGGATGTATGCCAGTTGGCAAGCTCTGGTCAAAAGAGTCGAATAACTAGCCGATTACAAAAATTATATCAACGACCTCCAACTGTGATAGAGTTGAATGCTTTAATGAACAAATTAAAAGGAATTTTCTGCTACACTAATCCTTAAATATATTTAACAACAATTATTTTTATTTAAATTGATTTGTCAAGAAATTAAGGGATAATCAAAATAAACATTTATTTAACTATTTTATAATTTATAAACGTCTATCTTTTACAAGAAAACATTGTCTTAAAATAAAACACTTCTTTTATCATACATTGGCTATTTATCAAGGTATTATTGACTGCAGTTTTCAATTCTTTAACGTTATATTAATAAATGTATTGTTTGTGATCATTTTATTTAATTATTTACTTTTCATTATTTTATTTTATTTTATTTTTTATTTTTTTATTTAATTAAAACGAAGTAATTACACGTCTAATTCTACAATATTTAAAAATTTTAATTAATATTTTATCGTGAAAAAAAATTAAGCCAAATTAAATATACTTCAATGTACCCTTTTTTAAAGGCTTATTTAAACTTTAAGGTGTATTTTTAATAGTACATAATTTTATTTTAAGTAGTAAATAAGTTTATTATAACTTCATATGTAGCATATTAATTCGGCATTTAGAATGTGCTTAACATATATCACTAGTATTATTAAACATCATAAAATATTAGATTGGAAGGAAAACCACTCTTTTATCTTTTACTTCTCGGGAGGGGCGGAGGGGTATGATTTCTGTATAATAACAAGGTTTTAGGTTAGGTTAGGTACTTCGAGAAAGTTAATTAAATTAAAGTATTAAGTAATGGTATTAAAAAAAGAAAACAAATTGGTTTATCCAAACACGTACGGCATATTAACCATTAACTACTGTTTGCGATCTCACATACCGCTACTTTTTTAATTTTTACAGTTTAACTTGTACATTTCAGTTTAACTACAGATATTTGCGAAAAATTTGTTTCGTTTGGAGCTCTTATGCTATCCTAGAGACTTCTGACTAGGTGGAATTTAATGTCCTTATACATAAAGTTTACAACAGAAACCGTATCTTATGAGTTAATTGAACCTTTTATTCATATTTCTATCAAGAGGTCTCAGAGATCGATCACAGTAGCAATGCAACAATTTCTGTCACAGCACTTAAAGGTTAATTGGGAAAAATATAAAAATTAAAATTCAGACAATCGCAATTAGCATATATCAAATATAACATTACATTTAAATCGTTTTAATAATTTTCTTACAAAAAAGTGTTTAAAGAGCAATATTGCTCGTTTTTGAATTTTAAATTTTAAATATGTTTTTAAGCTTTAAGTTTTAACAATTCGCTCATATGGTCGTAAAAGATGTACGCATTATTATCATAAAACGCAGTATAATGTTTATTCGAGTATTTCAGGGGGGATAAAGCGCTACGTATAAAAATTACTTTGAGACTGTTGTAAGTGTGATCAATGCGAGGAATTACGTTTCAAATAAATTAAACTCAAAGTAAACAACTCCTAATCTCTTTTTTGATCATTCTCTCCTTTCTCTCCTGTCTCGACGTGTGGTTAAAAACAGACACTAATACTTGCTTCACCCCAACGACTCTGCGTATCATGGATGATATTTACTTATTCCAACCTCAAAAGATGCCAAAAAAATCATCAGCTGTTTCAACAACTCCCTTGAAAACGTTGGTTTTGAAACATAGAAGCAATACGGAAAAAAAATAGATGTATAAGAAAATGCTTTTCATTCGAAGAAATTAAAGCAATAAGGTATTTCTTTACGGCAATGAGATAATCAATGTTAAAGTGATTCAAACAATATTTTAAGAAAAAGCATTATGTTGCAGAAAATCATATGTTTTGTAAAAAGCCATTTCCATAGTAAATCTTACAAAGATTGATGTATTTATTAAAACACTGAAATTTATAAAAAATTGACCAAGTTTAAATTAACTTGTCATTTTTTTAAAATGTGATTCACTCTGCTAAGTTATTTTCCACTTACGTGTCAGAGATTTTGTATGTATGTTATGGTATTGTCTCACAAACATAGGCATGTAATTTCCGCTTTTTCATTAAAACTGTGATTTGTAATTTGAATAATCGTAAGGAAAAAAAAAATCATTTGCATGCGTGTTTTTAAAATGTGAACTATTTTTACGTTAATTGTTATGTTGGAATAAACATATTACGTTATTCAAAACACCTTACACTAATAACAAAAAGGCAATCTTTACAATTTGTAATATTACGTGAGATGGAAAAGAGAAAACAGATTACCATCTTGCTTGGAATAGATTTGGAACTTAGAAAAATTATTGGGGTTAACCCCCCTTTCTACATTTTGTTATCTTTAGTACATGCCCTTTAAAGTTAATCATTGTTGAATTAATTTCCCTGATCCACTCTATTGAACTTTTTATTTTTTATTTTAAAGAAACTTGCTTTAATCTTAATTTTTGTCTCATGGTACTCAGTTATCTGGTGGGCTAGAAGTATACTCCCCAAATGGCGCCCAAACAGGGACAGGACCCGACAAAATCCCCTAGATCAAACTTCTATTAGCGTATTTATACTAGACAATCGACCACAGCAACCTAATTAGCATTTCACTGCGTAAAATAACCGTGACAATCAGATTCAGGCAGATTCAACCGTACTTTGCGAAAGTACAATAAATGGCAGAATAGAGGGCTCGTTCACGCATAATTGTTAGAAAATAGAAAATACGTTAATACCAAAAATCAACAATCTATTTAATCCTAGACAACCTTCATACAGAGAGTAGATAAACACTTACTCTACGAACTTTGTCGGTATTTGAGCTCCTAGCAACCGTACCGTTCAAGGAAACGAGATGCGATTTGGGATGTAGATATTTTGTGACATAGGCTTGAGAGTGAGGTAAAGAACAACAATCAAGCGCTCACAATCACGGTTACAATTACAAAATTTCAAAAATTTCAAGTAGCAATACCAATTGTTTTCATCGCAAAATGTTCTTCACCGTGAAAACTATAAATGGCGTGGAAAAACTAATTTTAGCAGTAAAAATATCGACATAAAACAATCGCAAAGAACACCTTTTCGTGCTCCACGTGTGCTGCAAGAACACATTGGTGACATTGACATCTACCGCCATTTTACACTTCCGTGGTAGGTCCTCAATCGGTTTCTATCTCTTTGAGTGAAATACTATGTAGTATATGCGTCAAATCCGCTAAGTGAGTCTGACATGAATAACGCCATCAAACGGGAAAATCTGCACTGACTTCAAGCCGTGATTTGTTGTTGCCCACAGTCTCCCGTATATAGTATGTCATCGTCTGTGGGCGCTAGTACTTGAAAATTTGATAACACTTGAAAATTTTGCTATCTGACAAGTGAGTTTTGTTTTTGTCACCAGTGTGAGTGAATTTGTTTTTCACGATGCTTTCTTTGTGTTTATTGGGGCTTCTGGGGAAATTCCATATTCTAAATGTGACAGATGTCATATATGATTAAGTGATTTACTCTATTCGTTGTTAAATCATTAGTAAGCCGTATATAAATTATAAATAAATATTCAACTTTGCATCCACTCAAAAAAGTAAAAACATGAAATTAAATAAAAATAAATAAAAAAATAAAAATGAAAATAAATTTCAGATCCTTTTTTAAAGAGTTGTGAAATTTTAAAGGTTTTAAAATTAATTTTTAACAGCTTTCGATTATCCTATAACATAAACTTAAAAGTTCAATCAAAAATACTAAAATAAATATTACAAAAGTTTAGAAAAACAAATTCCCTTTAAATATAGCCATAGCAAAGCCTATTTATTTTTCTTCTATAGCTACGTATTTGGGCATTCCATGAAAGCTCCACAGCATTCAGTACACAAACAGCTTTGACAAAATTAGATGTGTTGTGTTCATTCTTTCCCAATAAAATAAAACCCTCACGCTGCCTCAACATGATAACTTAGCAAAACCACTGGTTCAATGTCTCTCTCTCTAGCCTACTTTTTGGCAGAATGCCAGCTCTAAACAAGCTCCTTTTTTATGCTAGGATGTTGCTTGTTAATTTCAGTTAGGAATATATGTATGAAAAAGAGTGTTTTCAAATTAATATATTTTTTAAGATTTAGTGCCTTAATATTTATTTTAAGGCGAAACTCAAGTAACAGAATTTTTTTTATCTTTAACACCTATATGCGATTTTCTTTGTTAGAAGAAAACATTGCTCTTGTCTCATTTCTATCTTTGTAAATACCAGTTGCATGTCAAACAGATTTTAGGAGGCTGCAGCAGCGTCGCGTAGTAATTAATGTTGCCTTGTAAACAGTTTCAAACGTATCCATTCCCATTTGTAAACTTGCATTTAAAATTGAGATTATAATATTAACCTTCGAAATTCCCAATTTGTTTTCTTATTTTAAAATCTGATGCAAACATACAATAAACCTTTAAAGACACTGATAATGAACTTGGTAGTTGCAGTAATTTCATAATAAAATTCCATTTTTTTTTTAAACGGTGATTTAACAACGGCCTACAATATCTACAATTGTTTGTAAAATACTTTAAGCATGAAATGTGTTTTTCATTAGATTAAACGGCTGTTTTTATTGGATCACAGTGCCATGTAATGTTATATATATTTCATATATTTTCTTAATAAAAGGATTTTTTTAAAGTAGGTCATTGGAGAGTAATGGAATTCAGAGCAATCCACGAAATTGAAAACCACTTTCATACACGATATTTATTAAAAAGAAAATTATAGGTACATCTTTTTAATTTTATTCATCTTTGATTAATCATTACTAGCTTCATTTTGTTACTGTAGTAGTATATATGAAATACAAGTTGATCGTAAATAGGGCTAGACGATATCAGAAATTTAATATTGCAATATGTCAACAAGTTAATATTCATATTGCTGATATAACGCAATTCTAATTTAAATGGGGTTGAGGGGGAGAGTAAGAGCATTTGCTGTTTTTTAAAGATAAATTATATAGTATCAGCAATTTAAACACAAAACTTAGTTGAATGCAATTAATTAAAATTTTTATATCTATTTGCTCATAGAACATAATTTTTATTTTTCATATTTTTTAAAACAAAATATTTAAAAGAAAATAAACTAATTGTTAATTAACTATTTGGATTAGCATTACTTTCATAAAGTTTTTCTTTAAAGATAGTATTTCCTCTATTCTTCTCATTTTGCTCTATTAATCTTTTTTTTAAGTCTCATTTTTACCACTATTATATGATTAAATATGTGATTAAGAAGCACATTTGTGTCGTCTATTTGCAAAACCGGCCATCTCCAAAAAATAAAATTTTTGGGAAAAGCTGATTTTTTTGCCACACTTAGCCAAAATAAGATTGGAACCAACACCCTTTAGTTTTATAGTCATTAGAACAGTATATTTGAAAACACGAGTTAAGGAGGCAGGGGCACATGAAATGAGGGGGTTATTTAAGTCTTTGTTTTGGATTTGGCCACCTTTGTAACTTACTCTGGAGTTGGCCAGTTCTTCAACAAACCAGAAATTAATTTTTGATAAATTTAATGCGACATTGGATTTTTAGGGGTAGCAAATACAAAAAAATTTTTGAGGAGGCATTGAGGAGAATTGGTAAGCTTTTGAAGCGTGCCCACAGCTTGAATTTCTTGGATTACCAATAGGGCAGTACCTGAAAAAAAAATAATGCCCGAAATTAGAAAATGTCATCACAAATGTACTCTCTCAGATTTTAAGTGTAACAAAAGCCCGTTCATTCCCCATCTACAATCCTCAAAATACTAAAACTTATAAAAAAAATTTAAATGGCAGAATATTTAATTAAAAAATTAAATAGATAAAAAAATTCTTAAATTTATCAGAGAAAATTCACTTACAGCTTTATGAAAACGAAGGGGGAGGGCGCAGAAAAGTATTTTTGCCTAGAGCATAAAAACATGTTATTCCGCCCCTGGTTATCACAAGGTGTACATTGCCTTTGAACTTTGGCTTTGTTCCTTTCCCACGTCGTAGGGACCAGTTTTCCTCTTCCTTGATTGATTAGGAGATACTTCATCCACAAACTTTTACATAGTCGAAGAAAACACGAAACTAAATTATTAGAAACTTTGTATGCACCAAGGAGGAGTAGTCACAGGCAACAAGTGAGAGATTATTGTGGGGAGAAGCAGAAACGCCATCTAGCAGATATGGAGATGGCCGCTTTTGAACCTCACCGGTTGATGGATTTGGCCGGTTTTGCAGCACATCGTGATTTTCAAACACATATAACACAGAGATTTGACCGGCTTAGGCTTGTTTATTGTTTCCAGATGGTAGAAACGTTTACTTAGAACGTAAAAAGCTGAAAAAACATATTTTCAAATTTTTAGGAGTTGACCGGTTTTGCAACTAGACGACACATTTAATAAAATGAAATTCAAAATTGTCCGCATAAAAATGTATACAATTTTCGTTTCATAAAATTTAATTATTGGTTAAAAATATCAAATTTTGTTTTACTTGGTTCAAATAGAGCTTGGATAGACTGAGCCTGATTTCTTTTATTCTGTAGATGAAATGGGTCCGGGCCAAACCATTGATACATCACGATCCTTTCGTCGTATATCCTTCGTTTAATCTTGGCATAAAGAAATCACTCCATCCTGAAAAACTCATTTTATCAATGATCATTATCGTTTCTTATTTTTAATTTAGCAAAGGATTACCTTGGATTACTAAAAATATGAATTTAAGAAATTTCAAAAATATTGCGCATTTTGATAAACTTACGTTTTTTACAGAATTTAATCATGGCAACCACGTTTTTTTTTTTTTTCATTTTTTTGCCGTAATTATTATCTAACATTGTTTAAATTATTTAATGTATCTCTCATTGAATAAAAAGTCTTCTTCACTGAATAATTGATAGACATTTCCCTTTCCCCTTTCAGAAATTTAATTTCCTAATATAATCCCCTAGAATAAGCAATAAGTTAAATTTCGATAACCTAGTATATTTCACCGTAAAAATTTTCCAATGTATTTAAAGTGACTTTTTCATGAACGGAGCAACCAAAAAAAACACTCATTTTAAACGCAGTTATAAATTCCTTCCGAATACGAAATACCGCATTCTAGCAAACAATATCAATACTACGCAATAACCAACACATATTCATCTTATTGGACAATACATATCAATAGCCAAGAGATATCGCAATATGTCTGGACCAATCACAGCAGCCAAACAAGGAACGCGCGATTAGTATTATCAAGGCAACACTAGACACCGGGCTTGCTCATTCATTCTGAAAACGTCACAAATGGTGGCTGACCGCGACCAGCGATTGGTCCAAAGCAACGCGCCCATCGTTTTGTGCCAATTGCTGTATGTCTTTCCTCCTAGTCAGCCACCTTTTGTGACGTCATCATAATGAATGAGCAAGCCCGGTATGTTGTGTAGCCCTGGTATTATTCAGTAGCGAAAGTGTTATTCAGTATTTATCTCTATCTCTGTGGTTTGCAAAGATTGAATGTATTGGGATATATTGGAATATTCCTTACTTTGAGATATGATAGAGTGATAATCAGCGGTGGTATATTTTCTGTTTTGGATGAAGCCGGGCAGTGAATAAATAAACGGATCGGATGAAAGAAGAATTGAAGGACATATTGGTATGGGGTACTCGTTGCTGTTTTTCGGGGCTTGAAATCGTGGGGATTGTAAAACAATATTATTGTTATTGGGATATATCGATGAGTCAGAATTTAGATATCGTTGTTGTGATAGTTAAAAAATATTAATATTTGACCGATGTATTGATAAAGAATACAGCAGTACTGTAACGACCGAAGAAATCTATGGCCTAGCCTGACTCGTGAGTTGCTGGCCTAGAGTTGTCCAGTTTTGTCCATGGTTTTGTCGCCTAGCTTCGGAGGTTGATTGCCGTGTAAGCCATGTAATCGAATCGAAAGGACAGTTTTCGATATGCAAAGAGACTGCGGGAGATTTTAGTTGGCAGGTCAAAAGAAGTGAATCGAGCTGAACCGCGACCTACGTTATACACGGCCGGTGCATGACGTTTAAAACGTCACATGGAGTGGATCATTTTTACACAGCGATTGGTGCAAAACGGTGGGTGCGGCTCTTTGCACCAATCACCATGTAAAAATGATCCACTTCATGTGACGCTTTAAACGTCATGCACCGGCCATGTATAACGTAGGTCGCGGCTGAACTGAGGGCAGGCCCGGACTGGCTCCTTTTGGGGCCCTCGGCTAGAGACTAAAAAGGGGCCCCTTAAAGGATAATTTAGAGAGAATAGAATATTAGAACATTTATTTTTTGAAAATTTGGTTTACATGCCTAAAAACCACATTTAGTTATTTTGCCACTTGGAAAATAGTTGAGTAAAAATGTAAGCTTTTTCTGATGTAGTTCACTTACTTTCACAATAAATATTTATATTACTTTTATATACCGAACCTAAACTAGTTTCACGATAAAAAAAAATTAAGTATACTAATTAATTACGAGTGGTTTATTACTTAAATATGAGAGTGGGAAATATTTTTTAGTTTTAGGAAACCAAATCACAGTTTGAAGCCATAATAATCTAAATCCTACTGTAATACCTACGTAGCTATTAAAAAGAGGCACAGCGGTAATAAAAAGCCTATTGGGAAAAAAAATAATGTTCTCTTTAATTTTGATTTAATTGCTACAATTTGTAAAATGGATTTTATAATAAAAGAAAAATGGCTCTACAATACCTTGGTACAGGTACAACGAACTAAGAAAAGTTATGTGTAGTGAACGGCTGTTTATTAACCTTAAAGCTTTTTATCAGTTCATCGCTGGTCCTTTACTACTACTTCATCTATAATGACATCTTTATCCAAGTTATTAAATACGTATCTTTCTACATTCATGAAAAGAAGATTAAACATAAGGCCTTGGCTTAAAGTAGATCTAAGTATTTTAAGATCTAAGTATTTTTGACTATTTTAAGTTTAGAAAACCCCCTTTCACAGGTGACTTGTGTACAAGATATGGTTAGTACAATATTGTAAGCAACATACAGGTTGGTAAACATTCCAGATTGTCAGAGTTCAAAACAACAGAAAAGGCGCATGATAAACACCGAAAACATTATTTCCTGTCAGAGCAGTAACCATAAAGATTGTCGTCTTCTTCAAATTCAGACTCTACATCGTCATATTTGCAGATTTCTTCAGCTATATTCAGATTGTCTTGTTTTCTTTCACTGTTACTTTTTTCTGCCATTGTAAAACTTTCGTACTGATCTGCAAACTGTTTCAGCTTTATCAATAACTGACTTCTTTCATCTTTACAAAGTTTAGAGATGCTACAAAGGACTTCCGTAGGGAAACTATCAATCATTACGATTTCATTAAATTTCTTTGGGTCTAACTAGGAACAATCTTCTACGATTTAATTGTTTGGACTAAATTTTTTTTCTATACTTGTCCTGGCACAATTTAAAACACTGAAAAAGACCAATTTATAGTATTGAGTAGTTGAGATTCCAGGAGCTTCGTCTATTGATTTTGCACCAGGCATTATCTTTTACTTTGAAGTTCATTTTCCCTTGAAATCTAATTCTAATTCTACATCAATACTGTTATCTTCGAATTTGGTATTACCTGTACTTGCATAATATTTTGTTTTGAATACAGATCCTGAAAGTGTTTATCACTCTTATCCCTTTCTTGTTGAAGCAGCTTCTCTACCAAGTTTCAGGCTGTAGAAATAGTCAATGGTTTTACTTTGTAAATATTTGTAACTAGAAGATGTAACAAGAAATAAATCTAGTAAATCAATAGACATTAATAGATTTTCAAATTTGGTCCATTGACTAATCACATTTCTTGCCATGAATTTAGATTTGCAGTCAAAACTTCCATTTCATATTTTTTTAAACGGTAATAAAATTGAATAGTTTCCCTGTGTTTACACATTCCTCACTTCTTAAAATCCCTCATCGATAATCGAAGAAAGAGCTTTGTTTGCGGCATCACCTTGTGATTCCATTTTCTTTCTCTTGTACAGTTTTTCATATGCAGTATGTTTTCTTTTTGTTTTCTCTCCCATACGGCCATTCTTTTGTAAGACGAGCTTGGAAAAACAGCAGATTCTTCCACCAATCCAAATAAGTTTTCTGCTTGGAGCAACGTAGCTGTTTAACCCTTTCAGGGGCAAAGTACTTTAAGTACTAAAATGTTGAAATAAATGACGGTCAACGGAATTTACAGAAAAAATTATTTGGAAATAAGAAAAAGGCTATATTTCACATACATCTTAAGTGGAAAAGATTTTAGCAAAATTCTGGTGCTATTGTGGCGTTTGGGAATTAAAATTAAGTGGTTTCATAAACATACCACTGCCCCTGAAAGGGTTAATCAGCTACTACAAAGTTCAGTAAAGTGATCTATACAGTGAATATAAATAAGATCTTCGTTTTCCGTTTTGAATTGAACTTGTAGACCGTTATAACAGCCTTTCATATCGTTAGCTCCGTCAAATGAACAAGCAATTGTTGCAACGCCACACTTGGCTAATTCTGATTTTATAGACTCGTACAAAGCCAATTCACGTGAATCATCGACTACCGTAATTTCGCGCGTATACGCCGCACGTCAGACAGTTCGATTTCGTACCAGAATTTACTTTAAATAAAATGTGACTTTTTTCTGCTTAGCACTTATTTGGCTTCTTATTTTCATTAAAATTTCCGGTTTGAAAAGACTTAACTAAGACGCGGCGCATACACGCGAAATTACGGTATTGTTATTTTTAAAAGTCATTCATCTATCTTTTCTTGAACGACATATCAGACGCAAATTGCCAGCTGGTCCATAACAGCCAGATCTTGAATACTATTTACCATCACGCTATGCTGAATATTATGTTATCTTGAAGGTCTTTCAAAATAATATTACGACCCATCGAACCAATTATTTTAAGTAGCTTGTTAACAAAAATGTCAACAAAGAACCTCGTCCAGTCGGTCTTTTAGTTAATTTTCCTGTGACCTTCATTTTGTTCATTATTTTCAGTCTGTGCTTTTTGCTGTCTTCGATGCACTTTTTGACATGATTTTGTAAAATCACATTATAATTTGCAACCAACATGACCAGTTCAAGAAAATTACCATGATTATCTGTACAGTCAAGCGTATAAGCCTTTCTACTTTATCTCCACTGTACGCAGTGCCTTGTTTTCCAATATACAAAACTATATCAATTTAACGTTGAACAACCAATCATCTGATGTGAACTTCTCTTTCTTGCTTTTTGGTTTGGTTACTAGTAAGAAGAGTTGAAATATCACGACCTTTATTGGCTTTGAAAAGTTGGTTCGCTGCGAGATGATGATAACGGGAGTCGTCATGAATCTCAACAGATTTATAAATATGCTTAAGAAAAAAGTCATGTCCGGTAATAAATTTAGAATCTCTATGATCTATACCCCTAAAAGTCATATAGCTGGAGCAATACACCCTTTTGAGCCAAATCGAATATAACCATTTTCTGTGAATTTTATCACCATTCGATAAATGTCGCCATTAAAGGTTTGAAGAGTCAAATGGCAATTTAGCTCCTTTCTCTTCACTAACTTGAATAGGGTGAATTTTTGCTGATGAGGGTGTTTTCAAGTAAATCCGAAACGTCCAATTTTAATATGTTTTTAATGTTTTATGTAATCGTAATGTAATGTCTGTAATTTTAATGATTTTAATATAAATTTGAATAGAGTTCTTCTCCATAAAAGCTTTTTTAATTCAAACTGGGTCATTTTCGTTGGAACAGATGAAACAAAGTGTTGCGTAGAAGCATTCTGAGCAGCATCAGGCGTCTCGTGGTGGTTTGCTTCATGATCATTTTCTGTGTCAGATCTGTATTCTTGAAGAATCACTGCCAAGAGAAGCCGATGTTACTGATAGATAATCTAAAAGTGGTTGATTGCAAGTAAGCGTAGTTTCTTTGCTCTCATATCCACAAGACAAAGTACCAGGAAGGGCTTAATTGAAGGAGGTGAAATTCGATCTTCAGTTACTGAAAATAAATGTAATCAATCACCCTAGCTGCGATTGTACGATAGGTTGTAATAAATTCTTAAAAGTAATACAGTAAAATGTATGTATGCTATTCGAATTTCAATTATGGTTTACAATCTCACTTATCGACCAATTTGGCCCTCAGAAGCAATGACATTTTATTTATTTTTAATTTTCTTCCTTTACTATTCGCGATTCCAGCGATCTAATACGCTACCTGGTGGCAGATGTTCTAAATATTTATTTCAGTTACGTTGAGCGAAGCACAATACATTGAGCGAAGGTAAACAAACTGTTCAGCGAATCACAATAAGGTAAATAACTGGAATTATTCGCCTTTATTATTGATTTCAGGGCCACCTGCAGGAGATTTGAAACATGAATATAACATAAAGAGATCATTGAAAGAAATCATAAGTAGCCTACATAAATAAAGAAGGCAAATGGAAAAATATCAATCCAAATTAGTAGCTCGAACAAAATGGCCTTTCAGCAACCGTTTTTTCATTTACAGGCAATAAAAACACAACATTTTAAAATGTTAGTTGAAGTAGACTTACACGTTACACGTAAAAAAAAAATTTCTTGCTACAGAAAAATAGTTGTAATTGGCAGTGCTTGAGTGCTTCCTTCAATAGTTGTAGTTGTGCATCAATCAACAGCAGTCAGCTGTAGAGAAGGGCGGGGGAGATGTATACGACAAGGTCACTCACTACTCACTAACCTCAACAACCGCCAGTCGCAACGCTGATAAAAAAAACAGCGTTTAGGGACAGTGAAACTAGTTTATATGAAATCATGCTGGATGTGCTAAGCTTAAGACTGCACTATTATAGTAGTCACTAGCTAGCTTGCGATCGATAGCGGGCTTCTAATTACATCGGAGCCTCGAATTCATATGAACCTCGTAAAAAACTGCCCCAATAAAATTGATTTAATAAAAAAATTAAAAATTGATTATGAACCCCTTAAAATTGATTGTAAACGCGTAAGACTACTGAGAAATAGTCAAATTACTCTGATGTAACTAATTACAAAGTTGTATATCCATTTTTGGGATCCCTTTGGGGCCCTCGGCAATCGCCGACCAGCCGACCTGGCCAGTCCGGGCCTGACTGAGGGAGATGCAGAGAAGGTTGGACAGATGATGTTGAGCGGAAAATGGTGTGCGCGTGAATAGTATAAGATGGTTGTGTACGCTGGTGTTTTGATGGCAGAGTGTAATGTTTTTAAATTGTTCATCTTATTTTAACTTGTGTATCAACGATGCCCAATAAAAGTGCTGGATGTAGAGCGTCCCTTGGATCACTGGAGTTCGTTAATTCATTACAGTCTAAGTAGTTTAAATGGAGGCTCCACCGGAGATTGGTTTTTGTGCATGTGAAACCAGAAGGGGTTTTATGAGAGGTATGTCATTTCTCCCTTTTATCCATCGCAGCATGCCTTTGGTTTTAGTGGTTTTATTTGATTATATTTAAGTAGTTTATATTTGGGTTTTGTGTTAAACTGGTTAAAGTTCTTAAACTGAGTATAAGATAGTATATTGCTACACCAAACTGGTGAATTGAATTATTGTATGTATATAGTCAGGGCTACACTAGATACCGGGCTTGCTCATTCATTATCATGACGTCACAAATGGTGGCTGGCCGCTACCAGCGATTGGTCTAAAGCGAAACGACAAAATGAAAGACATACAGCGATTGGTACAAAACGACGGGCTCGTCGCTTTGCACCAATCGCTGGTCGCGGCCAGCCACCTTTTGTGGACGTCATGATAATGAATGAGCAAGCCTGGTATCTAGTGTAGCCTTGATATAGTGTAAACCAAACTGGTTAAAGTTCTTAAACTGAGTATAAGATAGTATATTGCTACACCAAACTGGTGAATTGAATTATGGAATGTGTATGGTATCAAAGTTGAACTGGTAATTCTTAAACTAAGAACAGAGGTTGAGGAAAGAGAAAAGGGGGAAATTATTGTCTAGAAATTTTGCATTTGTATTGGTAAACATGTGTGTGGTGGTTGGAATAGTTAAAGGTGATATTGTAAATTGACAGTTGAAGTTTTTCTGTTTAATATTTGAAATTGAATTTAAAGGTGATTCTCAGAAACTGGAAATTTTGTTGTAGGAATTATCAAATTTTGAACTGATGGTGTAAGTTTTAGAGAAAGGTAAAAGACTATTTCTGGTTGAAACTGGTGTTGTCCACTTATGTCATGATATATACTTGTAAGTGTATAAAAATAATTTATAGATGTGTTGAACTGTTTTGAAAGTTTAACAGAAAGATATTGTGAAAAATATATTTGGTTACTGAGTTAGTAAAATTCATTCCATTGAATAAATAGTTTGAAAGTATCAAATTAAATTTAGTTAGAGGGTTGGGTGTCTGTGGCTCTGAGGAAGTGTCTGGACTACGCACTAGAGTGCTTAAATTGAACTTTGAGATGGCGTATTTTGGAAGAGGCCGAAAGGAGGACATGAGAGTTCTTGCAGTGGAATTGGGAGAGGTGGTTGACGATGACATGAGAATAATTGATTTGCGTAACTTAATTATGAAAAGTGCTAATTATGAGGAAGAGTTTGTAAAGAAAATGTTTATGTCAGTTGTAAAAGAGAGAGTGGAGAAAGAGAGGTCAGAGGAAAGAAATTTTCAATTGGAGAAACAGAGATTGGAGTTGCAATTAAAGGAGAGTAAGAGCCCTGACGATTCGGTTAAATCTAGTACAGGTTTTGAATCGAGAGGGGAGATTAAATTGATGCCGAAATTTTATGCTAAAGAGGATGATATCAGTTTGTTTTTGGAACTGTTTGAACGACAAGCAGGGGTTCTTAAGATTTCCCCCGAAAAGTGGGTTACTCAATTAATTGGTGTTTTGCCATCTGAAATTTCTCAGTTGATAGCTCGTGAACCTGTAGAAAATGCTGGTGAATATCAGTATGTTAAGACATTGTTGCTGAAGCGTTTTAAATTGAGTCCAGAAAAGTTTCGTCAGAACTTTGTGAAAACTCAAAAATCACCCGATGGTACTTGGTATGATTTTTACTATGAAATAAAAAATTATTTAGATTGTTGGTTGAATGGTTTGAAGATAGAGACTTATGATCAATTGAAAGATTTGATGATTGTGGATCAGATAAAAAAAGGGTACCGTCGGAATTTAAAGAGAGTTTTTTGGATCAATGGACAACTATAATTTCGCCGGTTGATTTTGTGACTAAGATTGAAGAGTTTGAAGATGTAAGAGGGTGTGTTCGTAATAAAGGTGCGATGAGATATAAGGATAGAAATGAGAAGAAATCATGGCAACCGAGATTTTGGAGAGGAAGTGGCCAGAGAAATGAAACTACACAGGATGTAAAGGGAAGGGAAAATTATTTTGATAGAAGGAAACCTGATCCTAATTTTGATAGAAGGAAATCTGATCCTAATTTTGATAGAAGGAATCCCGATTCCAATTTTGAGAGAAGAAAACAGTTCCGTTGTTACGAATGTGGGGATTCAACGCATTTCAGACCTGATTGCCCCAGGCTTAAAACTAGAAATGGTTTGGGAGTTGTGTATCATGTAAAAAATGAAGTTGATGAGGACTTATTGGCACCATATACGATTTCGGGAACGATTAATTGGACTAGTATTCCTATTCTACGAGACACTGGAGCAACGGTCGATGTGGTGTGTCAAAAATATGTTTCACCTGAAAGTATGACAGGAGAATATATGTGGGTGCAGCATTTGTTGAACCAACGGAGATCATATTTGCCTATGGCCGAAATTGAGATTGATTGTGAATTGGGCCATGTTACCACTAAAGCAGCGGTTCTCAGAATGGAGTTGGATCAGGGGAGATATATCCTTGGAAATAAAACAGCCTCACTATTAAAAGAGATTGAAAATGATTGTGAGAGAAAAAAAGAAATTGTGAGTGTTGTATTGACCCGAGTGCAGAGGTGGACACGGCTTAATGAGAATTTGGGGAATGGTCAGGAAGAGAAATTTGAATTGACTGAAAAGTTGAGGGAGGAGAGAGATGAGTTTTCTGGTGCAGCTTGTGAACTTTTGCCGAAGGTAGTGAAACTGAGGTCATTTTGGATTTGGTGAAAGTGGATTCGAATAAAGTTGCTAAGGAGCAACGGAAGAGTAAAGAATTTGCTCCATTGGTTACATTGGCCAAAAAGATTGAAGCAGAATCCAAAGAATTTGGAATAGTTAAAGAAGATTTATTGGTTAAGAGACAAGTTGAGAAGATGCGAATGGGTGTGGAATTGCTTGTGGATCCTGATCATACTGATGAAATATTGCTAGATATTGCTCATTTGTTTAAAAGTGTTCCTGTAAATGGCGAAGAAATATGTGGTATGAAAAATATTGCTAAGATAAAAGAAAAGGAGAGTGCGAGTGACGAGACTGTCAATAACGAGTTGCGAGTTTTGGACTTTACTTTAGTTGAAAATCAGTCATTGGCTGAGAAACTTTATGAATCTACTAGAGTTGAAACTGATGATGTTGCAAAAGTGAAAGAGGAGCTTGAATTATCTAGATATGAAGATTTGAAAACTGAACAAGGGGAAATGATGAAAGAGGGAAGCGAAACACAGGATATGTTAAGCTTAAAGCAGATTAATGGAACTGTTAAGTTAATTATTGAAGAAGATAGAGAACTATTCAGCTTGTTCCAAGTTAGAAATTCTGTAGATTTAGATGAAGTTGGTAACGAGACTAATTTTGAATTCAATGTTGGACTTTCTCAAACTGATGTTAATGAATTCTGTAGAGATGGTTATCTTTGTAGTTTGAAAAATAGGAACAATTCAAAAATAGATGATAAGGTTCAAAAAGAGGAAAGTTTTAATCCTAATGTAAATGATTTATGTGAAGATCCTGAATTTGAAAATAATGATGAGATTAAGAGTGAGATTGCTGAAATGACTGAGGAAATTGTGGAAGGTTATCAAAACCCTATTATGGCTGTTTTAGTCAGGAGTGTAAAGGAGGCGAAAGATGAAATTGATGGAAAGATTGATAAAGAGAATTATTCTAATGAACAAAATGATGGAAATCTTGAACCTGATTTGTTAGTTGAAAGATGTGAGGAAAATGTGGCAGCGAAAAGAAATACTGAGGTAAACTTACCTAACATAGGAAACGCATATAATCAATGCGCATCAAAAGTTGAAAATCTTTGTGAAACAGAAAACGGAATTACCTGTGGAGTGGTCAAGAAAGGTGCTGGTGGAGATGGGAGCTATGCTGATGTTAAGAAATGTTGTAGAATGGGTGACAAAAAGATGGAGCGAAAAGCAGTGGTAAAATTAAGGAAAAAAATGATGAAGAATCATAAGAAAAGAAGGAAGAGATCACCTGCCGAGTTAAAGGTGCATGCAGTTAAGGAGTTCCAGAGAGAAATTTTGCTGCAAACTGATGCATCGTACAATGGTCTGGATATAGTTTGGCGCAGATTAGCGAGCAAGGGGAGGAGAATCCTATTTTATACATTAGTAGGAAGCTCAAGCAATCGGAGCAGAGATGTTGTACCACTGAAAAGGAGTAGTACTGAAGGGTATAGCGGCACACTCCATCCCGCTATAGTGTATGCAGTAAAGAAATTGAGGTGTTATTTGGATGGCCATTTGCCATTTATAATACAAACTGATCACAACCCTTTGGTGTGGCTTAAAACTTATGCAGGTTCTAATCAGAGATTTTTACGATGGGCCCTGGCATTACAACAGTTCAATTATAGGATTGAGCATAAAAGAGGAAAAGACCACTGTAATGCAGACACTCTGAGCCGGCACCCATACACTGAGTAATATTTATTAAGTTTATAAATTCTATATATTAAAATGGTATTATTTGTGTGAAAAGTGTATATTTTTATATTTATTTATTGTCTGTATTAGAATAAGAGAAAAAAATATGGAAATAACTTTGAAATGTTAAATTATGATCTAGAATTTTTTGGTTGCAAATTTATAAAAATTTTTGAAATTGCGTTAATTCATATGAAAAGTTGTTTCATTTGGTAGAGAGAAAGTGTCAGATATTTATTTGTTTTGTATCATGTTAAACGTAGATAAAAAGAGAAAAGAAAATCTGTTAATTGTATTGGTATTTTTGTAAAATTACATTTATTATAATTTTGTTTAGAAGTTAAGGGAAATTTTGTGTGTGTTTAAAATCATTGTAAATTTGTGTAAATTTTATATAATGTGATTTATGTATATGTATTACTGGCATGGTGTGAATTCCTGTGTTTTCGCGTACTTCAAAATTTTGTTAGTAAGAGTTTAAAATTTAAGGAATTTTAGTTAAGGTGGCACATTGCTGTGATGGATTAGGAAGGGGGGAGAGATGGCATGTATGTGACAACGTAACAGGTTAATCCTGAAAATTGTGAATTAAAAGAAAAACATTTGGTGTTTAATGGAACTTGCCACAAATGTAAATTTTCGTCAAGGACCCCGTTTGGACATGTCCAAAGTTTGGAGGGGTGGGGGGGGGAGTCTGTAACGACCGAAGAAATCTATGGCCTAGCCTGACTCGTGAGTTGCTGGCCTAGAGTTGTCCAGTTTTGTCCATGGTTTTGTCGCCTAGCTTCGGAGGTTGACTGCCTTGTAAGCCGTGTAATCGAATTGAAAGGACAGTTTTCGATATACAAAGAGACTGCGGGAGATTTTAGTTGGCAGGTCAAAAGAAGTGAATCGAGCTGAACTGAGGGAGATGCAGAGAAGGTTGGACAGATGATGTTGAGCGGAAAATGGTGTGCGCGTGAATAGTATAAAATGGTTGTGTACGCTGGGGTTTTGATGGCAGAGTGTAATGTTTTTAAATTGTTCATCTTATTTTAACTTGTGTATCAACGATGCCCAATAAAAGTGCTGGATGTAGAGCTCCCTTAGATCACTGGAGTTCGTTAATTCATTACAGTACTCGTAAATATTAATTGCTGTTTTAAATACAAAGTCGATTCTTTTAAGTTTTCCACCGAAAAAGCTTCGTTTTCACCGCTTTTTTTTTCAAATTTTAGTAACAAATTTTACATTGCTAGTATAAACATTTTTTTCAAATGCAAGCACCATCGCAAGCATTTTGAATCGTTCTATGACAGTATGTTGTGGAGATCTACAGGGTGTCACAAAAAGTTTGAAATGCGTTTTGCGGTTTTATACGTTTGAAATAAGTGGGCAATTCAAATTGCAAGTTTTTTTCAAAATAAGGTAGTAATTAAGATTATGTAGGGGAAATAGTCCTGACATTAATTTTCAAAAAGTTACACTGTTTAAATTTTTATGCGATTCATGCGTTCTATAAGTTGTATTTAGAAAAATTTTCTCCATGCTGTGACAAATACAACAATAAAAATGAGACCAAAGATCACTTTTTCAATAAAGTATTTTGCTCTCGTATTTCAGAATCATTATACTAAACAATATATGGAACTTGAAAATTTTCATAAAAATAGTACCGCTTTTAGCAATCGAAATATGACATAATCAATGAATAACACACTTACACACACACACACATATATATATATATACATATATATATATATATATATATATATATATATATATATATATATATATACAGGAAACACATCGTTGATTGAGATCAATAGAGGCTTGGCTGCATAATATATCAGAATAGGAAGGCACCTTTAAAATAAATTGAGGAGCCCTCTGCAATAACAAAGAAAGCGAAAAATGGAGTTTTCAGCTGCGAAGTTTTAAATATACTTTCAACATTTTAGTTTAGAACATAACTTATTTGCATATATTCCTATTAAGAAGAGTTTTCTAGCATCTGTTCTTTGCTTATGATAATAAAATTTATATTTCCTTATATGCTGAGTAATACATTACATAAATCTGAAAATTGAACTACAAGATAACTCCACTTGCCTTATTATTGCAGAGGACCCCTCAATTATTGCAGAATTTTATGCAGGTGCTGTAGCACGAAAACTATTCATCAAAGCATGGTGGATGCTTCACGAAGAAGACATTCACATTGCTCCACTCTTCTGACGGAAAGAAGCAAAGTACGAGGCATCAATTTACCAAATCTTGCCTCTACTAGACTGTTGATAATTGGAAACGTGTTATCTGGGTAGATGAATCAATGGAAGATTGCGCTTGCGGAGAGAACCACTCAAAAGATTAGATCCCTCGTGACGGACGGGAGCTCTATAAGCAGGTGGTGTGGGCATCCATTGGAACTTTATTATCTTTGTAGGTATTGTTAGCGGACCCAAGACACGTTAACGAATCGTCCGATCATTTCCCAATACATACTTTTTTGATAAAGTTGCCATGCCTTGTATAGTGCCTTGTATCACACCTCACGCTTACCTCACGTTTTGCAAAGAATTGGTTAGAAGAGTATGCCAATGCATTTGAAACACTCAGATCACCAAACTTCAATCCCATCGAACATTTGCGAGAGCTAGTAGTCACACCTCACACATAGAAAGATTATGAGAATAAGGTTGGATTTTTTTATCATTTGTATGTTATTTTGTTTTCAAGAAATTCGACCGTAATCCTGCTGAATGAGAATATGCATTGTCATGCTGAAGCATGAGTCTACTAACATTCATATCTTGAAAAATTTCTCAAAGAAAGTGGTATACCAGTTAGCTGGAACTGTCTTCTGTCCCTCTAGATTTATGGCTTTGGCCAGCCCTGTACTTCAGAAGAACACGGCATACTTTCATTTTTTCAATGCTCGTTATCTGTATATCATTGTTGGTTTGGGATCATCTTCAAAGATCCATACTTTACTTTCTTGACGTGTTGGAACGTTAAAAAAGTATGTACGTCTCATCACCAGTTATGATTTTAGAAATAATGTGGTGCCCACCATCATTAAGTAATTTTAGGGTTCCTTTACTGATTCTGACAAGCTCCGCTTTTGGGTATTCTGTTAAATTATGGACGACCCAACGACAAACTAGTTTTTCATATGCAATTATTCATGAATAATTTTATGTATAGCTGCGGATCCAATGTTAAGTTCCTTCTGTATCATTTGGTATGTATAGCGATTATTATCCATTAACAATTTTTGTATGGCCGACACATTTTCTGGTACTTCAGCTGACAAACGTCTTCCTGTGTGTCCTTTATCAGGAGAGAATTTTGACCTCTTCTAAATTCTGTAAACCATTTGAATACAGTGGCACGAGATGGGGCTTCATTTCCATATGCTAATTGTAGACGTTGAAGACATTCTTCTTGATTTAGCCCCCACTTTAAAATCATAAAAAATCATAGATTGATAATGCTCTCGCATTTTCTGTTCTTTCAAAATCTATTCTATGATATCTAAATTGCAATTCTTGTCATTCATAAAAATGTTCAAATTAAAATATCCGACCAATATATATATACTGGTCGGATATTTTAATTTGAACATTTTATGAACATTAAACATGAATATATAATGTTTTTGTTGCTAGTTATGGTAATTAATGCTTATATATATATATATATATATATATATATATATATATATATGGCGTATATCGTCTGCCCCTGTCTCAAAAGTTTCAGTATTACCCTGCAATATTTTATTTATAGTAATACTAAATTAAACATTATGGGTGAGTTTATTGACATTTTTTAACTACACTGCTCAAAAAAATTAGGGGAGCAAGCAAATAAAAGAAGATAACCTTGCGAGACAGCCATGCATGGGTATAAAATGGAGAGTACACGTGTATCAATGCGCAATACAGAAAATAAGACGCAAAATAAATTGTAAGGGAGCTTTAATTCTTTGAAAGGATGGAAAGAACATGAAAAAATGGTTTAGGGCAACAATTTGGTTACATGTAAATTACAAAAAAAAAGTATTGTTTAGTAATGATGCAAGTTGTTTAATACGGCGTTTGGTCCCCTCTAACGGCTAAGACTGCTGCACACCTGTTTTCCATGGATGTGATGAGGTTATCGATAAGACTTTGAGGAATGCTGTTTCACTCTTCAAGAATTGCAATCTCCTTGTCTCAGACAATAAACGAAAGCCTTCGTCTTGCTGCAATGCTTCGTCCGAGTGTGTCCCAAACATGCTCGATCTGATTCAGGTCAGGAAGCATGCTGGCAATTCCATACGCTGTATTGTTTCACTATCAAACATGATGTTCTCCAACAGACGAGCTGGTTACGGTCAGGCATTATCATGCATGAAAATAAAGGAATCACCATGGGTGAAGCATAAGGTATGACATGAGGTCTCAGTATCTCGTCTGTATACCTTTGGGCTGTCAAAGTGTCATTCCAAATGATATGCAGGTCCGTACGTCCACCTATGCTAATTCCAGCTCATACCATAAACCCACCTTGTCTATAATGTGATCTTTCACGAACAAATGTGGGGTTATTTCGAGTGCCCCTTTCCCTCCATACAAAAACACGTCAAGTGTCACACTCCAGACTGATTAGGGAAGCAGCATTTGACTCCAATCCGTTGCCTTCAATCTTGATGTTCAGCAGCCCAACTTCTTCGGGCCTCACAGTGGCTTTTGGTCAACGGAATACAGATCATTGGCCTACGTGCATAGAGACCACCCTGATAAAGTATATTTCGCACTGTTTGGCTTGACACCCTTCGTCGTGTTGCCAAGAGCTACCGTTTTTGCAACTGAGTATCATCCCCTTATTTGTCTTGACGAACTGTTAACAGGATATATCGGTCATCAGTTGCTGTGGTGCACGTGGTCGACCTTGCCCTGGTCGACATCTAACATTTCCTGTTTCTTGGAGTCGATTCCACAGCCTTGGAAGGACATTTCTTGCAACTCCAACAGTGTCCGCTACACTTCGTTGTGTTTGCCCGGATTCAAGTCTATCTCTAATACGCCAAGCGATGGATTCCGGTAAATCACGTTGTTGTAACATTTTCAAATCACCCTTTTTTCCAAACAAATGCTGAGCAATTGAATTTCGCAACTGAGACAGTGAAACAGACATTTCTGCAAAATCCTGATTTCTTCACTTGTCTATTTTTTCTGGATTTTGACGTCATCAACTTTGATTTGCATATGAAGTTTTATTTTTCTGTTTTCTGCTATGCTTTAAATTATGGATGTTTTAATTTAATTTACTTATTGGTGTAAGTATTTGTGTGATTTCGTTAAAACCATGTGCTCCCGTAATTGTTTTGAGCAGTGTATTTTTGTTTATGATTTTCGGAAAAATTTAAATTTCATGAAAAGCCTCTATCGGCGTCTTTAGCACTCAAAATCTAATTAGTTGTGAGATTATCCCCAATTTTTATTTTTTCAAGAATCAAACAATTAAACTTTGATTTGAAAGAAAAAGAGAAAAACTAATTAAGGAAAAAAATTTCTACGTTATGTGGTATTTCTTTAAAACATTTCATTTTGTCCCTGAAAAATTATTTGTTTATTTAATTGTGTATATGCTTTTATAATCATAATGTGTGCATGCATCCTAAATTATATATATATTTTAATTATTTAGTAACATAATTTTATTACTTTTTTTCTCTATTGGGAAATACTTTAACATTAGTAAGTGCGTTTAACCCGTGGTAAAGCCTAACAGACTTTGCTAAAAGCTTTTTATCTTTCTCTTTAACGTTCTCCATAATACATCTCATTTTCCTGTCAACTTCTGTTATCAAAAAAAAAAAAAAAAAATGTCGACTGCTGCATCCGCACTTCCCCCAGATTAAGAGGCATAAAGAGGATATTGAATGACTTTTCCAGACGAAACTCTTTTACACTCAAAGTACTCCATTACATATTCATGTAAATATTTTCATAATTCAAGTTTCCAGTAAAATATCAGTTAAAAAATCACTATAGTTTGCATAGATATATTGCAAATTGAATGATTATATAAAATATATTTTTTATACACAGAAAACCTTCATTTTCTTCGTCTTCTTTTTTTATATACCCTTCATCAGGGAAATATAAATATAGGAAATTCGCGACAAATGCAATGCACCTGGCAATGTGGTTATACAGGTCCCTCACGAGACTGAAATACCTTTGCTTTCTCACAACTATATATATAAAGAAAGAGTGAAAGAGATAGAAAGTTACATATGGCTTTATACGTACATAACTTTATATATACATAGATATATATAGATAAAGATTTTATTCTATTACCTACTGTACCTGTGCTTTCCGCTTATAGGGCCACCAAGGAGACTAAAAGATTGTTTTTACCCTTGACAGTAATTTAAGGCCTTAAAATTTTACCTGCGCCTGTATTCCTTTAAAGAGTAGGTTGTCCTATAGTCGTAATTTTTTGCAATATTTGTATTCGGTAGTAATTTGGTAGTCTAAAGTTATGTATAGTTAATATTAGTATTTAGTTGTAATATAACGTTTAGGTATGCAATTAATATATGCTACTCAGATGGAAAAATAACTATTAAATTGTACATGTCATATAGATTCCATATTATCTGGAACGGAAATGTTCATTTGATAATACAAATGAAAATTTGGGTGAAAGCTTCTTGCTGACAGTGAAACATTTGGAGTGGGTTAGTATAACATATTCCCTGAGTATGTTCTTAATATAGATTTTTTGCGTGAATTGCTGACATTATTGACTTTGAAATTATAAAATTCTAGCTATAGTTAAAAAAGGCAATTTCTTTTTAAACTTTTCTAAAATGAAAGCAAAAGTAACGTGGAAAATTGCTTAGGAAATAAAAATATCCTTAAATCCTGGATCCTTAAAATAATAACTTCAATAAGGAGGATTTTTCTAAGGGGGTAAACAATTCTCGTTTTCGTTTATAGTGTTAAAACAAGAACGAAAAATCATGCGTCAAGCATAGATTATGTAACACTTTCCAACGCTTCCAAAATAATTTTACGAATCATACTCTTTAATAAGCTAAAAGATAACATCTAAGTAATCCGAATACTTTTATTCAGCCCTGTATAGGATCTATAGATTTGTATATATACTACATAGGATGCTAAATTTTAGTTCAGTTAGGAAACACGTAGCACAGTTTAAAATTCTCCGTCTGGAGTTAAATAATACGGAAATGTGTTCCCGAACTTTTGTGCTTCCCTGTATAGGATCTACAGAATTTATACACACCACGTAATATACAAAAAGCGATTTAAAATTAAAATCGCGTTCAGTAACTTAAAACGCACTTCTAGGAATTATTGTTAACATACAGTAGAGAATTCTTTTGTGTGTCCCTGTAAATGAACGATGACTGCTATACACACAATATTCTGTAGTAAGTCTCTTGTAATGAACCTTATATAAATTTCAATGCGTTTAAAATAGGGAAACATTATTTAAATAAACCGCAGACGATTTTTCTCCATAGACGTAATGTAAGGGAATTCTTTTGACTGTCCCTGTAAAGTAAGTATAAGTGCTATGCACACCCTATTCCATATTAAGCTTTTTCTAATGCACCTTAGTGATATATATAAATTTCAATGCGTTTAAAATAGTGAAACATTATTTAAATAAACCGCAAATGATATTTCCCCATAGACCGCAATGTAACAGAATTCTTTTGAGTGTCCCTGTAAAAAAACTATAAGTGCTACACACTTCCGTTGAAATAGGGAACATGCTATAGATAACGATTATAACATATAAAAATTGCAGGGCAATCCGAGCATATTTACGGGAGTTAGAGCACGGACAGACGGCAGACGGCCAGACAAACCGAAGTCATAAACACTTTTCAACTAGGTTGGAAAGTGTTAAAAAGCACTGCCCTTTACTGACTCCATTCAGTGACTATTATAATTCCTCTTAAATAAAATTATTTTGCTATTTTTTTGTTGTTATTTTGTTATACTTTGTAATTATTTTATTTTATTTATCATTTTGAACTATTTTGTTTCCTTTTCTTTCTTTACACTACCTTTTCCCTAGTGTATAAATTGCCTTAATCAGTGGTGAACTGGGTCTAAAAATATAAGATTGCCGATTAGTGGGTCATTTTGGGTCCTTTTGGGTCATGGTCAAGCTAATTGAATCTAAAAAACGGTTCAAACGATTTTGACTAAATTTTGTACCCGACCATTTTCGGGCACGAGAAGACTATTGGGCTGGGTCACATGATCGAGAACTTTCGATTAGTGGGTCATTTTTTGGGTCAACGCCGGTCCAATTAATTTTATCTAAAAAACGGCTCTAACGATTTTGATTAAATTTTGTATCCTACGAGTTTCGGGCACGAGAAAATCATTGGGCTAGGTCACATGTCCGAGAAAATTCGATTAGTGGGTCATTTCTGGGTCATTGTGGGTCAAGCTAATTTATCTAAAAAGCGGCTCAGACTATTTGCAGGAATCTTTGCATCCTATGGTTTTTCGAGCACGAGAAGACTGTTGGGCTAGGTCACATGATCAAGAAAATTCCATTAGTGGGTCATTTTGGTCATGGGTCATTATGGGTCAAGCTATTTTATCTTCAAAACAGCTCAGACTATTTACACTAAATTTTGCATACTATGGTTTTCAGACGCAAGAAGACTGTTGCGCTATGTCACATGTTCGAAAAAATTCGATTAGTGGGTCATTTCTGGGTCATTGTGGGTCAAGCTAATTTATCTAAAAAGCGGCTCAGACTATTTGCAGGAATCTTTGCATCGTATGGTTTTTGGACACGAGAAGACTGTTGGGCTAGGTCACATGTTCGAGAAAATTCAATTAGTGGGTTATTTTGGTCATGGGTCATTATGGGTCAAGCTATTTTATCTTAAAAACGTTTCAGAGGATTTGAAATAAATTTAGCATCCTACAGGTTTAGGGAACGAGAAGACTATTAGGCTAGGTCACATGTTCGAGAAATTTCAATTAGTGGGTCATTTTTGTCATGGATCATTATGGGTCAGGCTATTTTAACTTGAAAACGGCTCAGACTATTTACACTAAATTTTGCATCCTATGGTTTTTGGACACGAGAAGACTTTTGGGCTAGGTCACATGTTCGAGAAAATTCAATTCGTGTGTCATTTATGTCATGGGTCATTATGAGTCAAGCTATTTTATCTTAAAAACGGCTCAGACTATTTACACTAAATTTTGCATCCTATGGTTTTTGGACACGAGAAGACTGTTGGGCTAAGTCACATGTTCGAGAAAATTCAATTAGTGGGTCATTTTGGTTATGGGTCATTATGGGTCAAGCTATTTTATTTTAAAGACGGCTCAGACTATTTACACTAAATTTTGCATCCTATGGTTTTTGGACACAAGAAGACTGTTGGGCTAGGTCACATGTTCGAGAAAATTCAATTAGTGGGTTATTTTGGTCATGGGTCATTATGGGTCAAGCTATTTTATCTTAAAAACGGTTCAGAGGATTTGAAATAAATCTAGCATCCTACAGGTTTAGGGAACGAGAAGACTATTAGGCTAGGTCACATGTTCGAGAAATTTCAATTAGTGGGTCATTTTGGTCATGGGTCATTATGGGTCAAGCTATTTTATCTTGAAAATGGCTCAGACTATTTACACTAAATTTTGCATCCTATGGTTTTTGGACACGAGAAGACTTTTGGGCTAGGTCACATGTTCGAGAAAATTCAATTAGTGGGTCATTTTGGTCATGGGTCATTAATGGTCAAGCTATTTTATCTTAAATACGGCTCAGACTATTTACACTAAATTTTGCATCCTGTGGTTTTCGTGCACGAGAAGACTGTTGGGCTAAGTCACATGTTCGAGAAAATCCAATTAGTGGGTCATTTGGGTCTTGGGTCATGATTTTTGAACCCATATTTAATTTTGACCGAGCATAGCTCGGTCTTCCATGCTCGTTACAGTATTTACGTATTATACATGTTACTGGGAATAAACAGAAACACCAAATTGAAATACAGAATTTTGTAATTAAATTTTAAATACGTTTTTGGTGATTGTTACTGTTATTTTGAAACTATACTGCTATTTTGAAAATTTATAACCATTTTTTTTTTTTATTTAGGCTAACTGCCAATTTCAGTATTTTTGATGAATACGTCTTATTGTCAAGGATTAACATATAATTAAAACGTAGAGAAGTTTTTTTTTTCACCCAGCACTCTATATTAAGCGCAAATTTAGCTAAGTTGGGTTCCCAGTCCTCTTCACACAATGAATTTCTTAACCTGGTCTTTATGATCTTTAGCTTTCAAAATGTCCTCACATTATACTTGTGTTATTAATAGTGTGCAGATGACTTTATAAAATTTTTAAAAAATAATTATATTTTACCATGTAGTCTCCTATGGTTTTTGGACACGAGAAGACTTTTGGGCTAGGTCACATGTTCGAGAAAATTCAATTAGTGGGTCATTTTGGTCATGGGTCATTATGGGTCAAGCTATTTTATCTTAAAAACGGCTCAGACTATTTACACTAAATTTTGCATCCTATGGTTTTTGGACACGAGAAGACTGTTGGGCTAAGTCACATGTTCGAGAAAATTCAATTAGTGGGTCATTTTGGTTATGGGTCATTATGGATCAAGCTATTTTATTTTAAAGACGGCTCAGACTATTTACACTAAATTTTGCATCCTATGCCAAAATCTTCCATGCTTCTTTCCAAATCTTGGGATGCCAAAATCTTCAGTGAATAAAGTGATCTTCTGATAAGTAAGGCAAATTTTACAGTTGTAACGGGAACACCTATAATTCTTACCATCAACGAAAGCCATCATAAGCATCTCACCATCATAAGCATCAAGGCTAATGTACACCCTTTGAAATACATAACTCATTTAAATAGCTTCATTGCCCATTCATGAAGCCCTATCACTCCATCTTATATTAGTGCTGTCCCAAGTTCATTTTCAGCTTCTTCTTGGATATATTTCTAGAAATGGACTATTTCATCAATCCTAAGAATAAGTTTCTTTCTGGGGATTTTGCTGACTTCTTCAGTGTTTCTACATTGATTTCCAAAGGATAGAATAGAATAGCTTTTCGTTTTACATGCTTGTAGATGTATTTTTTTAATCAAAAGTTGAAACTTGATCAAAACTAAGCATATATATATATGTATAACAACAGAAACGCATAACACTCGTGAGTTTCCGCTAAGAAAGATGAGATCCGATAAGAGATCTAAGAAAAATCATTTGTAAATTTAAACAAGTAATGCAAACAATTCCCTCCCTCGCTTATTCACAGTTTATAGTCTCTACCAGGTAGCTACATCTCCTTACCAGCAAGCGCTAGCGGGATGCTGGTGTAAAAGTAGTTAGCCTCAAAGTTGCGTTTTAAAATATTTTTCTCTCTTTCTCTCTCTCTCTCTCTCACAAACACCTGGGTGTCCATACTGTCTAATGTATCGGGAAGTCCACTTGCCATCGTGCAAACTAATAACCTGGCTAGTCTCACACTGGCAATAATTCATTAGCGTCTGGCGTGATCGCAGCAAAAATCAGCTGGAAAAACGTCAGTAAATGGCGCTGAAACATCACATTTCAAAAATTCATATTTCAAAAAGGCATCTTATTTTATATTTTATATTGTAAAACAATATTTAACAAATCATATTAAATATTTTTAATTAGTTTTATTTATTTTTAATGTTCCACACACGCACACCTCCACCACCGGCGTCAACGGGTCAATACCTTAGTTGCGACTTCGGGTTATCTGTTAAAAAATGTTTCTTTGGGTAAATTTGCTACACATCATGTAAATATTTTTTTCTGTTATTAAAATATTTCACTCTTTTATACAACCAATTAAAAATACTGAATTTTATTATTTAACTTGATATTTCTTTTTGAAATGCATAGTAGATGCTCTAATCTGCTTTTGCTTGTAATAGTCATTGATGTATTAGGTGATTTTGTTTTCATCTAAACATATACAATCACTTTTTGTTTCTAAATCTTAAAAATATATTGAACAATCTTTATCTTATAGCAGAGGACTTTTATTGAACTTGCTTTATGCAAAATTCCAGAAAATAATGAAATACAGGCATTATTTATGCTTCCTAGCTATAACATGGACATATTTTAAGATATTTCTTTTGTCTTTCTGTTTCGGAAAACACTAAAAGTCTCAGACATAAACAAATTTTATGAAAGACATATAGATAAGTGAAAGCTGAAGTAGAATGAATTTTTCCCCCTTTAAGAAAAGAGTTTGTTATTCTTCAAGTAAAGAAATTGTGCAAGATCAGAGAAATAACAGAGCTTTCATTTTCATATTTTAGGTTAGTTTTAGTTAGACAAATAGCATTTACAAATATGACTTAATATGTCGTCCACATGAGTAGGTTTGAAACATTTGAAGGAGTGTTTCTTTCAGACCTATAGCTACACAGGCTCTTGTCTCTAATAATCCACATATTTTTATTCACAGAAACACATACATGACTTCGACAATTACATAAATCTTCTTGATGGGGACGGGATAGACACAAGGAAATTACATCACCGAAGAATTACAACCCGGACCTCCACAATGAGTGTGCAATGGAGGTGACGGGAGTTGAACCCGTAGCCCTGACGCCTACGCTCTCAAGCGATTAGCGGAGTGGTGCCTTAACCACTGGGCCACGGAGGGCCCACACATAAGAAGGTTATTTTCATTAAACCGAAAAATTTTTATGCTTCACAAGAAAAAAAGAAAGAAAGAAACGAAAAGAAAAAAAAGACTGTGAATCAGTAAAGAATAAATAAAAATTTGTAGTATACAACCTACAGATTTTATATTTCAAATTGCCATAGGATATGGTGCATTCAAAAAATAAAGTGAATAGTCTTAAAAAAAATTAGGTATGATAATAGTGAAATTATCAGTATGTAAGCATATACTTACGTTATTATCGCAAATCAAAATATTATGCAAATACGTTCTTTTAAATGTTGATTAATACTCTAATTAAAGTAATATTTGCTTTGTAATAAATATTACTTTTGACACTATTGTTTTTACTCGCAGACAAACAGAAGGGAAAATAAGCCGTTTTTAAGTCATTTTTATGCTATTATTTATAAGTATATAAATTCTTTAAATCATAAAGTATAATAATATGAATAAACATCGAAATGAAAATCCTATTGACAAAATATATGATACTATACTATTTCACGTTAAAAAAATTTTGTTTAAAATATTATTAAAGCTTCTATTATTATTATTATTATTATTATTATTATTATTTACATTTCAGAACGGAATTTACATTAAACTACACTAGTATTTGATTAAAATAAGATGTAGTAACAAAACAAAACTCCAATCTCTATATTTCTGACATAATGCGACTGCAAAAAAATTAAAATAATCGGCTTATATAGTATGAATTCCTGAAAAAAGGCATGTCTTTCGAAAATGGATTCTTCTTGCATAAAAATTGCATCAGTAAAACATTTTAAATATTCACTCCCCCATTTATTATTATTATTATTATTATTATTATTATTATTATTAATTTCCGTCTTGTGTTTGTTATTATAAAGTCCTGAAAAAAAAACCCGCACCATCCCCTTACTAACTCTGTCGCAAATCATTATATAAAAATCTGACTGGTACCAATCTATTAGTAATAACGTCTACTAATTGATGCTATGCTTAAATGTTGCTTAGGAAGTCGTCTACATATAGAAATTGTACCAAACATGAAAGTTTTCATTACTAACACCGAATTTTCATATTATATTTGGATTCTTCGGTAATTTTTATCTTGTGATACCAAATGGCAAATCATAAAGTCAAGTAGTTTTGGAATTATGCAGGTTTAAAGCCTGGAACTTCTAATATTAAATTCATTTTTAATCATTGGAAAACCGACCGCAATGCGGCAGTTTTTGAATCTAACTCAAAAACTACTTGTTGGAATGAGCTGTAATTTTGAATTCTAGTATTTTGAAGCTTCTAGAAATCGATTTCTGTCAAAAAAAATCATAGGTTACAATTCATATATATTTTTTTGTTCGAAAAATACTTTAGGACCACCCTCCTAATCTCAAACTCGGAAATACGTCGTAATTTCGGAAAACTGTAAAACACGTGCCCAGTCGAGGAAACCTTATTTGGTTAAAAACATTTGGGGCAACGAGCATAAAATTCGTTTAACAAGATAGGAGTGTTAGTTGACGAAGAACTTTCGAAGAAAAAAATGAAAAAAAGAAATCTAAAATAAGTTGGGCTATGACTGAAAATATTTTTAAATACTTGGCAAATATTACTATAGTATATCGCATTTTAAAAATATTCCTTTGACATTTAGTGTGAGAGAAAATAGATTCGCCATTTTTGGCTTCGCAAAATAATAAAAGTGACATAAAAATCAAATTTATGTATGGTTTATATTGTATTTATGCCAATTTATGCCAAATGCCCTTATTTAGGACAAGCATTCAGCAATGGTCAACTCTGACAAAAGTATTTTCCCCACTTTAAAAGCGCTTTTTTTGACATTATATAACAATTTAGTTTTGATGGAGATTTTTCGACTAAGTTTATAGGTATTAATCAATTTTTCTTCGTGTTTTTTTTTTTTTTTTGCGTTATTAACAAAAAAAAAGCATTGGAATATCTGGTAAGATAAAGATTAATAACGAAATAGAAAGAACGAAAAATGATAATTGAAACATTGCGTTGATTTCAGTTAATATTCAAAATCTATAAATGGAACGAACTGATGTTTTTTTCAATCGAATTACCCTAACGATTTTAGAAGACATTAAAAATACGCTGTGTGAAAATATAATTAGTTAAAAAGGATAGGAAACATTTTTTTTTATCGAAATGTCTTATTTTTTTATGATTAGGAGTATTAAAAGTCTTATTTGTTTCGGTGAACATGAAAGGAAAATCTGTTGCATCGTGTTAACTCTGATGCATTATGATTATAAATCACTATTTGACTGATCCCTCAATGAGTATGAAATAAAATTATATCTTCACTCGTCTAAAAAGATCACGTGAGTGTATTTGTGTTATTTGGTATAAAATTCACAGTAAAATCTCCTTGTTTTTAATAGAATTTATTTTTAAGTAGCATTTAAACTGGCACTGGTGATGATGTCTATTCGCGTATGTTTGCTTACATATACGTATGTCTATCTGCCGGGATGTAACATAAATAAATATTCTCTCAATACAAAGATATAAACAATGTAGCAACCGATTGTCACTCCTTCATTGGTTTGCGAAGCATACATACGAAATGCTTTTTATGAAGAAATATTAATAAAATGTTGCATAACATTACAGTGATATATCTTCATAGAACTTAAAACAAATCACCATAAAACATTTCTTTTGATGAAACATTATTTGAAATTTTTAACTACCAAATAAGACAATTAACTTATTTTTCACCTAGGTAAATATTAACACTATAGACCGGGAGGCGGCAGCACAGAGAACCACCTCATCGAGTTCACGGCTGAAATTCCAGAATTAGGTAAAACTCGATTCACATATTAAAACGCAATCGGTCTGCCAAGTCATATCTTGGTGGAAAACACGTGAAAACCCGATTTTAGCGGTTGACTCGTAGGTTTACCATTGTGTTTTCCTGCACCCAGTTCTCCATGTTTTCATACTTTTGGGTGCAGGAAAACACAATGGTAAACCTACGTGTCAACCGCTAAAATCGGGTTTTCACGTCTTTTCCACCAAGATATGACTTGGCAGACCGATTGCGCTTTAATATGTGAATCGAGTTTTACCTAATTCTGGAATTTCAGCCGTGAACTCGATGAGGTGGTTGTCTGTTCTGCCGCCTCCCGGTCTACTAGATTTACGTACATTATGTCATGTCGTAACCCGTTTTTTCTCTATTTTCTTTAATCGCCCCGCCCATTACCTGTCCAGCCACCATTTTTTAATATATCAACTAAAAAAATACATTTCTCTAATTAATATATGTATAATACTTTAGTGTGAATGAATTTATATAAATACTTCACATTTCTTGAAAAAAAAAAAATCCGGAAAATAGTATTAAATTTCAGGGCGTCAAAGTGGCGTTACCCCTAAAATCATGATCTTCCTTTTGCATAAACCAAAATATCTTTGTGCTTATGATTCTAGATTAAATAGTTTAAGAAATATAATCTTTGAATTTACACGTTTGTACTGTATTTTGTACATTTTTTACTTATTTATGTTGTAAATAGCTCTTTAAAATATTGACTTGTGTCTTAGCTGTAATCTACCCCCTATAGGTTAAACCAATTAATTCCAGGATAAAATTTGAAGGCATCAATTAGTTGCTTGTTTTTCCAGCCTTTCGTATTAATACTTCGTGCCTTTCATCCTGTTTTTGTTGCTAAAATTGTTATTATCTTAATGGTCATGATTTACCGGAGTTTTTAAGTCGTAATTTGGTTCTTTTTAAATAAAATAAAAGGATTAATGATGATTTATTTTTTTACGTGCCTCTGAAAATGTACAGATATCTTAAGAAAATTAAAAAAATCATTTTACTCTGTAAAACATTACAGAAACGTTTCTTGATATAGAAAAAACTTACTGTAACCTTACAGTGAAGGAAACATATTTCTGGAAATCTTTCACTTATCTTCAGAAAAATTATAAAGTAGAACTAGTCAGAAAACTTAGAAATCATTATTTTCGCAAAATTAATAGAAACACCTTTTCTGAAATTTACAGGTAGCAAAGGAGCTCCTTTCACTCAGAAACTTGTCTATAAACCCCGAATACTTACTGCTTTCCATGTTTTAATGTCGGTCCCTCTCAAAATAGTTTCTGAACATAAGGTAAATGTTTCTGGAATAGTAGATAAAATTACTGGCTTAGAATGAATATCTGAAAACATTTCTGCCACAATAGGGAAATGTCCTGCACTGTTTTACAGTGTGAAAAAAGAAAGAGTTAATATAAAAAAAGACAGATTTCTTTTTTTTTCTTTCATGCTAATGCATTATTAAAGAGTGAGTCAAATTATTTCCTGCCAAAGGAAGGCTATAAAAACAAAGTTTATCTTTGTGCTTCTTTTTTTTTTTTTACTTGGCTAAAATATATCTTTTGTTTTCTCCATTCTCAAGCAACATCATTGTATCTTCATCTGTCTTCACTTTTTTTTTTTTTTTAGGTGAACTCTCTACAGAGAACTTTTCAATATGGTTAAAAAGGAAATGCTGAGGGATTCATCGCCCCAGATAGATGACTATTTAAACATTTCGCAGTCTTTGCATTGTTCCAATGTAATATTTAACTCTGTTTCATTCTTAAAATGTTTTGCTCAAATTATTTCGAGGATAATGATTCAAACAGTTCTTTTTTATAAATCTACATTACTAAAATGAATAACACTATTTGAACTGTATTAATCACTTACCAATCTCCGTCCTCAGTTATACGACTGAGTATTCTATTTCTAAAATTGACTTCGGTGTATGGCATGCGACGCTCTTGAAATTGTTTATTATTTGCTGTCAATACAATACAGTGTATCTAAAAAAAGTTCTAAAATAGGTTTTGTTAATTTCTTGTCAAATTAAATACATCCCCATTCACAAGGAAATGTAGTTGTACACCAACATTATGAAAAACAGACGCTGAAGTAATCAGAAAAATATTATTTTTCCTTTTTCTCGGAAAGATTAAATGAATTTTTAATATTTTTCATACATTTGCATCAGGTGTTACGCATTAATAAATTTCGGAGATTGATTGTCTTTTCTTACGTATGAAATTCAGTTTGATATCAGAAATATTTATTATACTTAAAAGTTCTTATATGACGTTTAATGATTAATATTTTCTATTATTCTTCGTTCTTCACATTAAATTGGTACTATGATAGTTTGGTGTGATTTATTTTTATTATTAATTTGCATTATTGGAAACTGAAAAACCATATAGTTCAAGAAAATACATCTGAATTTTTTCTTAGATAAGTGTATAATAAATCATCCGTTTTATTATGAAGCTTTTAGTTAGCCGTGGTAAATAATGCAAAAACAGGGGCGGTAATACGTTAGTGCAGGTTCTTTAGAAATTCTTGAAAGATGCTTTTTTGAACGATTAAAATGAGTTAGACACTTTATTTGGCCTTTTACAAACTTTAATGAAAAAGAGATGAAATAGGAAGATTAATGGATTACAACAATAACAACATATAATAACAATTGTGCTAAAAGTCAACAACTACATGTTTGCAAGAGGCTGCGAAAAGGAGAAATGCTGAAAATCATACGCCACAAATTGTTCCTTTGATTTATTGGCATATTTAATTTAGCGAGAGCATATAAATCATAAGATATCCGTTAGGTGTTAACATAAGGAGACTTTTGAATTTATAAGGATAAATTTGATAATTTAACAGCACTGAAAACATGCCAACAGTACGTTACACAATTTTGGAAATCCGATGAGAAATACACAGATTGACAAAATATTAGGTTGTAACGAAAGTTTCTCGCCACAGCTAATATGGTCTGTGCAAACAGTTCGAGTTGACGTGTTTGCTCATATTTTGTCAAATGATTTTTGGCATTTGAAAGAGACTTGTTTTAGAACACTGTGTTGTGAAATTTGTAAAAAAAAAATATCGTTATCATTAAGTATAAGGTGTCTGAAATGGAACTATCACGCTACCAGATTAGAATCATCATTTTCTTCCAGTTCTGTTGCAAAAAGTCAGCTACAGAATGTCGCCGAATCATGTGTACAGCTTTAGGTATTACTGTTGTATCATATGACACTGTGAAGGTTTGGTAGCGAAAGTTCAAACACAAGGACTATGACATTCAAGAAGCAGAGCGCTCTGGCCAGCTACTGATGTTGATGAGGCTCGCCTGCGAGAACTTGTGGAAGAAGATCAGTATGCAACCACTCGAGAGCTAGCTAAGGAGCTAGACGTTAGTGCCATGTCCATTAGTTGCGCTATGCATCGCATAAACTTGACGTACAAGTTAATCGCTGGGTGCCGCATGAGCTGATTCAAGTAGATAAGGACAGACGTATTCGGGCCTGCACTAATCTGCTCGATTATGAACGAAAGGACAAAATTCTGTACCAGAACGTTACTTGTGACGAAAAGTTGATTTACTTCAACGACACCGAAAAGGAGATTGGTCTGCGCCCGGTGAGCTCGTCGGCAGCGTCGCAAAGCGCAATTTGAGTAACAAGAAGATAATGCTTTGTATCTGGTGGGATTGCTGTGGTATTATCCAACAAAGAGTATCTAGAAAAGATAAAACCATGAACAGTAAGGTGTAGAACGATATGCTAGTCCATGTTGACGCTGCTATCAAGGCAAAACGTCAAAATGAGTTCCAGCACAAGAAGGTAATGTTTCATCAAGATAATGCTAGACCACATGTGTCTGCATTCACCAGCTGGACTCTGTAAGGACTCGAATGGTATCGTTTGCCACACCCAGTATATAGCCCCGACATCGCTCCCTCGGACTTCTACCTGTTTTCGCATCTGCAGCTACATCTTGCTGGTGCTATCTTTAATTTTGCACAGGACGTCCGAAATGAGGTTGATCGGTTTTTGAACTCGTGGCCTCCATATTTCTGGCTCGAAGGGTTTGAAAAACGACCAAAACGTTGGCAGAAAATCATAGATTTGGGTGGGGATTACTACCAGCACTGCTTTCATCTTTTTTTCTAACTTTATTAAGAACTTTTCTTCGCGGAAAACTTTTGTTACAACCCGATAAAAAGGAAAGGCAAGTCAGTGGCTTTGGCGAGAGCATCTGAATCACAAGATATCCGTTTGATGTTGACATATAAGGAGAGTTTTTAATTTATAAGGATAAATTTGATAAGTTACCAGCACAGAAAACATGCCAACAGTACATTATAACAGTCTTGGAAACACGGGCGGAAAAACATATAGATTGTCAAAATAAAGAAGAAGAGTCTACCGCTCATCCATTATATGATTCAGAAAGAAACAAATGCATTTCTAACAAATCGTAAAGATCTCTAAAAGAGGAGTAATTATGTATTCTGTAGCTGGAATATTTCTTTCTATGTGTATATGACTTATGGGGTTCATCTCCTTGATTGAGTGAGCGTAGTTTACAACAGAAATAGTTTAATTATTTTACAAATTTATTTAGAATAGGAAAACATAAGTGTTTAAATAAAATTTATATATTTAATAAATTAATTTTAAAAAGATATATTTAATAAAGGGGAAGGGGATAATTAAAAACCTTATGTGATTTCGTATCACAATATGGCCATATACAGTTTTCAAAATTTACCCAAAATATAACAGAAATTTGGATTTTTGAAAAAAATTAAACTTATAATGGTTTTTGTGAAATTACTGAATGACTTCTTCTAAGAAAATATTTCTTAAACATACTATTCCTTTATAAATATAATCAAAGTTTGTTCTCTTTCAGTGATGGGATAATGATTAATTTAAAAGTGACTTATACTTACTGTGTTTTCACTTCTCCTCTTTAGTTCTGAATTTTAATAGTAAATGAAAAAATGTTTATAAATATTGGCAACAGGGCCGGTTATCTCCTTATAAGAATCCGGTTCCGGGTGTAGAAGAAACATGTTTGGAGCGTTGCATTCATTCAAAATCATAGTAAATGTCTTTAATTGTGATCGAGTGTCTTTCCCGTTATTTTCCATTTCCAAAAAATTACTTCAATTTTTTGTAAAAAAATACATCTGTAAGAGGAGTATATTTTATAAGATGAAGGGATATAAAAAGTCTTTCAGAATTAAACTGGGAAAATAAATTCAAATTAATCTCAATTTTGTGCTCTTCTGAAATACAGGAAAGCACTCGAATTTTCAGACGATTAAATATCATTGCGGGCACTTTGTAAGCGTGAGGGATAGGAGTGTATCCCTGTTATAGTTGTCTTTGAATGGCAAATTTTGCTGTGAAATTGCTATTTATGACATTTCAGAGTAAAAAATTGTTAAAAAAGTTTTTATTATGCAAAACTAATGTTAATGTTCGTTACTTACTGCTGTGCACAAATTACAAGCAGATAAATTTCGCGATTATTTTTAATATATCACTTAACAGCGCCACCTTTTTAAGAGGGGAAATTTAATAAAAGAATATTATATTTACAGAGGAAATTTTAGAAGTCACATGATGTTTAATTTTCTTTTCAATCTTTTACTTCAAATTACATTTTTCATAATTTTCAAAGATGATAAAAATTATAGAAGCTTTTATGAATAGCAAGCTTTTACTATTTTATTTTTTCTGCTTACTTGAACCCATATTTAGTGTTACCATTTGCAGATAATTTGCATGGGAATAAGTTCTAATCATAAAAGAAATAATAAGGCTTTAATTCGATCAACAGTTTAAATAAAGTTCATGTGCATTTATGAAAAATAACTTTATTCAGGAAATCACACTCTCAGAACAAGTCATTTGTCTCATTATTAAACTTATTATAAAAAATAAATAATCACTAGAATGTCTTTCTGGGAAGTCTTTTGTTAATTCTAATGTGTAAACAAAGGTAACAAAGCAGGTAATTAGCTGATTCTTCTGTAACGAACCAATGTTTTTAGAGGAAGGTTTAATACAAGAAAGTAAGACATACATGGAAAATTTCGATAGTCAAATAGTACTTCAACTCATGAACTTTACACTAGGGCGAATTCGCACCAACTAAAATTTCAAATGTCGGCGTTTTTTGAAAACATGCTTTCATTAATTTACATTTTTCATTAACAAAATGAAATTTTTGATAAAAACAAATATCACAGTCCCGATATTTCATTAAATTTCGTGTAATAATCAAGTGCTATATTTCATTATCATTTGCCAACAAAGTTATATACAGTTGAATTTACGGAATCCCAAATCGCACTAATATAGAGTCCATGAATTAAATTTTGGAAATTTCAGTTTCAAATTTCATTTTTTATAATTTCTTAAAAAATTATAGAATTTCTAGTTTATATTTTTATTTTATGTATTTGTTTATTTAAAGTAATATTTTGAGTTACCATTTGCAGATAATTCCGATTTGAAAAATTCTCATTATGAAATAATTCGTAAGAGTTTAAATGGATCAACAGTGAAAGTTCAACTTTTATATGTCTTCGTTTAAAAATAATTTTATTGAGAAAACCAAGCTCTTATAGAACAATCCTTTTAATTTCTCTAATACTAAACGTATTATTGAAAATAAATAATCAATACAACATCTTCCTGGGAAGTTTTGTGTTAATTCGGATGCTTAAAAAAAATAACAAAAGAGGTAATCAGCTGATTCTTCAGTAACGAACCATTCTTCTTTTATTTTTTATGATTTTTTTTCTAATTTTAAAGAGGGAAAGAGAAAGGTTTAATAAAAGAAACTTAGACTTATTTAGATTAGAAATTTCGGTAGTCAAATAGTGATTTATGATTTTAATGTTCCTAATGTTTTGGGTTAATGTTTATGCTTGCCATGTTGTTATTGTGTTCAAATTTCAATTTTAATAATTTTCAAAGGTAAAAATATATAGAATTTTGTTTTATTTTATTCTTACTTCATTTATCTGTTTATTTAAAGTGATATTTAAATTATCATGTGCATATAATCACCATGGGGAAAAGTTCACATCATGAAAGAATTCATAAGAATTTAAATTGATCTTAGAATATAGATGTAATTTTATGTGTTTTCTATGAACAAATAACGTTAATCAGTAAATCAAACTCTTAGAACAATCTCTCTAATGGCCACAATATTAAGCTTCTTATAACAAATAAGTAATCAATAAATATCATCCTGGGAAGTTCTTTGTTAATTCAAAAGCATAAATAAAGGTAACAAAGCAGGTAATCAGCTGATTCTTTCGAAACAAACGACGAAAGTTTCTCCATCGAATGTTTCTGCCTACGCATATTTTGCTATCATCGTTGCAGGAAAAGCATGAGCGGAAATCGAAGGTCACTCAGTTTCTGAATTTTATGTGTCGATGGCTTTCTGTAAAGAGAATCGGTTTAGTTTGATGGGTTTGGTTCAGATGTGACGTCACACTGTTTGTACAGTGATTATTTGAAGTTTCCTCTTTTATATCGGATATTATAATCTCTGATCAGATAGCAACAGCTGCAGGAAAAGCTTAGATATATTATCTTATTTTTTAATTGAGCAAATATTTCCCAATTCAATCGCTAAACGCCTGTACATTATTCAGGCAGTGCATCCATAAATATCCGGCAAAATATATTCTGCCCTGTTTTATTAATTTATACTTCATTTAAATTATATTTTCGTACTTATTTTTATTATAAATATAAAGTAATTTTTTTCATGAAAGACAACTGCTTTTTTTTTTCTAATAAGTGTAGTTGGAATTTACAACCTTAAGATGCAATAAAATTTGTCAATTAATGGAATTTTCTTTGAAATATAAAGTATTTTGAATTGTAAAATATAAAATTTTGTTAATAAAAAAAACAAACAAAAAAAACAGTTTATAATAATATAGCAGGAGTAAATGATACTTTAGAAAATACATTATAAACTGGATAATACGAGTCCGATTAAATTTAAGTTTCGGATAAATCGAACTTTTTAAAATTCCCTTCAAATGGAAACATGTTGTAATGAAACTGGTTATAACTAAGTCCACGTATAATGAATAATTGTACGTCCCCGTCAGCTTCCTTATAATTGTTTTTTCTGTAGTTCATATAATCAAAGACATAAATCTGAAAAAACTTATATAAATTCTTAGTTTTCTTGTAACTATAAAACGTCAGAGTTTTCATCATTCTTTAGTTTAATATAATTACTGAAAATTTGTTTTAATTTTTAGTTTTTTCTATAATAAATGCTTTTTACCGTTAAAAAGAGAGAGAAGAAGAAAAAACGAAGAAAAGAAAGAAAGTTGTTTAACTTCATAGTGCACAAATTTAGATTATAAGACTAATTTAAAATTTTCTTCAGTGTTATGTCTAAAGTACACGTTTTAATTATGGACATAGTAAAACGTTCGCTTTAACATTGATTAGAATTTTTCCAGTCTAAAAGATTTCATCCCAGGAACTAATCTTTTAGCTTAGTTAAACGTTGATGAAACATGTTTAATATTACTTTATATTTGTAAATGAAAGTTTTAAGCATTAATGATGCAGACTAACAATGCATCACTATGATGGTGATGACAAAGAGCAATCTTCAGTAAATACACCTTCGGTAGGCCTTTGTAAAACAACTTAAGATGTGGTATTTTTGAAAAGAAAAGTTGTAAACTTGAACAATATAGTTTAGTTTAGTTTTACTGATTTAAAAATGAATTAGTAAGTCAGAAACTTAGAAGCTTGAAAATATCAATTATTTTTATGCTTAACAAATATACTTAAACTTAAATATTAAAGAGCATAAGCTATAAAAATAATTGTATCCACAAATTTTATGCAAGTAATTTTTTTAAGTTAAAAAAGATTCATAAACTTCAATTGTGTATTATTGGCTTTTATGTCTCTCACATTATGATCTGCGCATATAAGGTGGGTGAACCAAGGGTGGCCATAGGCTTTGAGGATTCTTTATAAATTTCTGGTCCGTGTGTGTGGTTGAATTTTTGTTTGTAAAATTCTACACTGTAAAAAATGATTGTCAAATTCACTGCATTTATTCCAGTAAATCGCAACGTAATATTTCCGTATGTAAAAATACCGCAAATATAACAGTAGATTTAACCAGCGTTTTCGCTTTCAAAATCCTTTCATGCGAACAACCAATCAGATCACATCATTCATTTTCTAATCGGCGCCTGCGCGCAAAGACATTTTACTAGCATGATCTGCGCAAGGAACTTCTATTCAAAAGTACGTGCTCTTTCCCGCGCGACGGCGAAAGCGAGCAAAATGGTGTGTTTCTTGACTTACGCTTAGGAGCCTGCATTGTTTATATATCAGTGTTTAGTTACAAATGGTATTTTATATTTGTATTAGATAAACGTAAGCTTGTAATTCTAGTCCAATTATCTAATATATATATATATATATATTATCTAAATTCTTCTCGCCCTTCAGAATTGAAGTGTTTCTTTTTTTAGTACTACAAATATACTCTCTCTATATATAATGTATTTACACATAGTATTATAATGAATATTTGATGTCTCAGTTTTGGCACATTTAAAAAATCTGTATTAATAAATTCTGAATTCTTATATATATCATATACAAAGCAGTAAAGAAATGTTTTATATGGGATTGAATTTCTATACATAAAATAATGAATTCCAATGTTTTTCAAACAAGCGATGAACTTTATGACTATTCTAATAGTCATCTAAAAATGAAAGTTGATTAAAATCAATGATTTAAAAAAAAATATGGCTTTTAAAATTACAGCAGCTATTGTGATAATTTGTACGGAAATAGGACTGTTAAAATTACAGAACTTTTTGTGGTAATTTGTACGGAAAAATGGCTGTGAAATTTACTACATTTATAACCGTTGAAATGACGGAAAATATGCGATAAAATTTACATCGATTTTTACTGCTATTTTTACGTAAAAACTGCTGGCAACATTGCTGCCTGCAGTTTTTGCCGTAAATTTGCCGGATTTTTTTTTACAGTGTACACATATCGAGTATACTTTTCTTTGTAAATAAAAATTTAATTACTTTTATAATACAATTTCAAAATTGTAGATTATGGGTCACCTTTGTTCCAAAGGTGGCCATGTATTGAAATCACTTTTAAAATGTGAAAAAATACACGGCAAACTATTTTGCTTACTATTATGCTTACTAATATGCTCTGATGACCCTTTCTTTCTTTTGATATATTTCGAGTTTTTCTTCTTAATCTTCTCTTATGATACGAAAGAACCTTGAATCAGTTTTTGTGCACAATAGTTCAGGGATTTTCTTCTGGGAGTTACTGACTTCTTTTGAGTGATCTCTGGTGTTAACAGTAAATGTTAATACGTTTTTACCTTAAAACTACCTTAGGAACACTGGCCACCTTTGGTGCATCCGCCTTATTCCAAACCAAACTTCACTTTTACGATAGTAGATTGCTGCTATTTTTATATTTAAGCAATTCCACTTCATATAATTAGTTTAGTTTTATGTTTCATCTTTAAAACGTGTTGAAATATGTTTTGGAAGAAAAATACCGTGTATCAAAGAAGTTTTATTACATGGGATGCACCTGTTGCTCATGAATTCCTAGTTTTTGTCTTCTTCCACGTAGCATCGCATAAAAATTGGAAATAAAAAATTTTGAAAAAAAAACCCTGAAACATTTCGTTTATTGAAAATTAATTTAGAAAGTATTAAGTATCAAAAATCGTCATGATGATAATTAATTATAGAAAAGAAAATGATTAATTACTGATAGAGTAAACATATAAAATAAATAAATAAAAAGTGATAGAAATAAAAAAAATAGAGTGTATAAAGGAGAAACAATTATAGAACATTTTTTTAAAATCAGTAGACAGAGAATTTGATTCAAGTGTGCTACTAAAGATTTTATTAGAATTTAAATAGACAATTTTTTGGGTCATCAATCTGGGTCATTGCTTCGAAGATGTCTGGTTTCTCTTCTAACATCCCTTGTTTTTAATTGGTGATGACATTATTATGATTGGCCGTCTATCGGATTTCTCTTTATGTATTTGTATCAAAGAATTGAAAATTAATTTGCAGAATCGGTTTTACTTTTGCTTGGGCAAATAATCTTTGCCACACACGATGAAGGAGGCCATTAACTGTTTTTGAAACTTCAGTCGTAAATTTACTATTTTTCTGGAGAAAAAAGAAGATCCAGTTGTATGTGCATTGCTTTTAGGTTCATTGTAAGCCACCCGTGGGAAAGAAAAACGTCTGTGCCAGATTTCCGATTCCGGGCTACTTCTGTCTTCAAACTATATATGTTAAAGAGACAAGTAGATTCATTTTATTTTATTTTTTAAATTTTAAAAATATATAGCAAAATGAAAAATGCGATGGTTTAAAAAAAATGTCGATCGTTTGTATAAATTTGCAGTTTATGATTCAGTCATATTTATTACATATAAGTTATAAAATTAAAATAATATATTGTAGAGAATTCTAATGAAGTAGATATAAAAGTGCTAAAATATTATTCAAACATTGAATTTTCAATATCTTACATAAAATGTTTTTGCAAAAATAAGCGCTTTTTGCAGTTTCGTTAGTTTGGCTACTTGTGCGTGATTCATATGATTTTGTAGAAAACTGTGTGCAAAAATATTTAATAGAATTCTACTTAAAAATAAGTGACAGAACAAAGAATTTAATATTTCAAATTAACACGTTCTTTACATCAATTGTAAGTCATTTGTCAATGACTGGTAAAAGAAATACAAGATATTTTTACTCGAATATAAAGAAGGGTGTTCTTGAGACATTTTCATGCTAAAGAATTTGATCTACAAAGTAATTTTTTTATTTCGTTAAAATTTTAGTGAGTGGATCATTAATATTCTCATTACTGCAGAGCTGTTTCGATATTTGCTTGTAACAAAATATGTAGCACTAGATTAATTTTAACACAATTATTCAAATTGGTAAATAACCGCAAATATTACAACTCGTATAAAATATGTAGCTTCAAATATTTTCAATAGCAAACGCTTTCTCATTCAATAAATCACATCTTGAAACAATGAACTTTGCGGAAGAACATTCAAAATCGTGTCAGATGCTTAAACATTTCACCTATAGAGGTCATGTTTTCATTTGTTCCAGAATTCGTTTTTAACTTTTGCTTTGTTAACTTCTCGTATTTTGCTTTGGCTTACGTGACTATCTCCAGGTAAACCTTTTCATGCAGCTAATGCAAGTAGTATTATGTGTGTCAAGCAGTAGTACGATAGATAAATGTTGATGATGGGCAGTTTTTAACTGTAATCGTTTTACGATCACTGTAATTTTCCTAAGAAAATATTCGCTAATGAATAATCTGAGACGAAGGTCAAACATTAGAAATTCAGATCACGATTATGATGGGCTTGTGCCAAATGTATTCTGACCAGTGAGCGGAGAGATTTTTTTCTTTCTTTTATATAGAAAGTAACACGGAAAATGCGTATTATTGCATTTTTATACATCTCTGTTTACTCTCACAAAAAAAAAAATACAAAAATAGAAAACAGCCACTTTGTGTGCTGTAATTGTATTATATTATATGAGGCGCGAAACATAAATAAAACTACCAAAATTTATTGTACCTAATGTTAAAAATAAATATGACCGATTTCTTTCCATTTTCAGCTATGTTTATTATTTTGTATGATTTTTTTTTAATTTTGAGGTGTTCTACAAGCTATAAATGGAATGTTTTGTTATACAGGGTTGTCGAAATTAATATTCTCCAAATCAAAGGGCTGTGTATGGGCCATTGTGTGGTGTATGGGCCTGTGTATTGGCACGTGGAACTTGGACAACAGACAAATAAGTCACACAACATATAAAAACTCTCTTTTGTATATGAAAAAGATGTTTTAGAAAATAGACACTCTGTATTAACATAAGTAAAAATTGCTTAATATATATATATATATATATAAACTAAAGTTTGCGCTTTAAACCCTTCAAGTACAAAGACAATTTAGATGTATGTTTGTCATGCCCGCAACAATTTTTAGGCAAACTAGAACATTTTAAATGTTTTTAATTGTTTTTACTATAAAATATTAAGCATTTCTCTTTTCCTTTAATGTCTTTTTCAGTGTTCATTTGATTCTCTTTTTAAGGGGAAATTCCAGTAGTAACGAATTCAGCTCTGTACTGCTACCCATGCTAAAATTTGAATTTCCAAGAAATTCGTAATGTATGAAAGATACTCTGAAGTCGTCCATGATGGGGGTTGTTTTGTTAAGTTGACCAAACGCCCCTATATTCTCTTGCATTCTATAGAGACGGGAGTTGCGTAGTTCATGTAGATTTCAAATTAAAAAAAACTTATTAAATTTTGAAAAGTTGATAAATTCATGGCATTTTTACCAAAAGATAAAGCTTGAAAAGTTATAAATTTTAAAGTGGTGAAAGCTTTAATTTTGAGTCACCTAAGTTGGTCACCTAAGTTAACACCAACAAATTCTTAAATCCAATAACTCTTTTCAGTAGCTCTTTTTACATTTCTAGAATTGCTGTGATAGGCCGATTGGGATGAATTAATTTTGTCAGTAGTGAGTTTTATAGAAATACTGGGTGAACAAAAATCATTTAAGCAATTTCATAACTGGCTAATTTGTGAAATATTAATTGTGAGGTATGATGGCATAGGTTCAATGACAAATTTGTAGTACTGAATCCTAAATTTGCTAACATACTTCTTATGTCAGTGCTGAAGTCCATTTTGGATTGATCGCAGAGGTGTTATTCCATAGCCATCATTACCATAAGACTTTTCAACTCCTGATTTCCGTGTTGGCTGAAACCGTATTAACTGGGGCTTAACTTTTTTTATGTCCAATTTATGGTCCGCAGTTTCAAAAATCCATTCCTGAATTTAATTCACGAATCAGCACTGAACTCGGTTAAAACGATGTGAACATGTTCACAAACAAAGAGGAAACAATATTTTCAAAAAGGACATTTGCACAGCAACGAAGGTCAATAATATCAAACGTTTGTCAAAAATGCAAACTTTGTGAGTTTAGCTATCTTATAATCATGTGTACTTATAACTATGTATAGCTGTATAACTACGGATAATAAACCATTCTTTTTCCCCAACTATTTTACGTACACCCTGCATGTATAGTAGGGTGGGTCGAAAAAACCGAAATTTATATAATCGAAATATAATAGTGCGGGAAAGTTGCCATTGGTAATAAGGAATAAATTTTCAAAATATTACACCAAATGGTTAATATCTTTTACCGCCGCAAGGGGGCCAAAGTTTCGAAAAATCGCCAAATAAATGATTTTTTCGAAAAAAAAATTATCCAACCGTAATGATACAATTTCTAATAGATTGCAACATTTACTTCAAGATGTTAGTAATATTCCAATAAAATTGTATTATGGTAAAATCATTTCTATTACCGCCGCAGGAACGGTCAAAATTTTGAGAAAACTGCAAAAATTTAAATTTTCAGTTTTTTCCAATTTTTCCAATTTTTGTTATATGTCTACAATTAAATAAATTTACATTATATCTAATAATAACTTATAAATATCTAGTAATTTTGATCATGGTGTAGTCAACCAAGAGCAAGAGGGCCCCGACCCCCTCCTAAATTTGAGAGAAAGGTGCTTTTTGAAGGGATCCTGGGGATTTTCCGGGAATTTTTGGGGATTTTTTTTGTAGGGTGCCCCCAAAAGTGTAAAATGAAGGGGAATTTATGTTTGGACCCCCCCCCCTACAAAAAAATCACCAAAATTTCCCGGAAATTTTTTTAAATTCCTTCAAAAAGACTTTTTCTCTCAAATTTAGGGGGGGGGGCGCACCCCTCTCGCCGTTGGTTGGCAATGCCCATGATAAAAATTACTAGACATAAGTTATTACTAGATATAATCTAAATTTATTTAATTGTAGACATAAAATAAAAATTGGGAAAATTTAAAAAACTGAAAATTGAAATTTTTGCCGTTTTTTTTTCAAAATTTTGACTGCCATTGCGGCGGTAATAGAAATGATTTCACCATAATAAAATTTTATTGGGATATTACTAACATCTCTAAGTAGCCGTTGCATTCTATTATAAATTGTATTGTTATGGTTGGATAATTTAATTTTGTTTTTCGAAAAATATATTTTTTGCGATGATTTTTCGAAACTTTGGCCCTTTTGCGGCGGTAAAAGATATTAACCATTTGGTGTAATATTTTGCGAATTTATTCATTATTACCAATGGCAACTTTTCCTCACTATTACGTTTGGATTATATAAATTTTGGTTTTTTTCGACCCACCCTAATGTATAGGTTGTCTGTCGTATGTAAGAACTTATAGATTCCCAAAAGAACTTTATATTGTTCACTGGTCTTATGGTGTTTACATTTTAATTAAGGCAATCTGTGAAGTGCGCAGCTTCTGTGGATTGAGTCAAAAGCAGACTTACAAATTAAGTAGAATAGTTTCACACAGTGTTATTGAAGGTCTAACTTGTGAGGCAACTTATTCAATAATATTATCACTTGATTGTGCGAAAATCTTTTTTGAGACTATTCTTATTCTCTTTTGTAATACAAATGCAAAACCTGTTTACTGCGATGGATAAATGGCGTTTTAAACCAACATGCTTGAAATTGCATATAGCTAAAATAAATGTTGAACATACAAATAACTTTTTGGAAAGAGAGAGAATAAAAACCTACCAAGTATGTGCAATTTGTTTGAATTAATTGTATACAATTATTTATGTATTACAAAAGTGGATCAATTATAAATGAAGCTGTTTTAAAAGATCATTTATTAAATATCATTTACCAAAAGTATCCCAATGTTATTTATCTACATAACATTCTTTAACACCTACACACTTTCCCCAATATATTAGTATAACTTTTTATATTTGTATTATAAAACGAATTAGGAAATGTTTGACTTCTTCATCTGAAGCAAATTTTACTCCTTCTGACGCTTCTTTAAAAGTATCCAAACAAATAGTAGTTCAAAGATCATAAGTTTTGCCTATAAGGAGGGTGTTTGAGTGTTATTCAGGAAGTTTCTCTAATTTTTGGTTTGTTACGGAAGCTGTGCAATATCCTGGATAAGAAAAACTTTCGAACGTTTTTAGGACCAATGTGCTGCTTTAATCTCCTACTAAAATTCCCGATACTATACTGCATTAATTGTACGCCACTCAGACAGAAAATCGACGTAAACCTGTTGATTAAAAAAATTATTAGGGAAAACTTTGTCAGTTTTTATTTCCAGTAAAGGAGTTTCTCATTTTGTGCTCCTTTCTATGCTAGATCGCATTGTTCGACGTTCTTCACGGCAATTTTTAAACAACTTGTGCCATTTGCATACTTGACACCTCAACAGGGTGTCATTTCTGAATTGGGCATTTAATCTATGCCAAATTTCAATAGGTTTGACATTTTCATTTGTTAAAAGTTTAGTAATTATGCTTTGTACAATCGCACTAGATACTTCGTGTTCACTCTTCGTGCTAGCAGCGAAGTAAATGAACGTCTGAAGAATAAAATGAATTTTTAAATCATAACCCAACTAATCATTTTTGCCATGTCAACAAGTAATAAAAGTGGACTTGATACTAAAGTCTCGTTTATTCCCCTAGTACCTATTTATGCTTATCGTAGTTCAGTTATACGTGCTGTTTTTTTTTTTTTTTTTCCTTAGCTTTTGCACGTCTTGGACGTTACATTTGATATTTTGTTTCTTTATACCATAAATAGAAGAAATCTAAGGGCAAAACTTAATAAACAAAAGACTTCAAAAAAGTGCTTTGGTAAATCTTTACACGTACAAACTTCCTTCACAAACTTCCTCTTAATATTAAATAAAATATCTACTTTAAAGCATTATTTTTACTATTACTTAATGCATTATATTTACATTTAAGTCCATTCCGCCATTAAATTCTTTTGAATATTATAGCTACAGAACACGTTTGTAACTCTGCAGTGTGTTGCTATTATTTTTCAAGTCTTAGGCATACTATTTACGTTCATGACCTTGTAAACTAAAACCGTAATTGTCCGCCTGAATTACGTCACGTTTTAAGTTAAGAAGATTCATCTATTGTCTCGGAAGCGAATTCAATTTCACATATAAGCATAAAAATAACGTAACGTTTCAATATGAAAAATGAAATTTGTTTTCGGTTGTAGTTTGAATGTCTAGCTTAGCGTAATTCCCGATATGCATTACAAGCTGGACCATCAGAATTTCTTAAATGTCTGTATAATGCGAAGATTTGTTGAATAGTTGAGATATAAATAAATATCTGGAAGGAAGATAATGTACTAACTTATACTCATACATGTATTATTTTTATCTTAGTGTGATGCAACTTAGTTTTTCTTGAGTACTGTTATAATATTTTGCAAATTCAGAATCAAAACCAATTTTCCAGTTCGCCATGATTCTTCATATCTACTATTAAGATTTCCTTCATTTTCTTGTCGTTTAATAAGCAGTCGAATTCTCAGTAGATATAATTTTAACTATATTTTTATAGAATATAATATTTTTAAGATCGAAAAAAAAGAAAAAAAATCCCAGAGTTTCAAATTCTAAATTTAGAAACAACATGCAATTCATAAAAAAGTCCTTCCGGCCTGTAAGGGGGGAGGTATCTTTTATAGTCCATATTTTTAAAAATTCAACTCATTTTGCTCAAACACTCGAAGCTAAAATGTTTGGAACCCTATTATAGAAGAATCAATCCCAATTTTCGTTAATACTAAATTTGAATGCGAATTTCAGCATAAGAGTTACAGCATAACAAATATCACATTACTTCAAAATGTCACCCACCCTAGAATTTCAAACTGCCATATCTCAGCCATTTTTTAAGATAAAGCCAAAACAAAAAATGTTCCGGAATCCTTGTATCACTATCTAACACTTAACGGAAACAACTTTTTCAATTTATAATTTTTATACACCTTTTTGAATTAAAAAAAATAATAATAATTTAACTTGCCGCCATTTTGAAACAAGATGGTGAATGAAGTTGGCCAACGAACTCGGTCAAAACGTTGGTATGTTCTGTACACATGATCAGTCCCATTCACATCGATTCAGAAATACGAAAGTTACAGCATAACAAAAATCAGATTGTTTCAAAATCTCAGCCACCCTAGAAATTCAAACTACCATATCTCAGTCAGTTTTTAAGATATAGCCAAAACAAAAAATGTTCCAGAATCCTTGTATCACGCTCTAACACTTAACAGAAACAACTTTTTCAATTTATAATTTTTTTGTACATTCTTTTGAATTAAAAAAAATTAACTTCCCGCCATTTTGAAACAAGGTGGCGTATGAAGAACTCGGTCGAGACCCTGGTATGCCCTATGCACATACTCAGTCACTTCCAAATCGGTTCATAGATAAAAGAGTTATAGCATGACATATGCCATATATATATATATATGTGTGTGTGTGTGTGTGTGTGTGTGTGTATGTGTGTGTGTGTGTGTGTGTGTATGTGTGTGTGTGGATATATTTATATATATAAATCAACATTTGAACGGAGGGTGGTTTGGGGTTCTAGGGGTCACGATCGATCAAAATATACCAAATTTTTTTGGAATTACTTTCCTCCGAACGGCTGCAATAGGTAGCTTTTAGTAATGAAAGCTACCTAAAACTGTTGCACTGAACTGAAAATGCGTGAGCCTAACATGAAGTATGAAAAGGAATGATGCAGCATATCAGTCACATTTAATCAGGGAGCAATATATTTGATTTAATTCGATCGCGATCTCCTATTCAACTGTTTCCCTCTCTTTCTCTCTCTGACACACACACACACACACACACACATATATATATATATATATATATATAATGCTAGATTCTAGGATTCAAGGACAAAATCTGTGGCTCGCGTGAAAAGAAGCTAATTAATACTTAAATAGTGTTAAAAGAAGGAGAAATAACGCAAAATAATTTTCCCTGTGTTATCTCAGTTTTATTTTTCTAAATTTATAGACAGTCCCCTAACGCTTTTTTTTCATATCTCCTCTACTTATGGTTGTATTTAACCGATATTTTGTACTTTGTCTAAATACAATGCGAAAAATTGGGGTATTGCATTTGGAAAATTTAAAGTTATCAAAATGATTATTTAAATTATTACATGCTAATAAATTATTAATATTCTGAAAGAATACATTATTCGATGTCTAATGACAGTTTGGGTTCAATTTTATTGTAAAGTCTTTTTAAGTAACTACGGGAGTTTATATTTTAACAACGGAACTGTAAATTAAAAATGTACATTGTTCTTGTGTGCAGTAAAGTATCACTGCTCTTTCCGTAGAAGAGAGGTTACCAGAGTAGTATAAAAAGAAATTGAACTTCTTAAACAGCCACGCACAGGGAATCTCATCTGGTTAGGTACCCCTGAGAATAGCAATTCACGCCCCGAGAACTTTGCATCTGCAGCAAATTTAACGTGCATCTTATGCCATTAGCGTACACGGCGATATTTGGCGTACAAGGCGATACTGGTTGTCGATCTTTGATCCTGTAATCCCCCAATCAAAAATCCAATACTCTTACAACCGGGCTATCGCGGCCCAAAAGGGTAGGAAATTTTGGCTGTAATGTCCATAAAATATAACAGTATCTTAAGATAAAATTAATATCTTGGTGTATAGGAATCAATAATTGATAGTCCACAATGTTTTCAAAGTCAGATTATGTATAATTTCAATATCTTGATTGATTATGGCAATATAAAATATTTACAACGATAATTATAAACATATTTCGACTGTTTGTGGAAGTTTAGACTTAATGATTAGCGCGAAAGACCGATCGGCTTTAAAATTAAAACAAGTTGGAAATTGTACGTCAAACGTGACAAATGAGGTGCGTTCGTACTATAGCTAGTTATATAAATATACAGATCTTGATGATTTTTAATTCTGTGAAATGAATTAAATCGTCTGCAGATTAATTTCTGTAATAAAATAAGTATATCGGTCGCTTGACGATTAAACCTCGGAAGCTCCTATAACAAGAAAGCACCGATTTTTTTTAATTCAAATTTCTTAATAAATATTTTTATTAATATCTTCTAAAGTTTTGATTCGATTTTCATAAAATTTTAAATGTCTCGACAAAATTCTGCAAAGATAATATATCTTAAATTTCAAACCATCACGCCAAGAAGATAAAGTGTCTTTACGATGACTACTGAATTTCTGCCGGAATTATTCAGGTGACAGATGATACCGTTTAACCCCTTGAAGGGCACCGGTATATAATATATACCACTTAATTTTAATCCCAAAATGCCACAATGACACCAGAATTTTATAATCAAATTTTGAATTTATAAGGTACTTGAGGAAAAGCTTTTACTTATTTTAAAATAATTCGTTCGTGAATCCTGGTGTCAGTCAATCATTTCAATATTTTAGCTACAAGAGTACTTTGCCCCTGAAGGGGTTAAGCAATAATTTCTGTATGAAATCATAATCTGGAGCACTTGGTTCTAGTTCACGAGCAATGAACTGTACCATCTCAAACGGCAAGAGTCCTAATAAATGAGACACCCACTCATTTTTAGGGTTTCGTTCATCTCACGAAACCCTATTATTCCCGCTCCGTTGTCTGTCCGTCACAGCGCCGTTCTCAGAAACTATATAACTTACAGGCATGAAAATTTGTGTACTTATAGCTAACTGCCTACTATGGAGCTCAAAATATTAAAATTTGAAAAAATCGTATTATTTTATTATAGAGAGATAAAAAACCAAAATTCTAACAGCCTTTGCCTATTAAATTTAAACATTTTTCATTATAGCAGTTGCCAACAATTAAAAATCCACAATAAAATTCTTTCTACAATAATTAATTTTCTATTGAAAGATTTCCACGTGAAAAATGAAAATGAAATAAAAATTTCCACCAATTGAAAAAAAGATTAATATGACGTCATATGGGTAATAAAACGGAAATTTTCAAAGATTTCTCAATAATACAAGGAGTATGAGTATGTGTATGTGCAGAAACCAGCGTAATATTACGTCATTAGAAAATTAAAAAGAAAATTAATCTGACGTCATAACGGATTTTTCAAATGTTTGAGAATAATACAAAGCGTGTATCAATATGAGTAATAATAATGAGAATAATGAATATAAATAACAAGTAAATATTAATAGTATCGTTTGAATGTTTTTTAATAGTCCATTTCTTTTCTTTCTTTCAGCACGAGAAAATTTCACACAAACGAAATTGTAGAATTATTCGAGAAATACTAGAGTAACCACTGTTTGCAGATGTCCTATTCAGTAAACTTATTTAACATTACTATTGAATCATTCGTTGTTTTAAACGATGACAAATCACAGTAGGGATTGTTCTATGAACAATTTTTCCCAAGTTTAATTTTATAACTGATTTCTTGAAACAATTGTTTAAGTGTCAGTCCATTTCAAATCTGCCCAACAGACCTCAACTACCAAAATTTTTTGATAGTTTTAATTGTTTCACTAATTTCAATGTAGTGGGACTCTGAAAGTAGTGAATTCCTTTTAAGTTCAATTAAAACAGTTCTTTAGCAGTTTCCATTGAAATTCCTGAATGACTTAGTTCGTAAGATAAATTATTTTGAAAATTCTTAACCGAAGGCTCTCTTCAAAAGTAGATGCTTTCACTTTGTTAGCTCATCTAACTCAATTTACTTGTTGTTTTCACGTTGGGATCTCCCAAGAAAAAGGCGCAATTTTATCCTTCCTTAAGGGCATTCGCTATCCTTCAATTGACTAAAAAAATGACAAGAAAATCAATCTTTCATGTTTTCGCTGAAAATGTATTTAGATATCCCTAGTATATTCTGGTGAAGTTAAGTGAAAATCCTATAATTATAGATGAATGAAAAAGACATATTACTCCATCACTTCTCTTTAAATGATTCAGAGTTACAATCTTTAAAATTCATTTGTCTCAGTTTGTGTTTTTGCAATATATCAGTATGTTCATGTTCCTTATGGTGTGTTTTATGAAATTATGCATCGAATTTGTAAATGGAATCTTATAAAAATAAGTTATTTTACTCAAAGTTACGCATAGAAATATTCCCAAGTAAAATAAAATAGCATTCTTCTTTATTTCATCTTATTTCTATGTAACAAAACTGAAAAGGGAAAAGAAGATTAGAATAAATGCGATTCATTCATGCAATACATTGAGTTCTTTAGCCAATTATTAACAGTGCATCATGAATTATTTTAAAATATAGCAATGCAAATTACCTATCATCCGCCTGAATAATGATGGGTTGAAAGTTGATTCGTTTCTGAACGCTTGAGTTACTATAGTTTGCTCTTGACAGCAAACCATGAGCGATGAAGAAGTTTTCTTCTTTTTAGATAATTCTTTTTTGAACATGATTTCCATCATGATTTGCTCCAGCAGGGTTGTTACTTGTCAAAATAAAATTGAATTCTGAAAAGCATTTAACATTTTGTGGTTATATTGTATGTTTACAATTAAATTTTACGTTTGACATTTAACAATTTTAGTAATACAGTTTCGAACTATAACACCACAATGTGATAAAACTGAGCAATATATAATCAAGTACACTGGCCACCAAAAGTTAAGGTACAGCCAATTTTTTGACGCTCACTATTAAAAGAATGAAAATAAAGGTAAAAAATATGGTTTATATGAATGATCATAAGTAAATTCAATAAAACCTTCTGAAACAATTATGTCCATCTCTACTTTTTTTAAAGAATTGAACATTTGTATTTCAGTCAAGGGAAATTGAGAATATCCCACTTTGGGAATTTGTGTGAAATTTTTTTATGGTTGTTGATCTTGAATTGTTGGTACTAAAATAGTGTTGTCCATGTCTAGGAGATGTCGTTACTTGAATCGTTAATGTGACGGATCAGTCAGATTCTGCATTCTCCTTTCCCATGTTAAACCAATGGCATTAAAGTTCCTCGGTTTCCTTCAAATATCTCATCAAATAATTAAGCTTTTCGAATTTTGTTTTTTGTGAGTGATGCTATAGATGAATCATCGCGTAGTTGCGAATTTCATTTTTTTCTTATTTAAATTTAAATATTTGTTTTAGCGTTTAAAAGACAGCATATAATGATGTAAATGTAAATGCTAAAACAAATATTTAAATTTATGTAAGAGAAAAATGAAATTTGTAACTACGCCAAGATTCATCTAACGTATCACTCACAAAAAAACAAATTTCAAAAGACTTAATTATTTGATGAGATATTTGAAGGAAACCGAGGAACTTTAATGCCATTGGTTTAACATGGGAAAGGAGAATGCAGAATCTGACTGATCCGCCACCTTAAGATGGCGGGCAATCGGATGGATGGAAATTGCGTTATCACAAGCTGGTGCTGCTGGACGTCTTAATTTGTCTCGTGGTGTGGTCCAAAGGTTCTGAGATCAATTTGAATCCGAAAATTCAGTATCAAGAAGATTTGTTTTAGACCGCTCATGGATCACAATCCCTGTACAAAATCGCTTTCTAGCTCTTTTTGCCTGAAGGAGGAGCATCACTACTGTGGCTCAGCTCATTTCAGATCATCGTAAAGCAACAGGGAGAACAATACCTGCGATTACGATGCATAGACGTCTTCACAATTTAGGACTCCATGCAAGACGACCCGTTGTGTTTGGCCCTCTTAATCGACAAGTTCCCCTTTTCGTTGGCCAAGAGAGCACGTTACCTGGAACAGACAACAATGGGCTTACGTATTGCTCACAGAAGAGTCCCGGTTTGCTTTAGAGAGTGATTCAGTTCGTGTGCTGATTTGGAGAGAACAAGGCATCAGATTCTACCTATGTGACATTGTTGAAAGACACAGGTATAAAGAAGGTGGAATCATGGTTTGGGCTGGAATCTCTCCGGTGGCCACAGTAGCCTCCATGTATACCATGGAAGACCTCTGACTGCTGTGAAATATAGGGATGGAGATCCTTGCTCCGTTTGTCAGACCGTATGCTGGTGCTATTGGTGATAAATTAATGTTAATGGATGATAATGCCCGATCGTATTGAGCTAGAGTTGTTGATGAATATCTTGAGGATCAAGGTTTGGAGCTAATGGAATTGCCAGCTCAATCTTTGGCCTTAATCCGACAGAGAATCTTTGGGACTATCTCGTCAGACAGTTGGCTGCCGTAAGTCTTCCTCCGAAGTTGTTAAATGAGTTGGAACAAGCGTTTCTCCAATGTATGGTCTTTGTTTCGCCTTCTAGTGTCCGACAACTTAATTCACAGTATGGACAGTCAATACCACAAATGCATTACAAGTAGGTCCGGACACATGCTTTATTAAAATCCGTTTATTTAATTTTTTTTTCATAAAAAAACTGCCATTTATTTTTTTTATCAAATAGTAGACTTTTAGAGAAAGTGTAATTTTTTATTTGTAAATTATGCTTGATGTTAAAATTAAATAAAATTTGAGAAATAACAGCTTAAAGCACAATTCCTCTATACTTTATGTCGTTTTGTTCATTTGTTTTCAAATTGGACACAAAAACCTGGTTGTACATGAACATTTGGAGGATGGTGTATATTCTTCTAAAAGATGCTCTGTGCTTAAAAGAAATATTATTGGAGTAATAACGATAAATAATCGGAACTAGTTGAAATAGTCTGTTGGACACTTACAGAAATTCTTTAAATCAGCTTACACTCTGATGCTGTATTTTGTCAAATTGAAGATATAGTTTCTTTTAAACCACTTTTTAAATGCTTTACCATTAACCTAGGATTGGTCTCCTTATTACCCCAATCTTTCTTATGACGCACATGTCCTTTCTAGATAGAATATAATTTCTCGGAATTCCTATGTTGACAGAATGATAGCACACCTAAGCAGAAAATAACGTGTTGCAAAATAGCCTAAATATTAGCATCGAACTTTTTATATTTAAATCTAAGAAATAAACAGCATAAATCTTAGTCCTTTTTCCCATCTGTCAGTAGTGTTAATCGCAAATTCAGATTATATGTCGTAACCTGAACCGCGGCTTCCTGATGTCTGTGTTGCTTATAGATACTTCTTTCTTTTAGCATCAGTGATTCAGTAGCAGGTGCTCGCCTGCCGCCCGAGTAACCCAGGTTCGATCCCGATACTAATAACTATATGCATACACTAAATAATTTTTCATTTCTTTAAATATCGTCAGACTTGTCTTGATTATAATGCACGTGTTTGTAAAATGGTAATGCGGAGCTAAATGCTAAATTTTTTTGAATAATTTTATTATAGAATTATTAAGTTGCAGTATAAAGTATAACTAGTTATTATAAAGTCAATTCTATCATTGAATTTCGTGAGTAAAGTTCGTTATTAACAATTCTTTCCAATGGTGAAACTGCATGTTTTGTTTTAAATTATTTTATGTTTAAAAAGTTGTAAATTTCAATAAAAAGGATGAATTCACTAATTATTATTGCACAGATAAATAAGTAAATGGAACTTCATTCAAAATACTTTATTTTTTTTTCTATTTAAAAGTAATACCAGTATTCATTTGATGATTAAAAAAAAGTTATTCTCACTCTTTTTTTTTGCTGAAAGATAAAAAAAATCCTTCTTTAAAGTCCTTCAATTTATCTATACGTCTTGGCAAATATATCCAAAATAAACAACTTTAAACGTTTGCTAAAACTATGCTTACAAAAATAAGTCACATTGAGTTAACAAAGTTTCTGCAACTTTTTTTGTTGTTGTTTTAGATAGGCGTAGAAACATTTATTTTACTGATGTATATACAATTTATCTTCCTCTTCATTTCAAAGAAGTACATGAGACTTAGTTTTGTGTCCTCATAGGCAATAATACTTCTAAATAAGCACGAAATGATAAAAATGGGATTGAATGAAGTAAAATTTTGTCACGTTAGAGTAACGTGAAAATTTAATGTGATAACATACAAAAATTGTAATGGGTTAAGCTTTGATAAATTGTATATACAGAATATAAAGTGTTCGCATAAAAAGTAAAGCCACTTCCAAAATAAATTTGGTGTAAGTAAAAATTAAAATGGTACTTGGTGCTGTTCAAATATAGCCAAATAAAAAAGCGTGTAAGCACCAGAACTTTTCTACCTATTTTCGGTAGCATTGAGCGTACCGTCATCAGTGCAAAGAAAGATGGAATTTTGCCCATATATAGAAGATATGCGGATTTGATGGATAAGTTTATTGACCAATAATAGCAGGCAATTACAGGGAACAGCCAATAGGAAATAACACAGAAAGAGAAACTGGTAATATGGAAAAAGAATGTAATACGGAAAAGGATGTTAGTAGAAATTAAGAAAAGGAGGTTTTCATATAACTTTCCAATAATCTGATAATCTGAGAAAAGCGAAGTCACAATTAACATTTTTATGATTTTTTTAGATATGAAATGCTTCAAGAAAGCTAAGTTTAAGTACAAAAGTGAGTTTCGCAATAATTTTAGCTGAATTAAAATCAAAGCAGTGTTTATCTCCCTGCAACATTTTGCAATGGCCGATTTTTTAGTTTCTTGTTTACGAATACATTGCTTGTCCTCTTTTATTTGCCAATTTAAACTACGTTTGGGTTGTCCAGTATAGGAAAGCCTACACTGGCAAGTATTACTACACATACTCCAAGAATTAGAAATCAGGAAGTTTCTAAGTCACTATTTTCATATTTAAAAAATATTTATTATTTGTTGCGGGTGTGACATGAATGTCACATTCGAAACGACTAAAAACTAGTTTTTTTTAAAAATATAAATGATGTTCCAGAAAATCTATGCTGCTGAATTAAAGTAAATAAGTGCTGTAAAAGTATAAAAAAGTATTATAAAAGTTTGGACTGTCTCTTTTCGTACAATACTGAGTTTTACAAGTAAAAGTATATTTTATTCACGTTATTCTAAAATGCAACATTTAATTTAAAAGTTTTCGCTTGGAACACTTTAACCCTTAACTGTTGTTAGCGGTCTCACAGACCACTGTCTTTTTTCAATTCTTAAAGTTTAACTTATAATTTTCAGTTTAACTACAGATACTTGTAAAATTTTGTTTCGTTTAAAGATCTACTACTGTCTTTAGAGACTTCTGAATGGGTGAATTTTAATTGTAATAGTCCTGTGCGTAAAGTTTAGTACAGAAACAGTATCCTATGAGTTCATCGAGCCTTTTATTCATTTTTCGATCAAGGAGTCTTGGAGACCACTCACTGTAGCTATGCAACAATTTCTGTCACAGCAGTTAAGGATTAAGTACAAAATTAGTTTAGGTGGAAAAAGGTCAGAAATGACCTCATGGATTGAGTGTGTAGTAACCCAATTTTACTGTATTGTAATAAATACAACAAAAAGAATAAACATTGTGACTTTAGTCTTTTTTTTTTCAGATAATGTTTTCAACAAATTTGCATACACTGTAGTAACCCAATTTTACTGTATTGTAATAAATACAACAAAAAGAATAAACATTGTGACTTTAGTCTTTTTTTTCAGATAATGTTTTCAACAAATTTGCATACACTGTAAAAAAAATGTAAATTTACGGGTATTCTCTGTGAATTGCTGCCGTAATTTTACGGGAAATGCCCCTTTTTCAAAATAAACGGTCAATTTCCGTAAATTTCATGTTTTTACGTGCAAAAACCATTTATGTAAGAACAAAGTTCGTTTATCTAGGGACAAAACCCGTTTTCTTATGGACATTGCTTGGAATCTCTGCTGCAGTAATTTTACTGCAGCAATTTTTTTATAGTGTATTGACAAAAATTACCCCCAAGTTACTGATAATGACGGTGAAATATTCAGTTTTGCAAAACAATATTTTAATAATATCATAAAACACATTAAAATATTTTAACGATATTATTTTGAAGAGAATAAAGCTCTTAATGACTTACATCTGGTCGGAACACAAAAGCTTTCAATTAGAGCTTTCCGTAGTTGATCATCACTTCAAAATTTTCACCTACATACTTACTTAATGCATGTAGAAACTTTTTTTATGGTCACTTTTAAGTATTTCATGTTAGTGGATGTAGCATTACATTCTGATTAAAATTATAGCAAACTTTCAAGCGTAAATAACGCGTAATCCTCACCCTACTATTTTTACTGAGAATAATTTTTAAATGACTTTTTTAAAGTGATTGTCAACCAGAATATGAGTGCGTATGATCTCTATAAAAATATTTCAGTTATAAGCTTATATTTTTTTTTTCATTTATTAATACTAATACATTAAATGAGACAAAATAAATTCTGTTGATTTTTTGAATTTAATAAAACTTGATGAAGAATATTCCTTTAAAAACAAAATCCTTCTATATATTTTTTTTATAAAGTTATAACATAATTTGTGGCCGTACCCATTAAAAATCTACAGTTGTTTTTCGTGCTATGTTTAATGTTCAGTATTAATATGTGTAATAACTTCGGTATTGTCTTCAAAGATGTTAAGTAGCTTTGTCAATAACCTGTCATTAATTTGAAAAAAAAAATATTAGAAATAAAACTCTTTAAAAAATTAATTTAAATTTCTTAGTAAAAAACATTTTATTTATCATTGCATATTTTTATAGTACGAGAAATAATCATAGTGCACTCGTAAATTTGTTGTTATTTTATACAGAATAATGTACTCGATTCATTGAAATAAAATTCTTAAAATCAATTTTGTTGTTTTCTTTAAAATTATGCAGGCCACTTAATAATATTTAATGTAGGATGCATCAATATCTAACCTATTAAAGCCCCACCAGTGGCTGAGAGGTTCTGCTCTCAAAGTTGGTAGACGGGAGGTGCTGGGTTCAAACCCCTGTCACGCTCGTCGACCTAACCGTTCGGAGTTTTCCGTAGTTTTCTTCTAACCTTGTCGTAAATACGGGTTAGGATAACTTAGAAAGACCCCCGGCGGGCACTCTCCCTAGGACCTATATCCCAAGAGTAGATAATTGGCCGTTATAAATCAACCAACCAACCAACTAACCTATTAAAATCCGTGCGCGTATCTATCTATATAACCTCAAAAACTCGGAAACCACAGGGCGCAGGGCTACAAAATTTGGCACACGGATTGCTGGTAGGGGGCCCCCATGAACGATTGGGGCAAAAAATTCGAAGATTTTAAATACATTTTTTTTTAATTTTATGTTTTTGACGAATTTTTGACTTTTTTATATTCAACCCGTAATCGCGCGAGTTCTAACCAGTTCTAAATGTTTACTACAATGTGAGATATACATATTACGTACGCCACGCTGCAATACTAAGAAGCTGTAGCGGGTATTACGATAATTCTTTTACCTCGCATGCAAATAATTAGAGATTATTTAATTGCGCTTAATTATTACTTTAAAAAAAAAACATTTTATCACAAACATCAACGAACTTTTTATTCTATTTATTTCCTTATTCCAAAGATATCGTTTTATCGTCCGCTGCCATAGCAACATGATAAATTAAATTTCATTAAAAAAATGCACAGTAGTAGAAAAATATTTTTCTACATATTACATAGATACATTTGTTTGTACTGATTTTTATTTTTAATTTTGATTTTAGAATTAAATTCATGAACTCCCGTGCATAGAACGGGTTAAACAGTTAGTTTTCTATTAAAAAACGATGATTTCTTTTGCAAAGTTTTACATAGACTGGTGCGAAGCACTCGCCATTTCTTCAATCCATTATCGGATGGGCTTTAGTTGAATCATACATTATAGAATAATGTTAAAATTTGTTATTAAAGTAGTTGCAAATCCATTTCCGCCTCAGGCTGCAAAACGATTAGCACCGACCCTTACCCTAAGTTATACAATTTTAAAACTTTTGCATTTTTCCATCACGAAATTCACAAAATTATACAACAAAATGAACTGCATGATGCGATTTCATGCTCATTAATAAGCCACTTAGTAAACTTCCAAGAATTCCTTCATAAATTAATAATCTATCGCATTACCTGAGAGTCGTGATTGAAACTGTATAATTTTCTTATCAAAGCTTCATTCAAGATCTACGTATAATTGATTTTATCAAACTTCCTCTTTGTATTATTCAAACTTGCAAATTTAATATATTAACATGCTATGAATCTATCTTTGACAATTACCATAACTAGATAAAAAATTTGAAAAAATGCATCTCATTTTCACTTGTTAGTACTTTTTACTTACATTTAAAAACCTCTTATGTAATCCACTCACTGACAATTCGAAAATTTTACTTAGTACTTCAAGTAAAGTTTAATCAAAACCTAGCCACGTTTCCCGTAAAATATTGAATAAAAATATGCAATTTATCAGTTAATGTTAGGTAGGGGGGAAATTATTGTTCCCATAAAATATAAATTTCCTGGTTTTAAGATAGTATTAATAACATTAAGATTTTTTCTTACAACATCCCTTATTCATTGTTTGTAGTTATGTATTCATATTATGGTGCTTTACATAATTTTATATATCGCTAAGATAAAAATGCCATTCATAGATGCTATAATAAATCAATACTCGTTATAATTATTGTTTTAAAAATTTATTAAATTGGATACCATAGTACAATTTCAATAAATATTTCATCAAATTTGAGTTATTCGCATATATTTTTTTTACTTTGTGGTAAACATATTTTAGACCATCTATTAAAAACAAGACGTTATCAAGCAGATTCTGCTTTTCTTTCGAAGCATTTTATACAACAAAATAACAGGATAAGTCTTTTTATATGTTACTGTAATTTTTCATGTATAAGTATACAGAAAAATGCAGTCGTTATAAATATATATATATATATCCTGATAAAAGGTAACAAGATCTATCAGAATTCTCCGACTTGCAGTATGTAAACCAATTTTTATTAATTCCAAAGATAATTTTTTGCAATTAGTTCCATTTTATTCATTCTTCACATGCATCTATTTTATCTCTTTGCTTTCAATAGTACGCAAATAATATTATTTTAATGATAACAATACAGATGCCCAGTACAAAAACTAACTGATTAAATAAATCATTTCAACAGACTTGTTAAACAGAATAATATATGCTACGGATGACATGTCAAATCATAACTTTTTTATGGAACTTGATTATTTTTTTTCCTTTTAAACATGTTACAGGTAGATTGGTTTGTAAACTGTTTCCTGACCCATATGACGTTTGGATTCATGTCTCATCCCATCCCATGGCCTCACATCTCCTGAGAAAATTTCCACGGATTTTTTCTCTGTTGGGTTTCACCAAGTTCATAGGTTTCCAACATCCAGTATAAAATTTAAATGGACAAGAAGGGAAATTTTCTAAACACTTATCATAACTTGTACAGTTGTCACTTTCATGAAGCTGAAAAACACATAGCGCTAAGTCGAATATTGACTAAATATGTTGGGATGCGCTGCGCCAAAACATGCTAACTTGTTTTATCTTCGTGTAACTTTCTCAGGCGTTATGTGTATTTGGAGTATAACATTTTTATATTGGTGATTTTTGTCTCGATCAACCTCTATAACATACCAATATTAACTCTTAATTGCTGTTAGAGGTCTCACAGACCACTGCTTTTATCATTTCTCACAGTTTAACTTCATATTTAATTTAACTACAGATACTAGTGACATTTTGCTTTGTTTTGAGCCCTAGTACTATCGCTAGAGATTTCTGAATAGATGTGTTTGAATTATAATAGCCCTTTACATAAAGTTTAGTACAGAAACATTATCCTATGAGGTGACAATTTATGTGACGATTATGTGACAATTTCTGTCACAGAAGCTAAGGATTAAATAAATTTAAAAAAAGAAGAAGATTGGCAAATGGATTTTACAAATGTGACGCTATCCCCCCCCCCCCCCACACACACACACACAGTTCATAGCAAATGTTATTAATATTTTTCTTTATTTCTAATTAGTGAAACATTTTTTCTTTCTTTTGTAACATTGCTGTCCTTTTCTAAACCCTTCACGGCGAGAGTTACGTTTACGTGTCGCATAAAGTGCTCAGAATCCTCGATTATTCCTACCAGTAATTTTTTATTGAAATTTTTGCCTTATTTAATCCTAATACTTATGCGATTAAATTCGGTAAAAATTTCTATTTTGAAAAACCGGTGGTAAAAAATTAAAAATTCTGTAAAGAATACTCGTCGCGACGGGGTTAAAGAACGAAGATTGTCCTATTGTAAACTTACGGTTTTGTTCCTCTTATACAGAAATACTTTCTTTCCGCTGAATTGAACTTTTATTGCATGTTTTTGAAAGCTAATTATATGCGTTTTTTTTATACTCATGCAAAATGATTGGTGTCGATGTTTTTTAATCATTTTTTAAATGTAATTCAATATTCTTTAAAAAAAACTGCCATGTGTATTTTTTAACGATGTAGTTTCTTTACAGTTATCTGGGTGTGTTGGAAAGTGTTTCATAATTTATACTTGGCGCATAATTTTTTGTTCTTGTTTACTTCTGCAAAAAGTAGTACCATTATAAGATTTGAATTTTTTCCTGAAAAGTACTTTTCTATTACAAATAAAATGGATGTTATGAGAAGAATTTACATTTTATCTCAACATTTTTTTATATTTCAATGATGCATGTATTTATTTCAGAATACTGGGAATATTTTAATTCCATTTTTCTTTTTTTTTGCAGCTTATTATGTTATCTTCTTATCCTACAAAGCTGACAAGCCCAGTTTTTTCGATGATCCGATTCAGAGTGTTCTAGCTATGTTTATCATGTCCCTTTCAGAATTTGGTGATACTTATGAACAGTTCCATTATACTGCTCATCCTAATATTTCAAAGGTACGTTTCTCGTTGATGTCTGTACTTAAAAATATTTTTTGGACCAAGAATTATAAAAATTGTATTTGATTAGGTTTATTTAATACTCCTTAATTTAAATGAAATCACTACATAGTATAAAACAAAGTCGCTTTTTCTGTCTCTATATCCCTATGTACGCTTAAATCTTTAAAACTACGCAACGGATTTTGATGCGGTTTTTTTTAATAGATAGAGTGATTCAAGAGGAAGGTTTATATGTATAATAACCATATGTTTTGCTTTGTAATTTCAGATAAATCACTACATAGTATAAAACAAAGTCGCTTTTTCTGTCCCTATATCCCTATGTACGCTTAAATCTTAAGTCAGTATGAAGACGAGCTCCTAAGCTTATGTTTTTAACATAAATTGAAAGAAGTCATAATTCCCAGTCGAGCGGCTATTTCTGTTTTCGTGGGGCAATTTAGACGTTCAATGTATGGGGTGTTCTTTTTTTTTTTTTTTTTTTTCCCTGGCCTATTTTACAGTTGTCAAAGAAAAAAAAAATCCCTGACGGCTCGGCCTACAGGCACAGGTAGATTAAACTACGCAACGGATTTTGATGCGGTTTTTTTTAATAGATAGAGTGATTCAAGAGGAAGGTTTATATTTATATCCATTAAATAGTGGAGAAATACTGTTATTTTTGAGGTTTTTAATGTGATGTCGTAAATAATTTCATTTTTTCCGCTTATACATTGCAAACGCAGGCTGAACCCTACAAGATTTATCAAAATAATGTACTAATTATTGTACACATTAAAAAGGTCTACAGAAAACACAAAGAGATGAAGGTTTTCAAGGTTAACCCGAAGCAAAGCTAGGGAGGGCCGCTAGTAAAAAATAAAAGTTACTTGCATGGTTAAGTATTAAAAAACTTTTTTTCTGGTTAACATTACTTTGAAAATGTCTATTAAAATATAACACTAAATATTTCATAGAATCAGAATTTACCTATCTTCACACATTACATCATAATTTTACCGTACTGGAACGAACGAATGTCGCATAAGAAAAAATTAAATATTTTTTTTAACAAACTTTTTACATTAAATCTTAAGTTTTCATTTGACTTAATTTTACGTTAGACTGGATGTGTAACCGGGCACCCTCTCAAAACCGAGATAAGTGGTTCACTGAGCTGCAGTTTTCGCTGCGATAGACAAATGACATAAATTTATATCATTTCACTGATCTAACGCAGTTTTAGATCATTGAGTAATGGTTAATACTCTCTAGGTTTATCTTCATATACATATTTATGTTTTTATACCATGTTGGAATAATCATCGTTTTTAGCATTTTAAAAAATAAAGAGAGAAAGCAACATTACCGTTTTACCCTTTTGCTGAACAGTCATGGAATTAAAATAATATATTAATAAGAAGAAACTTTTTTTTAAATTTGTCTTTATAAAACAAAGAGATAAAAATTCAAAGTAAACATCTAGTTTTAAACTTCAATTTTAGTTCTAAAAATTAAAAGCTTTCTCCTTCCTTAAAAGATGAAATTGCTATTAGCAACTAAATGTAGTAGATAGGTATATATTAGACAGTATAGTATAGTAGTTCCTTGTCAAAATCTCTGTTATAATTCATAATTCTTTTCTATCTTTCCTTTCACAGTAAATCTGATAACCACGATAGTCCGAAAATGTACAGTACGTAAAAAAAATGTTAGGTGGTTGGGGCAATCCAAGTGCAAATCATATTTCCAGTTCTAAAAATAGCAACATAAAGTTATTTTTACCAAAGTATATTGTTAATAATTTCCTGTATTTCTATTTCAGTATTGTTTTCTGTATTTCTGTTGCATATTTGTTTTGGACCCTTTAAATTTTCAATAACAAAATTATTTTTTTTTCCGTGCATTTGATTATCATGCTTCATTTACCTTAAATAGATTTTTCTGCGACTCGGTATTGAAAAATACATGTACATTACATGTCAGTTAAAATGTGTATGGGAGCTAATATCAGTATTGATAAACGCATTTTAAGTTTCAATAAAAATGCGCATGTAAACATTAAAATAAGAGTGAAGCCATTTAATTTTATTCAAAGTAAACATGTTTACCTGTAAATCTATAAATAAACTGTTGACTTCCTATTTTGCAATTTTTAATCGCAGGGAATGGATTTCAAAATTAATCTACCTTGCATCCTTAAAATGTTGCCACATTCACTCGTGCTATCCCATGATCAGAATAAAAAGAAAATTTGAGAAGTTTGGATCATGTTGATTGTAAAATGTTTATGTTTTCATTTATAAATGTTTATTAACTACATTATTATACAATAATTAATATTCTAAAAACAATTTTATTTAACAGACTCGAGAAATTTACGTTTAGGCTTTTAGAAAATATGACATAAATTAAAAATTAATTCAATACATGAATAAGTTTATCAGATGTAATATAATAACAAGCCTGAGATATTTTTTTTCAATGAGGTGGGATTTTCTTATATATAAATTTTATGCTGATTTCCGAAATTTATTTTAAAAATTCCATTATATAAAGCTTTGACACAAATCAATAATTTTTGTCTGATTTATAATTTACGGAACTAATCATAACGTCATCAGAATTGATAAATTAAAAATTTAGTCATAAAATCGCGAGACACCATAAAATATGATAGCATATTCTGCTGGTTGCTACATAGATAGCGCCGCAAACAACGCAATATACAAAAACTTTTAACCGGGGTCATCTATGAGAGAAATAAAGGGCTTTATAACGATTTTTGAGTTTGTGATAGTTATGGTAAGCTTAGAAAACTAATAAAATGCAAGCTACGCATTATACAGTAGACTCGCGATAATTCGAACTCGGTTGATTCAGCCTCGTTTAATTCGAACTCGATTGATTCGAACTCTTGATTAATTCAAACTTTAGAAAGTATCTTAAACCTTGTATAAGAACTATTATTAAAACTAGTTCATTAATTCAAATTTGTTTTTCCGCATCGATTAATTTAAACTTAAAAAAAAAAAAAAAAAAAAAAAAAAAAAAAAAAAAAAAAAACTTTTCCAAAAAGAATTAAAAATTAAAAAAGGCGATATTCCTAGAGAATTTTGAATAGCTTTTTTTATTTTCTTATTCACAAAAACAACCCAGTTTCTTCAGTAACAGGTAAGAAAATATTATAAAACTCTAAAATTGTCGCACAATCAGTACATAAGAAGCGCAATCATGTTTAGTCTTCTCCGGGAAATACCTGAGAAATCTGCCAAGAACCTTCTCGTAGACTTAACATTAGCTTGCGCTTTTTTTCGCATGACTGATGTAGGCTCTTAAAATCCCCACATCCAGATGACATCCTGTTCTCTGGAAAGGTACGGTCACTAAAGACTCATACATCGGTACAGTTTTTTTTTTTTTAAATCCTGTTTAATGTGCATGCTTAAAATTTTTAAATAATAAAGAGAATATTTCCACATTTATTCCTATCATACGTTATAATTGTTATAACTATATCTTAATCTAATGCATTTCAATCATAGATTAGTTCATATATCTCAGGCTAGGGTATGTACAGTCGGCCAAAAAAAAAAGAGAACATCCCATACATTTTAACCTCTAAATTGTCCCACACAAAAAAAAAAAAAAAAAAAAACGAAAATAGCCGTTTGACTGAAAATTATGTCTTTTTTTCTTTAAGTTAAAAACATAAGCTTACGGGGTCGTCTTCATACTGAAACTGTGCCAGGCGCTGAAATTTTCACGAACACCTAATTTTACAGCTCATTCATCCAAATAGTTTCTAGTTATGCTTTAAAAACTATTCACATTGCAATGTGTTTTGCAACTATTAAAAAGCAATTTAACATTAAGAGTTCCCAAAAATTAAAGCTGCATAATTCATAAACTATTTCAACAAATGGCTTCTCGTTTAGTATCTTAAAGTAAAATTTACCGAAAAAGCCAAATATGATATCAAAATTAAGGGTTCGTACTGAAATTTTCAGATCTTGGTACAATGTCAGTATGAAGACGAGCTCCTAAGCTTATGTTTTTAACATAAATTGAAAGAAGACATAATTCCCAGTCGAGCGGCTATTTCTGTTTTCGTGGGGCAATTTAGACGTTCAATGTATGGGGTGTTCTTTTTTTTTTTTTTTTTTTTTTTTTTTTTTTCCCTGACCTATTTTACAGTTGTCAAAGAAAAAAAAAATCCCTGACGGCTCGGCCTACAGGCACAGGTAGATTTCAAAGACGCAGACCGTGGGGCGCCTGTTTGTCGGGAATTGCGGAAGAAATGACCTTTTTTACGATGATGCGGCAGTTTGAACCGCCTACTTCGAACCTAACTTGTTTGCAGGCGGATTCGGCAGGGATTTTTTTGTTTTTAATTTTTTTTGGTATAACGGTTGGTCCTATAAAAAACTTGTCAATATAAAAGTTTTAGATAATATTAAGAGGATTTATAATAAATTTAAGCGGATTTGAAATCTTGAGAATTGACGAAGTTATGCATTTTTTTCTTCTAACCCCCCCCCCCCCTCCCACCCTCTTAAGGCAATTTTTAATTATATCAAAAATCTGTCATACATAAATTTTCGGCCCTTCTCCTAGAAGTATTAATAACTTCAAACGGATTCGATACGTATCATAATTAAGAAATTATGGGTTTTTTTCTGTTTTCACAAAAAGGCCCCCCATCCCCATCCCCTGGTTCGATTTTGCCCATTAACGAACTTGACCGAGATTTTATGCCTCTTGATTTTATGTATCAGTTTCGAACAGATGCGGGAGTTGGAACCGCTTACTTCGAAAAATAACTTGTTTTTGCAGGCGGAGCTGGCAGGGGTTTTTTTGTTTTTAATTTTTTTTGCTATAACGGTTGGTCCTATAAAAAACTTGTCAATATAAAAGTTTTTGGTTAATATTAAGAGGATTTATAATAAATTTAAGCAGATTTGAAATCTTGGGAATTGATGAAGTTATGAATTTTTTTCTTCTAACCCCCCCCCCCCCCTTCCCCCGCTTAAGGCAATTTTTAATTATATCAAAAATCTGTCATACATAAATTTTCGGCCCTTCTCCTAGAAGTAATAATAACGTCAAACGGATTCGATACGTATCATAATTAAGAAATTATGTTTTTTTTGTCTGTTTTCACAAAAAGCCCCCCCCATCCCCCCCCCCTTGGTTCGATTTTGCCCATTAACGAACGTGACCGAGATTTTATGCCCCTTGATTTTATGTATCAGTTTCAAAAAGATGCGATAGTTGGAACCGCCTACTTCGAAAAATAACTTGTTTGCAGGCGGAGCCGGCAGGGATTTTTTTTTGTTTTTAATTTTTTTTTTGCTATAACGGTTGGTCCTATAAAAAACTTGTCAATATAAAAGTTTTAGATAATATTAAGAGGATTAATAATAAATTTACGCGGATTTGATATCTTGTGAATTGACGAAGCTATGATTTTTTTTCTTCTAAAACCCCCCCTTTCCCCCCCCCCTTGGAACCATTTTTAATTATATCAAAAATCTGTCATACATAAATTTTCGGCCCTTCTCCTAGAAGCATTAATAACTTTAAATGGATTCGATACGTATAATAATTAAGAAATTATGGGATTTTTTCTGTTTTCACAAAAAGCCCCCCCCACCCTCCCCCCCTTGGTTCGATTTTGCCCATTAACGAACTTGACCGAGATTTTATGCCCCTTGATTTTATGTATCAGTTTGTAAAAGATTAATGCAGAATTTTTCCAGTTATCGTGATCAGAAAAAAGTGACATAGATAGATAGATAGATAGATAGATAGATAGATAGATAGATAGATAAACTTTTGAACTGGGGGTGGTTTTGGGTTCTGGGAGTCATGATCGGCGTAGATCTGCAAAAATTTTTCAAAATTTCCAACTTAGGTGAGAATGTAATAGGTAGTATTTCTTACGAAATCTACCTAAAAGAAGAGAAATTGAATACTCCATCACATTTTATCACCAAAATATCGCTGAGAGATGTGAAAGGTAGCATTCGACAGGAAATCGCGTCTACCTTTGGAATACGAATGCAATTTTTGAAACAGGGGACATCTTATTAAAAATTGCACCAACTGTGATTTTTCAAATAGTAACACTTCTTGACACTTTTTCAGTTCCTTCTATCCAAACAGCCCGTAAAAAGATTTAGTTTATATACTTTTTCTTAGTCATCACTGAGTTATAAAAGAAAGTTATGAGTTCATCCTTAAATTTCGGAAAATAAAATTAAGATCTTACAAATAAAACATTCAATTATTCACCAGTAATATTGTACAAAAATTTTATATATAAAATTTTTTACCATCACGTGACTTTATAAGATAGAAAATCCTAAAAAAAAAAAAAAATTCCGGTACATGTCTAACATTTTTAATGTATCCTTTGGTAATAGAAGATATTTATATCTTCAAAACTATTGATTCGAATGATCTGTAAACATACACACCCCTTTTTTTTTTTTTTTTTTTTTTTTTTTTTTTTTTTTTTTTTTTACGATTGTGGTTCATTTTATGTAAAACATTAATGTTGGTCATAAAAGAATTTATTAATAATTTCCATAATTAAAAATATGTTTTTGAATCGAAAAAAGGCCTAGAATATGTTTAGGTCCTTTCATTCAATCTCATTAAAAAAAAGAAAAAGAAAATTTAATTGGATGATTTTTTGTGAAGATATAAATTAAATTTGTTGCATACGTTTAAAATTAGCGTCCTCAAACTTTGACATCTTGTTACTCTGATTTTTTTTTTTTTTTTAAAGAATCATAAACTATACCTTTTTCGGGGCTGTTTTGATCTAAGAAACTCAAAAAAGTGGTCACGGGTTACCATTTGAAAAATGAAAGTTGGTGCAATTTTTATTATGCAGTTGACCCTTACCTCAAAAATTTGCATTTATATTCAGGAAGTGGATATAATTCCCTGGCGAATGATACTTCTCGTGTATCTCTGTGATAATTTGATGATAAAATAGTATGGGGTGTTCTCTTTTTTTTCTTTCATTTTTGACGATTGTACACTTTAAATATTACTTTGAATAAGAAAAAGTATTTTAACTTTTCTTTCCTAGCTACAAAATAAACGGTTTAATAAATTTATATTCTGAAAATAAAACCTAAATCAGAGCAGCAGATTGAATAAAATATTTACAGATTTAAACAATTCCTTGTATTAGCATGTAATATTTATAAAGACAAAATAAAATACAAAACCAAATGACTGACTTATGTTAAATTTTGCCAAATCTGTATTTATAAAATTATTTCCCTCGTGTATCATTTCAAATGTAATATTTTCCTCCTTTTTTTAGGTTTTCTTCTTCATGTACATGGCACTTGTAGGTTTACTTCTAATTAATATGTTGATTGCCATGATGGGTAAAACTTATCAAGATATTGCCGAAAGAAAAAATGAATGGATGAGACAGGTGAATACATACGTTTTTAATTAATTAAAACAACATATTATGATCTGAAGACTTAAATTTAATACATTTATTCGAAAGTTTTAATGTACGAAATTTTTGAAGTGAAATTAAAGTATTCTAATTTTGATATATATTTTAGAGATCTTCCATTACAAAAGTAAGAAGCTACCTAATGCAGCCACCCGAAGGAAAGCAATTTCGAAACTTTTCGGTACATTTTCACTCATGACTCCTATACCCCAAAACCACCCTCCGTCAAAATGCTGATTTATATACATACCTATATCCATATATATCTGATTTTTGTCATGCGATAGCATTCGTATATTTATAAACCGATCTAGATGTGACTAAGCACGTGTACAGGGCTTACCAAGATCTCGACCGAGTTCGTTAGCTAGTTTGATCCGCCATCTTGCTTCAAAATGGCGACAACTTAAATATTTCAAACTAAAAAAACATACAAATAATTAGAAATACAAAGTATTTTTAATTAAGTGTTAGGCCTTAGTACAAGGATTCCAGAGCATTTTTTGTTTCCCCTCTATCTTAAAACATGGCTGAGAAAGAGCAGTTTGAATTTCTAGGGTGGCTGCCATTTTTAAATAAAACAGCGGATTAAAAATAAGATATTTTTCAATAATCGGGTTTAATTTATGAGTTTTAGTAAACGTGGTTTCTCGCAAATTTACTTTGTTGTTACCATTGTTGCTTCTTTTATACGCTTGAAACTACATAGTCATATCATAAAATGACGTCATATTTAAAATAAAAAATATAGGTATTCTTAAAATATTCGCACACGCGCGGGCACACATACGTACGTAACAGTGTCTACCAGAGTCAAATTCTTGTGAAGCTTGGCTATACTTGGCAAAATATCACCAAATAGGGCGAAAAAAAATGTTACCATAAATAAAGCCTATTGACCAATTTTTCGAATTTCTCATTCAAATTAAGTAATGACGAAAACTGGAAATTTTCTATAATCGAATTCAATGCCTTTTAGCTCCGTGTTTTTAAATAAAATTAGTTGAATTCTTAAAATTAAGGAATAGGGAAGTTGCCTTTTCTTCCGATACATGACTGAAGAACTATTTTTTTTTAATCAGGAACATAGCAAAACATCTTGCTCTAAATCATTTTGCGAATATTTCAGAAAACTTCCATGTTTGTGTGATCTAATCTAACTGGGTTCTTTGAAAAGTGATTTCGTTTATTTCTATAAATATTCTGGGGCGTAGCTACCATAGAGCAGGTGGAGCAAACTGCTCTAAGCGAAAGAATCTTAAGGGCGCAAAATTAGAAAGAGCGAAATAAAGATTTGTAAAAATATTTGCAATGTTTTTTTTTTCATTATTAATCAGATATTATAGGTGAATCTTGTTACAATAAGCATATTCCTGTGATATTTTATCTTGTTTTTAACCTCAATTACTTCGATTTAAAACATGTTTTTATTCACAGTTAAAAGAAATTACTAGTTTTAATTTTAATTCATACCATATTGCAGCCTCAAGTAACTTCTCCAACACCGTTTCAGCATGACTGATTTTTTTTTCTTTAACTTTGCCGTAGACGATTTTAAAATTTTAAAATAATGAAAACTTATTTACAGGGTTCTCATAGGTCGCTTTATTGGCTACCACACTTTCTAAACAATAATCTTCCTTGTACATTTCTATTGAAAATGTTTTAGAAATTTATGAAGATTACTGTATGGAAATAATGGTAGCCAAATAAGTCACCACTGAGAAGTCCATATTTAAGATGTAATAGCAATGCCTTAGCTATTTAGTTATTTTTCGATTTGAAAGAAAAAAAACAATTGTTTGACAAGTTGAAGAAAATTATTGATCATTTTACAAATAAAAACACCAAGAAAACGAAAATGTTGAAGTTTTTTGTTGTTGTTGTTTTCGTTTTGCGTAAACTGAACATGCATATACTTTCTCAATATAGATTACAAAAAAAAAATAATAAGAGACGGATTTAGGCATATTCCGCATGGCGACAAAATTTATGGGGGGGGGGGCGGAAATGAAATTTTGTGCGTATTGTTTTTGAGATACATACATATTTAGTTAAAATTAAAAAAATGCTGTATAATCAAAATATAGAAAAACATTGTGTTTGAGATCAAAAGGCCCGGTGTCGTACACGTTTTCAGTTACAGCAAACCCTTTGAAGCTGGCGATTCTGTCATTTCGCCAGCTTAGGCTCTCTTACCGAAATTAGAATTTTTTTATTTTATTGGCTATTATTTTATTTAAGATCATTAATTAACAAGCATAACTCATAGGACTGAAGTTTTGACTTCTAATTATTATTAATGTATTATTATTATTACTTATTTTTATTTGAAAATTTTATGTAAAAAGGGTGCTCGAGTCTACTCTTTGCTATTTCATTTAAAAAAACAGGACTTGTAACGGACCTTTTAAAAGAAACGGTTTGCGGTAATTTGTACCGGCTCTGTTACCGTCTATGCGGTAATGCAGATGACATTTTAGGTTTATTTATTATAAAAAACTGTGCAGTTATTATTTTTTTTTAATATCAAAAATTCGAAAAAAAAGTGCATTTTCGGTTTGTTTGTTTTTTTGTGAAAAGTTTAAAATGGTATTCAAAAAAGAATGTATGAACCAGTGGTCAAAATTGGTTTGGAAATTTTCATTCTGAAAATACACCGCTTTTCTGAACTTTCTGAAAAGCTGATACTTCATGAATTTAATTCAGTTCAAGCTGATAAAGACGAATGCCAAAGTGTAATTTCCTAAATTGTCAATATTTAATTAATAAAATATTTATTTGTTGCTTTAATTGATATATATTTCTGAGGTTTAGTACAGCATGTCCCCCATTGAAAGTTTAATATGTATCATTTTATAGTTCGTTTACAGTGATGCTCTAAGGAATTCGAATACATTATGTCTATGGGCGATAACTCTTTGAGGTACGTACATTTTAACGATGTTGCGCTACTTCAAGCATTACTAAATTAACTAACTCCTAAAATTTACTCTAAAACTAAAATTAATTAATTAATTACTATGTTACTAATATGAATTATGGATATGCACTACAATATGTTTCCTATATAGGAAAAGATATGTGTAGCATTTTTTGCTCATTTTACAGTGACAAACAAAAAAACACGATTGCATTATTGTTTGCAGGCAGTAGTTGTTTGAAGTATGCTTTATGAAATAGATATATATATTACTGAGGTTCGTGATAGCATCTTCATTATAGAAAATAGACCACGTAACATTTAATGCTGATTTACAAGGCCGCTCACAATAATTCAGATACGTTATTGTTTACCAGCGATACTTGCAAGAAATGCGTTTTTATTTATGTTATTCGTTTTTACAGGGCTGCCAAAACAAATTCGAATTAATGTTTCTCAGCGGGAATTGTTGAAAGTGCGTTTTTCATTGGATTTAAATTTTAATATACTATGTGGCGTGCGTAAAATATATATATGAAGTAATAGACAGCCGGAAAAGAAAAGAGAGAGAGAAAGAGAGAACACCTCATACATTTTAATCTCTAAATTGTCATAGGAAAACACGCAAATAGCCAATAGACTGGAATTTATGTCTTTTTACAATTTATGTTTAAAAATAACATTAGAGGGGTCGTCTTCATACTGAAATTGTACCAAACTCAGAAATTTTCAATAAGAACGGCTAATTAAAAAAAAATTTCTGAGGCGGGGGAAAATTTTACCTTAGGATACCAAACTGGAAGTTATTCGGTCAAGTAGTTTAGGAATTATAAAGGTTTAAAGCTTGGAACTCCTAATGTTACATCTATTTTTAACCTTTGCAAAACAAATTGCAATGCGTGTAGTTTTTAAAGCATAAATCAAAGACTACTTGACGGAATGAGATGAAATTTTAGATTCACATATTTGAAGCTTCTAGAAGTCGATTTCTGTTAAAAAAATTTATACATTACAATTGATTTTATTTTCAAAATTAATTTAAATATATATTTTTTTTTCGAAATAAAATTTTGAATCAATTATGAAATAAAACCTATGCATCTTAGGTAGATTTCTTAAGAAATACTACCTATTCATTCTCCCCTAAGTTGGAATTTTTGAAAAAAAATTGCAGATCTCCGCCGATCATGACTTCCAGAACCCAACCATGTGTGTGTGTGTCACTTTTTTATGGACACGATAATGTCAATAATTCTGCACAAATCTCTTCCAAACTGATACATAAAATCAAGGAGCGTAAAATCTCGGTCAAGTTCGTTAATGGGCAAAATCGAATCAAGGGGGGGGGGGAAATGGGGGGTCTTCTGTGAAACAGAAAAAACCCATAATTTCTTCATTATGATACGCATCGAATCCGTTTAAAGTTATTATTACTTCTAGGAAAAGGGCCGAAAATTTATGTATGATAGATTTTTGATATAATTAAAAATGGCCCCAAGGGGGAGGGGGGGAGGAGGATTTTAGAAGAAAAAAATTCATAACTTCGTCAATTCATAAGATATTAAATCCGCTTAAATTTATTATAAATCCTCTTAATATTATCTAAAACTTTTATGTTGACAAGTTTTTTTATAGGACAAACCCTTGTAGCAAAAAAAAAATTTTTTTTAAATCCCAGCCGGCTCCACCTACAAACAAGTTAGGTTTCGAAGTGGGTGGTTCCAACTGCCGCATCATGGCAAAAAGGTCATTTCTTCCGCAATTCCCAACAAACAGGCGCCCCACGGCCTGCGTCTCCGAAATCTACCTGTGCCTGTAGGCCGAACCGTCAGGGATTTTTTTAAAAACAGAAATCAATTTCTAAAACCTTTAAATATGCGAAACCACAATTGCAGCTCATTTCGCCAAGTAGTTCTTGAGTTATGCTTAAAAAGGAACTAGGAATTGCAAAATTTTAAACGTTCATAAGTCCTAAGTTATTTAACCAAATGACTAGAGTAGCATTTACCGAAAAATCCAAATATAATGTGAGAATTATGTGGTCATATTGAAAATGTCAGAGTTTGGTACAATTTCAGTATGAAGATCCAGCCCCCCCTCCCCCTCCCCGAAGTCCATTTGTAACACTTTCCAATATAGTTGAAACGTGTTTATGAATTCGATTTGTCTTTTTGTCAGGCATCTGTTTGTCCGTGCTCTAACCCACGTAAATATACTCGTATTTCCATAAAATTGATATGTTATTGAGGTTTACTATGGCATGTTCGGTATTGAAAATGAAGTATGTAGCATTTATAATCCACTTGCAGGGAGAATCAAAAGAATTCCGTTATATTTCAGTCTATGGGGGGAAATCATTTGCGGTGTATTTTAACGATGTTACACTATTTCAAACATATTTAAATTGATATATATATATATATATATATATATATATATATATATATATATATATATATCACACAATATGGGATATACATATATGGGACACACAAGAGAATTCCGTTACATTACGGTTATTTCGAAAAATCGTTTGCGGTGTATTTTAGTAACATTACACTATTTCAAACATGTTGAAAATGATATATATCACTGAGGTAAAGTGCAAAATACTTACTACAGAATGCAGTGTGTATAGCATTTATTGTTCATTTACAGGGCCACACAAAATAATTCGGTGGCAGTACTGTCTATTGCTGAAAGTAGTTTTTCAGTTGTGGTTCGCGTTTTTAAATTTAACATTTTTTTTTTTTCATTTTACTTTGTGTGTATAAATTCTATAGAACATATACAGGAATTTCTAGTACATTTTCGTTTATTCATGGAAATTGCCGAAAGGGAATTTTCAACTGCGGTAATGCGTTTCCTAACTAAACTAAATTTTAGCATGCTATGTAGTATATATACAAATCTATAGATCATGTACTGGGCTGCACAAAAGAATTTGGATATTTTAAAAATCATTGATGTTAATTTGTGAAATTAGGTTTTCAAATGTGTTATGCGTTTTACAAATAAATTGTAGACATCCTCTTTCACGTTATTAAACAGCGCCTTTATTGTAGTACTAGCTGTTTTACCCGTTCTACGCACGGGAGTTCATGAATTTAATTCAAAAACCAAAATTAAAAATAAAAATGACAACAAACAACTTTAAAATATCTAAATAAGAAAAAAGAATTACTCTGTTAAAGTGGTTGAGTTATTCAACTATTCGATTTAGAAAAATATTTTTCTACTACTGTGCATTTTTTTTTATGAAATTTAATTTATCATGTTGCTATGGCAGCAGACGATAAAACGATGTCTTTGGAATAAGGGAATAAATATAATAAAAAGTTTTGTTGATATTTGTGATAAAATTATTTTCTTTATTTTTTAAAAAAGGTAATAATTAAGCGCAATTAAATAATCTCTAATCATTTGCATGCGAGGTAAAAGAATTATCGTAATACCCGCTACAGCCTCTTAGTATTGCAGCTTGGCGTACGTAATATGTATATCTCACATTGCAGTAAACATTTAGAACTGGTTAGAACTCTCGCGATTACGGATTGAACATTAAAAAAAGCCAAAAATTCGTCAAAAACATAAAATAAAAAAAATCTATTTAAAATTTGCGAAACATTTTTTGCCCCAATCGTTCATGGGCCCCCTACCAGCAACCCGAGTGCCAAATTTAGTAGCCCTGCGCCCTGTGATTTTCGAGTTTTTGAGGTTACATAGATACGCGCACGATTTTTTTAATAGGGATGATTCTGAATGTGTTGGAAAGTGTTTCTAAATCTATGGTTGACGTAGGATTTTTCGTTCTTGAATAACATAAATTGAAAGAAGACAATTTCCAGTCGAATGGATGTTTTCGTTGTTTTCAGAGACAATTCGATGGTTAAAATGTATAAAGATCTCTCTTCTTTTTTTTTCGACCGACCGTACATGGCTGAAAAACAGGATATGGATACATTGCCATCTATAGATAGTAACTGCAGGACAAGCTCCGTTATTCCTTTTCTAGCTGAGTTGAATATTTAAGTTTACTATATGTTGTGTATAAAAATCTATAGATCGTTACACGAAATATTTCGAATACTTTACCATTTATGTACATGGTTACCGCTGAAAATGGGTTAAATCAAGTTTCGTATTCTGATAGAGTGGAGAGTGTTTAGTAATCTATGCATGATGCATAATTTTATTTTCTTGTTTATTTTTTCTATAATAACTTAGGGCATTATCTTAGAAATTATGCTATTTCATCGGTATCAAATGATTTAAATAAAAGAATGAGCAATATTGTGAGATTAATGTACAATCTGGCTATATTTCTCAAATAAAGAGAAATATAGCCAAAATTACAAAATACAGCAATATATTTATAATCTCAATGTAATATGATGAAATCTTTCACCTGATAATGAAGTATTTTAAAAGCTGGGCAACTAATAAGTATTATTAACGATTTTTCAAGGTGGTATTAACTTTATTAACAGAAATTACATGTATATTAAAGAGCGCATACGCAAGTAAAAAAATTTCTGATAATGGCTATTTTTTTTTTTTAACAGGCCGGTTAATTTAGAGAGAGACTTTTTTTTTAAACTTACTTATTATTTTTCTTGGACGTAATGGAAGTTAAGTAAATAAAAATCCTTTTATTGGAAAACCAGATGTTTAATCAAAACAAGAACGAAAAATCATGCGTCAAGCATAGATTATATAGCACTTTCCAACGCTTCCAAAATAATTTTACAAATCATACCGTTTCATAAGCTAAAAGCTAACATCTAAGTAAACAATTTAGAAAACGCATTACATATTTAAAAACATAATTTCAGGAATTTCCAACATATACAATATTCGGAAAAATATCCGAATACTTTTATTCAGCCCTGTATAGGATCTATAGATTTGTATATATACTACATAGGATGATAATTTTAGTTCAGTTAGGAAACGCGTAGCACAGTTTAAAATTCTCCGTCTGGAGTTTGTCAATAAACAGAAATGTGTTCGCGAACTTTTGTGCTGCCCTGTATAGGATCTACAGAATTTATACACACCACGTAATAGACAAAAAGCAAGTTAAAATTAAAATCGCGTTCAATAACTTAAAACGCACTTCCAGGAATTATTGTTAACAGACAGTAGAGAATTCTTTTGCGTGTCCCTGTAAATGAACGATGACTGCTATACACACAATATTCCGTAGTAGGTCTCTTGTAATGCACCTTAGTGATCTATATAAATTTCAATGCGTATAAAATAGTGAAACATTATTTAAATAAACCGCAGACGATTTTTCTCCATAGACGTAATGTAACGGTATTCTTTTGACTGTCCCTGTAAAGTAACTATAAGTGCTATGCACACCCTGTTCCATATTAAGCTTCTTCTAATGCACCTTAGTAATATATATAAATTACAATGCGTTTAAAATAGTGAAACATTATTTAAATAAGCCGCAAATGATTTTTCCCCATAGACCGCAATGTAACGGAATTCTTTTGAGTGTCCCTGTAAAAAAACTATAAGTGCTACACACTTCCGTTGAAATAGGGAACATGCTATAGATAACGACAATAACATATAAAAATTGCAGAGCAATCCGAGCATATTTACGGGAGTTAGAGCACTGACAGACGGCAGACGGCCAGACAAACCGAAGTCATAAGCACTTTTCAACTAGGTTGGAAAGTGCTAAAAAGGGTTATTAAAAATTTTTAAAAATTTAACTAATGAAAGCATAAAAATAAGAGCGTAAAAAATAAGAAAATAAATTTTTTATCGTAATAATAAAAGAACACCGAATAAGTAAAGGCAGGTTTTTTTTTTATTATTATTATTAACTCCGAAAACAGGAATAAGGATAAAAGTTGTAAATAGTGGTGTAAAACTCCAAAAGAAAACAAAAGGTAACACCTTAAAACACCTTAAATATGAAACACGTTTTGAAGGTACAAGATTTTTCTTCATCATGTGCAAAAAGACATGAAAAGACGTACTGAAAAGAATTTTTTTTTCACTTTTGCTCTTACTTCATTTTTATTTTATTTTACTTTCTTTCTTTTTTTTTTTCGCCTTATACCTTTTTTTTTTTTTTTTTTTTTTTTCGAAATGCGTTGTGTTTTTGTTTTTTAACGGTATTTTTAAGAAATTGTTTTCTTTGTATCCTGAAAATAATAATTATAATATAATAAAAGTTTATCAATTTGAAAAAAAAAATATTAAAAATTATGTTTAGTGTTTAAAGACTATATATATATTTTTTTTTCGATACAGACAGCAATTTTATTTTGTTGTTGCTGCTGCTATTTTGTTTTTAAGTGGGAAAGTAATTTGATCGTTTGCCTGTGGGAAAATTAGCATGTGGTGTAATTCAAATATTCTGTATTATTTAATCCAGTAGAAACTCGTTCATTGTCAAAGAATCTGAATTCTAAGAATACAGACTGCGCTCTCTATTGAACTCTGGCTTAGGTGGGGTGAACCATGTTACATCAAATGTTTCCTTTGTTCCTTATCTCGAGTAAACTAGACACGCTATTTCTGGTTGCTAAGATTCAGCTGCAAAACGTACATCTACTGAAAATCCACCTTGGAATTTCGTGAATTAGAAATTCAATCAAAGCGTGTAAAAAAGATTTGGGAAAATGCCAGGTTTTCTACATAAAATGCATTACTAATCCATTGTAACTTTTTCTTAAAACTAAAAGAGAAATTTGGGATTTCGCTGCCAACTTATTTCTTTGAAACAGGAAACATTTTGCTCTTATTTAGAAAAGTTTTGGCGAAAAACAAATATTAAATTCTTTTATTAAAAACATCTTTTACATATACGGATACATGACATTCTGTACAATTTTTATTTTCTTTTAATTCTCACCTATAATTATTTTACACTTTAGTACACACTTGTAATTTTTTTAATTGTTTCCAAAATATTCTTCTTAAAAATATATTGTTGATAAGTTTATAGAAAATAAACAATTACATGGTTTTAATTTTTAAGTTTCCGTTACAATTTTCACAAAATGAATACGTTCTAATCTAAATAATTGCATTCATTAAAAACTTTTCTCACAGTTGTTTAATTGCTTTTATTATTATGTTAGCTCTGTTATTCAAAAATTTTCTCTTTTATGATGTTAACAATGCCTCTACAATGTTATTATAAATCTAAACACGGGATATTTTTCAAAGAATTTAAGAGAAAAATTATTAAAGTGGTAAGATAATTTCATAAGAAACAATTATTATTTTTTTTTTAATTTTCTTCACTGTCTTTTATATTGCATAACGATTGCATATTCCGATTACTTCTAAAATAGATACTAAAATTACTACTTCATGGTACAAATTTCTCAAAAATATAATGTATTTGTAAAGAAACTGAGCAAAATAAAATATTTAATGCACTTTATTATATTAATTAGCTTTTTTATGGTGCATAGAATGTGACTTTTAAAACGAAATTTTGCACTAAACTGTGTAATTCATATGTATATGTGTGTGTGTACACCCTACATTTATCTTACTTCAACAGTGGCTATAGGTCTGAACGGGGCAAAATTTCCAGGCCCAGATCCAACCTGGCCCGTTCAAAAATCAATAAAATTAGGCCCGGTCAGTGCCGACTCAATTTCTACAAAAATTTCCTATTTTTGTTAACGTACAATTAAAGTTTTTGTAAAGAATAATTCATACATATTTATACGAAAAATTCACAGTATATTCCATATTATATGCCCGCAAGTCGTATAATGCAGAATAACAATATTAATGATAACTTAGACTCTATTACATTCAAAAAAAGACTCATAAAAAATGTAGTTTAGAATAAAAGAAAAAAGATGGTTAAAAACATCATATTTTAATTATTTCTCTACAATTTATTAACGTTATTTCCAACGATTCCCTTAACAAAAGTTCATTATCGCTATTATTTTTACTAATAAAATTGCCTGCCCTCTGGAAAGAATTAAGTTTAGAGCCATCACGGCCTCCCAGCATGTATAAAAAAAAAGGGAGCCTGCGCCTGACCCGAGTATATACTAAAGAAAAAAGTCCGGGCTCAGACACGATGTAACTGCCCGATGCAGATCTCCACGCTGGACATGAAAAATTCTGTTTCGTTGTTGTCAAACTAGTATCAGCTCGTGCAGCACATATATAACTTATTCTCGTCCCAGTCAGGTCCATTGAAAATTGTTCATATTTTGACGGCTAGTCCGACTCTTTAAATTTGTTATATCGGGCCATTTAACTTTTTATCGGACCGGCCTGGCCCGTTAAAGAATTGTTTTTATTTTCTGCCGGCTTGGCCCGCTCGAAAGTTTGTCTTCATTTTTCGGCTGGGCCGGGTACGGATCTTGGGCCAAACCCGGGACCGTGTAGAGCTCTACACTGGCTAAGCGCTAATACATTGAGAGCGTGACTCGATAATAAGCGAGTCGAACGAAACAGATCGTGCAATCTAGAATTTCTCTGGACAGATATACCATTGTGTAAACTTAATAAATCAACACACCCAAAACTCCCTATGCATTTCGGACTCTAAACTCATTCTTTTCCGCAAGATATCTCGAAATTTAAGCATCATTATACAGCAAATCAAAAACTGTATTTATCCTTTTCTTTCTTTATTTTCAAATTATTGTTTATATACCTGTAATCTATTAATATAAAGACAAAATGAGAAGAGTGATAGTACATAGGATGACAAATTTTCTCACTCCAAACTGAACTCGGTTATTCGTTCATAATTTTCATAATTAGAAGATAATGCAACGAAATTGTTAACAGACTTATTTTATGTGCAATATGGGGACATTGCGGGGAGTGATTAGGGTGCGTAAGTAATAAATACAGTCAGTGATAAAATATATACTGTCAGCCACATTTCAAGACGTGGATCGTCCAGCTCTGTGAATTTTGTGGTACTAATGGTAATCTCCTCCAAAATTTATTTTGATGTTGTCGCATTTCGTATTAAGCACTGTATAAGTCTGTTGGAATTTCCGTTACATTATCCCTATTATTGTTAAAGCTATAAACATAAATCTGATTTTAGCTTAGAATAAAACTCCCTGCGTTTTTCAATAATAAGTAAATTGTGACCGCGGGATTCATGGTAATTTTTTTTTTTTTTTTTTTTGCTTTTGGCATGTACTATCAACCGCTGTCAATTTGTTGCCACATTAATAGAACACCATATACACACGCACATACACATGTTTTATAAACACGCAGGATATTCCTCAAAGACTTGTGCAAGTTCGAAGCTTTTTCTAGTATTTGAATCCAAAAGCAAATTTTAGAACGTAGTTGACTTACAATTTCAGCTGTGTGTAAAATAGACACATATTATTTTCGCATGAAAGAAAAGTTATATTGCTCAAAGTATTCCTTCCAGATTCAGTAAACATTCCTTTAATAATAATACATAAAGCAGCAAATTTCCAACCGTGCCAAAGGAATATTTCCAGAAAAATCTTTAATTTTCAATTAAAGATTTGCTTGAAATCGTTAGAATTTTCTTTTATCATACAAATTCTAGTTAATGAGATATTGCACAAGATCTGCTCTTTGGATTGAGTAAATTTCGCTCATAACCACATGCTTATACAAATGAGTTTTGTTTCTCATTTTTTTGTGATTTTAAGGGAATGACTGGACAAATAATTTAATTGATATGTTCTTAAAACATTTTTGATTTTTATGTCTTATGTTGAAAATATATATATATTTTTTAGATTAAAATTCTCGAATTTCTTCCCCCTCCAAAAAAACCCTCCAACCCCAGGGTTACTACTGTGTTATTAATACCTACTAATCAGGCCCTGTAAACACACAAGTATGTGTATATGTAGGTATGTATATGAATGCATATGAATCCAAACATACATAGAGAGATAGATACGCACGTCATTCCATATATTAGTTTAAGTATATTTACGTAAATAAAGAGAGGAAGAAGTTTTTACATATTAGCCTCTACTGTAACTAAAACATTTTTTAATAATGTTTTTACATTGAATATTTCAACAGAAAAAACTAATGTCTGCTATTTCTTAATAATATATTTGATAAATTTAATATCTATATTTTCTCCCTATCAGTATTTTTCTATTTCTCTTTAATTTCAATTTTTTACAAAGTTTCAATCATATGCAAAAAGAGATAATGTTATCAGTGTTTCGCCATTGCCTCATATTTCTAATCATGTAAGTTTCCTTTATTTTACAAACATGTTGTTACGTTTTAGAAAAACAGATTGTATTTTGATTGTATCTTTTCTTATTTATCAAAAACCTGTACGTATTAAAAAAATTATTTCATTTTCATTTTATATTTAAAAGTTATCACATTAATATACAAGTTTAATTTTTATGTAGCTCCTCATCTGTTTAATAGATACAATTTTGCAAATATTTTTTCAAATAACGCAATATTTTGTTCATTTATATTAATAACAATTTTCTTTATATTATCTATTATTTAATTAAGGATACTTCTTGTTGTTTGTTTAATACTTTGAAATACGGCAGCACTCCTCAACAGGACCATACTTACAATATTGGAGCCACAGTTGTCGCAAAAACTACTTTTTTATTGTAGTGAACTACAACTACACACTTTATCGAAAATAGTATGTAGTTGTCAACTACAGTTGTAGTTAACTACAATTACTTGTTTTAAAAAGTAGCGACTACAATTACTTTTCAAAAGTAGTCACTACTTCGCCACTTTCAAATTTTGTGAAAGGATTCAATCTACACTTGAAATTGAGGATACATATTATTAATACACTCTGACCTCTCGTTATATCGCGCTTGTCGTGATGTAATAAAATAAGTGAAAGTAAATAACCGAGAACATTGAAAATATTAAGAAAGATAACATACAAAAAAATTTTTGCGTTTCTCTCCAAAAAGTTAATTTATACACATATTACAATTGCGAAATTAAGAGAGATATACATAATACAAACAACATTTAAATATAGTTACATAATAAAAAAATTTTAACTACAGCCTATTTTATCAAAAAACATAAAAATAGAGATATAATCTGAACTAACGATATAACGAGGCGCTATTATTGCCTACAAACATATTTATACACAATCATACGCTGCATAAATTTTATTTACTTCTCTTACAATAGTACTATTCTTATAGCATTGGGATATAAAATCACCGTTAACTCATGTATTTGCCAATAGATTTGTTTACTTAATTCTCCAACACACCTCTTAATGTGTTAATTTATTGAGTTTTCTTGACAGCTGATTATATCGATTTGTCTAATTTTATAATCTAGAAAATTACAGAAAAACTACTCTAAATGCAAACAGTAAATTAATCTGTAAATAAAGCAATTCCAAATGAAGAAACACAGCATTAAAACGTGAAGGCCTAATAACGAGTAAGTATAGACAAGTGTTGCCAGAAAGAAAATTAATTTATTTGGCAGGTCAGCACTTGGCTCTATGTAGACCCTAGGTTTTACCAGCAAGTGTCAATGGAAAAATCTGTGACTTCATGCGATGTGTTTCTAAACACTGCAGCTGAGATTAGCAAATTGTTAAACAGAACATGTATTGCACAAAAGAAGTAAAATACGATCACGTGATTTGTAGAATGGCACTTTTCCCCTGATGGAACGTTAAAAGTAGCGTCAGTGCTTGCTATAAACAACTGCTTTTTTTGTATCGCGCTACTCGCTGTTACATTACATTGATAAAAATGTAGCACACTATACTACAAACTAAAGTAAAATGTAGTGACTACTGTACTTTCGCTACTTATAGCGCGCTACTTCCGATTATTGGGAGGCCCTAAGGCGTGTACTGCTTTGTTATGATTTTCTACTTTAATATTCAAATCATGTATATAGTTGAATCTGGTTTTAAAAATAATTGAAAAATGCGCAATACTTCTGAATATGCCACACATCGACGATTAAGTTCTGCAATTAATCTGTCCCAAATAACGATATACATTATAGACAATGATTGATCGTTTTCCTAGAAAGGCTATTTTATTTTCGTTTGTCTCATGCGTCGTACATTTCCTTCTTTTAACTTTTTTATACATATTTGAACTCACGTACATTAGTTCATAATTTAGTTCTGTATTAATTCTACGATTTCTTTAATAATTTAGTTTTTGTATTTAGTTCTATGATTTCTTTAGAATTTTTTTCTATTCTAAGAATAAGTACATTTAATTAGTTCAATAGATTTATGTGTTCAAATAAACGCATATTAACATTTTATATATGTTCACTTGTTTCATTTATAAGTATCAAAACTGTGTCTCAAAATATAGTGATTACTGCAGTCTAGTCTATTTCAAAAGTTTTAATCGTTTGTTACAATCCAGTCAATTTAATGATGCTTCGTCATTAGATAAACCAATCGATGTTTATTTAATTATTTTATAATTATTTTTTCTTTATTTGTTCGGAAAGTGCATCAACTTTAGCTCACCATCGAGTGTCTCTATATTTATTATTTTTTTAATTTAAAGAATTTTTGTTAACTTCTCATTTTGGGCTTTCGATTCATGGCTATAACGATCATCATCTTTATTCATTTATTCAGACACGAGTGCTTTTTTTTTTCAGGCAAAATGGCAAAAAAATGTGTTTTTACCTGGCCTCTTGGATTGCTAGAGAACCGGTTAACTGATTTCCTTTAAATTTTAATACAAACGTTCACAGTTTAATTCACTATGGCGCTACATTAATTTTATATTTTGATTTTAATTTTTTACAAGCATTTGAAAGGCAGTTATATGGGGCAAATTGATTTTTTTAAATACTGCTATTTTCACCAATATTTAATTTTTGTTTTTAAATCCCTCGCTACACCGTAGCCAATACGCTAAATATTAATCTCTTTTTATTTTGATATTTCAGAATGCTCGGTGTAATCGGCTAGCTGACACTGCATTTTCAGGACACCTTCGTTTACATGAATGCCAAGGGTTAAATGAGAATTTTTAATGAAAAAATTACGTAACACTCTCCAAATTTGACGTAATCTATTTAAAAAAAACCAACAGTTTACGTTGTTACTGAAACTCACAAAAATTCCTATAGTTCCTATAGTATTCCATTTCCGACGTTCAAACTGATGCACCCCCCTCCCCTTAAGTAGGACTGTCTAAATAAATTTTTAAATACCTACTAATTAAGAAAAACATTTTCCCTACTGTCAAAGGGAATTTTTTTTCAAGGGGAAATACTCCCTTCTTCAATCAACCATTTTCACAAACATTTTCACATTGGGTCTATATATAAGTAAGTACATTGAATAAAATTACAACTTTTATGAATTTTATAGAATTATTTAAAAATAAAATTGTGCTCGAATTTTAATTTAAGTTTGCGTTATTAAACAAGGGAGTTTAAGTTTTTAATGCCCTACAGTGGAAAGAAAATATTTCCTTACGGGAAATTTTTTTGGGGGGAGATCATCCTAATTCAGAATATCTAATACATAAACAACATAAGTCTCATTCGCTCCTTCATTCTGTCAGTAACGCTAAGTTTAAAAATGACACTAAATGTCGGGCCCTGTTCTACAATTTGTCTCTCTGTAACGACTAAGTTTAGTTTAAGGTGGTTCTCAAATGATCTTCTCAACAACGCGAAACTTTCTGACTCATTTTTAAACGCAAAGCAAAAAAATTGGCAGGCCTGGGTATTGAAGCGATTTGGTATCGAAATGAGTTTTTCATTTTTTTTATAAATAAATTACTTATCGGTTTATAAGTGATTCTGGTCACGTGACAACACGTTTTTCTCGCTTCTCGGGCTGCCGTATCGAGAATTCGGTTCAAAATGCCGACTTTGACAGTATTTTCTGAAAGTCTTCTGCCTTTTCCAAAACATGGAAAACGTGGTTCGATTACAAAGTTTTTGAATAAAAATAGCTGTCAATTTCATGCGTTTCCGAACAAAAATGAATTAAAAAATGTGTCATAAAGTAGTCAGTTTGGATTTGAGAACAGTCTTAACACTTCATTCCTAAATAGGATCTACCGGGGCAATTTTTGTTTTTTCAATTATTTTTATTTATTTATCCCTTTAATAAGATAAATATATGCACTTTTATTTTCATTCTCTATTTTTAATGGGATGTTACCGGGTGTCCCAAAAATGACCGACGATTTGAAAAATCAATTAAAGAAAAACGGAAGGCAATAGAAATGTACGGTTTTCTGCATTCTGCTTACGTAAACAAGGAATTATTTCTGACTAATTTTCAAAATCAGTTACAAAGCTCGTCAATAGATGGTGCTGCTATTTTGTACGCATTCCGTCCTTTCAGATCGGTATTATTTCTACATCCTAGCCAGGGGTCGATCCAGGAAAAAATTGGGGCCTATTTAGGTACCCCTTCACAAAAATCCATTTAACAAAACGGGACCCTTCACAAAATTCATTTTAATAAAACAGGTCCCTTCATAAAATAGGATCACAAACTTCATTCCATAAAAGCACACTCTTCATTAATTATTTTTATTTTGTTATGTTTTAAAATATGTAATTTTCAAACAAAACAAGTTCACCAGAAAGGAAAACTTTCCGGACTTAAAAAAGAAATTATTATTAAATGCTTTGTTTCAATTTGAGTAGCCAAATTTCATTTTTCGTTACAAAATGTTATTTTTCACTAAATGAGCCCCAGGAAAAAAAGCCTGCATAGACCCCTGCTAGCGTATGCTCGAAAATGGTTTATTCGCTGGAACAGCGTATTTTTATTGTTTTGGAGTTTCATCACCTGGACCACAGTTTTGTTGCAACGACGTGCAGTTTTCAAAGGAAATTCAATGTCAGAAACGGTCCGGCAAACGGTACAGTACAGGCACTGTTCGAAAATTTTCAGCGTACTGGTAACGTCAATGACGACCGTGCTAAAAATGTCGGCCGCCCAAGCACAGCCGTTTCAGAGCCGAATGCTGCAGTCGTTCAGCAGATCAACCAACAGAAACACCAAGTTTCCGTTCGCCGTGTTGCTTGTCAGACTAGACTACGACGAATGACTAGACACCGAATCGTGCGTCACAGCCTTCACTTCGAGGCTAACGAAAAAGACAGGCTACCGCGGTGCATTCCACTTATCTTTTTTTTACAGACCGCTAGAGTGACGTGTGCTCTTTTCGTACACCTGCATTGGTGGATTCGAGCATCACGTGACTCCCGCGGTCTGTAAAAAAAGATACGCGTAAAGCACCGCGGTAGCCTTTCTTTTTCGTTAGCCTGGCTTCACTTGTTTCCTTACAAGGTCCAGACTCGACAACCTCTGACTGCTTATGCCATTAATGCACGCGAGACGTTCGCAAACGCTATGCTGCTGAAGTTGGATGCCTGCGAAATCGATGTTGAAAACATTTGGTTCTCCGACGAAGCGTATTTTTTTCTCGATGGCTTCGTTAATAAGCAGAACTGGCGCATTTTGGGAACGGAAAATCCGCATGTAGCCGTACCTTCATCTCTCCATCCACCAAAAGTCATGAATCGAACAGAAATTTAGGGGGATCGAACCGGCAACCTCCAGAATCAAGAGCAGTGCTCTAACCATTCGGCCATCAAGTTCACTTCTAGACTTTAAGAAACTATCATTAAAATAGGCAAATTAGTCAAATCAATGTTTCGAATGCAGACCTTTCAATTTCACTATGCATACATTCACAGTATAGCCTCACTCCATATTTTAGTCTCCTTCGCCCGCGCGCCGCCTGATCTTCGTCCGTGAACAGCCCCATTATCTTTTTATGCGTGAAGTTTTAGGTATGGTACTTCATTGTGAAGTTTGGTAATTTTTGAAATTCAATATTTGAAAAACAGCATAACCATTAGATTTGAAATTTATATCAAGAAAAATACAATTTTTTACCTTTCTAACGCAGTTTGTCTAACAATTTTGTGACAAATACTTTTCGAGCTATTAATTTTTTCAATAACTTCAAATGTTTCATTTTCCGAGATTAACCTGTGGCAGCCATGGATGACTGTAACTTTTCATAAACAGGAAAAATGATAGAGATTGTCCCGCAGTGGCGCGGACGGTAAAGCTCGGTTCTCGTAAGATCACCGAAAGCCAAGCAGCATCGACCAAGGTCAGTGCTTGGGAGGGTGAATCCTCTCTCGTCTGCCTCTGCTGTGGGACCGTGTACGTTAATGGGGGCTGGTGCACGTTAAATCTGTTCGTGGCTCCAAAGTCCTCCAAGTTCTATATAAGCGTTACCTCTGGAAGTGCCAGTCCAGATGCAAATCTCTCATCTGGAATTGGTTCAAAATTAGGAGATTTAGGAGTCAGGTTTATGTAATCATACGTAGTGGATTATGACAGCTATACAGAAACAGAAAGCTGCTCACCGGGCCCAATGGGGTCAATTCAGCAACAACAACAACATGATATAGATTGAAAGAATAAGCCACCCTGTGTGTGGCTAATAAACGCACACTGGTATATACATTGGAACTGAAAGTTTATATAAAGATTATTCTCCATCTGCGAATCAGTTCAACATTAGCTTTTGGCAAGTAAATTTCAATTAATTTTTCAGAAAAAATCCACTTGTTTGTTACTCATTAGTTTTTGGGTCATCGATATTAAGAAATAAAGGAGAATTTGCTATAAGAGAATTAAAATTAACTAAAGAAGATGATATATCATTAATTTTTTTCCAGATATTACGAATATAATTTTCAATAAAATTTCAAACAATAACTTTAAAATACTCTTATTTTAAAAACAATATATAAATTATTTAAAACAAAACAATAATAAAACTTTCAAATGTAAAAAAAATATTTTCAAAAACATTTTGCTTCCAATATCATATTAGAAAAGAGTAATTTCTCCTCACGTTGTCATATTTTGGCTTTTATGATACCCTCTATTGTATTATAGTATTTCTTTTATTCGATTATGGAGATTGAAGGCTACTGGCAGATATCACGAAACTTGGAAAGTGGATTTCGTTGACTTGATACATCTTTTTTGGCAAGGAAATAAAATAAGCCTATCCACTTTTTAGAGGTTGACATTTTGATTTGTAACACCCAACCGGGTTTTTTTTTAAGTAGCAATTTACTAGAAGGTAGCAGATCAAAAGCTGTTGAAGATCTTACTCAATTATTTCTGGGTGATACTATGTTGCAGTCGAAGCACTAAAATATCCACTTTTATTAAAGTGGATTAGTACTGAGGATTACAAGTTGTCAGCATTCCACTAATACAAAGTCGTGATTCGAGTTTTAGAGGCAGTGGTGGTCCGACGAACTAGTTGTTTCCTCCTTCCCTAGGACTTGACGATCGAAAGCCGCGGCAAAGCAAGGGTCGTTGGGGAAACTCGACTTATGGCCTAGGACCTGGCTCCCTTTTTAGGTTCCGGCTATGAAGCCGTCGGGGGACTTCAGCAATTCACCAGGTGTGTTCGTGGTGGTTTCCTCTGATTTTGGGATCCACCGCGTATCGTAACGACCTCTGTCGTCAACACTTGGGTTCAATGGGAGTGGTCAACAGGTGGCGGCGCTCCCACCGGCCGCAGCGCTTATGGGAGGACTCTCCTGGTCTAATGCGTTATAAGTCCCTCAGAACATGGGTGCGGCGGTTGACGTGCCTGACGGGCACCCTGGTGGCGCAACTCAGTTTTACCCAAAGTAGGCTTTACCCAGAATAATGAAAACCAGGTAGTTTCAGTTGAAGTCATTTATTCCGGTAAGCAGCATCTTACAAGCTTGACGGAAATACTCACAATCTACAAACACTCTTAACTTCAGCATATTAAAGGCCGGTAACAATGCTGATACATTATGAAACTAAAACTAAATTTTTACTTGTTCTCCATAATATTAAGTAACTTAAAATTTTCTCCATAATCAACATGAAAAATTCAAGAGTTTGGTGATGACTACGTAAGTTTTAAGACAAGGGAAAAACAGCAAAAGTTGTATCTCTTAGGGCGTGCATCTGCTTTTATCGGTGGGTGCGTAAGAACACACAGACAACAAAAACAGAAATGCGGTTGCTAGCTTCAGCCAATCAACTCGCGCCACGGTATTCTTTAATAGCGTATAGAAAAAAAAATGTTATAAGGTATGCGGAAAAGCTAAGACACCAGTCGTAAAACCATTGGCATTTTGAGATATGGAAAGTTAAAAAAAAGAATTAAGGTGGGAATAAGTAAATTAAATGGGGAAAATATAGAAATTTAAAATATTATATAGATAACATAACACCTACTAATTCAGTTCCGCTATTTTCCGTCATTATTGAAAACGAGTGTATTAATCACTGAACTACACCGTAAAAAATGACAATGTTTCTTAATGTACGAAAATATAATATAACCATGTATGGAAATATACAATAATCTATTCCGAGTTACCCACGATTCTCAAAACCGTTCTCAAAAGCGTTAGAAACGTACTGTATTATTGTATACTTGGGTGGGGGGAGGCTCGAAAGCCAAAGCACCGCGACCAGAGGTCTATTGTACTATCCCCCAGGTCTCCTAATTTTGAACCAATTCCAGATGAAAGACCTGCATCTGGATTGGCACCCCCAGAGGTAGCGCTTATACAGAACTTGGAGGACTTTGGAGCCACAAACAGGTTTAACGTGCACCAGCTCCCATTAACGTACACGGTCCCACAGCAGAGGCAGACGAGAGAGGATAGACGATGCACCCTAACAAGCATTGACCGTGGTCGATGCTGCTTGGCTTTCGGCGATCTTACGAGAGCCGAGCTTTACCGTCCGCGCCACTGCGGGACGTTAGAAACGTAAGAAACCAATTTATTTTCGATATTTAAAAAAAAAGCATTTGTAAAAAAACTTTCTTTTGCTGCCCTGATTTTCGTAAACGTTTCCGAGTAATTTTTATACTGTATTAATTGTTTTATTTGGTCAAACCGAAATATCAGTTTTTTTGTATGCTATCAGTTCTCAATAAAACATTTTCCGCTGCGTAACTAAATTTATAGATGCCAGTGTAACAAGATAATATTAATTTTAATGCTGTTCATTTAACATGTTTGTCTGTAAAACATGTTTTTTGAACATGAAAATGTTTACTTGAGAATTGATAGCATCCAATAATTTTATATTCCAGTTGGAGAAAACTGATTAATAATACACTATAAAATATACTTGAAAACGTTTCCGAAATTCAGTTACAGCAAAAAAAATTATTTGTTCTTATAAATGCGTCGTTAAATATTGAAAATATATTGGTTTCTGAGGTTTCTAAAGGTACATAACGCTTTTCGGAATCCTGGGTAACTCGGAAAACGGTATTGTATATTTTCGTTTGTGGTTATATTATATTTTCCTATATTAAGAAACATTTGTCTTTAATTATACAGCGTACCTAGAATTACTTTTAAATCTCTATAAACAAAATTTTTATGGATCTAAATATGCAATGTGATGGTATATTCTGAATTTCGTATACCTCTTCTAGTCTATAAAAATATATTTGCTTTCCAAAAAGAAATATTCTGAAATTTTCCATTCTTTTCCGTCCTTTTATAATTGCAATATTAATATTTTTTCTCTTAAGTTCTTATCATTTTATTCACCTTATGACGTTTTACTTTTCTGCATAAATATCTTTTAGCATCAACAAGTATATGTAGTGTACATTACGATAACTTAACTCAGCGATAATATTTTATTTAGTGTATTACGTATCTTTAATGGGCTTGTGTTTTCGTAATTTCTTATTTTCAAAATCTGGAAGAACTCCAAGGGATTCAAAGAACTTTCTGTTTCAGCATATTTTGGACGAAACATCGAAGAAAATAGAGTTTAATTCCTTTTTTACAAGTAATTGATCAAATTCAGTGTGAAAAAATAACCTTGTCGCGCGCGGGGGTTGGTGGACTTTTTTTCTTTCTTTTTAGCAGTCAACAGAAATCTGCTGAGAGTGGATTACTAATGCTCCTTGGAGAATCTCCCGTTGAGTTTTGTCTAATATTATATTCTTGATTTATGTTAATCATATATTATCTTTAATTCCATTTAACTGTCTATGAGGTTATGAAGAATATTAGTGCAGAATGTAAAACTATGACTTTTCTAGCTCACAGGCTATCAAAGCCTGAGAGCTAATGTGCCCGCAGGTTCTGTATGTATGTACGTATGTATGTACGTAACGCTATATAACTCCTGATAGAAATATCCGATTTGCTTTCAATTTTGTATATAGGTTCATTGGGATAAGGCGCTTCCCTGATTATTTTTGGGAGTTCATTGGTTAAGTATAAAGGGGGAACGGGGAGCTAATCCCCCCTTAATTTAGATAAATGGGTTTTTCATGCAGAAACATCCGATTTGCTTCAAATTTCGTATATAGGTTCATTGTGATAAGGCGCTCCCCTGATTAGTTTTAGGGGTTCATTGGTTAAATATAAAGGGGGGACAGGGGTCTAATCCCCCTTAATTTAGATAAACGGGTTTTTCCTGCAGAATTATCAGATTTGCCTCAAATTTTATATATAGGTTCATTCTGATAAGGTGTTCTCTGATACTTTTTGAGGGTTCATTAGTTAAATATAAAGAGGGGAGCGGGAGGCTAATCCCCCCTCACTTAATTTAGATAAATGGGTTTTTCATGCAGAATTATCCAATTTGCTTCAAATTTTGTATATAGGTTCATTGTGATAAGGCGCTTCCCTGATTAGTTTTTGGGGTTTATTGGTTAAGTATAAAGGGGGGAACGGGGGATAATTCCCCTTAATTTATTATCGATTTCTTTGTTTTTTGAAGGGCATTATTCTTTGAAATAAGAGTATAATAGGCTATTAGTGTGAATAGCCTGTGAGCTCAATGCCATCAGTTTAACTGGGCACTTTTTTTTATATTAAGTGGATGGCTGTTTGTTGTATTTCGTAATACAGTCGAAACTAAGTGATAAAGAGGATGAATTAACCATAGTAATTTCTCTTTATAACATAGTTCTCGCAATAATCAAGTTTAAGGTAATACATTCATATAAGGAAACATACGAAAATAAATAAAAGTTCAAATGAATTATAGAAAAATACGTATTGATTGTTCTGATAAATGCAATTTTACATTTCTGGATTAGAATGGTAAAATTAAATTAGTAATGATAGTTTAAGTTTTACTTTAATATTTTTCAATTCTGAATTTATTGATAAAAAATAATTCTATGAAAGGGTGATAGTTAAAGAAACCATGCTAACCATTTATATATCAATTTAAATAAATGTATTTTCATAGTAAAATGCAAAATATAAAATTGTAAAATTGGTGTGATACACAATTAAATGCAAAAAACTTCTTAATAAACTATAAATATAAGAAATTCAGAGCGAGATTCGAAAGAACTTTGTCTTTCTTCAGCAGCCACAAAAAAGACTTGCTAATACTTTAAAAGCAGGAGCAAAACTGAAAGGAAATGGAAGAGAAAGGGGACAGGTTAAAGAAAGTAGAAAGTAGAAAGGTCAATAGGAAAGCAGAAGGCATCACCTAATCAGACAGAGAGCTTTGGCCAAACAGAGTCGGACACAACAAAACAGTATTGAAGCACATGGAATAAAAGAAAGAGTCAAAATGGAAATGGAAATTACAATACTATACACTGAGTGGCCAAAATATTGTGACCAATGCTCACTGAAACTTAACACTTGTTTTTAAAAAAATTAATATTTACTATTTGAAAAAATATTATCTGTAGTTCTTAACGAACTTAATCATCTTCTTAGCGTACAAACCGAACTTATATTCTTAAGATTGGTTTTAAGATCTATCTAGTAGAGCATATAGACATGCTCTGCGATGATTGTATTGCGCTACAATTTGTTGTGTTATAGCTCTTCTGTTGCTACAAAAAATGCGTGTCAATTACCTGGCAGCCCTATTGTTCACAAGCAATTTTCGTCCACAATTCCACTTTTCGCTAGATTTTTTTTTAGCTTAGATGTAATTCTTTGAAAACGCGAGACATTCTTGTACGAGAAAACACAATAAAGATAGCAATTTCTAATATACTGGAATCGACCTTTCCGGCGACCACAGTCTTGTCTCTTTCAAAGTCACTCACTCAAATCTCTTTTTGCCCCATGAATAGACAAAATGCAAAATTCACTGATTCTTCTGACCAACAGCAAACTTTTATTCAGAAAATCCAGTTTATTACATCAGCGCATATGCTGCATGGACAAGTTGCGGTTTTAGTGAGGAGTGGTCATAATATTTTGGCCACTCGGTGTATATAGCATATATAATAAAACAAAGGACAATGAAAAGTAAAATGAAAAAAGAATGAAAAAAATAAATAATTTATTAATTAAAATTATTATCAATTAAACACCGAAAAAAATCGTAAAATATTATATAGTTCAGCTAAACAAGTTTTTCCAAATTTCAGAGAGCATAGTGGAGACAGATTTTTCGTTCAAGATAACATTACAACTAAGATTTATAGCTAAATTTTGAGAAAGTCCAATTCAGAAGTGCAATTGGCATTAAATGTAATTTTTAGCATTTTGAAAATTAAAACTATATTTGGTATCCCAAGAATGCTAGGCAATAGAAGATTTAGAAATTTTTTAATTACAGTCACAACAAGAATTTTCTTTCAAGTGGATTTCGAGATTTCTTTTTGTTTGAACTACATAAGATAAATGGCAACCACTACAAGGAGCATTATAGACCCCTTTTATGAAGAGGAGGAACAGGAGACTTAATAGAAGATAATTCAAGCTTATTGACAGGTTTAAATATAACATTGAAATTGAAACGTCTTAAAACTTTACCCAATTCGAAACATGAAAGTGGATAGAAAGGCAGAACAATCAAATTATTAGGTTTAGTTTTGAAAGATTTGGAAAAAGTATATTTACTAGAGGGTCTATTGAATTTTTTAAAAAGCTTTATCGGTAGCAAAAGGGTTGAAACCTCTTTTGACAACAGATTGTAAATAATTAAGTTATTAAGCATTAAGATAAGAAGAATCTGAACAAATATTGAGAGCGTGGTATACATAATTGTAAAAGGCACCGATTTTCTGGTTAACCCTTTCAGCGACAAAGTACTTATGTTACTAAAATTTTGAAATGATTGAATGATACAAGGATTTACATACAAATTCATCTCGAAATAAGTAAATGCTTTTCTTCACGTATATTGTAAGAGCCAATTTTTTTTCTCCAAAATTCTGGTGTCATTGTAATATTTGGGGATTAAAATTAAGCGGGATGTAGTATGTCCCACCGCCCTTCAAGGGGTTAACTGGGTGATTGGAGAGAGCATGTTGGGGGGGGGGGGGGTAGAGATAGAAAAGGGTTTTCTATAAACACAGGTTTAAAAAAAAACAGAATCGCATCTAGTAACTAAAATATCAAGGGTGGGAAACTTATTACAATTTCTCAACTCAAAAGTAAACTAAATATGTGTCGTCTAGTTGCAAAACCGACCAACTCCTCAAAATTTGAAAATGTGTTTTTTTTTTCAGCTATTTAAGTTCTAAATAAACGTTTCTACCATCTGGAAACAATAAACAAGCCTAAGCTGGTCAAATCCCTGTGTTATATGCGTTTGAAAATCACGATGTGCTGCAAAATCCGGCCAAATCCATAAACTTGTTAGGTTCAAAAGCGGCCATCTCCATATCCGCTAGATGGCACTTCTGCTTCTCCTCACAGTAACCTCTAACTTGTTGATTAGATTAATGTTATAGTGTTTACTCTCGCCAGTGACTGCTCCTCCTTGGTGCATACAAAGTTTCTAATAATTTAGTTTCGTGTTTTCTCTGACTATGGAAAAGTTTGTGGAGGAAGTATCTCCTAATCAATCAAGGGAAAAGAAAAGTGGCCATACGACATGGAAAAGGAAAAAAAGCCAAAGTTCACCTTGTGATAACCAGGGGCGGATTAACATGTTTTTATACTCGAGGCAAAATACTTTTCTGCACCCTCTCCCTTCGCTTTCATAAAATTGTAAGTGAATTTTCTCTGATAAATTTAAGAATTTTTTAATCTATTTAATTTTTTAATAAAATAATCTTCTATTTAAATTTTTTTTATAAATTTTAATATTTTGAGCATTGTAGATGCGGAATGAACGGGCTTTTGCTACAGTTAAAATGTGAGTGAATACATTTGTGATTACATTTTCATATTTTCTGGCATTATTTTTTTCAGGTACTGCCCTACTGGTAATTCAAGAAATCCAAGCTGTGGGCACTCTTCAAAAGCTTATCAATGCTCCTCAACGCTTCCTCGAACATGTTTGTGTGTTTGCTGCCCCTAAAAACCCAATGTCATATTAAATTTAGCAAAAATTAATTTCTGGTTTGTTGCAATACCAGCCAACTCCAAAGTAAGTTGCAAAGGTGGCCAAATCCAAAACAAAGACTTAAATAACCCCCTCATTTCATGTGCCCCTGCCACCTTATTTTGTGTTTTCAAATATACTGTCTTAGTGGTTATAAAACTAAAGAGTTTTGGTTCTTATCTTATTTTTGCTAAGTGTGGCAAAAAATCAGCTTTTCCTCAAAATTTTACTTTTTGGAGATGGCCGGTTTTGCAACTAGACGACACATATGTGGGTTGATAGAATTGGCAGTTTTAAGAATAATGGAAATATGAAAAAGATTTTAAACTAAAGCAGTTTAAAGAATAGTGGAAATATGAAAAAGATTTTTAACTAAGACAAAAGTATCGTCGACATATCGCATCTCACATTTAAAATTTAACAAATTTAAAACTTTTTCCTCAAATTAATGCATATAAATGACACACCAGAATTGGTGATAAGGGATTTCCCATATTCAGACCGTCAGATTTTAGTAAAATCTACTATTAAATTCTAAAGTAGTCTGTGAAATACAAAGTTTAATTAAGTTAATATCAGCTTTGACATAATCAACAGATCAGAATAATGGAATTCACGTAGCCTAGTTTCTAAAGAAGTAAGAGCACCTTCAATTGAAACATTAGTAAATAACGACATCAAGTGATAGCATAGAACAATTGACCGGGTTGAATATTTTTAACATGCTGACAAAATCATAGGAATTTTTTATGGTATGCATATTAGTAAAACATAGAGATAGAAAAAAATGAAGTTAAAAACTTGGCAAGGGGTTAAGTAGCAGCCTCAATGTTAGGGGAAATAGGTCTTAGAGGAACATCGGTTTTATGAATTTTTGGTAGAGGATAAAAACAAGCGCAGATGGCTGAAATTACAGAATGTTTAGTATAATCATTTAATACAACAGAACACTTAACAGCTTATTTGACAGTGGAAAGATGCTGATTTGTTGGAAATTCTTTAACCTCAATGTAAGCACCTTCGTGTAAAAGAACATTAATTTTATCAGAATAATCAAGTTTATCCATCAGAACAATTTAATTACCTTTAGTTATAATTAGATTTTCATTACTCAGACTACTTTCGTATTTTATTATTATTCGTATTAATAGATTTTACAAACTATCTGACGGCCTAAGTATAGGAAATCAAATATCACTAATTCTGCATTACAAGTTGTAAATTTCCAACTGGACGAAAAATGTCCGGGCCAGGATTCGAACCTGGGATCGCTTGGCTGAAGCCGCCACGCTCTACCACTGAGCTATCCCGGTCGAATCTGGAGGGCATAATTCATCCAGTTAACCTTATTGATCAGAGCATCTGGTCTGATATTTTAATCAGCTCAACAGAAAAGATCACAGGTAATGGAATTCCAGTAAACGCTGGATACGTGAATACACTGGATTATTTTTTTTTAACACAATTATTTCAAATTGGTAAAGTAACCTCCAGATTCGACCGGGATAGCTCAGTGGTAGAGCGTGGCGGCTTCAGCCAAGCGATCCCAGGTTCGAATCCTGGCCCGGACATTTTTCGTCCAGTTGGAAATTTACAACTTGTATGATTACTTTACCAATTTGAAATAATTGTGTTAAAAAAAATAATCCAGTGTAATTCTGTATTGTCATTTATATACATTATTTTGCGGAAAAATTATTGAATCTGTTAAATTTTAAATGTTTTTTTTATTTTTTATTTTAAATTTAAAATGTACTTTTGTCTTAGTTAAAAATTATTTTCATATGTCCAGTATTCTTCAAACTGCCAACTCTATCAACCCACATATTCAGTTTAGTTTTGAGTTGAAAAATTGTAAAAAACTTGTCTTCCATGATGTTTTAGTTACAAGATGTGATCTTTTTTAAAAAACATGTGTGTAAAGAAAACCCTTTTCTGTCTTTAACCCCCCCCCCTACCCCACACACACTCTTACTTTCTCGAATCACTCAAATAACCTGACAATCGATGTCTTTACACTTATGACTACTACATCCTCAATATTTATTCAGATTCTTCTTCTCTTAATCACTTAAAACATATACTACTGCCAAAGAGGTTTTAAACCTTCTGTTATCTATAAAGATCTTTAAAATTTCAATAGACCCTCTAGTAATTCTACTCTTTCCAAATCTTTCGAAACTAAACCTGATAATTCGATTGCTCAGCCTTTCTGTCCACATTTATGTTTCCCCAAATTAGCTAAAGTTTTAAATAGTTGAAAAACAGTGAATAAAACCAGAGACTGTCGAAACTAACTAATTGGAGAAATACTGCAGATGTCCCTCCTTCAAACTACAGCTGTTTGTCCCGCGCGTGTGCACAGAACTCAAATAACAATCTCCCTTCAGTTTCCAAAATGTTTCCGAGATGTAAATATATTTAATATAATGTAAAATTGGAGCACTTATACGCAGCCTCCAAAATGCGATTTTAAACATGTACATCTAGCCAAGAATTATATTATATTCAAAGGAAAATGAATCTTCTGTTTATTTTACACAATTGTTATTTTCTACTAATACTATTTATTATTCTTCCAATATAAGTGAATCAATGGATCAGATAAATATCGCTACAACATTATGGATTACTGTGGATATCACTTGGCGCAAAAAGGAAAATTTCAGGTAAGCTGAACAAACTTCTTTAACATATCAAAAGATGAAAATGTATATTAAATTTGAAGACTGATTTAACTATTTATAAAAATAAGAAAATTTATTACGCTACCGACGGTTCCCCAACAAAGATTATGAGACTGATTCTGAAAAAAGAATATCCCAGTATCAAAAACGATAATTTAACAAATTTCTAAAATATAATAATAAATAAAAGAAAAAAATGAATGCGATAAAAGAAAATACTCAATTTATTGAAAAACTCAATTCTACGAATTATAGTACATGGAAGTTCAAGATGCAGATGTTCTTGATTAAAGAGGAACTCGACGATATTATAGTACAAGATCCACCAGCTCCAGCCGACCCCGCATGGCACAAAAGAGACCGCAAGACTAGAGCTTTAATTAACTTAAGCATTGATGATTCTCAAATCGTAAATGTAAAAAACTTAGAAACTGCAAAATTAACATGGGAAGCTCTGAAAAATATACATGAGAGAAGCAATTTATCTAGTAAGCTTTACCTGTTACGAAAATTATACAGTACTAAATTAGCGGAGGGCGGAAACATGATCTCACATATCACTAATATCTTGCAAATTATAGATAAACTTAATGCCATTGGAGAAAATATTAGCGATTCACATATTTCCGCGCTATTTCTGTGTTCTCTTCCCCCCAGTTACAATACTTTGATAACTGCGTTGGAGGCGAGACCAGAAAATGAGCTCACCCCTGATTTTATCAAAAACAAATTAACGGATGAATATAATCGTAGACATGAAATGTCAGAACAATCACATAGCGGATATAACAACAGTGAGAGAGCATTTAAAACAAATAGGAGATATACATACACTGAAAATAGAAGAGAACAAAAATATTGCAATAACTGTAAAATGAAAAATCATTCCACTTACGAATGCTGGCACTACAAGAGCAGAAACACGGTACAATCCGGAAATCCTCGTAACAATCAATTCAAAAATAAAAAGAATTTCTCATCTTCATTATGTTATGAAAAAAACGAAACTCATAGGGAAAACAAAGTTCCAAACGAAAGAAAATACGCAAATGATCAGACGCAAAATAAAGCATTAATCACTCAAAAAGTAGGCAAAAATAACTGGATTCTCGATTCAGGATCTACCTCGCACATTTGTAATGATAAAAGCCTATTTAGTAAATTTATTGATTATAATAAAACTTCAGTAACGATCGCGAATGGTAATAAACTGACAGCGTTAGGTTCAGGAGAAGTTTTTATAAAAACATTAACCCCCGAAGGAAAAGAAAAACTAACGAAATTACGCGAAGTGCTTTATGTCCCAGACTTAGAGTCAAACCTAATTTCGGTTAGTAAAGCCGCTAAAAAGGGGTGTAAACTAATCTTCGACGATAATAAATGCGATTTGATCTTTGATGAAGAAATATATATTAGGGCGAAAAATGAGAAAAACTTATACATTATTGAGGAAATGGACGATGTGGAAGAACCACAAAATTATATAAACATAACGTATAACTGTGACAGCAAACAATGCATAGATCTCTGGCATCGCAGACTAGGTCACAGAGATTATGACGCGATTAAATCAATGATAACAAATCAACTTGCGGACGGAATAAAGATAGGAAAATGTAAACATCAAAATAAAACATGCGTAACTTGTATCGAAACTAAATTAACTAACATGCCGTATCCTAAATCAGCAACAAATCGAGCTACTAATATTGCGGATTTGATCCACAGTGACGTGTGTGGATCTCTAGATACACCGACCTTAGACGGAAAAATATATTTTATGACTCTTATTGATGACTATTCCCGATATACTACGATATATTTATTATCTAAAAAGAGCGAAGTTGCTGAAAAGATAAAAGAGTACGTAACGATGATATACAATCAGTTCGGTAAAAAACCTAAGGAAATTAGATCGGATAACGGTCGTGAATATGTAAATCAAGAGATAGATGAATACTTAAAACAGAACGGAATTTTACACCAATTGACTGTCCCGCATAATCCGAGCCAGAATGGAGTTGCGGAGAGAAAAAATAAAAGTTTATTAGATATGACTAGAAGCATGCTATCACAAGCAAAATTAAGCAAACATTTTTGGGGTGAAGCCATAAACACTGCAACATATTTACAAAACCGACTCCCAACTAAAGCAAACAACAACAGAACACCTTACGAATTATGGAAAGGAATTAAACCGAATTTAAAACACTTAAGAACATTCGGTTGTAAAGCGCTATTTTACGTCGATAAAGTAAATAGAGGAAAACTCGATAACAGGGCTCAAACCGGAACGTTCGTAGGTTATGACACACGATCGATTGGTTATAGAATTCACACACAAGGAAAACAAATTATAATAGCGAGAACGGTGAAATTTCTTGAGAATGAAAATGTACACTCAGATAACATTGAGGAGATACAAATCACCACAAAAACATCAGATGACAATACACAATTACCGGATAGACATGAAAATCACTTAGAAATAAAACTTGACAGCGAAGAGACACCATCCGTGCCCAAACAGCAACCAATTGAACCAAGAAGGTCTAATAGGACAAATAGAGGCGTTCCTCCTGACAGATACGTTTGTCTCATAAATAGTTCATCTGAAAACATTCCCGAAAATTGGAAAGATATCGAAAAAATGGAAAATACTAATGATAAACAAAATTGGATAAAAGCAACACAAAATGAAATACAATGCCTAAGAAAAAATAACACTTGGACTTTAACAGATCCACCACCCGGAACAAAAATTATCGGTTCAAAATGGACCTTTAAACTAAAAAAGGACAATTTAGGAAATGTTCAAAGCTATAAAGCGCGTCTAGTAGCACAAGGATATAGTCAAAGATTCGGGATTGACTATGATCAAACTTTCGCACCTGTAGTTTCGCACGCTACAATACGAGCATTTCTCATCTCTGCATTGCACAAAAATTTGAACGTGAAACATGTTGACATAACCACAGCATTTTTGCATGGTGAATTAACTGAAACTGTTTATATGAGTCAACCAGACGGGTATATTAAACCCGGCGATGAAAGAAAAGTTTGTAAACTTCAAAAAGCCATCTACGGTCTTAAGCAAGCAGCAAAGGCCTGGTACACCAAAATATCGGAAACACTCAAAAACAATAATTTCTTACAGAGCAAAAATGATCCATGTCTGTACTTTAAATCAAATCAAGAAAATCCGATATACATCATCATTTATGTAGATGATATCCTGATAGCAGGAAAGGACAGTGATATCGAAGAAACAATAAACCAACTTAAGAAAGAATATGAACTAAAAAACTTAGGAGAAGTGAATAATTACCTATGAATAAACATTAATAAAATCAACGATACATATTACCTAAATCAAAACAATAAAATACAGGAACTAGTGAAAAAACTGAATTTAAACGACATGAAACCTCATTACACACCCATGATTGCTGGATTCAACAGACTTGAAGACGATGATAATCTTTTACCTAATAACACGAAATATCGACAAGCCACAGGCACATTACTTTACATATCAACAATCACGCGTCCTGACATATCTGCAGCAGTCAACACATTATGTCGTAGAAATGAAACACCACGCCAAAAGGACTGGACAGCAGTAAAAAGAATCATTTCATACCTTAAAACTACAGAAAATTTGAATTTAACTCTTAGCGCAAACAGCAAGCCCATCCTAACAGCATACGCCGATGCAGACTGGGCAGGTGACTTGAAAACACGTAAATCAACATCAGGAAATCTATTCATGCTAGGAAAATCGCCGATTTACTGGATTACAAAAAGGCAAAATTGCATTGCACTTTCGTCAGCCGAAGCTGAATACGTTTCAGCTAGCAACGCAGCACAAGAATTAACTTGGATAACAAACTTGCTTAGCGATCTCAACATTCCACAAAAATTACCCATCACGATTTTTGAGGATAATATGTCCTGTATAAAAATGACTGAAAACGATAAAGATACTAAGCGATCCAAACACATCGACATACGTTTCCACAACATCAAACTGATGAAAGAAGAAGGAAAAATCGATCTACAATACTGCCCCACTGAAGAAATGGCAGCCGACACTCTCACGAAGCCCACTCCCAAACCTGTGTACGAGAAACACCGTAAGAAACTGAATCTTCAACCATTCCCCACACAGGAGATTACGGGGGAGTGACGGAGAAACCTTTTATATGCAGTTAATTAATCTCCACGTGCAGCGAACGATTGAAAAACATGTTAAAAACCAGACCCCAATTACCAATAAGTACTTCAAGTGCCGCAGCTGAAAAACAGTGAATAAAACCAGAGACTGTCGAAACTAACTAATTGGAGAAATACTGCAGATGTCCCTCCTTCAAACTACAGCTGTTTGTCCCGCGCGTGTGCACAGAACTCAAATAACAATCTCCCTTCAGTTTCCAAAATGTTTCCGAGCAGTTAAGACGCTCTTGTATATATATGATGTAAATATATTTAATATAATGTAAAATTGGAGCACTTATACGCAGCCTCCAAAATGCGATTTTAAACATGTACATCTAGCCAAGAATTATATTATATTCAAAGGAAAATGAATCTTCTGTTTATTTTACACAATTGTTATTTTCTACTAATACTATTTATTATTCTTCCAATATAAGTGAATCAATGGATCAGATAAATATCGCTACAACATTATGGATTACTGTGGATATCACTTGGCGCAAAAAGGAAAATTTCAGGTAAGCTGAACAAACTTCTTTAACATATCAAAAGATGAAAATGTATATTAAATTTGAAGACTGATTTAACTATTTATAAAAATAAGAAAATTTATTACGCTACCGACGGTTCCCCAACAAGTTTCAATTTCATTGTCATCTTTAAACCTATCAATAAGCTTAAATTCGCTTCTACTATATCTCCTGTTCCTCACCTTTGCAAATGAAGTGTCTATAAGTTTCCTATAAATGGCTGCGATTTATCTTATATAGATCAAACTAAAAGAAATCTTGAAACCCACTAAAAAGAAAAATCTCGGTATGTCTCTAACGAGAAATTTCTAAATCTTCTATTGCCGAACCTGCTTGGGACACTGACCATACTTTTAATTTTCAAAATGCTAATTATCTCTAGAGCCAATTGCATCTCCGAATTAGACCTTTCTCAAAAATTTAGCTATACATCTTAATTGTGATGTCATCGTTAATGAAAAATCTGACACCACTATGCTCTCTGAAGCTTAGAAAAACTTGTTTAGTTCCACTATGTGACATTTTTGCTTTTTTTTTTTTTTTTTTGGTATGTAATTATTATTTTTTGTCATTTTTTTTTTATATTTATGTATTTTTTTTTTCATTTTATTTATCATTTCTCCTTTTTTATATATATAGTTTTATAGTTTCTTTCTTCTTTTCTGACTCTGTCTTCTTATTTCATTTATTTCATATTTCTCCTTCTTTTCTGTTGTGTCTTCTTGTGATTGCTTAAAGCTTTTTATCTGATTGAGTGATGCCTCCTGCTTTACTATTGTCTGTTTTCTTTAACCTGTCACCTTGCTCTTCTAAATTTCTTATATTTACGGTGTTATTAAGAAGTTTTATATATGTATATATATATATTTATATATATATTAAATTTTCTTCTATAAGATTTTTTTTTATTGTTGTTGCCGCCACGTTCACATTGTGTTTTTCTCTTCTAATTACTTAGTGAACGCAAAATGGGAATACTATTACAATTTTATTGTTTCTGAAAAGAAGCTAAGTCCTATAAGAGAAAAATGACTGCAGAAATAATAATCTGTTCTAGGTGTTTTGCCGTATTGTTTTATAAATTGAAGACACACATGAATTAACACATTTTGCTCAGGATAAATGAGAAAAATAGGAAAAAACGTTGTGAGTTTGCATTATTTTCGCTTGCTTAATCCCAGCTTATCAAAAGTATATTTATATTAGGCCAACGATTATCTTTATATTTGCACAGTAAAACCGGATTCTTGTTAAATTCGAGCTCGTTATTATTGCCGAGCCTTGATTATTAATTAATTATATATTTTTTGCCATTAAATACACAACAGTGTTTTATTAATAAGAGAAATACAAATGTAATTTATTTAACTACCAGACTCTATTAGTTTTAAAGCCAGGTTTTTTTTTTTTTTTTTTTACTTTAACAGTATTAGAAATTCAATGAAAAGTTGAACATAAATTTTGCATGTGTTCTTAGTTATCTAATATCTTTAAAAGATTGAAATGGAAACCTCAAACCTTCATCTTATAATGTGTTAAAATCTGACTGTATATATGTATTTCACATCTACTACTCCAAGAATATGACGAATTGGCAGCTGAAACGAACATAACTTATTTCTAAGAATCCAAGGATATATATATAATACCTTTAGAAATTTCGAAATTTAAATTAATTTACTTTTTTTTCATGAAATTACAAATGGTGGATATTAGGTTATTTTTTTGTTGTGAAAAAGGGAAAATAAGGGAGAACATTATACTTTTATTGATGCCCTTTTCTGAATAAATTTGTAAAGAAAAAAATATTTTCCATTTAAATAGATGCTGTTTAAGAACGTTAAGGGCCCTAAAACTGGAATGTTGACATTTCGAAAATGACACCACTTTAAATATATATATATATATATGTGTGTGTGTGTATTTTATTTCCTGCACCTGAAGTACTTTTCTATAAATTCATCAAAATGACGTAATTCTCATTTCTTCAGCTTAGAAATTAGAGACCAAATCTTTAAAGAACGAAATGTTTTTGTCTCATTTTTGATGAAAAATCTGAAACATTTTACCGTAATTGTATAAAATAATTTTCAAAATAAATTTTGTAATTTTTAATTAACTTACAAAATAAATGATTCCCTTTCGATTTCATTTCTTCCTCAAAATTGAAAGATATCATGCAATGATGCAAAGCAACATATCGGGTTGCAAGGCAGCTAGTTATTATTAAATCCTAACGTATTAACTTCTAATTTATCAAATTACAACAGTTCTTATAGATTCAGATTTGTCTGAACGTTATTCATCCACAGCCTTTTTCTGAAGCAAATGTTTGTACGATGCATTTGCATCCGAACCCGAGCTACTTAAATGCAAATCTTGAGTGCATTGATTAGGGGTTTATTAAGGGTAAAAATGTATAGGAAACATATAGGTATGTCCACGATCGGTTATAAGTATAACGGTTTTGAAGCCCGTGTAAAAATTTCGTGAAAAAATATTGTTATCTAATTGTAAAAGAAAATGTTTATTTCCCGCTCTTTTTGCTTGTTTGTTTGTTTATTTGTTTTCGCATTTGGTCCTTTAACATAAAAAAAAAATAGTTCTCCTCGTCCGAACTCTATGAAATTATAATCGGTTATAAATATAACTGTATCCAAGCTTTCTTTAAAATTTTATGAAAAAAATATGTATATTTAGTAGTGAAAATATGAGCCAAAGCCGAACCGAAACACCCCGCTTTTTAGCGTTTTCATCGAAAATTTATCAGATTTTAATTTTTTTTAAATACTTCTGCTCCTCCGAACGTTTCGAAATTTTTGTAGGTGATGTAAATCTCGTCTGCCAAGATGTTCTAAAAATATTGTGTTGAAATACGGACGTTTAGTTACTTTTAGCATAGAAAAAATGATTGTCTCCTGAAGGCACGACGTGACCTGCGGTCGAGAATTTTTTGAAAGGGTTAAAATTTGTATTTTTGAAAAATTATTGCACCGAGAAAAAGAAGAAGATTTCAGCTTTAAATACATATTTTTTGTTTATTGATACCACTAAAATAGATCTCTAGGGGAGCGGCGCCGAAAGGAAGAAAAAAAATAGCTGCAAAAACGGACCTGCTTGGATTTTTTTTCTTCAAAAGGTTAACAACGATACTTTTCAAACTAATTGGGGCGTTTAAAACGTAAAAGTACGAACTCTAAGAATATGGCTTTCGTTTTTCCGTATCCCGAATGATTTGGCCGATGAAGATATTAAAAAAAATAGCCAAAAAAAATGCCAGCATTTCGTTCTTCCTTCCTTTCCACTCGAAAATCAGGTTCTGGGCCTGTGCGCGTGCGTCTGCCGATTTTTGAAAAAAAAAATAAGATAGGTTTTTTATGAGTTTTTAATTAATATCTCGGCTAATTATCAAAAATTAAAAATGTGAGCTTGAGCTGCATCAGGACTTTCTTTGGATTATCCTTACCCAAATTTTCAGACTTCTGCGTGTGGTAGCTTTCGCTAGCCATCGCCAACAGACAGACAGAGACATAGGGAAACTTTCTTTTATTGATATAGATTATAAATCAGCCAAATGAATAAATTAATACAGCAGAATAAACCTGCATAAAATTTAAGTGATTGAAAAGTGGAAAAAAAACAGGAAAATCGAGTACTTTTTATAATATTCAAATTCCCGAAATGTGTTGAAACGAAATGTACATCTATAAAATATATGTAAAACTCGGTTCAATCAGCCTTGCGTTAGCATGTTCACTGTTTACAGACAAGACATGATAGATAGACATGCTAGCTGTTTACATTCTCTTAGATTAAAACATGGTAACAGAGTGAGGTTCTCGAGATTTAATTTTACAATACACCAGAATTTTAATCTGACTTAGAAAGCCATCCCAGAGAAATACTAACAACTAGAATACGACCAAAAATGGCTTTTTTATTAGTCAACTATATATTTTTTTCTAATTCGTTGCTTAAAAAATACAGTTTCAGGAGAATCCATTTTAATATCAACATTTTTCCCAGAAATGAATTAACATTTTGTATTAAAGAAAGCATTTTCAACATTTTTTTTGCTTCCTTGTTTACATTACTTATCTTATCGACAGTCTCATGCTTAGTCAACCGTTGTTTAAGTTCGTCGATCCTTTATCGTTTAAAATACGTCGTACTAAAGCTGTAACTCGCATGTTTTCTAAAGGATTAACCGGATAGAAAAAGTCTGAGTTGTCGTAACACTTTGAATTTTAAAGCTTTGTTTATTTTCTTTACCCGCTGCATTTTAATCAAAACATGATGATATCTCTTCTTGAATTACGCATAAAGAAAATAACGCAATGCAGATAGTTTTGGAATCTTTTAATAGTAGTATTTTTATTGTTAGTGTTATTTAAATATGTTATTCACGTGAAAACAATTAAAAGCAAAGCAACTGGAGCTTTTTATGCAAATTCTTAAAAAAGAAACAATAAAACCATTATCATTTTTTCATAAAGATGTCGATGTTTATAATCATTTTCCTTTTTATTCTAGAAAATTAATAGGATTTCTTAATGAAAAACTTATTTTAGGCATAACAATTTTATTTCACGTTACGTGGTACAAATTTTCGCATACGAATCGAGGATTCAAAGTTTACTAAATCAATTACAAAATTCTCAAGATAATGTACATGTTCAAAATTGTTCCTAAAACTGCAATTTTCTAGAAGCAGAATTGATTATAGCACGATGTCCTAGCATATGGTTGCTTTATTTCGGCGAATTCATTTCAGAATTAATTATTTTAATTAATTAAACCTATCTAGAACCTTATTTTCGAATGGAAAGGAAGGAAGAACGAAATTAATTAATTAAAAGAACGAATTAGTTTCAGATAAAAAGATGATAGTCCAAACGACAACGGTATGAAACACTGTTATCAGGTGCAAAAAAACAATTTATTATAAATTTAAAAAATAATAAGATAATCTAGTGGTCCAGGTCTGTTGAAAGTGCGTCCCGGTGAATTTTTTGGATCGAAATATATGTAGTGGTGTATTGTTTCAACTTTTCACGAAAATTCTTTTAATACAATTAAACCTCATATTAAAAGATTTACAATTTACATTTACATTTCATAAGAGCCACAGTAACGTAAGTTTGAGTGTATTTTTCCAATTGTGTAAAAAAAATTTAAATATTTTCCTAAAACAGCAATTTCAACAGCAAAATTGATTACGTCACAATGCCCTAACGTGTGGTCGCTCTATTACGGCCAGAACGAATTCATTTTAAATAAAATATGATAGTTTAAGCGACAACCGTATGAAACACTGCATATCCAATAATATAAACATATCTAAAAAAAATTAGATTGGCAGAATAATAATCATTTCAATAATATATTTATTTTAGTAATGTAGCAGTTTAACCCTTAGCTGCTGTGACAAAAATTATCTCATAGATACTGTGGGCGGTCTCTGAGACCGCTTGATCAAAGGATGAATAAAGTCTTTAGAGACAGTATGGGGCTCCAAATGAAACAAAATTTTACTAGTATCCATAGAGTTACACTGAAATTACAAGATAAAGTGGGAAATTTGAAAAAAGCAGAGGACTGTAAGACCACTCACAGCAGTTAGGGGTTAACCTTCTAATATTTTTTGCTGTTAAAAAGGCTTTAGTTTCGATTGCATGCTTCCATTTAATTTGTTTATAGTTATTTTTCTAAAGAAAAATTGCGAAAAACTCATTGCTAAAAAAAAATGTTTAAAGGGTTTTTCCATTCAGAAATACCTTAAAAAGGAATTAGTAGACCCATTTTTGTAAAAGAAAGATTGTTTATTATTTTACTTGTTTTGTAAAGAAAAAAGAATAGTAGCATTTTTGCGATGTTAGATTAAAGAAGAGGAGCAGAATATTTATATGAAAATAAAAGACTCAATGTTAATGGCCTTAATTATTATATAATTTGTCATTAAATATGCAACAGTGTGTTTTATCAATAAAATAATAAAAAAGTAATTTCTCTAGCTACCAGACAGCAATCCCATACCTCGCTAAAATAATGATATAGGGGAGGGGTATGTTGCATAACTAATTATGCAGAAAATTTTAATGTGCGCAATCTGATATTGTTCGTTCAAAACAGGAACTTATTTTTCTCAAAAAAATGTTGTTTTGTTTTATTTATCATTGTTTCGTTACGGAAATGTCAAATATTAGTCTGAGATTAAAAACTGAAAACGCAAAGCTTCATGTTTCATTTTTGTTTTCCTATTTCGGAACTCTTTTCAATTTCTCTGCCAATTTCGAAGCTCATTTTCAAAATAGAAATATCTTTTAGGATCTAGCGTCCTAAGTACTAGTACTCGTCTTTACATTAATAGCACTTTCATTAGGAAAATAAAAAGTGTGCTTTTAATGTAGTTCGGGACTTAAAAATTTATATATTTTTCTGTTTATAAATATTTCTATTAGTTTCGTTTTCTTGAAATGTATATGTATATCTATTCCTTCTGAAATGTAATTTCAATATTTGAAACGTAATTACAATAATTTATTTTTAGCTTTAAAAAATTAGAAATTATTAATTTTAGCCTTATTTAAAACTTATTAATTTTAGCCTTATTTAAAAATTGATATATCTTCTGAAAATAATAACACTTCCTTTTCTTTCTGTTTCTCTTTTTTTTTTTTTTTTTTTTTTTTTTTTTGAGTACAGAAAGGAATAAATGTTAATTTGACTTCAGGATTTACAAAAAAATTATTCAAAAAAAATTTAATAATTTTTTAAAGGAAAAATCAATTTTATGAGTATCCTTTACTACAAGAATAATATTTTCAAAGATTCCCCTCTAAACAAAAAGTTCTGAAGACAATTTAATCAATATATAACTGAAAATAATTGTACGAAATCTCAGATGTATCAACTTGAATACGACGAATCTTGAAAAAATACATTCTGAGATAAATGGATTTAAAAGTTTTAAGTACTCTTTAAACAACCTGGGACAGTACAATATAAAAAGAGTTTATATCTTAATATAAATATTGTGTTTTCATAAGGTTTGCGTCATTTTATTCTAAAAGCTTTAAAATTTTCTTAAATCCAAAGAAGTAAAAATGTAACAATTTTGAGATTTTTATGGTCCTGGCTATCTTAAGGGAGAACACCTATTTGAAATATACATTTCTAAGGCCATTTTTATGGGGACAAAATGATTTTTTTAAATGCCACCCTTTTCACAAATATTTATTATTATTATTTAATCTTACTCTACGCTATGGCCAATACGCTAAGTATTAATTGCATATTAAGATTTTTTTTTCTTATGTATCAGGAATGCTCTGTGTAAGCGACCAGCTGACACTGCATTTTCAGAACAACAATGTTTGCATGGATGTCAAGGGCGAAGTGTGAAATTTTTTTTTAATACAAAATTTACGAAAACACTTTCCAAACACAATATTATATTGCAAAAACCTCCGACAGTTTACGTTGTTGTTAAAACCCACAAAAATTCCTAAAGTATTACCATTTTTTCGACATTCAAACTGGTGTCATACCTTAAGGCCTTATATTCCGTTTCTTGTGTTTTCGTTTCAAGCATTTATACTTGATTTTCTATTAAAAGTGGGGACTACTGTTCGAAACGTCGGTTTAACAGATGAGAGTCATCAAAGATTACACGTGAGTCTGGTCATCAACTTAAGTCTATTGTACTAATAATAGAACATTTTTGCAAACAGATGTTCTCCAAAGACCGTTGTTCTATTACCAGTACATATGACAGCATCCAATTTAATCAACATATTTCAGTAAAACCTCATTTGATTTTTGGTCAGATACATTTAATTATTTATACAAAAGAAAATCATCCCTCCCTTAAAAAACTTGGACCCGAAAGGACCTATTTAATAAGCATTTGATAATTCTATAAACAAATTTAAATATACATCAGAAATGTTTGAATTTAGAGATAAATTGAATGAAAGAATCTTCGTTTAAACAATAGTAAAATAAATAACTATATGTATTACGATTTATGAAAGGCAGCAAAACATTAAAATGAAGCCTTTGGGATCTGAATATTTTTCTAGATGTAAGCCATCCTTGCACACCAGGCACGTTTGAAAGCGGAGGAGGCTCTCGGTACTCAAGCTCTCCCCATTTAAATGAAGACATTTTTTTAATGTCACATGAGATGCTCCAAAGGTTATTTTCTGTCTTCAATGTTTGAGAATTCATCTCTGAAAAAACAGTTCCGTCCAGAAAGAGATACTTTAAATATTGATTACATTTCTAACTAGTTAATCTGCATATCCCAGAGGCCCCAACGTCAGTTATGCAAGTCACATATCTATTTTTAACTCATTTCTTCTCTAATATTTGGCATTTTCAACCGACAATTTCATTTTTTTTTCATTTTAGTATTTCTAAGTAGCTTCACAGATTTTGACTCATGGAAATTGTAATGCGAAATATGATTACAAGCACTGCTATTCCAGGACTGTTTCTTTTTTGTGAAAACTTTGTATTGCCGTTGTCTCATTAATCTAATAATCGTAACGCTCAAGAATTCAGTATCTTAAATTTTCTATCTAAAATAATTAAAATAATTATTTCATGCCATACATAATTACATTAAACGATTAATTATTCTCATAAATATTTTAATAATTATTGATAATACTAATTGTTTAATTTATTTGAAAATGACTACCTGAGACCTTTCCATAATTTTTTAATTGTTACGCCACTATTGCAAATTATGCAGCACAAATAAAACGAAAATAATAATTATTTTTCCTTTAATTTGCTAATCAGAGTTTTAATTTATAATTTCATATCCAGGTATGTTGTCTCTAATAGAGTAACTAATAGAATTACGCAACACAAACAAATATTAAAACTTTTATTTTTGTTGTATTTTAATGAAAGATTTTTTTTTTTTTTTTTTTTTTTTTTTTTTAAATATCTAACTCAGGTGTTCTCTCCCTTCAGCAGGTTTTCAGCAGCTGCGGATGAAATTAAGTTGAAAATATGTTAAGAAGTTATCAACTATTATTTTTTCAATTTCAATTTCTTTATTCGTGATTCTAATAACAAGAAATCCCACATGTAATGTCACACAATTTTTTTTTTTATAATTTTATGCTATTCACCATATATATTTTCTCTTCAATAACATAAGACTTTATTCTTCGACTCTTTTTTTTTTCATATTTGTTATTGTGCAAAAAATAAGAAGAAAAATGACACATCAAAAACATTAAAGTGATTTACTTCATATTCTGGTGATATTTCCAAGCCTGCTTATGTAATACTAGAACAACCATACTCTTAATTCAGATTTATGTAAATTCGTATTATTTGGAACGATATCATTATTTTTAACAATATGTTGTATTCTTTTTTCCAAATAATTATTTACTTTAGAGTTATCTTAATAATTGATGCAGAATTTAGTATTGTGATTTTAATTTTAATGTATATAAAAATCTCCAAAAATACTTTGTGAAACAATAATAAAAAAATATTTTTTCTGTTCGTTAACTTATTTTTATTCTACTTAAATACTTATTGTTAATCTTTTATGGATAAAATCTACTTTCGATAATACTTTCAATTTTCAGGTAACAGAAAAGTAAATGCGCAGACTTCAAACGCAATATATATATATATATATGTTGGAAACATATGCATGTACATTTTTCTGATATATATGCACATATAAATGTTTCCGATATGCATATGAAACTTTATTTTCCAAACACCATTGATTAAATACGATATTTTTGTGAGTACACTGAAAAAATATACACACACGCACATTTTAATTGACAATCCTGCAATCAAATTGTTTTGAATTTCAAAATATTTTAATATTCATCTAAGAATTATAACTTTAAATATTTTCTAATATATTTGAATTGTAGTAGAGAAGTGATATGCTCTAAAGAATTTGGGGTATTTTATTTGTTGAAATTTCCAATTTTCATTCATTGCATTTGTAATTTATATTTATTTTTCTAGTGGGCTCGAATTGTGTTAGTTGTCGAAAGAGGTGTACCACCTGAAATATGCTTGGAAAAACAGAGGGGTTATTCACAACCAATGGCTGATGGACGGAGGTCTTTAGTTCTGCGGCTAGAACATAATGTATGTTATACTTCGTTTATTATAAAACAATAATTTATTTCTACTCCCTAATTCTCTGTTTACTCAAATACATTACTGCTATTTTTTTATAGCTTCTTTATTTCAAAAAACATTTTTTCAGTAAAATTCTCGAGTTAATATTTATTTATCTCCCACTTGCACTATTTTAAATCAGTTCAAATATGTATTCATTTTCAGTCATCTAAATTTTTTTTAAATGTCAGTTAATTGAAAATTTGCATGGTTCTTCTTTTATATACTTAGTTAGTTTTATTTGGTAAACAGTATCAAATACAAACGCGAAAGGAAAAATAATCCCAAATTTCTATGTTAGGATAATTTTTATATTGTGGGATAAATTTTATCCCACTTAATTTTAATCAAGATTTAAAAGAGATTTTTAGAATAAAATTCTCTTTTTGTAACTTTGGTGGAAAAAAATCTGTAAAATTGCATTTCCTTTTTTTAAAGGTTTTTTCGAAAATTCTGGTGTGAATTCAACATTACAGAAACACAATTATTTGTCCCTGAAAAAGTTAAATGCACTATATTAATTCCATATGTGTAAATAGATGTATTTCGTGCATTTATGTTATACGATGGTTGCCTTTAGCTCCTAATCTGATTTTCAAACTTTCTGTTGCCGGTTTACAAAAATTTTTATTTAAAAAATCTAAAGTATGAACCCATAACTTTAAAGAGATAAGATAAATAGGGACAGAAGATTATCATCACAATACTATACACTGAATAGCGGAGGGGGGGGGGGAAGCTTAGTGAAAATGGCATTTAATTTTAATAGCTTTAGATAATACTCACATATAACTATATGTGTTTGATCTAAATAATCAATTTGTCAATTATTATTACTATTATTATTTTTTTTTTTGGCTATGTTGGATTTTCTCTATTTACCTTACTTTAAACAATATGCAGTTTTCTAATATAAGCAAAAATGTCTTTCATGTTGGCTATTTAGAGGATTCATATGCATATAGCGTCTATAAAGAGTGTCGGTATCATTTGACACTCAACATGACTCGATCATCTTATCATTGACGAGTAGCTAATTCCTAAACCTGTTCCTGCCTGTTTTAAAGGTATTGTTCCAATTGCAAAAATACTTCAAACGTTGTTCTTCATCATATGAAAATCCATATATAGCAAAATAGTTATTTTTTATACAAAAATTAAATTTTTATGATACCTATGTCGTACAAGTCAGCGGTTGCCATCTGATTGCCGTAAACTACCCAGTAGTCCGCCTGAAACTTTCTTGTGATCCCCAACAAAATCTGAACATTATTTACATTTTTTATGCTTTATTAATAATAAAAGAAAAATGATAGTCTAAGAAATTTTTACATTTATAATTTTAGATGCTCAGTTGTTTAGTTTAACAAATTTAAATTATATCAAGCGCTGATGATTATTGTTAATTGATATAATTTGTTATTTATTTGCAAAACAGGTAATTTTTTAATTTTTGTCTATATCAAGACTTCATTTTTGGTCTCTCCATAAAAAGTGAATACCCAATTCTGAATAAAAAAGTAATGACAATTTTTATTCAGTTTTTCAATAACATATTTTTGCGAAAAGTCATTTTCATCTGCCACAGTCATTAAAATTCGGTACCGAGCTCGGCTAAGCAATGAAAACGTCATTGCCCCAAAAATCCATGAGCTTATTTCAAACAAGTAGGAAAAAATACCACGCTAAAAATGCGTGATATTTAAATAAGATCCTACTATTTTGTATTAATTAAACTATTTAATAATTTTGCAACATCGTTTTCAAATTTTTGTTATGATTAAATAAACATTAACGATTTCTTATAATTAAATAAGTAATTATATATTTATTATATTAAATAGGTGCATTTACATCAATAAAGTGGAACTTCTGTGATCATTAATGTGCAAATGTATTTACGTTTTTAAAAATTCATATTACTGATTCGAGGGATCTAAAATTATGAATTTATGGGTCCGCGAACTTAGAAAGGTTTGCGATCGCTGCTATAAGTTATATTTAGAAAAGGTTTCTCCGTGCTCTAACAAGTAAAACAGTTTATCTGCGTGACCAAAACTTACCGAGTTTATTATGCTTTAAATTTTATGAATTTTCGGCGTTTTCTGGCACTAAAAACGCATTTTTCCGTCTCTAGTGACAGATAACGTCGAAAATTCATTAAATTCAAACTTTCATACCTTGATAAATTTTGGTCATGCAAAAATGGATTTTTTTATTATGCCATCAAGAAATGCTTATATCATAAGCTCAATTCTCTAGAAATGCTTGAGAAGCTCAGAATTAGATCTGACATTACAAACCTTAATAGAATTCAGCAAATATTTCAAATAAAAAGTTGATTAGGATATTAGTAATTTACATTTTATAATGTAGAAATTAGTATTGAAAATATTATTATCAATCTCATGAAAATGTATCATGTTTTCAATTTTCTCATAATAATAAATGACATTTTTATCAATTATAAGTGTAGATCTAGTTACAAATTGTAAATGACTAAGCATTTCGCTCATAAAGTTCCTAATCTAAGCACATTAAACTTAGTTAAATTGATAATTTATTAGAATATACATGTTTAATGTCAATTAATTTCATATATTTTATTATAACTTTGCTGTAGCAGTACTTTTTCATGTCCATTGCAAAATAGATTTTCTAGTCTCTTAGATAACACTGTAGATGATTCCAACTGTATTTTCAATGAAACATATAGATTATTACTTTTAGTTTGTACCTTTCACTTTTATTTATCAAAAACGGAAGACTCATTGGAAAATCATTATGTATATAATATCACTAATTATTATGTTTATCTAGCTTCTGCATTATGCTGGCGACTAGCTCAATATTAATTTTAATTAATAGCATCATTAGTGCAACGTTGAAGGATTCTAATTGTGCAATTACCATCACATCTAATATCTCTATTATTTTAATCAGGACTCGAAGCATATAAGAGAAATTTTATTGTTTCTACCAGAACCCCCAATCAATAATCGGGGTAAATTTCTTTATAACATATGCAATAGAAATGTATCATGAAGATAATTCTTCCAAAATAGTGGAAGCAGCAATAAAATTTCTCGTGTACGCTTCAAGCCCTGTTTTAATGTTATTATTTTTCTAAGCTTTATGAAAATTACATAGTTTCATAAATATTTTTTTCAGGAGGATGAAAAGGAAGAACTTCGGTGTATAGAAGAAATGCGTACATCAAATCTAGAAAATCGTGCAAGAGCAAAGAAATTTCGAGAAAGAAATAATATGCTAAAATGATGGAGTCCTATGCCTGTAACTAAACAGTCCTGAAGATAAAGAAAGAAAAGTGAACGCTCCCACTAATTCTGCTGCAAATAATTAATTTGGTCGGGGCAAAAAAGTACCAAGTTACATTTTTGGTGAAATAAATCTAACACTGTAATCTGTTGCTTAATATTGTAAATTATAATATCCTACATATAATTTGTTTCTAATGTCACTTGGTGGCAGCATATGTCCTATGTTTCGTTTTTGTCCCAGATGTTTATGCCCCCAATGAAGATAGATAATTTACAAAAAACGTAATAGTAATATCATTAAAGTAATGCCTTATTGTTACTCAGAATATCTCAAATGTTACTAAGACATTGGTAAAAAAACTTTATGTTATTTATCTTGATTTGAGTATTTGATCAAATTTTCGAATTATATCTCAGAAGTTCAAAAATGTGGCTTGGCGCTCTCTTGCCCCGACCCCTTCAATTGTAGAATGACGGTACGGGAACCAATTGATTGAGTATAGTGTTTTACGTTTGTCAATTATTATTGAAAGTCAAATTGAGGAATTTATCAGAAATAATAAACTAAAATGCTTTTCAGAGTTGTGATTATTCATAATAAAAACCTATTCCACGCTATCAAAAGTTTTTTTTTTTTTTTTTTTTTTTTTTTTTTTTTTTCCACAGCAGAATATTTGCACAAAATATTGTGTATATGGAAGAAGCGGGTTAAATCAGAAATATTAAATTATAATTTTATCAAATCCATTGTTTTTCAAATACTACATCATTGCTTAAGTCCATATTATGATGCTTTTGAACATAATTAAAAGCTATTTGGAGGAAAAAGTTAAAATTTCGTATACGTGTATAAAAAATACTTTAAAAAAGTATTGGCTATAATTCATATTCTGATCTAATGTTAATTTCATATTTCATAGTATAACATTATGACAATTTCAAAACCGTATAATATAGGTGCCAACTTTGCACATTTTTGTTACCACTATTTACAAGTGGTAATCTTTGCTTTATTTAATCACAGAGATTATGCTATTAAATAAGGCAAAGATTACTATTCGAATAGTAATAAGAAAATAGCTTAAAAATTGGCAACTATAATATACATTATAGGAAACATTTAAACACTATTTATGCATCATAATTTATAATTTTTCAAATGTTAGTTTCATAAGTCATATTCCATACTTTGCATTTAAAAAAGGGACAAAACCAAGCCTGTTTGAGTTCCTTAGTAGTGTATTTATATAAAAAATCAACATAATAAAATTATAATTTAAAAGAATTTAAATAAAAATATGTAAATATGATTTAACGATTGCAGCTCAAAATTTTGAATATTTTTAATTCAAAAATTTCTTATTCAAATGATTTGGAAGCTGATATCTGGACAAGTATTTAAATGAAAATGAAAATTACTTAAAATTGAATGTTGGAAACAATTAAAAAAAATTACACATTTTTAATGTGAAACAGGCTTTAAAATCCCAATTTATGTGTGCCACTTAATAGGAAATGTTATTCTCATTTCGTCTACCAGTATCTTTCTATGATGATTTAAAGCGGAATTAGTGTGTGTGTGTGTATCGGGTGTTTTACTTTAAAAAAAAAAAAAAAAAAAAAAAAACCAGTGCTGTACATTCACATTTGTAACTCTTAATGTTTGCTAGACACAAGACAGCAAAATCAGTTAAAATAGTGGTTGTTTTCTAAGTGACCTGGAAAGAATACGTGAAAGACATCAAATAAGGATGAAAGCAGTTTTAAAAGAATTAACTTTTTTTTAATTATTTAAAATTCAAAAACTATGTTTAACTACTAAATAATATTGAATCCAGTGGTATTCTCAAAATTAATAATTTTCAATACGATATATTTTAACTTTCGTCATTTTATGTATAATTACGAAGCATGCGTTTTATTAAACTTTCAAAAATAATCTATCATTCTAAGTAAAAACCAAATTATAATGATAATAAAATTGCAACAAAAATTGACAACTCGATTGTTAATTCTTGGTAACACGAGGATTAATTTTTCATAAGGTATTTCACAATTTTTCTTTGAATAATATTGTCACTTTTCAGTACTTTATTACATATTTTTGTGCATTAAAATTAGCAATAATATATTTTAAATGACTAAAATTTGAGTATTAGTAACTTTTTTAATAATTAAAGCATATTATCATCTAACTCTTTATCTGAACGTATGCTGAAGAAGTGAGGTTCATACGTCTTTTAGGTAGCTTTCATTACAAAAAGCTACATATTGCAGCCGTTCGGGGGAAAGCAATTTCAAAAAATTTTGGTATATTTTCACCGATCATGAACCCCAGACCCCCAAACCACCCTCAAATGTTGATTTATATATATCTGACATATGTCATGCTGTAACGCTCTTGTTTATTAACCGATTTGGATGTGACTCAGAACATACCTAGTGTACAGAACATACCTAGGTCTCGACCGAGTTCGTTTGCCAGCTTTATGCGCCATCTTGTTTCAAAATCGCGGCAAGTTAATTTTTTTTATTTTTTTAAAAAATTCAAAAAGATATATAAAAAATTATAAATTGAAAAAGTTGTTTTCGTTAAGTATTAGATCGTGATACAAGGATTCCGGAACATTTTTTTGTTTTTGTTTTATCTTAAAAAATGGCAGAGATATGTCAGTTTGAAATTCTAGGGTGGCTGACATTTTGAAACAATCTGATTTTTGTTATGCTTATAATTCCTATGCTGAAATTCACATTCAAATTCAGTATTAACGAAAACCGAGATTGAATTTTCGAGTTTCAAGCAATTTAGCTTCGGGTGCTTGAGTAAATTGGGGTTGAATTTTTAAAAAACATGGACTATGAAAGCTACCTTTTCCTCCCGGTATAGGCCGGAAGGACTTTTTCTTTTATAAAAGTTCCTGATATTTTTTACAGTAAATGCATATTTATAGTACTTTTTATTTTTATTAATTTATAATTACAGATAAAATTTATCAAATTATATGGAAGCCAAACTTTTTGCCTATTGACGTAAAAATTTCATGAAAACCGATTTTGCGCGAAAAATAGCTCAGGTAAAATAAATGAAATATTTTCGATATTCATAATAAACGAGAACAGAAAAGGTTTTTTACAGGATTCCACAAACAGAATTGTGATAAAGTAAAGTTTGAAAACCACTGCTGTAGAACACATGCTTTTTCTGTTTGTAAAAAGTGCGGATATTTAAAGTTATAAATTTACTTTTTATATTTATTCTACCAAAAATAAGAATTTTTCACTTCATTTTTTGTTTAATATAAAATGTGTTACACCTGTCGTAATTTTTCCCTATACAAATAAATACCCTAAATTTAAATTAAGTTTAGCACAAGCAACAGTTAGGTGAATTTATTCAACTAAAGGTTGTCTTAACAAAGAGTTTACATGAAATTAAAGTTCATTAATTAAAAAAATTGCTTACATCTTCTCTCTAAAGGATCTATGAGATGTTCTCCACTCCTTTTTGCACAGAGTGCGGAAAAATGTTTGAATTTCTTCTCTCTGTGTGATTAATTACTAACAAACTTTTAACATTTTATGGAAACGAAAAGCAATAACTATATGTTTCAGGCTCTTTTATTATTACTATTGTTGTTTGTTTCGCTTTTTCAAGAATGGATAAAAAAAAGACAGGGAAATATATTCTTGAACAATATAAAAAATTATATCCCATTGACATGAAAAGGGATGAAAAGGGATTACAGATGGGGAAAAGGCAATTACAAGTATTTATAAAGTATGATATGTAGAAGAATAAATTAATGGCCTTCTCGATTGAGTCTTCTAGTATTCATAAAATTATTGAAAATTAAGAGTTTTCATTATAGAAAATTAATCTGTTAGATTCCAAAAACATGAAAAAAAAAAGAAAAAAAAGAGTTGCTTCTGCGGTATTGTTCAAATCATGCACACGTATGTTGACTAATTAAATTACTTTTAAATTGAATTGTCATTTTAAAAACTAAATGATTAAAATGGTAGATGCAAAAACTACGTTCCAGTGAGATAGAAATATCGAAAGTTTTGCTCATTCATCCAATTTTTAAGTTTATCTGGGATTGGCGTTACTGCATATATGACAAAATTCTCCTTATTTTCTGAATGATTGTCTTTTAAAAAATCAAATTGATTATAAAGAATTATTTTCGAGTGAACTGTAATGTCAGGAGTCCAAAATATTTCTAGCAAAAGCAATGAAATTTCCATTTGACAAACAACCAGATGAGAAGTTTAAGAAAAATGTTCGAGCATACATAGTGCCTCTAACTTTCACTAACACTTAATGACCTGGATTATTCCATTTAATAAATAATGGAGTCTAAAGCTTTCTTTTAAGGACACGCTCTAAATAAAATTCCGTAAAAATACAGAAATTTTATTGACAATGAAGTTGCCAGTGCAATTTCCGTATTTTTCCGATGAAAGTAATTTTGTGAATGTATCAGAAAGTAACGAATATTTGAGAATACCCTTGATAGATAATATTATCTAAGTGAATTTAAATTTTCACAAAAAAGTAAAAATCTGTAAAAATACAGATATTGTTCTGGTAACCCGATTGCCAATACAATTTCCGTTTATATATATATATTATTTTATTTTATTTTCTACCGTGAATAAGAGTTTACGCTCTCTGAAAATGGCATTAAGTAATGTTTAGAATATCACTACTTAAGATCATATGCGTACCATCGTTGGTGATATACCTAAACGATAAAAGCTTCTATAAAGGACAGAGACAACCATCTGGAAATCTATTAATTGAATTTTTTATTATTATTTGAAACAAACAAATTATATATTTCCCTTAAGCTTCAATAAATATTTCCTTTTCCAATTTATTTACATGCACTTAAAAAAAAAACGTTTATAGCCACAACTACATTTTTGATCACATCATGAAACATAAATGAAAATGATAGGTCGAATTTTACTTTACAGAACAGTACGAAAAAAATACAGTACGAAAAAAAATTCAAAAGTAAAGACTTTTCATTCTAAAAATCACAGGATGAAGCTGTTTAGTCCAAATTGTTTTGTTTATGATTTTCTATGCTACTGTTGAAATTTTCTTGAAACCGTAAGATATTTGTTTTTATACGAACTTTAAAAATCTCAATACGATCCCTGATAGTTTTTTGTTTGTTTTTTTTTTTTACTCGTGAATTTGCCATGAACATAAATATGTAATAAAATTATAGTTTTGAAATTGGACTTTTAAAAGTTAAGGTATATTTTAATATGTAGATGGTCCCTTGTAACAAAATAAACCACCATATTAAGACTTTCTAATAATTAAAACGATATGTACATCATTTTTCTCACAACTCAGCTTATAGTCTGTGTTCAATTTTTTTCGCACTTTCGCACCTTCATTAATAACAATAAAACTTTTGATTTATAATTTTGGTACATACACCAAAATTATATAAATAGTTTCAATATACTTATAAATAATATACATTTTTTTGTATTTTCAAAAGAGTTTCAAACAATTTTCCTCTTTAATAAAATATTTATTATTAATCTTATTATTATTATAGATTTATCATTCAATAAAGGAAAGTCTGGTTATAATAAATGACATACTTTAGTAATTGCACTTTTAAAAATATAAGGTATATCCAGATTATAAGTAGCTGGAATTTATCTAAAGCTCTAAATAACTAAAATTGGCTATCGTTAAAGCTTCATTTATACATCTTACCAACATCAAAGAAGCGTACATTTAGTGAGATATTAAGGGGTCGCCAATTTGAACGTAATATTTAAAGAATTTTTTGTGTGCTTTACTAACAACGTAAATTGTTGGGGAGGGGGGGGTTTCAATGTATTAATTTATGTTTGGAGAGTGTTTCGCAATTTTGCCATAAATTTTATTTTTCATACTTCGTCCTTGGCATCTATATAAACGAAGGTGTTTTGAAAATACAGTGTCAGCTGGCCTCTTGCAACGAGCAATCCTGAAACATCAAAATTAAAAAAAATCTTAATGCCATTAATCTTTTGCATATTGACTATGGCGTAGCATACGATTTTTCCAAATTCGTGTAAATGGCAGCATTTTCAAAAAAGAAAATTCAATTTGGCCCCATACAAATGGCCATCCTATGCTTGTAAAAAATCAAAAAATAAAACTATAACAGAAAATCTTATGTAGCACTGTAGAGTAATGAATTATGAATGTTTGTATTATAAGTTAAAGGAAATCGGTCGAGCGATTCTCGAGCAATCCTAGCGGCCAGGTAAAAAAAAGTCGTTTTGAAAAAAATGCGTTTAAAATTTAAAGTTTGCGTTATCGGCAATTAGTTACAGCGGCATATTTGTCACTGTAACTTTTGTAATAATTCGAATTTCAAAACAAGAACCACAAATCATGCATCACGCATAGATTATGAAACACGTTCCAACATTATGAGAATATTGTTAAGAAATTTCATTTTTTCAAACAATTGATTGAGATATCTAAATAAAGAATTTAAAAGATATCTAATGGAGTTAAAAATCAATTTTCACCAATTTCGGTCCATAGCCGGTAAAGTATTCGAATACTTTTGCGCAGCCTTGTATATGATCTATAGGTTTACTTACATACCATATAGTGAAGCTAAAATTTAAATCTGCTGGTATATGCATAAAGAAACTAAATGTGCTTTTTGGGAATTCCCATCTATAGATGACAATATATATTCATATACTTTTGTTCGGTCATGTGTATGAATTTATTTATATTATTATATACTAACACAATCTAATACAGTAAAATTTGGTTAAGCTGAAATACGCGTAAAACAGATGCTCTTTCAGATAATTACGTTTATATACGTTACGTTATATTACGTACATCTGTATTTACAGAATTTATACACACCACATTATAAAGTAAAATTAGCGCATCTATAAAATTCGTTGCATAAAAAAACACTTCCAGTAATTACCATACATAGATGGCAATGTATCTAGTTTCGTTTGTGCAGTCCAGTATATGATTTTTTTTTTTTTTACAATCATGTTTTATTACACTAAAATATAGTTCAGCTGAAAATGCGTGGCACAGTTAGAAACGCACTTTAGACACTTTACTTATAGTCGGTAATGCTTACAAACTGTTTTGCGGAGCTCTTTATACGTTCTGTAGAATTTATACACACCACGTAATACGTAATACACAAAACTTTATTTAAACTTAAAAATCCATACCACAGCTGAAAACTCATTTCAACAATAATTGCTCATAGTCTGTCCTGTAACCGAATTATTTTGTGTGTCTGTGTAAATGAACGGCAAATATTAACGTACTCCATAATCTAAAGAAAGCATATTGTTATGCACCTCAGTACTGCATATCAATTTCATTACGTTTGATGAAGAGTAACAGCATTGAAATACATGGTAAACGATTTTTCCTATAAACCGTAATGTAACGGAATTATTTTGCGTGTCCCTATTAACAAACTATAACAGCTACATATTTTATCTTCAATAGGGAACATGCTATAATAAATATCAATAACGTATATAAATGTCGTAGTATATTTACGAGAGTTAGAGTGCAGGAAGACCGAGAAACAGACAAATGGAAGTCATAAACACTTTTCAGCTATGTTGGAAAGAGTTAAAAACACACTTCCAGCAATTACCATACATAGATAACAATGTATCGTTTTTCTTTTGTGTAGTCCTGTATGTGGATTTTTTTTTTCGAGCATGTCTAACTACAATATGTACACTAAAATATAGTTCAGCTGGGAAATTCATAGCACAGTTAAAACGCACTTTAGGCAATGCACGTCTATAGACGGTAATGCTTATACGAGGTGTTTTGTGGAACCTTCTATGTAATCTATAGAATTTATACCCACCACATAATACACTAAAATTGAGTTAAACTTAAAAATGCATACTACCAGTGTGGTGTAGTCGTAAAAAAAAAGACAGAGGGTATAACCGTATAGGCAGAGGGTATACGCTATAGGCAAAGGGTATACGCTGTAGGCAAAGGGTATACGCTAGAGTAAACGTTAGAGAGTATATTCTATAGCTTTATTCGAGAAACAGGGGTTCCTTATGAAAATACGGTATACGGTGTATACCACCGTATGCCCTCCACTACATCCCTGCATACCAAAGATGAAAACGCATATCAGCAATAATTTCCAATAGTTCGTCCTGTAAACGAATTCTTTTTTTTTTTTTTTTTTTTTTGTATTTCTGTAAATGAACGATAAATTCTACACACTCCATAATCTAAAGAAAGCATGTTGTAATGCACCTCGGTGATGCACATCAATTTCATAATGTTTCAAGAATTGTAACATGATTTTATACACCGCAAACAATTTTTCCCTAAAGATCATAATGTAATGGATTTTTTGTGCGTACCTGTAAACGAATTATAAATGCTACTTACTCCATACTCTATATATCGCATATTGTAGTCCACCTAAGTGATGCATTACCAATTTTATTATGTTTGGTGTATCATAACATCATTCAAATGCACCGCAAACGATTTTTCCCCATAGACTAATGTAACGGAATTCTTTTGTGTGACCCTGTAAACGAACTATAAAAGCTACATATCCATTTTAAATAGTGAAACATGCTATAATAAACCTTAATAACATATAACAATTTCGTGAAAATCCAAGTATATTTACTAGAATTAAAGAGCGGAGAGATGGCCAGACAAACCGAACTATTAAACTTCTTTCAACTATGTTGGAAAGTGTCAAAAATGCTTTGGGAGTAATATTCTAGACACTATAAGCTATTAGAAAATGGAAGAAAAAAAAAGATTTTTTTTTTTTAAAGTTTCAAACTGGTGTCCCCCTTAAGTAAAGGTAATTTTGATTAATCAAAATTCATTTAAATGACTCATAATTAAGGTTTAAGAATGACTTTTTAAAACAAAAATTTTCTGTACAAAAAAGTCTGATCAAAGCACGAGTGTAGAAAATCTAATGGGGATTTTAAATCCCAAATTCTTGAAAGTCATCATTCTTAATGATTCTATTTAATAAGGAAACATTTAAAACCGTTTTTGGCTTCTTAATCTCTGACAGTTTGGCTTGACGGGATTCGCAGACGGGTTTTGACATCATTACTGTGAAGTCACAAAAAAGGTTTTAAAGAGGTCCCCTATATTAGCATAATCGTTTCAAACTACAGTTTTTATATAATTCTCCAGAAATTAGAAAATATATTTAAAAAAAAAACAATAATGCAAAGGCTGGAAGAAAAGTAATAAATCATATAAACATTGATTTTGCTTAATTTCAGAGTATTTAACATTCCAGAAAATTTGAAAAGAAAAGTTGTCAAGTACACGTCTACCAGAAAACTATACATACAGGTGCAATTAAATACTAGTTTTCTTTTTGAAAAAAAAAAAAAAATCTCGTGTAAAAATAACACATGCACGTATATCTTACTGATTTCTTGTTCATATAATACAGAGATGAAACACCTGATTCTCAATATAATACATGAAAAGAAATAATAATTTAAAAGGAACTGAATATTCATTTAAACATTGCTTATATTCTTTGCACAAAAATTTCAAAAAATATTATGTATGTATGTAAAAATGCATTTGAATTATTTAAGAGCATCTGTGCACATTTAAGAGCTAGTTCTTTTTTTTTTTTCTTAGCTTATTTTTTTCTACAACGGACTAGTTTGATGTGTACTTGACATTCATATATTTCAGATTTCTTTTGACAATAGTGCATAATTTAATGCACTATTGATTAAATAAATTTCAAACTATTAATTTTGAAAGTTGGAATTATGTAGAAGTAAAGTTTTAAACTCCTAATGTTAAATTTATACTATAAATGTAGATTGTTCATCTAAATTTATAATATTTTTATATTCCATCTAATACGATATTGTAGACACTGACTTTTCAAAAGATTATATCTTTCCTTATAATAACGTGTTTCTTCACCTTTAGCATTGAAAATGGTTGCGAATGACTTTAATGTGTTATCTCTAATTCTCTACGTCTTTTGAAGGTGGTCAGAAGATTTCTACCATACTTAGAAGTAGTGTGGATGTAATTCCTGTCGAAAACATGAAGGCAGTGTGTAAGTAAGGAACTCCTATTATATCACATGATAATTAGAATCTAAGAAATTCAAAAACAGAAACTCAATAAGAATTCATCTTCATGTTCCTCAAACCCTTGTTGCACAATTTTGTCAGACTGTGAGAGATCCATCTAGAAAAAATCGCTTCCGTCAGGAAAAAGAAACGTCGTGGAATCTAATGGATTTTCATTGATGCTGGCGTACAGTGGAGATTTCGTGATATTTTTCCTGAAGAATAATAATTTCAGGAATGGGCCAAACATTCTCAAAAATATAGTATTACCAACACAGACCTATGCACAAGCAGTCAAATAAAAAAAGAACTCCATAATATTTTATCCCCAAATAGACGCAAAGAAAACAAAAACAGTCATTTGATTGGCAATTATATATTCTTTAAACATGTGCTTAAAAAAATAAGTTTAGGGGACCGTCTTCATATTGAGATTCTAACAAATTTTGAAATTTTCAACACGAACACCCAATTTTGACATCATATTTGGATTCTTATGGTACATTTTGCTTTCTGATATTTAAAAAGAAGTCATTCAGCGAAAAGGTTTAGGATTCAGGCAGAAGTAAAGTTTTGAACTCTCAATGTTCAATTCCTTTTTATCAATTTCAAAACAAGCTGCAATGCGAGTAATTCTTTAATCGTAACTCAAAATCTACCTGGCGAATGGACTAAAATTTTGGATTCGCCTATCTTGAAGTTTCCAGAAATCGAATTCTGTTTTTTTTTAATTGTCTAGATTACAATGCATATTTTTTTCGAATATTAATTTCATAATTAATATATTATATTTATATATTTTATATTAGATATTTGTATTGAATTGTTCAAAGTTAGATATGATTTCATTATGAAGACGGCTTCTTAAGTTTATTCTTTAACATACAGTTAAAGAAAACATAATATCCAATCGAATGATTTTGTTTTCTGCGTGTATTTGTCGATAAAATAGTATGGGGGTGCCATCATTTTTCTTTCTTTCTTTTTTTAAAAAAATTTTTTGCTATTTAAAACGGTTTAAATAAGTTGTCTGTTAAAAAAATAATTTAGGAGTTTTATAAATTACATTTTCTACAGTATGAAACATATCCCATAAGCCCCCAGTCTTCTATACTTCAACCAAGCCATTTTTTCCTATTTTCCCATGATCCAGCCACTATGCTTTTGAGCTTGCTGAAAACGTAAATGATCATGAAATGAGGGAATGAAGTAATTTTGAAAATTTGTATTCTTAATTTGTTTTTTATTTATTCTTATTTTTAACATAAATTATTTTCAATGGCTTTCGGTCATGTTTCATATTCTGAACCCCTAATGCCATAAATATATATGGTACTGTGTAATTTTTACTATTCCTAGCAGTATCTCTTTACAAGTGAAGTTTTTCGATTATTGTTTACAATGGCTTCTGCTAAAGAACAATTTGTCCATGCTATGTCGATTTTTGTCATCGGCTGCTGGATTTTTTTTTATGTGCATTAGTTATTTTACTGATAATATAAAAAAGGTGAAGCATCTCTTCCGTCAGAAGATGGGAATGAATATTTTTATGGTTTCGGTATACGTCTCTCCTTTCATTTTACATGCAAGAATGAAGCTTCTCAAAATAGAAAAAATAATCAAGCAAAAATATGAAAGAAAAAGAGATTGAATAACAAGCTGAAAAGATAATATATATGTCCCCGTATTTTCTCTCGCCTAGGTCTCCAAGTTTTGTTGGTTTGTAATCTCGCGTCCTGGGAGGGGGGTTGCACTTCTAAACCATTAATTAGAATAAAATCCCAAGGGATATTTCGATGATCAGGGGGTGAGAATATCCCTTTCCGGGCGCCATATTACAAACCAACAAAATTTTGAAATCTTGACAAAATAAAACGCAATGAGTCAAAAGCTCTAAAAATCTTCACACTGTACCCTTACTCCAGTAACACAGTTTACAGGGGGAAATTCAGTTCACTTTTTGGTTCGTGGAAGGTGCTGGGAAAAAGAAAACCCGATTAACTTTCGGAATAAAATGTGTTGAAGCAATCTATATTAATAAAATAATGTTTCGCACTTTAATTAATAAAGTTCTAGGAGCAACTTATGATCATTAATGTCTTATTTAAAATATCAGTGGAAAATGTTCCTTTAATATTTATAAGTTATTGTCACGGTTTTAAAAAATTGTCTGTGCTGTCTTATGTTTTTATGATTGTATGTCCATTAATGATTCGTTAAAAAAAATTACAAGAAAATATTTTGCGAATTTCGTTTAAATAGTTTAAATAAAATGAAAGTTAAAAAATTGCCACAATATTTATGTTAACAATGCCAGGGCTGCGACTGACGACTATTTTTATAATCTATTCGCACCACTATTTTAAAAAAATAATTTTGTAGTATATTTCTCTTGCAGGTGTAGCCAAAGTGAAAATGAAAAAATTTTGTTTTGAGAAAGTTGTGCGAGATAGAATTAAACAAGAACGAAAAATCATGCGTCAAGCATAGATTATGTAACACTTTCCAACGCTTCCAAAATAATTTTACAAATCATACCGTTTAATAAGCTGAAAGATAACATCTAAGTAAACAATTTGGAAAACGCATAACATATTTAAAAACATAATTTCAGGAATTTCAAAAAATATGCAATATTCGGAAAATATCCGAATACTTTTATTCAGCCCTGTATATTATCTATAGATTTGTATATATACTACATAGGATGCTAAATTTTAGTTCAGTTAGGAAACGCTTAGCACAGTTTAAAATTCTCCTTCTGGAGTTTCTGTCAATAAACGGAAATGTGTTCGCGAACTTTTGTGCTTCCCTGTATAGGATCTACAGAATTTATACACACGAAGTAATAGACAAAAAGTGAGTTCAATTTAAAATCGCGTTCAGTAACTTAAAACGCACTTCCAAGAATTATTGTTAACAGACAGTAGAGAATTCTTTTGTGTGTCCCTGTAAATGAACGATGACTGCTATGCACACAATATTCTGTAGCAAGCCTCTTGTAATGCACCTTAGTGATATATATAAATTTCAATGCGTTTAAAATAGTGAAACGTTATTTAAATAAACCGCAGACGATTTTTCTCCATAGACGTAACGTAACGGAATTCTTTTTACTGTCCCTGTAAAGTAACTGTAAGTGCTATTCACATCCTATTCCATATTAAGCTTCTTGTAATGCACCTTAGTGATATATATCAATTACAATGTGCTTGAAATTGTATAACATCATTAATATAAACCGCAAATGATTTTTCCCCATAGACCGTCATGTAACGGAATTCTTTTGAGTGCCTGTAAAAAAAACTACAAGTGCTACACACTTCCGTTGAAATATGGAACTTGCTATAGATAACGACAATAACATATAAAAATTGCAGAGCAGTCCGAACATATTTACGGGAGTTAGAGCACGGACAGACGAACAGACGGCCATACGGCAGACAAACCGAAGTCATAAACACTTTTCAACTAGGTTGGAAAGTGTTAAAAATTGTCGCCAGTGGCAGCCTTGCAATGGGGGATTTTCAAAGTTTAAAAAATAAATAAATAATAACATTTTAGAGAGCATCCAAAAGTAGTATTAAAACTTTTTTTCTAAATGTTGTTATTATTATTATTATTGACTCCATATATCATCTAATCACTACGTCTCACAAAACATCAATATTTAGATTATTGTTGAATGTTTCATTAGCTGAATTTTTTTATTTATCGTAAATTATAAGACAATTTCTCCAAATTATTGGCTTGTACGCGAAAAGAATTTAAAAAAGAATATGTAATCGATCATTGTGACCATTCCACTTTAAGAATTCAAACTATTTTGAATAAAATGGTTTCATAAACTATTTTGAATAAAATGGTTTTATAAACTATTTTGAAATAAAGAAAGCCCCTTATTAGAATGAACCTGTAAACAAAATTTGAAGCAAAACGGATAATTCTATCACGAGTTATCGCGTTACGTACATACATACATACATACATACGTACATACATACATACATACAGAACGGGCGGGCACATTAGCTCTCAGACTTTGATAGCCTGTGAGCTAAAAATGGTCCGTTAGATTCCAGGTACTGTTATAAAAAGTAAATTTATAAAACAAACATTCCAAAAGACGTAATAACAACAGTGCTTCAATACCATTTTCTTAAAATGTCAAATGTTCTATATCATGAAAGAATTAATGAATCGTTTCTAAATGCAGTGGTATTAAATAGCTTCATCACAGACAAAAATATTTTTTTTTTCTGTCCCTTAATTTATCTAATTTGTAAATCTCATTTATAAAGTAAAATTTAAAAACGTAACAAGCTACCCTTTTTACCCATGAATGCAATATTTTTTTTTTCTAGTTGCAAAAAGTGATATTTTCCTTGCTCAAATGTTGATTTTAATTTACAAGTGATATTTTATTATTAGCTTACAATATATTAATCATTATTGTTTAAATCACTATAAAATAAATTTCCTGAAAGAAAGCTCTCTTTAATACGTCTGAATATAAATAAAAAAATTGCTAAAATGCAAGGTTTAACAATTTTAAATAGGAATATCACACAAAATACTGAATTTAGTTATGTATTTTAATTAAGAATAAACTTTGCTTTAATATAAACTTTTAACAAAAAAAATATTATACATACACAAATTATTAATGTATTCTTAAATTCAAAATGAAATTTTTTTTTCTGTTCAGTTGCAAATTTGATGCATTTTTAGCTCACAGGCTATCAAAGTCTGAGAGCTTATGTGCCCGCCGGTTCTGTATGTACGTACGTACGTATGTATGTATGTATGTATGTACAGTGGCGGACAAAAAAACTGCATCACCTGCGAAAAAGTGGAGAACGCTACAAATAATGTTTTTAAAGTACAGATATTATGGAAGGATGATATTTTTACGATAAAATACAGTTGTAGGATTAATCTAAATTAAATTTTATTAGGATTTATAAATTATTTATGCATAATTATTTGGAAAAAGGGAGAATAGTGAAAAACGCAATATTTAAAAATACTTGGAATAAAGTAATAGATGCACAGATTCTGTAGTTAATGTAAATTTTACATAACTGCAGTCATATTATATATACTTAGATGTGTATACATGCATAAGGATCACTTCAGTATTTAGTAGATCCCCCAAGAGCTGTGATGACAGCCTTGCAGTGGTCCGGCGTGGAATATATCAAATTCTGAATGTAATAATGGGCAATTTCATGCAACCAGACCCTAATAATGCTTTACAGCAGTTTTATTTTAGTAGCAGGTTTCTGGGCAACAATTTTTGTACCCATTATATGCTAACAATTTTCAATGGGATTCAGGTCAGGACTATTCCCAGGCCATTCCAAAACTTAGATGCCAAATTTTTTTCAGATATGCCGTCACCTAAAGGGGGGAAACTGGGTGAAAATTACTTTTCCAATATCCTTAATGTTATGGAGATTAAAACTTGTAAATTAGGCAACAAAATAATTCATGAATAAGTTACATTGTATTTACCAATTTCGCTGTATGGCAGAGTGCAGAGTCCTGTTGAAAAATACAATTTCTAGCACCTTTAAAATCATCCTTAATAACTGGTTTTAAACACTCCTCTAAAATCTCTGTATAAACGGGTGCATTCACAGTTCCAGTAATAAGTTTTAGACATCCAACACCTTTGCTGGATATACATCCCCAGACCATTTGGCTAACTGGGAATTTTACAGTAGGCGATATGCAGTCTGGATGATAAGCTTCACTTTTACGTCTTCAAACATACGGCTTACCTTCTGATCTTTGTAGGTTGAACTTAGATTCGTCCGAACACATTACTGAATCTCACTGAGCCTTTGTCCATGAGACATGCTCTTTTGCCCAAGAAAGTCGTTTCTGCATCATTTTTTTGTAAGTAAAGGCTTTTTCATTGGGCGATACGCATGCAAACCGCATTCCACAAGTCGTCTTTGGATAGTTCTTGCGCTTAAATTAACACCACAGACTTTCTCAAAAAGATTTTTAAGTCAGGAGCACTTGCATGACGATTACTCAGATATATCCGTTTCAGATATCGATCATCAGAATTTAGGGTCACCCTCTTTCGGCCCGATCCAGCCTTTCTCTCGACATTACCAGTTTCATGTTCTAATTTAATCGTCCTCCAAACTGTCGATTTATTGCAACCCATTTTTTAGCGATCACACGTCTCGAATATCCTTCTTTAACTAAAGCAAGTATCACACATTTTTTTCCTTGCTTCAATTGAACATACGAAGTCATCATTTGACCACTTAAAAAACAAGACAAATGACCGTTTTTCCCTTTTGCCGCACTATTTTTAAAAATTTGATGACGCATCAATTCATAACGGGTATATTATCCAATAGAAATGTAGAATGACATCTTATCTTGCTTTGCAGCAACTAAGATTAATTTATTTGAATGAAATAACTCATTAGCATTACAAAATGTTAAATTTTCTAGGTGATGCAGTTTTTTTGTCCGCCACTGTATGTATGTACGTAACGCGATAACTCTTGATAGAACAAACCGTTTTACTTTAAATTTTGTTTATAGGTGCCTTGTGATAAGGCGCTTCCCTGATTAGTTTTGGAGGTTCATTGGTTAAGCATAAAGGGGGGAAACGGGGGGCTAACCCCCATAATTTAGATAAATGGGTTTTTCATGCAGAATTATCCCATTTTCTTCCAAATTTGTATATAGGTTCATTTTGATAATGCGCTTCTATCAATAGTTTTGGTGGTTCATTGGTTAAGTATAAAGGGGGAAAGGGGGGATACCCCCCCTAATTTAGATAAATGAGTTTTTCATGCAGAATTATCCGATTTTCTTCAAATTTTGTATATAGGCTCATTGTGATGATGCGCTTCTCTGAATAATTTTGGGGGTTCATTGGTTAAGTATAAAGAGGGAAAGGGGGGGCTAATCCCCCCTTAATTTAGATAAATGAGTTTTTCATGCAGAATTATCCGATTTTCTTCAAATTTTGTATATAGGTTCATTGTGATGATGCGCTTCTCTGAAAATTTTTGGGGGTTCATTGGTTAAGTATAAAGGGGGAAAAGGGAGGGGACTAATCCCCCCTTAATTTAGATAAATGAGTTTTTCATGCAGAATTATCCGATTTTCTTCAAATTTTGTATATAGGTTCATTATGATGATGCGCTTCTCTGAATAATTTTGGGGGTCCATTGGTTAAGTATAAAGGGGGAAAGGGGGGGCTAATCCCCCTTAATTTAGATAAATGAGTTTTTCATGCAGAATTATCCGATTTTCTTCAAATTTTGTATATAGGTTCATTGTGATGATGCGCTTCTCTGAATAGTTTTGGGGGTTCATTGGTTAAGTATAAAGGGGGAAAGGGGGGGGACTAATCCTCCCTTAATTTAGATAAATGGGTTTTTCATGCAGAATTATCCCATTTCTTCAAATTTTGTATATAGGTTCATTTTGATAATGCGCTTCTGTCAATAGTTTTGGGGGTTCATTGGTTAAGTATAAAGGGGGAAAGGGGGGATAACCATCCCCCTAATTTAGATAAATGAGTTTTTCATGCAGAATTATCCGATTTTCTTCAAATTTTGTATATAGGTTCATTGTGATAATGCGCTTCTCTGAATAGTTTTGGGGATTCATTGGTTAAGTATAAAAGGGGAAAGGGGGGGCTAATCCCCCCTTAATTTAGATAAATGGGTTTTTCATGCAGAATTATCCGATTTTCTTCAAATTTTTTATATAGGTTCATTTTGATAATGCGCTTCTGTCAATAGTTTTAGGGGTTCATTGGTTAAGTATAAAGGGGGAAAGGGGGATAACCCCCCTAATTTTGATAAATGAGTTTTTCATGCAGAATTATCCGACTTTCTTCAAATTTTATATAGGTTCATTGTGATAATGCGCTTCTCTGAATAGTTTTGGGGGTTCATTGGTTAAGTATAATGGGGGAAGGGGGGCTAATCCCTCCTTAATTTAGATAAATGGGTTTTTCATGCAGAATTATCCGATTTTCTTCAAATTTTGTGTATATATTCATTGTAATTAGAGACTTCCCTGATTAGTATAAGGGGTTCATTAGTTAACTATGAGGGGGTAACGATGGGATGACCCTCCCCTTAATATACTGTTGATTTCTTTATTTTTCGAGGGGCATATTTCAAATTCTTTGAAATAAGAGTGTAATATACAATTAGTGTGAATAGCCTGTGAGCTCAATGCCCTGAGTTTAACTGGACAGTTTTCCTTTTTATTTTTATTGTAGTTGATTGTTAGCTGATGACTATATATATTTTTTTTTTCAGTGGCAAGGCATTACACCCCTCCTCTTCCACTCCTCGGACCTTGCATACAAAATTTATAATGTTTTTGTTTATGGTAGCAATTTTTACAACAAAAATAATAAATTTGCATTTTTGTACATTAAATACCACGTTTATGACATTCACAAATTCCTTCCTGAGGCAATTCGACATTTAACAACAGTTCTAATTCGTCAACATTTTTACTGATTGGCCATTTTTTAGCATCTGCTTTATCGCCTAAACGCATTTTTGAACATCTTTATAAAATACAGGCTTTACATTTCGGTTTGAAAAAGTTTTACGATTTTAAAACAGTGAAAAAACAAGAAAGGTGTAAACAAAACAAAATACTATAGCAAAATGTGTAGAAGGTGTTATAAAAACTAATAACAATAAAGTAATAACAAAAAATTAAATGCCCATACGATTTCAGAAACTGATCTTATTTAAGATACATAAATAAATACAGTGCAATAAATACATACAAATTAATAACAAATGCATGCAAATAAATGAAATCATTTATTTGCATTAAAAAATTCAAATTATAAATTATCTTAATAAATAGCAACATCTATCATGCGTTTAAGGGATAGAAGAGTTTCATTCCATTCTGGAAATCATAGATGTTTTCTATTTTCAAAACATTTCACAACACATTACACAATACCATATCATAAGATATGAAGAACTACAATGCGTTTCTCCCTAAAAACTGGTTTCTCTCAAAAACTAAAACGCCAAGAGCTGCCAACTCCAACCCGCCAAACCCTTCAAAGTCTTGTTGGTTTGTAATGTGACTTCCCGGGCCACCCCCTAGCTTCAACGCTGGTTGTCAATCTTTCCCGATCTAAATATAGCTACGCCTGCAAAAATAGTTACATTTTTCAAAATTGTTTAAATCTATTCTTTCATCTAAATAATTAGGATAATCTGCAAATAGTTTGATATACGTCGAAGAGATAATCACAGCGTGAGCGTTTCTAGTGCTTACAAGGAAAGTCTCCTTAAAGCGCATATTCAAAATATTTTGAAAATAATGCTTATGATTATCCATATGTACCTTATATAAGATCAGTGAAATTTAGCTGCGGAATCTCAATAGAAAATCTGTAAAAAAAAACATAATAAACTGCCGAGGTTTTACCGCAAAAGCGGTTTCGTGCAAGGCAATTTGGCGAAGACAACTAGTGCTCTCCAAATGCACATAATTAAGCTTGCAATGCTTATTGTATTTAAATTTAAATAAGGGAATAGTTTAAATTTAAGGTAGCTTTATACAAAAGAATATGCTTTTTTCTATAAGGTTGTACTATAATAAATGAAAGTTGCGTGTATTTGAGTTATTTAATTTCAACATTGTAAAAACTTTTAATATATTTTATTTTGCAAGCTGCCAATCCTTATTTTAACGTGTAGTCAAGTTAACATTTTATATCCCATTTTATAGTTTCGATCTGGAGAATTAAATCTTTAACTGAAATTTGTTTTTAATAATGGCGTCTTTGGGAATCAACGTGTACAATATCGCCTTGATTTAATTTAAAGAATATGCAGAAAAAAATATATAGGAGTGGCAAATGTTCCGGAAGAGTAAAATTAATTCAAACACTTCTTTGCCGAAATTAGAAAAGTATATATCAATGTGAAAACCATCTTAATGTGAATGAAGATTGTGGAGAGTAGTTTCTCCAATTTTATCTCCTTTATCGAACGAAGTTATTGACTCAAAAAACTAAATGCCAATGATAGAGTAAAGGAAAAGGGTGGTCACATATTTTAATGAAGCATTTTTTTCAGTATTAATGGGATTTTTTTCATCAAAGTGTATTTGTATATTTTCCCCTCATTATTTATGACCCTCAGTTTACGGGGACGAGAGGCGGTTGATATTGTCAATTCGGTATATTTTTACAGCAAAAATAATTTTAAATATTACTTTAAATTAAATTAACAGTATTCCTTTAGCACAATGTTTATTTTATTTCCACTTAAAATGATAGTCTATTCTTGTTTCACACTCCATTTCAAAGTTTTTTAAAAGTTTTATGGTTGGATAAATTTAACCCATGTTTTTAAAAATAATTTTTAGTTTAAAAAAGTTCTTAACAATTAAAAATTTTGTTCCAGCCATTATACTAAAGTTGTTTATGGTGTTTTTATTTCAGTTAATTATCTCTAGATGGCAGCACTAAAATTTGCAAAGCTCTGTCGGCATGGTAACGCCATCTATTCACTTTTGTTTATCTCTGCTGTAATTAGTCTTGTAGAGTTAAAAGTTTATCTTTGTTTTTCCCAGCTCCTCTGTGTAGTGGTATTTTTAAAATATAGATTTTTCATAAGCGGTTTTGGTAGCCACCACTACCTAAAGGTTTGCTGTTATACTTCTAGTTTAATTTGTTTTATTGTTTACTAAGTGTTTTAAATAGTTTATATATCTTAAATAGTTATTCATTTTAATATTTATATTTCATTACTACACAATATAATTTGTATAACATAAATTTAATAGTTCTTGAACTTATAGAAAAAAATTACATGCTTGTTTACATTCTAGCATATGGTTGGGTGGTTGGTGGTTTAGTTAACTTTTGTTACTTTTAAGTTAACTATCTTTCTACTGGTTAATGCCTATGATGTTAATAGTGACAAAGTGATGTCATGTTTTCTGGTGGGTGTGCCTTCCTGGTTTTGAAACTTATGTTTTTCTAATCGGCAACATCATAATGCTAATTTTTTACAGCTGATTGCGTGTATATATTTGGGGGAGTTTTCGCTAAGCAGACAGATCAGCATGTGAGCTTCACAGTAAGTTTGTTTGGGGGGAGTTATATGATGAAAGTTCTACCTGTTTTAAATTTTAGTTTAGCTTGTTATGTGTGTAAGTTTATTGTGGACTGTTTAAAGTTATGAAGCTAAAGTTTATTCTACAAGTCATTTATAGTTTATGTTTACTCATGTTGTTCCTGCAAGTAAATATTTTGGCAAGTTAATATTTGTATATGTTGTGATATGTTCAAGTTGAATAAACCTTTTTGTTATTTATAAGATGGTCAAGTTGTTTTTCAATTTACATAATGGTGACATGCCTTTTAAATCACAGTGTAAGCAGCGAGGTTATCTGATATTTTGATAACGATTCATTTGACCCTACAATGCATAGCGTGGTTTAATCACCGTGCTTACCTTTCATTTCTTAGTGCTTCATATATAATAAAATAAGCAAGATGGCTGAACATACCTTCTCTTTCCCAAAACTGGGCAATGATAATTGGAATTCATGGAGATTCAGTATGGATATGATGCTAATTTGCCAAAGTCTGGTTAAATATACTTCTGATAGTGTAAAAGGTAAAACTAAGTTGCGCCACCAGGCGCCTGAGGAGCGCCAGGCGCGTCTCGACTGTCGCACCCAAGTCCTGAGGGACTTTTAACGCACCAGTAGGAGCTGCTTCCCTCGGCGCTGTGACCGGCTGGGAACCGCCACCTGCGGACCCCCCGAACCTTTTCTACCCAAGTGAGTGACGACATAGGTCTCTACGGCACGCGGAGGATCCCAAATTCAAAGGAAACCTCCACGTGGACACTTGATAAATCGCCGGAAAACCCCCGATGGCTTTCGTCGCCAGAACCCCATAAGAGGAACTAGTCCCTAGGCCACATCCCGAGTTCTCCCTACGACTCTTGCTTTCCCACGGCGGCCGAACGTCAAATCGTAGAGAAGGACGAAGCGACTACTTCATTTGCCGTGAGTTGTCGCTACGGGCGACAGGAGGGACTTCTCGCCAACCCAGGACCACGAATAAACTCGGTCCCTGACGCATAGGTACGTCTTGGCTAGAGGCGTCCCATTCCAAATGGCTTTCCCTCCGGTGAGCTTCCACAGCGGAATACGGGCGGTCCCCGGTCGACTCCATTTGAAAGGATCATTGACATATATCAAAACAACACATGCAAACAACAAACAACAAACAACAAATAAAACAAATCACAAAAATGTTAGAAACAACGGAAAGTTAGTGGAAGAACCATTACCGGTCTCTGAAGGACATGGAAACTCCCTCCAGACGCGCACAAGAGGCGGGCCCGGTCAGGTAAGCTGTGATTGAAAATTAGGGGAAGACTCCTACTCATCCGCCCGTCAGACGTAGAAAGCTCTGACTGCGCATAGACGCGCCGGACTGGGTTTCGGCACAAGGATCGATTTCAAGTTCGAACGCCGCCATTTTACTGGCGAGCCACCAGCCCGGTTCCTCGTGATCGATCAGTCCGAGAAAGGATAAACCCTTCCCAGAAAAACGACATGAGTCACGTAACGCAGGCTAAGTTCCTACTTCCGTGTCATCATACCGCATCTGGTAAAAACGAGCAGTTCTCTTTCCGATCAAACCTTAAGGGTGACGAACAACTGATACCGTTACAGAGGAAATCGCAAGGGACTGTCGTACAGAGCCCACCTGCATTGACCGTCTACGTTCTACAGCCTGCACGGCACCAAGAGTTGTGTCATGCTGCCTCGCCTGCCAACAAGCGTCATAATAGAACCCTTGCGATCCTTGTTCTACAGATCCCGTCCTAACCATCGTCTAACCTTAGACAAGGTTTTTCAGTCGTCCGATACGCGTTCGCTAGCTTTTGCCCTCGAGTCATAGAGTAAAAGGGAAAACTTGGCTGCGCCGCCAGACGCCTGAGTGGCACCCGGCGCGTCTTCGACCACCGAACCCAAGTCCTGAAGGACTTTTAACGTGCACACCAGATTTGTCTCTCCAGGTACACTTCGGTCGGACTGGAGGACCGCCACCTGCGGACCCTCCAACCCATTACCCAAGTGAGCGACGACAGAGTTCGTTGCGATTACGCGGAGGATCCCACATCTCAGAGGAAACGTCCCCGTACACACTTGATGAACCGCCGAGCAACCCAGCGACTTAAGTCTCTGGAACCCCATCAGGGGAACCAGTCCCTAGGTCATATGCCGAGCTTTTCGACTGCATTTGCTTTCCCAGGGTTTCCGATCATCGAGTCGCATAGGAGAGCGAAACGACTAGTTCATCTTCCGTGGGTTGTCGCTACGTGCGACGAAGGAGCCTCTGGCCGACCCGGAATCGCGAGGATATCGGTCCCTTCACATAGACGTGACTCGGCTAGGTTCTCCCCATCTAAATGGCTTTCCCTTCAATGAGCCCCCGTGGCTAAATACGGGGAGGTCCCCGGTCGACTCCATTTATCAGAATCATCCACATAAATATTAAAAACACAAAAAACAAACAAAAACACAACAAATCACAGAAATGTTAGGAACAACGAAAAGTTATTGGAAGAGCCATTCCCGGTCTCTGGGGGACATGTAAAATCCCTCCAAACGCGCCAAAGAGGCGTGCCCGGTCGAGGTAAGTGATGGGTGAAAATTAGGGGAAGACTCCTACTCATCCGCCCGCCAGACGTAGAAAGTCATGGCTGCACATAGACGATCCGGATTGGGTTTCGGCCCAGGGGTCGATTTCAAGTTCGAACGCCGTCATCTTACTGACGAGCCTCCGGCCCGGTTCCTCGTGGCCGATCAGTTCGAGAAGAGGGCCGTATCTGGTTGTTCAAGACCATCCAGTACGGGATATGAGCGGGAGCCCCCTCCGTATCATGGTACGTCTTCGGAACGGGTACTTCTCTTATCGATCAGCTTGAGGGCGACTCACAACTGCTCCAGTTACAGAGGGAAACGCAAGGAACGAAATGCGGGTCAACAGGGTCCTCTGGCTCCCCTGTCTCTCCGCCGTCTACGTTCTACCACCTGCACGGCGCCGAGGGATGCTGCATGCCGCCTCACCCGCCGGCAGGCGTCACAATAGAACCCTTGCGCTCCTTGTTCTACTAAGCACGTCCGAACCATCGTCTAACCCTAGACAAGTTTTGACCCGTCTGACACACGTTTTCTAGCTTTGCCCTCACGTCACCACACGGCATGAGGGCACCGTGCATGAGGGATCGGCCTACGCGAATGTCTTTTTTTCGCCTGGTCATCCCGAGTTCCCGCGGAACGCAAGTCCCGTAGCCACGTCAGTAAAAGAACCGACCACGGCACTAAGTCAAGGCTCCGCACCTGGGACCTCGAGGGACGACGAACCTGATCCTCTTGCAGCCGAGAACCGGCCCTAAAGAGGGGGAGACCCAGTAGAATCGGCATCTCCGGCTACTCAGACATCGCTTTGCCACCCGCTTACTACGATGAGGTGTGGGATCGTCGAATGCTGCCCTCGTCGTGTCGACGAAACATCTCCTAGCATCGACAGCCCGGTCTTCTTCCCTACTAAAAGGGCCGATTCGGAGCAACCCGACGGAGAGTTCGCGCAATGCCTGGCTTCCGGTCATCTTCGCAACTCAATGGGCCGATTCAGAATCACCAAGAGGGGGCGAAGCGGAAAGCAAAAACAGAACTACGGAGTATCGAAGATTTTGATGAGTAAATTAAGAAAAGTAAAAAGGCATTGGCATATATTTGTTTGAGTTTAACAAGTAAAAAGTGTAGTTTTTAGTGCTGAATCATCTTTTGAAGCCTGCAGTTATTGAAAAGTGTTGATGAACCAACATCCTGTGCTAGAGTTGCGCCTCCCCGGAGAAAGTTTATGACAATTAAATTTGAAGCCTATGATACAATGAGCCAATATATTGGGAAAGTACTAGAAATAGTGAGAGATTTAGAACAGACTGGAAAGAGTGTACCTAAGGATGAAGTCTCTTTCCAAATCCTAGAAAGTGTACCGAGATCTTATGAGACCCTTATTGCTCGTCTTTACCAGCTACCAGATGGTGAATTCACCGTGGAAGATCTTCGACCATTTTTGCTGGCAGAGTATGACCGTCTTCAAAACAAAAGATTATATGACCAAGAAATATTTAAAAATAAAAATTCAGCTTTATTATCTTCAATAGATTTTTCTACTAGTTCTATACCAAAAGTTTGTCCTAATGCCGTCAATTCAAGTATGCAACGAGAAACCCGAAAGTGTTTTGGATATGGTCAAGTTGGCTACTTAATCAAGAATTACAGAAATAGATCTAGAACAAGAAAGCAAAACCAGTTTAGACCGAGATACAGATCTAGTTCAAGGAATTCCAGACGGACTCATCAAGTTTTCTTTGCATTCACCTTGCTCACTGATGGACATGAGCTGGAGTTTATTTTAGATTCTGCAGCTACTAACCACTTCAGTTTTGACCAATCCCTTTTTCATAACTTTAAAGAACTGAGAAGTCAAGCTGTGATTGCAAAAGGAACTGCTGACATTTGTGGTATCGAGGATATTGATTTACAAGTAAACTCTGATACAGCAGTGAAAACTTTTACTTTAACCCGGGAGTGCTCAGGGTGCGTACGGATTTTACTATTGTCACCACTATTTTTAGAAAACTTATCTTCAATTTACTTTATCGCAGAATTTGTACAATTGTCTCCGTCTAAATAAGGTGACGTTAATTATTTGTATTTATTGGTGACAAAGTAAAAATCATTTATACCCTTCATATGCGCGACTTCTCCCGGGTTAAAAAATGTTTATTATGTTCCAGATATGGTACAAAATCTTGTGTCTGTGAGAAAGTTAACTGAACAAAATTTTAAAATAAAATTTGAAAAATTTAATGCTGTTATTTTTAATCCTGATAATTCTGAATGTTTAAGAGTTCCTTTAATAACTAAATTTTATTGTATTACTGCTAAATGTATGATGAATGAATCTTGTGCTTCTGTTGTTAAAAATAGTAAGTAAAATGTAAATAATTCCTCTAATGACTTAGTGCTCTGGCATAAGCGTTTTGGCCATTTAAATGCTCGAAATTTAGTTAAATTTTCAAAATCAAATTATGTAACTGGTCTTAAGAATTTATCAGAAGAAATGTGGTCATGTGAAGTTTGTGATCTTGCAAAGAGTACTAGAGAATCTTATCATGCTATGGATGGATATTAAAATGGGTAGCATTTTGAAGTTAGTGCACTTCGGCATTTGGGGACCAGACCCTGAACCTTCTTTAGATGAGGCTATGTTTTTCATTAGTTTAGTTGATGAGTTTTCTAGATATTCATATGTATACATTCTGAAACATAAAAGTGAGGTATTTGAGTATTTTAAGCATTATAAAGCTTTAGTTGAGAAACAGACAGACCATGTAATTAAAAGACTTCGCTCTGATTGTGGTAAAGAATTTTTCTCGGACAAATTTGATAATTTCTTAAAGGATGAAAGGACTGTGACACACTGTGAGAGATTCTTTATATCTCACCCAGAACTCTGCTAGCAAAGCCTGATAACAAGGTATAGGAGGTTTCTATGTGTTTGGGATTTTATCTCATAATATTTCTAAGTTCCCAAAAACGTCGGGCAACTACAAAAGTTTCGCTCAATCGTTATCAATCTTGCTACTTGAAGGTTTGGAGGCAACAAGGAGAATAGGCAGTGCAGGAAGGAATGTCTATATTCAAGCCGACCACCCCGCGAGCGTGGGAAAACAGGCCGATACCAGATGTTGTGGATACATCCCGGAAAAAAAACCCTTCCTCCTATCATGAAAGATTATTTACTGTGAGGACATCTAAAAGTCTTTTTAGTGATTAGTGAAACATCTATTGTTCCAAAAGATTATCGAAGGATGGGCAGAAAAAATCAGTTAGTCAGTTAGCTGGGAAAGATGTTACGAATAGCTTGAATATTCGTAAGTGGAAACACAGTTTTCCTCTCAAATCGAACATCGGTTCGTAATAGTACATCGTACTTAAGTGAATGTTAAATCACTTAGTCATATATTTCCCTTCTCCAAAATACGGCGAAGATTTGTTGTGTATAACAAACTTCAGAAAGTGAACTAGATTTGCATAGAAAACGGTTTGCAATCAAAGACAAACTTAGACGGTCTTACTTGCATTATACAAAGGTGAACGACCTATTTTTCATTCATCGGCTATAACTTCGCATAATAGTGGACGAACCTCAGAGGAATAATCTACTAGAGGCCACATCTCTTTGTTATATTGTTGAAAATCCGGTTTCAGGATCAGCTCAGAATGGCGCTTTAAAAAATGTCTGTTTTGGCGGTGATCGCTTTCTTGGCAACTTTTCATTCTCGCAATAAAAATAAACGTAAACAAACCAAAACGAAACTGTTGCTCCTAGGATTTAATGTCAAAGAGGAAGGATACAAATAAGTTATGAGAGTCCCACCCATGGTGAAAAAAGGATTGTTTAATCTTCTGGATGGATTTTCTTTTTCTGTTTTTGCTGCTGTATTTTATTTTAATGTTATAAAATGGCTTTGTCCTTGTAATAAATGTTACTTAAATTATATTTTTTTTATTAGTGATATAAGATATTAAGTACGATAACACAAATTATTTCGAGATTTCTGCTTGGAAAGCTTCAATCTGACACAATCATTTCACGAAATGTAACAAATTAATGTCAGATTTTTTTTAAATTCTAAAAATGCATTAAATTTTGCAGGCATTATTAAAATAACAAAAAATCGAACAGTATTTACAGTATCTTTTTTTTTTTTTCCTTACAAAAGTGAAGAATTTGTGGAAAGTTAGCAGTGGCATGTTATAAAATATTATTTGATTTGATAATGTATTTTATAGGTTTTGAAAACTTGAAATCACATACTGTCTTTATGTAACAATACATTCTATAGAACATATTTTTGCTGCAATCCAGAATATTTGTTTTGCTTTTGATGTTCCAATTTAAAGGCATATTTTTGGCAATCTTTCATATATACATATATATATATATATTTAACTGAAAGTATAAATGTATTACAATATTTTTAATCAAAAAGAAAACATCGATAGATAACATTATACGCATGTATAGAAAAAAAAAATACAAATGCACAGTATTTTTTTTTTTTTTTTTTTTTTTTTTTTTTTGTATGAAAAATAAAAATTCCAGGATATTTCATATCTACTAAGTTAGAACTTGTGTAATTTTTTCTCTGTTAAAATAACTATTATTTTGTATAAGTTTCTGAGAAGAAATAATTTGCAACTTTTGGATGCTATAAAAAATTAAGTTTAACTCTCAAGTGTTTTTTTTTTCTTTACAATTATTGAAAATAATAACCACCGGCAACTATTGAAGATGTTGACTTCTAAACAATACTTGCTGTCATAATTAGATGCTATAAAACCTTCTCAAATACAAAATGGCTACTTTATGATTTTAGGTAGATTTCGTAAGAAATACTACCTATTACATATTCTCCCCTATGTTGGACTTTCTGAAAAGTTTTTGCAGATCTACGCCGATCATCACTTCCAGAACCCAAAACCACCCCCAATTCAAAACTTTTATCTATCTATCTATCTAGATCACTTTTTTATGGACACGATAACTTCAATAATTCTGCACAAATCTCTTCCAAACTGATACACAAAATTAAAGTGCATAATATCTTGGTCAAGTTCGATAATGGGCAAAATCGAACCAAAGGGAGGGGAAGGGGGTGAAAACAGAAAAATTCCCATAGCTTCTTAATTATGATACGTATCGAATCCGTTTAAAGTTATTATACTTCTAGAAAAAGGGCCGAAAATTTATGTATGACAGATTTTTGATATCATTAAAAATGACCTCAAGGGGGGGGGGGGATAGGGTTTAAGAAGAAAAGAATTCAAAACTTCGTCAATTCACAAGATATCAAATCTGCTTAAATTTATTATAAATCCTCTTAATAGTATCTACAACTTTTACTTTGACAAGTTTTTTTTATAAGACCAGCTCTTATAGCCCGAAAGAAAAAAAAATCCTGTCTACAGACACAGGTAGATTTTGAAGTGGGTGGTCTAAACTGCCGAATCATGGCAAAAAGGTCATTTCTTATGCAATTCCCAATAAACAGGTGCCCCGCTATCTGTATTTTCAAAATCTACCTGTGCCTGTAGGCCGAGCCGTCAGGAAATTAGGAAATTGTTTCATTAATTTGTGATCGGAAATGTATGAAATTGGCAGGTGTTCTTATTTAGTTTGCTATCAAAAGAGGCTTTCAATAAAAGCAGAAGATATTTCAGAAAAGTCCGTCAGCATTTTGAACCGAATTTCCGATGCCGCAGTACTTGAAAGAAGAAAAATGTTGTCACATGACAGGAATCACTTATTGTACTGTCCTCTTAAAAAAATAAATTTTGAAATTTTCTTTATATAAAGTATACTAAAGAATTTTAAAAATTAAACATAGCTAAATTTTTACAGCTTGTTCGATGATTTTAATATATTGAGTATTTTACATTTTATCACTTCATTACAAAATGGCAGACAATTAAGCTCTTGCTTAATCACAAATTCTTATTTGAAAAAAAAAAAAAAACACTTTTCTAAAAAGTAACCCATGTTATCAAAAAAAAACAAAAACACCTGATGTAATCAGCTGAAAATGATGCATTTTATTACCTATTAATGGTCTAACCTAAAAACAATTAAAAAATTATGTAGATATGCTAAAATTTTATTATAATAAGAAAATCTGTAAAAATGAAGCTCATGCTTTTGCCAGGTACAATATCAATAAAAAAATGTATTATTAAAAAATGGTTTAAAAAAATGTATAAATAATCAATATTTAGGTAATAAACTCAATTTCACATGAGAAATCTTACAAAAAGATTAATCCCCCCCCCCCCCTCTCCCAAGAAAACATTCCAAATTATTTCGAAAATTAACAAACTATAAACACAGCTGTAGACTCTCAACCTTAATTATAGTTATTCTGTTCTTTTATAGCTTGGAACACTGTTGCAAGATATTTTAAAATGAACTGTTTTTAATTTAAAATATTAGTCAATCTCTAGAAAAACAACAACAGCACAGACAGGAACAGACACAATATAAAGTTTCGGCGGGAAATTCCACGTAGATTTTGGCGGGAGAAAAACCAGTTTGGCGGAATAAATCTACCACCACCACCACTGATGTCTGTCAACGAAAAGGTTGCCAATGTGGGGTCTAGTATATTGTAAGGTCTATGGGACGAACGCTTAGCAGATATCTGTCTCCCATCTTCGAGGGGAAAATATAATCCTTTGAGAACTCCTACCATACCAATTGTTGTTCGCTTGACTTTATTCTTCGGACTGCTTAATAATCAAAAAGACGAAGGACTCCCATTTATTATATTATTGTGAAATTCTACCTAATTCAAGAAGACTTGTAATTTTATTTTACTTGAGAATTGAATTATAATAAAATTCATTTCTACGTTTTACTGGAGTTGATCCATCTTAAAGGTTTAACGTTACCCCTTTAACTTTCAACACCTTGGATCTATCACAACACAAACACTTACTCGCCGCAAATGAATGGTGTTGTGGAACAATATTATTGTACGTTAATGAATGGAGTTAGCGCAATCTTAATTCAGGCAAAACTACCTAAAACATTATGGGTTGAAATGGTTTGTACTGTAAATTACTTGAAAAATGGGTATACTCACACAGAATTGCTTGGGAAAGCTCCACTGAATATCTGGAAAGGTGGTCATTCTTCAGTAAAACATTTGAGAGTTATAGGAAGTACTGTTTTTATTCATATTCCAAAAGATATCGTAATAAATTGGAGAAAAGATCTGAAAAAGGAATTGTAATTGGCTATGCTAGGGGTACTAGAGGTTATAGAGTATGGTTTCCAGGAACTAAAGAAGTACGAGAAAGTAAACATTTAAAAATGATTGAAAATGAGTTTGTTTCAGACCCGGTTAGAGATTCCAGTAATAAGATGGTTCGGTTTAAAGTTAAAGATAACTCAGTTAAAGACATCACCTCTTTATCAGATTGGGAGAGAATTGAAAAGGTTAGAGATTCTTGTAGGTCTGCAGGTCGCACAGATGTTTACTATTATCCAGAACCAAGTGTTAAGTTGAGAAATATAAATGAGGTAAAAGAATATTGTAAGAAAAAGGGAATAGTTTTTAAACCTGATGAATTTAATTTGAAACCACTTAAATCTAATTTCGCTCCCTCTCAGCCTGAGGTTAGAAATTTTTCCTTAATAGAAACTGATGAAGAGGATTTAGCATCTGACACAGGGGCATATTGTGCAAAAATAAAAATCCCGAATTTGGAATTCTTAGAATCCCAAAACCTCCCTGAAAAAGAAGAGTGGATTAAAGCTATGCGTGCTGTACTTAAAACATTAAAAGATAGAGAAGTGTATGATCTTGTGACCCTTCCTGAAAAGGGTAAAGTTCTTTGTACAAAGTGGGTATATACACTTAAGAAGGATGTGTCAGGTAAAATTAAAAGTTTTAAAGCTAGATTAGTAGCGAAAGGGTTCCGACAAGTTGAAGGAATAGATTACTTTGACGCATTTTCACTTGTCAAAGCTTTTCCACTTGTTAGGTTTTTATTTATTGTGTTTGTGGTTCTAAATGGATGGCAAAGCCAACATGTTGATGTGAAGGGTGCATATTTGTATGCAAAATTAAATGAAATAATTTATGTTGAGCAGCCAGAAGGTTTTAGGGAAGTTAATGACAAGCATGTATGGGAAAAAGAATATTGTAAGAAAAAGGGAATAGTTCTTAAACCTGATGAATTTAATTTTAATCCACTTAAAACTAATTTGGTTCCCTCTCTGCCTGAGGTTAAAAATCTTCCTATATTAGAAGCTATGAAGAAATATTAAATGAAATAATTCAGTTGATAAAATCCAAATTTGAAATTAAAACTCTAGGTGAGATAAAAAGGTGAGAGAGAGACCCCCCCCCCCCCATACGCACAGTGCGCATGCGCAGATTGTGCTCAGGCAGACGTGTTTGTCCAAACTATGGTAAACCTGCATACAAGAACTTGGTAATACTCGGCTGGAAGAGTTCGATTAAACGAGTGAGACTTGTTAATAAACATTAGCTTGGAAATATTGACAGGCTCGTCAAGATGCTTGGCGAATCGTTGCCTCCAAAATCGAAAAAATCAATCAAATTTTATATTTCGTATGTTGCCACACTCATATAGAGGCACCTTATATTAGGCGAGTAAAAGTGCTATTACAAGTCACAGCTACTTCTAGGCGTCACCCATTTTAACCTATGGCTTCAAAAGAATTGCTCGAACACCAAGTAACTTTTTATTGTTGGAGCAATTTTGTCACCTGTGGTGCTTCCACTTTTTACTTCCTACCAATATCGCCCGGAATAGCCGATGAAATGTTTGGAAAACTGAGAAGGGAAAAGTATTTCCTTGAATGGACAATGAAATGCTTGGAAAGCTGACGAGTCGCTTCAAGTTAGTTCTGAAGCAAATTAGTTCTTAGGCAGTTCTGATTGGTGGAAGTACCCGGACGAGTGAAGAACAATGGTTGATCAGCTGATTACAACTTCTCTATTAGAGTGCGACTTACGCACACGGCGCTTACTCAGACTATGCTCAGACCGCGACCTACTTTATACACGGTACGTGCATGGCGTTTTAAACGTCACATGGAATGGATCAATTTTACTCGGCGATTGGTGCATAACGGCTTTGCACCAATCGCTGTGTAAAAATTAGATAGAATAGTCGCACTCAGAGAGAAGTTTTTGTCCAAGCTATGCCAAGCCTACATTCCAGAACTTGGCGATACTCGTCTGTAGCGAGTTCTGTTAAACAAGTAAAACAAGTTAACAAACATTAACTTGAGTATAATTGCATGCTCGCCAAGGTGCTTGGCGAATCGTTTTTCTCCAAAATTGTCTAAACCAGTCAAATTGTATATCCGGATGTCGCCACTCTCATACAGAGGCACCCTAACTGTGTGTAATCATACGGATCTACTTCTAATGCTTCTTCATTCATTGATTAATGGATCTTTCATGTTTTATTTTATTTTTTAATACTTTTATACCATTTAACACTTTGATCGATTCAAAAGTAGAAAATAGATTATAAAAACGAAGAAACTTATAGATGGAAGGAACGCATGAGTGATTTCTCATGGTTTAGAGCGGCAAAATTGACCAGTGCACTTTTTATATCTTTTAAAAATTTCCGAAATTTCTTAACAAAAGAAAAAACAAAAGTCTGTTGTATTTCAAAGAAGAAGAGCTTTTGTGGTTGTGGCGTTATTGTTTGGTCACGTGATCATGACGTCTACCGGAATGTCATTTAATGGCGTGAGTTCTGACAGTTCAGCTGTGTACGATCGTTTCTTGTGTTGATACTCTCTTTATTATTCAGCAATGTCGCATTCCGTTAAAAGTTTGGAAGACGACAATTTGATTGGTAATTAATTTTTTTGACATTCTCATTCAGCTAACTTCGAAATGTAACAAATTTAGTTTCAATTAATATCTGATTGTCAAATAAACAACGCTGTTGTTTTGTTTTGGTTCAACAACTCTTAACCGTTGTCATGTCATCCTGCGATTTTAAATTCATTGTAAATCTTTCAGTGTCTACTTTATCATTGAATCATTTGAAATCATAGGATATTAATGTTAACTTACATTTTTAAAAAATTTGAAAGGTAAATTTATTAAAAAATGTGAATGATTGCGACTTTTCTGCTTTGTTGACATTTCTTTGTTTACAAGTATGTGACTTTATTTATTTAATTTTATCGCTATCGTTTACAAGATTTTTGCATGCATTAAAAAAAAAAAAAAAAATCAAGTCTTTTTTTTCTTTTTTTTAAGCTCAATAATTTCGAATTAATTAAAATGAGTTATTTTGATTTCGAGTTGAAGTTCTAAAGCGTTAGATTTGTGCGTTACATCACATTTAAACTTTAAAATATTTTGTTTTTACTATGCTCTATTTTAGTACCTTGTATTCGTCTGTTTTTTTTTTTTTTCTTTCATGTTGGTTTATATGTTCAATATAATTCCCGTCGCGGCCTTTTCAAATATAGAAAAGTTATATTTTTTTTAAACTGTTTCTTTCTAAGTTATGATACTAGTAGACATAAATGACGAATATTGTGAAATTTGTTGCTCTTATTATTAACGTTGATTATTGTATTTACGACTTATTACGAAATGTAACATCGATCGATTGTATGTATACTCTCTTGCCCTATACTGGTGCATGTTCATTAAAATGGTTCAGTTTATATGCATAAATTGATGATGATACACTTTAGTATTTGTAACATACACTTGCACAAAATTAAAAACTAGGGTTTTTAAATATTTATTTCTCCATTAAATAAGTTAATGTATTCAAAATTCAGTTGATTTCTATCCTATAGGTCTGTACTTATTTGATTTTATCTCATTTATTTGATATTTATAAAAGCATTGAAGCCATTTGATTATAACTATAAACTACTTTGTACAAATTTAAGTTTTAGGTTCTATAATGTTTTGTATGGTTGTTAATGAGTTAAACATGTTTTTGAAAATTGCAGTACAAAGAGAATTTTTCAAAAAATCTTAAAAATTTTCTAGGGATTCTCATGTGATACATTGTAGGTAATTATACTAATGAAAATTTTATTTTCAAAGTGCATTCAAATATATACGCCTCATTAGCCGTTGTGTATATAATTTGATTGCTTAAACATCTTATCTTCTATATCTTTTGATTTTGTATATTTTGGGGTCAAATTTTACATTCCATTTTGGTGTCATTCCTATGAGAAAAATAATACTTTAACAATACTAAAATTTGAAGATGTTTTTTTTTTTAAATTATTATTTGGCTCAGTCAGTGTATTTGAAAAAGTCGTCATTAATTTTAATTTAAAGATAAATAATGTCAATGGAACCAGGGATCTGTTTAGGAAGAAATTGGGTCCTTTAAAGGACCCTTAACAAATTTTTTCATTTCAAAACAGGACCCTTCACAAAATTATTTGTCTTAAAAATAGGTTTTTTACAAGATTTTCCATCTTTAAACTAAACTTTTTACAAATTTAATCATTTAAAAGTAAAATCTGACCTGTCACTTTTTCAAATATAAAGAAAATATGTGTATTTTACTTCCATGTATTTTCTTTAAAATGTATTAAACAAGAACCAGAATATAATGATCATTTCAAATTCACAAAATTACGACTAAATTTTTCACAAATATGAAAAGCTGTTCACAATTTCACAAAATCAGGACCCTGGGGAAAAAGTCTGGACAGACCCCTGGGAACAAAATTAACGATTATTTTCCTTATTTAAACTGATAGAAATTTATGTACTTTTGCAGTATGGGTCATTCCTTGTCAAATCAACCAAAAATTTTCAATATTCAACCTGACCATTTCAGATTTTAATGAAACCTTCAGGAATCATTCTCCCTGATGATACAAATGAGAATATACTTTTATAATTTTTTTTATCTCAGTAAATTTTCATACAATTAATTTTTTTTTTTAATTTCGAAAAATCATAATTTTTTGGCTTGTATAAATGTTTTCAATTTTGAATTTCTCAAGTTCTATCAGGTATATACATTTGTTTGACCCCTCATTTTAAAGAGAATTTCATAAGGTTTAAATTGATATGAAAGTTGACTATGCTTGGTTTAAAAAAAGTTAATTTAATTTAACTTTTTTTTTTTTTTTTAAATAGTGTTATTTTTTTTTAATTTTGAAAAAAAAAAATTTTTGTAACATTATAATATTTAAATTCTGAAAGTTTTAGAGTGAGATCTCAATGGGATCAGCAGTTATAAAAAAATATATAATATTTAAAATTAATAAGACAATACAATCTTTAGCACAATCATAAGGTTGGCGAGGTGCCACCTTTAAATATCAGCCCAAACTGGTGTTTAACATTGTTTATTTTAACATAAATGCTGAGCCCATTGAGATCTTTCTAAAACTTTCAAAATTTAATGTTTATAATATTACAAAAACATATAATTTTTTCAAAATTAAAAACACTATTTTAAATTAAATTTTTTTTTTTTACCCAAGCATAGTCAACTTGCATATCAAATTAAACCTTATGAAATTCTCTTTAAAACGAGGGGTCAAACAACTCTCTATGTGAATTGTCTCAACTTGAGAAATTCAAAACATATATATAAAGCCAGAAAATAATGATTTTTCGAAATTAAAAAAAATAATTGTATGAAAATTTACTGAGATAAAAAAAATAATAATAAAAGTATATTCTCATTTACATCATCAGGGAGAATGATTCCTGTAAGTTTCATCAAAATCTGAAATGGTCAGGTTGATTTGACATGGATTGATCTGTTACTTAACCTTGGCAATGTAAAGAAAATGACGTTGGCAAGAGAACGAAATTTGACAACATATTTTCTGGCAATTTATTCACGGTTTCATACACACATGCACTTTTTTCAATGCTTATACAATTTATTTAATGTAAAGAAGCCATTTATCTATTTTTATATGCAAACAGCAGAAAATTGTATATATAAAAAAATAATCATTATAGATAATAAAATATATATACAGATAAAATATTCATATATAAACAAGCATAAAAATTCATTAGATTTGTTTTCATAGCTGTTTATATCATTTGGCAACAAATCTCCCTTTCTGAACTCAAGGTAGTGCCAAACTTAAAAAAACACCATACTGGAGAAGTACCGAAATTTGTGTATTCATCATTTGTAAATAAAAACTAGAATTTGCAAAACCCAATATCTTACTCTTATCTTAATTTTATGAAGTTGTCATTGGATACAGTTTGTATTTTGCCTCTGTATTATTTTCTTTGTCATAGAGTTGGATATTCTGTGTGAAAAGTTGAAGGTTTAAACTGAATGTAGCAATATGGAATTCTGGATTTATATTTTATAGACATATATAGCTGAAATTTATATTCTTAGATTCCTGGGTTGATTTGAATGTTAGTGGTGATATTAGTAGAGGATCAGAAGGAAGCCAAAAGCGTGCTACTCCAATATCGTCCTACATTAACAGTGGAAAGTTAGAAAAACTGTTATGGGAGGCTCAACAAAGTTGTCATTCTTCATTAGTTGGAAGTGGTATTTCTTCTCGTAAAGGAAGGTAAGTGTATACTTAAGTTTTCTAACTTTGAAAAGGTATCTTTGATTAGTCACAATTACTATTTTAAACCAGCAGTTCATCTTTTCTTATTTCCTTTGTCTTTGCGGACTCCCCTCACCTCCTGGATTTAAAATCAGAATTACTGATAATGTTAAGAATATCAAATTCAAGTGACATAAAATAAAAGAGGTATATAAACATTTTTAGTGTATTTTTATAACTTTATTCTTAGTTTTGCAAGGTTTATCTCTAATTTTAGATATAAGTGAAACGTTTTTATATTGAATGTGCTTAAGTAATTAATTTGAATGTGCTGCAGACATCAATTTAAGATCAGCTGTTTTTAACCAACACCACTCTTTTCTGAATTAATAATTTGGAATGCATATATAATGAATTATCATGCATTCGCAGTATTGTAGTAAAATATGAGCTGCAGCAAGGGTGGTGTGCTGGCATCAGGCACGATAGGCACTTTCAGATATAACTAATGATGTACATATGAACAGTAGAAAAAGAAGCAAAAATTTTTGCAGCAGGCACCAAATAGGCTGTGGTACCCAAAATAGTGATAACATAATGAAATTTCTGCTATCTTTCGATTTTCGGGTCTTGCAGACCCGAAATAAAACCGAAATTATAAAATTAATGCCAGAAATATAAAAATTTCACCTTTTCTTTCGAATCCACAGAACCTGAATTATTTCCGAAATAGTAAAATTTTCATCTTTATTTTTCTTCTCTTGCATCAGAATTTTTCGGGTCTGGAAGACACGAAATAACTCCAAAATTGCAACTTTTTGCATCTTCTTTTCCAAGTCAGCAGGTTCCAAAAAAGTAAAATTTCCATTTTGTTTACTTTTTTAGATTTCAATATTTTGGATTTTTTGTGTTTGCAGGATTCAAAATTGTTCAATTGTTTTTTTAAGAAGCCGTAAGAACAGAATTAATGCCAAAATAGTAAAATTTTTATTTTTATTGCAATCCCTCATAATTTTTCAGGTTCTGGAGACTCCAAGTGATGTTTAAATTGTAAAATTTTCGCCTTCTATTTTTTGGATCTGCGGGAATGGATATTAAACATCCTTTCGCCTATATTTTGGTATAAATTATATATTTGGTTGTTCAAAGTAAATTTTGGAGATTTATTAGATTTCAACTGTTGTTTCTACCTAATAGCTTCAAAGTTAACTTTTCGATTACAATTTACATGCATATAAATATTTTACATACAGTTTTTGCACAGTTTTGGCATAATTAAATTTTACAATTTGGCATATAAAAATTTAATGCATATTGTGTTTTTTGTGTGAGTGCGCATAGAGTATCTGGGAGGAGGGAGGGATGTCCAAAATATTTTCAGTCTTGACCAGAGCCAATTAATGCAGGGGCAAGGTTCCACAGGTGTTTTATAAGAGTATTTTTGCCTTATTTAAAAAAAAAAAAAAATCTGCATTTTAAAAAAGGTGAAAATTCTTATACTAAAATACTATATAAAGTAATAAAATATTGGAAGTTTGCCGTTGCAGTAACTGGGTCCTGGTCTTGGCTACTTATCACAGCAAAGAAATGAAACTTAAAAAAAAACATTATCGGTCGATATGCACATCACTTGCTTCAAGATCAAACAGGAATGTGCCAGTAGGTTGCAGTGTTGCCAGTTGAGTATTTTTAAAAATCCGATTGCTTGATTGCTGCCACTTTTTAAATAGTAATATTTCCTTTATTTAATGACAAATTTAATAAAGCCACTATTACTATTTCAAAACAAATGACAGCAATGAATTGTTGCTTGTTTCCGTTTCTTTATTCCAATGATAGAAACAAGAAGATATTGTAATGCAACTGACACATGTGTCTTGTCTGTTCTCCCATTATATTATCTTATATAGGGATGACACATATATGCATTCATGGAAAACATTGGGAATTTTTTTTTCCGCATTTGAATGTAAAGTGATACATAAAACCCTGTAAAGCCATCAATATGCTTTTCTATCTAAATTCAAATTTTATTTTAGATTTTTGTTTTTAATGTAGCAATTATACTTTTTAATAAAAACAGTAAAATAAAATGCTTAGCTTTGAAAAGTATTTTCAATATAATTATTTATTATATATTATTTGAAGTAACCTAAAGAGTAATGATTGAAGAATTAAAAAAAAAAAAAAATCAGTATTTTTTTTGACTGTTTTCATTTATGTATTCTGTTGAAATAAACATTAGCATATTTTTTTTATATACTTAAAAAAGATACTTTGTAATTTTAATTAATTAATTCAGATATTGATTTAATATTAGGGGAGATTAGGGAGGGATGGGACAATTTTAACAATATTTTTTACAAATTATGTTTCGCTAGTACAAAATTGAAATTTTCAGAGTAACATCAAGAAACATTTTCATATATTTTTAAAATATAAATTTGATGATGATAATTCAAATTTTAGGTTAATAAGTTAATTAAAATAACAAGAAAATGTCCCATCCTTCCCTCGGGATGGGACATTTTAAAATTCATATTTAATTTTTAAAAATGTGGTGAAATAATGACAAAGACAGTGTGACATTTACATTCCTTAGGTTTATTGTAAATCACAACATTTATTTTATCTTATATTATACTTTGTAAAATCCAAATCAAATGAAAAATATGCTTGTGCCCGACTAGTGCCGGCAATTATTTTTGGTAGATGGAGCTTTGCAATTATGTCTTGTTCATCAATGACGCAACAGTCATTTTCTTGCGGGAAGATGAAATTTCCTTTTTCATTTCTTCTCATAAATAGTATCTTAACGCTCAAATCTCCCTCATCTTTGCTTTCAACTCTTCCAACATAGTGAATAACAGATTTTTTTTGTTAAAAATCTAACAAAACCAAAATTATTTAAACCTATATTTGGTTCATCTTTACACCAATCTATTTCTCGTATATTTTCAGGCATATTTATAGTGATATCAATTATGTACAAAAATGAAAGTAGTTAAAATTCCCTTTTAACTTACAAAATAAGTTTTATTTGTTATACTATTAGATTCCAAAACACGATAGTCTTATAAACATAAAATACCAAAAAATTGCATGTAATTAAACATAATTATTTGGATAGAGATATCATTTAGGAGGGATGGCACATGTCCCATCCCTCCCTTAGAGCAGCATTTAAAAAAATGGGTTTTTACAACAAGCATGTGGCTTTTAGGCTTAACTTAACGGTTCATTCATCAAAGATATATTGTTGAGTTTACAAAACATTAAAAACAATTAATAGAAGCAACAAAGAATGAGATTGAAAATTTACATTAAAAATCTGAGTAGTTAGTTACTTTTGATATTGCAAAATTGTTTTTTTTAATTCACAAACTCATAGGTGCTTGCAACTAAAAAGATTTACAGCAGCAAGTATGATACAATGATTACTTCATCTGTGGAAGAGTCATAAATTAAAAATAAAGCTTATTTTAAGCATTACTACAGATGTCCCATCCCTCCCTAATCTCCCCCATATAGTCAGACAGTGATCATTTGTAATATTTTTATTGAGAAATGAAATCATGTTATAATAATAGTCCCATTGTTCTGGCTTATTTTCTGAGCTAAAATGAAAAATTATGCGTAGTTCAATTTTTGCTAATTTTTTTCCTTTCTTCTAAAATGGAAACATGTTATATTAAACTATCCATCCTTATAGGAAAATAGTTTTCAATATTTATATATTTTATTATTTTTGTAATAATGTCAATACTTTTATAATTTGTCAATATTTATTGGCAATCAAAAAGCTTAAGCCTCCTCCCCTCCTTTAAAAAAATTAGTATGTAATTTTCTGATATGGAAGATAACACAATGTCCATCTAATACTCTTGTCAAGTTTAAAAGTTAACATATCTTTACTATCAACAACTTTACAATGCCCCCCCCCCCCCCAAAAAAAAAAAAAAAAAGCTTATTGTTTTGAAATTTCAGTTTTTTTTTCAATTTTGGACTGTGAACTAAATACACACATTATTTCACAGCTGTTTAACTTATTTCTGGATATAAATGTACTAACCTCTCTTTGTAAGCAATTATGTTTGAATTTGACTTATAGATGGCAGCACTATTCAAAAGGAAATGCTAAAACTTGATTCTGGGCATTTTGGTTTTACCATCATTTTAAATATATTTCCTCAAGTTTAATATAACAGAAATAACATTGGAATGCTTTGTAATTATTTGTATTTCCGAATTTCATGCATACACATAGTTAAAACAGTCACTGGATAATTTTTCCTGAATTCTGAAATCTTTTCACTGCAGTTTTTTAACTTCAATAAATTTTCAGTAATGAAAACCAATTTATGATACAAAGTTTGTTTGTCATGAGGATTTGAATGCAATCTCTGCTGATTAAAAAAAAAAAAAGTTTTTCTTAAAATTGAATAAACAAAAATTTTATTTTTTGTTGTATATTTTTTAAAAAGTAGGCAAGAACAGAAACTAAGCATTTAAGATGCATTACAGCGTTAGTGTGGCTATCAAGGGCGGATCTAGAGAGTCTTCAAGGGGGGGGGCGATATCAGAAATTTGGAAGTTAATATCCGACCCGCAATCTTGGTCGTGTCGGGCCTAATTTTTTTTTAATTGCGGGTCAGGTTTACTTCTACTTTTTTGCTACGGGTCGGGTTTGGGGCGGGTTGACTCCTACTTATTTACTGTAGGTCGGGTTTGGGTCAGGTTAACTTGTTTTTGGTACGAGATGGGTTCTGGTTGGTTAATTTTTACTTTTTTTGCTGCGGGTCGGGTTGACTCCTACTTGTTTACTGTAGGTCGGGTTTGGGTCAGGTTAACTTGTTTTTAGTACGAGATGGGTTCCGGTTGGTTAATTTTTACTTTTTTTGCTGCGGGTCGGGTTGACTTCTACATTTTTCCTGCGGGTCGTGTTGACTCACATTATCGGGTTGGGTTTTTTTACTCTTGCGTGTCGTGCTCGGGTTGACGCAATTTTTTAAAAGAATGTCTAAAATATTTTTTCCCGATAAAATCTATATGCAGTAAAACTTTCATAACGGATAGTCCCAAATAGCGGAAAGCTTTATGTAGAAAATACTTTTAAAATCTTTATTTAGTAAAACCTCCGAATTACGGACACCTTGGATCCGTCGAGTTTATCCGCAAATTCAGAAGTAATAGCATGTACAATAAGACCTCCGTACTGTTACTCCTGAAGAGCGGAGACAGTCCCCAATACAAATATTTCATATTTTTGCGCACTCCTCTGAGTAAGAGATAAATTCGACGGCACCTCGGTGTCCGTTATTTAAATGTTTTACAGTATTTGAATATTAATGAGTATATATATACTATATGTTTATATTTCTATATAAACGAAAATTGAAATTAGAGATATAATTGCATATATACTACATTTTATACTTCTATTAAAATATAGATTAATTTTCATTCATTTCGGTTTTCGGCTTGGTTACTATGGAATTTTCGGGTTCAGTTTGAGACAACCCGATCCACGCAGATCTCTAGGTGGAATTTTAAGTTGTATGTTCAAAAGGTGGAATTATTTTAAATGGGATTTTTGTAGTATCTTAAAAATTGCCCAGTGCGCTAAATTTTTTAGGAACTCCAAAACCTCGCTGTATTAAAAATTACGGTATAAGAAACTACAGTAGTCTCTACGGAGCGACAGCAAATTTTTGAATTGCTACGCGCGCTTAAAACACAGCCTTTGCTACTGATCTTGTATTCTTATATGTGTATGAATATCAATGATTTTGTAAATGTGCCAGAAAATAGTGAGTTTGTTTTTGAGAACCAAACTTTCAATTCATTAAGGCTTATGGCCTATAGTACCGAGCCCTGCTTTTTTTTTTACTATGGGCCCTGAGGTGCTATAATGCCCCTGTCAGGTTGTCAGCCTAACGCGGGACCATCGATATTTAGCACGAAGGTTAGGAGCGAAGATTATCGTAGATTGTGATAACTTGAAAGTTGTCGCCAACTAGACAGATGTAGGGATGGGTATAGTGAGGCTGGGCGAACTCTTCTCCCTGTAACATCGCCTGTAACGCAATCAATGTATTGGACCTTGTAATAAAACGCCCAAAGAAACAACAAACACTTCAAAGATAAAACTATAAGGAAGAACGACATCACATTACAGTACTAATAAAATTGTTGCCCAGATTTTTATTAGAAGTATACAGCGGTAGGACGAAAAATATACAAAACGTTCATACAGACTTTTTGTAGAGGCAATGTGTATCTCTGTGCACTTGGGAAGATACCTTACAGAAGTCGCATAAAGGCTCATTTTTTTAAGGCTAATATAATCATGGAGACATTTTTAAGCTTTGATTGATCGCCGCATTTCAAAATTCTGTAAAAAAATACTAACTGGGTATAAGACTGCTTGTTTCTTTATATCAAAGATCAGTTTTTATTCAGTAAAGACTGTTTTGAAACTTATTAACGAAACATATATTCAGTAGTTATGAGACGCTGGCTGAAAGAAGCATTTAGAAAAAACATTAAAACTAGCTTAGATATCTCGGTTAGAGGTCTACACTTGCCGAAATTTCCAGCCTCGGGCCAGGCCCGACCCGTACAAAAAATATTGGCCCGGCCCGGCCCGGCCCGGCATAAAAGCGTGAGCTCCACTCTACCCGCTCCAGTATAAAAGCTAAAAGTTTGTCCTAAGCCCGGATCTTCCAGTACAAAAACTTAATTGGTACTTCACCGCCAGACTTAATCTCCACAAAACATGCCGATATTTCTGAAGCAACATTATTCTACAGTTAAAATTATTCATAAAGCCCACTTATGCGCAGATTTTTTTTTTTCAAATTATGTTTGAAATTCATGGATTACAGAATGGAAACAATATTAATGACAGATAATTGTGTATATAAACACTCATTAAATATTTGAATTATATAATTACATTCAGATGAATATTCAGTAAGAATATCAACGTAGTTTAAAATTAAAGAAACAAATAATAAAAGAAAGTCATAATTTTAAAGCTCTACAAAGCAAAAAGTACATTTTTACTTTCTTCTATATATAACAGAAGAAAGTATTTAAATTGATATCATCAAAAGTGTATGAAGTTATGCATAGAATTAAACCAAATTTCATTAATAGGTTTTTGACTAACGGCTAGCAGGTCGTACTTAAATTTGGGGATATTCCGCCGGATGGGGGGCTCTGTAATAGCGATTTTTGGGACATTTTCATTATTGTATCATTGGAAAGTGTAGGAAGTTATGCATGAATTGAACCAAATTTTATTTATGGGTTTTCAACTATGGCCAGCAAGTCCTAATTGAATTTAGGGATATTCAGCCGGAGGGGGCACTGTGATACCGATTTTTGTGCAATTTTTCGTAGTTTAACATCAGTTGTTCATGCAGCGAAGGTAACCTCGCACTTCGCAAGCAGCTGACGTAAAACAGAATTCTGTGATACGAATTTTGAAGTATTAACATGTATGAGATAGAAGAAAGTTTTGAGACTGGCACATCTGACTAGTTAAAAATATCTCTCTTTGATTTATTAAACCAAATTAAATTTCTAAAAATTATGTTAAAAAATGCACCATATCACTACAATTTTTCCGAAAACAAATAAATACTAGTATGTTGTGACTATCACAAAACTTTCTTCTATATAAATCAAATCGTCTGCAGTAAAACTTAATTACGATCTATTCGTTCTTCAGATACAGCTAACGCGAAAATCGTGAAAAACAGATCATACTGGCGACATCTGTTGGGCGGTATATACCCAATTCTAATAAAGATCTATTTATGCCAAGGTCAAACATAATCTAAAGTTTAATGAAATTCCGTGCGTTAATTCTTGAGATATAGCTATCGCGAAAATCGCAAAAAATGCAGCATAGCAGCACCACCTGTTGAGTAATTTAAACAAAAACCTCAACAGCACCAATTTTGTCAAGGTCTAACAGAATATGAATTTTCATTAAATTCGGCGCATTAGTTCTCGAGGTAGAGCGCCCACAAAATTTGTGTCACATATATGTAGACAGACACACATGTACAGACATTTTCTAAGAACAGTCAATTCGTGTTCAGGACCTCCTAAATTGTAGAAATACGTCGGAAATTTTTACTAATCCAATACTTTGTTCTTGTAAAGATAGAAGAAAGTCAAAAATGCCATCCGAACATAGTCTCGGGGGGGAAGAATTTAGAGGTATGTATGCACGAACCAATAAAAGTTTTCATACGGGTTGAGTCAGACGCGGTCTGAACTCTTAGCTTTTATATCGGGTCGGGCCCGAGTCTGGAAATTTCGGCTCGTGCAGATCTCTAAGAAGAATGAATTCCATGCCAAACTCTTTCTTGAAAAAAGAAGTCTAGCCCGACCCGGCTCGAGTCTACAGAAAAAATGAATACCCGGCCAGGAAAGAGCAGAGAACAGGCAAGGTCCGAGTTTCATGAATGAAAATTGGCTCGAGATTTTTCATTGGGCGCGACCCTTTCCCACACAGACCTCTGATGCAGAACTTTTATTAGCGCAAGGGAGATGGGGGGGAGGGGGATATGATCGATCCGCCACTGGTCGCAACCGGGCCGAATTTTCAGCTTTTATGCTGGCCCCAGGCCTGAAAATCTCGGCCCGTGCAAACCTCTAGAAAGAATGAAATTTAAGCCAGGCTCGACCCGAAAAAAAAAGAGGTCTGGCCCGGCACCAGTCTCCAGAAAAAGCGAGGCCCAGTCCAGGCCCAAGTCTCCAGAAAAAATAAGGCCCGGTCCCGACCCGACCCTTAAAGAGTGAAAACTTGTCCCGGCCCGACCCAGGTCGGGCCGGGCTTCGCCAGAGCCCGTTTCCCGTGGAGGCCTCTAATGTCGGTTTACCGACCCTTTTTTAGCTCAAGGGGGGGGGCGATCGCCCCATCCCCCCTCCCTTAGATCCGCCATTGGTGGCTATGGTGCGACAAGGAGAATGGTTGCCCTAGGTAAAATTAAAAATGATTACAAAATTAAAGATTTGTTTTGTTTACTTTTTTTTTTTTTCAAAATAGTAATTCCATTTTCTATTATGTCGCCTTTTTATCATTTTCTAAAATTATGGTGATTTAAAGATATTTCTGATGATTTTCGATTTGAATAATTTTTTCCAAATAACTTTCTTAATTACTGATTATTGCCTTAGTTTCTGTACAATAATGTATCTTTCTCAAAACTTCTAAGAATTGGCCAAAAAATGTGCCCATTTTCTTTCCAGCTTATGCATGATTTATTAGAAGTGCTACGGTCATCTTTGCATATATTTACATCCATTTAAAGTGGAGTCCATTGCACTACTGGGATGTAGTGGAAGGGTGTACTGTGGTATACATTGTATACCTTCTGGACTTTTTAAAGAGGCTCCGTTTATTTCTCAAGCAAAGCTGTAGCATATACCCTCTGTTTTTAATGCCCACAGCATTGTTACACTACAAGTATCTATGCTTGAAATGTTATTTGAACTCTGTAGTTACCAGTGTAGTAACCAGGCAGAACATTATGCTATGTAAATCCTTTTTTTTTTTTTTTTTACCATTTACTGCATTATTTATGGAGTCGCAAAACAAACATTTTCGGGGAGGAATAATCCTTAAACTTTTCTAGGTGTGGATCCATCTTTTATTTTTCTCCCTGTATGATTATGTGCCTGAAATGCGGTGGAAAATTGAGAGAGTGGAGGCACAAAATATGTACCATTGGCAAAGCACTGTTTTTTTATTTAAATTTGTTGGTGAGTAGGAATTTAACGATTAAAAACTAAGAAGTTATACTATTGTTAAGTGCTTCTAATTTTTTTAAAAATTGAATCCTTCATTCCCTCACTCTGTGTATTTGCCATCATAAATTTCCATATGAATGTCGTATCCCAAACGGGAAATATCGCGCCTCCACTCCCAGACGGGAGTGGAGGCGCGATATTTCACCTTTTTTATTGTTTGGCATATTATCACTCCTGTCTTGACTTTAGAGACTGTTCCTGCAGAAAGATTTTACTGTTAATAAAGATTGTCGCAGAAAGCATAGCAATTTTCTACCACAGGGATCTTAGCTATGCCAATGCAGTACGAAAATGTCCTAGATCAAATATATTTGAAAGATGATAATGGTTCGTATTTCAATAGATTCACGGTTTATTAAAATGCAGTTTAGAAATAAAAAAAAGACTTTGACTAGAGTTGTACATTTTGAAAATTAATTTTATCATCCAAAATATTAGACAGGGATAATTCTAGAACATAAAAAAGGGCAGGGCGCAAATTACATAATGAGGGCAATTTTGTTGAAATGGGCACATCATTTCATAAAAAGGGCATTTTTGTAATAAATGCATTATACCAATATACTGGTGGAGAGGGAAGTCTGGCAACAGCTTAAAGTACTCTTTAATTTAAAAAATCCAATGTTCTGTATTTTTTTTTGTAAAATTGTTTACTATATTCACAGTCATTTCCTCCTTTTCCTATGATATTCAAAAATTTCTCTCTAAAACTTTTATCCTCCAGATAATTTTTTTTCCCGGTTTTAGCAAAACTGGTTTTGAAAAAGCTACAAAATAAAAGTTCTAAAGCTACTTCTCAATTTTTTTATAGTACTTATGTAAGTTATGTGGTCAAAGGCCAGAATGCCTGATCTAATACTATATTTCACTAGAGAAGGTGGAATTAATCAATGACCCTTAGTTACCCTTTATGTCTTGTTCAATAGAAAAAATGATAATTGGAAAGATGAATCACTCAAAGTCAAAGATTAGACATATCAGGGCATTTCACAGAGAAATAAAGAGGGAAAGAGGAGTACTCCTGATGGTACCATACTAACATTCTAAAAATAAAAGTTAGCAGGGGTCGATGCAGGTTTTTTTTCTTGGGGCCCATTTTGTGAAAAGTAAAGGTTATTTTTGTGAAATTTATTATATTTTGTGAAAAAAAAAACATTTTGTAACGAAAGTTGAAATCCAGTTAATCAAATTCGAAAAAACAATTTATAAACAAAAACTTTTTTAAACACTTTTGCCGAAGTTTTCCTCTGGTGAACTTGTTTGTTTACAAATTACACATTTTAAAACATCACAAAATAATAAATAAATAATAAATAGTAAGTTTTTATGGAATAGAATTTTGTGAAAGGGCCCATTTTATCAAATTGATTTTTGTGAAGGGGTCCTAAATAGGCCTCAAATTTTTCCTGGATCAACCCCTGGTTAGGTAAAGAATTTTTGAAAGTACAATGCAAACAAGGCAGGATTCTACCCAGGAATAAAATGAGGATTGAATCTTACCTGGAAAAAGGGCAAGGAGGGTAGAATTCTACCTGGAAAAAGGGGCAAGGAGGGTGGGATTTTATCTAAAAAGAGCATGAGGGCAGGCCACCCCTCTGAAACTCTCTAGAGTGATCCCTGTATTAGAATACTAAAACAAATGGTTCAGAGCAGTAGAATACTGCAGAATCTATCTTAATTAGATCAGTAAGTTACATAAAACATAAGTGTACATGGGGCTGGCATATGAATTTTCTGTAGTGTGCGCAAAAAAAATTGTGCTTTTTGAAGATGAAAAGAAAAATGTCTCATGCTACCCATGAATTATGGAATCCTTTCCAGTCTTACTCGCATACATTACACATTCAAATTATTTAACAATTTTAAGATTAAATGTATTTTACATTAATATTGTAATTAATAAGTTTATATCAATGCTTTGCAAGGAAAAAGCCATCTTGGGTAATTTCATAGTTCGATTTCACTGTTTCACAGTTAGATATTGCACTTGAGCTGTAGAATCTTGCTATAACTGCTGATACTACATATCAAAGGCTAATTAAAAAATTTGTTCCATATAATTTGAAGTTTTACCAGAGACTATTCAAGCATGTTCTTTATAAAATAGTGGGAAGCACTCTTTGCCCTGAGGTACCTGTATTCCACACACATTATTGCCATACCTAGTATACAATTAGCATTCTTTAATTTAGACACACTTTTTCTTAAAATGTTTCAGTAATTTTGTATCACAAAGTTATTTGTCTAAATCTAAAACTAACACATTTACATAAAGTTGCTTTGTAATTACCAGTATAATATCACTACCAGCTATTTTAAATATTTTCAATAATGTGTAAGTAGATCATTATATATTTCAAAAATGCTCATTTGTTTACCAAATGAAAATCTATTGTGATAGATGTTGGAAAGCAATGGATATTGCTAAAAGGATATTAAATACTATTGTGTGTAGATAAAAGGCGTTTGACTTTTGGTGTTGAAGCATCATACAAAGCAGATGTTTAAAATAGTTTAAGAAATTCTGTTTTACATGTAATAATCTCAGTGATAGTTTTTGTCCAGATTTTACTAAGAATTATAATGCCAAAAACTTTTGATATTGAGCAGAAAAAATTATCACTTCAGACTAGAGCTGCAATAAATTTGATGCTGCCAGTGCCCTGGTACTAGGTGCTGATCCTTTTAAATGCTTCATAGGCACCATTAGTTATTACTACAGATGTACCAATGATATGTTGAAAAAAAAATTCTTGCGCAAGGCACATTGCAGTGTTGCTTCAAGCTCTATTGTGCTGCATGTGTAGCATTGTGGATCCATTTGAAGGAGGCTAGAGAGGCAGTTGCCACCTTAGACCATACAATAAACTAGACCCCACATTGGTAACCTTTTCGATGACCGGCATCAGAGGTGGTGGTGGTAGATTTATTCAGCCAAACTGGTTTTTCTCCCGCCAAAATCTACTTGGAGGAATTTCCCCCTTTTCCCGCTGAAACTTTATATTGCGTCTGCGCCTGTCTGTGCTCTTGTTGTTTTTCTAGAGATTGACTAATATTTTAAATTCCAAACAGTTCTTTAAATCTAATGATAAATTGTCAATAAATGTCAAGACTATAATTCAGGGTAAAATAAAATATAGGCAACATCAAAGTGTTGAGTCAAAATACCAGCAAGAAAATACAAAAGAATAATAAATATATTAACACGGTTCTCAAATGACTTTTTCAACAATGCAAAACTTTCTGACTCAATTTTAAACGAAAAGGCATAAAATGGCAGGCCTCACTATTGAAGTGATTTTGAAATTTTTGATCAGTAAATGAGTTGAGTTCTATTGTGCTGCCCTCTAAAAAAAAACCACTGTACTACTACATCAAATATTTCACTGAACACATTTTTTTTGTTTTGTTCTGTTTTTCTGCATCATTTTGAATAATAAAAATAGTTAAAAATACCTAAGGAGTGCATATTTAGTTTTAAAATAATTTAAACTAACAATTGCAGCATTTTGGCAAAACATGAGCTTCATTTTTACAGATTTTCTTATTATAATAAAATTTTAGAATATCTACATAATTTTTTAATTGTTTTTAGGTTAAACCATTAATAGGTAATAAAATGCATCATTTTCAGCTGATTACATCAGGTGTGGTTTTTTTTTTTTTTTTTTCAAATAAGAATTTGTGATTAAGCAAGAGCTTAATTGTCTGCCATTTTGTAATAAAGTGATAAAATGTAAAATACTCAATATTAAAATCATCGAACAAGCTGTAAAAATTTAGCTATGTTTAATTTTTAAAATTCTTTATTATACTTTATATAAAGAAAATTTCAAAATTTATTTTTTTAAGAGGACAGTACAATAAGTGATTCCTGTCATGTGACATTTTTCTTCGTTCAAGTGCTGCGGCATCAGAAATTCGGTTCAAAATGCTGACGGACTTTTCTGAAATATCTTCTGCTTTTATTGAAAGCATCTTTTGGTTACAATCTTTCTAAATAAGAACACCTGCCAATTTCATACATTTCCGATCACAAATTAATGAAACAATTTCCTGACGGCTCGGCCTACAGGCACAGGTAGATTTTGAAAATACAGATAGTGGGGCACCTGTTTATTTGGAATTGCAGAAGAAATGACCTTTTTGCCATGATGCGGCAGTTTAGACCACCCACTTAAAAATCTACCTGTGTCTGTAGACAGGAATTTTTTTTTTTTTTTTTTTTTTTTTTCGGGCTATAAGAGTTGGTCTTATAAAAAAACTTGTCAAAGTAAAAGTTGTAGATACTATTAAGAGGATTTATAATAAATTTAAGCAGATTTGATATCTTGTGAATTGACGAAGTTTTGAATTCTTTTCTTCTTAAACCCTATCCCCCCCCCCCTTGAGGTCATTTTTAATGATATAAAAAATCTGTCATACATAAATTTTCGGCCCTTTTTCTAGAAGTATTAATAACTTTAAACGGATTCGATACGTATCCTAATTAAGAAGTTATGGGGATTTTTCTGTTTTTATCCCCCCCCCCCCCTTTGGTTCGATTTTGCCCATTATCGAACTTGACCAAGATTTTATTCCCCTTGATTTTATATATGAGTTTGGAAGAGATTTGTGCAGAATTATTGAAGTTATCGTGTCCATAAAAAAGTGATCTAGATGGATAGATAAAAGTTTTGAATTGGGGGTGGTTTTGGATTCTGGAAGTGATGATCGGCGTAGATCTGCAAAAACTTTTCAGAAATTCCAACATAGGGGAGAATGTAATAGGTAGTATTTCTTACAAAATCTACCTAAAATCATAAAGTAGCCATTTTGTATTTGAGAAGGTTTTATAGCATCTAATTATGACAGCAAGTATTGTTTAGAAGTCAACATCTTCAGTACTTGCCTGTGGTTATTATTTTCAATAATTGTAAAGAAAAAAAAAACACTTGAGAGTTAAACTTAATTTTTTATAGCATTCAAAAGTTGCAAATTATTTCTTCTCAGAAACTTATGCAAAATAATACTTGTTTTAACAGAAAAACAATTACACAAGTTCTAACTTAGTAGATATGAAATATCCTGGAATTTTTATTTTTCATACAAAAAAAAAAAAAAAAAAAAAAAATACTGTGCATTTGTATTTTTTTTTTCTATACATGCATATATGTTATCTATCAATGTTTTCCTTTTGATTAAAAATATTGTAATACATTTATACTTTCAATTTAAAAAAATATATATATGTATATATGAAAGATTGCAAAAAATATGCCTTTAAACTGGAACATCAAAAGCAAAACAAAAATTCTGGATTGCAGCAAAAATATGTTCTATAGAATGTATTGTTAAATAAAGACAGTATGTGATTTCAAGTTTTCAAAACCTATAAAATACATTATCAAATCAAATAATATTTTATAACATGTCACTGCTAACTTCCACAAATTCTTCACTTTTGTAAGAAAAAAAAAAGATACTGTAAATACTGATCGATTTTCTGTTATTTTAATAATGCCTGCAAAATTTTAATGCATTTTTAGAATTAAAAAAAAAATCTGAAATTAATTTGTTACATTTCGTGAAATGATTGTGTCAAATTGAAGCTTTCCAAGCAGAAATCTCGAAATAATTTGTGTTATCGTACTTAATATCTTATATCACTAATAAAAAAAATATAATTTAAGTAACATTTATTACAAGGACAAAGCCATTTTATAACATTAAAATAAAATACAGCAGCAAAAACAGAAAAATAAAATCCATCCAGAAGATTAAACAATCCTTTTTTCACAATGGGTGGGACTCTCATAACTTATTTCTATCCTTCCTCTTTGAGATTAAATCCTAGAAGGAACAACAGTTTCGTTTCGCTTTGGTTTGTTTACATTTATTTTTATTGCGAGAATGAAATCGAAGTTGCCAAGAAAGCGATCACTGCCAAAACAGACATTTTTTAAAGCGCCAATCCGAGCTGGTCCTGAAACCGGATTTTCAACAATATAACAAAGAGATGTGGTCGCTAGTAGATTATTCCTCTGACGTTGCCACCCAACCAAGGATTTGACATTTCAGAAAATTTATCGGTCATCACAGCTCAGATGGAAAAAATTTCCAAAAATTACTCTAAAACCAAAAATAACCTGTCAGATTTTATTACAATAAAACATAAGCATTAGATAAACACTTTAAGCACATGAATTAATAATGATCAATAATTTTTGTTAAACCTGACCTGAAAGTCATGTCACGTAAAATCACGTTACCTGATCTTTTGCAGGACTCTAATTTCAAGTGAACCCGAAACCAGGCAAAAAAGAAAAAAATCGACCCAAAACCAGACAAAAAAGAAAAAATCATCGACCTGCAACCCGACACACTTCAACTTGCACCCGAAATGAAAGAAGGTTAATCCATATTTTAATAGTATTATGAACAAGTAGTCTACAATTATATCTCTAATATAAATTTTATCTTTTTATGTAGAAAAATGAACATATATAATACTCATTAATGTTCAAACACATAGTTTTTCATTTGAAAAATATTCAGAATTTCTTTGAAAAATTGGGTCAACTTGAACCAGACTCGTAATAATGGAAACCCAACACAAAACAACTAAGCAAATGGACCCATGACTGCCGACTATTTTTTATATTCAATTGTACCACAATTTACAAACATTTATTTGTGGTAGATTTCTCTTGAAAATATGTAAGTGATTGACAGACATTATTTTTTCTAAAGTGGTACAAATTGAATAAAAGATAATCTACTGGGATGTATATGTTCTGACCGTAGTCACAGGGTTAAAGTCAACCTGACCCCAACAAAAAATAGCAGCATCAGCCCGACTCAACCTAAACTGCAGGTCTGTTCAGGTAAAATCAGGTTACCCTACCTAATGCAAGACTACCTGAGACCAAGAACTTTAAAGATTTCTGAATTACTTGATATAAAGACAGAAAATTTTTGATGAAAAAATTTCTTATCCCTATGCAGCAAAAAATTTGACCTATTGATGACGTTCGTGCGATGATTGCCTCCCGACCAATTAAATTTAACGTTGATGGAAAGAAAAATACCAATTTTCATCAATTGATCGCAGGAAAAAATTAAGGATTTTGTCAAACAGTCGTGGACAAAAAGAAAATCTCTAATTTAGCCAAACTGCTAAAAAAAAAAATCAAAAATTTCATCAAATGATTGTGCAAAATATCTTTTCGTGATCATTAGGCAAAATTCACAATTTTGATTGTGCATTCTTTTTGATAAAATTAGCTTGTGATTTTTTTTCTTTTCAAGATCAATTGACGAAAATAACTATTTTTTTCCACGATCATTTGAAGAGATTTCAGATTTTTCCTGCGACTGATTGGCAATATTCATGATTTTTTTTCTGTGATCGTTTCATGGAATTCATGATTTTTCTTCTGCAATCCTTTTCCAAATTTCGTGAATGTTTTCTGCATCTGATTGACGAAATTTATTTTTCTTCTGCGACCGTTTATTGAAATTCATGATATATATATTTTTCTGTGACCAACTGATGAAATTCGCTATTTGTTTGTATTTAACAAAATTCACAATTCTTTTCATAATTCATAAATTCCTAATTCATTAATGAATTTCACAATTCATTGTTCGTCTAAATTCATGATTTTTTTTTTTTTTTTTCCACAACCAACTGACAAAATCCTTGATATTTTGTGTGACTGCTTGATGAAATTCAAGATTTTTTGTATGTAATTGTTGAAATTTTTTTTTTCTGTGACTGAAGTACAATTTTCTTTTTCTGTGACTGATTGTTAAAATCTGCAATTTTTTTTCTGCGATCAATTGGCAGAATTCTTGATTTCTTTTTCACGACTGATTGCTGAATGGATTTTGCAGAATTCTGCCAAAAAAAAAAAAGATATTGCAGATTTTAAGAAAATTTAAAAACAGTCACGGATGAATCGCAAGCCTGGGAAAGAAGTTAAGGAGAAAAGATCCCACATAACATTTTTTATTACGCGTGATTTTCCTATTTTGTGTGCGATTTGTGAAATCCCAAATGCTACTTCAAACACCCTGACCCTCAAAGGAAGCTTTGAACCCCACCCCCCACCAAGAAACTTGAAATAGTGCCCCTGTTTTGGATATTAAGGGCAAACATGACAAAGGTAATTTTTTCTTTTTTTTTTAATGTAACATGAAAAACTGTTGGAACTGGTGCAATCTCTTACAAGGACCAGTTTCCCTTTTAATACTCTGAAATTTACTTTATAAAATGAACTGATGATAATGATAGAAGTGTATATTTAAACTGCTGTTTCTTGAAACTTGTGTTTTGTGAGTTCACTCTTAATATCCAGTATGCTTCATAGGATAAAATAAGTCTGACATCTTTATATATTTTTGAGACATAAATGCATTCAGTTTTTCATGATTATATTAAACTGAAAATGTATATATATTGGAATGTCAATGAATTGAATCAGATCATTAAAATTAGTAATTTAAATCCATGATTTTAATCGACGAATTTATTTTAAATCATTGATTAAAATCCAAAATTTTTAAAATATGAAAAAGTATTACAATCTAAGATTAACATAATTTGTGATGATTCTGAAGATATTTTGTATTTTATTTATATGAAATTGTATTTTATTTTGTAATCTTGTATTTTATATAAGAAGCATTTTATAAAATTCCTTAAGCGCTTGTAAACAGTAAAATACAATAATGCATGTAAATAGTAAGTTTTTATCAGGCAGTGGTGCAATCTTTTGTAAATGTTGGGTGGGCTAAAAAAAATTGGGTAAAATAGCACAGTAGTGTGCTGGGGGGGGGGGGGGGCTAAAAATGATGATTGTGATTCAAAGCCAAAGTTATGATATTTTTAAAGTAAAATATAAAAATAAAATTGTCATTTTATTAAATGATTCTTGGAAGAAGTTCTTCATAAAGATATTTATTATAAATAACATAAATAGTACTACAAATTGAATGTGCAAAAGTCTAAACATCTAGCAAAATATACATTTCAGTCACCAAAGTGTTTTATGGCATTCATGGCATTAAAATAGATGGTATATTCACTTATGCTCAATATAAAAATATACGGCACATTTATCTTTTGAGAAAAAATCAATTGTACATCCGTTGAAGGGGCTTTTAGGATTTGTTTGTATCTAATTACTGTTTTTACTGCTTCTCATACAAAATTATTTTGTGAAGTCAACAGATTGGAATTTTGTTTCAGCAATTTAACTAAATAGAACAATGGATGTTGGGTACTCCCGTGCTCCACTATATAATTTTCAGAATTTAAGTTTTTTTTTTTTTTTAAGTTACTACCAGATTTGTATTAAAGCAACATTTCTAGTTTTTGATTGAAGACTTGGCTGATGGATGAGCTGGGCAAAGTTCAAGGAGCTTCGCTTGTCCTTGAACAAAAGAAATGAAAAGAGTAGGAATTATTTCATTGCTCATTTTTAAGCCCAATTTATTCAGTTTTTTTCTTCTTTTCCATCTCCTAATTTAAGTGAATGAAGGTGAGTTGTTATTGAAAGGACAAAATCTTCATGATATTATCTAGCAAAAATATCGCTTCTCATCTGAACATTTTTTATGTTTTTATAGGCAAAGAGTTTGTGTTATAGTCTGACAATCACTACTAGCAACTACCAGAATCTAGTTTTTAATTAAATATTACATTTTCTGTTCCATTTGTGTTTGTGCCAGAAACTTTCTTTCCCTCTAGCATTGCAAAGTCCTTCAAGGTCATCAGCTAAGTTATCCTGGGAGGAATGACTATAACCTATTTGAATCATATAGGACTATGGCTTTTATCTGTACAAAATATTTAAGCTTATGACTGTTTGATTTAATTTTATTGAAAATAGTAGAATTTCTTTCAATTTTTCATTTTTAAGATTGATTTTATAAACATTTTATTTTAATTATTATTTTAAGTTCTATTACGAAACATTTTATAATGCAGGTTGGTATTATCATTATCATTGTAATTTTCTAGACTTAAAGCTTATAAGAATATTATAAAAATAGATATTAAGTATTAAAAACATTTTCTTTAAAGAAGAGTTTAATGTTCTATTAATCATTATTGTTCATAAATCCTATTCAAAATCTTTCCTTATGTATTTTTTAAATACTTTATGGGTATTCATAGATATATTTTGTCTTGCTCTTGCAGGGTATGTCATGCTACTATAATGGTTGTATAAGCATGTTTATACATTACTTGGAAAATTTATATAGTTCTATATTTTCACATCGTTATATTTTTCTTATTATTATATAATGTCATAATATTTTACTTTATATTGTCCTTTATTATAACTCATCCATCTTATAAAAATGCTTTATGTATGTTGTCTCTATTTCATCAACATATTGGTTGATTCATTACAAATGTTTTCTAAATATTAGTAGATTGTTTTCTCATTACTTTTCTATACCATTTCACATTTTCTGGCATTTTATTAAAATAGTTTTGTTTTCTGCAGCCCTAAATCACCACGCAGTCCCCTTGCAGATGAACATCCCTTAGAAGGCATGATACCTTGCCAGGTAAATTATTCTTTACAGTGTAATGTGATAGTGCTTTGATAAGAATTATTCAATTTTGTTGCCATGTCAACTTCTTTCAAAGTATATCAAAAAGTTACAGCGCAAATTTCATGCAAGTTTTACTTAAATGTATCTTCAATTTTAGAAATTTGTTAAAAAATTAACAATGCTAAATTACAGTAGAGCACTGCTGATTATACTCAATTAAAGGTTTTCTCTCATCATTCTCATGAATTCAATATTTATCTCCATTTTAACAGAATTTTCCCGAATCTCCCACTAAGAATGTTATCTTTGCACCTATAGGTGAAAACTGGGAAATTGGGTTAGTAGCCAGTGGCCAATAGACTGTTTCATTAGTGGCCACTTTTTAAAGTGGCTGACTATAATGTTTCAAACTTTCTCAATATCTAGATAAACTATAATCATTGTATATATTTTTGTATAATTCAGAGTTTTATGCCTACCAAGTATTCATGATAAGAATCGGGAAAGAGTCAAAATTCAGGAAAATTTCCTTAAAATCAGAAAGTCTATTATCACATTAATTTTTTTTTAATATATTCATGGATCATTCGTCAGGGATGATTGTGTTCCAGTTATATACCAGAAGTCCAATATTTTTTTCATTTTCAATACCAGAATTCCATTTTTTTATATAACTCTACTCGGTCGCAGGAAAAAAAAAATCACAAAATTTGTCAGTCGGTTGAGGGCACATATTGCTAAACTTGTCAATCAATTGCATGAAACAAATCGGGAAATTTGTCAGTGAGTTGCACAAAAAATTGGGAAATTCTTTAGTCGGTCTCATGAAAAATAACCTGCAAATTTCACCAGTAAGCTGCGCAAAAAATCCGTAAATTCAGCAATCAGCCGCAAGAAAGCACTGCACAATTTGCCAATTGGTAGCAGGAAAAAAAAAAATCACAAAATTCGTCAATTAGGTCGCTGGAAAAAATTGTGAAATTGTCAGTCAATCGTAAGGAAAAAAATCACAAAATAATTCTGTCGTTCGCGAGATGAAACTCGTCAGTTGCTCATGGATTGCAATGGAATGTGTAACTGGAAAGTGACCATGCTGGGGTGGCAATCGATGACAATTATTTAATCGCCACTTTTGCAACTTTAATCGCCATGTGGCAAGTGGCGACTGCTAATTTTCACTTATATTATTTCACCAACTCCAACTTAACTTATTCCATCTCTACTAAATGCGAAAGAGCATCTGCATCCTTATTTGTAGTTAATGACTCTGTCATAACGCTGAAGTGTCAATAACCATCTTTTGTAATTTTATATTTCTCGGTGTGCTTTTGGTTTTCCCTGTTAAGTACTTTAACAAATTATGATCTGTATATATGTATACTTTAGCACCAAATATCAGTGTTTCAAAATTCTTTAAAGCCCAAATTAGCGCAAATCCCCCTCTCTCTCTCTCTCTCTCTCTCTCTCTCTCTCTCTCCATTAGTTTTTTAGTCTCTGGAAATTTTTGGCTGGCAAACATTATTTTTCCCTCCCTGTTCATCATACTGGCCTAAACATACCTTCCTTTTTCTGTCCACAGTATATCATTAGGGACATCTTTGTCAATACAGTCAACAATATAGCAATCTGTGCAAAATTTTGGTCTTATTCTCAGTAATATTTAAATAAACCTAGGACAGATTTTAGCCACTTTTTATTTTTTGGACTGTATTTTTAGGAGAGTTTCAATAATTCTTTAATTTCTCGGGTTCAGGACCATACTCACCTGATCCCACTACATTCCCTAAATACATAACTTTTCTCTGCAGAAAAATGGTGTTTCTTAATGTTTGCAGTGAAATTCAATTCCCAAAGAGTACTCAAAACTGTTTTTAAATGTTCTAGATAGTCCTTCCATATTTTTGAAAAGACAATTATATCATCAATATAGCTGTCTCCATACTCATAATACCTAATTTAAAGCTCTATTTATAGTTTTCTGAAATATTCCTATTCAGTTCATATGGCATCACCATCCATTGATATTGTCACTTTGGGCCTATAAAAGATGTTAATTCCTTGCCCTTTTCCTGCATTTTAATAGTTAAATACCCTTTTAAAATATCTAAAGTTGTATTATATCTAGCAACCCCCTTACCTGAGCTCGGTAACATCCTGCATTGAGAATAGGGTCGTTTAGGTTGTTGCTTTAAGGGCTCTATAATCTACACATAATTTGATACTTGCATCCTTTCTTGCTACACAAACTAAAGAGTTTACTCTCTCTGCTTGGACAGTTCTATCAATCCCTTTGTCAACAATTCCTGTATTAGCTCTATCACCACAGCTTTAAGTACCTCTGACACCCTATAAATATGAGGTTTCTTCTTCTCAACATCGGGTTTTAACTAGAGATCGACCAAAACAGGTTTTTAAGACAGAATTTTGGCGATCCTCCCACTTTCGGCCAAAACCAAAACCGAAAGTGTGAAAAAAAAATTAAAAAACTGATTAATATATACATAACTGCATATAATTATTAATTAATTAATAACAAATAATTAATAATAAGTAATTGCATTACTAATTAATTTATTAATTATATGTGTACTGAACCACTTTTCTAACAAACAAACGTACATATATATGTGTGTCTATAAGTTTCAAACAAAAATGAAACATAAATAATACAACTTTTATATTTTATTATTTTATAACAAATAATTATAGGAATTTATCAATAATTAATTAAGAATGTAGTTAAATAATGTAAAACAAATTAAATAAATATTTTATTTTTAAATATATTCCTATTTTCAGTTCGTTAATATTTTGCATTTAAATTGATTGAAATAAAGTACTTAAAAGTTTGTTTTTTTTAGGAAATTAACATTGAATATGTTTTAACCATTTTATAATTATAAATATTATTAATTTAATAGATGTTTAAATATAGATATATATATTTAAATATTGCTGAATATTATTATTATTTAACATTTTGTACAAACATTTTTTATACATACCTCGACATATCTTTTGTAATAAATTTCAAAAATCTTCATATGTTTTAACAGCACCTTTCTCATAAAGCATTCGAAACAATCTAGAATTTCAAAGTAAAAATTTTCTATTACTGTTAAGTTTGCAGCTTTTAAAGATCACGTGATAAGCATCTTTTAAGTTTAGTCATACATGCATTGCTTGCTTTATAATTTACACTCGCATCATGAATCAGTCATGACGGATAATGATAAACAGTGGCATTCACAGCAATAAACAGTGTCTCATTTGAGCCGATGCAACTCATATCAATGATTAAAGTTGAAAATTTCAGGAAAAAGGAATGAAATTTTGAAATACAGATAATTTCGGTCAAGTTCCGGTTAGGCCAAAAATTTGGCAGCAGTTTCACCAAAAACGAATATTCGGCCAAACTCCAATTTTTTGCCAAAACCAAAACTGAAATTTCGGTCGATCTCTAGTTTTAACCTAATCACATGACTTCCCACCTTTTGGTTGATTTACCTTCCTAACATTTTTCCCCCCCTAAGATTTCCTCTGTTTTCCTTCCTCTTTTCCTAAGTGTCTTAACTTTTCTTTCAAAATCTCCTGAAATTCATTATCGCTATCAGGGATACCTCTTCCCGGGGCATGTTGAATGTCTCCAAACTCTTCATCTACCTCATATACTAATCCTGTAGTGTTCACTGGCTGAATATAAGGTTTTAACTTATTTTGATGTAATTGTTCGGCACTTTCATTTGTTAATTCTACCAAAAAAGAATGTTAATTTTTCTAATCAACAGTGACTCCCAGATTGGTTCATTGTGAGTACAATATATTTTTAGAATTGGGTATTGAAACTACTACTTTCTGTCCTATTGAAAATTTCGTAGTTGGTGATCTTAAGTTACACTGGTTTACATATCCACTTTGTCTTTTTTTAAAGCTATATCAGATGCAAACTCTGTCCTTAATTTCAAACTATTTTTTAACTATTCCAAATATTCTTTGAGAATGTTTCCAATTCCTGCAGGAATAGCAGTTTCTCCTTCCCAGCGAGTTTTTAAAACTGATAAAGGACCATTGGGCACCCTTCTATTCATTAGTTGAAATTGTGAAACATCTGTTTCATTTGGGACTTCTCTTATAGCTCATAACAATCATGGCAGTATCTAATCCCAATTTTTTCCATGTTTTCTTACCGCATGGTGTAACATATTCTTTAATGAGCCATTAAAATGTTCTGGGAACCCATTACTTAATGCATACCCCGGGGTGCTAAACCTAGGAACTGCCCTTAAATGTTTAAAATAACTCCAAAGTCAACTTAGCTGAGAAATTTGTTCAGTTATCCATGCCACAGTTTGAGGAATTCCCATTTGCACAAAGATTTACAGAAATGCTTGGCATGTCACCTTAGCAGATAGGAATTGTATCAGAATTGCTTCCAGCCGTCTACCGTGTTTGTATACCACACATAAAACATTTGTCCCCTACCTCAACTTGGTTTGATAGGTCCAATGAAATAAGCATTAATCATCTGAAATAGTAGTTCAGGGCAAGCTACAGGTTGAATAGGTGTCCTATTACATACTCTAATTTTCCACCTTAACTGGCAGTCCTTGCAAGCCTCATAATATTCCTTCACTTCCTTCCTTAACCCCCCCCCCCCCCCCCACCTAAAAAAAAAAAAAAAAAAAAAAAAAGATTACTTAATCTTTTTTAAAGTTTTCATTGTCGCCAAATAACCCGCTGTTAGTGATTATGTGCCAGTCTCAATATTTCCTTTCTTCTACACTTGGGTACTACTAACTGTTTGACATTTCCATTAATAATTATATTCTTTTTATTCAATAATACATCCTCAACAAAATAATTCTCTTTTCCACTTTTACCTTCCTCTTATTCTCTTTTCAGTGTCTGACATTCCCTCTGTTTCCTAAAATATTTTGTTTGAGTTCCATATTCTCTAAGTTTCCCTCTGTCTGCACTACTCTTACCTTTTCTCATTTAAGACATCTTCTAATGACTGAAAAATTTATTTTATTTCTTTAACCCCCTGACTGCCGAGCAAAAGGGCAAATTTGTAATGTTGTTTTCTCTGTATTTTTTTTAAATGCTAAAAAAACATACATTTTCAAACTTGATATAAAAAACTTAATTTCGTATATGAGTATAAGCCTTGAGGGTATCAATCATTACTCAATATTTTAAAGCTGCATTATATTTGTAGAAATATATTAATTTAAGCAATGCAACTATTGCAGTGAAACCTACAGCATAGTGAACGGATATATCAGTTCATGGCGGTGAGAAGGCAAAACCAGTAATACCTGCTTGCTATTAATTTCTCCATTATCCTGTTCCTCAACTTGGGTATTACTCAAACTTTCCTATCATCCAGTGCTTTCTGGGTTTCATCGGCCAAATTCTAATTATACAGTCATGCTATAGAGTTTTGCCTGTTTTATCAAAATATTATAAACTGATGGTGTTATGAATACTGGACTGTTTGAATTTTCCATTATCGCAGCAATTATGTCAATTTTCAAGGAAATTGCTTTATTGTCCTCCCATAAAGCCACAGGTAATGTGATCAAGTCTGCTATCTGCATTTCTTCAATTTCAGGAATTAAATATGACCTCCTGTCAGGAATTTATCAAATGTCCTTTCAAAATACAAATTTCAGCCTCAGAATCCCAAATAGCCTGTAACTTTTGTCTTACAACATTAAGGTCTACTGCCAGTAATAATTCTCTATCCTGCACTTTCTTAATTAGATGTTGCTTAGGATTCACAATGCTTAACACTACTTTCGCACGAACACAACTGACCTTTCACTCTTCATCATGGATTACTCCTTTCCTTTGTGGACACTGTGAATGGTAATATGCCTGACTGCAGATAAAACATTTTATTTTTGGTTTCTCCTTCTCAGTGCCATTCTTAATTGACTTCTTGCTATTACTAGGGAGCCCAGTATTCCCTTCTGCTCAGCTTGAGAGACTTTTCCCTTATGGTTTCGCTTGATGGTCTGAACGACTTTGTGCCTCTCTTTTTATCTTCCCTCTCATGGTGAATGTCCCCACCCTTTGATTTAGTGACCTCCATATATAAATCTAATTCTCTAGCCAAATCAACCAGCTTCATCCATTTCAACCCCTCTTTCATTAATACATGCAATCTTATAGATAGGGAATCCTTAATTTTATCCGCTAGAATCAGGTCCTTTAAATCCTGTACTTCTCAACTTTCCAAATAATATTCCAAGTTCAACTCTTGCCACCCATTGCACATAATTTTCTTTGTGTCATTTATGACATGTCTAAAAAAAAATTATGTTGCAGGAGTGTCGGTGCATTTTCAGCCAAGATGCACTCTTTAATAGCTTTATAATTAAATAATTTCTCCATCCCCAAATTGTTGGTGAGTCTCTTAATGAATGACTAACTCTATTTAAGACTATCTTGCCCTAGTTATCCTCTGGGACAAAGTAAATTTCAAAAACTATCTCAAACTGGTGAAAGAAAAAGACATATTTTCTAAGGCATATGATAATTGTTCTTTTGCTAAATTTAAATATTTCAGCAGCCCATTTTCTGAAGTGTTAGTGTTATTATGCTCCTTGCAATTCCCATTGTTAATCTCTTTTTACCTAATTTCTAACTCATTGAGTCTATTCTCGAGATTCCTTGCATAACTTTCTTTCCTTGCATTCTTTTCAATCACTCCTAATTCTTTATAATAATTCTTTAAACCTCCTCACTTTAAGGTCGTCATAATTCTAGCTTCCTTTAATAATTTTATTTAATTCTACATCTGTGCATTTTTCCAGGATTACCTCCCCTAGTTCCTCTGCCACGTGATATGAGTCAGCCTTTCTCGCTTTCATTAAAAAGGCCATTCTTTGAGAGGTTTTTGTTTTTTGTTATGTTAAACCAAAATAAAAATATTATGCATTTCCTTTTATATATATACAATAAAAAAAGATATTTCAAACCGAAAATATTATTCAGTACCAGTACCACTAAAATAATAATCATATATTCTAATACGAGCAAATCTTGTGTGTGGTTTTATATATATACTATATGCAAATTTTATCTTAAAAACGGTTTTAACAATTTTGACGAAATTTTGTATCTTACCATTTTGGGGCACCAGAAAAACATTGGGCTAGGTCACATGTTCGAGAAAATTCCATTAGTGGGTCATCATTGGTCAGGGTCAAGCTAATTGTTGTATCTAAAAAATGGTTCAAACGATTTTGACTAAATTTTGTATCCTACCATTTTCGGACACAAGAAGACTATTAGGCTGGGTCACGTGTTAGAGAACTTTCAATTAGTGGGTCATTTTTGGATCAACGCATGTCAAGTTAATTTTATCTAGGGTATTGACAGAAGGTGGTCGGCCTGATATCTTTTTTACATAAATGTTTTCTGCTGATTCTCACTGCTTAAATGATCTTCTGGACAATTTGAAGTGGGACTTTCAGGCGAGATGCAATCCTTGAAGTCTTCTCTCAATTTGCTGCCTGTTGAACAATGGCTAAATGATGAACACAGCACTTCATAAGCACCTCAAAAGTAAATGAATAGTATATCATAAGAAAGTCTATAAAAAATTCTACAAAAATAGAAAAAAATAAGTATGCTTTCTCCGATTTTAGTTGTGAAATATCAACGTCAAACAACACGCTCATACCTTTCAGCCACTCTGTATGTTTTGTGCACTGGTGAGGGAGAGTTAAATTTAAATCATGTCTCTATAAACAAATAATATTTATTAAAGGACAAAAAAAAAATACTATGCACATGGTCTTTTACTTTTCTCCATATAATTCAAAGAGTATCCATAAATAAGATCAACAAAATGAGTTGGCAAAGAAACATCCTCTGCCCTTGCTTCCTGTCCTCTCTCTCTGCCTCTCTTTGAAGCTCTCCATCCAACCCCACCCTGACATTCACGAATATTCCATTGCAGATGATCACAGGAGGGTTGTAATTGTTCTGGAATTGTAGGGATGTTATGGCCAACTCAAGTTGGCAGCCTGCTTGGCCATTTTGCCAAATATTTGGTTGGCGGAATATTATTAGATATTTAGCCAAATATTTTCAGGATCAGCTGAATACATTCATCTTTTTTTCTTTATTTTTTTTTTCAATATTTCCTAACACATTCATGAAGGCATTTTCATTTTTAAATGCAAAAAATTTTCAGCTATTCTGATTCAGACCAAATGGAATTTTCTATAGAGGCTAAGGATCTTTAAGAAAACTGTGTCAAAGTTGGAGATTTAAAACTATCTTACAGACACAGCTCTCAAGGAATGATCTTCATTAGGGAACAATCGATTATACTCAGAACTCTTACTACAGCAAAATTTAAAACTCTTATTCAATTAATGCCTGTAAATTTCCATGCACATATAAAAATTGCTTTCTGAGTGTGTCAGAGAAATTCACATTCTTCTATAATATTTTTTTAATAAATTATTTTAAGAGCAACCTTAAATATATTTAATACAAAATATTGCAAAACATTCAAGATTATTCATACTGTTGGTCTCACAAGGGAACCACTTTTGATGCAGCTCACACCTAACATCGAGACCTGGTGCATTTTATAGCGCTATACATAAAAGTTAGAGAACCAATCAAATTTCTGTTAAAATCATATTTTATATATTTTTTTATACTTTTAAATTTTTATTATTTGATTTTTAACTTTTAATTTCATACCAAAAGGAGTTAAATCGCCAAATATGGTGCTACAAATCCAAAACTGCTACTCGCACACAGCAGATGACTATGACATTCAGCCAGAGTTGCCAGAAAAATTCTGCAGTAGCGAATAAAGCCAATTTTACATTGCCAAAAATCTCTATCTCTATAAAAGAGTAAGTGTCTGTCTGCCTGCCTGCCCGCGGATTTCTCCATAATTATAACACCTAGGACTCAGAAATTTTTGTCATGTGTAGATGTTGTCACCGGATAGTATACCTCGTGGCCGGATTTGTAAATTTTAATTTAGATTTTAAAAAAAAAATTAAAACGTGTATATGGAATTTTGGGTTCGAGGCTATTTCAAGCTCCTCCCATTTCAAGCCTCGGCAACGAAGCAGCCAGTCAATGAGAGCAGTATAACGACCGAAGAAATCTATGGCCTAGCCTGACTCGTGAGTTGCTGGCCTAGAGTTGTCCAGTTTTTGTCCATGGTTTTGTCGCCTAGCTTCGGAGGTTGACTGCCGTGTAATCGAATCGAAAGCACAGTTTTCGATATGCAAAGAGACTGCAAGAGATGTTAGTTGGCAGGTCAAAAAGAAGTGAACCGAGCTAAGCTAAGAGAGATGCAGAGAGAGTTGAACAGACGATGGTGAGCGGAAAATGATGTGTGCGTGTGAACAGTATATGATAGTTGTGTACGCTGGGGTTTTGATGGCAGAGTGTAATGTTTTTTAATTGTTCATCTTATTTTAACTTGTGTATTAGCGATGCCTAATAAAAAGTGCTGGATGTTAATCATCACCTTGGATCACTGGAGTTCATTAAGTCATTACAGTATGGCTCTTTCCACCCGACATCAATAGAGCTTACTGATTTTAGTTCGGATTTTCACCACAGGGGGCGCTTTCGTATCTTTGGTTCTATGGGCTGGATCATGACGGGGTATGCCTCATTCGACTAGACATCGATAACCTTAATGAATTCAGTTATGTTCGTATAGAACATATTGTGCCCCCTGGCAGTGGAAGGTGTAACTAAACGATTTTGCAGCTAACTCGGGTTCTATGGGTCACATCACGACACGGTTTGGCTCATTCGACACAACATCAATAGAGCTTACCTATTTTAGTTCTGAATTTCACCACCAAAGGGTGCTTTCCTATCTCTGTTTCTATGGGCTGGATCACAATGGGGTATGGCTCTTTCCATTTGACATCGATAGAGCTGACTGATTTTAGTTCGGATTTTCACCACAAGGGGTGCTTTCCTATATCTGGTTCTATAGGCTGGATCACGACGGGGCATTGCTCATTCGACTGTACATAGATAAAGCTTTTCGATTTTCACCACCAGGGGTGCTTTTCTATCTCTGGTTCTATTGGCTGGATTATGAAGGGGTATGGCTCTTTCGACTCAACTTACGGTAATATATGGGAGTGTGTATGGCACGCCCAATGTTTGTTGTCTAAGGTAGTGGGGCCCCCAACATTAGATTTGTTTAAAAATAAAAAAAATGTTCAACACTGATTTCAGGTACATTTAAGGTTGTTGGCACGGGCAACGCCGGGCAGGTAAGCTAGTGCAATTATAATGTTGTATTTTTTCAAAATGAATTTTTTAACTTTTTTCAGTATTTTATTCTTATTGTTAACTGATTTGTATTTTAAAGTACTTAAAAAAAAAATTATGGTAATAGTCCAATAATTGGTCTCAAAAACTGTGTTTTTAGAAAGTTATGCTGCTATAAAATAAAAAAAATATGATTTTAACAGGAAAATTTTATCAATTTTCAAACTTCGTAATATAGGGCTTTAAAATGCACCAGGTCTCAATGCTAGGTACGAGCTGCACCAAAAATGGTTCCTTTGTCAGTAGAATTATTTTAAAAAAGTAGTACTATGTTCAAGATTAGAAGGATATGCTACAAGAAGAGATATAGAATGATTATTTTCCTACTTTCTTTCATAGAAATAAAGTGTCTGATTAAATATTGCATTATTTTGGAAGATATAGTTATAAAAAAGTAAACAAGTAGTTAAAGTTTTGAAGTAGTCAATATCGATGTTGTCAGCTAATTGTAATAATGAGAAATATTCTATAAAAAGTGAATTAATAGTAGAATGCAAATCTGCCAAAAGAATATTGATGAATAGGTCCTTGAAATTATATGTGATAATATTGTTAATGTGTGTTAATGCCTTGATTTTGTTAACTAGTTAGCACATAACTGTTTTTTATACAATGAGTGTTATCTTTATTGATAGATAAATCATGAATTTGTGTGAGAATATTTATGAAAAGGGAATTAGCACATGTATTATAAGTATTACATCCTACAGTGGCAGTGTGGAATTTTAAAGGATTTTTGTGAAACTTAGGAATCATATATATATATATAATATGTGGGCGTGAGCTTCAAAACTCGCCTTATCCAAAATTTAAAAAATTGTGTTTTTTCTGTATCTTTTTTTTTTTTTTTTTTTTTTTTTTTTTTTTTTTTTTTTTTTGCTAATTCTACACTGAAAAAACACTGCAATCTGCAATGAATCTAGTTTTATCGTGTATATTTGGCATTGTAAAATCATCGTTTGTTTTCAAAACTCGCCTTATCCACTAAGAAGTTGGGAACAAAACCTAGTTTTATCCTTGCACATGCGTAGACCAGCACATGTCGAGCTTATCAGCTACTATCACAGTAATTTTCCTTCATTCACTTGCGACCTGTTGCTATTTTTGTTTAAAGTTTTGATTTGTTCTATTCATACAAACCAATTAAGTAAATTTTACTGTGTATCTTGTGCATAATGGACTTTGAATCAACTCCTGAACTTTGTGAGGGAAGAAAAATAACTCATGGGCAAGTATGCAAAAACTGGATTAAAAAAAAACTGGCTGAGGTAAAAGCCGCAGTTTGATTTTACATCCAAAAATTAAAGTGTGTCTATTCACATTATGGATGAGATAAAAGCAAAATGAAATACTTTCCCAGTGACTGGAACATGAAAAGCCTGTGGAAGATGTACAACAAGGAAGCAGACTCCTTTATTCCAGGTGAAATAACCATTTTTTTAGAGATATTTTCAATCATAATTTTACTCTAATCTTTAAATCTCCTGCAACCGATGCTTGCTCAGAATGTATAAGATTAAAGTTACTAATTAAAACTCAAGTCAGAAGAGAAAAGGTATAGACTATGGCCAAATATATGGTTCACAAAATAAAGGCAAAATGTTGAGAGAAACGAAGGAAGGGGTATACAAATTTTTATTAGACTGCGAGAAAAATCTTATTTTGCCTAAAGCTCCCAACCAAACTGCCTATTACTCCAGACAAATGTACCAGTATAACTTAACCATATGTGAGGGAACATCAAGAAACACTCAAAACAGGAAAATAGTAAATATCTTTATTTGGGGTGAGCACGAACGCAACAAGGAATCAAATGAGATATTCTCCATAATTTTTTTAATCTTAAATCCTTAAACGTGGGAGGTTTCGAAAAAATCCAAATGTTTTCTGATTGTTGTTTTGGCCAAAATAAGAACATTTCAATGATAAGGATGCTAGCAAATTGGCTCAGGGAATTAGCTCCTTCGATTATTAAACAGATTGACTTTATTTTTCCCATTGTTGGTTATTCTTATTTGCCACCAGACAGAGTTTCTGCCAGGATTGAGAAAAATCTAAAAAGAAAGGAGTGTATTATCCTTCCTGAAGAGTATCTGGAAATTTTTTCACAGTTTGGTGTAGAGTACAGAATGTGTGCCAGGAAGTTCCGATTTATGATTTCAAATCAGCAGTGGCTTCTACTTTAAAACGTCCTGGCGAGCTGCATTTCCAGTTTGCTCCTGCAAAGTGCATCACCTTGTTAAAAGAGAGAGGAGTGCTCCTTATTAAATGTGAGCCCAACTACAAGACAGATGTGGGCATTTTCAACTATTGACCAAAAGGTAGAAAAGTTTAAGATTTGTAAAACCCTATAAGATGCCATGTTCTCTCCCTGTGAAGCAAGAGAAACTTAAGGATGTCAACGTATTGTTAAAATATATTTTGGCAATAACTGATCAAAAATGGAGGATCTTGCATTCTATAAAAATATTATTTGTCAGGAACCAGAATTGGAGGAGATGGTCGAGGAGGACAACGATAATATTCCAGAAGAACTCGATGAGTTAATTGTATAATTTTATTTTCTATCTTTTGTAAGAAAATTATATTTTATTACATAGATGTATATTATATTATATATTATATAGATATTATATTCTTTTTTTTAAGGAAAACTACTAAGTTACATTAATCATAAAGTATTTATGATTAAATTTCTTTTATTGTTAATTAGTTTACTTTTTTAATTAAAATGTAATACTAAATTTTAAACATACTTATTTGCTGTCGTAAACATTATTTTTAAACTCAAAATATTATCATTCGATGACCAAAAAATAGAAACTTGATTTATTTCAACAAACTTGTTAACGATGTATTCTTTTAAGAAATTGGTATAAGAACTTCTCTTATCCATAGTTTTGCAACAAAACACTTCTTGTCCAAAACTTTTTTCACAATAATTAATTAAATTAATTAAAGTTGATTTTCTACTTTAACACAACTAGTTATACGTAGAAAACAAATTGGAATTATTCAATACATTGTTTTGGTTTTAAAAGAAATGTCGAGGACATGATTATGATTTTGAAACATATTTATAATTACGGAGAGTGATATGCAATTTGTTAACATGCTGACTACAGGCCAAAGCATCGACTGCCTGTGTTGAAAAGATTCTTTCAGCATTTGGTCTGGTTCATTCAAAACTTCAAAGCCGATTAGAAGTAGACAAAGCATCAAAACTAGTATTCATAATGAAGCAAATGAACAGTTATTGAGGATAAAATTTATTATTCAATCCTATTATTCAACACTGCAGTAAGATATCTGTTAAAGAAATTTTAGTTGTTTTTTTACTCCTTTCGTTAATAAAATTTTCTGATATATTTCACTAATATATGATTCTTTTATCTTTTAGTTTTCAAATAATTTTTAAATAGTTGTTATTTGTGTCAGTTAAAATTTCTCAGTTTAATTTTATTTAAAGGAAATGTAGATTAAAGTCTAGTGTGTTACTGATATGTTTTGTTAAAAAAATCATTAAAAAGAAAAAATATATATGTATCATATAAATTGAAATAAAAATTTAAAAAAAATCATGAACTCTGCTCAACAGGCTTTGTGAATGTTTAATTTTAATAATCCTTTATATCAGTATTGAATCCAGGCAGTTTTCTTCAAGAGGGAATTTTGTAGCTCTGGGGAGGATGAAGGGACAGTATGAATTTCCAGGGAGGAATTTGCACTTTTAGAACAGTTCCCCCTACCTTTTGCCCAGGGCAACCCCTTGAATTCACCACTGCTTTATATTATAAAAATGACAGTTCTTATATGAATAGAAATGGTTTACTAAGTGTTAGAAAATGGTTCAAATACATAATATGTGAAACATCAGTGTATTTTTGTAATTTTCAGTCCATATTTCATTTTATTATAGTTTGACATTGGAAGAAGACATGGTAGTACAGACTGGATCTGGGAATGGAGTAGCAAGCCAGATCAGAGGCCGCCTAAGTAATATTTCACTACTATAAATAAATCTTAATTGATGTGATATTACTAAGTAACTTATAATATTTTTGTCAGTGACTACTTTAATCTATTCACTTTTCTCATATTATCACTTAATGTAGTTGAGTCTATTTAATGTGACAATTTCTCACTGGCCATAATCATTTGCATTGCTTTCTGCGTTAAAATGTCCAGTTAATGTAATGCATTTTGTAGTTTGAGCCCATTTTAAAGAATATTTTTATCTGTCTGCTTTCATTTCTGAGAATGTTTCAGAACAAATTGCTTTTATTATTTCATCAAAAAATTGCATCCAGCATTGGGATAAACCAAAAAAAAAAAAAAAAAAAAAACAGATATAAAAAAAATAGTAGATTATAAGTATGATTAATTTAGCATAATTACATAAATATAAATAAATTAACAAATTTCTATTGTTTCACCAGTATATGATGAACAAATCATGAAGTATTTCACCTCATGTATAAAATATCTTGCTTTTTTTTTTTCTCATAAATTCATAAGTATTTAGCAATCCAGTAGAAGATTTTTCTGTGTCAATCTACTGCAAACCAAAATTTATCTGTGACCCAACAATTTTTACTATCATAAGAAATAATAGTAACCCATAAAATAAGCAAAATTAGCATTTTTCAAATAAAATACAGGTGTTACTAAAGGAGGTTAAGAAGATACAATAATATAGAGGCAAAGTTTAACAATTTTTTTAAAAAACTCATTTTTTTATAAGCTATTAGATTAATCTGTAAGGTCTAAAATAATCTGCAGTGCCTTCTGCCTAAGCCGTTTTTTAACAATCTCTTCTTTTTGCTTTTCAAAAATTAGGCAGATATAAAAAAATAAATAATATTTAGTTAATTTAAAAATGTCATAATTTTGACAACTTAAGTAGTTTTTTATTTATATTGTAAAGTGTATTTACTAAAATATGTATAAATATTGAAATGAATGGACCAAACAATTATTTTTTCCTTGTATGAATGTAACCCAATAACTGCAATATCATGCCTGATAGAATAATTTATCTTTGCAAAATGGCTATTATTATAAACAGGTTTAGCTGTATATCTTTAATATAGTTAATATTTTTATACACAAATGCCTGACAGTATTAGTGTTACTAGGCTTCCTTCTACAAACATTTCAATAAAATCATTAAATGCTAGTTTTTAGCTTGTTTGAAAGTCTTCAAATAAAATATGAAGTTTTGTCTTCAAATGTTTTGTTCAAATTGTGTGTGCTGGGTTCTGAAAGTACAGATCATGTATTTTATAAAATATTTATTCAATCAAAATTTGCATTATACTTTCATTTAAAAAATAAATTGAATATTTGAGTGATTTTCATAATTGACGTTTTATTTCCAATCTGTGTAAAATGAACTAAATTTGGATTGGAAGCGATTAATATTTTTTCTTAATTATTTATTGTTTTGCCTATTAAAAGCATGTATTAATTACTGTACACATTATTATATATACACCTTTTTAGTAATATAATCATACAATTTAAAATGCCAACATTAACTTTGTTACTCGGTGGTCTGATGGAAGTTTAAATTTTGATTCAGTCGTACATCAGCTAAAAGTCTCTAATTCCCTGTGATAGAATTATGTATTATACTTTATTATATTAATTATTATATAATTCCCTGTGATGATTTTTTTTTAATAATGGATTAAAATAATTTTATTATATCTGATACTGTTTGTCTCAATTTTGTTGATCCCCATGTCAAATTTATCTTTGAAAATAAACAGTTTTTTCACTTTCTAGAGGATTTTTAGGTGCATTCATAATTATATAAATACCTAGCACCTGTAGTTTCTGTCTGTCCGCATATAACAGCAGTAACCACATTTCAGTAAATGTCATTAAAAGATAAAATGTTGCCAACTTAATTTACTTATTTCATTACGGAAATTAATAATATATATAATAACAGACTATGTATAATTCATTTCATTGAAACTAGTTATAATGAACACACCTTATTTCTCACGTTTGACATACAATTTCTTACTTGTTTGTTTTATTGTTATCCCTAATAATTATTTCCTACTCTTGTATAACAATTGTCCTTTACAGCAATGTTTTACAATATTTTGCACCTGCAGACTTGAAAATAGGAATAATACACTGTATGGCCAAAAGTCACCAGACACTTGCGATTTTAGACATTTTTGGTGAATATCTAGAGAAAATTTCTTTTGTAACTTCAGAAATATAAAGAATGATAATTACAAGACCAATAATTAATTGAATAAAAAATACATTTGCAATTACCTTGTAAAATAAAATGCCTAAAATGATCTATAGCATTAGTACATGACTATGTGGAATTCATACAACATTTGTGTTTATTTGTGTAAGATTAGCATATATAAATAATATTCATGGAGATATAAATATTTCTTTTACAAAAATCAACAAATTGCTGCATATTTGTTTATAGCATGCAGGGTTTTCAACCAAATTTAAGACCAATTTCAGGAAACTATACAGAAAAAAATTAGAAACAATATACAACAGTTATAATATAAATATATTAAATATTTGATGAAATGTGAAAATTTGTATGGAATAATTTTGAACTGTGCATGCATAAATGATAACAAGAATGTTTTTGAATTTGTCAACTACATAAGGCAGCTTGTATAAAAAGGCTGGTCAAATATTTTTACAATTCAGAAAGATATCGATTATACAGTGAGCTGAGTTTCAGTTGCTTTCTAAAACTAATTGTAGGATAACATAAGGAATTTTCCAAAAATTGTCAATTTTTTTTCATTTGTTATTGATGCTTTAGTTCTACTTGGAAGAACAATCAATGTGAGCCCATTCCAAAAAAAAAAAAAAAAAAAGAATTATTAAAATCTGAGCATCCCTTTCAAAGCTACACGTGGACATGCATTAAACACTAATTGCTTTGTTAGAAGTCTGTTAATAAAAATGACAATTTGTTTAAAATCTTGTATCATCCAGCTACTTTTAACATGTAACTGAATTTCAGCTCATAATATCGCTGATGTCTTTCTGAATTTTCATGATATTTGACTGGCTTTTTTATATGAGTTGTCCTATATAGTTGACAATTATACAAAAACATTTTTATTTTCATTTGTGCATGCACAATTAAAAATTATTTCATACAAATGCTCATATTTCATCAAATATATTTTTGTATTCTATTTGTAGTACATTGTTTCTTATTGTACTTTGTCAAGTTTACTGGAAGTGGCATTAAGTTTGGTTGAAAACCTTGCATGCTATAAACAAAAAACATATGGAATTTTTTTTTAATTTAAAGTAGCATGTCTCATGAACATATGTGCTATTCTTACACAAATGAACACAATTCATGTATAAGATCTACAGAGGTATGTGCTACAGCTACAGATTATTTTGAGCATTTTATTTTACAGGGTGATCACAAATATTAATTTTTTTATTGAATTGTGTTTTGGGAAATTTTCTGATCATTACATTCTTTCATCTGTTTTATTAGGCTACTACATGTTTGATTTGTGGTTGTGTGTAGTGCTGATGTTTTGTATTATGTTAAAAATGTGCCAGTTTAATAGTGTATTTAATTGGGTTTTTTTTTTCAGTTCATCCCGTTTTGCTCTTACAAATTCAAAAATGAATAAATTATATCTCTTATTATAATTGCTTGCTAAGTTTCCTTTGCTCATATTTTTGTGTTTATATGCAAGTATACTCATTATTGTGACTCGATTCTTTCTTTATGACATAGTTTTCATTGTGTGCATCAGGTCTGACAGCCTAATTTTGATTTAGTTTTGTTCTAGTATCAAACAATTTATTGGTTGCATTTTGTTTGTCTTTTTTTAATTTTTGTTATTTGATTTTGTTAGTCCTTATGTTTTTAACTTTAGTACCAGCCTCTGTATAAATAGAAGAGGGAGGATTAGAGAATGTGTATGTCACTTAGATAACCATAATTCAGCTTGATTTTCTTGCTTTTTCAGTTTGTAAGTGTATTTTTGTTCTCATAGAGGTATGCATAGGCATAACTAGAGGAGGGGGGGGGGGGGTTAGGTACGGCTCACCACATGTAGGGTTCTAGTTCCCACCCCAGAATTTCAAATTCAAGTAAAAATGTTACGACTGTGATTATATTCAAATTTTTAATTTTCAAGTATATGAAAGGTTATACAAACAAATATAATACATAGTTCTGATTTGAGAACTAATGTAATCAAAGTCGGCATATGAATGTGTGTGTGTGGGTGGGAGAGACTCAAAGGAGCCAGAATGGATCCAGAAGGAACAAAGTTAAATGTTATATGACCGCTCCCAATCTGAGCGAAAGTTTGACAGACTGCAGCAAAATTGTGAATAACAGAAAATAATGTTTCAGCCTACAACTCGTAACATACAGGCAGTAATCATGGATGCAGGTAACTGCCCTCCCTAACACTACCCCCCTCCAACACAGCTACAACTTTAACCTTGAGGTATGAACAACACCTGCTCTCTCTCTCCTCTCTTACTCTTTTAGTCTGGTCCAGTTCTTGCATCAGTGTACACTTTCTGTTTATTAATTTCATTCTTATTCAGGGTTCTTGTTAATGTTCCATTTCTTTGTTGTGGGGATTGTGTCTGATTCGTATTACAATGGAAAAGAAGAAAAGATGACTCGGGAAACAGACAGTTTCTACCAGAATGTACTGACTTATATTGCTTCACAACAAACAGAGTTGGAGCAGTACCTGTTTGTATTATATATCAGCGAACTGTAGCTATAATACAAATTCCAATATTAAAGAACAATATGAGACTAAACACAAAACATTTGGGGAAAAATACACGATAGGAAGAACCTCTAGAAAAGTAAAATTCAGAGTTTATGTTCAGATTACATAACATCAGCACAAATTATGAACTGATCTATGACTGAGCAAGAGAAATGTTCAGCAGCTTTGTTACATATTTCTTGGACTCTAGCCAAACATATGGAGCCATATAGTGATACTGATATTGTAAAAGATTGCATGCTGGATGCTGGAAATGCATTATTTGAGAATAGAAAGGATATTGACACTATTCGACGAATTCCATTATCTGCTTCTTCAAGCACAAGGAATACACAAGTTTTATCAGAGGAAAACTATAAAGCTTTGAAACAAACTTTATCAACCACAGATTGTTATGCTTTGGGTTTGGACGAACCTTCTGATATTAAAGATACAGCACAGCGGATAATTTTTGTGTGCTATCTAGACAGAAACCGTGAACAATTTTTTTGAAGAATTACTGACTATTTTGCTTATGTCAGGAACTACTGCAGGAGAAGATTTGTGCAAGGCTGTTACAGAGTATTTCAGTCAAGCTGGATTGGACAAGAAAAATCTATATTATTAATGTTCGGAAACATCTGTGTGTCTGTACTTGGGAAAACTCTGCAACTGTAGCGAGTAGCAAAGCGCTTTTTGTTTAAAAAAAATTCAGAAAAATCCTGGGAATGGTGATACTTTGTATAGAAGAAATCGGCCCCAAATTAAGAACGTTATTAATTAAAAACCTCATCAAAATTAGCAAAACAAGGAACAGTTTTATCAAAACCCGAAAAGAAAATTTTCGTTTTGATAATCGCAGACATCCAAATTGTCTCTTTTTGATGCATCATCGAATTAAAAAAAATCTACCGGAGGTATCGATCCAAAAATCGGGATACACACGTGCCAACTTTTGTCGTTCCAAAAATTAATTTTTTTTTAAAATTTGGACCGTAACTTTTCTTTATTTTGACCAAAAACTGACCCAGACAGGAAAGAGGGTTGCCGTAAATGTTGCGGGGTTGACACAAATTGCTCCACTCACTTTTCGAAACAAGTAGAAATAATTACTCTAAGTCCACGAAACTTGTAAACATGTGTAAAAAAAAAAAAAAAAAAAAAATCGCAAATTCAACAAAAAAAAATTCATAAAAATCGACCAGTAACTTTTAAAGATATCAATTAAAACTCATTAATGAAGTGGAAAATGAATTTATTTCTATTCCGAAAAGACACCTGATTTCTTATTTCAATACTCAACAGAGACAAATCGTCTGCAAATAATTTATTTCTGAAAGAGATAAAATGATGCATTTGAAAATGATTGCATTTTTAATACGCTATATAAAATTTCCAAAATTATTGGATTTTCGAATCTGAAATACATGCATCCTTGCTCAGAGTGGGCTGACATTTCAGGGATTCAAAAAATTTTTGAATTCAGACCATAATTTTTTATTTTAGCAAAATTCTGATTTTTGTGTAGGGAAAAGAAAGAAAAAGCTAAAGAATTTGCTATTTCTTTTCAAAATATCTCCTGTCGTATGGGTCCCATCATGACGTGATTTAGCTCATTCGACTCGACATCGATAGAGCTTACTGATTTTAGTTCCGAGTTTCGCCACCAGGGGCACTTTCCTATCTGTTTCTATGGGCTGGTTCACTTGGTATGGCTCCTTTGACTCGAAATCGATAGAGCTTATTGATTTTAGTTCATTTTTTCACCACCAGGGGGCACTTAACTATCTCTGGTTCTATGGGCAGGATCCCGACGGGGTATAACTCATTCAACTCGACATCTATAGCCTTAACGATTTCAGTGCCCAAGGTTCATATAGAACAGATTGTGCCATCTGTTGATGGAAGGTGGAACTTGCAGCGCATGCACAGCACGACTGCTATACGGTGCCGCAAGCAGCGGGGACCTGAGCCGGAGGTTCGTTCAGTTAGATGTTTATACTTTTTTATGTACAAATTAAGGGATTATCCGTTGCCGAAGGCAGTAGAGACCCGGGTCAGAGGTTCGTTCGGTTCGAGGGTGACGCGAGCCGGAGGTTCATTCGATTCGAGGTTTTATACAAATGGAAAATTCAGTTAGATTCGAGGCCCAGATGTAAATTAGGGGCCTGCTAGCGGGCGGAGCCAGCTAGTATATCTATAATAACAGATGGGCACCGGTAATGCTTGGTTGTAGGAAAGGCTTGGTTCAGCAACTCAGAAGTGATCCAAAATGCAATGAAAATTTGATATTCTACCACTGTATCATTCATCAAAGTGTGTTGTGTTGCAATCTGAATCCCAGTCTTCAGAATAAAATGCAAACAGTGGTACAAATAATTAACTTCATACGGTCAAAATCATCTCTTAAGCACCATCAATTTAAATCATTTCTTGAAGAGTCTGGTGCTCAGATGAACTACTTACTTCTCCACAACAATATGAAATAGCTAAGTAAAGGCTTGGTGCTTGAAAGTTTGTTTGCAGTATTGGAGAACATCAAAGAGTTTCTTTCAACTACTGATCAAAAAGTAGCAACTGAGCAATTTAGGCTTTCTGAATGGAATTGAAGAAAACGTGGCAATAATCTCAATTTTGACTTATCTATTTAGGCACCTGAAACTCTTAAACCTCAAACTGCAAGGCAAAGATAAACTTGTGTGTGAATTTCTCTCAGAAATAAACAGTTTTTCAAAAAAGATTAACCTCTTCTCCGAAGTTATTAGCAGAGAATGTTTACACTTTCTACACCTGAAGTCAGTTTTTGACAGTAATGAGTGTATTGACATGAAACAGTTCGGAGATTTTTTGGAAAAACTTAAATATGAATTGCATGAAAGATTTCCTGAGTTTGAAAAAATTGAGAACGTTGTATAGCTGGTCAACAACAGTTTTTCAATTATGCCCAATGGCGTGAAGCAGCAGATGCTTTCAAGAGCAACAAAGCTGCCCTACAGTTGAAAATAATTGAGTTCCAAGAATTAAAGAATAGTTATGCTGAAGTTCCAAAAACTTTTGGGCTGGGCCAATTTTGGATTAAATATGTGTAGGGAAAAAAGTATCCAGAACAAGGCTTTAGCCATAAAATTGTGTACCATGTTTGGCCCAACTTATGTGTATGAAGCAGCATTATCAAAAATAAACTTCATTAATAAATAATATAGATCTCTACTCACAGATGACCACCTTAACAGCTTGATGAGAATCAGTTGCACCAAATGGAATCCAAATTTCAGGCAGGTTGTGCAAAATAAATCATGTCATTTTTCCCATTGAACATTAACCACAATGAACTTTAGTGAACAATCTTTTTGAATTTATGTGTACTTTGTATTGATCTCCTAGGATAAAATCATAAAAAAACTATTAATTTGGTATTAATGCACTTTATTTTACTGGTACCCATTGTGTTTTGCTCATAAGATCACAAATGGTTTTAAAGAAAATTTTTACTAAGCAAACCAGGTAACCTCGGTTAGTAGAGCAGTTGGTAGCATGGTGAAGGGTGGGGGAGGATGGAAGAGCAGTGAAGGAAGAAAGGGGGGTTAAGTTTTCTGGACTGTGAAAGTTTGACAATGTTTCGAAATGGACATACGGGAAAAATAATTAGTGACCACTGTCATAAAATATGTGTTGTTGGGTCAGAGCCTGTGAGAGAGACAATAGAGAGCAGGTGGCACAGGGGACAACTGGCAAGTATCCTGGATTGCATACAACTTTTTCCCTTTAAGGTACATTTCGATTTCTATGCATAATTATCAGTGTACAAATACATTCTGTAGTTTAAGATACTGGAAACTTTTTCTTTGTGTTACTGCCACGTGGCACTATGCTTAAAGTTACAATTCCAGAGTGTAATTTTTGTTAGTAAATTTCTCCTAATTAGATCTTTGAAATTCTGTACAAATTGAAGAGCTTAGTTGGAGATATTATGCAGCAAAAATAAAATTTCGAGAAAAGTGAAGTGAAAGTTTTTTATTGTAAAGTTTTATTTATTTTTTCCTTCTTGGTAGCATATATTTAAAATGTAAATTAAACTCTCTCAGAAAAAATTATTAACATTTTAATTTTCAAACATAATTTAAATATTATTAATATTTTTTTATTTAATACTAAAATATTAAATATTAATATATAATGTCTTAGATCTTCAAGCTTAGTTAGAATCTTGGTATTTTAGCTTTACCATAGGAATATCTCACAAAAACTTCATTAAAAAAAATAAAACCTATTTTGAATAAATGTAACATATGCTCTTCTTCTCAGTTCTTCAATTAGTGTCATTTGCTATTATAAACTATTGACAGAGACAGAAAAGGGTCAAATTTAGCCTTTTTTTATTTAAATTTCTCTGCCAATTATTTTGATATTCGATTAAAACTGAGTGCTTAAAAAAACCTTTTAAAAATAATTAAAAAAATTTTTCATAATTTCTATTTTTAACTCTTCTCAAATAAAGATATTCAGAATAATTAAGAAACAAAATGAGTTAAATAAAGGAGATTACTTTTAGCTTAATTATTTGCTGTTTGAAAAATGATACTTAAGAAAATTTAAGTAAACTAGATGGAACCCGTCAAAACGTGACGGAAAAAAATACTATAACAATATCAGTAAAATAAGTTTCTTTATTATTTAAGTAGGGCTTCGTATGAAACAGTCTTTCAAATATTTTATTTTAAAAAATCCCCCCCCCCCCCCAGTGAAATGCTATTTCCGATGCAAACTCCAAATGAACACTCCGTAAACAAATGTGTATTGCAAATCAATTTGACATTACCACCATATTCTCCACGACAAAAAAAAAAAAAAAAAGGGTCATGGACCTATAAAGTATCATACAAATAGTCCTATCATAAAGTATCATACAAATTTCCTACTTTCATCTCATATTCAGTAAATAAAAGAGCATCGTATAAGCACCCCCCCCCCCTGTGATAATGCAATCAAATGAGCTCCTATACACATATGCATTGCATCTGCCCAAAGGCACCGTTGAAATTCGACGTTAAAAAAAGTTTTAAAATGTTTAAATTAAAAGTTTTAAAATGTCCTCTTTAATCATTGTTTGTTTCAAATCTATATCTTCTAAAATGCATCCATTGTTTTAAACTAATCAATTTTTATGTAAAAATGAAGAATTTTTGTTAAAAATAATAAATTAATATGCAGATGAGGAAGAATTTTAATGTTTTCAATTGTAATTTATTTGTATGGTTTCTTCTATCCTTTTACATAATCAGGATGATTATTCCTTTTCCATCACAGTCGGTCTCTTATACAGTTAAATATCCAATGGATCTTTAAAAAAATAATAAATAACAGTTCCTAGCATATTCTGATTCAACATATACATCAACGAATTCAACATATCAATTTTATGTTAATCATAAACTAAAAATAGTTTTTCTTTCTTTTGACATATTTTATATTAGCGCCAAAATACTCTAACTTATAGATAATCTGATCTTATGATTTATCAGGTTTTTATTATTATTTTTTTTTCACTTTTCATGAATGTTAGGGATACCTATTTTCAATTGTTGCAACTTTCCAAGGGGCTATTTTACATTATTAAAACAAACGGATGGTCATTGTTGAGATAGAATTGAAAAATATTTCATGCTTGAAAATTATTTAAAAAGTCGTTAAATTAAGCGGTAAATTTCAAATAAATTTCAATCGAAAGCTAATGTTTTTTTTCTAATTGAGGATGTAAGAATTGAAATTGTAAAATGTAGTAAAAAAATTAAATTTTTAGTATTTAGAAGTGACGTAAGCACAATGAAAGCTAAATCGATAGTGCCGTTTGTTGTCACAACCGTTATACATTTCTAAATATTGCCACTGTGTTTTGGTTGGCGTCCAAAAGTAGACTACCATTTTTTGACATCGAAAGAAAAATTCACAGTGAAAGAAATAAGACTTTGCCGCTAATAAGGAACTGTTAAATGAACTTATAACAAACCTACCAAAATAATTCCTATAAAATATTAGCCTTACATTGTTTATTCTAGCTAAAAATACAATCATTATTCAAGTTTTTTTTTCCTGAAATTCTTTACTTTTGTGAATTTTTTTATTAAAAAAAGGAAATCTTAATAATTTAAATCCTATAATTCCTATAACTTAATCCTATAATTTAAAAAAAGTAATTGGTAACATGTAATCAAGGTATGCAATCAAGATGAAGCAACCAATAAAGGCTCCAGTTCTAATCTTTAAAATTAAAAATTGAAATATCAGTTAATATTACGCCATGTTGACGCAATCATATAAATTTTTCTTTTTAGTTTTATCAATGTTAAAATGCATTTCAAGCTAAGCATAACGTCATTTTCACCGGTACAAACTTTTCACACGTACATTTATGCTTAAGCACCATGCATACAAATAAAAAAAATATTTTGCATTTAATTGTAATGAAAAAAATGGCATCAACAAAGTTATAATGCTTAATGATAAAATGAACCCAATGGACAATATTTCCTTGACGTCACAGTAAATATGAATTTTTATTTGCTTATAAAACACACGGATAAATATTTTTACCGAAATACTTAAACATTTTAACTATATTTTAACTTGCAAATTAAAAAATTCGGCCTAAAAGTCACGTTCTTATAATATTTAATATTTATTTTTTATGCTCGCAATCATTGAGTTCAGAAAATAAACTCTGTACGTCGCAACAGTGGGCGTTAATCCGATTGCTGACTTTATGACGTCATAAGCAGAAGTAAAATTTTAATTTAAGATTACGGCTAATTAATTAAATTTTCGAACAAACGAATGTACGATAACAAATCTGTGACCAAATATCTTTCTTTTAAAAAAAGAATGATGTAATTTGATGTAGTAGTTTGTTCTCACGGATTGTCGAAACAAAACGCTTAGCGTTTTAAATATATAGATGTACCTTACTCCAAAACAAACCTGCATTTTTGTTTGTTACTTTAACAATAATGAAGATGTAACAATATTTTCAACAGACTGACTTTGCTTTCTGTGAAATATGACATGACGAGAAGTGCTGGAAATTGTCAAAATTCACAGATATTTCATTATTTAAAATGCAGCTGACTATATATATTGTGTTAGTAACCAAAATTCAGTCACTTCCAATGATATCATCATACTTCATACAAAGTAAAGTTAATATAATTAAAATATCTTCATTATTGTTAAATTGTGAACGAAAATTCAGATTCAGCTTGTAGTAAGAATGAATGAATTGAATGTATTGTATTTTTGGTGTAATAAATTGATTGAGATGCTAGTTTACTATACAAAAAATTTTAACTTGACCGCATTATCTCTCTTGAAAAAATAGTCCAAAATTTTAAGAACATCCTGTATATTTACAACCTCTGAAAACGATCGCCCATTCTGGTGCAATTAAAAAATTTCATTGATAAATCAAAAGGAGCAATAAAGCTAATCAAACTTAATATCAACATACTACAACTATGAAAATCATCATAATTTTATAATCATATATTATTAAAATTTAAGAATCGATTGAAAGAAAAATGTTCAAATAATTTTTGATTTCTCTTTTTCAAGATTTTATGTACTATTTTGTACGATATGCCAACATTAAAAAATACTACAACTTATAAAATATCACGATTTAAAACTTATGTTATTATAAAAGTAGTTACTCATGTAAACATTTGTGATCTTAATGCATAAATAAAAATATAATTGGGGTGGGAATCCCATGAATTTTTTGATAAAGAAAGAAAAGACCATAAGCCTGAAAAGTTTTATCTCAATGGAACAAAAAGAACAATCACTGCACCCCTTTCTGGTGGAATATCCTCAAATTTAACTGCTACCTGCTGGCCATAGCCAAAAACATACAAATGAAATTTCATTTAATTTTGTTCATAACTTCATACACTTTTTGCTGATACAAAGAGGATACAGACAGACAGACATTTTGTAAAAACATGTTTTTTGGGATCTCTGACCCCTAAAATGTGTAAATCCATCCAAGTCTGAAAAAATTTCGATTACAATACTTCTATTTTAGATAGAAGAAAGTAAAATTCAGGTATGAGAATAGCCAGATTACAATAAAAAGGAAAATAACCCCTTCTCCCTCATGTCTAAAAATATATCCTTTTTTTCTGGAGATGGGGGATGGAAACTTAGGTGGACTCCTTTACTCACTTGAAAACACCTGCTTGCTAATAAATGCCTATGCGCAGGTTGTTTTGGAATTTCTCATTTAAATTTAAATATTTTTAAACTATTTTTATAGGATAGTTGAGGTCGATCTCTAATATGGCTATTTTTACTTTTTCGATTTCAGTTGCAGATTTGCTTATAGAAAAGGTACTTTCACTGTCAGAACCAGTTTTGAAGGTAAAGGTACCTTTTTTATAAAAAAAAATCTGAAAGTGAAAAAGTAAGAAATAACCATATTAGAGATTGACTTCAACTATCCTATGCAAAAAAAATCATTTAAAAATATTTAAATTTAAATGAGAAATTTGAAAACAACCTGGCCATAGGTTTAACATTAGCGAGCGGGTGTTTTCAAGTGAATGAAGAGTACCCTTAAGGGGAGAGTTAGATAATTATTTATTTATTGTTGCTACAAAGTTAAAAAAAAAAAAAGGGTGGGTGTGGTAGAGAAGCAGAATCTTTTTTTGGTGGGAGGACAGGTAATTTAGATGATTATATCTTTATTATAATGATAATTAAATAAATATAGAAAAGTAGCAAAGGGAAACAAGGACAACAATTTGGGAGGAGAGGTAAATTAGATTAAATTATTGTTACAACAAAATCGTAAATAGAGCAGAAAAAATTAAATATTTTAAACTCCATGAGATTTTGGGGGGGGGGGGGATAATTTAGGTGATGGTGTTCAATAGTCCTGCAAACAAATAGAGCTCTAAAGGTTAAACAGTACATGTTTGGTACCAGAGGGAGGGAGGGGGGGTTGCAAAGGAAGAAAAGCTAATTTCGAGAAGGGGTAATTTAGATGATTGATTTTTTACTGTTACAATAAAATAACAAATAAAGCTGTACTTTTTTAAAAATTAAAGATTTTTAAAAATTCTAAATGTTGTGTGCAGAAGGGGGAGACAAAATTTTAGAGGGTAGGAAATTTAGATGATTCTTTCTTTTTTTTTTATTTGGCAGAAATCTGCCGAAATGCAGAAGATTCTCACCTCTGTATTTACCATTTTTAAACTTCTATAATGATAAGTTTTTTTATGAATTATTTTTTAAATCTTGATTATAAGAACTCCCCCCCCCCCCCTTTCAAATTTAAATGCTTTTGCTTTTGAAAAAGATGGCTTATAATTGGGATTTTATGGTAATTATATTTCAAAATTCTTGATTTGATAAAATTGTTGCCTTCCATATTGTCAAAGATTCATTTCAAGTAAAACTTGTGATATGTAAAGGATGATTTTGTAAAAGAATATATATGTAGGAATTATTTCAGGATTCATAAGCTTAAATATTTTTTTGTATGATAAAAAGCAGCAAGAACACTAATTCTACATTTTTATGTTGATTTTTTCATTACTTTATTTTTAATAGTGCTATACTTTATTGATTGCTTTGTACTAATTTCTGAAATTCATAAGATTATGTTGCGGCACAGTATTTTGAAATAATTAGCCTATGTGGTATTTATTTCATTTAAAAATTTCCATGTATAGTTTAATTCTTACATCCAATATCTTGTTATAGTTAGGATTAGGAATCAAATAAATTTTCTTTCATATTAGTAATGTAATATTGTTATCCTAAAATTTATTTTTTTCAGTTCTTTGCTAATAACTTTTTTTTTTTTTGTGAACAGGGAATGGAAATTGCATCATCCAAAACCAACACTGAGTTTGCGCAATTCTAAAGCTGCTAAAAGTGGTTTATTTTCTACAGAAATGCTGACTATTTTAATTGTATCAAATTTGATATCTGTGCTGATTGGAGCTGGTATTGGGTAAGTAAAAAAATTAACTAAATAAATTATTCATATCTGAGAAATGTGTATTTCTTAATAAATTTCTCTGTTTCAGCATTTTTTGACTGTGTAATTTTGAAAAGTAATTATTTGATCTTATTGCTTTCAAATTAATCATAAGCAGGAATCTATTTAAAAAAACTGTGTACAGTGACCTCTCACTTATGATTCCCTCAGTTACACGTCTATTTCTTCAGGTCCCGGCACTACTTTATGGGGGTGGGGGGAAATTAGATATGCACCATTTCCTCTCAGTTATACAACGCTAACTTAAATTTGTCATTTAATCTTTTTAGCCTCGTTTCTAATGTTTTATCTAATATTTTTTCTTTTTATTCGTATTTGTAATGCTAACTGACCCACCTAAACGTTGCCCAGGCCCATAATAAATTTAAATAAACCTCAAGTTTGTATGATTTTATATCTTTAACCCGATTTTGTATGAAATTCTATTTTTAAATGAAAAATTCGTGAATAAATATTGGTATGTAGTAGGGAAAACGCTCATAAGAAGACATTTTCTTGTTTTTAATGTAGTGTCATTTCATAGTTTTTTTTTTTTTATGTTCTTGTTTGAGCTCTTTGAAAATTTTATCAATTATAAATATAATGATTTTACAGCCTGTGTAAAAATTTTGTGAAAAAATATTGTTATCTAGTTGTAAAAGAAATGTTTTCTTCTCGCCTTTTTTTTTAAAGTCAGCTCCTTTTAACATAACAAAGAAATAGTTCTGATCTTCCGAACTCTCTAAAAATTTAATTGGTTTAACTGTATCCAAGCTCTCTTTAAATTTTCATGAAAAAAATGTCTATTTAATAGTGAAAACATGAGTCAAAGTAGAGCAAAGCCTTGCTGAAACACCCCGCTTTTTCACCTTTTTTCTTTTTTTTTTTCAAAAATTTATCAGATTTTATTTTTATTAAATACTTCTACACGTCAGACTATTTCAAAAATGTTGCAGGTGATATAAATCTGATTTGCCGACATGCTCTAAAAAGATTGTATCGAAATACAGACATTTAGATATTTTTAGAGTAGAAAAAAAGATAGCCTCTGTGAGGTGCAAGGTGACCTGCATTTGCCAGTGCTTTTGAACAAGTTAACATTTGTATTCTTTAAAACCGATTGCACCATTGATTAGAAGAATCTTTTAGCTTTAAGAACATATTTTTGGTTTGTCAGTACCTCTAAAATTACACCCTGGAGGAACATTGCCATAATGGGGAAGAAACATCCTTTGGGAAAATAACTCTTTTTGAATTTTTTTTTCAAAGGGTTAACAGCGATATATTTTTAATTGATTGTGGCATTTGAGACATAAATATATGATATTTCTGAATATGTCTTCCAATTTTAATTGTACCAAACGGTTTGGCCAATTTAGGTTAAAACAAGACTACAAAGTAACACAAAAATGACACGTTTGGTTCATTTTCTCCCAAAGTGTAAATCAGGTTCTGTTGGCTCAGAAAGAAAGAGATGAGTTTTTAATTAATATATTAGCTAATTATCAAAAAATTAAAAATGTGAGCCTCAGGTGCATCAGGACCTGCCTTAGACTATCCTTATCCAAATTTTCATACCTCTAGGTGCTGTACATTCCTCTAGCCATCACCAACAAACACACAGAACATAATCTTTTGTTAATGTAGATTATTTTTGTTAATATTAGTTACAATGACCTTTTTTGTAGTATATATTGTGTTGCTTAATTCTTACGGTCTCAAGAGAGGGAAATATTCAGTTTTTATCAGTGGTATAACCAAAAAGAGAGATTTTTAAGGTTAAACCCTCTCCCCCTTCCTAATTTTTCGACACAACGAGAGCAGGAGGCTGACGAACCCCCACCTCAACGTGGTGCTCCGGTGGGAAAGTGATGTTTGAGTAGTCGACGGAGCTGGGATCTGGGGAAGAAGTCACCACATGACCTCAGGCTGTCCCCTCCTTTGGGCCGGTTCTCGGCTGCAGGAAGTTTGCAGCTTCAAGCCGTCTCTTGAGGTCCTATGTGTAGAGCCTCGTCTTTGGACCGTGGTCGGTAACACCTGCCGACGTGGGTTGAAGTCGTCATCTCCGTGGGACTTCGGGATGGCTGGGCAGTGAAAGGATATTGCGTAGGCCAGTCCCTTGCACCTAGGTGCCCTGCGGCGAGGATGGTGACATGAGGGCAACGGCTAGTGAACGGTGGTTGGGCAGCTTCCAAAGCTTATCTAAGGTGAGACGATGGTTTGGGCAAACTCTGTAGAACAAAGATCGTAAGGGTTCCATTGTGATGCTTGTCGGTACACGATGCGGCATGTAGCAACCCTTGGTACTGTGCAGGCAGTAGAACGTAGATGATCACAGAGAGATGGGCCTCAGCCCCTGCGACGTATTTCCTTGCGTCTCCCTCTGTAGCTGGAGTAGTTGTGTGCCACCCTCAAGGTTGATAACGGAGGGATTACCCATTCGTACCAAGGCTGATGCGAGCCCTGGGAGCCACTCAGGTTACCATGTGGCCGTTTGAGCTTATGGTAGGGGTGTTTGTATTTTCCCTATACTGTTCGACCAGGAAGAACCGGGCCGGAGGCTCATCAGTAAAATGACTGTGTTTGAACCTGAAATCAAACCTTGGGTCGAAAACCAATCCAGCGCATCTATGTGTAATCAGCGTTTGCCATGGCCGATGGTTGGATTAGCGGGAGTCTTCACATAACTTTCTGTCTACTAATCTCGACCGGGACTGCTTCTTTAGCATTCTTGAAAGAGTTTTCCATGTCCTTCAAAGTCCAGTAGTGGTTCTAAATTAACTTTCTGTTGTTTTAACATTTGTTGTGTTTGTTATGTGCATGATCCTCTCAATGGAGTCTATCGGAGACCTTGTGCATTCTGACTGTAGGGCTTGCTAAAAGCAAAGCCATTGGGGGGGGGGACAACCTTAGCCAAGGCGTGTCTATACGTTAGGGACTGGTTTTCTTTGAAGTCCTGGGTTGGCAAGAAGCTCCTCCTACTCACCACGGCCGATAAACTAGTCGTTCCCTCCCTCCCTAGGACTTGACGATCAGAAGCTGCGGCAAAGCAAGGGTTGTTGGAGGAACTCGACATATGGCCGAGGACCCGATTGTCCTGATGGGGTTCTGGCTACGGAGGTTCTCTGGCGATTATTCAGGTGTCTTCGTGGTGGTTCCTCTGATTTTGGGTTCCACTGTGTATCGTAATGACCTCTGTCGTCACCTCATGGTTTTGTAGATTAGGTTTCACTTATTGGCCTTTTTACACTAATAATATGTTCAAATGAATGCATTTACTAATTTTATGTTACATAAAATTATTAACTTCAAAATAATATATTTTCAAATAATACAACATTTATTGACATCTCACATCGAACACACCTCAAACTACATGTTTATTTTTTACAATTCCATGGAATATTTTTTTTGTTGCCTTAACAACTAGTTAAATTAAATTTCAATAAAAAATAATGAGTTTCTCATGACCATGGAGGCTACAGGTTCAATCGGAGTGATGCGCAGGTGGCGGTGCTTCGACCAGTTGCAGCACTTGTGGGAGGCCTCTCCAGGTCGAGCGCGTTATAAGTCCCTCAGGACTTGGGAGCTTACGGTTGACATATGTGACGGGCACCACTCTGGTGCCTGGCGGCACAGCTCAGTTTTCCCCCCTCCCTAAAATTTTTAAACCTTTACCAAGAAAGAGAAGGTATTTTGTTTTTATATCAAAGTTGTGTTTTATTTTTTATTTTATGTACATTTTTATTTTGTACTCATGAGTATCATTTCATCACACCGTTGCCAATATGCTGAATATACTAAATGTTATTGGTCAGAGTAATCAAACTATTTTGGGGGGAAAAAGGGCACAGATTTCAAAGTTACCTGTTTCTCTTGGTCAAAGCAGGCACCAAACAAGTGGAAGGTGATTTGACAATGAAATAATAAATGAAAGTCCTGTTATGTTTGGATGGCAAACCGAATGTCTGGGATAAAGAAGATTTGAAACTGATTTTCACTCTGATTGGGAGGTACTTTCTTGGACATACAGAAGCTGTTTTAGAGAAGAGCGAAGGAAATTGTTCAGGGTGCTAATTAAAACTAAAAGGTTAATTAAAACTAAAAGTGTAAAATTCACAAAATGCTTGGTTAATTCTTAACAATTCCTTTAAAAGTTATCATTTAGATGGGCACTGAAATAAATCTTGTTCAAAAGCACCATGACAGTTAAAGGCACCTAATGATTGACTAGTCACAAGTTTTTTAATACAGAATTTTCAACCCCCTCTGCTCCTCCCATGAAAGAAAAAAAAATGATTTGTGAGCTTTTTATAGCAATTTAAAAATATGTTTTAATTAGTTGCTTATTGTGATGAATCTGATCATTCAGTCTATTACCTTTCAATTTAATTTTAAAATTTTGGATTTTTTTAAAAACATTAATGTGTCTACAATAAAATAACATGAAGATGCCTTTTTAAGAGGACAAAGCTCATTTTTAAGGCATATCTCTATATGATGGGATAGTGGATTATAGGGTGGTCACAGACCTGGGAAATATGATGTATCAATGAATTTTGTCAACCTGGAATTATCATGGAAATAACAGAGAAATTTGGGGGAAATCATGGAATTTATTTATTTATTTCCATTAATTACCAATCACTGTAATCTGGAGAAAAAAAAATCGTGTTATCATACACAAATATAACTAATCCAAAAGTGTCTTGATATTTTTCAACAACTCGTTGAATTCTTCGCATCTTTTCACTGTTGGAAGGTTGTCCAATCCATGTAAAATGACTTCATCTTGAATATAGCCTCTTGTTGGCTCTAATATTGAATTAACAAGGTGGCCTGGAGTCAAAAATGCCTTCTCCCTCCAGATGATAATTTAGAATTTTCTAAAGCTATAGACAAGGAAGACTTTTTTGTCACCCTCTCCCTGAAATGTTACTGACCTATATATATATATATATATATATATATATATATTATTTTTTTTTTCATAGATTTTGCATAGACCTTTGCAAAAACTTTTGCTTTATTTTTGAAAAAAAAAAAAAAACTATATTAAATACACTATTTTAAAAGTATTACAGTATAGTAAATGTAGTTTATTACTGATAATAAGTATCATATTTCCCATATAGAATATGCTATTTGAAAATTTCACCTTTTGCATAATCTAGATATGTATCAATGTGTAAAGCTTTAATTTGTCAATAAGGTATAAATTTATCTTTTTGTATCCTCTTCAAAACTGAAAAAAATAAATCTAAAAATTATTTATTGTTTTTTTTGTATTTAAAAGAAATAATACAGAAGATTTTCTAATTTTTTTATGAAAAAAATTTGCTTTTTAGCTTATTTTTCATGAAATTTTACTTGTGACTGCTGAGAAGGCATTGCCTTATCAAAAAAAATTCTTGATAATGTTATTTTATATCATTAGCATTTTTTTAATTAAACCTCAGCAATGTGATGTACAAAACAGCATGGCTAATAATTTTGTAATATTTTTTAGTTTTCCCTTTTAAAAAAATATATATAGACATTGAATATAATAACTATTAAAAGTGTAAACTAGTTGATTAGTTATCGACCACATGATCTTGTACAGTTAGATTGGTTCATGTCGCATGGCTATAATTTAATAATATGAAAAATAATAAAAAATATATAATTTCTTAAATGATAAAAAAAATGCAGTTGCTCATATGTTTTGATATGCTTACGTAGAAAATTCTTTTCCTGCTCCTTATTTTGACAAACTGAACACTTCTTAATGGTTTTATACCTAGAAAATAGTATGGTGGAATCTACAAATGATGGGATGTTGCACTAATTTATATATTTAGAATAATACCTATAAATAAACAATATAATGACTATTTTGTTGTCAAAGCTAGATCATTTCATTTCCATACATTTAATTACCCCACAGGCACCTAGAATTTTTTTCTACAAACCTAAACAATTTTCTTATTTCTTTTGTAACATGCAAGTTTAGGTAGGCAATTTTTGAATTTATATTTCAATTTTATCACATCCTGTTGTCTGCTCATCCAAATTCTAATTTGAGAAAAAATGTCACATTTCTTCAATTTGAATATTTTTCTTAAATTGACCACAATATTTTCCATCTTGAAAATGGTCAATATAATTTCTTTCTCTCTCATATTTTTACAGACTCAAATAATAATACAAAAAATAAACAGATTATATATAGAGTTTTAACTATAAAGCTTCAAAAATGAAATCATTGGTACATTGCTCTTTATATGATTCTGTTTATCTTGTGAAAACATTTTTTTAAATCCATTTTCTACTTTTTTATGATTGTATACTGGGAGCAATGTTATTTCCAACAAAATACTCATTATCAGAAAAAATTTAGCTTTAACATGGAAATATCAAGAAATTTTTATGTAAAGTATTTATGATCAGTCGGGATACGTTTAATAAATTTGGAAGCTGTAAGTGTATAAATACTGTCAAGAAAATAGTCTTGGTATTGCCCCATACAAATACAAATGTAGAAGGAGGCTATAAATTCAAGGTGCCTAATTGAAAATCTGAAAGAAGATATATCCTAATTGCACTAGGACTTGTGTATGATAAAATCATTTATGGGAGTTGTGAACAATTTCAAAATTCCAAAGAAACTCATTCATAATTTCAAACAAACATGCACATTCAGCACTAGCTGATGCTACAAAAAGAAAGATGTTAGAAAAAGCTGCTGAATAAGTTAAAAAGAAGAAAATAAAGTTAGCAACCAAAGAAATTAAAATATTAATGGAAGAGATTAAGGAAATGAGACCAAAAAAAAGTAAAATAACATGTTTTGATATTTTTTATCAATTTTCTCTTTGATTTTTGTAAATTTAAGTAAATAGTATAATGAAAGCTATTAAATGTGTGTTATTCAATTTCATGCGTATGTTTATTCTTTAAGTGTAATGTTATTTATATGAATAAAAGGTAAATACTACATGTGTACAATACTACTGTGTTAATGTTGGTTATAATAAATTTATATTTAAAGTATAATTTCCTAGAAATTAAAAAATATTTGTTATTCATATGATTCCTGTTTAAATATCTTGAAGTGCAATTTTTTAATATTCCCTTTTACTGAATAATGGCTATATGTATCAGAGTAGTGTTAAAAAAGGAATTACCTGTGAAAATTTGATTATTTAAATGCTGATCTAGAAATATAATTGAATTTTAATATAAGATTATTAATAATAAGGATAGTTGTGATCACTCTGTGAAAATGTGGCTACTGTGATCTTATTTTGGACCTAAAAGGTTGGCCAATTTAGCAAATATAATGCAAAATGATGATGAAAATTTGAAAAGCATATGAATTGAGATGTGCAGTATATCTGTAACTAAAGATGAAAATAATTTTCTGAAAGATTTTATATGAATGACTTAGGACAACATATTTGCAAAAGTGTGAGAATTTATTTTATCCAAATTTGGATTTTTTTTCTACAGCATTAATATATAACACATATAAGGGCTAAACTCATAAGGTTATCTAGTAAAAAAATAATTTTTTATAGCTCAAAAGTTGCTTTCTATTTTCTGAATTAAGACATTTTTTAGAAAAATGGAAAGCTTATGGTAGAAACACATTTATGAAAATAGAAAATATTTAATAAGTTTGAAATTATTTAAACATGAATTTGTTTTATATTTTTAGGTGTATCGAATGATATTCCATACACTGTTAATTTATATTTACGTTATTAATTCTATACTAAACTAATATTTTTACAGATATTATACTTCAGCTATTTTACCCCTTGATGTCAAGTATAAAGTATACTTTTAATTTTTGGGAACCACTTTTTTTAAATAGAACTTTTTATATTATTTAATTGCTGAAATTATGTGATGCAGTATAATGAAAATTTTGGTTTGAAAATACTGATATCCAAATTAAAAGATTTCACACCCTATAGCTAAATTTTGTGATTTTTTTTTCTGAATCTTTTACATTAAATGTTGTAGAGTCTATATAAAAAAATTAATAATACGCCCTTACTATATGATACAACTGTGACTGAAACTTGTTAAAAAAATATTTATATTTTAATTTTCAAAAAGAAAAAAAAACAAATTATAACTAATATAACATTCTGATTACTTGACTGCAAGGAGACATCTCTATTTAACAATAGACATATTTATAAAATGCAGTAAAACCTACTCAAAGGGATATCTTTACCAAGTTTACATGTTTGTAAGACTTGCTTGCTTAAGTCTTACAAACATATGGTTTAGTAACACGCTCTATAGTCATAAAATGTTATTATATTTATTGGAAAGAACACCCTTTCTCCCATAGTTCAAACAAACCACTGGTTTACTACATCAACTACTTCTTTGAACTGATTGACTATCATGTAGTCTGTGCAAAAGTATTCTTTTCTAAGTCGATGCCATTCAAAGTCTTATCATTCTTCTCAAAGTTGATACCATTTGTTTTAAGTCTTATCCTTTACATATTTACCTGTAGTATTATCACAATCTTTATTTATAACCATACCTGTTAAAATATCATGCGAAAATTGAGACTGATCATATTTTACAGCATTCTCATTAGCAATGTATTCTTTTATATTTTCATTACTCGGACAATCTTTTTCTATTCATCCTTTCATACCTATCATGACTATTGTAATGTTTATTACTCTGAGCCATTTCTTCACCCTTATCTGTTCTTTCATGACTTTTTTTTTGTTATGTCTCAATTGAGTAACATTACTTTGACATATTAATTAGTCACATCGATCTACTAAAACCTACCTACTTCCAAGTAATTTTATAACTTTTCCCTTAAGAGCCTACATCAGTCATGCGAAAAAACACGCAAGCTAATGTTAAGTCTATGGGAATGTTCTTAGCAGATTTCTCACTTGCATTTTAATATTTTTAAATGATGTTTTTTGCATAGGATAGCTGAAGTCAATCTCTAACGTTGTTAGTTTTTACTTTTTCGATTTTGCTTCTAGTGTTTTTGGTACTTTCACTTTCAGAACCGGTTTCAAAATTGAAAATGTCTGCTTATAAAAAAACTGTAACCAAAATCAAAAGAGTAAAAACTAACAACATGAGAAATCTGCCAAGAACCTTCCTATAGACTTAACATTAGATTGAGTGTTTCTTCGTGTGACTAGCGTAGGCTCTTAATACATTCCTTCCTTTGTCCATAGTTTTTAACAAAGAAAAATTCATGGAGATTATATTTCTGCAAGAGTTGCGCTGTATCTTTGGTTTTGATGGTGAAGGGCTCATATATCAAGTGAAGGGCTGTTCGAAGTGACTTTTCAAACATTAATTATGTGAGAGTCTTACCAGTCACATAATGAGAAATAGAACTTTCAAGAAAAATCCTGAAATTCACAGTGTTATGTCACTTTTGTCTAGCTTTTTAAGACAGCTTTTCACAGTCTATAGTACTTTTCTGCTTGACTATCAAAGGATGGGATGTATGGTGGAATAAGTGTACAATAGACTCTCGATTAATCAGGATGCCTGGGAAATGCCTCGTCCCGGATAAGCAAGTATCCTAGATAATCAAATTTGGGCAAATTTTGATGAAAAATTTTGGAAAAAGGATAGAAAATGTCAATTTATTATACAATGGGACATTAATAATTTAATTAATACAAAAGAAAGAGAATGGACATAAATTTTAATGTTACTTAGGTTTACAATTAGTACAATATAAAAAAAAAATAGAAATGCAGTTTACCTCATTTTTTTGTGAAGAATGAAATGATAGAAGTCTGTTTTCGCTTCTCATTTACTCTTCAACGAATTTTACTACATAATTTCTCAACATCATTTTTTCAGCAAGTGTGCTTTCATTGTCTTGCTCAAAGTAATTAAGTAATGCCTCTGTGTGTACTAATGCATCATCGTGACTTAATTTTTGATGAGATAGAACATTCATCACTTTCAGGACATTCTTTGAAATTCCTTGTTTCTTCTGAACCACAAGCTACCCGCGACACAATATCATCACCACTTAAAACTTCGTAACATTCCAATTTTGAATTTTCGTTAATCCATTGTTACACTGCTTCTTCGTCCACATTTTCAGAACAGTTTCACTTTCTTAAATCTTCTAAGATTTTTCTCTACAAATCAGTGCAATCATTGTCTTCTGTAGGAATTGCATTTTCTTCAGCCCTCCATGATTTTTTAACTGTGGTGCTTTTTAGTAATTTCCATGCAGCATTAACATAATAAATTGCATCCAAAACTGTGAGATTTTTCCAAAATGAAGGCAAATTATTGTATCTTTCCTGTACCAACTTAAGAAGCAAATTTCTATGGTATATTGTCTTAAGGTTTTGAATAACACCCTGATCCATAGGTTGGATTTCAGCTGTCACATTTGGAGGCAGATATCTGACTAAGATATTCCCATCTTCCGATTTTAAAATTTCTTTGGCTGGGTGATTAGGTGCATTGTCCAGCAGAAGAACAACTTTATGATTAGCATATTCCAAATGTTTGTGTACCGCAGGAACTAACTTTCTTTTAAACCAATCAGAAAAGATTTCTGTAGTCATCCAAGCTGTTTTATTGCTGTAATAACTTGCAGGCAAACTTGAATCTTTCTTTATTTTTGAAAATGCTCTTGGTTTTCTTGCAGTTCCAATAATGTGCAAATCCGAAAAATGTGAGCCGAAGACATTAGCACAACACAATTCTGTTATGCGTTGTTTCTGCTTCTTATGTCCGATGCATTTTTTTTTGTTTCATATGCTAATGTCTTTTGTGGCAAACACTTCAGATATAAACCCGTTTTGTCTGCATTATATATTTGCTCGGCAGTCAAATTTTCTTCAAGTATGAAATTTCAGAATTCTAAAACACAATTTTCAGCTGCTGATTTGCCAGTTTTTCGCCTTGGACAGTTATTTTGTGTATACCGTATCTTTGTTTGAATCTCATTAACCACCCACTTCATTGAAATCACCATGTATTAAAGCTGTTTGGAAAAATGTTTTGGCTTTAGCTGCACGAACAGCACCTGATATGGGAATTTTGGCAGCTCTCTGTTGGTTAAACCACAAAACCATGGCTTTATCTAAATGTTCATATGTTGAGGTTTTCATTGTTTTTCTATTACATATTCCTTTTAGACTATCTGAAGTTCCAGCAAAGTCGATTAGTTTTTGTTTATTTTTTTATAATGTCTCACACAGTTTGATCACCAATCTTATATTCATGTATTTATGACTTTACTGTATGCCCATTCTCCGATTTATTAATTATTTCTAGCTTTTGATTTTTACTAAGAACGACTCTTTTGGGTATTAACATGTTAACACTATGGACAGAATGCAAAGCACATGTGAAACTATTAATCTAAACAGCACCGATACTGCGATGATGGTTGAATCATGTCTCAACCCGCCAGCATCACAGAACGGAAGCAAAACTGGTTGGGTGGACAAGTCCAATACAATAGGAAGGGCCTAGAAGAATACAGTCATTCCCACACCTGCATTCTGTGCTTGCTTTTTCTTTCTGTTTTCTTTGGGAGGGGGGGGTCCCAATTAATCCATAAGCTGGATAATCCTATCCCTTTTAATCGAGAGTCTATTGTATTCCATTTGGTTTAAGAAATTCTTGTAATTTCATGGCTTGTGAATGAAGTTCCATTATCACTGACCAATTCTATGGGTAATCCAAATGTTGAAAAAAAAATTTTATAATTGATTTATTTATCAGTATTGTCAAACTATTTAGTGTAAGAATCCACCTCTACTAAAAATATTTACCTTCAAAAGGGCCAGCATAATCTTAGTGTATTCTTTCCCAATGTAATTTAGATTCTCATTTCAAAGGTTTCATTTTAGGGTTATCTCTAGCAAACATTTTGTATCTACTACAAAAATTTACCAGTTGTTCAATTTCTTTATCCATATTATGTCACCTGATTACACTTCAAGCTTTAGCTTTAATGCTAGATATACCCTGATGAACCAAATGTAATAATTTTAACATATATTTGTGACATACATTTGGTATAATTACTCTATTTCCTCATAATAAACAATTTTCTAAACATAAAATTTCATTGTCCACAAACATATGGCTGATATTCCTTTAAGCTAATCTTTTGCAGCCATCTATATAAAACTGATTCTAAAATTCGGTTTGTTACTGGATTTTCAATTATCCACTTGGAAACAGCTTTAGAAGTAACAAGCCAATCATCACTATTTGAAACAAATGTTACTTGAAATGGGTTACTCACTTTATTTATAGTTTCTTGGATAGGTAATCTACATAATGCATCGGTATTTTTATTATTTTTACTTTTGCCAATACTCTGATATAATCATACTCTGCTACATTAGTGACCATCTCAATATTCTAGGTGATAATGTATACGGTAATCTTTTAACAACATCAAAATAATCTAATTAAAGATTTATGAACTGTTATTTTAAACCATTTACCACTTAAATATTGGTGAAATTTTGTAACTCATTGCATAATTTCTTAGTTTTATTCATTGTTCTAGATGCACAAGCTATTTGTTTTTCCTTATCCTCAACAATATGACTTGAAACACAACCAATGTCATATTCAGAAGCATCACAGTTTAAAACATCTCTGTTAACATCTTACAATTCTAAAACAGGAGTTTTACATAACATTTAACTTTCTGAAATGCTTTTTCATGCATTTTTAACCATGACCACTTTACATCATTATCTAATAATCTATGTAAAGGTTCTAATATATCTAAAATATTAGACAGGAAGTTTATTTATAACAAATTAATCCCAAAAATTAACGCAATTGTGACACATAATAGGAATAGAGGCATTCATTATAGCATCTGCTTTTCCTGGAATAGGTTTAATTCCTTCTTTTGAAATTTTATGGGCTAAATAACTAACTTCAGAAACTATAAATGTTAATTTTTCCTTTATTTAATCTTGTACTATGCTTGGAAAAGCATTTCAGAATATGTTCAATGCTGTTAGAATGTTTTGACTCTGATATAGTACAAATAATGTCTAAAAATACACCAACATAGTCAAATTTTGTAAGAAAATTTTCTATTTTTCTCCAAAATATGCACATTTTATGCCAAAAGCTAGTATTAACACATTATACAATGTATTACAAGTATTAATAGTTAGAACTTTACTAGTTTAATTTTCTACTGATTGCTGCAAAAATGTATACTATAAATCAAATACAGTAAAAAAAATGTATACCTGATAATTTATTAATTCTTCCATTCTTATAAAAGAATAATTATCAGTATCTGTACAAGCATTACTACTAACTGTAGCTCTATAATCACCATGCAGTACCATTTTGAAACTCTTACTATGGGACTAGCCCATTCAGAATAATAAATTTGTTCTAAAATACCTTCTTTAGTTAATCTTTCCAATTCTAAATCAGTTGCTTTTTTCAAAACAAAAGGAACAGTTTGAGCCTTTAGAAAAACTGGTTTCACATAATTTCTTAATTTAATTGATATAGAAGGACCTTTGATCATACCAATTTCTCAATTTAATTGATATAGGAGAACCTTTAATCATACCAATCCTGTCAGCAAAAATATCTAGAAATTTTCTAATTAAATCATCTTTCGAAATACTTGTAATTATATTTACATTAAGTCAAAATAATTTTGATCTTATTAACCATGTTTTCCAATTAGGCTCGGACCTTCCTCTTTAATAACTTACATTTTTAAATTAGGTATAAGATATGTTTAGCATATGTTTGCAATTTGATATGAGATTAGACCATGATATTTAAAAAAGTTTATCTTCAAAACTGCTCTGTTTTTCTAACACATACATTCAAAAGATTGAGCTATCTCCACTGCACTTTAGTATAAAAAAATTTTTACTGCACTCTTATTTTCTTGAATACCAACACCAGCTGATCATGCAGATGATCATTTAAAGTATTACCGAAATTATGAAATTTGGATAAATGTCTTAAGTCCTTTACAAAATCAGCTATAGATTCATTCTCCTTGCTTCCATAATCTTTTTTTAAACTAAAAATTCTCATCAGTCAGACTGCAAATTCTCCTCTTCTGTTAAAATTATGGACATGGATCCACATTTTTCGAATTTCAACTATGAAAATAATTTTTATCTTTTTTGTATGCTCTTCTTGAAGGATGTTTATTTTTTATTTAACAAAATGTTTCTAAAGTGTATACTTAATTTTATACTTGAAGTGTTAAAATCTAAGTGAAACATCAAGTTGTTATAATTTAGATTTTAACACTTGAAATAAAACTATTATGTATCTCAGAAATACTTTGTCAAATAAAAGAAACATCCTTCAAGGTAGGCATGCAGAAAAAGGAAGGTAAAAATTTTAATTTTCTGAAGAAAAATTTGAAAAATACAGGTGCATTTCAAGCTTATAGATTCTACATTAGTGGGAGAATTTGCAGTCTGACTGATAACAAGCCTGAAACCATTCCACTATTTCACTTGGGTGGCGTGAGAAATGTTCGTTAGTGTTTTTTAACAAATCTTCATATTTGATCTCTTTTAAAGTACTTGGAACAATTATATCTCTTAATATGTCAAAGTTTAAATGAAAATTAATAACTTTTTCTTCTTTTTATCACCCTTTATGTTTTTCATTGAAAAAGAAAATTTGATCTTTTTGAAATAAAGATATTATGGAATGTTTGAATTATATTCTTTCAATGTCTCCAGAGACATGACATCTTGTTTCTCAGACATTCTCAGTTTTTTTTTTAATTTCTTCATCTGTAACACCTTTTTAGAAATTGGGTCAAATCCACCTTATCGCCACTTAATATAATTTTCTGATTATAGATATAGGTTGGCAAAGACCACCTCTATTTTTCAGTATGAAGGCGTTATTTACATATTTACAAAACACTGTAAAACTAGCTTGGAACACACAACTCTACCACAATGATTTCACATAACTTTAACTTGCATGCATGGTCTTAAAAACATGGTATAATTATGCCATCTATAGTCATAAAAAGGTAATTATATTCATTGGGAATAACAATAACCTATGAAATTTTTAACAGAAACCTATTTGTAGAAGCTTCAAATATGTGAATCCAAAATTACAACTCATTCTTTCAAGTAGTTTTTGAGTTATTCTTAAACTATTTACACTGCAGTCTGTTTTGTAATGATTGAAAATGAATTTAACATTAAGGATTCCAAACTTTAAATCTGTATAATTCCTAAACTACTTGACCAAATGATTTCCCATTCAGTATTCAAAGGTTAAATTTACTGAAGAATCCAGATATGTCAAAATTAGGAGTTAACACATCGGTCAAAATGTCCTGGGACGGACTACAATTTTTTTTTTTTTTGCAAAATTTGATTTTATTTATCAACAGAGTCTCCTTCAGTGATACATTCATTCCCAAGCTTCTCTAACAGTTTGATACCTTTTTTGTAAAACAATTTGTCTTTGCTTTCAAAATAGGCATTTGTTTCGGCTATGACTTCATCATTTGATGCAAATCTCTTTCCCTGGAGAATTCTTTTGAGGTCTGTGAACAGGTAGTGTTCTATGAGAGCCAGATCTGGAGAATACGGCAGATAGGAAAGCAATTTAAACTTCAATGCATACAATTTTGCCATCATAGCCATTGACCTGTGACACAGTGCATTGTCTTAGTGGAAGAGTTCATTTTTCATTTAGCATTTTGGGCCATTTTTTCTGTACATCCAGTTGATCCAATAATGATGTGTAATATGCGCTATTGATGTTTTTTCTTTTCTTGAGGTAGTCAATGAATAAAATACTGTGTGCATTCCAAAATATGGAGGCCGTAACCTTTCTGGCTGACTGTTGTGTTTTTGGCTGATTTGGGCGGCTTTCATCTACTGAGCTGATGATCTTTTTGATTCAGGGTGTGTAGTGGTGGATGAATGTTTGATCCATTGTCACATACGGCACAAGAAATCATGTTTATTTGAATTAAACATCTTCAAATGTCACTATGAATCAACATGTTGTTGCTTTTGTTCCACTGTGACCAAACACTGTACCCATTTGGCCAATTTTCTGAAGCCCAAATTTTCGTGCAAAATGTTGTATACGCTGCCTTTTGATATCTTTATGATGTCAGCTATCTCCTGCAACTTTACTTTACAGTTGTCCAAAACAACTTTGATAATTTTTTTAATGTTTTCTGGTGTACTCTTCTCTTTTGGACATCCTGAATGTTCTGCATCATTGGTGTCCATACGGCCATGCTTAAACTCAGCAAACCACCAACAAATTGTTGTTTTTGATGGAGCAGATTCCCTGTAATACTTTTCAAACCATTGCTGAGCTTGAATAGTATTTTTTTCCATAAAAAAAACAGTTTTTAATCAACACATGAAATTATTTTTTTTTCATTGTTTTGAAAATATCAAAAGTAGTGTCACAAAAACTACAATATCTGGATAATTAATGGTCAAAATGTCATGAAATTTTGACACCTATCTTTTGAAGGTTAATACTATCTACCACATATATGAATTTTTATATGTGGTGCCATTTTTGGATTAGTCCCTGGACTTTCTGACCGATATGTTAGTATTAAAAATTTTAAATTTTGTTACAACTTCCAGCTGACAAACTTTTGCTAAAAAAAAAAGTTTATATCTTTAATTAGTAGACATTATTAGCAATCAAATGGTACCAGTCATATTTTTATACAATGATTTGCAGCAGACATAGTAGGGGTGTATCTTTTTTTTTTTTCATATACGAATTTTTTAGAATTATTTACTATTCAAATCTCAATTTACCATGGATAGATTATTTCTCACTTTCTGTCCCTCCCCTCCCGCTCCACCTTCTTTACTGTATGAAAGTTGGCACAAAGAAGCTAATTACAAAAGAGTTTGGTTCCTTTCCTGTATTATAAATGCATACTAAACTCTAATAGTAACAACTAGTAAACTGCAGCCAAAGTACTGAGAAAAAGTATAAATGTGATAATTTGAAAAGTGTCAAAAACAAACAAAAAGTTTTAAAAAATGCAAAAATATAACTATAGGTGCAGACAATGCAAATTAGTACATATAAAATAATGAATTTATAGTATATTTTATTGTATTGATTTTATTTGCTTAATTTTAATTATTTTATAAGCATCCAGATTAAACCATTTTCATAATCTAAAAGGAATGAAAATAGCTCCATAAGTTTTTCTTTTTTGCATTTTGGATGTTTTCACTCCTGATTGATGCTACAATATATGCTCGTATAGACTGAATGTCTACTAAATGTATTTCAACTGCTCAGTTTCAAAATATGAGTTTTAGATTTAATTCTATAAGGTCTTCATTTAACTCCTTGGGGATGAGCCACACATATACATGCCACATAAGATGCTCAGAATTCTTGATTATTCCCACCAGTTATTTTTTATTGTAAGCTTTGCCTTATTTAATCTTAGCATTTTTGTGATTCAATTAAGAATAAATTTCTGTTTTAAAAAACCAGTGGTAAAAGATTAAAAATTTTGTATAGGACGCTCATCGCGAAGGGGTTAATAAATATCTGATATAGCATATATTACAACTGTACTGACAAATTACTCATATCGGTTTCATTCACCATATCATATTTAATTTCTTAACCCTTTTTAAAAATATTTGGATTGTTTAATGTACTTTTTTGTTAATAAAAATGAAATGTACAGTAAAACAAAGACATTCAGAATTTTGAATTATTCATTAATATGTAGGTAATTAATTACAAAAACAAACTTTTAAATTATAATAAACAATGTTATATTAGTATTTGCAATGGATCTCATCTCAGTTTGTCAAACATTGACACTAGAATAGCCACCAGAAAAAAAAATCTTCCCTTAAACTTCACCCAAAAAAAATTTTCTTGCTGCTCCACTGTGTTATGCAAGTGCAGCCTTAGATAATCTTTAAAAAAAAATTATGAAACATTTTTTTAAGAGTATTGTCAGACATTAAAATATATATATGTATACATCATGTTCCAAACAAAAACAAGCCAGTATCACTGTGAACTTTGAAAAAATAATACGAACTTTCAAATTAAAATAATATTTCTGAGCCCTTTTTGTGCATATGTATGGTTATTTAATAATAATATTTTTATGTTAAACTTTTTTTTTTGTTCTTTATCAAAATTGTCATTTTGCATAGATGCACAATATAATAATGCATGTATGAAGTTAAATTGATTTAACAAGTTGATATGTCTTTTATACAAACCTCTCAGTTGTATGATTTCCTTTTTTAATCTATTTAAGAGTCATATAAGTGAGAGAATTGTCTTTCACATATCGCTATTTTGAAATCACTCTTTGGCATACTAAATGGAAACATAGGTATTACTCATGATCTTATTCTACATCGCCTAGAATCTCCTAATGGAGGTCAAGGAGCTAATTGAATCAAGTCATAAGATGCTACTTGTTTCATGACGTCTCCATAACTTTATTCTTGTTTACTTAATTTTGTGTAAAAACATAAGCAGTTTTTTTTTTTTTTTTTAATACATAAAGTTGTGGCTTTATTCTTGTAAATTTAAATACGGATTAATGTTTTGCATTGTATTTTACAGATATCTAATACAAGATTATCATTATAATGTTATCAGGAAGGATTGTACATTTGTATCAAAATACCAAAAACATTTGTTGTAGTGAAATTGTTGTGGGGTGTGAGATGATAGGCGAATTCTGCCTTCTAAAGAAAATGGCGTTATGTTCTGTTAAAATGTGGAATCAATGTTCCACTATACTATTTATAATAAAATTTAAACTTTGATTATTCTTCTGACAAAGCTTTAGTGCAGTTCTTAGCTGTATTTACCATCTCAAATCAACAAATGAAATATTTGTTTAACATTGAATTATCAGATTTAAATAATTTTGGTTCTACAGTTTGTACTAATGAAGCATATACAAAATCCAATTTTTTATTTATTTTTGGCTCGGATTTTTTTTATTTACAGAATTTTTGAAAATGACTGACAAATTTTTGCACTGCTGCCGTTCACAAATTTGTTAATATTTCTCTAATTGCTGATTCTAGAAAGGTGCTTTATATATAATTTTAAAGCTCTTTTTATGGACTTTGACATGATATGCAACATAGGCTATTTTGGATTATATATATATATATATATATATATATATATATATATATATATATATATATATATATATTGACAATTTTTTTAAAATGTTTGACTTAAAGTTAAAACACCCTTTTGATTTTTTGTCGTTGTTTGTTTGTTTCAAAAAAATATGTTAATCCTTCATGTATTGCCTATAGATATGAAAAGTTTCATGATTGAGAAATGATGGAGTTCAGAGAAATTAATTTTTTAATATGAAAGGTATATATGAAGCATTGTGAATACAAATAGAAAATTGAACTTTTTTGAGGGTGGGGGCTCTTCTTTTAAATACACTCCTCTTTTCCTTCAAAATATTTGAAGAAATTAATTTCTTAGGCCATTCTTCATTTCTCCATCTTGAAAAACTTTTCATACCTTAGCCAATAATAGGATTAGAATACTTTTTTGGGAGGAAAGCATGGGAAGGAAAGGGGAATCAAAATTTTAAATTGTAACATTTTGAGAACTTCTAAAATAAAAAGTTACCCAAAGTAGCTTGTGTTGTATATCATATTAAAACCCATAAAAATAGCTTTGAAATGAGACATAAAAGAGCTTTCTAGCATAATTGTTTACAAGAAAAAGTAAAAAATAATAATAATTTTCCATATACACCATGGGTGCAAAATATAAACACAAATTTATTAAAATCGGAGATGTCAAGGTCCAGATCCCTCATTGATTTGACATGAAATGACACACAGGTGTCTCAAATAAGGCAATTATTGCAAACATGTAGGCACTGGTACTCCCATCTAGTTAGCAACCGTACTCAAATACTTAGCCACTAAAGGTCTTGAGTTCATAAGTAATGTTGCTAGAATCAATCAAAAAGTAAAAATCATTAGTAGACATTCAAAGTGATAATCAGAACAAACTTGTCTGGCATAATAAATATTCAGTGTGGGATCTAGCTGTCTTGCTCTCCAAAAAGATAGGAGAAAACATTTTCCTGACCTCAGTTTTCTAATAATTGAAAAGCCATAAAATTTCCTCATTTTAAAAAGAAGTATACATCTCTCTGTTATTAATAATAAACAAGAAAAAATTGTATACAAGTACATTAAATACTATCAGCTTCTTCAAAAGAAAAAAAAATTAAAACCCTACATGTCAATGTAAAAGCAAACAACAAAAGCATATCATTTTCATTTTATCCCTCGGATTCGAAATCTCATCTCTTGATATTTGAAAATACCTAAGTACATTTTTTTTTAAATATAACTTTATTAGAAGAAATTACCCTCACTGTAAATGAATATGCAGGAAAGTTTCTTTTAAAAGCAAATTATGTGTATATTTTTGTGAAATGGAAGTAACTTAATAAAACATTCATAAATAACATTAGATTTGATGCTGAAAATCACTTTTCAGCTTTAGCCCAGATGCAAAAATGAGCATTTTTTAGTGACTGTATTATTTAAATATGTATTTCAATGAAGTAGGCTGCGTAATGAAAAGTATCGTTTGTATATTCATACCTTTCATCATATGTTTGACAGTTAAAATTGTTCTTCAGTAGTCTAGTTTAAAAAGTACTATTTTGATTTTTTATGTTTTTGAGCAGAAAATCTTAATCAATTTTTTCATTGCTAAAGTAATAAAGGTTATTTCTGTATTGTTTAGTAGCAATGTTATGAAAATTTAAATTAAAAGCATAATGCATCAAAGAAAATATTTATGAAAGTACAAAGAAGTAATTAAAAAATGAATATTATCAAATTTAATGTTGTCTGAAGGAACCTACACCTAATGTCCCAAAATGTATCAAATTTAGTTTTAGATCCAAAATACGAAAAAGAAAAATGTCGGTTCCTTAACTTCAAACATCATATGTGTTTCACTTTGCTGATGCAAATTTTATAACTAATTTCTAAGTATCATGTATTTCTAAGTATTCTAAGTATAAGATAAATGAAAATCTATCCAAATGAACTCACAGTAGACTGGGCAGGGTGTGTCAGCTTTCTGCTTCTAAGGGGTTAAAATCACTGTATAATGATTTAAGTTATAGCTTGATATGTTTTGTAAGAAAATGGGATTTTTCATTTGTTTTGATTCATTTTGCATTATAATTATTAATTATGTACATTAAGAATCAAATTAAACCTTGTATCTTTTGTAAGCTTATGTTAATTGATCATTTGTTATATATACAGGGTGTCCCAAAAGTCCTTGACACAATTTAATATTTAATAAAAGATCAAGCAATTGGCATACAAGAGTGTGATTTGGACAAAAATACATCTTATGATCTGAAATTTTGTTTAAGCAAATAAAAAATTTGTCATAGATGGCACTGCTTCTGGAAAGTTATTGAATTGATAGAATGCCTTTATACATAACAATGGCAAAAGACGTGCAATGCATATGCACAGTTTATGTCCAAACTATGGCAACTCACATTCCGGAAGTTAACAATACTCATCTATTCATCCTCACTCGTTTAATTGATCTCAGGAGGTGAGTATTGTTAAGTTCTGGAATATGGGTTGCCATAGTTTGGACAAAAACTGTGTATATGCATTGCACGTCTTTCGCCCTTGTTATGTATAAAGGCATTCTACTTATTCAATAACTTTCCAGATGCGGCGTAATCTATGAGAAATTTTTAGAACTATTTTTTTCATTTGCTAAAACCAAATTTCAGATCATGAGAAGCATTTTCATCCAAACCGCACTCTTGTATGCCAATTGCTTGATCTTTTATTAAATTTTAAAATGTGTCAAGGACTTTTGGATGCCATGTATGTATATAGTATATATATACTTTTGCTTTTTATGTTAAAACTTATTACTTATTTATATATTCTTTTTTCAGAATTTATATCAGCAAACGTGTTGGCACTCAATTTTTTCCTTGGAACAAATACTAAAAATGTCTGAAGTGTCAAAGTTGTTTTTGTTTCCATTACACTCTCTCTTTTATAAACAAATATGAGCATACATATTTTTTTATGTGTTATCACTTTTTATTTCACTTTCTTGTTTCATATTTATATGGTAGTTTTTATAAGTACTCCATGTATATATTTGTGTTTCTTATTTTATTGTATCATGTTCTGTTATTGCTTTGCATTTGCTTTATTTTATTTTGGTTGCTCAAATAGACTTTTAAGTTCTCTGTATGTTTCAAGCAGATATCATAGTAATTTAATTTGATTGAAGATGATTAAAAGAAATTGTCATTTTCTGAAATAGCATTTGCATTTAGTTTTTATATTAATTTCCTTTTTAAGAAAACTTGTGGTATTCAGTATGTGTTTGCAGCATGATAAACAAAGCTTAATGTGAAATAAGTTTTTTAAAGCTTAAATTAAATTTACATATTTTCATGTTGTAGATATACAGTGATAATACTGATCCATTTAATTGTTTTTAATAAGTTAACAGAACATTTGTGTCTGTCTTCCACTGTGATTTGACATTCTTTCATATTTGGACATTGGAAAATGTAAAAGTTAGCACAAACCTAATACTCCTTAATTGTTTTATGCAAAAAGAATATTTACAAGAATGTTCTTTTAAAAGCATATTGTTGTCTGTGTTATATGATGAAGTTTCTGTGTTTTTAAATGTTTTTGTGTTGTTAATATTTATGTAAAGTTTACTTTTGTATATTTTTATCCAAACAAAAATTTGTTTTGTATTTTTATTTTTTTCATTTCCCACTGTGATGATTTTCTACTATGTAAAAATAACTATATTTAAAATGTGACTTTCAATTCATTAAAATTTTAATTGAAGCTTATTAATTGTATACTTACTCATTATGTAACTCTCTAGAAAAAATACTATCTACATACACTTATCAGAAGATAGTTTACACTGACTTTTAATCTGTAGCAAATATGTTACACTTTGAAAGACAGTGGGTTTTTCCTATTTAAAGTTTGAATATTTGTTTTAATTTAATTACTATGCATTATTGTAATTTTTGTGTTTATTTGTGCACATGTCATCTAAAGCTATGAGTATACTGAAATCCGTACTGATGTTGGATAGAAGTTTGTGCTTATAGTTATATATACTCCATTTGATCTAATATCTTTCACCCTATTTGTATTTTATTAATGTATTCTACATGTTTCTAACTACATGTACTATATGTGTAGTATACTTTTAAATCTGAATGTTAGCTAGCTCATATTTATTTCAAAAATGTTAATTATGAGGTATTAATAACAGAAAAATACTCAATGTTATGAAATTTAATTGTTAAGATAAAGCCATTTATGATTTTGTGGTTTATTAAGCAATGCAGTCTATTTTGTCTGTACCTCAGTAGCAGAAACAGTGCAGCACGTGCTGCAGATTATTTTATACCTTTTTAAAAACAATTCTGTGCTAAAAAAAATTGCTAAAATTTAATTTTTGACTCTAGATTTATTGTATTTTCTTAGTACATACAAGTTTTGTCTTTCTTTATGTGCTACTATAATTTCGTATGATAGTAAGCTTGATCCAGCATTTTTCAGTTGCAGATAAGTTTTGATTTGCTGCAGATTAACACAAAAAATTCTGCTACTGGGTCTGACTATTGTTCATAGTAAAGATGAAATTGTATTTGTGGGACACTGATTCACATTTTAAACTGGCTTCATGTAGGGAATAGACTGTTTTTTCATAGTATCACATTTACAGTGTGTTAAAAATGCGAAAAACACTTATATTTTCATAATTATTTTATATCTCTTTTTAATGCTGCCTTGTATAGGCAGAATTATTTTTTGTTTTCACCTCCAATTATTTTACTGTAGAGTTGTCTCCTATTGGGTTGAGTGTTATGGTGAGTACAAAAAAATTAAATAAGTTATTTCTGTACCTTGCAATCCAATGAGTTCTTTAAAATAAATTTAATAGAAAATACTAAAAAAGGTAATTGTGCTTTATTACTCAAATGTACATTTTTCATGAAAAAAACTTGCAATCGCACATTTTCAGATGTACAAAATGTTTAATTGCTATGACAAGTAATGTATGTACAGAAGCAGACTGTGAATCATCACTTGCACATGCATTTCACCTCTAGCACTCGCACTTGAAAGCTTATTGACAGTTGAAAACTTGTAAGTGTTGGGAAGCATTTCTTTCTCACATGTTTGTGAAGGAGCAAAGTCATTTTTTACAATTTCCTACATTATACAATGTAGAGTAGCTTTTAGCTTGCCCTTTCTGCTACAGCAGCAACTAAAGCAGCTCCTCGACCGCTGCCATCTTCTGAAAGCATTAGGTCGAACTGAAAAGAAGAAAAAAATTTGTAAGCTACTGAACAAAAATGGTTGCACAATATATCTTATGATTTAATTCTCTGCACATATTTTAGTTTACCTTTTTAACAAATTATAGATTATAATAAATGGAGAAGGTTTGATGTACATGCATATACAAACAATATATATTGAATGTATAAATTATATGCATATTTTTTAATGCAATATTTGCATAGAAAAAAAATACTCATGTACATAAATGAATGTTTGATTGCAAGAAGTGAGATTTTTCCAATATCTTAGAATAGTAATGCTTCTCATTTTTAATGATAATTGGAAATGGTTTTCAATTATCTTTTAAATAGGTAATTCAGTATTAAGATTTTTACACATACCTTTTCATTCATATATCAATAATGAAATATTCATTCCATTAAAAAAAAATTAAGTACCTACTTTGAAGGATGTGTGATTTTTGTACATATGTAATGAAATTTGTACTTATTCCAAGTATGGAGATTCTTAAAGATTAAGAACAATTTGATTACATTTGTATTATGAATAAAATGAAATTTAAGTGTCTAGTGTGGACTTTTATTATTTTAACTTTTATATGCAGAAAATTTTAAATGCAACTGAATTACGAAATTGCTATCTCATTTTTAAATTTAGTGAATTGTTGATCTTTTTTATTACCATTTTATCATTAAAATTTGTTTTTGATGCCGTTTATTATCACACTCTTATTCATTGGAGAAAATCATATCTTCAATATGATCATCATTCTTCATGATCTTCAATATGATAAGAAAGTTAATAAAACAACAGTTACATCTTTGCTTTTTTTCTATTATTTAAATAACATGGCACTAGTTATTTTTTGGTATGGCATACTTATCAATTTATATTTTTCAGCTATGAAAAATGAAATAAAGGTACAGTCATAACGGAAAATAACTAAAAAATGATAGATACCACACATAGTTGTAAACTTTAGGGTGTTTTTAATGTTGGATATTTTAAATCAAATTTTATTTAATAAATGAAAATTTAAAAATATTGTATAATAACAAAATACATTTTATTAAATAATTATTTTATAATTATAATACATTTTTTGGTTCAAATATCCATATTTGACTTTAATAACAATAGAAGATTGGCAACTATATTAACTAGAGATGAGACGTGTCAGATTTTTATACCAGCCTTCAAGCTCATTCTTTCTGAAGCTGAAAATTTTATTTATTCACATATAGAAAAAATAAAAAGAGCTTTATTTTTCCCCCCTAGAAAATTACTTGTTCCATTTGAAGTCATTTTAATGCTATTTTGATCAGAATGAAGTGGAAACAGAAATCATGTTTTCTATTCTAGTATTAGAATTATAGAGAAATTTTATTTATTATCTTGTTGAAAATAGTGATTTTAACGTATTTTATATCAAAGATGTGAAGCAAACATTGGGAAAATCCATATTGACTAATAAATTATACAATTATAAATATAAGATGTCATATAACGAAAACACAGTATCAGTAATGCATGCGTCTGAAATTATAAACAGAGAAATAATTAAGAGTTAATAATCACTTGTGAGTGTTAAATAAACATTTGTTTAGATTACTACTAGAAAAAGGGAAATGCTCAAAAATATCTTTTTATTTGTTCATTAAAAGAAAGAAAATAATGCAATTGCACTATTGATGATTTTTAGGATGAGAAAGTGATTTATTTATTTTATTAACAGCTGTCAATTCAGTAAGCATTAAAAGAATGATATTTATTAACTGTAAAAAAGAGATGAAGAGATTGATATATTTTTAAAGGGGAAGAAATTTTTAATTAAATATACTTGTAAAATGATAATTTTACTTTTAAGTTGGGAGATAATTAATGATATATGATGATTAGTTAATTATTTTATCACAAGAATGCTATTTAAAAAAAAGATTAGTGATATTTGCAGATTTATGTATGACATTGACCGCGACAACTTGTTGATATGGCACCAAACGGAAGAAGTGCCAACTGCTCTAATAGTTCAATTTTTATTTGTGACAAATAAACAGTGTCTTCTGCTGTGTACGATTCATAATAGCTCTTCATATAAAAATAATGTTAGTGGTTCTTATATCTATTTTAAAGTATGACCTCTGTTCATGCTAAGGTATTGCTCTGCACATTCACGAAGTCACTTTCATTCGTAAGTAGATATAATTGGCATGGATTGTTATTCAATTAGAAGGCAATTGAGTAAGTTAATTTTCAGGGTAATGACAATCATGAAAGATTGTTATGAGGAAGGATACAATTATAATTTAAGCTGCATACCTTTTATAGAAAATTAAAAAAATTTCTTTGACATATAAAATGTAATTACTTCAAATTTCATGCATTTATTCATAAAATGAACTTTGTTAATGTGTCCATCAGATTTGCTTGTTAAGGGAGAGAAAAAGAAGAAATCCTCTTAAGTATGAAGTATGTTTTTATTTGATACCAAACTTTTATTTTGATGAAATTGAATGTAAATTTTCATAAAATTGTTTGCTGGGGTTAATAGTTATTTCTATGGAAGAAGTTGTTTAAAATGAGACATTACTTTTGAAACAATTTTTAAATACTATGTGAATTTTTTTTTCATTTTATACTTTTTTGGATGGGCTCGGGCTCTGGTAACAAAAATTTTCGGGCACAGATTTAAAATCGGCGGGCCAAAAATAGAGCCCGATCTCATCTCTAACAGTAACATGAAAGAAAGATAATTCCACCATTAAAAAGCACACATAAATATAAAAAAACATAACAGTATCTGAAAAGCTATTGCTTTTGTTCAAATTTTTGTTCACGTTTTTATAAATGCTGTCAAATTGTTTCAAAACATTTTCTGAGCTTTTGATCTATTGATTAAGTTTGATTAAAATATATAATTTAATTTCAGGACAAAACTTGTATTAATATACATATCGCGCTATCTACAGCATACACAGCTGGCTACCAGCCAACGATATTTGTAAGATCAATTTACCATGGTGTTGCACCATCAAAAATATGCAAAATTAATCTGCTTAAATAAAACTTAAATATAGAAAGTTGGCAGTTTTCCATATCAAAATAAATATATGTATCTAATTTCAGCAACGCCATGTGTTTTAAAAATAGTAATGCCAATGGGTATCTCTTAAAGTTTGCTCCCATCAGTATGATGAGCTGAGGTACGATTCTCTATTGCTCGTGCACATGATATTGTTGGGCTGAAGATTTAAAAGCTCTACACTAAGAATTGTTCAATTGAAACTTATTTCTTGTGCCTGAAAACAACTTCTGATGTTTTTAGTTCTTATTTTGAACACTAGATAGTAGCACAAGCTTGCATATTTTTCATTAGAGATAATATTTTCGACTATAACTGTCATTTCCATGCTGAGTCTTTGAAGAATAACGTTTTGGTTTGGTTTATAAATCGCATTCTATCAATATTTCTTTGAGTACGTTATGGATTCTGATGATAGTCTGAATATTGGTAAATCCAGCAGTGATTCTGAAGAAAATTAATTTTATGACAGTTCAGGTTTAGATGATGATTCTGATGACAACAGTAATAGAGTGGTACACTACTGTTACCTGGCCATGTATGGTATGAAATTTTGCCTGCTGTTATTGACAGAGTTCCTCCACATTTTACATTTATAGAAACACTTAGTCAAAAATAAGGATCTTATTTGCATTAATTTGTATGCTAAAAAACAAATAGTAAGGCTGAATTCCTGCTTGTTGGCTTTTTTGCAATTTTGAATATTTTCTATAACATCTTCCCCCCCCCCCTCAAACATACAATTAATTACATATTTCATTTTGAAACCTTATAATTATTCAATTTCTGCAATAAAAAAAATAGGTGCCTTTTTAATGGTTTTCATAATTATTAAGAAATACTTAAGGGGTTAAGGAAAACAATTTTCTTTTTTTATTATCTAGTCTCATTACTAATGCCTAAAAGTTTGTTTTTAGTGAAGAGAAGTGTATTAAAAAATTCTGAACAAAAATAAATAGCTGAATTTTGCACATTAATATACTACCTATTACTGTACAGTGGTTGGTATATTAGTTTTTTTATGGCATTTCTATTTAAATACAGTGAAGCACCGTTTATACTTTTTCAAGGGACCAAGAAAAAAACGTATAAATGAAAAAAACGTATAAATGAAATTTACAAAAGTACGAACAATTCCGTAATTACGAACAAAAAAAAAAAAATCAGAGATAAAATACATGAAATACAAGAGATATGCAATACTAAACTTCTTATTTCGGATATAATTTACAACTTACAACTGTTCATATTCATTCACCATGTACAAAATATTTTGTTGTTTTAGGTTGTACGGAATTTTGGAATGCACAGAAAAAAGTTCATTGTTCACAGTTAAAAGTGCCATCTTAACATTATCATTCAAATCACTGCTAATGAGGTATTCTTGCATGGAGTTAAAACCTGCCAGAGCTTGTTGAAAACTTGGCAGTGGCTTTTCAGTGCAGTTATCCTCTTCTTCACTGCTAGTTTCCTCCTTTGCGCTCATTTCATTGATTGTTAGAAGAGAACATGTTGCAAGTTCCGAATCACACTGCACAAAATCTTCAAATGCAGTAAGATCACTTAAATTTGACCAGTTTTCTGGTGGAACAAAATGATCAGGTTCGGCGTTTTCAATAGGATTGACATCCACTGGAGTTAAAAATCCGCCAAGGGCGAAGCAGTTTTTTATTGTTTTGGGTAAAACATTTTGCCAAGCCATCATGATGAAATTCATAGCTTGTAAGATGTTAATCTTCACATGTTCGAAGTCACCGTGGTCTAAACTGGCGATAGCTGTTTTCACCAAAAGTTTTCAATAATGTTGTTTTAGGGATTTTATGACCCCTAAATCCAGTGGCTGCAATTTGCTGGTACAATTTGCAGGGAAGAATTTGACAGTTATGTTTTTTAGAAAATCCGTATCAGGTGGATAAGCTGGACACTGATCAATGAATAAAATGATTCGCCGCTTCTGCTTTCGCATTTTATCATCTAATTCTTTTGACCAATTGGTAAAGAAAAACATTGTCATCCATGGTTTTTTATTAGCCAGGTACATTGTTGGTAATGTTTTCACATTTTTGAAGCGGCGGGGATTTTTTGATTTGCCAATAATCAAAGGAGGCAATTTTTCTGATCCATCTGCATTGGCACACAACAACACTGTTAATTGCACTTTACTCTTTTTTCCACCATGACAGGTATCCGATTTGATTGCAAGAGTTTTAGATGGCAGAAGATTATAAAACAAACCGGTTTCATCGGCATTGAAAATGTCTTTTTGTTCATATCCTTTTATCAGATCTAGCAATTGGTTTTGAATCCAATCATCCACTGTTTCACAATCAACATCTCCAGACTCTCCACTTACAGTTTTGCCTGTTATGACATGTCTTAATTTAAATTTATGAAGCCATCCTGAAGAAAATGATGCATCACATTCCACATTCAGATTCTTCGAAATTTCTCGTGCTTTCTCCATAAGCAAAGGACCGTTGATGGGAATTTTTGCACTACGACATTGATTAAACCACTGTAAAAGCAATTTTTCACCATCAGCGAATTTTCCACTTTTGACTCAAAGTTTTTTTTTTAAGCACTACATCCACTTTGATGATGGCTTTTCTCGATGAGCTTACGCTTATAGATTAGCGTGTTTAATGTTGAAACTGATAAACCTAATTCTTTGGCAAGATCCATTCTTTTTAAATGTTGGTTTTCATCAACTTTTTTTAAAATGCACATTTTTTCCTTCAATGACAGAGATTTTCCATTACGCAAAGTCATTGTGAACTGCTAGTGAACACGATACAAATCCAGATACTGAAGCTGAAAGTAAAAGAATTTGCCCTGCTGGGGCCTGGTGACAGCACAACAACAACCCTTATCTATAGAAAGTGGGATATTCACATTCCTTAGGGGTACGGCTTTTGTTCAATTGGGCAGGTGTTGGTCAAGGTCACCTGCCTTTTGTAAGACTGTACAATCGGGAGTTAGAAATCTGAGGTTGAAATGCACGTTTTGTCTCTTCTTGACTTGTTGAAAAAAACGTATAAATGAAATTAGCAATTTAAGGAAAAACATATAAATGAAATTATTTAACGTTAATATCCATTGGATTTTGCTGGGACAATTAAAAAAAACGTATAAATGAGAAACGTATAAGCGGTGCTCCACTGTAGTTTCATATCTTTTATCAGTGAAAAAACAAAACATTTTTGCACAGATGCCATATAAGGTTGCAATGATGCTGACATTTGGTTATTTCTAAAATCTTAATGGCACAGCTCTTAACAATATCTGAGTATTATGGTTGCCTGAACTGCTTAACTCTCAATTACTTTGGATTCAGAAGCAATAAGAGATCTATTTCTGATGGTTTCATAAATTGGTCATAATCAATGCCCTTCTTATTTTAAAAATGATGGAAAATATCTTTGCATTGGATTTACTATTTCATTTTCCTCAAAAATTATATTGTGATATACAGGGTTAACAGGAAAGAATCATCTGATTACAAAATTTAATATTTTCCATAATTACAAACAGAAAATTATAATTAATATGTCATTGTAAAGAAAATGTTAATTTTTTTTTTCACGTATGAGTTGATTGCAGAAATGCTAGTCTTGCATAGCTTCATCCATGAAAAGGCAGAAATTTAGGTGTTGCAACTTGTTATTAGGCTTCAGTGCTTGCATGGTTTGCAATTTGTAAGGCTTAAAATGTAATTTTGTTCTCAACACAGTTCAAACAGTAGACTGAGGTATCCCAAGTTCACAACTAGCACAAACTGTTGATTTTGTTGGACTGCGTAAAAAAGTCTCTTGCACTCTTTCGACATTCTCTGCTAAAACACCTGGTTGTCCTGACTTTTGAGAAAAAACAATGTTTACAAACTAAAAATTTAACATTTTTCCTTTTACAATGAAATATTAATCATAATTCTCTGTTTGTAGTTATGGAAAATATTAAATTTTGTAATCAGATGATTCTTTCCTGATAACCCTGTACTTTAAGAATTATTTTAATTGTGTAACTAGCAATGAACCACTTGCATTTTTAAATATGACAAATAGTTCATTGATACTTCTAATATAGTTTTTCATAAAGTTTTTGATTGGTTTATTATAACTTGCCTCTCAATGTGTCAAGGTATTTCTAAAAGTTATTTGATTTGGCTGTTGTGGATCCTTCTTATTTTTAGTGTGTATAAATTAAATGCACTTAAAGAAATTTCTTTGCTTTTCTAGAAAAATACATAGCTCTTACTTTGTAATCTGGCACAGTGAGTTCTTCAACCTTCTTTTCCATTAGGTCATGGAAGTGAGGATGGCACTTGTAAACAGATCCATCTACACCAACTGTAGTGTATGGTCGTTTTATTTTGTTTAAGATTGTAGCAACAGCTGTAAATTGAAATATTTTGTTTAAATTTCACTTAGTTCACTAAGAAAAATAGTTTGGACTATGAAAAATGTTTTTTAAAAAGGTAAAAACAATACCTGCTGATACTAAAAATGCAGCTCTTGTAGATACTCTGGCACACACTAATTTAACATTGACACAGTCTTCTTCAGTTGCATGTTCCAGACCTAATATATCCAACACTTTTCTAGTCTCTTCAGTCGAGCTCCTTCTGTCACTGCAAAATAAAAAATTTAGTATCATTATGTGTGTTTAATTACTATAAATTTTGAAATGAAATCTTGAAAATTCAATATTCAGGAAAATTACTTGTTAAAATAAACAAATAATGCACAAGTTATCGGTCTAAAACTTTAATGTGTATTGTGCAATGAATCTTTTAGATAACATACTCAATATTACATTCATACAACATCCTTGAAAAACTACAGAGGCTTGTAAAGAAATACTGTGGCATGTGGTATATCTCAACATTTTCTGCTATCACTACATGCCTTGATTAAAGAATTGTGTTGTAATCAATAGTAGGAACAGATATAGGGGAACAAAAGCACCTAAAGTACTTTCTTTGTAATAGCTGCCTTTCAGCCAAAATAAAAATGAGGAAAAAATATATTGTATCTAATAAAATTTTCAGTAGCGCTAAAATTATGCTGGAAATTAATGACTATAACAAAGGATGTGAATTTTCACTTGCTACATAGTATACAACCAACAGAGTGAAAAATATCCAGACTGGGAATCAATTAAATGTATGACTTTCTATCTTGTGCTGCAAAGTTGCAGCTTTGCCAATGCATTAGGAGTGAAAAATGCCAGTCTGGTTATTGTCCTGGTAGCTTAAATGGTAAAGCACTAGGTGCATTATACCAGGGGATCCGGGTTTGATTCCCAGTCTGGACATTTTTCACTCTGTTGGTTGTATGCTGCGTAGCAAGTGAAAATTCACATCCCTTGTTATAGTTATTAATTTCCAGCGTAATTCCAGCTCTGCTGAAAATTTAATTAGATATATATATATTCTCTGATGCTGGGATTTATTTCGTCTCATGTATGCCACTAAAATGTGTTCTGATGTATGACTTTCCATCTTGTGCTGCAAAGTTGCAGCTTTTCCAATGCATTGTAGTGAGAAATACCAGACTGGTTGTCATCCTGTTAGCTTAAATGGTAAAGTACTTGTTGCATTATACCAAGGTATTCGGGTTCGACTCTCGGTCTGGACAATTTTCACTCTGTTGGTTGTACGCTCTGTATGTAGTAAGTGAAAATTCACATCCTTTGTTATAGTCAAAAATATATTGTTCAGGGAAGTTGGAATTATTCAAGGCAAAATAAAACAATCAAATTTAAACAATCTTTGAAAAAATTATTTTATCGCACCATTAATGTTTAATGTAACAATGTTGTTAAACATAATTATTACTGTCTTATGCTACCAAAATACCAGAAATAACATCTGAAAGATAACTGCAATATCTCTTTATAACCAAATATGCACAATCATGCAGGTTAAAATTTATTGAACTTTGTGACTTTCTGGCAAGTCCTAAAGGGTTAAGGGTTGTGATAGTTAAGCATACAAAATGTAAAAAAGGTAGTTCTCAAAGAATGGTTGAACATACAAAAATTAATTTACCTTGCTTTAAAAAAAGATTTTTCCTGCACTGAAAATTTCCCCACCACCAGTCTTAAAGTATTATAAGGCATATAAAGTATTGGTATAAATAAAATTATGTTAAGATTGTGTATTAAAAATTTTATTTTGATAACGTAAGCCAGAATTACATTTTCTTTAAAATCACTAGGGAATCCAACCCGGGCTTCCGGTTACAGAACATAGGCGAAAACATTTTTTTTTTCTAATTCTAATAGATTTTTCATATTTAATATATATTTTTTAAACTGATTCATTAACAACGGCAAAAAGAATTTTTATAAGAAAAATATCAATAATATATTCAAATAAAAATTTGAAATTTAATAAAGCGATACTTTTGTATTAGCCACATATGTAACTCGATTATAAAATCTTAACCTGATAATGCTAAACCTGACATTATGAAAACCACGTTTTTTAGTCTTAATTTTAGGAATCGCGAAATTTAAATTAAAAAACGATTATGTTATTTTGACGCAAATGTACTAATATGTTTCAGCTTTTAAAATTAGCATGCATGTTTTTTTTTGCGCATGTAACATAAGTATGTGATTTCCGTAATAAAACGGGGAGAAATGCAATAAATGCATCTAAATAGCATAGCATTTACTGAAATTTTATTTCACATGGCATAAAAATAAAGCCTTCAGTTTTTGGGCTTTATGAGTAATAATAAGCATTAATTTCAGAAGAGCAAGAGTGTTTTCACTGATTATAAAACATTATTTTTAAATGGAAGCTTAAATTTTCATTCATGAAAATTAAATCTCCAATGATTAGATGAAAGTGATGTCATTTTCCTTAAACTTTTAGTCATGACATCAGTCATGAAGTTTTGTTTGAAAAGGGAAATAACTATTAATAACTTTTTAATATAAATCATAGAAAATGTTACTACTGCATCTAAATAGATAAAATATGATATGGCTGTAGTATACCATTGATGTAGGAATTAAAACATAAAAGCAAAGTACATGTGTTTTTATTTTTTCAATTATTGTGCTGTTTTTTAGGTGTGGCAAAAGGAAAGAATAATTGCACTAGAAATTGAAAAAAAAAAAAAAAAAAAAAAAATTCATGCTTGAAAATTATTTTAAAATTGAAAATGGGCAATGTTTAGAAATTAAAAAAATTACAATTTCAAAAATCGCAAAACTGAAATTTCATCGTCAAATGTTGTCATTTGCAAAATGACGTCAGCTCTATGCACAGACATGTTTGGAATTTATAATGTAGATACCTCATTTCTACACCATGGTTCTGTACATATAACTTTGGGAATAATGAAGAGGTTTTGTTGCATACCTCTAAGAACCAGTATTTTCTTGTGTGAATAAAAATCATTTGGGCTATGTCTGTATGTAGACACTTTGAAATTTCTGTTGCTAGTATCATTGCTTGCAGTATAATAACTAATTAAAACTTATTGGTTACACCACATTATGATATTTGAATAGAATGTTCTGTTTCAACAGGCTAAATTGGCCATCCATGAAATTCTCGTGTTTATGTTTGATTTTCCAATCCCAATTAATGATTAGACACTGCATTTTTAAATGCAGAATGAAATATCAAATACACCAGCAGGGAAAACCGAGCTGTTCTCGGTCAAAATTACTTATATGTTCAACTCAATATAACAATAAATTCACTGTACAACATATAACAATCAGTTCTATGTATCCTGATTAGTTGAATTCTATTTTTGAGAATGTTCTATGGACACTGATTGGTTGAATCATGTATATTGGCTCCTATTGAGAATATCTAGAAAATTCATTCAGATTCTAAAAGTCTAATTTTTTCGAAAAATGTCATTTTCTCAATTATGTGACCTATCCCAATGGTCTTCCAGTGCCCGAAAATGAAAGGATACAAAATTTCGTAAAAATAGTTTCAGCCATTTTTTACATAAAATTAGCTTGACACTGACCCATAGTGACCAATAATGACCCACTAATCAAATTTTCTCGAACATGTGACCCAGTCCAATGGTCTTCTCGTAATCTAAAACGTTAGGATACAAAATTTAGATCAAAATTGTTAGAGCCCTTTTTAGATAAAATTAGCTTGACCCGTAGTGACTCCAAAATGATCCACTAAACGAATTTTCTCGAACATGTGACCCAGCCCAAAGGTCTTCTCGGAATCTTAAATGGTAGGATACAAAATTAGTCAAAATCATTAGAGCTGTATTTTAGATAAAATTAGCTTGACCCAAACTGACCACTAATAAAATTTTCTCGAACACTTGACGTAGCCCAGTAATCTTCTTGTGTCCAAAAACGGTAGGATACTAAATTTTTTAAAAATTGTTTGAGTCATTTTTTATATATAATTAACTTGACCCAAAAGGACCCATTTATCGAATTTTCTCGATCAAGTGACCAGGCCCAATCGTCTTCTTGTGCCCAAGAACGGTAGGATACAAAATTTACTGAAATCGTAGAGCCATTTTTAGATAAAATTAGTTTATAGTGATCCAAAAATGACCCACTAATCGAATTTTCCTGAATTTGTGACCCAGACTAATGGTATTCTCGTAATCCAAAATAGTAGGATACAAAATTTAGTCAAAATCGTTTTAACCGATTTTAGATTTAATTAGCTTAAACCTGATCCATAGTGACCCATAACGACCCACTAATTGAATTTTCTCGAACATGTGACCTAGCCCAATGGTTGTCTTGTAATCCAAAACCGTAGGATGCAAAATTTAGTCAAAATCATTTCAGCCATTTTTTACATAAAATTAGCTTGACCCTGACCCGTAGTTACCCAAAATGACCCATTAATCAAAATTTTCTCGATCATGTAACCTAACCCAATGGTGTTCCCGTGCCCGAAATCTGTAGAATGCAAAATTTAGTCAAAATTGTAAGAGCCCTATTTAGGTAAAATTAGCTTGACCCGTAGTGACCCAAAAATGACCCACTAATTGAATTTTCTCGAACATGTGACCCAGCTTAATGGTCTCCTCGTAATCCAAAACGGTAGGATTCAAAATTTAGTCAAAAACATTAGAGCCGTTTTTTAGATAAAATTAGCTTGACCCACTAATAAAATTTTCTCAAACACTTGACCTAGCCCATTGATCTTTTCATGGTCAAAAACGGTAGATTACAAAATTTTGTTAAAATCGTTTGAGTCATTTTTCAGATATAATTAGCTTGACACTGACCAATAGTGACCCAAAATGACGCACTAATCAAATTTTCTTGAACATCTGACCTAGCCCTGTGACGGTGATGAATTGTTGCGGGCGAAGAGAGTCTTTTAAATTATAGAAATATTTTCCAGGTTCCGTAATTTCAATTTAAAAAAACTCCATAAATAGACATTCAATGCTTTTATTAATTTTTCCATGATCATATAGTATAATATAGGAGAGGTGTCTCTTAGCAGGAGCCAGCAGAAGAAGCAACTCACACAGTGAGTATTCAAAGAGAGAGTGAGAAGTCACATAACATTATTGCCAGAGATTTACATTACTTGGCGAATAAAATTGGTGCCAAAACACTTTACTCAATACATTATTTTGGCGTTAGAATTCGAAAAGACAAGATACTTTTGGCTGGGTGTGGAATTTCCAGTAAATTAAAATAATTATTTGCCTCAGAGCCAGAAACGTTACCATATTTGGACATGTTGATCTAAATTTAGCAATTGATATCATCACCCATTATTTTGATTGGAAGATGTTACTGAGAGTAAAGCAAGAACAACCGTTATTTTTCTGAGTAAGCAAACATTAAAAAAACATATATTAAGGATAATCTATTTGACAGTTAGAAAAGGAAAACGTTGTTTTAAATGAGATGAAGGTATATTTATTGGATATAATTTATTGCTATAATTTGAACTGTCAACATTTGCAAGATTAATGACTCTGAAATAGAAGTTAAATTATTTTTGGATTATTTATGAGAGATCAAAAGAATAATTATTATTATGTTTATTTTAGAAGCTATAAATAAGAATATTTATTTTATATACATATTGCTATAATTTGATTACATTCAGAGATGCAATTCAAGGTTAAATGAATAGAGAGTGAAAATGAATTACATGTGGATTGTTTTATGAACAATAAGGATAATTATAAAAAATAGATTTAAAAGTAATAAATAAAGTTCTTAATTTCCTTTTTGCAATAAATGATGATATCTAACTGTGATGTAGCAATTAATATTTATCTTTTATTTATTCAATTATTGTAACGGCAAAAAGAATGCTTAAATGAAAAGAATTATTTATTGAACCAGAAATGAATTCGTATAACTCAAAATTTAGATTACTGTTGAGATTTTAGGAATTAAACAGAGAGAAAAGGGAATATTAATATACAGGGGAACAGAAGAATTTGGAAAGTTTTCAAAATTAAGAGGGGTTTTATTTAAATAAATAAAATGTAAGGAAGCATTTATATATATGACAGATTGCTGTCATAAGCCCAATCATCTGCTTGTGCTCGAAAATGGTAAGATATAAAATTTCGTCAAAATCGTTAGAGCTGTTTTTAAGATAAAATTTGCATACACACAGACAGACACACAAGATTTGCTCATATTATAATATATTATCAAACACATAAGTAATGTGTTTTGGTACACATATGTAATATAGGTGAACAGCAAGTGATCTATATCATTGAATCTAAACAAATTTGCTTGGTGTGTTTCAATATATACATTATACATTAAAATTTCACTTACGAAAATTACTCTCTCTAAATCTAATATCAGGAATTGCATAATAATTTATTTATAATATTTGTATAATTTAAAATATATATGTTTTTTACTGTTAAAAATTATCAAGTTTGTATACATTCTTGCTACATGTATAAAGAAATTCAATGCATATGGAGTTTTGAATCTATTAAATTCTAGTCAAGTATTTTTGTTTAATCTTTTCTATTAAAACAGTGCTTACATAAATAAAGGACAGCACTTTTTAAGTAGATTTCATAAGAAATACTACCTGTTACATTCTTCCCTATATTGGAATTTCTGAAAAATTTTTGCAGATCTATGCCGATTATGACTTCTAGAACCCCAAACCATCTCCAGTTGAAAACTTTATCTATCTATCTATATCACTTTTTTATGGATACGATAACTTCCATAATTCTGCACAAATCTTGGTAAAGTTCGTTAATGGGCAAAATCGGACATGGGGGGCTTTTTGTAAAAACATAAAATAACCCATAACTTCTTAATTATGATACATATCGAATCTGTGATGTTATTACTTCTAGGAAAAGGGCCAAAAATTTATGTATGACAGATTTTTTATCTCATTAAAAATGGCCTCAAGGGGGGGAAAAATTAGGGGTTTAAGAAGAAAAATAAATCATAACTGCGTCAATTCACAAGATATCAAATTCGCCTAAATTTATTATAAATCTCCTTAATATTATCTACAACTTTTATATTGACAAGTTTTTTATAGGACCAACCCTTACAGCAAAAAAAAATCCCTGCCAGCTTTGCCTACAGGCATAAGTAGATTTCAATGTGGGCAGTTCCAACTGCCGCATCATGGCAAAAAAGTCCTTCTTCTGCAATTTTCAATAAACAGGTGCCCCACGGTCTACATCTTCGAAATCTAACTGTGCCTGTAGGCCGAGCCATCAGGGATTTTTTTATATTTGTTACCTGAACTTATCTTCATGTAATCAAATGATTTCAATCCTGGTAATTTCTTGGTTATTTTTATTTTCTACTGTTATTATTCCCTTGATATACTTGTATATATCTAAAATTGAAGTTTTCAAACAAATAAAGTTTGGATTTAGTATTAAAGGGTTGAGTGGGTTCATAAATCAGAAATATCCTGATTTAGCAGAAAATTATGAGTGTTATCAGACTTTTAAAAATCACTTTAGTGGGGCGATGTGCTGCATTGATTTGTTGGAATAGTTTATAGATCAAGTTTTCTTTGTCATATTGCTATTCATCTACATAAAAATTAAGCTGTAAAAAATGATGCTATGATATACATATACAGTAGAAGAGCTTTATAATGTAAACCTAAAAACACAAGGTTGTATGTTATACAGAATTTTGTGTTATATAGATCACATTTCACACGTCATTCAACTTACTTTGTAAACATGGCAAAATATGTCTGAAACATAGCAATATAGAGTAGAGGATTTTTTTATTGCATTTCTTGTGACCAGAAGTTGTGTAGTTTGTAAATTTTTGTATAATACAGATTATTTCACATATTGTTAAATTTACTATATACAGACAGGGTCCAAATATTCCTGGATCAAATCATTCATTATATTACTCATTTTCACAAATATTTATTGTAATAATAGCAATTTTTTCATTAAAAAGCTCTGAATTGAGAAGATAAACATGAAATAATGAATTAAATTTAGTCCATTACATAGAAGTAATTTTTTTTTTTACAATGTGGAATGCAGGCGTGTTTTAACTGCAAAATTCCTTGTTTACATCTGAGAGGTTGTGCGTTATATAGAGAATTGCATTATAAAGATCTTCTACTGTATGTATTTAAGATTTGATCAGTTCAGATAATTATCTTAATTATTTTAACACAATAAAAGTGATTGGTATAATCATAAGATTTGTAATTATTTCAGCTATTGTACCAAATACTACAGAATTAAAACTTGTATGGTTTCTTTACTCTTTCAGTTTGGTTGTGTTAAAATAATTAAATGTAATTATGTATCCAATGTTCATTACAGTTCCTTTACCTGCAGTTTATTCTGTTAAACTGTTTCAAATTACAGACCAGATGTCATTACCAAAAGGTTATCTGAGTGAAATGTATCTGCTGGATTTGTCCAGGATAGTTTAGTTGGAAGAGTATCGGCAGCTTAAGTCAAGGTCCTGGGTTCGAGTCTCAACCTGGACACTTTTCACAGAGTTGCAATAATTTCAATTCATAATTATCTTAATGTCTGTTAAATGTTACATTTTAATGAAATTATGTCGTTTTTTATTTATTTCTTCAACAAAATAAAGAAAAGGGACTATTTAAGATGTAATTGCTGTTTCAGATATGAAAGAAGCAACATTTATTTTTCTTAAGAGCAATAAGGTCCAAGGTAAAAATTATTTAAGGTGAAATATTGTAAATAGTTCAAAGAAATATACTTACGATTCAATCATTGAAATGTATTTTGTCTTGAAAGCATAAGGTGTCAAAAGTTGGGTGGAAAATTCTCCATTAAATAAAAGACCATCTTTGGTAAGTTTGACTAACACTTGTCTGGCAACTTCTCCCATATACATACCAGAAATCATTTTCTCAAATCTATCAAAGACAAAAACATAATGGAATTCACTGCTATTAAAATTTATTACAATCTTGGTTGTAATAAATCATAATTCATTGATAAAAAATGATAATATGTCAAAATAAGAGGAAATAGAAGATATTGTTGAAGTAAAACTTTTAAAAACTGACAAAATATTAATAATATATATATATATACACATATTCTTTTTGTTTTGTTTTTTTAACTGAGAACAAAAATGTTGAATAAATATTTTAATTCTACCAAGTAAGCATAGATGTTAAATTTTACAAAAAATAAAATACATGTAAACTATAATTCATGTTTATTCTTTATTTATTTTTAATTACATTGAATTATTTCCTGAGAATTTTTCTGAGTATCTCATGATTTGTTTAACCTACAGCTATATTGGGCTGAAATCACCAAAGACAGGTTGCTAAAATAGTACTAAATTTTCTTCTTGAGTCTAACTAAAATGTACCCAAAATCTTTGTTTTGTAGAAAAAATGCACTGATTCTTTCTTATAATATACTAGCTCTTTTATAACTTAAAATGCAATACTTAAATTAAAAAAAATATTATTGAATGCAAAAAGTTGTGAAAACTCAATAGGTATTATGTTTGCATATTTATACAAAATGTTGTGTTCAAAAAAATATAAATTTTTAAATCTAAAATTAAAAAGAATTAAGTACTACTACAATATAGACAATAAAAAATCACACATATTTTTATTCAGAAATAAATTGTAATTCCTTTGTAGTTAATAACTTACTAACCACCTTATTTTGGAGGATGAATAAACTGTTAGTACTTGTTGACAGAAATGGTCATCCTATTTTAGTTAGTAGTAATGCAGTTTTGTGCTTTTTTCTGCATAGTAATTAGAAATTTTGGTGTTTCCCAAATATTAGTCATAGAGCAATGGCACAAAATAAGTGAATTTTGGACACTGGAATAGAAGCGCAATTACATTTTGTTAATCTTTCTTTTAACTGCGGAAATTGCAAGACAGATTTCATGCCTACAATTGTGTTAAAATATAATATATATATATATGATTATCAAGAGACAAAACTATTAATTGTTCATTTTGCCATCATTATTAATTGCTCAAACACAGGATATATTTCTAACTAAGCTTCTTGTCAAAATTTTGCATCTCAAAGGGCCTAGTACTGAGAGGCTATTAGTATTGTTGTTCTCGTTCAACATCAAGTAGCATTAAGTATCTAACAATACTAAGAATAGACTTAAAATGCAGATTTCTCATAAAAAACTTTCGAAAATGTGAGTTGCTTATAATTAACAAGATAAAATATTGGAAGCATCTGGTTTTTCAGAAAAATTGAAACAAATAAGATTTTTGAGTGAAAGGTACACTTTAAATATAGGGCTGTGTCTTCCTATGAATGAAAAGAGATAATTAATATTAGACATAGTAAATAAATATTTCTGGTATTTTATTAAGTGCTAACTTATTATACAAGTGGAAGACACCAAACATGCTATTGGAAAAGTGTTTAGAGACTATTTCTGATAATTAATGCATATAAATGATAAAATGCAGTATATATCTCTAAAATCTCTATTAATGATTTTTTTTTTGTTGCATCAGTAAGTAATCAAAAGATCGGTGAAGCTAGACAGTAGACAGTAATTAAAAAGCAGAAAACCAATGTTAAAAATGCACAAATAATACACAAAACAGCAGCAAACAGCTATTTCGAATCCACAGTCTACTCAGTTGTTTCATTCTGCTTTCTTCTCATTGGTTGCTTTTTGGTGCGTTCTCTACCCGCATCCCCTCTCTGTCGTTTTGCCCAGTCTTACTTTTTCTAGCATGCTGTGATTTGCTCTTTGTCGCACTGAAGAAGAATCTTGCTTGTGGATTCAAAACAGCTGTTTGCTGCTTTTTTGTATATTGTTTGTGTATTTTTAATGTTGGTTTTCTGTTTTAATATTCTTGCATAAAGGTTTTATTTGTTATTTTTAAGTAGACAGTAATATAAATCAATCTATTATTTTACTGTTTACTTTTCAAAATATAAACAAATCAGTTGTAATATTGATGTCTACTTACAGTTGTTTTCCAGGATTAAGGGAAACTTTATCAACTTCTTGGTCATACTGTGTGCGAATAAAATCTAGGCAGCCATCATCACCAAAAGCTCCCCATTCTGTGTTGACTATAACTTGACGTGGTTCTACAGTATCTCCATCCCATAAATCAGTATCATTGTCTACTGTCTCCATGTAATTTTGATTGTTGGGTCGAGATCCTTCATTTATGTAGACAGTATCCATAAAGCAGGCATTGGTACCAGTACCTAAAATCATGGAATTCAATGTCAGTAATTGAAAATAAAGGTAGGAATTAATTACACAAACTTGTACAAAAATTATTTAGTGAATGAATGCTAGCTTTGGCTATTTACTTATGCTTACCAATAATGAGTCCAATTCGGCATTCTCTGTTTTTGTGAGCACAGGACATAAGTGTCCCAGTAGTGTCATTTATAATTGCAACTACGTTTACATCAATATCCTGAAAATTAAAATAATTTATTTAGTTTTATAAGTATATGTTAATTTAGCGCATAATATCAATATACTATAATTAATATAGTGCATAAGTCATAGTTTACCTTGGAGAGTTTCAGAATTTAACTAAGAATATTTTTACTGTTAAAATTGGTTAACTCCCTCTCCTAGTTTCAGCTATATTGAGCTGTTCTAGCTTTTAGACTATAACGTTGGTCATATTATATTTTTAAATAAGCTTTTTAAGCATGTAGTTTAACTTACCCCTCTTCTTAATACTGCTTTTTGGAGGAGTTCACCTACATCTTCACCCTCTACACCAGAACATTTGAAACCTTTGGTCCAACCTGTTAATCTTGCACTTGCAAGGCTCTCTTGTCTGCAAGGAAAACTGAATGTAAAACCAAGTGGTAACCTGAGATCTTTTACACCTTGTCTTTCCATAAAATTTGCTAGACATTCGGCAATGTGGTCAAACAGCTGAAATAAATTTTTAAAATATATGCAATATTATATAATTTAAGAATAGATGAAAGAAAAAATACATGTTTGCATAGAGAATTTTTTTCTCTCTGAGACTGGATTATTTACAATAGCTTGATTTAATGTGAAAAGTTTTAGTATCCATTTCAAACCAGAGAGTCAAAAAATGTCTCCTTTAAATTTCTGCACGTAGAAATTTTTAATTAGCCTACTTGAAATATAAGTTAAAGTAATCTATAGAAATAAAATTTTAAGAATGTGTTTATGGTGTTACAATTACGATTTGTGCTTTATTTGTTCAATCTGTTAAAATTACTATTAACTGCAAATTTAATTATAATTAGATAAGGTGATTGTATAGGCAAAGACTATTTTCAATTATATTGCCAATTATGTGGAGTGTCACATTTAGTAGTCAATCCCAATTTCATACTGAATGCAATTTGTATTCATAATTAGATTATTATTATAAATTTAAGTGAAAGCTCTCCGTAAGAAAATAACCAATGTTCCCATTAACTTATCAGGATAACATTGAAAAAATCTTACAAAGCCTTGATATTTGAGTTATAAAAAACCAACCCGTGGACAACTGTTCCAAGCATCTCGTATCCAAAGAGAGCAAACAGCCATTCAAGCTGAGAGGTTTCTTAATTATCCTTACTTGCAACACAATAATCTTTCACTCCATCAAGTTAAAAATTATTTTATTATGTACCAGTTTTTTAACAGCTCATGCGATTGCAGCTTCTTATTTTGGGAGTTTTCAATACACTTTGAGCCAATTACCTCTTTTACTGCAACAATTTTTTTTAATTAAATGTTAAAATTTTATTGCAAACATTTACTTCTCCAGGCTGTATTTTATTCTTGTAAGTTACATGAATTTCATTACATTTATAGAAAACCCTACAAATCTTACATACCACTATTTTGGAGCAAATCAGCACATTTTTCTGTACAAACTGCCCTTGATATAGATAACATATTTTAGCATGTCATAATGTCATATTATTTTCTAAGTATGCTGTGCTATTTTCTAAGTGCACCATGTTATTTGTAAGTGTGCTGTGCCATGTTCCCAATGAATGTTATTTTTTGAGTGTGTCTTTGTGACCTTTTTTATTAGAATAAACACTAAAACTGAACTCTTTATTGCTAATTTAATTATGTAACAGCCTTAATAAAAGCCCCTAATATTAACAGCCTTATAATTTAATTATGTAATGGCCTTACATAATTAAATTACAATTTGGTGTTTGGAAGAAACTAATATCTGTGCATAAAATAATGATATGTAGACATTTATTGATGAATTTTTAATATTGAGTATTTTTTTTTAGATTTTCTTATATCTGGGGTAGCACAATATTTAGTTGCACTAATGCTTATTTTTTACTTTAAATATTTGCATTTAAGATTTAAACTTTCCATCATATAATTTTAAGTGAAAATTTACAAACTGTCATTTTGTTTAAGGAAACAATTTTTTCCCTTTGTCATTCAGTGAAAATAATCTTTGTGTAAATAGATAACTATGACATTAAATCGCAAGTAGTACGATTTAAATATGTATTCCATGCAATCTCTAAAAATGAGTTAAGTTTAAATTATAACAAATCCTACCTGTTCACCAGTTCCGAGCATAATTTCTTCTGGAATACCAAACGCTTCATTTTCCATTTCGAAATCTTCTCCATCGAGGGTGATGAGCAGAACTCTGAAATTAGTTCCTCCAAGATCAAGAGCTAAGAATTTTCCTTGTTCTATAAGAGAAAAAGAAGCAAGTAAATTTAATGTTATTTAATTTTATGCTTTTGATATGAACTTCTGATTTGGGCATTAGTCTAATCATTGCTAGAGATAAAATAATAGTTAAATGTTATGTCCTTCCTCTCAAAGCACCCAATTTTATTAAAAGACTTCCAACAAAGGTTATGCAATTCGTTTGCATGTTTTTTTTTTTCTTTTTCTTTTTTAATGTATTTCTATACATAACTTCTGAACCGATCTCAGAGTACAAATGGGATATTCTCAATGGGATTCGCTCTCTAGATATGGTTACTCTGAGGAACCGATGCTCCGATTGTAATTTTTTTAAAGGTCTTGTTCTGCTGGTGAGTGCGGTTCAGTTTCATTAAGATCTAAAAATGAACGAAGAATGTTTGTCAGTCTGTCTTATTTTTTTTCTCTTATTATTAAATTTATAGGCTTTAACTTTTGTAAAATTTATCCAATCGTCATGGAGTTTGAATATGGCAGTAGCGTAGCTAAGGGGGGCAGCCGCAGCCAAGGGGTGCCAAATTGAGAAGGGTTTTTAACAAAATTACCTCACATATTTTGACTTTAAATTTTTTTTTTTTTTTTTTTTTTTTTTTTTTTGGGGGGGGGGGGTGGAGGTGCGCCTTTGAATGTTTTATTAAGTAAAATATTTTATTACATCCAAATAATGAAAGAAAAAGCTTCTGTATATGTTTCTAGGGATGGTTCAAGTTCAACACATTTCATACCTTACATAATAATGTACCTGAAAGGAAACACAAAGGGGTAAAATGGGGTAGGGGGGGGGGCGGTGCCCAATTGAGAGACGCTTTAAACCGAAATTATCTTACCTATTTTGGCAATAAATGAGAATTGTTGACCTTGACCTTTTTTCTGTGTGTGTAAATGCTTTGAAGAAATTCGGCAAAGGAGGGGAGGGGGGTTGGACGGCAAGATCCATAAGTACAAATCGCAGATGGAGGCTCCTCACTTTCTACCCTACAGCTTATAAAACAAAGGGCCTTGCTGGCGTCACATTTCTGATATCAAAAGATCATTTCTTTATTTTTCTATTGTTTTTCACGCTGAATTTTGTGTTCTTAGCTAAAAATGTGTTGATTTGCTCCAAAAGAGTGGTATGTAAGATTTGTAGGGTTTTCCATATGAATATTTTCGTGTGTAATAAAGCCTTCTGTGAACCAGTGCAAAATGGATTTTGCTGGAGGAACTGTAAGTAAATAAATATTTTTTTTTATTATTGGAAAATATCTGTTTCCGTCAAGCTGACATTGAGAAAAGTCAAATAATACAATATGGGCAATCCACCCTCAAGTCTTCCCTTCTTAAAACTTATACAAATCAAAGCAGAACTTTTGTATAAGTATTGAGCACTCTCTTCGATCCTTCAAGTATCAAATGAAAGGCCCTTTTATAAAAATTAGCTGTGGGCCTCCCACAACCATTTCAATAGCTTTTCTTCATTGATGCACCTCTTGTTGCCATAAAGTTTTTAACTACTAGAGACGAAATATTCTGATTCCTTCGCAAAAATGTATTAAACCATTTGTGTACTGGTTGGTTATCCACAAAATAGATTCTCCCAATCCAGTTCTGTTTCCAGTTGTTGCACACTATTCCCAACGTCGTTCTCTGTCACCAGAATTCCAGTTTTTGACAGGGCTGTCCACTACTGGTTCTGGTTAGGGCTACTAGAGTAACTCTAGTCTAGAGGCTCTAGTTCTGGTGATATGTCGCGATATCAGTAATGTGTAGGTACATTCATAATAATCTATTTGATGCAAAATTTAAAAATAAGCAGAATAAATGAGTTTTGCATACCAAATTTAGTCATATTAATGTGAAAGGCACAAAACAAATAAACGTAGCCACACACACACAAAAAAAAAAAAACAGCCTTACTTTATTACAAATTACAAGAAATCACGATAAGATGACAAAATGCTCACATTGGTTAAAATTATCTCACTCAGAAATTAATGGTTTGAAATCTCTATAGTTAAAGGCGTTAACACTCAAGGGTTGTATCAGTAACTCCACGAGGGGTACAACTTTCAAAGCCTATTTTCTTAGTTCAAATTTACAGGTATCTATTACTGGTACCGTTATCTTAGTTAAACTGCCCGAAAGAAGAGTAAAATCATTGTTATTGTTACATATAACATTTAGCTTTTTGTCTTTAGCATAGCTTGAAAATATTTCGACGCAATGAAATTTAAAGCTTTTTAAATTGATTGATTTGCTAGGATATTTTATTACTAAAATCAATAACCGGAAGTAGCGAAACTACAGTAGTCGCTACTTTTTCCAGTAGTTTGTAGTGTAGCACGCTACATTTTTAAAAATGCAATGTAGCGAGTAGCGCGATAAAAATAATCAGTAGTTTGTAGCGAACACTGGCGCTGTTTTTAACGCTACTTCTGAAAAAAAAATGGGCTATTCTTCTTTGACATGATCCTAACTTTCTTTTTTAGTATAGAATGTGATCTACGCAACAATTTGTGAATCTCAGCAACTCAACCGCAGCATTTAGCAACACATCGTATGACGTCATTGACTTTTCCATTGACACTTGCTGGTAAATCAAATGGCAAAATTCAAATCAAAAAAATTAATTTTCTTGCTGAAAACACTTGTCTACTTACTCATTATTAGATCTTCATGTTTTAATGTCGCGTTTCTTCTTTTGGAATGGTTTTATTTACAGATTTATTATTTTTTGATATTATGACAGAGACAGAAAATTAATATTGAATTGCTCTGGTCGGCATATAACGAGTAATCTGTGCTTAAACTAACATTTTAGAGAATAACACAAAACATTTTCTTGTATGTTATCTTTCTTAATTTGTTAATGTTCTCGGTTTATCGCATTTGATTGTTTCCCGGAAAACGTGATACAGTGAGGGCGCATTATATTACTTAATCTGTGTCCGAATTTCAAGTGTAGATTCAATCCTTTGACAAAATTTGAAAATAGCAAAGTATCGACTACCTTTGAAAAGTAGTTTGTAGTCGCTAGTCTTTAAAACAAGTAATTGTAGTTAAATACATTTTCGATAACGTAGTTGTAGTTCGCTACAAAAATAAAGTAGTTTTTCCGACCACTGACTAAAATACTGTGATATCTTCTATTCACGCCACTGCATATTGGACCAGTATATTATCAAATGTTTCAAATAAGTACGTATAATAATATATATAATTTTTGATATGGTGATAAGAAATTGTTTTTAATTTTTTTCTGCATCAATGTGTATCTGTAGTTTGTAGATAGAAAGAAATGAAGGGTTGATAAATAAGCAAACAAAATGTATTACATTAATTATCATGCTCTTTCATTAAAATATTGCTTTACCTTCTCCATTAGGAACATCTGTTACGTATGTAGGAAACATTTTCACTTTTGCTTGGTTGTGCGTGTCCCATGATAATCCTTTTTTAAATTCATGCAAAAGATTTGCTGCAACTTTGTGTAGTTGATCATTAGTGAGAACCAGCTCCCTTGTTACTGCTTCAATCTGAAAAAAGATTTTAAATTTGAATGTAAGTTATAAAACAAAACTATTTTTTTGAACGATTCATGCTATATTTTCTTTTCTTTTTTGATGGTCTTAACCCTCTAATTCCCATGGTAGAATACGTTCTAGAAATTCCGTAATTCAGAAAATTTAAATTCATACCAGAAAATTTCAATAGTAAATTTTGGCTTATTTAATGACGAAATGTTTGTTATTAAAGGAAACAAATATTTCTATTTTAAATTACTGGAATGAATATGGAATATATTAATTAAAAAATCTACTTAATTGGAAACAGTGGTGGTAGCATGTATGCTACCATGGGCATTAAAGGGTTAATCAAATAAAACATCTTTGAAGAAAACAATACTGTAATTCTCACAAGACTATAATCGTTCCGAATGTACTACATGCATATTTGTAATAACTTTTATACTTATACAACTAAAGCATATATATATTATATATAACATTTACCGATTTATTTTCGTTTCCATAGTTTGATGTCACTAATACTTTGTACCTTCATTTACATTTGTAATTTTAATTCAAATTTATTATACGTTGAACTTAAAAATATATTGTTACGAATGAAATTTCACACTTAATTGACAAGGTCTTAAGGATTTTTTAAATATTTATTTTAAAATCTTAATATTTTACTTTAATTATCATTATAACGTATACAGTAATGTCATAAATATTTTGTCTTTGCGTCTACAGGGTGTTTAAAAATTTTTATGGATATTTTAAACAATTATAACGGCCCGGATCATCTGATAGCGTGGACGTGGACTAATCTTGGAATGCAACTTTTCTAATGTAGGCGCTTTAAAATGCGATGGACATTTGATCTTAGAACTCCTACCTTACCAGCCACTTGCGGAACAGATCTACCAGCCTATCCTTATTTATGAGGTTTGTTGATGACCGCGGTTTTCCCGAACGTTGCTTTCTGGATATTTTGAATAGTTCCATCTGCTTTAGTTCTAGCGATTGTCAGTCGCGTGTAGGGGTGTGTTTTCAAACTCTCTTCGAAACTGTCTCTGCACTTCAGCTACATTTTCGAACTTCCGGTAACATTTTAGGATACATTTCCTTCGCTCAAAGCTTAGGCTGATTTCAGCCATTATTTAAAATTAGTTAAACATGAAACGGAAAAAATAAGACCATGTCAGTTATTAGCGAATAAATTGTCTATAATTATTTAAACATCTGTATATCAAATTTCAAATAAATTTTAAGGTAAAAAAATTCGCCCTCGACGTTTTTAAACTTTAATGTTTTTTAATCGAATTATCCACAATAAAATTTACACTTGGATAACTTAAGAAAAAAAATAACGTCAGGACAATAATAAAATCTCTCATTCTCGGTTGTATTGAATTTTATTTCAACTCTTACCTTGTAGAAAAAATATTTGTTACATTTTTTTAAAAGTTATTTTACCTGATTTATAATACAGCGGAGAATTACGTGATGGTATAGCGATTTACCAAGAAAAATTAAACTTTAAAACAGATAAATAAGTAAATGCACAAAAAACTATTAATGGAATTTATAAACAATATCCACATATCTGTAAATTAAAAAATATATCAAAATTATTTACTTTAAAAATTATTACTTTAAGCTGTTTTTGAAAAAAAAAGCATTTATTGAAGCTGATGAATTATAAATTAATAAAAGAGTTCATAAACCTAATCCTGTATGAGAACAGTTAACAAAATAGAATAAAAGTTAAATATAACAGGTTTTATTTTATTTATATTTTTTTATGAAAAGTTCTGTGACATTTCAATAACGTTCTAAATATAACATCATCAATTTGTCTTTATTATAATATTTGAAATAATATAACAAGGTTACAAATATTCAGTAAACGCAATATTTTGCACATGTGACCTTCATAAGATTCGTACAGATCAATTTTTTCTCTCTCTCTCTGTGTGTGCGTGTGTAAAAAAAAAAAAAAAAAAAAAAAAAAAAAAAGAAAGAAAAGAAAGAAGCTGAACAACTTCAACTTAGGCTGAGTAAAAATATCTATCTCACAGCTGTGTAAACTGAACGATTTCAGAAATAGAAATCATATGACATTCAGTCACCGCTGAATGATCTAGGGACATTATTATGAAAAATTATGAAAATGAGCCGTTATCTGGGAGAGCCTTAAATGAGAGGCTTTGGATAGTTTTTTGTGATAATTTATTTAAACTTAAAAAATATTAACACAAAATGGAAAGTAAAAAAAAAAAAAAAAAAAGAAAAACATTTGTGGCCATTTTCTTGTTTAGATTCAAGAACAGAAATTTTTCTCTCACTCAGAACAGAAGCAAATTCACCAAAGGCGAATTTTTTAACTGTACATTTGAAAAGAAAATTGTTCTTCCATCTATTGCTGTATTTATCAAGCATTATTGAATTTTATATGTGATGAAGGGGCACAAAAACTATGTACAGTGTTCTGAGTTTTGTTTTCAGTACAACCTCATATGAAGTTAACATGCACGAGAAGGTTAAAATGGTATTGTTTGAATTTGCTTTCTTGTTTCGATTTTTTTATATTTTCATTGTATCTATTTGATTAGCAATCATTTACTGAAGTTTCACAAATAAAATGAATATTTTTATTTCACTCGTCTGTGTGTACTGAAAAGAAAACTCCAGTAACTAAAGGTGCAAAAAAAAAAAATAATAATAAAAATATATATTTGTTTAAGTAATGTCAAATATTCAGACAAAGTAAAAGGCCGCAACAAAATATTAATAAATAGCAATCGTATTCGGTTACGTAAAAATTGTTTATGAAAACTACGTTTGAAGCAATTTTTTAAGAATGCCTTTTCATACGAAAGTGCATCTCACTTATGTTCAGATTTTTCAATGTCCATGGATATTGTACTCCCATAGGAAATAATGCTGTACATCTGTCAATTTTGCGTGGTTTTAAATATATCTCTTCAATCTAGGGGCGTAGCCAGAAAAGAAAATCTTTTTTTTTTTTTTTTGTGAAACCTATCTTATTTCCATAACCATCATCCCCTCCTCCATCCCCCCCTCCCGACCCGAAACAAAATCCTGAGTATTCCACTGCTATAATTGTGTAATGAATGAGAGATCACATTATATTCGTACATAATACTTCAATTACAACCAAATGTGTAATCATTTGTGCATATTTAATACACTATAAAATAGTTTGATAAGTCCATTAGAGATCTCACTGGTCTGCAATTGTTTGTAGCAATAGACATCAAAATTTGCTATACAAATTTTGCATTTAGTGAGGGTTTTTTTCTATTTTAAGGGGGACTAATATTAAAAGACAGAAATAAGAAATGAAAATAGCTTTCAGAGATGTTTTGTTATGTCTGAGATTCGATTCATGTTTTTAAAAAATATGCTGAATCTAATTCTGCAGAGTTTTGTCAGTTATTCTCGTTTGAAGAGTTTCAATTTAACAAATCATAAAACTTTACAAAACAAAATATTTTTAAATGCACTTCATTCGTTTACAATATTTTAAAGGACTAATAACATTTATGATTTATTAGATATTTACTGGATTGATTATAAGGATATTATATCTATATTTGCATATTATATTAATCATGTTTTTAATTTATTCGTAACGTCTGTGTGTGAACGGGCTATAGAAAAAAATCCAGATATTTTATTTTATTGAAGCTTTGCATCTTGAGATTGCATTCTCAAATTTTATCAGTTGCTTTACTTGTGAGATATATAAATGAGTTCATACACGTGTTTGCTCTATTTCCATGGATTCCCATAGATTAACTGCATCTTTAAATAATCGGCAACTTTATTAGGTAACTTTCAATGTATCGATAAATGCATCCCCTGCTTAAGGGTCATCAAAGATTAAAATAGTCTCATACGGTGCCCGGGATCTTGAATGTTATATTGAGAGATGCGAGAGGAAATGGACGATTTCCTTCGCATTTAATTCTTTGCCTACGATATAGCCGAAGTGATAATACTGATTTTTATGGGTGTGATCACGTGCACTTCTTCCTGTTTAGTGGGACAATATATTTTGGACATTACACTGCATTGAATGAAAAAAGAAAGAAAAAATGGGCTTATTATATTCTCAAGTATACATACAGGATGTTGTATACATGTGTCGCAGATTATCAGAATATCAAAACATTAATTTTTAAAAAGGTATAGGAAAAAGAGTTTGCGCTTTACCATCATGGGGATGTTATTAAATAAATATAATAAAAAAAAATATTAAAATTTAAAACTTTATCTACATTTTGTTTTCAATGCATAACATTTTTTTCACTACACAACTGTATTAGAAACTTATAGACATTTTCAGTTTAAATAGGTAAGTTTGAAGCAAAACAAAACAATATATATATATATATATATATATATATATATATATATATATATATATATATATATATATATATATTACGATTTCTTAAAATAATAATAATAATAATTAGGCATACCTTCCTTTTTTGCTTCCTTATAATTCAAAATTAACATGATCTATAACACCATATATAGTTTTTAGTTTATTATTTATTGAATTATAGCGAATATTAAGTGTGCACATTTCTTTTGAGTAATTTAAAAATATTACATGTACCAGATCATCCAAGCAGAATCAGATGAAAAAACATTCTAACTTTTATTTGGAGCATTAGCAAATAAAAAAAGAAAAGAATAATCAACCCTTTTTATACATATAATCAAAATTCCGATTCATGAAACAGGGAATTAATTTATTCCAAAAGTGAAAAATGTAGCTGATAATTAGTCAACACGTTACGATGGGTCAAGGATATCACCATCCCCGTGAAAGCATCGTAAAAGAAACTCGTGTAATAGAAAGAAAGAAAATAAGTTGAATGATCAATTTTCTAATCATAACCATTAAGACAGTTGCTCTTTTCTGTGCTTACCGTCTTCATTGATTTCTTAACTTGCTTTCCTTTTATTTTTCATTTGCAGTTTTCCGTAGTTATGATTTAAACCAGTTGTTTATTTACAACTGGTAAATAGTTTCCAGCAACCTGAGAAGAATGTAAACACATTTTGACGACGCATGGCATGAAAGCGAAACTAAATCATTCAACCACGTAATCTATTATACCAACCGCACCCAAAAAAAGGAAGAAAATATTAAATGCCCAGACATCATGGAATTCTGAAAAAATATAAACTGTTTTATATTTATACTTTTCAAAGTTATTTTATGTAAACGCTTAAGGTAACACTTTTCATTTCTATCATATGTGTTTCAAAGTCGTTCAGATAATTTCTTCATTTTGTTTTAGTATATCTCGAACTATAATAAAGAAGGAAGTTTGTGTGTGTGTGTGTTAGTGTGTTGTGTTCTGAAGAGACCGCTGCACGCAGAGCTACAAAATTTGGTGGGAAGGTACCTCTATGCATCTAGTTTTGCACCTCGAAGTCAGATTTTGGAATTTTTGAATAGATTTTTTTTTATTATTAAATTTTGTATGCGATTTTTAGTGTTTTTCACGTTTCGCTGCGATTTTTCCACATTAGTAACGGGAATCCGGTTCCAAACTTTTAGTCCAATATAGTAAATTTTGCTCCCTTTTCAATAAAGTCTATGCGAAATTCGTACAGAAATTTTTGAATTTTTGGTGAATTTTTTTCCTTTGACACTAAGTAAATTTGCCCTGAATGCTTGATTGGTTCGGTGGTTGTTTCCATTTCGGTCTCAGATACGCTCAGAATTGTCTTTTTTTTTTTTTTTACTCTTTTTAGCTTGGAGAAAGTTGATAATTCTTTACAGATAAAAAATCATAATATTAAAAGGGAAGGGCGGATTATTTATTGGATTTTTCTTTTTAATTTCATTTTTTATGCGTTTTTAAAATTTTTGTTTTCATGTTTTGCAACGTTTTTTGTTTCAAATGACGTCACAAATCGCCCACTACAAGTCAAACACCATTGGAGGGCAGTTGTGATTGGTAGCTGATAGAATTGTAGGCACAGCTGGAAGCCAACCGGGTAATTGTGATTGGTGGATGAAAAGGACGTCAGCTGATTGCAATTCGAACAGCGAGTTGTGAATTTTTGCGATTAGTTTTATGCGATTTGTAGAGTTTTTTCATGTATACATCATTTATGTATTTGATTTCAGAAATTAACAATGAGAACTTACTGTTTTTGTATGTAAAAAAAAGAAAAAAAAGTCATTTTGTTTCTGTTTTAAAAGTTAATGATAATTCCTAATTTTTTAAAGTCGTTGGTTTAATTCTGTGAGGGGGGGGGGGTGAGTGTTCGGTTGTAGTTTAAATATCGCGTTAATGCTCCGAGGTCTCCCAGGTACTAAATAAACTTCGGTATCATTTTTTCAGCCCTTGGTTACCACCATTTAGGAATATTAATATCCAGGGCGGTGATTTATTTTCTCGGGTTCTATGGGTCCGATTCATTCAACTTAACCTGTTGGGGACGAACGACACGTATACGTGACGCATAAGATGCTCAGAATCCTTCATTATTCCCACCAGTTAATTTTTACTGTAAGCTTTGCCTTATTTAATCATAGCATTTCTGCGATTCAATTAGGCGCAAATTTCTGTTTTGAAAAACCGGTGGCAAAAGATTAAAAATTCTGTAAAGGACGCTCGTCGCGAAGGGGTTAACATGAACTAATTAAGATATAGCTAATTATTTAAGACATAGATTTGGTACTCCCTGGCAGTGGAAAGTGGAACTAACAGATTTTTCGCGCGTGCCATTAGATTGCACACACTTGCCTTCTACACGGTGCCGTAAGCAGCAGGAACGAGTGCCGGAGTTTCGTTAGGAAATAGGTTTATTTAGAACAGAATGCTCCACCTGGTGGTAGAAACTGGAACTAAAAGATTTTGCAGCGCGTGCTTAGCACGTCTGCTATACACGATATCGTAGGCAGCGGGGACACGTGTCGGATAATTTGTTTAGAACAAAATGCACCCCCTGGCGGTGGAACTAAAATATTTTCCTGCGCGTACGCCAAAAATGGCTATTTTTATTGAAACAGCAAAACAAAGTTACCTATTTGATAATCCCAGACAAAGAAAAAGTTTCATTTTCACTCATCCTCGAGTATTAAGAAAAGTATTGGATTATTTGAATCAAAACTCACAGCTTATTTTTTTTATTCCGAAAATGCAAATTTTGTGAAAATCAGACGGTAACCTTTTTTTAATTTTGACCAAAAACTGATCCGTTTTGAATCAAATGATCCAGACATTTGAGGAGGTGATATTAAATTTACTTCCGCTTCTGCTCCATCTTTGTATTTAATTTTCGAAAGTCAATGAGTTACCAGAGGAAGGGTTTCATGCAGCAATTTTTAGAGTGATTTCGCGTTTTGTATTATTTTTTGACGGGACCGGGCAACACCGGGCGGATCTGCTAGTTTTAAATGTTTCAGATTAAGTCATTCGAAATATCTAAAAATAAAATAGAAAAAAATTTAGATTTCATAATAAATATCTACCTCATCTCATTTATAATGTTCAAGATCATCTACTTGTCATTTTAGTTTTTAGAGCTCTTACAAATGCATTTATAACAACATAGTATTTATTTTTCTAAAAATAATCAGCTGTTTAGAAGATATTACATTTTATCATCACAAAATAGTTATATGTTGCTCTAAATGATATATTTTCATCAACCTATAGCAAAGCTGTCCCTGAATACATAAATTTTAGCCACTATGCGGTAGGAAAGTACACCACTTATCATAATTCTGGGAACCATTTCTTACAGTTACGGACGTTAATGGTAATAACAGCATAGCTGCCAACTTTTAAACATTTTTTCAAGTCAAAGAAACATATTTTGAACCAATAATTTTACGTAATAAATCAAAACAAATAAGTACTAAAAAATACATATTTTAGTAAATGAATTTTCTGGTTAAAAACATATTTTTTTTAATTGAAAAAAGCTTCAAGATTGGAAGCTGTGTAACGGTCATAATGAAAGAAGTTTTAGATATTACTGTTCGTTTATGATTCTCATGAATTATATAGTATGCAGGGTGGTTCAAAACTATATGTCCAAAATGTAAAGGTAGGTAGAGGAGACGCAGATAAGAAGATTTCGTATAGGAATATGGGTACGGAAATGCAGTTTTGAGGCAGTAGAGGGCGCTGTTGAGTTCGCCGGATGAAAGCGCTGTGGTAGCTTGAATCGTCATTCCCCGCACGGATTTCGAGCAACATGCATCGTTACGCCAACACGGAGCTTACCGACATGCGTTTCATGTATGGGGCTGCGAAAGGAAATTGAGCAGCTGCTCAAAGGATGTACATGAAACGATTCCCGGATAGGAATCTGCCGGATCGCTGAACATTTGAGCATCTGCATGAGGAATTGTGCGCGAATGAACCGTTTTATACTTTCAGGCGTGATACGGACAGCGAAAGATATCGCAGAATTCCCGCGGTGGAAGAAGCAGTAATTCGCACAGTAGAGGATAGTCCTTCAACAAGCTCGAGAGCTTTAGGACGTGCATTTGGTATGAAGCATTTCCTTGCGCAGCCCCATACATGAAATGCATGTCGGTGAGCTCCGTATTGATGTAACGATGCATGTTACTCGAAATCCGTGCGGGGAATGACGATTCAAGCCTGCGAAGCACTTTCATCCGGCGAACTCAACAGCGCCCTCTACTGCCTCAACGCTGCATTTCCGCACTCATATTCCTATACGAAATCTTCTTATCTAGATCCCCTCTACCTACCTTTACATTTTTGACATATAGGTTTGAACCAGCCTGTATATATTCTAAAGTTTAAAAAAAATCTATGATAACTCAGCTTGTACTAATACGGGAGGCCTGCTGATCCATCCGTAAAGATGGTACTATATATGTTTATTATGATATTATTAACATATATATATATATATATATAGATTTTCTTATCGCAACCCTTTACAGAGCATATATTTTATTATTGAAAAATAGCACTAATGCTAACGAGCTTAAGCGAGCTTAATTTAATATTTTAATAAAGAGAACATCAACCAAATAAAGGGTTTCTGCAAAACTATATTCTGTCTTAAAACAATTTTGTCGTTATTTTTGTCCTTATGAATTTCTTTTCTTTTTCATGTGTATGTAAATTTCAGAGGAGGCTCAAGAATTATTGATACTACTTATACAGAGGACGAAGAAATAACGATTACGCATAAATTTATGTCTCAAGAAAGGCTCAACAATTGTTAATACTACTTATAGCGGATCAAGAAATAACGATTACTCATAAATTTCATTTATACAGAGACGCATACCTGCCAACATCGTACTAAACTTCCGTACAAGGTAGGTTAATTTAACCCAGGTTAAACACGTTTCAAACCAGAATATTTTTAAAGAAATGCAATCAATAGGTTCCACGTAAGAACAGGAAACTAAATATATATTATTTTTTCAGATATATTTTCTGGTTAGAAACGTCTTTAACCTGGATCAAAATCGAATAAACTAACATTGTACGGAAGTTAAGTTGAAAGTTGGCAGGTATGACGGTATGAGAGAGAGAGAGACCTGAAATCGATATTCATGTTTCTTTATGAAAACATTCGAATCAGGACATATTAATGAACTAAAGCATCAAATTGGTATAAAACGTTTTTAATGCTAGTTTGCATTATAATATAGATTTAGATACAAGTAAACATAAAATTATCTTAAGAAATCTTTTTGCAATTTTAATATATATTCGTTGTTTTTCAACATTGTTCTATAAAACTATGAGCCATGCTAATAAATGTCCTCATGCTAATAATGCAACAATTCACAGTTCTAGTTTCGTTTAGTTAAAAATAAAAATGCGGGGTTTAATTATTTTTAAACAACTGCGGATCAATTCTTAAAGATTTTCCAAAGCGAGGACGAGTTTAAAAAAGAAAGAAGTTTGTCCCTGATTTCAGAATCCTTTTTAACTCTTTCAGGGGCAAGTAATTGTGTTTCTCTAAAGTAGAATTCACACCAGAATTTTCGAAATTTTTCATTTGTAAATAAGGAAATGCATTTTTACAATATTTTTTCACCAAACTTATAAAAGTAAAATTTTATTTAAAAATTCTGGTGCAAAGTTTGATTAAAATTAAGCGGGATAAATAATATGTCACCGCCCTTCAAAGGTTTAACTGTCGTTGGAAATTTGTTTCAAAACGCAATAAGCTTGTAAAAATGCTTTATTTTATTAAAGTGTGCTACGTCTATACATTTACGATCACAACATTCCAAAACAAATGCTAGTTCTCTTAGTTAGAGCTATTTTTAAACATTATTTTCTTTATCTTTCCCATATCTTTAATTGTATCATCTAAATCGTAATGTAATTAAATCTTGAATTTACAAGGGAAAGAAAAACATGAAAACGTCTATTACGTATTAAAATACGTCCATTGATACAAAGCCTTCTTTTTAAAAAAGAAAAAGAAACTTGATGAGAAAAAAAAATGACCTTGCACACATAAAATTTCAAAAGAGAACAAAAAAAAAAAAAAAAAATGTCTAAGGCTAATTATGTTGGCGTATGTCCAGCATCCTGTCCTGAAGGATACGCAAAACAAGTTCTTAGCAGGAATAATAAAAAGTAAAATATTAACGGTATTTTTCTTATATTTTTAGTTAAATTCTTAAGTTTTATCATGCATAAAATTTCATCATAATTATATGTATAATCAAGGCTTGTATTTGGTTAAGAAAATCGGTAAGTTGTATATATATATATTGTTCTATTTTAATTTTTGCAAACACATAAAATATAATATTCTTACTTTCTGATTTAATAGATAAACTTATTTTAAGTCAAATTATCATATTAAACAAAGAATAAAATAAAGATATCGATAGTCATTTTTTGACAAATTTTTTTTAATAGGATCCATGCAATAATGCGTTGTGTCAACCACATATGTTTTAAAGCTTAATATTGGGGCAAGGGGAGGGAGAGAAAATCCCTTTTTCTCGAAATTAATAATTTTACACCTTTGAAAAGTAACAATTTTTTGTATACTCCTTAAATTTTATCATGCATAAAATTTCATCATAATTATATATATAATCAAGGCTTGTATTTGGTTAAGAGAATCGGTAAGTTGTATTTATATATATTATTCTATTTTAATTTTTGCAAACACATAAAATATAATATTCTTACTCTCTGATTTAATAGATAAACTTATTTTAAGTCAAATTATGATATTAAATAAAGAATAAAATAAAGATATCGATAGTCATTTTTTGACAAAATTTTTCTAATAAGATCCATGCAATAATGCGTTGTGTCAACCACATATGTTGTAAAGCTTAACATTAGGGCAAGGGGGGAGGGGAATCATTTTTCTGGAAATTAATAATTTTACACCTTTGAAAGGTAACAATTTTTTGTATACTCCCATAATTACTACATAGCTGCAACCTTCGTTTTTTTTTTTTTTTTTTTTTTTTTTTTTTTTTTCAAATGAAACAAAACTAGAAATTTTATTAAATAAAAATAAAAATCAATAACTACATAGAAATAAGAAAGATTTCATTAAATAATTTTTCTGGTTTAAATAATATTTATTTGACGGGAAAAAACCGGAAGATTGGCGTTAATAATTTTGGCATGATATTGTGTAAAAGTTAAGATGATAACTGAAATACGATTAATTTCCAAAGTTTACTAATGGTATAATTTTTCAAAGTGTTTCCAAGAAAGTTTTGCAATGTATGTTTGTATCTATACTATACTAATAAAAGAAAGTTTCGCTCTGTGTGTCTGTGTGTGTGTTGGCGATGGCTAGGAAAATCTAGCCCACCTAGAAGTCTGGAAATTTAGGTGTAGATAGTCCAAGGTCTGGCCATGTGCACCTGAGCCTCAGAATTTTAATATTTTGATAATTAGCCTAGATATTAATTAGATTATCATTAACCATCGCTTCTAAAATGCCAACTTTTAAAGCAAAATGGCGAAAGAAACGGACTGGCGCATTGGATTTGCGACCGGAAATGAACGAATTCGAAATTATTTAACTAATTAGCGAATTTTAAGAAAACTAATTGAGATATCAATTTGAAAATTTCTGAGCATATGTAAAAAAATATTCTGTATCTGTTTATGTGATTTTTGAAAAATTCGGTTGGTAATTTTTTTTAATTTACGCAAAAAACTGCCAAAAATCTGCAGGCGCCAGTGAAAACGATCCCAGAAAGTTTCAGACAGGGATCGGCTTTCATTAAAAACTGAACTACAAAGAGATCTGTTTCTCTGGCCGATCCCTCTCATTTAGTTTGCGAAAATGAAAGGAAATAATTGCCAAATTTTACTAATGAACAAATATTTAGGTAACTAATTAAGATATAGATTTGAAATTGAGGTCGGGAAGGGGTGTCATCTGCCGGCTAATTTAGCGTAGCGTCTTCGTTATGTTCTAATTATCAGAAAAATGTAATTCTTTTTTTAATGATCGCGTTAATGTACGTGACGGTGGTTCTCTTGAACAAATTAATCATTATGTTTGCGGGTATGGGGAGGGAGGGGGTTAACGCCTTTCTCTGAGATTGTGATTATCTCGGGCCCGGGCAACGCCGGGCGGGTTAGCTAGTCTGGAAAATAAAAGAAATAGTAAGCAGTAATAAATAGTAATATTTAAATAGTAATAATAGTAGTAGTAAATAGTAATATTTTTCCGTATGCTCATTAGAAAAATGAAAACAAAAATAAATATTCGGTTCAAATATTAACCAAAAAAATTATTACTAAACATTTTGCATAGCTAAGTTTATTTATCATTCTCAAGGCGTTTTATGGGTGAAAGATTTATAATTTAATTAACAGCAATTTGACATTATTTAATGGAACGCAGTTTGGCGCGTAATTAACATCGTTCTGTAGCTAACTTTGGTACATTTGTAACAATATCGTTGCAAAAACTACTAATGTTTGACTTCAAACTTGGCTGTGGACCCGATTACGGAAGATTAGGAAGATTTTACTGGGTGCAAACTAGATGTTTATTGTTATACCAGAATAAGTTATAGAGGTTTTTTCCATGTTAATGGTTACATGATTGCAACTATTATATAAAATGAAAAGGCAACGAAAATGATGTTATTTTAATTTTATTCAAACAATTCAGCTTTAAAAACTCATTTTTTTATGATTCACATATCTTTGAATAACGTAAGTTAAACACTGTTCGTTGTATCCAAATAATTTATTACATTTTTCACTGTATTTAATGTGCTGGAATGCAAAGATAGAAAACTGTAGACCTGCCAGCAGATGTCTATATTACGGAATATAATGTAACCTAGAGTGATATTGTATTTAAGTTACCAGAACTATACATAGCACCAAGTTGAGGGGCCCGGAGTTCAAGAATTAACAAACAAAAATGAATAACCCGAACATTATTTAAGTTCAATGATCAATCTCTGCAATGATTGTAATGCTCTCTTTTTTAGTAGTTTGGTAACTAGAGAACATTTTAATTTCTGTTGGTCATAACGGCCACATTTCTCTATAAAACTGTACTATAAATGATCAAATAAAAAAATTGCTTCTTAATAACACGAATTTTGCCTAACGCATAAGGTACGATAATCGCAATGGCATACGTATTGTATTTAGCAATACGGAAGGACTTTCCAGGTGAAGGTCCATATTACTTTAAAATACATGGTCGAATTCATCATTTCGTTTGATTCAAGGTTCATTCGGAAAATGGACTAGCGCAGCGGGCATAGCCTGCTAGTACATAATATTTTACAGTATACATAAGCAATCTAGATAAGTATACGATATGCTTTGACGAGACAGTAAATTCTTCAAAATTTAGATTTCTCTTCTAAATTATTGTCAACTAAAGTATTCATTCGTTACAAATCACGCGGTAAAAATAAGTATTAATATTTCGCCATCTAACACAATTGTTACCATGAATAACTTATACGAATGTTAGATTAGTTTCAAATCGAAAAGCATCTGTTTCTATCCTTTATATGACGTGCCTTCATCATATGATGTCAAAGTCGGCTAATCAGGTAGTAGGTGCATGTGCATGCATAAAAACGTAGTCAATGTTCTTAGAAAATATAGAAGATTTTAATATTAAATTTTTTTAAGATGGATGTTCGCTGTTGGAAAAAATAAAACTTTCTAAGCCCTTCAAAGCTTTACTAATATTTTTGTTATAACTGGGTAATTTACATAAATCTAAAAATGAAACTAACACCAATGTAGACTCTCTTTAGATAGTTCTAGATCCTATTGCAGAAAATACTTCATTAAAAAAAACGAAGTTGTTTATCATTCTTAGAACAAAAGCTTCATACACTCTTCGAAGACTTCATATTCATTTTTTTATAAGCAACCTTGAAGACGAACCCTGAGGCTTCCTTTGCGTTAAGTTAAACATGTCAGCCCTTCCCTGTTATGTAGCCCTAAATAACACAACCTTGAGTCCTGGGAAAGTAATAAGTTTTGTTGTTATCATTCGCATATAACTATGCGTAAGAATGCCTTTAAATAATAACAATAAAAAAACTATTCACAGTAGTGATCCATAATATTACTCAATTTTTGTAATTGATACAAATAGATTTTATGTTGCATTAAGGGAATCAAGTAGGCAGCAATCAACCTTAAAAAACATTCACCCAAAACTATTAAAATTAAATTTAAAACACTCCCACATGTGAAAAGGTTTTTCTTTTCTCGATTTTCTTTTCTTAAATCTGGAGTACTCTTAATTATCCTGTAGCTATGACGTTAATAAACGGAAATTCGTCAAGCAAGGAGAGAGGTCTCAGTAAAACATAAAACCCGAAGCAGAGTCGCAGCCAAGCGTGGTGGCGGTTCCCCCGCACCAGGCGCCATCAATTAGGGTAGGCGCTGACATGCTTTATCGACACTACTGATGCGCGGACGATCGGTAGAACAGCTAACAAGGTGTTTCGCACTAGGCGTAAAATAGAGTTGCTGCGGTCCTGATCCAAACTTAAAAAGGGTGATGTTCATTTTAAAACGTTACTAAAAAATCAATCAATCAATAAATCAAAACTGGATTCGCAGATTTGTTTGCTTTATGCTGAAAAGTTAGCAAATTAGGCCATTGAGAGAAAATCAGGTCTGAAGTTTCTTATCTGTATCCATTTAACACTCAATCACAGGCACGTGTCAGTATAACGATCACAACGTTAACCCTTTCCGGCACAGACAAATTCTGTTCGTAAAATGCGAAATTACTGACTGACACCGGAATTTACAAACGACTTTTGTAGAAAATAAGAACTCTTTATTTCAAGCTTTCATTGTAGAAGCAAAATTTTATTAAAATATTCCTGGTGTCGAATGCAAGTTTGGAATTAAAATTATGTGTGCCCGGAGTGGGACCACTGTGCCGGAAAGGGTTAATTGTAAATTCTACAAAGTTTGTGTATCACAGTTATCACCTTATGTTACATAACTAGCTGAAAATGAGTTTGAAGATGTCCCCATTAATGTAGTTTTGATAGTTAAGTTTAAATAAGATCCATTTCCTCAAATAGTTTGTTATTCGTTATGTACATTTTACGCGAAATTTCTTGTACTTTCTTGCCTTTAAAATAAATGCATATATATATTTTTTTTATGTTGAAAGAGAGAAAAATCCTGTTTAACGTTAGACTTTCATAAATAAGCATTGATAAAAAGGGAAAAAAGCGAATTTTGAGAATAAGGACCTTTTCAAAGAAGTATTTCTTAACTCTGGAATGGAAGAATCACTATTACCCCCTTCATTTCTTTTCCTTCTTAGCCAGAAAAGGAGTCAAAATGACTCCATTCTTCCATTTAAGGATTAATGATAATAAAAAAAAAAAAGCAAGTAAGGAAAAATAATCAAACGAAATTGAAAAAGTAATTTTTCTTTTTCTATAGAAAAGAGTTATTAAAAATTAACATAATCTTCCCGTGAATATACGCGAATCTAAAATTTCGAGATAAGTATTGATTTTCATGCTGTGTTCTTTTAATCACAGGAATGTAGTGGAGGTATAGGTATGCGGTGGTATATGCCGTATGCCTTTTCGATTTTTAAAGAAACTCCGTATACACTATGTTTCTCAAGTAAAGCCATATACCCTCTGCCTATAGCGAATACCCTCTGGTTTTTCACGACTCAGCACTGTACTTATAATAAATTTCTAGCAATACCATTATTATATAAGCATTCCTTTAAATATTCTTTAAAAAAAATTACAACCTAAAACAAAACGGAGGGTTCAACTATAATTATGTTTTTTAACTTAAAATAAAATAAGACAAAAATGAGAATTGGTTTTAAAATAAAATAAAATTAGAATTAAGTGTGGTGTGCAAAGTAAGCAAAAGATATGATTATCGAAATCCGAAATAACTGGAAACAATGAACGTAACCATGAACTAGTGACAGCCTCCAAAAGCACGCCAGAAACCTTGAAAAGGCATGCTTCAGTCGGTTTCATGAACTTCTGGTTTACGTTTGTTTTGATTTATTCCCCTTACGTAAACAAGTACGATAACTCAGCAAAACGGATTTGTGTTTAACCCTTGGTCGGGCGCATCGTGCTTGTCAGGCGCGCTGCCAGGGCTTATAGCGAAGGCTGTCTCGAAAATTCCTTAGAGTTTTACTTGTTTTGAAGTTAATAAATGAAATTTTTAGAATCAGATTTTAAATATTCTCTCTTTGTATTTCCTAATAAGCATCAATAATTTCTTTAAGAGCGTAAGAATAGAGTTACTTGGGTGCTAAAGGTTTTGCATTAGGTTTTTAAACAGGTGCTCCAAGGTGCGCCTGACAGAGGGTTAAAAAAGAAGCAGAAGGAGGGATATTTTGCTCTGATATTATTCATTTACTCAATTACTGCTAATAAAAAGAGAAAATAATCGAAAACTGTAAAACTCAGTGTACAATTTATGTTAACTCCTTACCCCTGTATAATTTAGACCATATTTTCCTGCTCTAAAACGCATGTCAATAAAATCTAATTTCAAGTTAAAAGTTTCAGACCAGTTTTTAATTGCGAATATAATATATAATTTATTGCATCATGTTTTCTACCCTCATCAACGGTACAGTTGGCAAAAAATAAAATAAAATAAAAAAGATCCTATGACAAGTCTTATGGTGCAAACCACACTCAAATACGAACATTTATTATTACTTTTATGAATTCCTGAAATATGAACAACGGGTCGATCCAGTCAAAAATTGGGGCCTGTTTAGGGTTCCTTCACAAAAAGGATCCTTTACAGAAAATTCCATTCCGTGAAACAAACTTTTCATTTTTATTTGTATTTTTTTTCTGTAATCTTGTTAAGATTTGAAATGTGTATTTTGTAAACCATTTAAGCTTGCAGAAAGAAAAACAGTGGAACTTCAAAACAGCTAATATTAATAAATTCATAGTTTAAATTCGATTAACTGTATTCTATTTAAATTACAAAATTTTATTTTTCACAAATATATAATAAAATTTCACAAAAGTAACTTTTTTCTCACAAGATAGGGACAAAAATAATAAAGCTTATATCTACCCCTGATGAGCGGACATGTGGAAGACATAAGTATAAAAAATTTTCTTTTTAGGAGACAATAAAAAGGATGTGTCCTCCTTTTTGTATCTTTTCGAAAAAATGGAAATTTTTATGCATTCTGAATTCTGACTCTAAACGCCTATAGAATTGTAGTGGGGTATGTCCATCACATTCTATTCTGGTTAAAGTCACTCGCGCATTTTTGTAATTATGCTTGCTATTTACTGAAGTAATGAAAACTGTTTCTCATATTTTAAAATTTTACTCTCATTATAAATACAGATTTATTTTAGGAATTTACACAGAAAAATATGACAACATTTTTATTGCACAATACTTTTCGCCGTTACATTTGCGCTAAAGCTCAACGACTCGCAAACGAATCTTTATTCGCCACGTACTGCCTAAATTTATTGGAAGTATAATTGTCTTTGAGACGAAGGAAAGTAGAATTACGCATACGCTTTTTGTAAAATCAGAAATGAAAATGACTTACAGAAAGTGTGACGGGTCACACCATCTGACGTCACATCAGCGTGTTGCAAGCTTGCTCGAAGTGACCTAAAGTTTTGGTGGCTGAAGGAGGTTTTGTTTTATTTATTTACTTGATAACTGTAGCATTTTTTCGTAACAATTTTTGGCTCATAATAGCATTGACAGATTGAGTACAATCAATGCGATTAATAAAAATAAATTATGAAAATAAAAGAGGCTGTTTCAATCACACTCCTTTTTTTATGAAATTCTACTTTTTTTTTTTTTTTTTTTTTTTTTTGGAGGGGGAATCTTAATCTCACTAACAAGTATATTCGAATAAGTTATTTTCCTATGGTTAACAGCATGCGAAATATACAGTGGAACTTCCCTTTAACGAAGTCCCTAGTTAACGAAGTTTTCTACTTAACGAAATTTTCTGCTGAACCTTGACTTTGGACACCATTAACATGTAAAATAATCTCCATATTACGAAAAATATATTCTATATAACGAAGTTTATTCCACTTTTGTGCGTGTACAGCATTCAAATGGAGAGGTTGCTGTTGCGATGGATGTATGAATTTATTTCCGCGGATTGTATGAAAATGAAATTATTTATTTCATCATTTCCATTCTTCTTGGTTCTAAACAAAACAATTTTTTTCACGCTAAGATAAACACTTTAAACACTTGCTATCAGCACTCTCTCACACAGACACTCTGGTGCTGACAATGGGAGGAAGCCTTTGATACAATAAGAAGATTCCAGTTTCACGAAAATGTTACAGAATAATTGTTCGGATACACGGAAATTTTAATGACAATTTTTTTTAATAAGAAACCTGTACAAAGTAATATTACATACTTTTTTAAAGTTAAGGATCTGCAATACTGAGAAAAAGAGAAAAGGTACGCTACGCTTCAGTTTATGTTTACCTCTCTTTATTATGTGTTTTTTAGACATTATTCTAATTACAGTTGCATTAAAAAAAAGTACTACCTGAAATAAAACACTTTTTTCCAATATTTTCATTTTTTGTGTATTTTATTGTACAAATTTCATGAATTTATGCTGGTTTCTATTTAACGAATTTTCTTCATAACGAAGTGTTTAGGTGTAACGATGAGACTTCGTTAAATGGAAGTTTCACTGTATTTTTCTCTATTTACACTGCTATGCTTTTCCAATTACGCATTACCATAGGCAAATAAAACACTATTATGTGACAATATGTTTATGGTTATCGTTTTTCTAAAGAACATAAGTATTTAAGCTGTTCTACCAGGAAAGAATCGATTCTTCAACATATTCTAAATTCCAAGCTTCATTGCAAGAAATATATAATAACTAGACCATGCATACTAATATTATTTGAAACCAAAACCCTTTCATGCCTGTACATTCTGAAGTAAGGGTTCAGGACAAAAATTTAAAATATGTGATGTATATATACAAAATTCATCAGCTACACAATTTAATAGATACCCAACCGATCGCTAATAAGAATATTCCAATTTTGTTAATTTACAGTTAGTTACTGCTTAGAAAGAATGTGGGAGACCCAAATGCAAAATCTTTATTTAAACTTGACATCGAAATGTTATTTCTATTAGATCAGGGAAGCAGACTCCATACATATAACAATAATTGTGAGTCATTCTGTAATTTTATTTGGGATGGTATTCTCTATCTCTGCACCACGCTGAATTCTGGAAACATTTTTTTTCTTTCAATTCTTCCAGTTGAAAGGAAGAAAAAATATTTTTTATGCAACGGAGCATCAAAGATTTGAGTGGATGAAGTATAAGCGAAAATGTTTTATAAAAATTATACAGTGGTGCCCTAGTATAGTAATGTGACAAGCTTGAAGAGGTGAACATCTGAGTAAAGAAACAAAGGATGAGGGTCCATAAGATAGTTTTTGAGTCGAGCGAATTTAATGTCTTTAACCTGTGTGTGTGCGAGGTAACGTCATAAGACACAAGGAAACAAATTAGTTCATAGTATTTTATTTCAAATTGTAATGATGAAGTGAGCTACCAAGAAATATGCAGGTAGCAAAATGACGTTTATACACATTTAATTTTATCTATGTGTTCAGAAAGAAAAGTCAAAACAACATAAAGTCTATCTTTATCATGCTTTGTCTTTTTCATCGCTTTCTGAGGAGTTGGCGTCGGTAGCATCTACTATAATAAAATCGCCGTAATCAGTATTAAGAGGTTTTACTTTCATGGTTCAACAGCATAAGGATGTGTCAAACGTCTAGCATTTAATTTTCTCTTTTTCAAACAACAATCGCAAAAAAAAGTTCTTATCTATTTTTTCAATAGTTTTCTTTTGTATCAGTTACGAATATCACTAACGTAATTAGTACGCAAGTAACCTGACAATGTATACTCACAACATTTCTAAACACTTTCATATTACTTACCAAGAATTATTATCGACAAATACACTTCAGCTCTCACTTGAACCGGAATAAAATATACGGCGATGCGTAGATTGACGTTTTGAATGAACAAGTTCAGACTTGTTTTATGTTGAGTTTTCTATAGCAGCGCAGTGTTGCAACATTCTAATTTTTCTATATAATATGCTTCGTGATGTCCTTAATAACATACTCAGAGGGAAAATTGTTGCAGAATTGCGCGCTCATATTAAAAAATGCGGAAAATACGCAAAAGCAAGCATTTCTTTTTTTAAGAATTACAAACATACTTAAGTTTGCAGGTCTTAATGATATAGAAATCCCGCTAATTAGATAAAAATATTGTTTAAACTTGAAAGTACTAATATTCAATTTAAAAATAATACATTTATTACATAAGCTAAAGATAGTTTTTTCTTACATTATTTTTTGGGCCAAAAACCTGACTTATGGACACTCGTCCTTTGATCAGCCCGAAGAGTTAATCGCATGAGATAGATTCTTTTGTATTTTGTTTTTATTCCAGACTGTAAAAAGTACCAAATATGTATTTTTTTTATATATTTCCAACATACTACAAATGATATTAATCGGATATATATATATATATTTAACATTGGACTTTTTCTTCGTCGTCTTATTGACATTCCATTATAGTATATGTAGAAAAAATAGCGCAGCACATTTTTACCCTGAATCATTTCATAATCAATGATTAGAAAATATTTTAACACCTGCACATAGACATTATAACTGCAGTGAAATTCTTGCTTTCGGTCTTCAGTACGTCTGCATTTTCAAGTCTATGCGCAGATAGAAAATAACATTTTCTTAATTTTACATAAAATAATCTTTTTTAAATATCTATTACTTTATTTTAGAAATGGGGTCTAGTTAAAGTAGCACATAGGGGAAATGATCTTTTCTATATCATAATATCAAGTAAAACGTGACAGTTTTTTTTTTCAATTGTGTACTTGTTATAGAATTAATAAATATTAGCAGAAGGAAAATGTTTCTTTTCGTTTTTCCCAAGATTTATTTTATCTTACGTGTAATTATATATCAGAATACGAGATATAATCTTAATTATATTAATTTATTATATATATTTTTTTAATTTTAAATAAAATAAACTTTTTGAAATATATATTACTTTATTTTAGAAGTGGGGTCTAGTTAAAGCAGAACATAGGGGAAATGACCTTTTCTATATCATAATATCAAGTAAAACGTGACAGTTTTCTTTCAATTGTGCACTTGCCATAAAATTTATAAATATTAGCAGAAGAAAAATGTTTCTTTTCGCTTTTTCCAAGATTTATTTTGTCTTACGTGTAATTATATATCAGAATACGAGATATAATCTTCATTTAATGGTAAACACAAAACATATATTCAAAATTCAACCCTTTATGAAATGGCTAATTTCAGATTTTTTTCTCGTGATTTAAAATTTAATAAATAAGTCAAGTAGTGTCATCAAAATTGTTAACATATATATATTTTTTTTATAATGCATTCAAAATTTAAACGATATGATCTATTGTATGACAATTATACCTTATACAAGGAAATATAAGCTCAATTTAAATTTCCTAAAAAGAATTTTCAAAAATCATTTTTAATTTTATGTTCAATAGCATAAATTCAATTTTCACAAGATTTGTGGATAAGTCTCCGTAACAACATTGCGTTTAAGTTAAGAAGAATAGTTTTTTATTTTTTAAACTTTTAAGTCAAAATTTTACAAGCGCTACTTATACTTAATAAATAATACTAACTCGATAACAGAAGTTTTTATGTGTTTATTGTCGTTACAACCTAATTGTGTCATTTTTGAAAGTAATACCGCTGCGCTAACTAGCTTCTTGAAACAACAATTGAACCTTTTAAATTAAGTAAGTTGTGTTTTAGAAAGAACCCCAAAACCCCACAACACTCTCTCGCTTTTGAGGTGGTTTATGTGGAAGGGTAATTTTAAATTGCACCGTTATTGGTTATACATTTTTTTTTTCTTTCTGGGAATGTTCCGATTAAATTTAGAAGCCATAAGAGAAAAGGGGAGAACATATTAAAATGCCGTTTCCTACTCTATGTTGCTGTTAGTTCGTGTTAGTGATACTTGCGACCGAATTGGTTTGTAGATTGACAAGCCTGCATAGTGGTGATCAGTGTCGCAACCAGGATAATTTTTTTCCTTTCCTAGAGGATTTGCATCTTAAAATAAAGAATAACTAAATAATAATAACGCGGTGTTTAATTGATTCTTACAACTTACATCTATATCTTATTGCACTGCACGTATCTTAAATTATAATGCGCCTATTTTACAAAAATAAGAACTTCTAAATATTTATTTATTTTATGTGTTAAAACGATAACAGATCCTTAATTATCTGTTTTAGATTATTTATGTATATATATTTTTTGCCCTTGAAAATTTTCGGACTATTTATTAATTCTCATCATTCAGATTCGCAGGAGAAATTAGCTTATCAATGTTCAGCATAGATGCTTCTAGAAAAGGGGGTAGATAACACCATAAGCTTACTTAGTATGACGCAAATGTTGTAAAAAATGTAATAATCAATCCAACAGACAACTCTGAAGTAGCCCTTGAACGCTTGCGATCCGATTATACCTTTGTTTATCATTTCTTAAGCACGTGTCTAACGAGGCGCCACTCTGCCGCCTTCTCTACTGCTACAATCCTACTACAAGCTACGGTGTCGCTAGCAAGCAAAACGCAAATATTAATGACGCCGAGAGCAAAGAGCAAAAAACGAGTAGTGTTAAAGGACTTCAAATCGAAAGACCTTGTGAATGTACTTCCTCGTGACGAAAAGAATCTCAACGCCGACGTATATCGTCTCCATTCAGACTGATTACTTGCAATAAATTAATTTTCTTTTTTCTTCAAAATGGAGTCACGTTTCCAGTTTCTGTCTGCCGATAGTTACGTATGTTGTTTTGATTACATCTCTAACTACATTCTCAATGAGCTACATTTATAAAAAAAAATTCATAGAATCATGTAAGGTAATGTTCGACAAGTTTCACTATCACTAACGTTACCCATTAGAGAAAATTTCAAGTTTAGTATTACAGAAAGGGTTTTGAATATCAAACCTACTCACTATCTTATTTAAAATTTTGAGAGTAATTATAATATGAATTCAAACAGCTTTGGGAAAATTGAGACAATCAAAATGTTTGCGAATACTTTGGCCAATCTAATCTAAAAGCTCTGAACTGATCAACATTTTTTACATATTCTACCAGGCTATAATCTTCCTGTCGGAGTCACCATTTGGGAGAGAATAAGGGGAGGCAGTCACCCCTCAAGGAATTTGATATTTTAGAATGTATCAGTCATAAACAGGTCAGCCTCATTTTTTTTTTCAGAAAATTGCGCAAAAGCTTGTCAGGTTTGACTAAAATAGAAACATTATAATTAAATAAAAACTTTAATCGCAGAAATTAATCTGTAATATTTGCTAAAGTCTTGATATTGCATTTAAAAAAAAAATGAATTCGTCATAAACGATTACTTTGGCTAATTTTAAAAATATGTGAGTATAAATATCCATCAATTGCTTCCGAGATATGCACAACAAGAAGAAAAGAAAGTCCCCCCCCCCCTCCCTCAAACAGTGGCGTATCCAAGATTGCTTTTCGGGTTGGGGGGGGGGGGGGTCCAAGAATTTTCCTTTGAATTACATATACTGTAAAACCTGCTAAGAGTAAATCTAAGGGACCGGTAAAAAACTGCGTTTTAGACAGGTTTTTGTTTTAGCAAGTGCAATTGCATGGTGTTTTATACGACCGCTTCAAAGAATCTTACCGTTAAAAACAGGATTCCATTATAGACAGGTTTTTCTGCATATATGTTATATGCACAGTAACACTTCTCAAAATAGAACCTTTCAATTACAGAATCCTCTCTTAAACAGAAACAATTCATGGTTCCGACGGAAGGATTATCATACAGTTATATTTGTCAAGATAAAAAAAAAAAACATAAAAAAGAGTATTTTTTCCGGTAACTTGCAACTGCGTTTTCACAGTTTTTACTCTTTATGTACGGTAAAATTTGTGGAAACTGGACCTGTCAATAACAGAAAAGTTTCAGGATCAACAGGAAAACAGCTCCATACAATTATACCAGTTTAGACATAAACCTGTGTAAAACGGAATTTTCTTCGGTCCCTTGCAATTCTGTCTTGACAGGGTTTATAGCGTGAGTCTAATGTGTAACCGAAATAATTCAATAAATTTACAATTTAGATATTGCCTTAACAATTTCTTAATTTAAAAAAAAAAAAAAAAAAAAAAAAAACTTGTGTAAAATAAAGGATACTTTTATGTTATAGGGGCCTAGGCATAACTCAGTCTTAAGAAAGTGCAATTTCACGGCAAATACTATAAACAATCACGAAAAGGAAAAACAGCGACCAATGAAAAAATTTCTAATTTTATATGGCTTGCTTATGTTATATATTTTGTAATACATTATTATATAGCTTATTTATGTATAAATCAAACAAATTACTTCTTAATGCATGTGGTGGCTTAAATATAAAAATGGTGTAAATGTAAAACAAATTGTTTGTGCATTTGATATATATTTTGTATTACATTATTATATAGCTTATTTATGTATAAATCAAACAAATTACTTCTTAATGCATGTGGTGGCGTAAATATAAAAATGGTGTAAATGTAAAACAAATTGTTTGTGCATTTGATATTAGGTTAGTTATTTCCTAAAGAGTTATTGTTTTTCTAACCATGATTCAGTAAACGTTTCTCGTTCAAAAGGTGGGGATCCAGAACGGAGCTCAGCTTCGGCTCCGCCACTGCTCTCACGAAACTCCCCCCCCCCCTCCTTTCCCGTGAAAGCTCTGAAATTTTGTGCTTGTCGGTGTCCTGGAGGGTGATGATATCAGTTCATATCGGTATTTGGCAGTTTAATAGTATAGCAGCACACGGTAAATAGAAATACAGTGAAGGGCAAATATATATGTATATATATATATAATATATCACAGTCCTGTTTTTCTTGCATAACTTGAGAACTAAAACTAGTAGAAGACAAAAAAATAAATTTTTATCTTTAATGAGAAATAATTTACAAATTGTGATATTTTTTTTAAGTATTAAATACAGAAATTTTCTGTACCTTATCGCAAATAATATAAAAAAAATTATGGCGGTGTTAGATTAAATGTCACTTAATAGTTTATATGTGAGCCTTGCTTTGAATGAGTTTGGATACTGGGTTTTTCATAGATGAAACAAATGTATTTATATAACATATCTAAATTAAACAAGCATTAGGAGGTACCATTTTTGAGATGGTTATCTTTCCACCTGAGTGAACAGCGAGCACCAACGACCTCCAGACACTCTCATTCGGTTTTAAATCCGGACTCTTTGCAGGCCAGTCTCGAGTATTTATATATTTTTTACGCAACCAAGCAATCTTTCTATGATGAGAACACATGCACAGAAACATTGCTTTGTTGAAAAAACTCCTCGCTCTCTGTAGATATTAATTACCAAATAGGGTTTTAAATGAACTTCCAGCCTTGTTTTGACATTTCTGAATGTATAGACTGAAAATAAATCCTAAGCACTGTAGGTACAAATGAGCTGATTTCTCTCCAAACCATCACTGATCTTCCTCCAAGAGGACGCTTAGTAAAGTACGCTGGTTCTTGCTGCATATCATGCCAGTAATACTGGAATCAATTTGGTCCATCCAGATTTTATCTCCTTTAGGATAAAACAACCCTTACAATTCTCTGTCTTACGTTTGGACTTTTTGGTACCCTCTTAATTGTGTTTTACCTGAATTTTTGTTAGCTTGGGCATCTATTTTGCATATTTTAAGTATTCATTGCCCCCAAAGTACTCTGGATGTTGTTCTTCTATTGTACACTTAATCGTTTTCTTAATTTTATTTTCTCTGGAAACTTTTTTAGTAAGCCTGAAAATTGAACGCTTTTTAGCACTTTATATGACTTCGGTTTGTCTGCCTGGTCATATGTCTGGCTTCCCGTGCTCTAACTCACGTAAATATACTCGGATTGCCATGTAATTGATATATGTTATTGAAGTTTACTATGATATGTTCGGTATTGAAAATAAAGTGCGTAGCATCTATAGTTAGTTTAAAGGGACACTTGAAAGAATTCCGTTACATTATGGTCTATGGGAAAAATCGTTCGCAATGTGTTTTAATGATGTTACACTATTTCAAACACATTGACATTTATATACAGCGCTGAGACGCAGTATAAGATGCTTACTGTAGAATATGATGTGCAAAGATTTATCCTTCATTTACAAGGACACATGAACACGTGACTTTGAAAGAGGTTATGGCCGCGAGACCTCGTGGTCGGAAGCCTTTTAGGTAGATTTCGTAAGAAATACTACCTATTACATTCTCACCTAAGTTGGAAATTTTGAAAAATTTTTGCAGATCTACGCCGATCATGAATCCCAGAACCCAAAACCACCCCCAGTTCAAAACTTTATATCTATCTATCTATCTATCTATCTATCTATCTATCTATGTCACTTTTTTCTGACCACGCAAAATCGAACCATGGGGGGGGGGGCTTTTTGTGAAAACAGAAAAACCCTCATAATTTCTTTATTATTATACGTATCGAATCCGTTTAAAGTTATTATTACTTCTAGGAAAAGGGCCGAAAATTATCATAGCTTCGTCAATTCACAAGATATCAAATCCGCGTAAATTTATTATTAATCCTCTTAGTATTATCTGAAACTTTTATATTGACAAGTTTTTTATAAGACCAACCGTTATAGCAAAAAAAAAAAAAATTAAAAACAAAAAAAATCCCTGCCGGTTCCGCCTGCAAACAAGTTATTTTTCGAAGTAGGCGGTTCCAACTCCCGCATCTTTTTGAAACTGATACATAAAATCAAGGGGCATAAAATCTCGGTCAAGTTGGTTAATGGGCAAAATCGAACCAAGGGGGGGGGGCTTTTGTGAAAACAGAAAAAACCCCCATAATTTCTTAATTATGATACGTATCGAATCCGTTTAAAGTTATTATTACTTCTAGGAACAGGGCCAAAAACTTATGTATGACAGATTTTTGATATAATTAAAAATTGCCTTAAGGGGGGGGGGGGGGGGAGGGGGTTTTAGAAGAAAAAAATTCATAACTTCGTCAATTCCCAAGATTTCAAATTCGCTTAAATTTATTATAAATCCTCTTAATATTATCTAAAACTTCTATATTGACATGTTTTTTATAGGACCAACTCTCATAGCAAAAAAAAAAAAATCCTTGCTGGCTCCGCCTGCAAATAAGTTTGGTTTCGAAGTAGGCGGTTCCAACTGCAGCATCATCGCAAAAAGGTAATTTTTTCGCAATTCCCGACAAACAGGCGCCCCACGGTCTGCGTCTTCGAAATCTACCTGTACCTGTAGGCCGAGCCGTCAGGGATTTTTTTCTTTCGGCGCGTGAAAAGAGGTGCGTTAGGATTTTATGCTTATTAATAATCTAGAAGTGCAATCCCCCGGAACGCCCAGAGTCCAACCCACCATCACCGGGAGCTGAAGAAATCCCTCCCGGAGAAAAATGTCTGCATTCAACACTGACTTTAGGTATACTTTTTCGACGTCCAGTATTGGATATAGGCAGTATCTAATGATTTTCGCTATATTTAAATTATTATCCCGGGACCGGGAAACGCCGGGTGGGTCAGCTAGTTCAAAATAAAATTTAGCCTATACAAAAATAAATGAATAACCAACTGAAATATTAAACTATGAGGATACACGGGGTTTTATTATCTCAAATAATCTCAATCTTGATGCGAAAATTATGCATCTCTTTGGTTTTTACCCTACGGCGTGCGAAGGTAAATACGGTATTTCTTTAAAAATAAATTATAGTTAGCATATTAATTTACTTACTAGATAGTACCCGTCAAGATTTGACTATAAACAACTTGAAAATTTCATTAGAAATATGTTTAAATTTTTAATTAGTTGCATTTAACTTAATTACGTATTGAAAACTTGATGAATTATTATACTGTGTAAGCGATTCCTATACATATAAAGCGATAGATGGCGCTGTTAGTCCAACCTAGATAGATGGCGCTGTTAGTCCTAATAAAGTGAAAGAATTTTAAGCTCGTAATTTATAACCTATTATGCTTGCTTTTTAGTAGGAGTTTATCTGAAAATATTAATTGAATGAGCAATCATTGAGGGCATTTATTTTTATTTACGACAGTCTCAATGTTCTTTTAAGTATCAATATTTAGTATTATATATATTTTTTTAATTACGCGACCTTTAAAAATTTTCCTTACTTTTATTTTTATCAGCCTGACTCTAAAACCCTGAACTTAAAATTTGCTGTTTGCAGCTAACGATTTATAATATATAGTTTTTAATTACTTGAATTTTATTTTACATTTTCAAACATTATTTATGTGTTAAACAATGGATATCAAGGTGATTTCTTTTACAGTTCTTATATGAATATTTTTTCTCTTCTTTTCTTTTTTACGGAGAATAATCACATACTTTTCTTAGTATATATAAACATATCTTCTAAATGGTCAGACAAAATATAGATAAAAGTTTAGATCAATTACTTAATCGATAACTATATGCAAAATCTTTTAATTTAAATATTTTTAATATAAAATTAGTAATTTAAAAAAATATTCTCGGGTGTTAAATCTTACTTACCACCGTCGCAATATTAAAAAAAAATAACAATACTGAGTATTTTTTGAATATTTTTAAATTACACGACCTTTATTTATTTATTTATTTATTTCATGAGTCTTATTTTAAAACCATGAACTTAAAATTTGGTGTTTGCAGCTAACGATTTATAATGCATATTTTTTAATTACTTGAATTTTATTTTATTGTTATACATTATTTAATTATTAAATCATGGACATCATGGTAATTTCTTTTAGATTTTCGGGATGAATATTTTCCCTTCTTTCTGTTTGTCTCCTTTTATTTTTTCCTTTTCTATGAAAAATAATAATATACTTTTCTTAGTATAATATATATGATATCTTAGTAGATAGATAGATGTTATCTTAGTATATTACATGATATCTTAACATATATATATATATGACATCTTGATAATGGCCATACCAAATATAGCAAAAATTGTAAATCAGTTCAATTTATTTAATCGATAATTACATGCACAATCTTTTCATCTTTTCATAATTTTATCTTTTCGTTTTTCTTTAATCGTCATCTTTTCATCTCTTAATATATTTCATTTATTTCTCATATAAAATATTAGATATAAAATATTAGAAAAGATTATATAATTAGTAAAATTAAAAAATATTGTTGGGTATTAAATTTTATTTAATTATAAAGCATTCGAATAAAATAATTTCAAATTATACAAATTCTCCTGGAGTAAAATATATGACATTATTGAAATAAATTATCTTATCTCCAATAAAATAACAAAAATCATTCTGCCCGGAGCGAGTACCGGACCCACGATCTAAACAGAGAACCACAGCTTAAACCCGGCTCCTTAGTACGCTCCGCCACCTTGACCTCGTTCTAGTTTACTCTAAAACTAGATATGTTCTAGATTTAATGTTACGCATGCGCATTTATGTCTTTTTTGTGCTGAAAAATTGTGCTGATCTTAAGAATTAGCTTATCGTTTTAATATATAGGATTCTTAAAAACCTTTGAGTAGAGTGAAAATAAAATTACTTGATAGGGGTGGCAAAATAGTGCTCGAATCGGGCGGTAAAATGTCTAGTGCTGACCCTGGGTTAGAACAGCGTGTGCCCGTGATTAGGTCATTGTTTCAATTTGTTTTATGAGAGTACACAGTATAAGGCAGTAAAACTAACAAAGTTTACCTTCTTTGTAATTGTTCAATGTGGCTGCCGTCCGTTACTCTGTAAATGCCCCATCGGTAACATCAGTTCTTGCCATATATTTCTGAGCATGTCCACGTCAATCAAAACCAAATGCAGTGAAGTGCTGATTCGTAATTTCAATTCACGGTCATATGCGGAAGCGGCAGGCTGTAGACATTATCTTTAATAAAACCGTGAATTGAAATCACGAGCTGAAAGGACTGGTAATCATGATGGCCATAGAATAACAACTTCGCGACCAATCCAAACTGACAAGGGGACTGCCAAACATGATGCTCAGAGATTTTGATAATTTTAAAGTATGTTGTAGGGTTCATATCCCTAACTATTCAGGTCAAATGTTTCCTTCAAATGGGCCTTAGTTTTCGAGACATTTCGGGTTAAAGTTCAGCATGTGTTTCAAATACCCATTAGTTTGACAGTCTTAACCAAGTCTCCGTGGCGCAGAGCTAGCGTTTGCACTTCGAGTAACGGAGGTGAGGGTTCTGTCCTATCGTGTTCCTTTTACCCTTTTAGCCCCTTTACCCCTTAGAATACATAATCGAGTGAAAAAAGTTTTTAATATAGGATGAAGGCATTTAGTTAAAATTTCAAATGACGACGGAAAAGCATTTCCCACTCTACTGATCGTCATCGTCTGGAGCAATTTGCCAGCTTTACATAAAAGATAAAAAATAACATTTATAGAAAAGGTTGCAAATGCAAGCATAATGTCTTTCGATCGACTATTGGTAGAACTTTGAAAATTGCTGGTTATTTTAAATGGGTTCTCTGAAATGTGCCAAACAGTATAATGTTTTGAAGATCACGAAATTCAACGACTAAACTTTCCAAACTTCAGTATTGTTAAAATTTATCGATTTACCAGTAAAAACAATTTTTTTAAGAAGGATTCTGCTGGTATTATGGAATGGAAGCTTTGTTGTGGTTTCATAAGATAATATGCGTTCCTTTGGAGTTTTTTTTTTTTTTCATTACTTTTTTTCTTTTTCCACAATAAATGTTTTCCTAACAAAATAATGTTTATTTATATGTTTATTAATTTTTTTTTGCTCCCTACTATATACAGTAATTTGCTATCGACTGGTGATACCTTATAATTAATATTTCACAAACTATTTTGTTATGAACATGCCTAACTAATTTGCATCCATCCTGTTCATTTAAACCACTATGCTCTCCAAATAAAGATTTTGACTAAATTTAATTATTTTTTTAACATATTTTTATTATAATAAAAATATGTTCAAAAAATAATTAAATAGCTTTTTTGGAAAAAATTGCTCCGTACGTAGTCAGGCACCTTAATTATATCTCTACTATCAATTCAACATATATTACATACATATATATATATATATTTATATATACACACAATTATTAATGTTCATATATATATATATTTATTTATACTTATTAATGTTCAGATGTATAGTTTTTCTCATATGAAACAATGTTCCAGACTTTTTGAAAAATTGGGTTAATCCGAACCCAACACACTAGAGCGAAATCCGAACCGAAACCGACCGGAATCGCGGGTCGGTTCCCGAAAAATTGGGTTACCTGACCCGATGCAGAACTCTATAACGGCTCTAGACGGCTATCTAGACGGCTTTTTACTTTGACCGGACTGAGTCAGTAAAAAGATCGATTGGAAGAATGCCTGGATCTTCGAAACTACCGACCGTGTAAACGCTGCAGCACAGGCGTCGTTTTTGGCGCAGAAACCATGAGCGTCGAAATTGACGCTCGTGTGATATTGGCCTCATCCAAATAACGACTCATTAAAAAATTTAATGTAGATTAGAATAAAAGACAAAAGATGGTTAAAAACATATTTTTTGAAGCTGTATAATAAAAGAAGTTTATTTTTGAAAATATTTCTCTGTCGTTTTTTAAAGTACAGTGGAACTTCCCTTTAACGAAGTCCCTATTTAACGAATTTTCTACTTAACGAAATTTTCTGCAGAACTTTGACTTTGAACACCATTAGCATGTAAATTAATCTCCACATTACGAAAAATATATTCTATATAACGAAGTTTATTCCACTTTTGTACGTGTACATAATTCAAATTAAGCGATTGCTGTTCGAAGGATATGCAAATTTATTTCAGCGGATTCGATTGTATGAAAATGAACACATTTAAATAATTTCCATTCTGCTTGGTGATAAATAAAACATTTTTTTTTTCACACTAAGAAAAACATTTGTTATCACTATTCTCCCACTCCGAGACTTCAGCGCTGACAGTTGGGGGAAGTCAAAATCTCCTTTTTACCTTCAATGATATAGAAGATGAGGTGTCGCAATGTCGTCAGATGCATTGAAACAAAAAATATCTATTAGAGTCAGACAGGTACCATTCTGACCTACCCTTGCTGATAGACAATTGCTTTGTACATCCAAAAGAACGTGCTTCAAAATACAAATCGAAGAACATCAAAGTTATTTTTGTTTCTGCCAATACAGCTAAACTTCAATCATTAGTCTAAGGAATAATATAAAATCTTGAAGTACATTATAGAAAAAGACAGAAAAAAGCCGATGTAGTGAAAACATTAGTTTGAGATTCTGTGTATCAGAGCTGATGAAAGCTTGGGCCAAAGCTTGGGAATGTGACGTGATTTCATCGACCGTACACAACTGTTTTGTAAAAGACGGCTTCATAATTAAAACTGAATCATATGCTTCTGAATCCAATACCTGTTTGTCATATCTCAAGAAAAAATTTCATGAATTTAAGTTAATTTCTATTTAACGAATTTTCTTCATAACGAAGTTTTTAAGTGTAACGATGAGACTTCGTTAAATGGAAGTTCCACTGTATATTTCCAAAGATTCCGGTAACAAAAGTTCATTATCAATATTATTTTTACAAAAAATAAAATAAAAGAAATTGCCTGCCGGACACATCCCGGGAAAAATTAAGTACAGGTCTGGCCCGGCCCGAGTATGTTGAAAAAAGTGTAAGCCTGAGCCTGGTCCGGTCCGAGTCTGCTGAAAAAATGAAGTCCGGGCTCAGACATGACGCAACTGTCCGATTCAGATATCTACGTTGGACATGTTAAATTTCTGTATTGGTATTGTCAAACTAGCATGGGCTGGTGCAGCACATTTATAGTTATTCTCGGCCCAGCCCGGTCCATTGAAAATTGTTCATATTTTTTTCAGCTTAGTGCGATCCTGTTAAATTTATTATATTGGGTTGGTCGGCCCGCTTAATTTTTTCATCGGCCCGACTAGTCCGTTTACTTTTTTTTATTGGCCAGACTTGGACGTTAAGAAAAATTGTCTTTATTCTGCCGGTCCTGCCTGGGCTTGTTTGAAAGTTTGCCGTCGTTTTGCCGGCCACGCGTGAAGATCTCTAAGTTACCACTTTTATTTATTATTATTATTATTATTATTATCATCACAAATTTATAGGAATATTTCAAAATATATAATTTTAAGAATCATAGCCTTAACAGACTTTTCCGAGATTAAGCCAAAAATATTAGATTATAAAAGTAGGGTTGTTATTTTGAGATCTGCTTTTTCACATTAGTTTATATTTATAAGCAAAATATCAGTTCAGATTTTTTTCACGCAACTGTGTTTATAGCTATTTTTATATTTATATTTATATTTTATTTAGCGACAAGAAATTTAATATTAGGGAGTTGTTTATTAATTCGTTTTAAATTACTTTATTTATTCCTGCTTTGTTTCATTCTTTATGTTTGTAGGAAAACATATTAAGTTTACATATGGGATATGTTGCATACAATAATACTGTTTATTTCTTTCGCAAAAAAATAAATATGTTTTATAATTCATTGACCTAGAATGAGATAAAATCCAAGTTGTAATTTATTCCAATGATGTATTATGCAAAGAACTTCGACACAAATGTGCACTAGCTAAATTCTTTTAGAATACCACTGACAAAATAAATCCCATTATAATATTACAACAAAAATTTAGCTATTCCAAAAGCTAAAAACCGTTTATTAGAAAAGTGTTGCGCACAACGCCTTTCTAGATTCGGTTTCTATTACAATTTCATTAACGGTAGCCAGCAGTAATTAGGAAATCTAATAATGAAGTAATCAACGAAGGTTCTATTAACGAAGTAACGAAAGGAAAGCACTGTACATGTACTAAGTTCAATCCGGAGTTTGTTTCCTTTATCTTTTTTATATTGGATTATACTAACAAGAGAATATTCTTTGTTATTGATAAAAGTTACATAGCATATACGTCAAAAAGTGTAGACTATAATACTATGTTGTTAAATATATAGAGAAAGAGAGCATTTTTACTCATTGACTGATTTGAAATTCAATAACTGCTTCATGATGTCATGAGACATCCTTCAGACATCATTTCAGTAGAGTATATATATATATATATATATATAAAGGATCTGGAGGAAAGAATGAGTTACTGTAATAAGTAGAAACCAGTTATTTCCAGAAAATACTAGAAAGTTTCCGATAATGTCCTTGAATCGTCACATTCGATTCTACTACAGGTTTGCAAAGTGAATGAAATTTACGAATTCCAACATAAATCGTGATATATCTTATCACAGCTCCAGGGGGTATGTGGGAGATGTCCAAGGACATCTTGCTCAAGTGCTGGTGTTCATGAGTTCAGAGACAATTTGCCATCTGGGCATAAAATTATTGTCTTCCACTTCAACTTAATCTATTATCAAGTTCACAATCTCGCTCAAGTTCTTGAAGGTCAAGTCTATTTATCAGCTGTCTGACGCGATATCCAAGTCTAGAGGAGCAAAGAATTTGTTCAGCTTTTAGATAAACTTTACGTAACAATATGCGCTGCCGAATATTAAAAATAGATATAAAAAAGACCTTCTTTTACGCAAACTTTATCATTGTTGATATAAACATTTTAAAAGTTGGTGATAAAGGAGAAAAAGATAAAATATTAATCTCATATCTGTCACTAAGGGATTATCGAAGCTTTTTATTGACAAAATGATCCTGAACATATAATCTTCATAGTAAACCGCCTTTGTTTTTTGTAAAATATATTTTACAGCTATTTTTTGATAGATATAACCCTTTGAAGGGCGCCGGTATATTATTTTTACCGGTAAATTTTATTCACCAACAGCCAAAATTTGTCCCAGAAGTTTTGAATCAAATTTTGCTTTTATAGTCACGCTTTAATAATTAACGTGAAAAAGAGCATAGTATTTATTTTCAAATGAATTTGTTCGTAAATTCTAGTAAATTTTCAACATTACAGCAACAGAATTGCTTTGTCCCTGAAAGGGTTAAATACAGTTCTATAGGTAATGCAGTAAAAATGAGATATTTAAACGGATATTTCTATGGTATAGCTATGTTAAATATTTTTTAGCTCATCATGTGGTTATTTCGTCTATTCATAAATTCAGTAACTCAAACTACTGTGAATTCTACCCATGTAAATCAAAAAGAAAAAAGTTGAAGCTAATTTTATTACTAGTATATTTTTATTAACAGTTCGTGATATAGTAATTTGAAGTTTGAATTTATAATTTAACTTGTCAAAACATGAAATTTATCACTAAAGTCCCACATTATTATGTAATAATACAAAAATTATGTAATAAGAGCAATTAGAATACGCACTTATTCTCATTTAACACACTTTAACTCTTATAAAAAGAGCTATGTTTAACTACAGGGAATAAATATACTTTAAAGCGACATGGATTTAACAAATTATTTTAAACACAAAAGCATATCTAAACAGTAAATTTTCCGTCATTAAAATAAACAGTTAAGTTTTATTGATGACAAATTAAATATATTATTGATCTTCTAATTTTCTTTCTGTTAAAATATATGTATAATCAAAGAATGAATTTTATGTTTTTCGTTGTAGTGGCATGATGCGTGATCAAAAATTTTACTAGCAATCGGTTATTGTGAAGAGACAAGAAAATAATAAAATGAATATAATTAATTTTACATTCTTACGTCGTGACAGAAATTACTCATCGAAAACATCAATATTTTGTCATAAATTAAGTTACTGGGTATATATTAAATAAGGGGTCTTTAACTTTTTTGCCTGGGAGTCATTTGCCACCACAAATTCCGAAAGCTATGTAATCGTCACCTTATTTAATCGCAAAGTTTCTGTCATTAAATAAGACATTTTTTTAAATTCTAAAATAGTGGTAGCTTGGTGGCTCGTGGGCCACTAGTTGAAAACAAAACTACGTTAAAAAGTTCAATATAAAACTTAAAAGTAATCAAAAATGGCATCTTCAAAAAGTAGCAGATTTTCCTTTGTTATAAATTTTCCTTTGGAGCAGATGGTTATATTTAATAAATATCTCTTTCAACATATAGTTTTGAGTAGTGTCTTATTGTACAGTTCAAAAACTTAAAAGGGAAAGTGAAGGATAATGCTGATTTGCGAAATATAATAGGTACTTAAAAATTCGTATTTTTATTGCCAAAATCGCACAGAAATTATTTCAAATAAGCAGATATTTTAATTAATCAAAATTTATCTTTTATGAAATTTCGATTGAGTGTTGTACAGGCTCAAATGATTGATTTGGGTATCATACCGAAAGTTTCTGATCATTGATTAAATTCTATTATAGAAATAAAAAATACTGTTAGAAAATTATGTCGCATTCAAAAATCTTACCATTTATTTGAAAGGATTATGGTAATGGTTTATGTTTGTGTATCGTGACATCTTCTTCGAGAAAGGTCATGTAAAATATCTATTCCTGTTATTTGGTGAAAAAACTGAGTATATAATTAAAATACTAAACTAAAGTTAGAGAAATCTTTGCCATGTTATGAATACTATACAAAGGGTTTTGTATTCCTCTAATAAGAAGGATTTTGCACGTTGGTTTAAGTGCAATATTGAAACTACTTCTGCTATTTTTTCATTATTTTTGCTTTAAAGCAATTCTATGCTAAATTTACCAGTAAATTAGTTTTTTTTCTGCGATGAATTTTACACATTTTACTTTCTAAAATGTAATGCCATTGACCCCAGCCAAAGAATTTCTTCAATTAAAGCCTACAAAAGGATTAAAAAAAATAGATTGTCATAAATTCAATGAGTTATCTTAACAGAATCAATACAATAATACCGGATTTTAGCAAAAATGCAGATTGTCTAAATATACCTTTATTTTATAAGATTCTTTTCAAAATAGATGTTTAAATTTATTATTTTAAAATCAGTGGGAATAATTTCTCACTTGGTAATAATATATACAGTAATTATTCTTTATAAATTATTTCAGCTCTATAAATTTCTCTTTTTATTCTACGACTAACTAAATGAGTGATTGCCAAATATTTGTTGACAAAAGACGAAAGAAATATAGCACAAATAGCGCAAAATCGCATTTTTCAGGACGGCTTTTATAGAAATCGAGAATTCTTTGTTTTGACTTTGTCCACTTGATTATTATTTTTTTTTTTTAACTTGTGTCGTAATAATTGTAATCTCTGCAATGTAGTGAATTGTTTTCATTTATATAATCTCAGTTACCTCAAATACTGCATTTCCATATCACTGGAAAATCCATACTGTATAACTAGCAAGCTTCATCTTGTACAATTCAAATGCGGTGATCGTGAGAGATTGTGAGGTTTTTGGTATATAAGCATCATCTCTTCCCAATGGTTTAGCATGTTGCCCTAAATATGAGACGATCGTATTCGAAATTTGCGGGTTGGACAATTCTTATCACCTCTTCTGAGAAAGTTCCCCCAGAAAGCATACTTCTAGTGGTAATATTATATGTGACGATAACGAAAAATTGTATTATTTCTCCTCAGGCAATACTCCTATAGATATATTTCTGGTATAATAATATAGCCACAATTAGAAAATGTTTATAATAATTTTTCCACGCATAGCGGTGTGGTCAAAACTGACCGATGCCTAATAGTAATGTCCAAATGAGTCTATATATGTAATGATAATGACTATTTGTATCGCTTCTCCTCAAAATGTCTTTCTAGAAAGCACGATTTTCATGGCAATATAGCCAAAATTGCCCGACGCTTAAATCTTCTCAGTAAAAACTGCACACAAAAAAAGAATCAAACTAGCCAAGTTCTGCTACGTCAAACAAATGATGATTTTAAATTTCCTATGTGCTCTAGAAGAAAATAATATAGTTTTCGCTAGCTTTTAAGTTGTTTCAAGTGAAAATATTGTTACATTAGAAGTTACAAAATGCTCAAGTTTATTTTCACATCTTTGTACTGTAAACTTTTAAAAATTATTTATTTACGATGTCTTCCTATTATTATAACAGATAATTTATATATATATATATATAATTTGTTCCTTTTTACCGACGATCCTTCCCTCCGTCACAAGCAAGAGTTCTTTTCACTTACATTAATTTTGATTGCACATCTGCTATTTTTTTACTCAATGGGTAAAACTTTCACTTTTACTTATGGTAGGATTGGAATCTAAATTGAGCATACAATAAATAGACTCACGATGGTAAATAACTTGTGTAATCATATTTATGACATTTTGTCATCCTCAAATCAGATTATCACTATAAGAATTGAAAAAAAAAGTGGTTATAACAAGTATAACCAGTTTAAGCAAGCTAAGAACTATATAACTACTGCATACTGCTTACTCTTCTTCTCTCAAACATGGGAATTCGAGAAAGACGAAAGGGTAGCTTTTCAACAATAGTGTTCCACTGCTTCTCCAATAATCTTTATGTTTATTAGTATCAGTTATACTCATTAAATTTTGGCTGTATACTGCACGAGCTTGTGAGTGAGTCAATGAAATTTCAGAATGCCAAATATTTAAACAAACGTAGTCGTTGTGATTTGCAATACATATATTCTCGCTTCCTTCTCTTTGTATCTAATTTTGAAGATATTAACATTATCATTTAATACGACATCTTTCTTTTACTTTTTTTTACATTATCTTTATACGGCAGCAGTTCCAAAAGTTCATTTACCTTTAGATGAGGCTAATTCCAGAGGTGCCGAATTCGGTTCCCAGTTCGTAAAGATTTTGAATCCACTTTAAAATGTAGGTTATTGGCAATTTTTTCAGTATTTAGATGAATTGATTTATTCCTACACTGATTGGCAAAAGGGAAAAGAAATATTTCAATTTCAAAATAATTTTTCTGACTAACCAACAACAAGTCGCGTATCGTTTATACGTAACATGTATTCTTCTTAGACTCTTTGATTATTCTTACCAATAACTTTAAATAGTATATTTCGTCATATCACAGAATTCCTGCGATTAAATTAAACAAAAAAATTTATTTAGAAATATCGGTGATAAAGAGGTAAAAATTCTGTAAAGAGGGGGGTTAAAAATATTGTTTGTTGAACTGCTAGAATAATATTATCTACATAATTATAAAGATAGATGTTTGTCTGTCGGTCTGTCGTTTTCTGAAGAGACCGCTGCGCGCATAACTACAAGATTTGGCATGAAGGTACCTGTATGTTTGACATTATGTACCTTGAAGCCAGTTTTTGGATTCTTTGATACTTAGCTGAGATATTAATTAAAAACCCTGAAGAACATTGCAAAGTGGCGAGCTTCCATTGTGCCGCTGGTTATAACTCCGCCTGTCCCGATAATCCTCGGTTCTTCAAGCTGACTTCAAATGTTCCATTTGTTTTGTATTTTAAAATCGCAATCGACTGGTTCCCCCATGAAGTTACAGAAGAAATACAAAAATATCCACTTATTCAGGATACTTTTCCGTTTCTAACGGTATTTTTCGTTAAAAAGAGTATTAATATTTACTATTTCAAAAATCATTTTTTGTATAAGTGATTTTCGTATTAGTTTTTAATTTTTCCGTTTTCCTGCAGTTTTAAACTGTCATCCACGTGTCCCGGATAGAAAACAAAAATATCCACTTGTTCAGGGTACTTTCTGGTTCTAACGGCATCTTTGTTTATAAAAATATTTACTCTTTCAAAAAAAAATGTTTTCTTAAATTCGATTTCATGTTCGCTTTCCTATTTTCTGTTTTTTGCAGTTTTAAATTGCTATCTCCTTTTCCCGGATGAAAAAAAAAAAAAAAAAAAAACATTTATAGTATTTATTTTCTGTTTTCAACGGTCCGTTCACTGAAAAAGAATATTAGTATTTACTATTAGAAAAAAAATAAAATAAAAATCTGGAAGTCGTTTAATGCATTCGCCAGAGACTTTTCTTTTCTTCTTCCTTCTTTTTTTCCCCCCTTCATTGCTTTCCCAGATATTTCGCGTTTTAAGAAAATTGCGCTTTCGAAGATTTTCTGATGGGGAAGTTGCCAATTTTTGTTCAATACGTAACCATACCAAACTCTGAAGTACTTTTATTTCTAATATTTCTTGCAAATGCTGTCATAATTGAATATAAATAAAGGATTAACATTCAGCTGTAAATATAGCATTTTTTTTTATGTATGATTACGCAACTTCACAGACTTTTTCAGAGGTTTTCTGCACTACAAAATACCAATGCGTCTCGAATTCAGTACATAATCTGCAATACTGTTGTTGATAGCTGAGTTCATTCCTTTTATCTTTGTGAAATTTTCTTCTAATTTCTTATTGAAATTTTCTTGAGTTTTTCATCAACCTCATCTGTATAATATATAATCGCAAATTATATATTTTAATTATACAGCAAGGACAAAATTTGTACTTAAATCACTCCTTCAAAAATGCATCCTACCATGTTTCACACTCCTGTGTTTCTTATTTTAAATGTTTAAAGTAATTTAAGAAAATATCTCGGTATATTTGGACGATACATTCAGCATTTTCGTGTGACTCTTCATAACTTTAAAGGGCATCCTACAAATGTACCATAAATGAGACTAGAATCTTCATTGAAGATCTATCCTTGTACTTCTCGAGGCTATCTGAATACAAGTATAGGCGTATTTTAACAGTGCCCATATATTGTTTTCTTGCGAAAATGGTGAAAGCATTGATATCTAATCAAAACTTGCTGTTATAACCAGATGCTTTTTATAAATTTCCAAACTTCCTACCCTTTTGACTCGTGACATTTAGATGTTATATATGTTTTGTGTCTACCACGAGTTTCAAAAGGCGTGTACTGACATTTTTTCACTATTTATCGTTAATTACTAGTTTAAGATGACTTATGTATGAAACTTTTCAAGCTAATATTGCTCCACATCATTGCAAACTACAGTATGTGGTACTATAAAAACTAAATTAAAAAAAAAAGCATTAAAATTGAATATATTTGCCTTATTTATATAGACGAAATAACAAAAAACAATTAAAAAAAATAAAATTTCTCTGGTACATCTTATATGGGATGTGGGAACTGGACAGTTAAGGAAACAAAAGAAAAAGTGCATCACAATTCAGAATTCTATCATTTTTTTTTTTTTTTTAACTCTCCTTCTAACTAAATCCAGTAGTTCTAGTTGAGTATTCTTGATCTTAACTACACAATACCATATCTACATCTTAACATTACCACGCATTTTTAACATCTAAAATATAGCTATAACACTCATTCAGAAATCGATATTCCCTTTTCTGACTTTATTCCATTATGCTTTTATTTCATATTTCCCGAAGTTATTCAGTAAAATACCGTTATAAATCTTACTGGTACATACCAATCAGATTTTTATGTAATTATTTAAGCTATTTAATTTGGCTACGTGAAATTTTAGGGGACAAAATTCCTAATGTTCCGTAAATTGAACAAAACTTTCTAATAAAGATCCCTGCTCAAGGTTTCATGCTCAAATTTTATATGCCAGCATTTTTTTAAATGGGTCAAACATCAACTTGCAATAAATTTCATATTTAGAATTCATATATAAATAAATGAGGTATTCAGAAATTGGTGTTCTATATTCTTCAAATGGATGGCGTGTGATACAGCATAATTTAAGAGATCAAGTGTGACATATCCATCAGTATAAACCATTCATTTGGAAAGATGTGCATAAAAGTACTTACATTAAAATATTTAAGAAACTAATAGTTAAGTATTAGTTATTGAGAACATTTTCAAATAAAATTCATTTAATTAATATTTCATTTCAAACACATATTTTCTCCATGAAACGAAAACCTATATAATTAGGATGTAAAACCATATTTAAAAATAATCGAAACAAATCACATCATAAATATGAACAATTTTAAAAACATATAGCTTATTAACATATAAAAAATCGATACAAATGTATGTTTATTGATATTTTTCCTATAATTCTGAATTGTTTGGAAATTGCTCAGATTTTACTCAACTTAAATGAGTACAAGGATTATTTGTTGAATACCAGGAATTTGAACATATAAAGATCAAATAATGGGTATTTTGAAATACAACTGTTACCTCAGTTAATTAAATATCAATTTTCAGTTAATAATACAGTTTTAAATAAATTCGAATTACTCTTATAAATAAAATTAATAGAGTATTTAGAAATATTCTTAATAATGTTCAAAACTTTTAGGCGAAGTACTTTTTTATATTATTAAGGACAATTTTCAATGCAAGTTTACAGTACAAATCATTATAGAAAATACGTTAAAAATTGAAATTATTATGTGAAAGAGTATTAAAGAGTATTATGTGAAAGAGTATTAAGAGTATTTTACACTATTTTAGTCAAAGAAACAGTTTTATACATGTAAAAAAACTTAAAACTACAGCAAATAATTCTTATGCTAAAAATTCCTGTTCTTTTCACTTAAAGGTATGCTTATTATTTTTTAAATGCTTCCTTGCTTACAAAACATTAAATTATTTTTAAATTATGCAAATGAAAGTGTATTTACATATTTTTTAAGAGTGTCTTACATACATTACATTTAACTTTACTGCTATAAGAAATTTTCTACTTACTCTTCGTCGTTTTCCAACAACCATTTTTAGTTTTCGACTACAAATTTAAAAGTTTTCAAAAATTCATTAATGCGAGCACCAAGTGATGCGTTTAAAATCTATAGTGAAGAAACACGGGCTGTCGAAGAACTATAAACACTGTTTGACGTCACTCTAAAGTTAAAGCTTATTGGCGGGATGCTTGACAACTGAGTGCCGGATAAGATAAGGAAGTGTTTAGTTAGATGTATCAGGAAAAACCGCCGTCGAGGCAGAGCGAATAAATGAGAAGATCGCTTGAAATTTTGAGATAATAAAATCTGTGTGCGTGTAATTACTCGACCGCCGCGACATCTAACGCTGTTTGTCCAGCCTGCTAGAATGAATTACAAGTATCTCTCTTTACAGCGAATGCGCCTTTACAGGATGCTTTAGATAGGATGCAGGAGGATAGATGCTCCCTTGAAATAATATTAGCACAGAAAGAATGCGGGCATCTTCCTTTCGGATGTTGCTTTTTTTTTTCAAATTATAATAATTTACGGAAAAGGAGGTTAGATAAGGCTAATTTTTGCCCCCTCCCTTTTTCGATACGGTAAAAGAAAAATCCTCTTTAGATGCTTTAGGCTGTTTTAATATAAATTAGTATATGTATTTAGTGCCTCTCTGATTGATTTTTGTTTGAAGATTGTTTAAAGGTGTTATTCGAGATCAGAAACACAGCTTTTTTAAAGCAAATTTTAATGTATTTCACTTATATCAATTTGATTATTTTCGATAAGAAGCGTTCATAACACCATCATAGTTTCTTTTTTATGTTAATATGTGTATCAAAGAGTGAAACATATACGAAAGAGCTATTACATTTAATTGTTATATTAAAAAAATATATAGAAGACATCAAATGTTTAACAATATATATATGTTACGGTCAATATGATTAATCCGGTCATTATTAATAATAACCGGTTATTATTAATAATGACCGGATTAATCATATTGACCGTAACATATATATATATATATATATATATATATATTTTTTTTTTTTTTAAATTCCATTGATAAGCTATAAATGAGCTTTAAAGTAGATATATTCGAACATTAACACAAAACACAATGTTATGTAACCAGACAATAATAACTGAAGAGAGTGAAAAATATAGAAATTGATAAGAGAAACAAAGTAATACGAGCTATAGTATGAGAAACCTTATCGGGGGGGGGGGGGGGGGGGTCTCATTATGTCAGCCAAAAGTGTGAAGTTTCTATTATGAGATGAGTTATTTAAACTGAAAATCAATCTTATTGCACTCCTATTTCATACATATGAGCCACATATGATTAAAAAAATTTTAAGAATTAAGGAACAAGCAGTATAAATAAGTAGAATAACACTTCAAAACTAGAAAAAAAAATACAGATCCCAATATTAGAACTACCTTAATAGTATGAAGTCAACAAAGTAGCTGATAGTAGAGTCGAATATTTTCCTCAAAGATTTATTAATTTTTTTATGTTAACATAAATCCAATATTATTATTTTTTCTCTTATTATTAAAACAATTCAATCTCGAAAATTATTCTTGTACACACATACATAGATTTAAAATTGCTGTTTCAGATGGCTTGGCTTTGTATGCATTTATCGATTGGTATATCCTTACAAAATAGTTAAAAACATACACATTTTCAACTATTTGGATATAAATCTATCCGAAAAATAACTAGATTTAAAGTTAATGGTTTATCTTTAACTCTCTGTGAAAAAAAATGAATATTCAATGATGCAAGAAATTTTTTTTTTTAAATACACAAGTGACTTTGACTTTAATTATTTTAGCTTTTAATCCAGGCTTTATCCGATTAATTTTATGGGATTTCAGAGCTTTCCGGCACTAAAAATATGTCTGTTCATTTTTAGTGTCGAAAAGTTCTGACATTGCATAAAATTCAAAGTATCACATCTTGCTAAGTTTTTGGTTGTAAATGAACGGAATATTTTTAATGTCCTTTATAGACGCATAGGGTGACATTTTTTCTAAATATAACTTATAGTAAATAAGGGCAGGATAAAAAAAAAAAATTAAGACAAAAGCCATAACTGATGGCTATACTTTTTGTAATTTGAAGTATGTTTCTATCATCAGTGGTTTAAGATATAATCGCCATTACAAGTAATTTTAAATCACCCAGTATATCGGTTGGAGAATGAAATTTATAAAGAATGAGTTGCAGAAAACTGAATGTAATTTTTTTTTGGTGTCCTTAATATTCAACACAAAGCCCTGATCTGAACTTCCTGCGGATATGTTGCTACTTATCTCGGTCGGGTCTGATAAATGGTAAATTTATATCATCGTTTTTGCTTTGTGCTAACTCAAGAAACTATCTTTGAATGTCTTGAAACTTGTGAAATTATTTTAACTGAGTATACACTCAGTTACACTCAGTCGGTAGATTAAATTCCTCTTTAAAAAAAAATGCTTTATCAGTGCCCATTTTCGCAAATAGACGAAATGAGAAGAGATCTCAAGCTATAATATCTGTAAATCATGAAATACAATCTAATTATAGAAAAAATGCATTTTTCCATATCGTCTTTCGTTTTTTCTTGCACTGAATAACTCAAGTTTTATTATTATGGCATATCATGAACATGAAATTCACGAAATGAGTTTTATTTTAAAAATTACCCGAAGTATATATTTTCACAAATTTGTTTATTCAATGTTTTTAATTTTTAGATAAAAACAAGAAAAATAAGGATAATATAATATACTTGATAGTATATTTCGATATCCTTAGGTAATTTATCTTAAAGGTTCTTTCCGTTATGTATATTATTCTGAATTTTTTAATCAATCTTCTTATTGATATTGTCAAAATTCCGATTTACTAATGAATATTTTCAATTTTTTTTTTTTTTTTTTAGTTTTACGAAATTCACCTAAAAATAAAGTTTTTATTACTTTTATTTTTATGTATTTGAAGATTTTTTTATTTTTTTATTTTGTAATTTGTAACAAAATACTCTGTAAAATATGCATGCACTTTCATGACGCTCGTGATAGGTTGATATTAAATAGATTTTAAATAAAAAAGCAGAAAATTAAAAAATATACATTCATGCAACTAATTGGCTAAGAATATTCTTAATATTTAAACAAACAATGTGTAATTAATTTTATTGATTTTGACAAATCAGCATATGACATTGCGTGGTACGCATAATAGCTTGCTTTCAGTCTTTTCAAGTCTTGAGCGGCCATATTCAATAGATGTTCTGAAATTCAAACCCGCTATTTTTTAACATGATTCCAGAATAAGTTTCATCACGACTGAATAAAAACATCAGCTATATCAATCAAATTCTATATAATTAAACATTTTTTTTTTTTTTTTTTTTTTTTTATAAACGTAATGTAATATTTTAGCTCTGTCAAAGATTGTTTTTAAACGGGACGTAAAAAACACGAAAAAATCATAATCAGTTAGCTACTAACTTTAATAAAAAGTGTATAACATTCATAAAAAATGGTTTTATTCTTTGGCTTCGAAAAAATATTATTTGTAAAATTTATTGATGCAGGAATAAAAATGATTTCGTGCAGTATACATAAAGAGAGACATCATTCTAAATTAGTTTCAGCTCGAAAAAAAAAAAAAAAAAAAAAAAAAAAAAGAACGAAAAATCATGCGTCAAGCATAGATTATGAAACACTTTTCAACACAGCCAGAAAACGGTAACGAAACGTCACCGTTAAATGAGGTGATATAAGCTATGTAAGTAAACAGTTTAGAAAACACATAACACATTGAAAAATACAGTTTTCGAAATTACCTTCCAGTGTCAAAAAAGTAGTCGAATTATTTTGTGCAGCCCTGTATATGATCAATAGATGTGGATATATAGTATGATAAAATTTAGTTCAGTTAGAATATTAACATTTAGAAATTTTCGCCAATCGATGGAAATGCACTCGAAATATTTTGTACAGCCCTGTATATTATCTGAAGACTTTTGTACGCTAAAATGCAACTTAAGATTCACTTGGAGCAATTACCAAACGTAAAGGACAATGTATCTTTTTTTCGTAGCCCTGTATATGAATTTATTTATATCCCACAAACTTCTATTAGTCTACTAAATATAGTTCAGCAGGAAAATGCGTAAACACAATTAAAAACTACCCTTAAGCAATTCTCTCCCACAGTCTGTAGTGCTTACGAATTTCTTTGTGTAGCCCTGTATATGGTCGACCGAGTTTATAAGCACACACGTACTATGAAAAAAAAAGTTAAAAATGCAAACCAAAGTTGAAAACGAACTTATCACACATAGACTGTAAATATCGCACATGTACCGTAACCAATATCTTTTGTGTGTCCCTGTAAATAAACGCAATGCACACAAGAGAGCAATTTATAGTGCAAGTCAGTAATGCATATAATTTTCATTATGTTTGAAACAGTGAAATATCACTAAATTACACTGCAGACGAATTTTCCCCATATAAAGATGTGTAAAATAATTCTTTTGTTTGACCCTGTAAATGAATAATAAATGCTTTACATCCATATTCTAAAAAAGCAATTTTTAATGCTCTTCATAATTATATATCAATTTCATTATGTTTTAAATGACGTAGCGTCATCAAAATGCGCTTGAACCGATTATTCCCCATTGGCTGTAATGTAACGGAATACTTTTGACTGTCCCTGTAAAAAAATTATAAGTGCTACACACTTCTGTTGAAATAGGGAACTTGCTATAGTAAATGACAATAACATACAAAAATTTCAGGACAATCAAAGCATCTTTACGGGAGTTAGAGCACGGACAGACGGCAGACAAACCGAAGTGTCATAAACACTTTTCAACTAGGTTGTAAAGTGCTAAAAACACTGCGCACTCGAAAAATTGTATATCGTACTATTGAGGAAACGAAAAGCGCATTCAAAAAAAAATCTCATGACGCAATTAAAAAAGGACATGCTAGAACTCAATGCTTAACATTTCCAGAATCACTATATTTAAAATGACTTTTTCGAGTGAAAAAAAAAAAAAAAAAAAAGAAAATTCTGACCAGCTTTAAATCACTCATGATTGTTCTTATCAGTTTTGTCATTAAGGGCTATGCTGGTTGAATTGCGATATATTCACACTGTGAAATGGTCCACAAATTCAGTCATATATGTGCAACATGTTGAAAAGCAGAATATCTTTATAACCCATTTCCCCCCCCCTCCGCTCTTATATTAAGAAGAATCAAAACAAAGTGAAAATGCACTTTTCTAAATGATAGTGCCGGTAATGTCTTGACCATGAAATATTTTTAAAGTCCAGATAAATAGGTTACTACATCCTCTTAAAGATAACAAATGGAAGGGAAAATCGGATTTCTTGAAAATGTTTGTTGCATCAGTTATTTGTATTATAAGAAAATGCAACGTTTAACAAATGATTAAGATACTTAATTGAAATAAGTTAGTAGTAGAAATTTAGTAAGCTGTAATTAATAATATCTAAATTTTGCTTTGAATTTGCTTTATACAGCAATTTGATTTCCATCAGAATTTTAGAATGATCTAAATAAATTTAAATTGTTTTTATGATAAACTATTAACATGTAAAGAAAAAAAATGCTTCATTTTAAGCTGATTATGTCAGGTATGCGTTTTTTTTTTTTTCCAAGGTAACATAGGTTACTTTTTGGAAAAGTGTGTGTGTGTGTGTTTTTCTTTTCAATTTCTCGCGTAATTGGCTGCCACTTTGTAATAAAGAGGTAAAATGAAAAATGCTCAACGTTAAAATCTTGGTCAGATCAAGCTGTAAAAATGTAGCAATATTTAATTTTTTTTTTCATTCTTTATTAGACTTTATATAGAGAAAATTTCAAAAAATGGGTTTGTTTTAGAGGACAGCACAATAATATCTCCGCTTATTAAAATGAAATTTTGCTCCAAATTAACCTACAAACGAGATAAGTGCCAGCTGATTAAAAATGTTATCTTTTAAAAACTGATATGCCGGAATTAAGTTAAAATTTTCGTATTGTATCTTTGAAATTTTCAAGAGTAACATCCAACTAGAAATCTAAAATTCTTATCTATACATATTAATTTAACTTTAAATAAGTTTCATTTCCTTTTTGTCAAGGAAATTTTAAATTATAATTACTCAAAAATTTAATCTCTAATAATAAATTAATTTTTCGTATTATCTTTCTTGGTATAAACAACAACTTTATCATGCTGAACAAAAACTTTTTTTTTTATAAGTATGACTTTCATTTAACTATTTCTAAATGGTAGCTTATACTGCAAGCAAATAATGCAAAAACGGAAGAAAACTTACTTGAGACATATTCACGAATTATTCTCTGTTAACTTTTAAAATCTGTTCTTCTAAATGAAATTTGTTTGCTTTTCCAATATCCCAGTGAAATCAGTCCATCACATTCAGAAAAGCAAGCGCTATATCCATATTTATGCTTAATGAATTTATGAAACATTACAATATTTTGTGATAAATGAAAAAATTATTATTAGCAGTACTAGAGTTCGCATATTCGTGATGGCGGAATTCCTGTGTTAGTTCCATGATAACACTGTTTTCATACTTCTGAATATCATGACCTAACACCGTTGTTTTGAATGTTACGTCTCACTTTTTCATTGCTAGATAGTGCTTCTTTCTTTTCTTGGCCTTCTTCCACTTCTTCGACTTTTTTTCTGTTAATAAGACTCCAAGATTATTTAACAAATCTTTATTTAGAAACCCCACGTATTTAATTTTATCGTTTAATTATTTTAATTATTATACGCTGTTATATGCTGTCATTTTTTTTTAATTTTCGTGACTGTTTTTCATATTGGCATCATTTTTTAAAATTTAATCTCAATTAATATATTAGTTTTTAAATACTTAATATCCTTTAAGTTTTTAAAATCTGTATTTTTAAAACTTTCATTTTAAATTTTTATGTATTGCCAGTTATTAAAGTCATGTTAAAATCATATTTTTTATAATTCTCAAGAAGTACAAAATAAGTTAAAATTTTATCGCACAAAGTATTATCTATATTATAAAGGACAAACGTGTCCGTGCGTAACGCTGACGTCATTTTGCGAATGGCAACATTAGACGATGAAATTTCGGTTTTGAGATTTTTGTCACTGCAATTTTTTAATTTCTAAACATCGCATATTTTCAATTTTTACACCGTTATATAGGAAAATAATCTACTTTCAAATGCAATTTGTTTGAAAACTGCATCGCAATTTACTCGATTATTATAGCATTTAAATTAAATTTCAAGCATTTTTTAAAATCTATGTCTATCGCTTGCAGACGATTACAAAATATTAATCCGTTAGCACTTTAAGCAATATAAAAAGTTCAGCATTTGTTTCCAGCTAATATTCAATAACGAAATTAAGACTTATTATTAAATAAATAAAATAGTAAAAATAAAACACAAATTTAACAGACATGTAATTGAAATAAGCGCTGAAAATATCAGAAAAAAAAATCTGTGGATAACGAAATTTTTACCGATTTCTTTGGCTATTAACTTCTGGCACGAGGCCAATACAAAAATACCGCTTTTAATAAATTTCAAAATTTTATTTGAATACATCATTCACATATTTTATATAAAAATGCTCTTTGGTGTTGTTAGGGTGAAATCTAAAAAAATATGTATGACATGTAAAAAATCTATTAGAGTTTTCAATAATATATATATATATATATATATATATATATATATATATATATATATATATATATATATATATATATATATATATATATATATATATAAATGGTTTTCACACATATTCTCTATCCCGGGAAGGATGCCCTAGTTTAGTTAATGTCAGAAGAATGACAAATGTTAGCCCCAAATCATTCACTATTATCTTTAGAGAAGTTTTATCAACATAAGCAACATCTTATAGTGTAAAATAGAAAAAAAAAGAGACAAAAAGTACTATAAAGATTGATTGCGTTTCAAAATTATAGAAAAATAAAAATATTAGTAGTGATATTAAATTTTGAAAATATTTCCAGAATTGTACTACGAAAAATTTATATCTACAATTAAATAATACAATGTTTATTTAAAATGTTTAAGTGTGGAGTAGAAGGGAGAAAAGTGAAAATTCCACATCAGAAAACGTTTAAGCATAGAATACAGTTTCAAATAATGATTGAAGAATAAACCATCGAATATTCTTTAATTATTCATTGAAAATTTGCATGTTCTAAATAGATACTTTCGAGTAAGCACAAATCTAAAATACAAAATGTTCAGAGATTCTCTTGTATATTTAATTTCTGTAACCTGGACGTGGAACTATTTTCAGAAAGCAAAAGATCGATATTCTAGTAATATTTTGATTTACGCGGATGCTTTAAATCAATGATTCCCAACGTGGGGCGAACGCACAAGCGAGGGGGTGGGGGGGGGTGACTTTTTAGGAGGACAATACCACATTTGTAACTCACTCATTCAGTGTCAGTTTTTTTTTTTTTTTTTTTTTTTTTTTTTTTTTTTTTTTTTTAAGTAATGTTATAGATTAAAAATAAAAGATGCCATGCAAAATTTAAAAATAAAATTAAAAAAATAAGTTTCGTCATTGAATTTTTAAAAAGTTCCTAATCAAGAGTTTAAAATAAAATAAAAGCCAGAATATATAGCCAGTATTTAAAAAATTTTTGACCCCCTCTTCCGAAACCTCTGTCTTTTTTTTTTCTTTTTTTTTAATGTTTAAAAAGTCTATGATTTTTCCGGTTATTAATGTATTTTACAGTTTTTCTCAACTTTTACGAATATTTATTGAATGAGCCTTGTATTTCTATTCGCTTCGCTATATGTCACACGAAGAAAGTTTTTCACGTGAAATACTTCAGGGTACATCTGAATCTGAAAGTCTTAAATATATTTAATTAAAAATATATTTGAAATATCTAAACGTGGTACTACCAACTTTATAAAATTTGTAAATCTTAAATAGCATTAGAAAAGGAAATGGGTAAATAGTAAATATCTATGGCTCTAATGCGGGTCCTCCTACACAATAAATAAATATATAACATATATATTTTAAAATTTTAAAATAAGATAATACAGGGCAGTCAATTAATGAATATGGGAAAGCGAAAACAAAGAAATATCTTTTGATTGGGAATAATGACTACTTAAAATTGATAAAGAGGAGAATCTTGGAATGCTTCTTGTGTATTTTGTTATCCATAATACACAAGAAAGAAATTTAGTGTCCAAAGCCTTTTAACAACACTTAATAAGTTACTAAAACGAATTATAAAACGTGTATTATCAATTTTAATATATCAATATTATAAATGTGAGAGTCTCTTCAACATTTTGTGAAGATACAAATTCATCCCATATAATACTTTTGTTTAACATTAAGGTAAGAGTGAAAGGAACAACAAACTCTTTTTGGTATAAAGGCGAATATGTATAGCCTCATTGAATTTATAAAATTATGGTAAAAACACATTTGTGATAAGAAAATTCACTTCTTTGATAAGTTAAAAAATATGAAATTAATAGTTATTGTTAAAGATCTGTTAGGTTTTCTCTATAATAAGAGATATAGAATGTGTGTGTATGTGAAGGGGAGGGAATCATGATTTTACAGATATTTCCGTGGGGCGTGGACCATAAAAGGTTGGGAACTACTGCTTTAAATGGTCTTAAAATGCTTCAGTACTTACTCTTAGGTACTTAAATTGGTTTCTTTTAATAACCTGTAGTTTAAATAAACCTGTCTCTGCTACAATTTGTTGACATTTTATGAATCGTTATTTTACAGATTGTATACATTTTAAGTGTGAAAATTTGTCCTTGTCTTTTTTTTTAAAAAAACATGGTATTATGACTTCATTAAATAATTTTAATTACGTATATCATCACATTAATCTCTTCATTTACCGTGTTGTTTCCGTTCATCTTTTTTTTTTTTTTTTTTTGACAAAGTTTTATGTTCATTTTTAAAATATAATTTGTTGTTTCTGTTTTAACTGTTCTTTTGGCTCAGAATGTCCCTAAAGTGACTTTGTGCCAATAACCTCTTTTGACCTAAAGTTAAAATAACACTAATAAATACACATTCATTGCTTTTGTACAAACAAAATAACACCATAGATGGCAGAAAGAGCCTTTTTTCTGAAATTGATACTTTAGAAGACTGGTAATCTAGGTTCACAATTATGGATCTAAAATTAATAGCACCCGTAAAATATGAATTTAATTATTAATAACCTAAATTCACGCAATAACAAATTTAAGAGTTTTAAACAAGTGAATGATCTACAAATCCTCAAAAAATTTTATTGTAAAGCGTTTAAGTTAAATAATTATAAAAATATCTTACTTTCTTGGCCACACTGTTTTGAAGGCATTTTGGAAAAAATAACATTCATTTTATGAAGAAATAAGCATAGGTGCTGCAATTTATAGGTTTTGCTCCAAAGCAAAAACATTATATAAAAGTAACATAATAAGTAAAACATATATAAAAGTAAAGTAATTTTTTTTTAAAGTCAAACAGTTTATTTTTCATGCCGAAAAGAAAAATCCACATTTGTGTACCTCAGATCTGAAGAGGTTAAACTCCACTCAATCGACCAGCCTACTCTTAGATCCATTTTAGAACCACATTTATAGGAAACACCAGAGACAAATTAGGACGAAATTTTCTCCGAAAGAGAAACCTCTTTTTCCTGAAATGTAAACAATTTGAAGAGTAATTTTTAAGGAAGTGTGAGGGGTCCGATGTTATGTATTTAAAGAAGGGTAGCACGGGGCCTTCAATGAACCTCTCTTATTTATCAAAGAAACTAATTTATTAAAAATCAACACAATAAGGTATAAAAAACAGATATCTCTTGATTAAATAAGGTTCACAACGAATATTTAAAATGCGTGAATAATATTAGTTGGTAATCACAAGTCAATTGAAAGTGTTCAGAGTCTTTCAATTCTGTTGACAAAGATGTCAAAATAATATAGAGTCCTTTACAGGCACGAGGTAAAAGGGTTTCAGGGGTTTTGTGAAGGGGAAAAAAACTCCGTTATTGGTGCCCTTCAGAAAATCAGTCATAGAAACAGTTTATCTCTGAAATATGAAGGATAGAAATATTTAATCGCTATCCAAACGTGGATTAGGACAAATTTCTCTTCGTACACAAGGTATCTCTTATAACCTTCCACAACGATTGATAGAGAAAATGGTATCTTTAACCCGGGAATCCTTGCGATAGCCCGTAAAAATTCTAACTGGAGTGAAGACTCCACCCGATTCAATTTCTCTGAATCGTCCCAAGTTTAGCTGAAAAGCTAACACAAAACTCTCTATCCTTGTCTCTGTCTGCACTTTCTTACACTCTCATATCTATATTTTCTTATTGTCCGAAAACAATAGAGTTTCCCTGTCCAATCTTGAGCCTTGATCACCGGATTAAAAACAGTGTTCTTTTTTATTGGAGGGGCTAAGTTTATCGCCAGTCCCCCAGCGTTTCCACTTTCACTACCTGCGTGGAGTACTTTCACTTTGAGACCACGGCAAGTTTCTGAGATTTTTTCATGCGTCGGCGGATAAAAGAGATTTCTCCCTGCCGTTCTTTTAAAAATTCTGTCTCCAAAGTGCCAAGCAGTAATATTGACAATAAAGAAGTGATTCTTGTTTTGTTGGCCGAAGGATTTTCGAACTTAGGCGAATTTCTGGAAAAAACTCAATTTACATTGCGTTTCCCTATACCAGAAAATGGACTGAAAAACGGGGGGTTTTGATAGAATATGTGAAGTTCTCACAGAAAGTTAAAAGAATTTCAGTCAAATATCCTTAAATGGCTTGGAAAAATATGAAAATCTGTTCGGAACGGTCATATCATACGTTTCCTTGGGACACCAAAATCCTTTGTCAGCATCGTGACTATTACTTTCTTAATGATGGATCTTTGGGGCTCCTGCGCAGTGCCCAGACTCTGCCAGTAGCCCGGATTAAAAAAGTGTGAATTGTCAAACGAGATTTTAATTTTAAATTTAAAAAAAAAAGATGTGGTGTAAATCATAACTGTAATAACCGAAAACAGTTTTAAAATTGTATTTATCAGCCCAGCATTTTGTTAAATATTATACTTTTCCATCCCAGATTAATATAACAGTTTAGCGTAATGTTTAAGTATTTAATGATAATTTCAATAAAGTTCTTATGTATATAAAGCGTCAATAATCCCCATAAAATTAATCAGAATAATACTTTAGTGCATTTTCATCTATATACGAATAAGAAAATCGAGATTCGTGTTGTTTGAGGTTTAGGCTGCAAAAAATTAAATGCGCATTTTCTCAAAGAATTGTAGTGTGTACTTTGATTTTTTATATAAATCAGAAATTAGTTTATGCGGTTGAAAATAAAACATGAAATAAATTACGCCATAATTTAGAGTCATTTTTTAAAACTTTGCCAAGAAAATGGAAATCAAGGATTGAATTTCAAAGAGCTTCATGTCTGCTTAGCCAGCAAGAAAATTACCACTTCGTGCATTCCTATTGGTGTATATTTGTCAGAAGGTGTTAGCATCATTCATATCTTAGATAATATTTCGGTTAACGAAAACTTATTTGCTCTTAGTTGTCTGTTCAATCAGAAGAAAGTTTATTTTTATAGGTTAAAATTAGATTTTAATAAATTTATCATTCGTTTCATTTGAAATTTAATGATTCGTAGTCTATCAGATTTCTTTCTTTCTTTTTTTTTTTTTTTTTTTTTTTTATCTTCGTGAAATATTTCTAAATTTTCATACTATCTGTGATTTAATTTAAGCTTGTTTGCATTTGTATGCATTGCAATTCGTATGTTAATCACATAAGCAGAAGTTTTCTTCTAAAAAAAAATAATATTAAGTTTTTTTTCGTTACGTCATTTTTCAAGGGTCATCTTATTTTAATCAGATGATCTCTTCCTTTCTTATTCTTTCATTCATTGTCAACAGAATCAGTCTGATAAACTTTAATGACAGAGGTTGATTCGATAAATTTAAGGGCCTTTACGTCAATTGATAAACCTGATTGTAAATGATAAGTAAATACTCGCTATCCTTCTAAAGATTTTTTTAACAGCTTGATTTATTACATCTTCTGAAAATTCTGAAGAATATAACTATATATAATGAAGAACTCCTGCAAAATATAAAATTTACTGTATTATTTTGGCTGTTAGCTAAGTTAAGAAAATATATTTTTTTTTTATTTCTGTTATGCAGATGTATAGTACAATCTAATGGAAAAACATTTAAGAGGTAGTAGAACTATTTTTGTCTGTTACCCGATTTTCATGAGTTCTAAGACTCCTGTAGAAAGTTCCTGTAAACGCAATGCGTGTTATGCAAAAAATCACGATTTTTCATGCTAATAGAACACACATAACAAATTTCGTGCATGCGTACATTTATTATCAGTTGAGTTCTTAAAACACTATAAATTCAAATAAAAATAAATAAGAATATTTAATTTATAAAGACCATTTCTGTCCTTTTAGTTTCGAATTTTTATGACAGGCTCTTGATTATTACATTTTCTAAAGAGACACAATTATAATTTAAAGTTAAGTAAGTAAAAATGCAACTATTCAGATCACGTTTTATTGATGGAATTTCACATAGAATTGTTGAATTTCATTTATTATAACATTGTCATTTAGTAATAAGGCTTTCCATTGTTTAGATAAAAGTTTGAGATTTTGCTTTATTGCAACTATCAGAATGGTACGTTTTAAAAAATAATATTAAATAAGTTTCATTTGTGATTTTTTTTAAAAATACAAATGTTGTGAATTGCTTCAAAGACTACCTCTGGCATTATTAATACTTCATCATTAGATCTTGTTTAGTTCACCTCCAATTTAATACAATGGAAGAAAAAAATTATACATCTAAGTCCTCATTGAGAATTTGTTATCCCGCTATTTGTCTCACTGAACTGACAACACCAATATTATTTCCTAAAAAAACGGTGATTTCATTTATTTCAGTGTCAGACTTAAAACCTCAAGCCTTCAATGGCGCTTTATGATGGTATAGAAAATCGTGCTTTCTTCACAATAATGTCAACATGTTTGCTGGAGTTTTCTCACTGTTATTTTCGAAGAAATTGCTACTGTTTGGTGAAAATGCACAAAAAAGTAATAAAATTACACAAAAGATTTTAATACTAATCACAATTATCAGAAGAATGGCCTTATTTTGTTCACTTTTTTGAGCAACTTTTGCATTTATGGTTAAATAAAACATATTATGTTACATTTTTTTGTTGTTTTATTTTTCCATAGCAGGATTTTGTTTGCAAATAACGTTATGCTTACAAAAAGCATTCCTATTTGCTATAAAGTAAAATAAAAAAAAAATAAGTAATTGTAGTTGTAAGGTAAGAAATGTTTCTTTCCGCGATTTCTACCATATTTTAACGTTTGTTTCATTAGATTAAAAACATCCTACACTTCAATTTAAAATAAAGGAGCTTTCTATTTATTTTGGGAGGATACAATCGAATAGCGAATAGACTAATTGAGTATAAACTACTTCATGCCTTTCTTTTCTCATTGCTTGTGTGACATTCTAGCGAGTAAGGGAGGTTTATTTATTAAATGGTAATATCAAGAGGCAGCTGTTGCAAGGCACCGGAAAAATATTTTGGGGGAATATTTTTCTTAAAAAAGAGTTAGGTGGAACGGTGTTCATTTTTTAAAACAGTAACGATTAATGTAAGGCTGAGTATACATCTGAATTCATAAAATGCTTTGAGGAATGGAGTGGAGCCATACGTTTCATATGTATACTCTGTAGCTCAAGGAGTTCTCACAACTAAATAGTTTTGCATGTATTGCGCAACGCCTCTGGAAACGCCGGTCCCCAGGGTTATCCGCTTCGTTCTTTTTTAAAACCGCCACTGTGTAAAAAGGATGTAAATCAAAGTGTGCAGGAAAGCCTTTCCTTAACCTCTTCAGACCTGAGGTACACAAATGTGAACCTCTATTCTTTTCTCCATAAAAACTAAACTGTTTGATTTTTTTTACACTTTAACTTCACTTCTATATAGCTGAATATTTTTTGCTTTGAAACAAAATAAATAAATGTCAGCACTGATGCTGATTTCCTCTGAATGATGAATAACCCCTTGAGGAATACTGGCATCCCAGCTGCCAATATTATGCCGCAAAATTAACAGTAATAAACAGTAAAATAAGCAGTAATACGCTGCTGCACATGTTAATTTTACGGTATAATACTGGCAGCTGGGGTACCAGTATTATACTGTAAAATCAACACTTTTTTTTGCAGTGCAATTATTTCTTAATATTTTTAAAAGCTCAACTAGCACTTGTTATGCCTATTATAAAAGTAATATGAAACTACTTTGCACTTAAAATTGATTTGGAAGCTCAAAATCGGTTTAGTATATTTAGCCATCATTTTTGTACGGCTAAAGGCTAAATATGAAGTATTTACTTACCTAGTTGGCAGTCATGTTTCTTTTTTATTACTATTATAATAGTTGATTATAATAGTTACTGGTACTTGAATTGTATCTCATTACTCATAAAAGTTATATCTAACACTGGCATGACAAAAAATTTATTTTTGTTGTGTTTTCAATTTAAATAATAATAATAATAATAATAATAAAATTGTTCCGCATCTGCATCTTAGAAGTTATATGCATGTCAAATTTAAAGTTTCTAGGCTGACAGTTTTAAAGAAACCATAGTGAAACTGTAACTGTAGAAAGTTTCCCTCCTATCTGACCTATTTGAAATCCAATTAAAAAAAAAAAATCTTCTTTGGGAGCAAAGCTACATGTCAAATTTAAAGTTTCTAGCTCTGATAGTTTCAGAGTAATCATAATTATCGAATGTTTTCTAATCATTTCATCCTTTTAAATCTCGAATATTTTAACAAACGTTTTTAGCGAGCATTTACGTCTTAAAAGTAACACCACGTGAAATTTCATGTTTTTAGCGTTAAAAATTTCGAAGAAATCGGACTTTTAGCCATTTTTCGTTCTTCCAAGCCCTTTGAGGGCTGTTGTACAGAGATAAAATATAGCCTATATTTAAGCAGAGACTGTCATCATTATTATCGAAAGAGAATTTTTAAAATCGGTTCAGTACTTTAAAAGCAATCGTTATTTTCGAACGTTATCCGTTCATTTTACCGTGTTAAATTTCGAATTATTTAGAAACACTTGTTAGCGCGCATTTACATCTTTAAAATAGCTACCTTGTCAAATTTCACGCTTCTAGCTCTAATAATTCCAAAAAATCGCAATTTAGAAAATTTTCGATTCATTTCACCTTTTTAAATTTTGAATTATTTAGATCTTCTTTACATCATGTCAAATGCCATGTTTCTAGCTTCAATAAATTCAAAGAAATCGTAATTTCAGAACGTTTGTCGCTCTTGTACCCCTTAGAGGGCAGTTGTACAGAGATAAAATATAGCCTATTTTTAAATAGACTGTCACCAATATTATCTTGAAAGAATTTTTGAAATGATTTCGGTAGTTCTAAAATAATCGTGATTTTAGAACTTATTCCGTTAATTTCACCCTTTTAATTTTTTTTTATTTTTTATAAACTGTTCTGAGCGAACATTTACGACTTAAAACTAACTGCCATGTCAAATTTCAAGTTTTTAGTCCTAGCAATTCGAAAGAAATTGTAATTTGAAATGTTTTTAGAAAGATTTGGGTTTATTTCACCGTTTTAAGTTTCGAGTTTTTTAGAAACCGTTCTTAGCGAGTGTTTACATCTTAAAATTAACCACCATGTTAAATTTTCTAGCCCCAATAATATAAAATAAATCGCAATTTTAGGACGATATTTCCCCCTTAGGAGTTGTGCTACTGACATAAAATATAACCTGTGTTAGAGCAAAGAAGGTCACCATCATTTTGCCCCCCCCCCCGTTATTTTTTAAATCGGCTCCGTAGTTCCAGAGATTACCCCATGCAAACAAACAAACAACGTTTCTTCTTTATGATATTAATATAGATTTACTCAGTAGTGACAATTCAGAGATTCTGGATGAATTCATTTTAAACATTTATTTATTTAACTTTTTTTAAATCTCTGAACTAACTTGTTTTCAAATTACTAAGTTTATGATGAAATCTATCTCATGTCTGACAGACATAATGTAATCAAACTGTAAACTTAGATAAAGTTTGTTACTGACCAAGAGTACGAATTCAAGTTTTATTTGTAAATGATGAGCGAACAAGCGTGATGTTTATAAATAGTTATTTAACTTTTTCAAATAATTAATTCTTAAATGAACGCTAATTAACGTTGGTTTATTTAAATACTATAAATTTAGATTCTAGCTAAAAATCTGTTTTATTAAAATTTGAAAAAAAAAAAAAAAAAATCAACTGATGTTTTTTTTTCTTTTTCTTTTTTTTTTTTTTTGGAGGGAGTGTGGGAAAGGGTATTTCACCTAAAAAACAGCTGGGCTAGTGACTTCATGTGATGAGGCTATTACTACAAAAAGTTAATATTTATAATATGTTTGCATTTGTTTTTCTATGCCACTGTATGACACAGAAAAAAATAAGAAATCAAATATTTTGGAAACATGCTTCATAAACACGCTGTTACAATCATACATTACCACTTTACGTACGGGTCGTGCATATGGATCAAAACCTAACGAAATAAATCCAAAATCATGGTATCCCTTTTTAATATTGCATTTAATATGAAAAAGATATTTTCTTTATTTTTCACTTCAAAAAGAATAAACGGGTGTCTCACTGCTTAGTTGCTACACAATGAAAACATTCGGTATATAATAACGATAAATGTATATTTGTAGAATCATTTATTATCTAATCACAAATAATGTATAATTTTTTATTAAATTCTATACCATATTTTGAAAGGGTAACGCTCATGGGAGGACCTAATAGAGAAGGAAACACCGAAGATTCTCCTGATGTGTCTATAATGTGTTACTAGTGTTTTTATAGAGTTGAAAGAGGACTTTTTACCTGAAATTTACACAAATGATTGCAGGCGGATTTTACGTATTAAAATGACAGTATATATTTTTAAAAAATACTTCAAAATGAAACTTTTAACATAATTATCTGACATTCATTATGAAATTCGGCACTTATTAGTTTATTTGTAGAGCTAGTATGTAAATCTCTCTTTCATATTTTTCACAATCTATTAAAGTAGGAATACCAAGACGGACGAATAAATGTATTACAGAAACGGTACAAAAATTTCCGATTGTCTAAAATAAATGTCATTAAGTATATGTTTAAGCTTACCTACTCTGTCAACGGTTAATATTTAAATTCGAGTTCAACAACTGTGAAAGACCGAGAACAGTTTTGTTATGGCGGCAATTCGCTTATTGCAAGTTTTATTTCTCTGAATTAAAACGTTGTAATTTTTTAAAAACTTTTTGAATGTAACTAGCAGAATCATTTTATCAAACATTCAAGATTTCAAGCTTCAATAATGCGAGTTGCCTGAAAACTGTATTAAAATTTTTGGATTAGAATTATTTATTTATTTTATCAGTGATAATTTAGAGTGTTCCTCAAATTTAGTACAAGTTCAAGAACACAATGATCATTGTTACTTTATCAATATCGATAAGCATCGAAAGGTTCGTCAGTTTTTAGATGAATATAGCGACAACTTTTCTTTGCCCAAAAGATTCTAGAACACGCATTGAGCGTGTGAACAGTTATCATAACATGTCATGACAGCATGTTCCTATGAACTTACAAATTATCTGCTGATATGATATGAGTTTAAAGATTTTGCCATTGGCAATGGAGAAGACATAAATGAGCAAAAAAATTTTCAAGAGTAAAAACCTAAAAGCATATGAATTTGATGGAAGTAATGAACAATAGAATAAATTCTGTGCAGTTTCTTATTCGATATTAATCTTCTATAAATCGATGATTTACAGTTCATATTTTTGCTTCTCGAATCGTTGCATTCGCTGCTGAAAAAAAAAATAATTTAATATTTTTTTGCAAATCGAATTTTCCATTAGTCGAAATTTTTTTCTTTTCTTATACCACTTCGAAGCATCTAAGTTTGACTATAGATTGATTTGAATGAGGTATATATACCTGTTTGTCCAACAAGATACATATGTTAAACATTTTAACAAAAGCTAATAACTGGATGTGAAAATGATATTCGATGAGTTTTCGAAATTTATTTTTCGTTTTGTTTGTTTATTCTTTGAACACTACATCATATATGTAATTTTGTATATAAAAAAAAGTCATGAATGCTACCATGCTATTAAATATATATTTTTTTTAATTAAGCTTACGATTGTGGCTTGATTATGTTCGTAAATGTGAATAAGAATTTAAAAGCGTGAAAAATACTTTAAAATATATAAAACGAGTCCTTTCGATTGCGTCATCGGGAAAATTCAATTTAATCATAAACAAAATTATTATTTTTATTTAAAAAATGATCGAATAAAAATCCTTGTACGATTATAGAGAAATTTTACTTGGATTTTTGTGAGATGTTAGCAGTAGAAAATTAGACTTTATTTTATTATTTTATCAAAACGGGAATTCAGTATCATGAAGATAGTGATATACAATATAAAAAATATTTACTATTTTTAATTTTTAATATTTAATATTTTTTTATATTTACAATATAAAAAATTAGTAAAGTAAATTTTCAGCGTCTTAACTTTTTAAGTAGCAACTTCATATTTTATGGGAGATTTTCTTTCTGTCTATCTATTTTTAAATATTAAGTCTTTGCTTTGACAATAAATATTAAATCCTGACTTAAAAAAAATTTAATATGATCGTCGCTACCATGTCAAACTATCGAATATGAAAAAATACATTTTTCATTACTTTTAAAAATTGGAGGTTTGTCACCACTGAATTTTATTAGAATTCTTCGCCTACTAAGAATATTAATAAAATTTTTGTGAAGAACAGGGTTGCCAGTTTGGCCGTCTTTTTTATTCAGAGAGGCGGAATTCATACTGGAAATTTTGAGAAATAAATTTTCTTTAAGTAATCACGAAATATCTGTCATTAAATAAAGCTAAAATTTCTATTTGAAATTTCAGGTATGAATTCGGAATTTCTGAATAAAAAAGGAGGTCAAACTGGCAACACTGGTGAAGAATACTATTAAAGGCGTGATAATCGGCCCATTTTTAAAAGTAATGAAAAATGTATTTTTTCACATTCGATAGTTTGACATGGTCGTGACGTATCAATACAGAATATTTTTATCTGCAACAGAAACGCTGAATTTAAAAAAAAATGTTAAACGTGTATCAATATTAGAGTAAAAGAGAGTAAATTTTTAGAGTAAAACATGTATACATATTTAAAGCGTCCGATAATTTTAAAATTTTTATCATAAATTGTTACATTATAAATGAAATAGAGATAGTAACAATAAATTACGGAAGTGTGCGATTGAGTGACATGGAAGAAAATTTTTCATGGAACAAACAGCGTTAATATAATAACCTGCAATGGTAGAAAATTTTTATTATTTGAAGATTCAAATATGAAATACTACTGGTCTTAGGTTCCCTGTATGTGATGAGCACTACAAAGTCTTTTAAGAAGTGATTAAAACGCAAAAAATACTACTGCTTATTAACTTTCTGATTTCTACCTTTTGAACACAAAAATTTTAAAATGCCTAATACGAATAGTGTACTTTTAACAAAATATTACATTTATGTAGCATCAAATAAAATATGAGTATATCAGACTACGTCAATGAAAAAAATCCTCAAATTTTTAGTTTTGATGGTAAGATAATTACAAATTTGAATGAATGATTTCTCTATCTATTCATTCACGAGAATAAAATATGTAATTTACTTATAAGTATACAAATATATAAGGTGAGTGCAATTTAGTGGAAATTTCTACAAGTTTAATTTTTTTCTCCTAATATAACTGGCTGGCTCGCCCGGCGTTGTGCGGGCCCAGGATAATAATTTTAACTATACCTAAAATCAGTGTTGAATTGAGACATTTTTCTCCGCGAGGAATTTGGTATGGGGGGGGGGGGGTGCCAGCTGCATTTGGCAGCGTACATACCTCAAATTTGTATGATTTTGTATTTTAAACGAAAATATATCTAAATGATCCCAGAGTTGGGGCCCTACTGCTTTCGGCAGTGTACACCGGCTATGTACGCTCCTGCCTTTCCCCCCTCTCTTTAAATAGAGAAAATTGTTTTTTTTTTTAACTTTTCGAAATCGGTAAATTAGCTGCGGAGTTATTAAATTATGACTTTTTTAATACGGAAAAGAAAAGAAAATCCCTTCACTCTATCACTTGTCCTCTTTTAAAACGCGAAATGATATCTCCCAGTGTTGAAAATGGAGTGGATTCCCTTACAAGCGCAGAAGTGATCGCCGGCACAACAGCAATCACGTTTATTAGCGTTCGATGAGGGTTTTTTTTTTTTTAATATATAGAATCGAACTCCAGAAAATATTTTTAATAGTAAATATTAATATTTTTTAAACAAAATATATCGTTGCAACCGGAAAGGTACCTCAAATAAGTGGGTATTATTAATTTATTTTTATTTTATTATTTTTGTATTTCTATCCGGAAAACGGAGACAGCAGTTTCAAAATGCAGATAAAACGGAAAACATGAAAAATAACATGAAATCGACCTTCAGATTTTTTTAAAAAAAAATAGTAAATGTTAATATTTTTGTTACAAAAGATACCGTTACAACAGAAAAGGTACCCTGAATAAGTGAGTATTTTTTGTTATTTTGTATTTCCATCCGAGAATCAGGAATGACAGTTTCAAAATGTAGAAAAAACGAAAACGCTTTTCTCTTCGTCCTCTTGAAAAACAGAGGATTCCCTGGACATGCGCTGATAGCTATTTTAACACCGGCGAACTGCTGAAAATTGAAGCTCGTTCATTAGAGTTTTTAATTAATAACTCCGCTAATTATGAAAAAATGATAAATCTGAGTTTCAGGTGTCTTCGCTATCCTTATTCAAATTTGCAGACCTACTATGTGCGATAGAGTTCCCTATAGCCATTGCCAACACACACGCACAGATAAACATCTTTCTTTTATTAATATAGATTTTTGGCATATTTATTTTTCTGCAAATGTGCATAAATATAAAATTAGGCAATCAATTTATTGAGAATTACTAATAAAAAAAAAAAGAAAAGAAAAGAAAAAATTGCCCGTTTTATTTTCTACATTTTAAATCATTAACATTATAAGTTGGAAAATGATATTGCACCAGTAAATGACTACCTGGACACAGTAATTCAACAGGCTGCACCAATAAGTGACCCCTTTTTCAGTGTAAAAATCAGAATACAAATGTTCGTATTAAAAACTACTGCTAAAAGACATTATGTACCGAGTGATCCAAAAGTCAACAAAGATTTTTAAAATCAATAATTTACAAACTAATAAAGAATGAAAGGCTCCGATTTCAATATTTAAATGCAAGTACGTGGTGTCCAGTAGTCTTATTTCATCCCCTTAACTTTTAAACGCCTACAGCTGCAGTCATAAATGTCGTATCTGCGTGTACAGCAATGTCCTATTCGATGAGATTGCTTACAGCGCCAAAGGATGGGGTTATCGTTACCGATTTTGAAAATTATACGAAATGCTGGAAAATAGCGAATTATAAAGTTGTACAGCAAACAGCATTGATTTGGTACGAAAAGATATTTTGTGCAAATAACTGCGGAGAATAGTATGCGTCTAATTCTCTTTAGTATGTTGGTGATTTTCAAAACATTTAAGTCACGAAAGTTGTCATAAAACGGCAACTAATTCTCACTGGATGCATTTAGCATCGCTCATCAATTTCTATTGTTTAATCGATAGTCTTTCATGGTTTTGTGTAGTGAAGGTTATATTATCTCCTGTCTGACGCGTTTCATGACATAAAAATGTTGGAAAACGCAAACAAAATTGAGCTTTTTACACGTAATATTCTTAGCATTCATGTGCACAAGGTGTGTTTTCGTAAAAAATCGATGCTATTATAAAACTTTGCAATGGACAGTTGTTTTCCTGTGTCTCATTAACTTTTCGAGATCCATGCATTAATTCCTAAATTTGTCGCTAGGGGCGCTGTAAAAATCTCTTTGAAAAGCTCAAGGCTACTTTACAATATCTAGACATTATTTTTATTACTATAGCTGTCGATGTTCGAAAGTTAAAGGTATAAGAAAGACCTTTACTCGATACCCTGCATATACAGGGTGTCCACTCTCAAAGGTGTCCAATGGCTAATTTCTAAATAGTTAGTCAGAAACATATAATTCCTATTAAAAAAAAGTTTTAAATGAAGTAAAGAAGTATTTTAAAAACGATTTGGGTCATAAAAATATTTCTTAAAAAATTACTACATTAAAATTTTTTTTTTATGGTTCCCCGTTCCTATAAGTTATATTTAGAAAAAATATCATATTACATTAACATATACGACAAAAAAAGTCCCATTCTTCTACGATTAAAACGGACCGAGTAATAGCTGCTTAAAGTTGAAGCGTCTTATTTGCGGAGATATAGGTGTCCTTAACAAATTTACTAGAAATATAAATAATAGTCAGATATAAAAAAAATAATAGTTGAGAGTAAAATTAACATTACAATATAAATTTGAAATCTATTTTCATTATGACATATTAAAGCAAAACACAGAACACTAAAAGTATAGGTGAAAAAAATAACAGAATTAAATGAAATGATGAAAAGCAACAGTCTCAATTCTTTACAAAATGATACATATTTTAAAATGCTATTAGATTATCTAATCTAAAACTTAATTAATAAATATCAACACTATCGTAATACTTGTACGATGTGACTGTTTTCAAATAAAGTGCAGATACATGCGAAATAAATTCTTCTAATACTTTAAGCACTTTATGTACGATCTCTCGAAGCATGTCCCAACTTATCTGTGTTGAGATGCAGAAAATTGGTATAAGTCATGCAATTCAAAGCTTCATAACTCGGTCAATTTTAGTGTTAGATGAATGGTACTTTTTTTGTCTTACTTAGTGTAATAAGAAAGTTTTGCTAAGTATCACTTATCGGACCGGGGGATCGTATAAAAAATTAAATTTCGTAACTTTTTATGACATGTTTTTATTGATCCAAACGACATTTAAAATAATTTTTTACCTCATTTAAAACATTTTTATAACTGGAACTATATGTCTATTAGAGATGAGTTCGGGCTCTCTTTTCGGAGCCCGGGCCCGTCCGAGCCCGACGATTTTAAATCCGAGCCCGTCAGAACCCGATAAAAAAAAAAAAAAAATTGCATAATATTTAAAAATTGCTTTAAAAGTAATATCCCATTTTTTTTTTTAAAACTCTGTACTTTAAAAGGACTGTTAGTCCTGTGGTCATAATTAATTTTATGGAAATTTACATTGAATCTTATCAAAAGAGAAGTTTGGTATCAAATAAAAATATACTTTCTAAGGATGTTCATATTTTTCTCTCCAAACCGTTCATATTTTTCTCTCCGCAAATCTGAATGACACATTAACGAAGTGCGTTTTTATGAATAAATGCAGGAAATTTGGATAAATTACTATTTCTATGCTGAAGAATAGAACAACGTTTTCTATTTCCTATAAAAGGTTTTTTCCTTAATTATAATTGATTCCTTAATTAAAGCAATATTTCGTGTTCCTGAAAAGTAGGTTAAATTAAAAATTTGACACCATTATCTGAAAGATCCTATGCTTTTATAGGAAAAGTAAAAACACTGTTCGATTGCTTTCTATCGGAATAACAATGCATTGCAATTATATCTACTTACGAATGAAAGTGACTTCGTAAATGAGCAGAGCAAAGCTTTAGCATGAGAAGAGTTCATAATTAAAAATAGAATCACTAACGTTATTTTCATATGGAGAGCGATTATGACTCGCACACAATAGAAAATTTGCAAACCTAAACTATTGCTGACTGACTAACAACAAACAAAAAAAAAATTATTCATTTCGCGTTAGATCTCTAAAAAAAAATAATAAAATAAACGTTCCAATTAAAAAATATTCTGCTGTCACAAACGAAAATCTAGCAACAAATATTATTCGCGCCTTTTTTCCAATGGCGCCATATCACCCAGTCGTCAGTCGCGTCACAAATATCGTAAATTTCCTTTTTAAAATAGCATTCTAATACTAGAAAAGTAAAAAAAAAAAATATGTTTCCTCTTCTATTCATTTTGATCAAAATAACATTAAAACGACTTGAAATGGAATATGTAATGTTTTTAGGGTAAAAAAGGTTATTTCTATTTTTCCTATATGAGAATAAATAAAATTGTCAGTTTCCGAAAGATTGAGCCCGAGCCCGCCCGGGCCCGAAAGATGATATAACAATCGAGCCTTTAGCCCGTGTCGGGCTTGGGCTTTCGGGCTCGGGCTGAGCCGGTCTCATCTCTAATATCTATGACTAACGGTTTAGGAATTAGCCATTGGACACCGTTGAGAGTGGACAATCAATTTTAAAAAGAAATGTATAAAACATTACAGAGCAACTATTTTAAATTAATTTTTATTTTTAGTATTACAGCATTATGTCAATTAATATCAGAACAAAATCAGTCATCATCCGACTCAAGAAATGAAGATACTCTAACTACCCGGCCCAAATGCTGCATGGATAGCTTAACAACAAGATAGAGTCATTTTTAATTATTTAAGAAAAAAATTAATTACAATAAAAAATAACAATGAAAATAATTCTAAGTTAAATTATAAAAATAAGGATTCGTCGTGATTATTTTATAATAATAAAAGTGTTCTACAGAGTGGCCAAGATAAAAGAGGCCCGGTAGACAGAAGTACAAATACTTACTAATTTTTATTTAAAAGTAGTAAATACATAATATTATGAATAACAACATCTCCTGTGAATTATTGAATGTTCAGTATGTTGTTATTAATAATATTTTGTATTTACTATTTTTAAATAAAAATTAGTAAGTATTTGAAATTTAATGAAAATTTAATTATTATCCCACGTTGCTTACTGTAATAAATATCCACCTTGCCGTAGCATTGGGCAACGAACCATTTGCCAACAAACACCAACAGTCTAGCTGCTCAGATACACTCAAAATTAGAGAGGCCCCTGTTTGCTTATTATTGGCAGATTAACTCTACCATTTCACAAAGGTTTCCAGAAACTGCCAACGATGAGCCAACAATGTGTACTACTAGGATCTTGTTGTTTCAATAATAATAATAATAATAATAATGATAATTTAGTGGACATATATATACATATATATGTGTGTGTGTTAGATTTTTACGAGGATTTAATTTTTCAGGAGAAACTGGCAGAAAAATCCACGAGAGACTGGTTAAAGGTGGTGAACGATTGCAGTCAGTAAATCGAAAATCATGGCTCGGAATGAAGGCAGAAAGAAACCCAATTGGAAGTTTCTCCATAAAAACTCAGCCAGTCATCCAATAAATAGTTTATCCAGGACCAGGAGAGATGCTGGAACAATTCCTACAGGCTACAGATACAAGCTTATAGTCCTCAGACTTGACTATAATTCACTACATCATTTACGGGATCTTAAGTGGCTGTTTCGAAATTCTAAGTCGTTCAAACACCAGATAACATTTTGGTCAGCACTGCAAAACACAACAGAAATCTGTTCTCCGAACGCTTGCAATCGGTTTTTGTTAAATGCGCGGAAAGTTACAGAAGCGACGTAACGTGCGCACGAGCCAATCAGTGAGAGGCGAAATTAAGCTAAGCGAATGACGTGCGATGGAGAAGTTTTAACAAGAAATAATCCCCGTACCCAACGGTGCATTGATTTTGAAGTGAAAAACGCAGCGCGCAAAGCGAGCTCTTGGAATAAAAATAAAGAAAAATGGCTTTTAAAAAACATTCGAAATGACAAACTAGCGTCTCTCAGAATATTATAGATTGGATAGTTGATAAAAGTTACGAATGGACTTAAAGTTTTAGATTAAGATTTGGAATAAGATAATTATTAATATACGTGTTATTAATTTTAAAAGGACATTAAATAGGAATAAATATTATTAAGAAATAATGAATAGGTCAGAATTTAGAAAAATTTAAAGGAATATTGCGAAATAATTTTTTTATATAACATATATATATATAGTTACACACGTTTAATTTTAATTAAATTATATACCTTTAACAGTTATGCGTTGCTGTATGGTATTTCTTTTGATTAATTTAGTTACAGTAGTTTACTCAATAGTTAATTTGCAAAAAATTAGCAATGAATTAGATAAAGGGGTATAATGAACACCAATGTTTAGAAAACATCTACAGGACAAGCTCCTTTATTTTATATTTCTCTATTGATGCGTTATAAATAATACAGTGTTCCGTAGTGAAATTTCTGGTCTAAAAATTATTTTTATACATGCATATTAGATGAAATCAAAAAATTTCATTTGACTTTATCTTTATTGATTTCTTTAAAATCTCGGAGAAAAATCCCAATTGAAATAATAATGCCTGTTTCTGGTACAGTATTCTAATAGAGCATTAGTGTACACAACATTCTTATCTACTTAAAGAAGTCATTTTAAGTTTATAAGAAGATGTAGTGGTCTGACATCGCATGCAGCTCTTGCGGAGAAATTCATTCAATAACAAATGATTAGATATGAAAGAGTAAGTTTCTTTATTTTCCCTAACCGTCTAAATAAAAAAATGCTAAGGTCATTTCAGTTTGAGATTCGAAGATTCTCGACTACGGACGATTACTAAATAAAATGCTTTATTTGATTTTATTTACTTCATATTCCTATTTTGAGATAGAAATGACAAAACATTATTGTCAGTCAACAGATAAGAAAAAAGTCTCGTTAAGTGATGTTACTAATTTTAGAAAAAAATTACGGTTACTTCAATAACACACGATTATCGAATTTCACTACCAGATAACATTGATTTTGAGTGTGATGATTTAAATATACGACAAGTGACTGGAGTGGGTTTTAATATTTTTAAACGCTTTAAATGCTAATGTCAGATTAAACCCTGAATAAGGCTTCTAATGTAAAGATTCTCCAGTAAAGATGCCAAGGATCCTTTCCGTAAAATTGTCTTCCAGAACGTTAAAGTTTCTGAAAAATTTTGTCAAACCAAATTAAATAAAAAAATGAGTTTTTTTTTTTTTTTTAAAGTATTTGCATTATTTCAGTAAATTGTTATCGGAGCTTTATGTTGTAGTACTTTAACCCTGAATCGCGAGTGTTCAGAGAAATCCCAAGACAGAAAGAATTAAGAAAATTTGTTCTCAAGCATTTTAATATCATTATTTGAAATCCATAAAAAGTTTCGTTAGAGCCCTTGATTTCTCCCCGCAGACTTAGTAGTAACATATATAAAATATATTTACAGGACAATAATTTTCTTATTCGAAAAAGTATTTGAAGTTCAAGTTCAATCTAAAATTTATTAAAGAAAAAGGTAACAGACCTCGATCCGGTTAGAGAAAATTGTATATTTAGAAGAATAGTATTTTAATAATTGTTTTTTTTTTCATTTGAATCTTTTTTTTCAGTTAAATTCTCCTCTTTGGAATACTATAAAGAACAAATATAATATGTTAAAAAAGGCAATCTTTATAAATTTCTAAAAATCCTAAGATCTCTCTCTCTCTCTTTTTTTTTTTTTTTTTTTTTTTTTTTTTTTACAAACTATCAATATGAAAAATCACAAAACGAGTGACGCATGTCAAATAGCTTACAGAGGTTGATCGGACATTTAAAAAGAATATGAATTACCGAACAATTCTAATTATTTCTGTTGTTTTAATAAGTCGTTCCACACAGCCTTTATTTGTTAGCATATTATATGCGGGGAACGTAAATATACGTCTTATAAAGCTTCGTAGTACAAATTAGATCGTAAATTTTTATAAAGAATAAACATAGGGCGTAATTCAACCGTACTTGCTTCCAATTGGTTGTGAGCAGGTTTCAATTTATAGTTGCTTTTGTAGTATAAATAAATTTCGCGCTCAGTTTCGAAAAATCGCCCGCATACAAAGTGTTAAATATTTATTTTCAAAAAATTAAATGTGATTTGACCCTTAAAATCACTATTTGTTAAAAGGATAAAATCCTGTGTCAACAAAAGTCGTCAGATCCTATTGAATCTTTAAATAAAACTATCTGTTATAAATGCAAACAAGAAAGGGAAATCATGCATAACACTTTATATTAGGAAATACTTTGCAACACTATCAAAATATTGTTGCGGAACTTCATTTTTTTCATAAGATGAAGGGTGATATCTAAATAAACAATTTCGAAAACACATCACGAAGCTGGAAAAAAAAATATTTTCAGCAATTACCATCCATAGATGGTAATGTTTTCCAATTCTTTTGTGATGTCCTGTGCATGATCTTTAGAGTTTTATACATGCCTTATAGTATAGTAAAATTTTATCCAGCTTTAAAACGTATAACACAACTGAAAAACTCTTTTCCGGCTGTTGCATTCCGTAGACAGCGAAATGTTCATATCCTTTTGTGCAGCTCTGTTTATGAATTTATTTATAATACATTCATATCGCAGAGTATAGTAAATTTTACTTTATCTGAAAAACGTGTTAACACAGTTCAAAATTCACTTTCAGCGATTCCCATCAGTAGAAGTTATTTAATTCGAATGCTTTTGGGCAGCCCTGTATGATCTATATCATTTATATGCACCACATAATATTATAAACTTTAGTCTGAGTTTGAAAATGCATAACACAACTCAAAACGCATTCCTGCATTTATTACTTATAGACGTTATAGACGACAATTTATCTGAATTCCTTTGTACAGCGTAAAAACACATTAATACAGAGTGTTTCACAAAGGACCCCTAACTTTAAAAATCAATAACTCGGAAACAGTGATAGAAAGAAACATGAAACCAATGGTATGTTTATTAAAAAAATCGTAAGAATCTTATACGTAAATCTCGAAATTTAGTTAAAAATAGCACCGATAGATGGCGCTGAGAGCGTTAAGAATCCTTCTAAAGAGAGTTCAGAAGCATAGAAAGACTTAGCCGTCGAAAATTTCGATATTGAAATCTGACCGCTATTTTCGTATGGTGAAAATAATTCGCATCGGCCACGTTGCCTGTCTGTTGAATTTTTTTGAAAAGCTCACGAATTGTTTTTCCATCTGGGCCTTTTGCGACTTGAAATCGCGTTTGAAAACTTCTCCTTTTGGCAGTAGAACTCTGATTTAATCGGTGGTAATCCAACACAATAAACACAAGTTCCTTCACGGTATACACCACTTTCGGAATTATTTTCAATATACGCTAATAGCGGCCAGATTTCAATGACGAAATCTTCGACTAGTCTTTCTATGCTTCTGAACTCTCTTTAGAAGGATTCTTAACGCTCTCAGCGCCATCTATCGGTGGTATGTTTAACTAAATTTTGAGATTTACTGATAAGATTCTTGCGATTTTTTTAATAAACATACCACTGGTTTCATGTTTCTATCTATCACCGTTTCCGGGTTATTGATTTTTAAAGTTAGGGGCCCTTTGTGAAACATCCTGTACTTACATGCCATATTTTCTATACTCAAGATGCTATCACGCTCCTTAATAATGTTTATCATTTTCACAAAGCTCACTTCACACAATTAATATCTATAAATAGTTATAAAATCTAGTTCTTTTATGTGTCCCGTAAATGAACACATGGTACGTACACCATTTTCAGTAGGAAACATTTTGTAATTCATGTCAATAACACATATGGATTTCCTAATGTTTGAGGAAGTGTAACGTAAGCATAAATCAAACACTTTGTGCAAATTTTAATTCCTAAACTAAAACCTTTAAGAACGTTTTAACGCACAAATACGAAAAAATGGCACAAAAATCAAACGGCCGTATGTGATTTTTTGTGCCATTTTTTCGTATTTGTGCGTTAAAACGTTGCTAAAGGTTTTAGTTTAGGAAGTGTAACGTCATTAAAATACAGTTTAAATAATTATCGTCCATAGACCATAATTTAACCGAATATTTTGAGTGTCCCTGTAAACAAGCAATAAACGCCACGCATTTCATTTTCAGTAACAAACATATTGTAGTGAACCTCAATAACTTATATCAGTTTCAGGCAAACTGAAAGAATATTTATGCAAGTTAGAGCGCGGACTGACAGACAGATGGACAGTCAGATAAACCGACCGGCAGACAGACAGATGAACCGAAATCATAAACAGCTTTCAACTATGTTGGAAAGTATTAAAAAATAAATATATTTTTTATTATTAAAAGTAAAATAGCAACGCATTCGACAATCGTCTGCTTACGTTATTAACTTTATTCTTTTTAATTTTGAATATTTTACACAGGGTTGTTATGGCTGCTTCTGGAAAAAACATTTTGTTAGATTCCCACGCCATCTAGGTGTAGATAAAAATTAATCCATTAAAAAAGTTTCTCAGTTATTAATTTTAAAGCAATTGATAGTCTTTGATGTAGTTAAAGATGTTGTTCAGCGCAAAAGAGAGCATTGAAACTAACACCTGAATTACAGTGCATTATTATAAAAACTATTTTTATAAAAGTGTTTCTACGCTTGCAAGTTAACTCAGAGTTTCCCTCAGATGGTTTCAGAAGGGTGTTGCACCCTGCCCGCCCTTTGCTTTACAAAATAACACCCTTCTTGCCCCTCATAAAAATAATTAGCACCCTTCTTGCCCCCTCCAGTAAAATAATTAGCACCCTTCTTGCCCCTCATTAAAAAAAGTGCCCTTTCTTCTTTTTGCATTGAAAAATTTCATTTCATAGTAAAAACTGACTCAATGTTGTCTTAAAAAGAGTGCCTTGAATTTTAAATATCGAAAGTGGCTTTAAAAACCAAAAGAATAACCTTTAACAATTAAAAAAGTACCCGTAACGATCTGAAAAGTGCCCTCAAAAATCCAAAAAGTGACCTTAAGAATAAAAAAAAGTGCCCTTTTCTCACCAGCAGCACCCTGCCCTTTTTTAAACTTGAGGGAAACTCTGAGTTAACTTATATAATTGAGTGGCACAAATGTATAACCACAAAATATTCGAAGAGTGGTACAATATGTATCATAGAAGAATGAAGCGAAATTAAGAAAGCTTAGACTTTCTTTTGAAAAATCATAAAAGGAAACCTTTCATTTTTAGCTCACATGCTGTCAAAGCCTGAGAGCTAATGTGCCCGCCCGTTCTGTATGTATGTATGTACGTAACGCGATAACTCGTGATAGAATTATCCTTTTTGATTCAAATTTTGTTTACAGGTTCATTCTAATAAGGCGCTTCCCTGATTAGTTTTGGGAGTTCATTGGTTAAGTATAAAGGGGAGAAAGAGGGGGCTAACTCCCCCTTAATTTAGATAAATGGGTTTTTCATGCAGAAGTATACGTTTTTCTTCAAATTTCGTATATAGGTTCATTGTGATAAGGTGCTTCCCTGATTATTTTTGGTAGTTCATTAGTTAAGTATAAAGGGGGGAAACGGGGGGCTAACCCCCTTAATTTAGATAAATGGGTTTTTCATGCAGAATTATCCGATTTTCTTCAAATTTTGTATATAGGCTCATTGTGATAAGGCACTTCCCTAATTAGTTTTGGGGGTTCATTGGATAAGTATAAAGGGGGGAAACGGGGGATTACACCCCCCCCCTTAATTTAGACAAATGGATTTTTCATGCAGAAGTATCCGTTTTTCTTCAAATTTCGTATATAGGTTCATTGTGATAAGGTGCTTCCCTGATTATTTTTGGGAGTTCATTAGTTAAGTATAAAGGGGGGAAACGGGAGGCTAACCCCTTTAATTTATATAAATGGGTTTTTCATGCCGAATTATCCGATTTTCTTCAAATTTTGTATATAGGCTCATTGTGATAAAGCACTTCCCTGATTAGTTTTGGGGGTTCATTGGATAAGTATAAAGGGGGAAAACGGGGGGCTACCCCCCTTAATTTAGATAAATGGATTTTTCATGCAGAATTATCCGATTTTCTTTAAACTTTGTATATAGGCTCATTGTGATAAGGCACTTCCCTAATTACTTTTGGGTGTTCATTGGGTAAGTATAAAGGGGGGTAAACGGGGGGATAATCCCCCTTAATTTAGATAAATGGGTTTTTCATGCAGAATTATCCGATTTTCTTCAAATTTTGTATATAGATTCATTGTGGTAAGGCGCTTGCCTGATTAGTTTTGGGTTTTCATTTGTTAAGTATAAAGGGGGGAACGGGGGGGGGGGCTCACCTCCCTTAATTTAGATAAATGGGTTTTTCAAGCAAAATTATCCGATTTTTTTCAAATTTTGTGTTTAAATTCATTGTGGTAAGGCACTTGCCTGATTAGATTTTGGGGGGTTTATTGGTTAAGCATAAAGGGTGGGAACGGGTGCTTCTACCACCCCCCCCCCCCTTAATATATTCTCGATTTCTTTATTTTTCGAGTGGCATTATTCTTTGAAAAAATAGCGTAATATACAATTAAACTGAATAGCTCAATGTCCTCAGTTTAACTGGGCAGTTTTTTTTTTATTTTTTTTATTATTCAACTTATATATTTTTAACAAAATCAAATTTAACACATTTAATTCAGGCATGCGATAAAAATATCGTAAAGACCAAAATAAAAAGTCCTTCCGGCCTGTACCGGGAGGAAAAGGTAGCTTTCCTATATCTTCGTTTTAAAATTTTAGCTAATGCTACACGAAAACAGCAAGTTAAAATGCAAAGAAACGATTACAAAAGATTCGTTAATACTGAATTTGAATAAGAATTTCGCCAAATTATTGAGCAATAGCCAAATTGGCTTCATTTATAAAAACTTATTTTGGTCGCCAAATTTGGCGATATTTCGTCAAATGTCACAAATTTTGCTAATTTTGGCGCCTATTTTGCCAATTTTGGCGCCAATGTCGCCAATTTTGGCGCTAACGTAATGAATATATAGTTTTATTTGTATGATTGGGAAAATTATTACAACAATGAAAGAAAATAATTTGCGAGTAAACGCGTTAATGTGCTGTTTTGTTTCAAAATGTCAGCCACCCTAGAATTTCAAACTGCTCTATCTCAGCCATTTTTTAAGATAGAGGTAAACCAAAAAATGCTCTGGAATCCTTGTATCAAGGCCTAACACTTAATTAAAAAATAAATTTGAATTTTTAATTTTTTTGTACATTTATTTTAGTTTTAAATTTTTAAATGGCCGCCATCTTGAAACAAAATGGCGGACCAAGCTGGCCAACGAACTCGGTCGAGACATTAGTGACCTTAATACACACAATTAGTTTCATCAAAATCGATTTGTAAATACGAGCGTTATCGTATGACATAGGTCAGATATATATATATATATATATATATATATATATATATATATATATATATATATGGATATATCTATATATATAAATCAACATTTGAACGGAGGGTGGTTTTGGGGTCTGGGGGTCATGATCGGTGAAAATATATCGAAATTTTCCGGAACTGCTTTCCTCCGAACGGCTGCAATAGGTAGCTTTATACATTTTTGTATTGAAAGCTACCTAAAACAATAAAATGAAAGCACAACTTACTTCCAAGAATGAAGCATGGTGGTGGTGACGTTTATGAGACAAGACTTAATGTCGCCGTGAAATCCTATAGATTGAATAACATTTCTAATAAGCATAAATCAAACACTTTGTGCCAATTTTAATTCATAAACTAAAACCAATAACAACGTTCTAACGCACAAGTGAAAAAATGGCACAAAAAATTACATACAGCCGTTTCGAGGATTCTTGAATCCCCTTCCTCAGTGAAAAAAAAAAAAAAAAAAAGGTCAAAAAGGCTCTCGGTCAAACCAGTACGCGAGGCTATAACCGAGGGGTTCTTTGAACTCATTTTAAACTTTTTTTTTTCTCACTGAGAAAGGGGATTTAAGAATCCTCGAAATAACCGTATGTAATTTTTTGTGCCATTTTTCCATTTCTGCGTTATAACGTTGTTAATGGTTTTAGTTTATGAACATTTCTAATATTGGGTTGTTCGGAAAGTTCCTTCCGTTTGGGAAAACTATTTCGTACCGGAAAATTCTGCCCGTCAATTATTAGACATTAGATATCGGAATTAATGTCTAATAATTAAATGATAGAATTTTCCGGTACGAACCAACTTTCCCGAATGGAAAGAATTTTCCGAACAACCCAATACCTTCTGGGGAAGCTTTTATACCATACATTTTGCTAATCTCTGTTAAAAACAATTTTGTATTTTCAAACATTTTCCTAATAATAACTCTTTTTACTCGGCGTGTCAGGTTTGATTGTCTGCCTGATGTTTCTAGATTTTGATTTATATGATGAATTGACAGCATTTAACTATGTCAAAGACTATCAAGTTATTTAACTTTAACAATTTAACATTTTTCTAAAACATTTTCTCTCTTTATAGCTGAAAATTATGCATTGTTTTTCTGATATAGAGGGAAGTGTCTTTTCTAGAAGTAAACATAACAATAATATATAAAATATTGCAAATTCTAGCAAGTATTAATTCAATAACATAACGCATTTTCAAATGCGTTACTATTTTATTTTAATCCAAAATAACATAATACGCTTCTTTTTTTAATTCATAGCACATGATTTTGTTCAAAGACTTAATAAAGTGTCTTATGACTATCTCAAAAAAAATAAAAAGTAAAAAAAAATGCTGCACATATAAAAATGCAGATATGAATGATTTCATATAATAGCTGAAATATTAAAAATTGTTTTAATGCTTTTTAATTATTTGATTGCTGTAGCTTTTTTAACAATCCTGTCACTTTTCTGGGCTAATATAGTAAGGAGAGTTCAAAGAGGGTTTACTGTGTTAATGCGATGCAGGGGGGCGGGGGGGTCTTTTCTTTTTATGCTTCGCTAGGTACGCATACTTATGCTTTTTTAAGAAGAAAACTGCAAGAGAATTAGTAAAAAAAACCCTTATCAACCTGTTTTTTTATGTAATACTTTTTATGATTAAGCAAACTGGCCTACTTTTATTTCTTTTCTGTTCTGAAGATAAAGCCTTTTGAATGGCGACATTTAGTACTCAGCCAGGCGCAGTTGTCCAGACAGGCTTTGAGGTTAATAAATGAGTTTTTTTTTTTTAATCAAATTTCAAATATTGTACCATTGTACGTCCTAATGACGGTCACTTATCACTTTAAAAGCGTTAGAATTGAGTTAATTAGATCTAATAATAATTTTCTAACAGGAGCCTGTCAGGCGGACTGCGCCCGAACACGGGAGTCTCAGAGGTGCGCCCAACGGTGGGTTAATTTTTTGTTACAATCCCGGGTAAATAATATTACCCTCTTGTAGAATTTCATCTCACTTGTGCTCATGAGGCTGCCGTTGCTATACACAAAAAAATCATCAATTAAATAAACCGATAATGTATCATTCAAACATCTCACCACATATCAATCATCGATTCCAAATCAGTATGAGGCAATGTAATGAATGAAACTTCGAATTACTCACTAGGAAGGTCTTTTCCAAGTAGATCGCTCTTAAAGATAACTGTTTGATTTGCCCTTGTTTATTATGCTATATTTTGAATTTTTAGGAAAAGCGATCACTCAAAACAGAGAAAAAAAATGAACCAATACACCAAGTAAGCCAGCCGTTTTTGGATCGTCTTCTGTGGGGGGCTCAACAAATTAATATGGAAATGCATTGCAATTTTTGCAATGCGTTTTCATAATAACGTCTATTATTTCATAAACGTCTATTTCTGCATATGGAATATATTTTCTCTTTTTGTGTTAGAAAAATTATTTGATCCTCAAAGTTAAAATTGTTTTTTAGTTTTCCGTACTTAAAAAGTAATAACGGAACCATTATAAGATCACTGCTGTGTCTGTCTGTCTGAGCCCTTTTTATCGTAAACTAAGGGACGTAGAAAGTTCAAATTTGGGAAAGTTATAAAGCCTTTTTTCCCACATATTTTCAGCTTATTAGCCAGAGGAAGTGTAACGCAAATATGTTTAGGAAACATTTAGGGGGCTAATTAAATGATTTTTAAAAAAAAGTTTTCTTTTCGTGTATCGTGTGGGGTATCCTGTAAAAGATCTCGTAATACCGAACTCAAAAATATATTTGTTTTAATTTTAGGTATTATATTTTCTGAAATATCGTCAAAATGCACTGCAAAATATGTCCCCCCCCCTCCCTATATTTCCGAATGTACTGAAACTAAAGATATGAAAAAATTAAAGGTAGTAGTAGTTTATTTAAACCTTGCAGTAAAACTACAGAGATTTTCCTAGGTAAAATAGTTTCTCAGGAAAACGCATTTCCCCGTTACACACAAACTTTACTTTTCGGCAGTCAACGGGGAAGTTGACGGGTGCTCGAGGATCGACGCATAATCATCCAAGGATAGTTAATAATGATTTTCGAAAAAAAAATGTCGGTAATTAGCCGAGATATTAATTAAGTTACTTGAAAAAATAAATTCTTTTGAATATATCTTGCAGGATATCGTTCGAAAGATCTCGTAATATCGAACTGAAAAATATAGAATTTATAGTTAATTACTATTTATAGTTAATTATTTAGTTTTAGGTATTATATTTTCAGCGATATCGTAGAAAGTACTGGGAGAATATGCCCCCACCCCCTGCTATTTCCGAATCTACTGAAACTAAATTAGGAAAAAATAGGGGTAGTATAAGTTTATTAATTAATAAATAGTAATTTAATGTACGGAACCCTTTGAGTGCGAGTTATACTTGCACTTGACCGATTTATTTTACAAAATCTCACAATTAGCGAGAACAAGTTTGGAAATGCAGAAGCTGTAACAAAATGAAATTCTCATAATTAAAAGTAAAAAATTATTTATTAGATAAAATCCTACATGAATTATGATTAAGTATTAGCGAAGAGCTGAAACTAGCCCATTTCCACACCTGAAGTGGGTATTTTGCGGCCTCTTTCATACATTTTTGTTCTCTATTGTAATAAAGGCATCAACTGTATACGTTCTCTAAAGATATCGCTCTGAGGCTGCTGCCCTGTACGTCGCCTCATGCGTGCCACTGGGCGATTCACCTCTATTTCTTCATATGGAATATTTTTCTCTTTTTGTGTTAGAGAATTTATTTGATCCTCAAAGTTAAAAATTGTTTTTTTTTACAAAATCTCACAATTTTGGAGAGAACAAGTTTGGAAATACAGAAGTTATAACAAAATGAAATTCTCGACACATCATTCACCATAAATATTTAAGAAAAATCAAATCAAAGGTAAACTTTCGGACATAAATCATAAAATTTTTTAATGAATTCGCAAAATTTTGGGGGCGGAGGATAGGAAACAGGCTTAAAGTATAAAGTAAATCAAAACTTTCAAAAGTATGTCTCTTCTCAGTTGAAGGAAGATTTAACACATTAATAAAGCTTTTCTGTAGCTTTGTTATTATGTATGATTTAGGTGATTCAGAGTTTTTCTCAACCTGGAAGAAAACTATAAAATAATTGAACGGGTGGATGGAGAAATGATAACATTCCAGCTGATGTAAATGTGGAGGAAACAAAAAAACATTAATGTAAAAAATCATTAATGTAAAAAAAACTACAAATTTTACAGAATTGTTCACATTATTCGTTTGTAGGTCTAGTCGGTGCGGGTCCATCCTAACAAATTTCAAAGTAAAATACTCATTAATTTATTAGTTATTATTAATTAAAAATGGTGGAATCTTATCCTTTTTCCACTCAAATTCCTGAGAACAAGTAAAATAGCAAATAAAACATTTTAATGTTGCTACACCTTTATTAAAGAATTAAAAATGAATATTGAACTATTGTATATAATAATAATAATTATTATTATTATTACTCTTTTCAAACATTAAAAAGTGGATATTTTTACAGTTGTCTACTCGTCATTATCCCAGCGTTGGTCGTGGGATACTGAAGTATTCGGTCATAAAATGGTCTTTCTCCTTCAGGTATATAGTAAATAATTTTGGAAATATCCTGCAATTTTTTTTTTTTTACTTTCATTGGAACTTACTCACTATTGCGGTTATTATTTGGCCCACTATTATTTCCCATATACGCTGAAGCTGTGGAAAGCTCCACATGATTTTGTTTCTTTAATAATTTGAAAGTTCCATGGTTCACACTAGACGTATGCACGGGCCCGGGCTTGGCCGGAGGCCCGTACCCGGCCCGGCAAAATGAAGGCAATTTTTCAAACGGGCCGGGCCGGCAGAATAAAGACCATTTTTAACGAGAAAAAATAATTAACGGGCCGAAGAGAGCCGTTAAAAAATTAAATGGGCCAGCCAGGCTGATTTAAAAAAAATTAAGTGGGCCGACCGGCGCGATATAACAAATTTAGAAGGTTCAAACTAAGCTGATAAAATATGAAAGATTTTAAATAGACGTGGCTGGGACGAGAATAAGTATAAATGTGTTGCACGAGCCGATGACAACATCAATACAGAAATATACCATGTGCAGCGTAGAAATCGGCATCGGACCGTTACGTCATGTATAAGCTCGAGATTAATTTTTTCAGCAGACTCGGGCAGGCCGGCATCAGGCTTACACTTTATTTTACATACCCGGGCCGGTCGGAACTGGACTTAATTGTTCCCAGTACGTGTCGAGAAAGCAATTTGTTTTGTAAAAATAGTAATTGCGATAATGAACTTCTGTTAACGGAATCTCTGGAAATATACTTTATTAAATTACAGTGAAACATTTTCAAAAATTTACGTTTTTTTTTATTATACAGCAACAAAAGTTATGATGTATCATTATCTTTTTTCTTTTATTAATTTCTTTAATGTCTTTATTTGAATGTAATAGTCTACTAAGGGTCTAAGTGATCATTAATGATGCTATATATTATTCTATGGCTTGTGAACATATAGTAATCTAAAAAATACAGTAAAATTTTCCCATAAATATGTATGCAGTATTTATTAAAATAATCTTTATTGCATGTTAAGAAACATCGGAATTTTTGTAGAAATTGAGTACGGTCGGGCCGGGCCTGATTTCATTAATTTTTTCACGGTCCTGTTTTCACTGATTTTTCAACGGGCCGGGCCGAGTCGTAAACTGCAACATCTTAAACGGGCCGTGCCGGCCCCGGGCCTGGAAATTCCGGCCCGTACAGATCTCTAGTTTACATCATTAATAAATTCCATAGCTTGAAGCAATCCTTCACCTCATCAGTGTAGATGATTTGCTGATGCTTAATGTTCCTGTTTTTCTTCGTTATGTCTTTGCAACTTTTGTTGAAATATCTTGAAATTGAGTATCTGATTGGTTTGAAGCCTGTTTACTTGATAAGGGGGATTGCGCTTCCTAGCAGTTCGAATGATGTTTCAAAGCAACACCGTCTTGAGTGGAAGGGTAACAATCCTGGAATGTTATATTTCTTCCACACAACGGAATCTTCCAAGTCCAAATAAACTTATGGTGAGAGGCAGGAATGTAACCATTTTTCGACTCATTGGGTAACTTACAGTAAAACCTTCAAAATGACTCTCAATTCATTTTTTTTATATTTTTAGAAAGTTGTCCTTTTTCTACTCACCCGTTCAATTACTCTCGAAGAAAGTTAATACATATAATACTAACTATCAGTTTGCAAGCTTATTAGTACAATAAAACTTCTTTAAAGCGGAATAGCAAGGGAACGAATTTGTTTCCAAATAGGACACATTTTCGGAGTATACAAAACTTACTACCCGCATTATACAAAACCGCTTACTAAAGATCTGAAGAATTTTTTTTCTTACCTTATATTACATTATAATATTATATTGCATTATAATAATTAAAATGGTATCATATTATAGTAATCTTAGTACAAGATGTTCACTGATCATATTCTTTCAGTGAGGCACGTTGTAAAGTCTTGTATTCTTGTAAAGTCTTGTAACTACTTTATTATTATTACATTGCACTATATTACATTGTTATTTTATTTTTTATTTTTTAGGGTGTCTTAATCCATCTGTGTTTTTCCGCACTTACATCGCGTCATTATATCTCGTACAGACAGTGTATCCCTTTCCTGCATTACCTCCACTTTATCATTTAAGGATAGTAAGACATACTTATAAGCTACGTATAGACCAAATTTGGCGACAAGAGTCATACATTATTTCTTTGGGTTTTCTCTTCTAAAAATTTGGTGGTCAGTTGTGATTGTGAACTATTTTATTGCTTTTCAAAGGTTTCGAAGCAAAACACACAAAATTGAGAAATTCTTCTCAGTGGAGCTGGTGAACATGTCACGGACACTTCTCTACTACGGTCTTAATTTGTTGTCGTGCGACAAAAGAATGCCCACATCAGAGATGCCGATAAAGATCCTACGAGCTGTCGCATAGGTGAGGGATGAACTTAGCCATGACTTTACTCTTCGATAATCAGAAATTAAATTATTCATTAAGAAGCTTCTCAAAACGTTTTTGGGAAATGTTTAAACTCAAGATGAAGAATTGCATCCCATTATATGCGCATTAATGTTTTCTATCACTACGGTTAATCTTGAAGGTGAAAAGTCATAATAAGCAAAAGTCCCAGATATTCTACTTCAATGTTTAGATTTTTGCCGTTGGTGTAACAGTAGTCAGCGCTGTTTAGACCATCATAGGCTACCGCAACATAAGCGGGATAGACATTTATAAACAATTTAAAAACAAGCTAAAAAAATGAGATGTAAGTTAATAACTTGGACGCAGTTATAGTTCTAATTTATTTTAGAGGAGAGCTTTCAAGGTTTGACCGCAAAATAAATGCGCCCTTGTTCAATTGTGCAGCCGCATACATGCTTCAAAATTAGCTGAGATATCTCTTCTCTGACTGCTAGTATGTGTTGTTTTCTTATAGATCTTGATTTTATTCTTTTTTAATTGAGTTAGCAGACTGAAGAAGAGACGATTTTAATAGCAAATTCATTATTTCTGCTTTAATATTTTATCACATTTCCGCATTATGCACGTGGTTTTTGGATAATTCTTTAATTATTACTTTCCGTTTCCGCGCTAGGCAGATTCCGTTTTATACAAAAAAATTAACAATATATTGCTTATTTAATGTGATTAAGTAACTAAATTCACTAGCCACTTTACGCAATAAGACGCCAGGTCATGCTTCTGGCATCACAAAGCGATTGAACAATTACATGGCGGCGCGAGTCAGCCCATATGGGACGGCGCCATGAAATTAGTTCGAATTGGACAAATTTCCGCCTTATCCGCGTTCCGATTTGGACAGGTTTTACTGTATATATATGTATAGTTAATGCAGTGAAATTTAATTTTCAAACAAATGTGTTCCATTACTATTCAAGTTTACTTTCTAGCACCATACTTAAGGACCTGCGTCCAACTCCCTACCGAAAACCGCAATCTCTCTTTGCGGGCCTGCTAACAAAATAATTCCATATGCTGTGCTTCGTGCAAATCACATTTTCAAATTCTGCGCGAAAAGTCATAAATTATTTATCTGGGCTTTCTTTTCCAAAGGCTCTGTGGTCAACTGTGAGCTTTATTTTTCTTCAGTGGTTAGGAAGCAAAGTGCACAAAATCAACAAAAGAAATTCTCCCCAGGATAGGTGATAAACATGTCAGGGCCTTTCTGCGCTATTTCTCGCATTCTCTTGCAGTGCGGCAAAGATTCCACACATTAGACCGACAAAAGCACCGACTTTTGTCACGTAGAAGTGAAATATGGGTTGACTCATGTCCCCATGTAATTGTTAAAGCGTATGGCGCCGGACGCATCACTTAGCATCTTATCGCATAAGGTGGTTAATGAATTTAGTTACTTAATCACATGAGAAAATATATAAGAGTGAGATATTTAATAGCGTCATACATTAAAAAATCAATAAAATGGCAGGTAATTATGCTTTTGTGTAATTCCATATTACAATTAAAAATTCATTTTTACCAATTAATATTTATTAATATTTTTTACATGAATAATTAAAAATGGCACTATAAATTGCACTAATATTAAATTTGATGTCAGTATATATATTACATACACATGCATTAAACTCTTATGTTTTCATTACTTACTATGAAGTAAGGAAGGGATGCTCCTCCAGGTGTTCCCGGATCAACCCGGCCTCTGCGTGACGCGGGAGGATGACCGGGAGCCTGGCCGAGGACACCATGGCGGCCGGTTCCATTTTCGGGATTGGGCTAAAGCGGGGTCATCGACATAGTACCACTTCCGGGGCTTTAGGTTTGCTCGGCTTTGTCCAGTCATGCCTAACTATCCTAAGGACCTGACGGGGATGCGGGGATTCCAATCCGGATGCTGCATCGTGCGGACTGAGTTAATCTCGTCCTGCTTCCGATACTCCAGAGTTTAGCCAAGATGAGTGCTTCTCTTGGCCGAGCTCAGGGTTCCTAGTGGGGGGAGGGGGCGCCGGAGACAGTTGGTTGCAGGATCGGGGCCGGCCTGATTCCCACCGGTTAAGTACTTGGAAAGCAGGTGGTCGTATCTAGAGCGGATGAGCTAACGGCCTTGGACGGTACCAAGGTCCGGCTGGACCACATTTTTGCTGTCATTCTCTACCCCGCCTTGTGGCGTCTCCAGCCTAGTCACCTGGATTCGTGATGGTGGTGGAGGACTAATTTTCCTAATGTTTTATTTCTATCCTAGCTAAGTGTACTAACGTTTTTTGTGTGTGTTGTCCGTTCCCTGGAAGGAAACTAAAAGGGCCCTTCATAGGTGCTTTTCGATTCCGACAGGGGATATAGCAAATCTCAGGAAGGAGCCCTTGGCTAGTTCCTGGGTCTCTGGTTGCTCCTATGAGCTCCAGAAAAACCCGGGTTCGAGGATGTCACGAACTTCCCTCTGCGAACCGAACCTGATCCGGCCCCTTTAGTACCCTTGGTCGGGTTACTATCGTAGAGGTTGGATTTCGAGTAGTTGATTGTCGCTAATGTGCATCTTGCATGGGAAGCTATGGCTTATTAGTTTTATTATGAAGTAATGATATAATTTGTTATTACTAAAAAAATCCTAAAATGCGAGTCTTCTTAGTAATATTCTATTATGATATAAATTTCCTAAATTTTTACGATCTAATCGTTTGCAAAATAATCCTTTATTACAAATAAAAAACTTAATAATTTAATAAGGAAGAATCAGAACCTTCCACGTTCCGATGTAGGCAGATTTGCCAAGTCTCCGGCTTTTTGAACACCAGTATTATCTTAGAGAAAATGTTGTTCTTTTAAATCGCTGAATGTTCCGATTACATAAAACAACACTTTCTGTACTAAAATACTGGTGTCCAAAAAGCCGGAGAGTTGGCAACTCTGTGTAGGGAAGAGTAGCCATATTTGGACCGCCGCTTTAAATGGACCGCTGCAATTTTATCATTAATTACAGAAAGAGACGCCTATTTATGATCAGAAGAAGCACCCGCCTTCCACATGCTTTTTTCAGACAATTTAAAAAACCTAAAATTAGTTGTTTTGATCTAATTTTTTCCTACTAAACGTAAGAGAATACTTTAAAACTAAGGTAAGTTGTTATGTTTTCATATACATGTCTAAATTCATGTGTTTATTGCGCCTATTTTTCACGTGGATTTGTTTGCTTTCGTGTTTGTTCTTGTCTTGAGATTATCTGTTTTAAAAAATGGCACAGTTGCCTTAATTGGACCAATTTGAGTTGCTTAAATTAGACCAGATATACCATCATAAATTTGAAAAATAAGTAATGAATTTCGAGGGCTTTACGCTTTGTACATTATTTTGCGGAGTCAGAGTCAGTAATTATGAAACTTACTAAAACTGAGAGAGTAACAAAATATGAAAACGACACAGACAAACAGCCTGGAAGAGAAACATCAGTAACAGCAAAATTTGTCAAAGATATAGGAAAAGAAAAGGAAAGAGTAAATCGTGAAGAGATTGACCCACAAGAAGCCTGCAGCTATAAACCCCCCAAAAAGCCAAAGAATCATTAGAAATGTTTACTCCCTTGCCAAAATCAGTTAAGACAAAGCAGAGAGGGAGCCAAAAAACAGGTGTGTTAAAATTTTCGCCATATAAAGTAAACCTTGAAATGAAAAAACAAAAACAAAAAACGACAAAAAGGAAGCTCTCAAAGCACAAAAGAATTGGAACATCAAGTTTTAAAAAATAGGCGTAATTCAATTCGAAAGAAAATGATGGAAGGGAAGAACTACAGACATAAGATAAAGAAAATGTCTGTTGCAAAAAAAAATGTCTGATAATTCTGAATCTACAAAAAAATAGTCAACACAGTGATGATTGGTTTTGCCTAATTTGTAAGAATAATAAGATAGCATAACTATTTAGTGTTCAGATTGCCAAATATGGTTCCATGTTGTGTGTGCTGGGATAAAAAATGAACAAAAGAAATTCCTGTGTAAGCCTTGCATCACTTCTGACATGATATTCAAATTAAGGGCAATTAGTTTCATAATTTCTATTCTTAATTACTTATAACTTTGATTTCTATTTTGAATACACTTTGATTTAAAACAATTACTCTTACTTTCAGACATTTGATTTCATTATATTTCATTGCTGTTGTTTTGTTTGATTGTTTCATCAATTCCAAACTTTTCTTTTAATCAAATTAGTTATATTCCCTACTCATTAAAACCGCCTAATATTGTTTAGTCCAATTTCGGAGAGTGGGGGTCCAACTTAGGTTACCAGTCACTGAATTTGGACCACTTATAACAAATTTTTCAAATTACAGTAAAAATTTAAGATTTTCAAAAAAGAAATTGTTCTAAAGATTTATTTAGTTAGTAGATGAATAGATTGACGAACGTGTAGTGATATTTTGCAGATATTCCAAAAATGAAGTGAGTTACGCATAAAAATAAGTGAAGTGGTCGAAATTCGGCTACTCTCCCCTATTTCGTTTTTAACACTTTCCAACACAGTTGAAAAGTGTTTATGAATTCGGTTTGTCTGTCTGTCCGTGCTCTAACTCTCGTAAATATACTCGGATTGTCATGAAATATTTGCATAATATTGAATTTTACTATAGAATGTTCGGTATTGAAAATGAAGTGTGTATCATTAATATTTCATTTACAGGGGCGCACAAAAGAATTCCATTACATTATAGTCTATGGGGAAAAATCGTTTGTGGCGCATTTTATTAATGTTACAATTTTTCAAACAAAATGAAATTAATGTGCATTACTAAGGTGGACTACAGCATTCTTTTAATGGAGTATACAATTAGTAGCATTTGTAGTTCAATTACAGGAACGTAGAAAATAATTCCCTTACATTATGATCTATGGGGATAAATTGTTTCCGGTGCATTTTGAACATGTTGTGATACTTGAAATATAATGAAATTTAAAAGGATTACTAAGGTTCAATGCAACGTATTTTCTATATATTATGGAGTGCGTAGGATTTATCGTTCATGCACAGAGACGTACAATATAAATCGGTTAAAAGACTGACTATGATCGGTAATTGCTAGAAGTGCTTTTTCCGGTGTGATATGCAATTTTATGTAATTTTTAGTGTACTACGTGTTGTTTACAAATTCTGTAGATCATATACAAGGCTGCAGAAAATACTTCGAATATGGGCAGAAATTGCTGAAAAGGGACTTTTACTAAATTATGTATCTTTTAAATAGCTTTTTCATATATCTCATTTCATCGTATGAAAAAAATTAAATTTCTCAATAATATACTGTTAGTGTTGGAAAGTGTTTCATAATCTATGCCAGATGCATGGATTTTCGTTCTTGTTTTTTTTTTTTTCATTTAAATCCCCCCTCTGTATAAAATAAATCATTTATCTCCAGCACACAAAGTTTAAAATCGTTAAAACTTTTTAATTATTTTTTACTTTTCAGCCCATTTGTTGCTTTGTTGCAACAATAAATGTTCAATTACCTAAAAAATCCTCCTTTCAAAATTATCCCCTCCTAACTGCGAACAGAAAGTTTAAAATTGTTAGACAAACCTGTATAATTTTTTATTTGTTTCTGCCGTATTTGTAATTCTGTAATAACGATAAATAAATAATGAATCACAAAAGCTACCTCCTCCTCCCCCTCCAAAACAAATCTGGTTATCTCCCTTTAACCCCCAGCTGACAAAGTTTAAAATCTTTAAGATGTATATTACTTTTAAATGCTAAAGGTGTAAAATTAACAACTATAATATAAATTAAAATAACTTTTATTAGTTGTTTTAAATGTTTCGACTCTTCTGAGTCATTTTCAAAAACAAAATGAGAATATTCTCTCATTTGTTATTATGTTTTGTCATTATTATATTGTTATCTTTAAGATGTTTTATTTTTTTTTTCTTATGTTTCGTTAGTTTGTTCTAACAATAAATATATAATTATCTAAGTTCTCTCCCCCCGCCTCCGAACTTTCAGCTTTCTACTCGCGCCGCCTGCCCACCACCACACAAAGTTTAAAGTCTGTAAAATTCGATTTAAAAAAACTGCCCTTTTTGTTACTTTTATCAACAGTAAATAAAATAATCAACCGTCTAAATCCGACCTCCAGAATAAGGGGGACATTCTGGACATGAGTGGAGGACAAAGCAAGACTTACACTCTGTTTTGCAGTTAGAGTTTCATCACCGCTGAGAATGTACGGTGTGATATTTCTCATTAGACGTACAAAAACCAGTATTGGAGTTCCCCATGTATTAGCTTTTTCAGTCGAAATAAAAACGATCTCTAGATTTCACGACGGCGAAAAGAACCATTAGTTACTGCCTACGTTCAAAACTGGACATCACAAATTAAAAATCTGATGTCAGTCCATTTACGAAGCAAACCACCCCAACCTGGCACCTGTCTGCCACTTCCATGACTCTCTGACCTAGCTAGTACAGCTTTTAAAATTGGAACTGAGAAAACATTCTCTTTCAGCAAGGCCTGTCTATCTTATCGACCTCTCCCCGAATGGGGCCTCTGCCCTATATTTCAAGTTCTTACAACATTACATACAGACATCTATAACAGAGCTACAACTAGAAATTGCTCCACCTTCATTGGAGAGGTGACCACTGCCCCAGAGTGGTCTTGAATCACATGTTAGACTAAAGAGCGTTACAACGATACGCACTCACATAACAACTACAATTACTCACTAGACATCATCACAACTATCAACACTCATAACGCCAAAACTCACATCAAAATATTTATTAATATCATCCCATCACAATTACCAACACTTTCAACATCAAAAAACTCACATCAACATCTACAATTACTTACAAAACAGCATCACATCACTCACAACGTCTAGCTCGTATCACATCTACCATCACATTATCACAACGACAAACACTCACATAACATCTACATTGCATACAGACATCATCACAACTATCAACACGTAACAACTACCAAACACAAAATATGCAACTCGCAACTAAAACTGGTCACTTGCTGTTGCGCGACCGTCAAAGTGGCCGACTCACACGAGGAGAGACGTCATGAACGGAGTTAATCGAAAATGAGTCTCCATTTCCTATAAAAAGGCCAAGACCTTTCTCCATTCAGGAACTACAAAGTAGTTCCTTACTGTCGCCATTGATATTTTTGGACAAAACCTCTTCCTGACAGGAAGCATACCAACACATTCCACGAACAGATGTTAGCTCGTGGCTGGATTTGGGGATGTGAAGAAGGGACATCCCCGTATCATAGGTTGGACTCGAAAGCTATGAAATTATTCTGGGAATGACCTATGCCCTGTAATCGCCCAATTAATTAATGGAGAGACCATGCCCATTTTTTCAAATCTGCCTGTGTCAACTTCCTCCCATCTTCTTTGCCAGAATGCTAGAATTTTCTGACTTATTCTTTGTTTGACTGACTGAGGCGATAGGTTTACTGGTACATATAAGACATCTAGACCTGCACCCGCTTTCGCGAGTCGGTCTGCTGTTTCGTTGCCCACATGTAGGTACCTACATGAGCTCTGACCTAGTGTCATCCTACCTCCTTATCTCCCCTTTTCTCATGGATGTACACGCACAACTGATCTTGAGTATTTGGATTAGATAACGCCATCAGCGATGACCTCGAGTCGCTATAAAGCAAGTAGCTTTCTTTTGAGCTGCATAACTCCAGCGCCTTCATGATCGCAACAAATTCGGTCTGAAACACCGTGGCATGGGGGTATATGGTAGGCATGTTCTCCCACTAGAACCCCGTCATTAAACATCGCTACGCTGACGCCTACCCCGCCTTCAGTCTTTGACCCATCGGTAAAAACAGTTATTCTCCGATGTTCTGGGGTGCCTGGGGTCTATGAATGGAGCCTTTGTGGGGCCTACTCGCCATTATTCCGCTTTTCTTTGAATTTCATCTGCTCTGATCTGAACATCATCAATGTTCATATCTTCCCCGAGACGTAGAATGCAGCCAAGAAAGCATTCTTCTCTACCTACAGAACCAGCGGTAATGTACCGGTAAGTACCCGCAGGGCCACCGTACTTGTTGTATGGAAGCACCTGGTAATGGCTAGAAGTGCCATCCTTTGAGAAGATACCAGACTGTCTCGCATATGAGCAGTTCCTGACCAGAAGAAACTACATGCATAGATCGCAAATATCTCAATCCACCTTTGTACAGGCGTTTGAGCACATCCATACTCAGGCCCCAATTGCCCCAATCAACTGAGCGAGTGGGTCGCCTTAACATAGTTCGCTAATGATTCTTTGATGTACGCACAGTGTGCCATTTCATTTAACTTGCTATCGATCATGACCTAAAGATACCTTGCAGAGAACGCCATTTTCATGGCTTATTTACCTAGAAATATCATCAGAGGATCCGACATAGGATTCCTCTTTCTCCCCATTCTTCGCATTTTTCGGAAATAGACCGAGACAGACTTTTCCGCGCTGAACGTTAGTTTCTGCAGCTCAGCCCATCTCTCTATTTTCTCCAGAGTTACATTGGCCATGCGACCGCAAATAAATGCGTTTGGTGCCTCTACTGTAATAGCCAAGTCATCCGCGTAGGCGATTATTCTCACACATTCGCCCAAATCTAACTCCAGTAGAGAGTTTGCAACCATATTCCAAAAGAACGGACCCGAATTATATCCTTGCAACCAGCCCTTATCATATTGCCGCTCCAAGGGCGAGAAAGCCGTTCGGTAAAGTACAGAACGTTCCGACAGGAAACTTCTTACCAGCCTGTACATATTACGAGGGCACCCCATGTTTCCAAGTTGAGAATAGATCAATGGCCACCATGAGTTTTTAAATGCTGCCTTCACATCCAACATGATGAGGCAGCTGTCGTTACCTCTTCCGTGACATCCTTCTATTGTCTTACGCAATTCATGCAGAGCATGTTCTGTTTCTTTGCCTGGAGTGAAACCAAATTGATTTCCGTGCATGAATACTCGTGAATGGGCATGGTAAACCAGCCTGTTAGTCACTAGCTTGTCCAACACTTTACTTCAGGGTGGCAGAAGTCATATTGGACGGTAGGAGCTTGCGTGGAAGCGATTTTTAACAACTTTGTTAAAGAGTACCAAATCTGCTCTTTTCCAAGAAAAGGGAAGTACCCCTTCTTTTAAACATTAATTCATTAGGTCTAAGAACAGGTGTTTATTTGCCCTGTAGAGAAGTTCTACAATTTCCATCGGAATGCCGGCGTCCTGGTGCCTTCCCTCGGTTTGCACCAGGGAAACCGCATTTAACTTTTCTGAGAAAATTCAGGGTCATCTCCGACGAGATCATGCGTCTCGTTACGAATTTCTTCGTGAGAGGGATTATCCTGACCATCCTTAGAAAAGTGGTAGGCCACTAACAGTTAAATATTGGACATGAAAACCGTGATTTCTTCCCCGTCTACTCTTTTAAAAATGTTTAATTTTTAAGGATTCTGAGGATTTACTTCTTACCAGGTCAAAATGCGAGCCAAAGTGTCTTCCCGTATCAACCTCTTCGAGTATTTTCCGGCAGTGCTCCCACTCCCTGCAGACTGATCTCCTGAATTTGTAACGTATTTTACGAAATAGTATTTCGTATTCTTTTCTTTGTTCCTTATCCCCACAACATCTGTACCGCCTTCTGGCAGCCAGAACTTGTTTACATTCAATGAGGCGTTGGGCTCGACGATCGGAAGCCGCGGGAAAGCAAGAGTTGTCGGGGGAACTCGGCACCATGGCCTAGGACCCGGTTCCCCTCATAGGGTTCCGGCGACGAAAGCCGCCGGGTGTCTTCTGGTGATTCATCAGGTGTCTTCGTGGAGGTCTCCTCTGATTATGGGAACCTCCGCGTGCCGTAGTGACCTATGTCGTCACCAATTGGGTAAAATATAAGTGATGCGCAGTTGGCGGTGCTCCGACGCCTGTAACACACACGGGGTGCTGCCCCTGTCGAGCGTGTTATATGTCCCTCAGGACATGGGTACGGCGGTTGAGACGCTGACGGGCGCCACTCAGGTGACTGGTGGCGCAGCTTAGTTTTCCCCTCCAGTGAGGCAAAGGCCATGTCCTCCCCTTACTTTCACACAGGGCTTCTCGAAATTTTAGCACGTTTAGGCCTTTGTACAGAACCCTGTATTTGGGTCTAGGGGACTGCATATCCGTAGATATAACCATGACTAAGCGTCTATGATCCGTGGCCGTCTCTCTTGGCTCGATTTTCCAACCAACGGGAACCGTTGGTATATTTAATCTTCCTAGAGCGAGGTCGATCTAGCTGTCGCCCCTCAGAGACTGGAATGTGGCCTCACTGGTTTCACCGTTCATGATCATAAGATTATGTTGCACACGGAATTCTAATAAGTCGTCACCACGGGCCTAGGTCTTATGCAGCGGATTACCTCACACTGAGCTCTTAGCATTAAAATCACCCAAGATAGTAACGTTTAAGCCTACATGTTTAGTTACGAGCTCTTGCAGTAGACTCATGTGCGAGTCAACCGAGTCCTCCGATGGCAAGTACACCGAAGCCACCACCACTTGTCTCCCGGACAAATCGAGCTTTACATCTACTACATCTCTTGTCGCAACTAACTCTACCATGGAGAAATCCCTGTTTACGATAACAACCGCAGCTCTAGATCTCAAAGTAGCTGTGGTCTTTAAGTAGTATGACGCCACGTCCTTGGACAGACATTCAACTTTGCCATTTGATAGCACTTAGGGCTCCTGGATGCACACGACATCGTAGCCCTCAAGGTCAACCTTCAACACATTCGCCACCGCAATTGCTCTATCGACGTTCTGTTGTCCAAATTGTAAGCTAACCGTAGTTGATCTGACGTTTGAGTTTTCTAATTTCTAAGAGTACCATGTTTCTACCATGTTTCATTGCAATTACCTTGATGCTTATCCTTACCGCAATCAAGGCATATCTCTCTATTTTGCAATGTCCGCTGATATGTCCGTATTTATTGCACTTATAACACTGTATGGCACGGAGGTGTTCTGCCAGTTTGACCTTACTCCAGCCTACGACCAACCATCTTAGTCCTATCAAGGTGTGGAAGGAACTTGGGTTGACTTCTAACACCCAGTGGGTGGCCTCTGTTCTCTTTATGGGAAACTTGACAGTCACCGAACCCGCTCCCACTTTTGCCTGCTCGCAAGCCGTCTTGATGATATCTGTCTCTAGGACGTCGTTTGGTACGTCGCGTCGTACGCAATCACCAGTGGGTTCCGCAACTTCGGTACCGTAACTTGGACGGTTTCTTTCAACGCTTCATTTTCTTTGATCACCTGCTCTAGGATTTCAACGTCAGTCTTGGTCGTAAGACGCACAAGCACACCTCTAGCCGAAACAGGTTTTCTCCCTCTGACCTCAATTTTGAAATTCTTGCGAGAGATCGCCTGAATCAGTCGAGTATCCACTGATCGAGCTGTTCTCCTTTTTATCCCGTGGGTAAACAAGGAGTACGTGATCTGTAGTGTAAGTAGCTGCACGGATCTTCCCTTTGCGACTTTTCAACTCGCGCCCATCCTCGGTTCCGTCTTCTGGAGCGGGAGTTCGTAAAACTCCCGCGTATGACTTCCCTAGTTGCTCTTTGCACTCATAGAGTTGCAAAGTGAGGTTTTATATGCCCCTTTTAGACCCCGCTAACTCGAGGGCTTGCTGCACGAACAGTTCATAGACCTCTCCAAGATGTTTGTCAGCCACCTTGCGCTCTGGCTCGCTTGTTTTACTCTTCAAGACCAAAGCCCTGACCTTGGCTATGCAATTTTTTGCAAGCTTTCTCAAGTCTTGCATATCATCACCTTCATTACCTTCATCCGACTCTTGAACTTGTGTTATGCCTAGTTCGGTCATAGACTTACTAAGTTCTCACTGTCAGACATAATCACTCAGTTCCATTATGATAAGTCCACCCTACACTGTAAAACATCTTCAGTTTTTGCTGCATAGTCACTCCACCGCTTTTATAGTATATATCTATTTTGACCAATGAAAATGCTCCATAATATAGTAAAGTAACCGTTTTCTCTAAAAGCGGTGGAGTGTGTCTGCAGCAAAAGCTCAAGATTTTTAACAGTGTACTGCATCACCTCTATTGGCACAAGAAAGCCTTGAGTCCGGACGGATTTAGCTATAGCGTGTTAAGCCCCAAGTGGGACACGCGGAACCGCCTAGAGACATCGAGGGGCACCTTCGTCAAGGCTCCGCCTAAGACTTGTTTGACAACTTAGCAGGACTGGGAATCATCCTAAAGTTTCCTAGTAAACCTCAGGCCACTTATAATTCGTTTTGAAACAGACAAGTGAGGCACTTATCCCACTAATAATATCCACTCACAATATTGGTAGATTTGGCGCTTCTCCACAATTCCGCTTGCACAGTTGATAAAACTTTCAAAGATAAACAGAACACTAGAACGTCAAACGCAGAGACAGAAGAAGACAAAATCATTTCGTCACAGAGAAGTTGATGATGTGCTGGGAAACTTATGTGTGGCAAGTGAGAACAACTGACCGCATTAGCCCATAGAGTCGTGAAAACCTGCCTATCCAATAAAGTAGCGGGAAAGGGATGACCTCATCTATTCGCCTAGAGAGTGGTCAGAGGAAAAGAAGCTTCTATTTAATCCCGGCTCTAAAAACAGGGGTTAAATAGAAAGACAGGGAGAGAAGGGGAGCTTTTGGAAGTTTTCAAAAGGCTATTGTATTTGGAGTTGTCGCATCCTATGAGGCTTCGGAAAACGAGTGAGGATTGAGAGCGATAATCGAAAAAAAAAATTCTAAAGCAGTTGTCAGCGTTTCAAGTCCCATGCCGGGCTGATATATTTCTAAGTAGCGGGTAACGATAAGACAGAGCGAAAGCGTTTTTCCTAAATCTACTTAATTGTGTCACAGCTTGATGCCTTCTATCCTCTAAGAAATGCCGCAGAACAGAAAATTTCGCTGCCGTATAACTCAGAACTTTATAGAAATCTCTCCTTGAAAGATTGAACTAACCATTGTGAGCCGACGACCTCGCTTGTTAACCCCCCCCCCTCCCCCCCAAGTCCGAAGGAGTTGTTTTTACTATTGTAGACTCTACGGACTATGTCGAGTTAATTCCATTTTGTGGACATTTCAACGTATTGACTCCCGGCTAAATTCAGAGTATTTATCTTATTCTGAATCTTGTTGTCAAAAATTGAATCGAAACTTATCTAATATTCAAATATTTATTCAAGAGATTTGTTTATTATTTTTCATGTTTACCTGTCAATAAAATTCTTTGAAATAAATATAAAGGATTTTTTCCTGGAAACATGCTACCCATTCTATAACACAGGAAAATGTTACAACGGTACACAATATATCTGATTCGAAGAAGGGGTTTGTTGCTTACATTTGGTCAGGTTAGCGGTGTTTGGCAATATTGTTAAATCCCGATCTATGGGTTCTAAGTGTCTATCATTTATGTACACTTTATCCTGTTGTCTTCATTTACATGGAATTTAAATATTTTAAATCCATTCCTTGACTGGTTAGAACAAATTTCCGTTGAATAACCATCCTTTTTAATGAGTTTATAATACGATAATTATTCAAACGCTTCTACACTGCCAAAGAAACCCGGAAACGTTACTCCATCTAATAGGGCAGAAATGTAGCCCAATAAATAGAGTAACGTTTCCGTATATTTCGGAAAAAATACTTATTAACGTTTCCGTATATTTCGGAAATGTTTGTGAATATATCGGAAATATTTCTGTGTATTTCGGAAATGTTTCTGTGTATTTCTGTATCATAATTTCTTTTTTTAGGAGAAGGATACACTTTTTTAAAAGAGTTAATATTATACGATTCAACTTCATTGCATATTAATATTAAATTTGCAGTTAATCTTTTGTTGTACATACAAAGTTAAATAACTCGTTCTATAGCTTCTTTATACTGTTGTTCCGTGAATCTATAATAAATAAATATTAGATATCTGATTGGAGTACAGATAGCACCGTTTATAAGTCTGTATCATCTTTTCGTTTTGAGATTGATTCCTATTCATAACTTTTCCAAAGATGAAATGTATCATTTATATGACAGAATAAATTCCTAATTTCACTTATGCTATACGTTTTTCACTCATTTCTTATGAATCAGATATTTGTAAATAAATATCATTGAATATTTGATTTATAGATCTATAAATAATTCTTTTTTAAAATGCAGCCTCATGAGTTCCATCCTCTAAATAGACACATTATGCAAATGTTTAATTTCCTTATACTTATAAATAGATAGATTTTAGTAATACCTTTCAACATTTTTTTTTATATTGTAAGTAGATATACTATTCCAAAATATTTTATATCTGTGGTAATTATTTTATTTTCACGAATTGTATACTTATAAATAGATATATTGTTAAAAATGTTTTGTCTATTTGTAAATATTTTTAATATAGTGTTATATACAATTATCATGCTTCTAAATATATTCATTTAAAAGTATTGTTTTATCCGTATAACTTGAGAAGTGTTGCCATAATCTGAAAAAAATATATATCTTTTTATAAGTATACAGTTCATGAAATAAAATAATTATTTATAGATACGAAATCTTTTGACATAATATCTCTGCTTACAAGATTAAAAAATATATTTATTTAAAGGTATTAAAAATAATCCATCTATTTGGGGAAATAAAGCATTTTCATAATGTATATGTATCTATTTACAGAATGGAATTCACGAGACCGAATTTAAAAAAAGAGTATTTATAGATCAATAAATCAAATTTTCAATGATATTTATTTTTAAATGTCTGATTCATAAAAAATGAAGGGAAAACGTATAGTATAGGTTAAATTAGGAATTTGTTCGGTCATATAAACGATTCATTTCATCATTAGAAAAGTTATGAATCGGAACCAATATCAAAACGAAAAGATGATAAAGACGTATAAACGATGCTATCTGTACTTAATAATACTAGTATACTACATTATTATTCATCAATCAAATATCTAATATTTATTACAGAATTCATGAAACAAGAGTATAAAGAAACTATCGAACGAGTTATTTAACTTTGTATGTACAATAAAAGATTAACTGCAAATTTAATATAAATATGCAATAAAATTGAATCGGATAATATTAATTCTTTTAAAAAAGCATATCGTTCTCTCAAATAAAAGAAATTATAAAACAGAATACTTACTGGTTATCCAAATACGTTGCATCTGCGTCTGTTATAAACTATGTCTTTCCTCTCAAGAACAATACAAATCACATGATGATGACATGTGCAGAAGGTCGGAGTTGATGAGCATGCGCAAATATTACTTCATTTCGAATTCCATTCGCCGTTTTTAAACTTTACACGGAATGAGTGTAATATTTCCGAATTTTTCAGTAACCAACAATTTACACTACCTATTCGGAAACTTTTCCGCTATGGAATGTAACGTTCCTGACTTCTTCAGACTATTAACCACTTCGAATATTTTTCAGAAAATACGTGTTACTTTTCCGAATTAAATAGAAACCGTGAAAAACGCATGGATTACACTAAATTTTCGGAAACCTTTCTACAATGAAGATGAAACATTTCAGTTTTTTTTTTTTTTTTTTTTTTTTTTTTTTTACAGTGTAGCCTCATAGGCAATGATGGACAACAATAAGTAAATGGGATCAAGATGCTTGATACGTCAGCCTGTATTATAGTAGCACTAGTTTGTGACAATCGCATAAATTTTACTCAGCTACGTACTCGACCGTTAGCCGATTTCTTTTATTTACAATAAATGCACAGCATTAGTGATAATGGCACCAAATAGTTAATCAGTTCTATTTTTCAATCGTTCCAATCGTCACTTTATTGCCTTCTGCACATGTTTGTCGTCCCATTGGACGGAGGAATAGCGTATGATTAGCGGATTATAGGAGCTCTAAATGCAACCGTGTGGCTATCTTTTTGTAATATCTTGTAGTTTGGAATAAAAAAGGCGAGTTTTTTTTTTCTTTCATACCTAGGTTTAAGCAATTTTCTTGTGCCTCTTGCTTTCATATGACTAAAATTAGTATGCAGAATATATTTATTGTCTTTATTTTTAAAATGTGCATCAACCAGATACATTTCTTAAGGGTACCCACTACTGGTACACTGATATCTTATCATAACCAGTACTGCACAGCCCTGTCCAATACATGCTTTTTGTTTATCTAACAGTGCCTTTTTTAAACTTTTCCAACACAGTTGAAAAGTCTTTATAACTTCGGCTTGTCTGTCTGTATGAGCGTCTGTAGGTATGCCTGCATGGACGTCTGTCTGTCTGTCTGTATAGCCGTCGTCCGCGCTCTAATTTTCGTAAATATGCTTGGATTACTACGTAATTGTCGTATGTTATTGAGGTTTACTATAGGAACTGTATACCTCAATAATATATAACATATAGACCCTACTGAAATAAACCTACTGAATATATAGTGTATAACATTTATAGTTTGTACAGGACACATAAAATAATTCTGCTACATTATGATCTATGGTCTGTGGGGAAAAATTGCTTGCAGCGCATTTTAATGATTTTACACTACTTTGTTGATGATGAAAAATGAAATTGATATGCATTACTGAAGTTCACTACAAGATGCTTGCTATAGAATATGGAGTGCGTGGTGTTGTGGGGGGCCCCTCCACTGCCTTTAAAAGCGCAAACATATGCCTCGGTTGCATTTGCTTTCATAAGTCGTCAATACGCCGATTAATATAACGGGAGTCTCCAAAGGGGTCCTATAAATTTCAGGGGTTTCACTGCTTAATCGCTAAAACGACAGGTTTAACGATTATATATATATAATGAATATATAACGTTATATAACGAATCCCTAAAGTAAGCATTTTCGCCTTTTATTTGACTTTGAAATCCAACGTGTCCATTACTGAAGCAGTCAGGTGTTCACTGCTGGATTTTGTGTATTCGCTGGCGCATTTTAAGCTCTCCAAACGAAATTATTTTTTACAGAATTTTTTTTAAGTAGCAACGTTTGCAGCACACTCGCATGTAGAAAGACTTAATTGAGATACTGAACACTCGCTGTTGTCTCAGTCACGAAAACTAAGAACAGAATATTAAAAATATGTGAAAAATGTCCTTAAAGTGTCCACTACTAGTGCGGTAAAATCGAGCACATTAAAAAATTAAGAAAGATAACATACAAGAAAATGTTAGAAAAGCAAGAAAATCCGCTTATAAAAACGGAGATGAAAGATCTGGCAGTAACTCGGCAGTGTTACCTATACAATCAGATAATGCTGTTTTACATTTTCTATCATATAATATGATTATATGACAGAAATATCTCACTTTTTTCGGTAGGCTTTCTTTAGGTTTCTGTATAAAGGGGTTTCAGTTTTCCGGATAAGTACTTGTTATAGGTACCATTATCGGGTTACTGACAAACCTTCCGCCTCAATTTTTGTAGGTGCACCTTGTGGGAGTATGTGTTGGATATGAAAACATTCATCTATAGAATCTACATAATACTGGCATATCACCTACTTTGTTAAATGGGCAGAGCTTTCAAGATAATTTAATTACCATTAACTTGTTGCTTGATAGGTTTAAAATACTCGTGATATGCTGACCAGGGCAGTTCAATATTAATTTGTTTGTAAGAATGTCATTAGAAATCGAATTATTTCACCTTTGCTGGGGATAAGTTATCTCTGCTTCACCTGACGAAGGGAGCTGCTAATTAATTATACCAGAAAGTATCTAGATTTTTTTTTTTACTGATTTTCTTGGGGAAAAGTATATTTTCTTTAACATTTTCCATCTAATTTTCCATCTTATTACATTTTCCATTCTCATCTGTTACTGAATTTATTTACATTGAAGGGTAGGACACAGATATCATATTCATGTTGCAAGATTCCAGTTACAAGAGACCAAAATTTGATAGAAGATTGTTCTTAATTTTCTCAAAAAAATAAATTGTTTATACGTAATTACATTAGTTTTTAAAGCAAAATACAAATATAAATATAAATAAGTAAGAAGTTTAATACAAATTTATGATCCTGCATAAAATTTATAGAAGTATCACATGATCTACAAAAACAACTTTTCAAAAGTAAAAAAAAAAAAAAAAAAGGCCAAACTTAAAAAAAAATAAATAAATAAAAAATATTAAAGTTGTAGCAAAAAATGCTGTGATATCAAATTTCCAAGCTTATATTATGGTATTTATTTAACATTTTCCATTAAATAAGTTAACATATGTAAGTCAAGTGCCTGTGTATATGTTGATATAAATCCCTTTCTCCTGTACTAAATGTATCATAACATGTTTCTGAAAAATCAATTTTTTTTAACTATGCATGAGGGGCTTGGCGGCCATCTTTCCATATTTGACACAAATTTCTAAGCACCCATGTTCGTAAAGGAAAAGCGTAATATGTTTGCTTTTGTAGTATTAATTTCTGAATTTAACTACTGGCAGACAAATTGAGAAATATTTTTATTTTGAGAAAAGTAATGGATTTTCACTGATTTAAATGATGAATTACTCTAAGAAATAAATCTTAATATGAACCCTTAAGATAAGTCACCATTATCTTACGGCACAAATTTCTAAGCATACAAGTCTTAAAATGTTTGCTTAAGTAACAATTTCGAACTTCGGATTTTAGCAATGAATTGGGTGCTTAGAAATTTGTGTAAAATGTAGAAAGTTGGCCGCCAAGCCCATCTTGCATGCATAATTTAAAAAATAATAGAATTTTCAGAAACACGTTACGATGTATTTAGTACAGGAGAAAAGGATTTCTATCAATATATACGTAGGCACCTTGACTTACATATGGTAACTTATTTGATGAAAATGTTAAATAAGTACCATAATATAAGCCTGAAAATTTGATATCACACAACTTTCATCTTTTTTACTTCCTTTTAAGCTTGGCTTTTTTTTTAACTTTTGAAAAGTTTAGTAGATATCATTTCTTTTTTAAAAAACATATATATATAATTTAAATAATCTACTCGCTGAAATTAACATGAGTTTTCGCAGAACCTTTGTATGCAGGGGACGAACACGATATACACATTTTGTTTATATAACAATAGTTTTATCTTTTTAAAAAATTAGCTGAAACACCTGTAGATTTCTCAATTAAGCTAGTTAAACTTTTTAAAAAATGCATACTAAATTTAATGCACCCCCCCCCCCCGTCCTACACTGCTGGTTTATACTTGATTCAGACCTTACATACACTTATAATATATTTGCTATATCTTCGACTTATGCTTACTAAGAATCAATTGAATTTCATATTTACGTTAGTCTGTATACTAATACAAAATAATGGTTGATTGATTTATAATTCAGCATTTCAATAGAACAGTATTTCAGTTTCTTATAAACAATAGCAATAGCAACAAATACATTTTTATCCATATGCATTGAATTATACACTTTATTTTCGGTTGCTTTTAGAAGTAAACGTATTACGAAATATCGATTTTTAAGACTTTATCTTAAACACCTGTATATTTTTTAATTAAACTATTTAAAAAATGCATACTAAAATAGGTGAAGCCCCCACACCAATGCCGGTTTATTCTTTATTCAGACCTTACATACGCTTACAATATACTTACTATAACTTCGACATAAGATTACTAAGAATCAATTAAATTTCATATTTACATTAGTTTGTATATCAGTACAAGATAACTCTTGATTGATTTGTAATTTATCATTTCAATAGAACAGTATTTCCTTTTATTATAAACAATATAAATAACAACAAGTACATTTTTTATCCATAGAGGTTTAATTAACCGCTTTATTTTCGGTTGCTTTTAGAAGTAAACTTATTACGATACCGTTTTAAGACTTTACCTGAAACACATGTAGATTTTTTAATTAAACTATTTAAAAAAAATACATACTAAATTTGGTATGCACCTCCTCCCCCCCTACACACACACTGCCGGTTTATACTTTACTCAAACCTTACTTGCACTTACTATAACTTTTAACTTCGACTTAAGCTTGCTAAGAATCAATTAAATTTCATATTTACATTAGTTTGTATATTAATACAAGGTAACTCTTGAATGATTTATAATTCATCATTTCATTAGAACAGAATATCAACAAGGACATTTTTTATACATATTGGTTGAATTAACTACTTTATTTTTGGTAAGTAAACGTATAACAAAATATCCTTTTAAGACTTTATCTGAAACACATGCAGATTTTTTTAATTAAACTATTTAAACTTAAAAAAAAAATACATATTAAATTTGGTGAATCCCCCCCCCCCAACCCACACCTGCTTCTCTGGCGTTTTGTACTTTATTCAGACATTACATACACATACAATATACTTACCAAGAATCAGTTAAAACTCATATTTACATTAGTTTGTAGATTAATGTATAAGGACTCTGCATACATTTTTAATTCAAAGTTTCAATACTTTAGAATATTTTACTTTATTATAAACAAGATAAATAACAAAAAGGGCAGTTTTTACCCATATATGTTGAAATAACGAAATATTGATTTATTACTTAACCAGGTGATAGAATAAGATTTAATAGAAGAATAGTTAAGATATTTAATAGAATCATTAATTAAACTGTTTAATAATTTAAATTAAACTGCTACAGAAACTATTTAAGCAACATTTATTTAGTCCTCTTTTTTTAATAGATTCAGTCCTCTTTTTTGAATAGATTCAGTCCTCCTTTTTGAATAGATTTATTTTTTGAAGTATCTGCCGATATTTTATATAGTAACAAAAAATCATTTTATTTTTTACAACAAACTTAAAACAAACGAAAACCCATGTAATTTCATGTGTTTAAGCAAGTAATATGTTAAGCAATTGTCTTTAATAATTTAATTATCGTTAATAAATTACTTCATTTACATATCGGTATCCCACATAAAACACTGTACTCTTACAATAAATTTAAATGGAATTGAAAAACAAACCTTTTTATCCCATTTGTTTTAAATAACTTAGCCATAACTATATTTCGTCGAAAATAGTACGCAGTCGTTTGGCTGTTTTATCGCTGTTTTGGCGAATTTAGTTAATTTTGGAGTTAATTAGAAGGTTTTTGCTAATTAACGGTAGAAAATGTTATTCTTTTTAAACAAAACTTTATAAAAGCACGTTGTTTAAGAAATTTCCTGTCCAAAAATTCAACACATACTTTTTTCTGTCCATTAGTTAAGTCTCTAGGTAGTTTGAAAAAATATGTTTGACGAAGAAATAAAATGATAATTTTAAGTATTTCGACATTTTTTTAAAAATTCTATATCTTTGTTTATAATTCACTTATGAAGATGAATTTTGTTTCAAACTGAAAAACGTCTTCATTAGATTCTGCTAGTTTTTGTTTTATTTTTCTGTGACACTTTGTTCCTTTGATATCTGACATTTTACGCTGGCCTGTTTGGTATATTTAACATTGAAAAGTTATCTCCTGTAAGTAAGCAGTACCGGTCTGTAGTCTGTTTCTTGACGTTTATTCGTTTGCCAGGCTAAGTATTTTTAAGCTTGGCTTCTCAGAACGACCGTCCAGCTTGATTCTCGATGGGGAATTTAACCTTTTCGGAATCAAAAGGGTATTTTTTCGATTAACAAAATTGCAAACGCTGTCTCATTGTGATACTCTGTAACTTCTTAAATCATAGTTTAATGATTTTGCAACGGAAAACAAATTGAAACAAATATCAGATGCATAATATTTTTATTTTTGATTGTTTTGAGGTAAAACGTTCCTTAACATGAGAGAGTAACTTTAAGAAAAACTTAAAATTTTCGTCACAAAATTTCAGTGTTGAGAAGGCCTACATTATTTTTATTTTTTTATTCACTAATGAGAGTAATCTTTATGTGAACATGGATACTCCTATGTTGGAGTAATTAGTGGAATTGGTTAAAACACATATTATTACACGTAAAATTGTGATTTATTTTTATGATTTTTAAAAGATTGAACACAGTTCATTTAATATTGCATAAGTAATGTGTAAAAATTTTACTGATGTCTGTAAAAAAAATGTATTAGACAAACAGACAGATAGATATGTCATATTTTGAGAAAAAGAGAACACTTTAAAAAATAATGGTTTTCCAAAACAAGCCTAGCCAAAATTGCAAAATGTATTCTTACCTCCAAATTTGTACATGGGAATATGCAATTTGGAGGAATATGCAATAATTTATATAGCATATTTAAAAATAGCAGGAAAAAACATTCTGTTTTTTCCTGCTATTTAATTGTAAATTTTTAAAAACGCTCTTTAAGTGTAACTAATGTAATCTTCAGCAAAAGACATTTGTTGAAACAGCAAAGACTTTTCTTTAAATAAAGAATTTATTTTATATTGACTTAAGAAAATTTTGTATCAGATATTTTTAGAATGTGTCATTACTGCGAAATTCTTCGCTTGTTCCGGTGAACTTCAATTAAAATAAATAAATAAAATATTTTAAAATATTGTTTTTTGAAGGCTTAGTTATGACATTATTATTATATGAATTAGCAAACTATCAGGGGTGGCTGAAAAAAACTGTGTTGTCAGTAACCAGGGCTGCCACTAGCGACTATTTTATATTCTATTCGCACCACTATCTTAAATATATAAATTTTGTAGTATATTTCTCTAGCACATGTTGCCAAAGTGTGTGTGAAAAAATCTTGTTTTGAGAAAGTGGTGCGAGATAGAATTAAAAAATAGTCGCCAGTGGAAGCCCTAAGTAGCAGTCTTGGTAATTACACTTTCTGTTAAACTAAAATCTCTTAGAAGGGGCCAATTCTGGAATATTTTAATTATAACATCTAATATTTTTGTCAGTGTCATGCGTACAAGTAACAAATGCCACAAAGTCTGAGGCTCTTTGTCTACAAAGTATTAGAAAATTGCCTTTAAACATAAAATATATAAATTTATGAATTTCTTACTTACAGGGTTTGAAGTAATAAGAAACTACAATGGATTTCATTGCAAAAGAGAAAAAAAAAGGGGGGGGGGGGCGGGTTGGCTAAATTAAAATATGTGCTATCTATGTATCATCGCAACGATTTCTCGTTATTACAAGACCTTGATACCTTTTAAATACTATTTGAACAATTCTATATATTTCTGCGAGAAATAATATTCTAAAAGAAATATGGATGATGTATTTTTTGCTAATTTTTATCCCGAGCCACATGAATGAATCCAGAATAATTTTGTGCCATATAGGTCCCACCTGCAATTCTAGTTACGCCACTGGTTCCTGTCTATGAATCTATTATATTAAAATCTGACTGTCTGTTTGTATTTTAGAAGTACTTCTCGTAGAATATAGAATGTTGGGCGATGAAATTAACATCAGTTATTCGTATGGATCCGAGGATATTATAGTATAAACACTCAGAATTTTTAAATTAGAATTAGTTTCCGCGATATTAATTTTTTGTACTTTTTAATGACATCTTGTAAAAGTGGCAGCTAAGTTATTCCATTATTACGAATAAAATAGGAAAAATGGAAAATTACAAGGATTATTATATTTTTATTGACGTCATTTTCTTATTAAAATTGAAAAGAGAAATTACATTGTATTTGAATAGATGGTGAAAGCAATGCAGAGATTAAATTAAATTCTTCATGAAAATCCGAAAAAATAAAAACGTAATATCACAAATTCAAGGTTGAGGCATCAGTTTATTTTCAAAAGAATGAAAATAGCCTGTCGACATCAAGCGAGAAAGATGACACTTTAGTAAGCATTTATTTTAAACCATAAACTTTAAATACTTTTGAATAGGTTCGCCCAAATGGCGCCGATTCTGTACTTGTTGTTGTGAATAAAAGAAGGAAAAGAGACTATAATAGGGATTATTATATTTTTATTGACATCAATTTCTCAACTGAAAAGGAAAAAAAAATATTTCTTATGTGAATAGATAGTGAAAACAATATCATTATTAAATTATATTTTCAAAGAAAAATCCTGTATCTTTTTCGTCCTCTCGCTGTATAAGATAATTCTAAAAACATCCGCCACTGCATCAAGATATTCTTATTCATTCCCCCTCCCCCGCAATAATCGAATATTGTCAATAAAAGTATAATTTCTTTCTGAAAATGTGCTCCAAATTGATGTTTTAAACTGAATTTTCTTAGCTTTATAGTCACGAAAACATAATAATCAGTTAACATTTGATTATAATTAGAAATGTACCCCATTCATGCGAAATATTACATTAATTGGAATTTGGAACCTGAATGAGAATGCTTGAAAATATCTCGCAAACAGAATGAAAATAATTTGTAAATATCTCAGAAAATTTCGCATTGTAGGGCGCAGAAAAATTAAATTTGAAAATACCCTCTTTAAAGAACAAAAAAGGTCCTTTTTTAAAACTGCATCGTGAACAAATATTCGTTTCTAACTATTATCTATTATCGATGAATGAATGGTGAGAAACTTACTGGATTACCTTCTATGCACATCTATTAAGACATTCGTCTAGATGTTAAAAAGAGTTATAGATAGGTTCGCAAAATAAAAAAGAATGGCAAACTCAGTTATTTTTATAAATGCTATAAAAATATACATCATATATATATTAAATCATGTAAGCAATATTTTGTAAAAGCTTTAATGCTATAGTAAATCTACTTTTATAGTGAGTATATGAAAGTTTTCTTTTTTTGCAAATTTTAGCATTGTATGCAAATTTTAAGGAATCAAGTGCTAAAGAATCGAATAGCATTTTTTATTTTCATGTGCGTCTTAAATTACAATAGATTTTTATCTGATAGCTATCTTTTACGGAAATATGAAATATTATCAATGTTTAATTTTAATTAAAAAATAAATTACAAATATAGTTTTATCATTCTTTCAGCTTTGTTATTTAGCCAAAAAGAATTGGCGTGTGTTTAAAATGATTCTCAAAAAAAATATTTTTCATTGCTCAGCAACGCGAAATATTCTGACACGCTTACGGACTATTTTTTAAACGTAATAGCATGACTTTTGAAATGATTTGAAACTTAATGGATTTTTTCAATTTTCAATAAATGAATTACAACTTAATTATTAGCGCTTGATTAATAATAACGATCGTTATCAGGCTGTCGCGTCCGGAAATTTGGTACAAAATGGCAACTATGACAGCATTTTCTGGAAAATTCTCTGCCTTTATCGAAAAATAGAAAACAATTGCTTGGTTACATAATATCTTAATTACAGCACCTGACAGTATCATGCTTTTGAGAACAAAAATGATCTTAGGAATGTGTCAGAAAGTAGCCAGTTTAGATTTGAGAGAAGACTTAGTCTTTTTTTGTAATTATTTTTTTTAACAGAAATTACGCGTATATTTCAAGACTATAACATTTTCAATAGATTCTAGAATAACGTAAAATGTATTGATAATTTTTTCTGTTTTCTACCTTACATTTTAGAATCTCCCAAAAATTCTAGTTTATTATTGTCATCTATTGAGGATGCTACAGTTTTGGAATGTACTAAAACTAAAGTTAGAATAATTTTCCACTTTCAAGAATTTCTTTAAAAATATTATAGAATCGGAAAATCGAAATATCAAAGATTTCAAAACAGAGTGTTTAAAAACAGTTATGTAAAAATACGTTGGTTTAGTTCTGAATATATATATATATATATATATATATATATATGAAAGGATAAAAGCTAAACCCCTTTTTAAAATGCAAAATCCCTTTTTGCCCCTTTTAAAATTTTAAATTACCGTTTTAAAAAATAGAAATTTAAATCAAAACTTTTAAATGCTTTAATAATTGTGTTTCAATTGATTGAAAATGCCGTCGCCCCTGTTAAATTAGTTTTCCTGCATCGCATCTTATAACTTTCAAAGATCGTTTTCTGACTCTTCATAAGAATATTTGTGCTGACGCTAACGCAATTTTAAAGTCTTGCGGCATCCGATCGGCCGATAGAGCCAACGCCTTTATTCCGCACAATCAATCACTCAGCTCGCAGCCAATTAAAATTAAAAATACGCCTCTTTTGACTTAGACGACCTCTAGCAGAAATAATGCAAAAACCTCATATTTATACCATTGCACTGCTATCAGGAGCGAACTTTTTACGATTTCCCTCATCTAAACAAATTCACGCCAATCTGCTCTCTCGGAATTGCCTCGCGATGGACGAACCTTCGATGTCCAGACAGACTTAAAAAGCAGCTCTCACGCCAATATGGGCCTGGTTTAAAAGGATGCATGTAAGAAAAAGAAATAAACCAGGTTCCGTAATAGACGGTGTCTTCCTTTAAACAGACATACATTCACTCGGAATTTAACCGAATCCCGCTCACGGCCCAGGACTACAAGAGCATGCAAGGGAATCAGAATGAGCACTTTGACGTAAATACGGAGCCGCCATCAGTCCGCGCAGCCACCGGCCCGGCGATCAAGGACCCACCGACGGAGCAACATGCTTCGTTCCAGAAGTCGAGCAGGACAGTTCATCTCAACGGGAAAATCCCAAAAACTAAACAGTTACGTAATCTACGCCCGTCAATCACAGCGAATACCTCCGTGAAAAATTCTTACAGCATACGGTGAAAGACTTACGGAATTTATCCCAAGAACTCAAAAGTACTTAATCTCCCTTCGTCAAAAGGAAAGTGAATCATTAACTTTTCTTTAATCTTGTGCAGTATTTCATTCTGCCGGCAAGAATCGAAGTGTTTTATCGGATGAAAAGTAGGTCAACTACACAGCTGTTTTCAATTTTCAAGAGCGCGCCGGTAAAGAAATGAACTCGTGACTCAGATGTTTCGGTTTCTGGTTTCTGGACTATTTAGAAAAATAAATCAGAACTGCCCTCAGCAAAAACAAAAACCACGTGACTACGGGAAAAAGTATTTTTGTGGCCAGTGCAAGAAGATATAGAGATAAATATTTCAGTGAAATTAATTTATTATTGTTTCGCGTCGCGGTAAAAAAAAAAAAAAAAAAAAAAAAAAAAAAAAAAAAAAAAAAGTAAGAGGTAAATTTTTCATGGATTTATTTAAAGCAAAGCCGTATAAAGGTATGTACTTTTGATATTAACGTACAGAAAAAAAAAAAAAAAAAATTTTTTTTTTTTAAAGATCTTTTTAGTGAGAGGCATTGGTTCTCAAACTTTTATTTTTGAATGCTTTTTGATTTATTAGATAACAAGCACTGAAGAATTTTTTTTTCTTTTTTACAATTTCGGTTGTTGTAAAAGGACTGCCAAGTAATCTTTTAAAGAAATATTGTTTTTATTATTAGAAGTATAAACAAGTGGTTCTCAAACTTTTTATTTAATTTTTTATGCATGCCAAAAATAAATTAAAGATGATTATGTTTATTATGCTATTACTTGTGTGAAAATTTTAATTATTTTTAAGTCAGCTATTTAAGTTCAAATATATAATTGTTTATGTATTGTGTTTAACGTAATTTTAAAGAGATGAAAGAGTAAGAATGGTGATTTTTATGAAAATTCTTTAGTTGTGTTGAACTGATAATTACGATTTTAATGAAAAATAACATTAACTAAACCTCATACTAAAATCATTTTTCTAGACAGTTTGAAAATATTTTAGCAGAAGTGAAAATTTTATTATTATTATAATATTTTTATTATTAAGTGTTAAACTTTTTAAAGATGATTTATATGCAACGTACTTTATAGTTAGTGAGGTTATTTAAATTTTTTTTATTGAATTCAAGTTATTGAAAAAAAAAAAAAAAAAAAAAAAAAAATTATTAAGGTGGATTTTAATTTTAAAAAGATGATTTTAACAGATATTTACAGATATAGTGTTACAAATTTTAAATAGTTTGAAAGATTTTTTCATTTTTATTCTTATGTGCTTTAATTGTGTATTATATTTCTGTGTAATTCAGTGATATTTAGTATTTATATCTATCATGAGTAACCCAACACCTCCCAAAGAAGTAGAGGATTTAACAGACAAATCAGGTGACCCCGAAAAAGAAAAAAATCAAATTTCGAGCAAAGATGATAATCCCGTTAATAATCCTGAAGAGAAAAATAATCAGAAGTCTAGTCAGGAATCTGGAGGTGCACCAGAGACATCTGGTGTAACAATGTTAGGTGGACAGACCCTGTCAGCTCAAGCTGGGTCTGCTCACACATCAGTATCCGCCAACCCAAAAACGTCAGTAGACCCCGATATCATTGCGTTTTCTCCGCAAGATGGAATGTCTTGGATACCATGGTTAGCCTATTTCGAGAGTGTCTGTATAGGACAGGGAAAAGACGAGTGCTGGAAAATTAGGCACATACAGAAGTATTTAAAGGACAGTGCACTTACGTTGTACATTAATAATTGTCTAAATGTACTTCATTGGTCCGAATTTGTCACTTTGTTTAATGAACACTACGAAATTCCAGATACCCTTTCTCTCACTGATTTTTCACGTATTAGATATAAAGTTGGAGAGGACTTGAACGAATATTATCAAAAAAAGACTAAAGTAGGCCGAACCTTAGGTTTAGAGCAGAAACTTATCCTGGAAGGGTTAACGGAGGGCTTGCCATTAGAAATGCAGAAATTAGTTATTGCAGGCAACCCCTCAACTACACATGCATGGCGTGAATTAGTTTTCAGAATTAGCAAACTGCAACTGGACAGAAAGGGAAATGAGAGCAAATTTGAAGCAAGCCCTCAAAACCCCAATCAGTATCGCCAATGGCGACCAAACCGACCTCCATATGAGAATGGACAGAATTTTAACAGGCAGTGGAACTACAGAGTTCCCTATCAAACACACCCCATTCGACCTTTTCCATCAAATCAAGCCAGAAATCCCCAAAATACGTTTAGACCGACTTCAAATGTTCCACCACGACCTAATGTACACCACCAGACCACTTTGCCGCCCTATCCATGCAAAGTTTGTCTTAATATCGGAATACCAAATGCGTATCATTGGGTGGGAAACTGCCCTTTTCGACAACAAGTGTTAGCAGTACCAACCCCTAGTCACAATATGACTTTGCCGAACCCCAACCAAGATCATAGCGCTAATGAGTCATCCCAAAATACATCTAGTAATCAATGACGATTTCTTATGTCCGGACATATACAAAAAGAAAAAGCTAGCTATAAAAAATCAAATAGAGATTGTCATAAAGTTACTTATGTAAAAAATGAAGACTCACTACCTTGTTTGATCGATACTGGGAGTTCGATTAGTGTTATTCCTTGTCATTTAGCCCATAAACTTAACCTAAAAATATGTAAAGTTCAGCAGAGTATACCAGTCACCCAAACACAAGGTGTTCTTGCTTTGAAAGAAAAATGCCTTGTTAGTTTGCAATTAGGACGTATCTCTAAGAGAATTGAACTTTTTATAATTAACAATCAGTTACCTTATGCTTTGATTGGGCTACCCCATTGCAAACTGTTTAGATTAAATATTGACTGTGTTAAAATGCAAATAACTCAAGATAATAAGAAAGTACCTCTCATGGACCATATTCCAACAAATGCGTCTCACCATACTTTACATTTATCAGAAGTATATACTAACCAGCCAGCAATTGAAAATGCAGAGATATTCGAAGAAAATTTTGAGCCGGAGTTGTTCGAGACCACTGACCATGTGCAAAATGTTCAGTCTGTCAGAGAACAATTACCTGCTCTTCTAGCCAAATATGTCTGTATTTTCGCCAAAGATAAATATGATATAGGCTGTGTAAACATGGAACCCCAGAGAATACAGTTAACCTCAGATCTCCCCGTTTCTTTAAGAGCATATCGCACTTCCCCTAAGGAAGAAGAGGAAATTAAAGAACAAATTCAAAATTTATTGCGAGCCGGTATCATTAAAGAAAGCTATTCCCCTTATTCATCACCCGTAACTTTGGTGTATAAACGTGAAGAAGGGAAGAAAACCCGGTTATGTATTGACTTCCGAAAATTAAATGCCATTACAAAAACAGATGCAGAACCCTTACCTCGAATCGACACCCTGTTAGATAAATTGGCGCATGCTAAAATTTTTTCCACTCTTGATTTAGCTAGTGGATATTGGCACATTCCTATCCACCCTCGAGACACTGAGAAGCTGGCATTTGCCACCACCTTTGGATTATATGAGTGGAATCGTTTACCGTTTGGATGGAAAAACTCACCTGCTTGGTTTAACCGTACCCTCCGTAGAATTCTTAATAAATACAAAATTGACTTTGCCTGTAGTTACTTTGATGATGTTATTGTATTCTCCCAAAATGAAGAGGAACATTTATGTCATTTAGAGACATTATTTAATATATGTGTTCAAGAAAACCTTAAACTCAAATTGTCAAAGTGTAATTTTGTGAAATCCAAAATTAATTTTCTAGGATATGAAGTTTCGAACGGTTGTATCACACCTGACAACCCTAATATAGAGACGATTAAGAAATTAACACCACCAACGAATGTAAAAGAATTACAACGTTTTTTGGGATCTATAAATGTTTATCACAAATTTATTCCAAAGTATGCTAACATTCGATACCCTCTCAACAATTTGTTGAAGAAAAATGTCCCTTATGTGTGGGACCAAAATTGTCAAAATTCTTTTGAAAAATTAAAAAATGCTTTAATTGAAAAACCAATCTTAAAGTTGTTTGATCCCAAAACACCTTGTCATTTGTTTGTAGACGCATCAAGTCATGGAGTGGGATGTGTAGTGAAACAAGTTGATGAAAAAGGAACATTACATCCTATAGCATATCACTCTAGAAATCTTCGCGATTATGAAAAAAATTATGCAATTACGGAGTTAGAATGTTTGGCGATTGTGGATGCTTTAGATAAATTTTATCATTATTTACACGGTCAAAAATTTGTCATACATACAGATCATGCGGCACTTACCTGGCTCAAAAGTGTTAAAAATTTAAGAGGACGTCTTTTCCGCTGGTCCTTAAAACTTAGTATGTTTGACTATGAAATTAAATACCAGAAAGGCTCCACTAATGTTGAAGCTGATATGCTATCTAGACAACCTGTTTCAGAAAATTTACCCCATATTATACATCTCCTTGACTTGAATGAAGTAAGAGACAATCAGAAGAAAGAAAATGTAACAATTGATGGTAAAAAGTACACTGAGATAAATGATGTTGTTGTTATTAAAAAGAAAGGTTTGTATAAGATTGTGGTCCCCATGTCTTTACGTTTACCCCTATTAGAAAAAACCCACACACAATTTGGCCACCCTGGAATTTATAAAATGATAAATTTAATCTCTCCGCAATATTATTGGCCTAACTTTAATCAGGACATTGAAAATTTTGTAAAACACTGCCACACTTGTCAGATAAACAAAAAATGTAGACAAAAAAGATTTGGCTTATTGCAATTAATGCCCCCAACAGAGATACCTTTTGAATGTTTGGCAGTAGACTCTGTTGGCGGATTTAATTATTACAATTCTACAAAAAAATATTTGCATTTAGTCGTTGACCATGCAACTCGCTATGTGTGGGGTTTTCCTTCAAAAAGTGTAACTACCGAAACTTATACAAACATTTTGAAACAATTATTTCAGATACAAGTACCAGATAGATTGTTAACCGACAGAAATGGAGCATTTACAGCTTCCAGGTTTAGGAGATTTCTTCGTAATTACAATATAAAACACAGATTGACGAGCAGCCATCACCCGGAAACGAATGGGAAAATTGAACGACTAAATCAGACTATTGTCACTAGATTAAAATGTAAAGTCAATTCCACATCCAAGAAAATACCCTGGACTAAGCTTTTAGATGAAGTCTTATATGAATATAATAACACCCCTCATTCTGTAACCCAATTCACCCCTAGCTATTTATTTTTAGGAAATTTACCATATGATCCCCCTTTACCAAATAATAGTTACTATCCCCCTGTGGAAGAAGCTAGAAAATTGGCTAAAGAGAGAACAATTGCTTACCATAAAAAGAATAAAGTCCGTTATGATGCTCGTTTCCTTCCTGTAAAGTTTAAAGTTGGTGACATTGTGATGTATGAAGAATTTCACTATCCGAATACCCGTAAATTGACTGCACCATATTCTGGCCCATACACCATTTTAAAACAACTTTCTGATGTATCCTTTGAAATTGATAAACCCAGCCCACATTTTAAGAGAAATTCCGAAATTGTCCATTCCTCCAAGTTAAGATACTACCACCCTCCTCAAAATCTTAAACTCAGCCATGAATAAACCCCATCTATCTCTTTCAGCTGTCAATTTTTTTTTAATTTTTGCTTTCCTATCGTCCCCCTTACTCGTAGCATTTGGATGAGGACCCAGCTGGGCGTGTAACCTATCTCCCCAGCAGTGTAGAATGATGGTGACAGTTTAAAAGTACTGTTAGAATTTTTATTATTTTTTTTAAAAATATTATAATGACGAATTGATGACACATGAAGGGGTCCTCCGCTCCGTGGCCACCCATCTTTAGCCGGACTGTTTTCCCAGATTCTCTTTCCAGGTTGAACGGAGAATCTGGCAAAACTGCTTCGCTTCCCCTCTGCAGGTGAATATCGATTACCCACTTTTCTTTTTCTGTCGTGCGAGTGGCACATTTTTGGGTGATATTCCCCTCAGAGTATTAAAACCCATATCGCACTGACCCTGCGCATGGTGAAAATTATAGCAAGTGTATATTTAGTTTTTATTAGCTGTAGTTTTCTTTTTTTTTTAAAACAACTTAGTGTTGTTTTTTTTTCATGGATATAAACCTAAGGCTGCATCATAGAAGTAGCTAAGTCCCTAACAAAACGGAAAGGTATACGAAGAAATATAATTTGTTTTTGTTATTAGTATTTTAGGATATTTTACTGTTATTTTATCTCAGTGTGAAAATTCAATATTTCTAGAAATGCAAGCTTTTCAAATTGCATTTGAGATACAATATATTTTGTTGATAGTATTAGTGCATATTTTGTATTATTGAATATTTTATATTTTTGAATAATTTGTATTTGTGAATATATTTTACATTTGAACATTGTCTATTATTGAATATTTTTTACATTTGCATATGTTGTATAGTTTTCAGTATGTTTACCTGTGAATATTTTAATATATTATATAGTTTATGGTTGCAATTTGCAATTATACACAAAAGGATGTTTCCCAACAAACTATATCAAAAACTTTAAAACAAAAACTGGAAAGAAAGGGAAACACTACAAACACAGTTATGTTATGACAACTGTTATAATCAAGATATGTCGTCTCGAGACACATTATTGTTTTGCTGCAGCACCATTGAAAGAATTCCAATATTTTAGTGTAACCAATATTTTTATGTAAATTTGATATATAAATGTAAAAATAGGTCCAATTGACTTGAGAGCTGAAGTAAATACTGAAGAGCTGGAGAAATTACTTGAGAGCTGGAGAAAATAAGAATCTAAAAAAAAAAAAAAAAAAAAAAACATGGGTTAAATTCACGAGATAAGACCCACAGGTCTTGCAGGCGAGCCCTGTGGCTCTTGTTTTAGTGGGGGGGGGATATGAAAGGATAAAAGCTAAACCCCTTTTTAAAATGCAAAATCCCTTTTTGCCCCTTTTAAAATTTTAAATTACCGTTTTAAAAAATAGAAATTTAAATCAAAACTTTTAAATGCTTTAATAATTGTGTTTCAATTGATTGAAAATGCCGTCGCCCCTGTTAAATTAGTTTTCCTGCATCGCATCTTATAACTTTCAAAGATCGTTTTCTGACTCTTCATAAGAATATTTGTGCTGACGCTAACGCAATTTTAAAGTCTTGCGGCATCCGATCGGCCGATAGAGCCAACGCCTTTATTCCGCACAATCAATCACTCAGCTCGCAGCCAATTAAAATTAAAAATACGCCTCTTTTGACTTAGACGACCTCTAGCAGAAATAATGCAAAAACCTCATATTTATACCATTGCACTGCTATCAGGAGCGAACTTTTTACGATTTCCCTCATCTAAACAAATTCACGCCAATCTGCTCTCTCGGAATTGCCTCGCGATGGACGAACCTTCGATGTCCAGACAGACTTAAAAAGCAGCTCTCACGCCAATATGGGCCTGGTTTAAAAGGATGCATGTAAGAAAAAGAAATAAACCAGGTTCCGTAATAGACGGTGTCTTCCTTTAAACAGACATACATTCACTCGGAATTTAACCGAATCCCGCTCACGGCCCAGGACTACAAGAGCATGCAAGGGAATCAGAATGAGCACTTTGACGTAAATACGGAGCCGCCATCAGTCCGCGCAGCCACCGGCCCGGCGATCAAGGACCCACCGACGGAGCAACATGCTTCGTTTCATATATATATTTAGAGATGCTGAAGAAATCGAGGTAAACAGATACATGATATCGCGGTTCCAGAGTGTTTAAAAACAGTTATGTAAAAATACGTTGGTTTAGTTCTGTAAATGCTGAAAATATTTATTCATTTATTTATTTAGAGATGCTGAAGAAATCGAAGTAAACAGATACATGATATCGAGGATCCACTGTATTTTTAAGTATTTATCTTTCTTTATTTTAAGTATTACTCTTTCAGAAAAGAGGATGATCCTACTAAGAATCCCACAAAAAATTAATCCATATTTAATGGAATTATAAAATGTAGCCCACATTATATTTCTAATATCAATTTCATTTTTATATAGAAAATTATAGTACATAATCCTTAATATTCAAATACTGTAAAAAGCTCCGGACAACGGACACCTCGGGGCTACTGAATATGTCTCTTGTTCGGAGGTGCATGTGCATGCGCTATTCAGAATCAAAAATACGCAAATATTTGTGTTGGGGATTGAAAAGTGTTCACTGAATAGAGGTGTCTGCCATTCGGTAGTGTCCATATGGAGGTTTTACTGTACATGCTATTACTTTTGAATTGCGGACAATCCGCGGTTCCGAGGTGTCCGCTATTCAGAGGTTTTACTACATAAAATATTAAAAAAGTGTTCCCCAAATAAAAGTTTCCGCTGTTTGGGAGTGTCCGTTATAGAGGTTTCACTGTATATAGTTTTTATCGAACAAATTATTCTACACTTTCTTTTGAAAAATCGGGTCAACCCGAAATCGACTCGCAAGAGTGAAAACTCAAATTCGAAACCAACCCGAATCCGAAAGTAAAACCGACCCGCAACAAAAAAGTAGCAATCCTCCCGATACGCAGTAAAAAAGTAGAAGTCAACCCGACCCGAGCCTGACCCGCAGCAAAAAAGTACAAGTTAACCTGACCCGCAATGAAAAAAAATCATCTTGACCAGACCCAAACCGTGGGTCGGATTGGAACCTCCAAACTTCTAATACCCCCCCCCCCCCCTGAAGACTCTCTAGATCCGCCCTTGACAGCCACACGCTCAAAAAGACGAGAAGAGCATGGAATCGAACCTGCAAACTTTGACTTCGACCTCAGCATATTTTTGTCCAGCACAATACCTGAGTAAGAGCGTAATCCCAATCCTGGAGGGGAGGTACTGGGGAGGACTGCCTTCCCCCTCAGGACCATGCTAAGAAAAAACTGCGCCCAGGGCAAAGTTTCAACTTGGCGCCCCCTCCCCCTTTCTTTTTGTGACAGGCAAGGGCGCCCATATGATTAAATTTAGGGGGGGGCTGAGAAAAATCTCAACTTCCACCAAAGCTATCATACATTTTAGTAAATATTTAAGGTACTTTGCGTTTTTTTACTATCTTTTGGCAAAATTTGAGTTTTTTCCCGCGATCTTTTGACGAAATTTGCCTTTTTTCGCGATCCTTTGGCGAAATTTGCGTTTTTTTCACAAATATTTGACTAAATTTTCGTTTTTTCCACAAATATTGGAATAAATTTGCGTTTTTTTTTGGCGATTGTTTGACGAAATTTCGTTTTATTCCGCGATTCTTAGACAAAATTTGAGTTTCTTTTTCCGCAATCTTTTGACGAAATTTGCGTTTTTCTCTACGAATCTTTAACGGAATTTGTGTTTCTTCTGCGATTCTTTCACGAAATTTGCGTTTTTTCCGCTATTGGACAAAATTTGCATTTTTCTCGTGATCCTTAAACGAATTTGCGTTTTTCTGCGATTCCTTTAGAAATTTTGCGTTTTGCCCACGATTCTTTGACGAAATTTCGTTTTTTTCGCGATTTTTTGACGAAATTTGAGTTTTTTCCCGCGATTCTTTGAAGAAATTTGCGTTTTTTTCGCGATCCTTTTTGAGGAAATTTGTGTTCTTTCACGATTCTTTGACAAAATTTTCATTTTTTCCACGATTCTTATTTACGTTTTCTCCACGATTCCTTGACGAAATTTGCGTTTTTATCGCGATCTTTTGACGAAATTCGTCTTTTTCCCGTGATCCTTTGACGAAATTAGCGATTTTTTTCTGCGAACGATTAACGAAATTGGTGTTTTCTATGATCATTTGTCAAAATTTGTGATATTCTTCCGTGACATTTTTTATGTTCGAATTTTCGGAACCAAATGCCTTAAATTTTCAGACAATTCGGAACATAATCTCCTTCACCACTGACCTGAGGGTACTGAATAAGGGGCTCACAACCATAGTAGACAAAGTCCATTTTGAAAAGAAATAATATAGTCCATTGAGAAGGTGCATGAAATCTGTTTTATCCACTCCCACATTAAACATAGTCTGTAAACAGATGACATATACAGGGCTGCCACGGGAGACTATTTTTCTATCCTATTTGCACCACTATTAAAAAAAAACAGATTTTGCAGTACATTTACTTTCTTCTATCTATAATAGAAGAAAGTATTGTAATCGAAATTTTTTTCGACTTCCGGTTTTTGACGGATTTACACGTTTTAAGGGTCAGAGATTTCGAAAAACATGTTTTTACAAAATGTCTGTCTGTCTGTCCGTCCGTCCGTCTGTGTGTCTTCATTGTACCATCTAAAAGTGTATGAAGTTATGCTTCAAATTGAACCACATTTTTTTTCTAGGTTTTTGTCAATGGCAAGCAGGTTCTATCGGAATTTGGGGATATTTCGACGAAAGGGGGCGCTGTGATCGATATTTTTGTTCCATTTTCACTGTTGTATCATCGAAGAGTGTATAAAGTTATACTTCAAATTGAACCAATTTTTTTTTCTATGTTTTTGGCTATGGCAAGCAGGTTCTATTAGAATTTGGGGATATTCCGACGAAAGGGGGCGCTGTGATAGCCATTTAAAGATTTCAAATTCAAAAAGATGTGCAAATTCAAAAAAATTAGAAATCCTAAAACTTTTTTTCGTTAAATGTTCGGCCTTGATCCGGAGCAATTTTTGTTTTGCCTCTATTTTAAAAAATAGCTGAGATATAGCGGTTTGAAATTTTAGGGTGGCTGACATTTTCAAACAAGACAGCAGAATTCATCCATAAGCGGGTTTAATTTATGAGTTTTAGTTAACATGGTTTCGGCAAATTTTCTTTCATTGTTGTAACCATTAATCCTATTACATGCTTATCACTATTTATTTATATTCGCCAACGTCAAATTCTTGCCAAACTTGGCGACAGTTGGCGGAATATCGCCAAATTTGGCGACCAAAATAAGTTGCCATAAATGAAGCCAACTTGGCTGTAGAGAACTAATTTGGCGATATCCTCATTGAAATTCAATGTTGACGAAAACTGGGATTGAATCTTCTTTATTTAGGTTCCACGCATTTTACCTTCGTGTTTTCCAGTAAAATTAGCTAAAATCGTAAAACCAAGGAATAGGGAGGCTATTTGTTCCTGTCGGTTCAGGCCAGATGGACTTTAGTAGTTTAGTATACACCGGTTGTTCGCATCCCTGTAATCCGACGATTCGCAAGCAACTGACGTGCAACAGAATGACGAAAAATATTGATTTTATTGGCGATGTGATAGCGAATTTTGAAGTATTAACATGACTGAGATAGAAGAAAGTTTTGGGATTGGCACATCCGACTAGTTCTTTTGTATTCTTTTCAACAAATCAAGCCATGTTCTTGCTTCCGACTCCAAATTCTCAATATTATAAAAATGAGATAGCTCCTTGATTTCTTTGACAAAAACATTTTTTTTCATATTTTTCATCATATTGGGATGAAGTAAAATTGTTTTGAATGACGATTCATTTCGATTCAAAAATCTTGACTCAAGTGATATAATTAAAGAGTCTAAATATGGATTTAGAAATGCTGCTCTGTAATATTCAAGAGGAGTGGCCATAGGAAGGTTCGAACGATAAGATTCTAACGGTAGACGTTCTAAACATTTTGATTTCGATTTCTTACAATTACAATTCTCCATTAGCTCCATGAAAATTTCTGAAAATTCTTCTTCTGATTCCATTCTGTGCATAAGAAAAATCTCAAGAAGTTCCATCTTTATGTTCTGATAAACCGAATGCAAATCTTAATCTACAGATTGTAATATGTTTACAACTGGCTCCAGATAGAAAAATATCGAGAAATTATTTTGAGATGTACAATAAACTTTATATATGACGTTGCAGCATCTAAATGAATGGCTTGTGAGCGTGTTTCTTGGTTCGTACTATTGTCTAGAGAAAGATTACAGAGATTTTCTTTAACAGTGGCAAAACAATTAGAGAAATATAGTGTGGACTTATACTTTTCTGACCACATTGTTTCACATAGACCAGGAAAGTGTGATTTACAAGAAGTCGACGAAAATTATTTTGTCTTGTTCTGTAGACTTAAGATAGAATTTTCGAGTTCGGGCTGCGTACAATCTGACACATTCAGGATTCTAATCTTTATTAGATTCGGGAAAAAGAATTTTTCAATTAAAAATTGCACTGTACCGTTCACATCTTATTATTAAATCTCTCTCTAATTTCTCCGCGTTTTGTTCATGCAAAATCAATTTTACCTGTGAAAATAGATCCTGTCTATAACAAAATCCTTCCTTATGCAGAAAAAGTGTTACCGTCTTGTAGGAAAAACTACACAGTAACAACAGCTAAGATAAAAATCGTCTAAAACGGAATTTGTTTCCTATCTTGTGGTTTTTCTCTTTGTTAGAAGCAGACTATTGGAAAGGACTAATTAAAAGCTTATGAAAACAGAACCTGTCTAAAACAGAATCCAGCTTTAAAAGAAAAAAAATAGGGTTGTGACAAAATGAATTCCCAACAATTATACCTGCTAAGACGGAAACCCGTCTAAAACGGATATTTCTTCCGGTGCCTTCTGATGTTGTCGAGTCATATTTTATTATGCTTTGTTCATACAAGATACATTTTCATATCTTGCAACTGATTTATATTAAAAAAATTTGACAAAACCAAAATCTAGGGGGGGGCTCAAGCCCCCCCTTGCCCCCCCATATGGGCGCCCTTGGTGACAGGTAACACAAACTGATAAAGTACAGAAACAGAAATAAATTCTATTGAATAAACATTTCGAGTTTATTTTGGAACTTTAAAAGTAATTTTAATTCAGAAATTGCAAACAACTAAATAGCATAAGAGAAAATTGCACTTATTTATTGGAGAGTACATGATATTTTGCGACAGAAAAAAGAAGAATGATGGAAAGAGAAAAAGAAATTCCCCCAAAAATGATCGATGACCAAAAAATGAATAAATAAATAAATTAAACCGTGGTTTGTAGTATAAATTTGACGCCCACTCAATTTCCGCGCTCGGGGCGAAGTTATTCTTTCTTTTCTTTTGTTCTTTTTATATTATTTGAGGGGGGCTTTACCCCCCTCTTCGCACGGCCCTGTCCCCCTAAATATTTGAAAATTGTAAGATATACCGTGAAATGCTAAAAGAATGTACCAACTATGTAACCCCCCCCCCCCCCCCCTTCATAACGAAAATCTTGCGTACGCTCATGCTAGGAACTTATCATCATCAACATCCTAATTTAAAGAACATTATATTTAAACCCTCAAATAACTTAAATTTTGACGTATGCATTTCAAAAAGCATGATATCACTCAATATAATTTAATATTTAGAAATTATTTAATCTCTCTTTCTTTCTTTAAATAGTCTTTAAAAAATATATTAAGATTTAAAATAATATAAAAAGAACAAAAGAAAAGAAAAGAAACTCGAAGGAAAGCCTAAATATTTTAATGCATTTATGTCGATAGATGGCAGTAGTTATCAGCAATAAAAAATAATTTTAGAACTGTTTGAAACAACAAGCAGATCTATAAAAGTAAAAGGGAATTTACAAAAATAAACACCTCTTAATACTATTAAAATCAGTGCAGTGATTTTGAATAATAGGCATATTTTTAAATTCTTTAATTCTACTTTTCGTAAGGCTAAATTTAATATTTAATAGCATCATTAAAAGAAATAAAAATTAAATAATGTTTCAGAACATCACATAAAAAGCAAAATAAAAACGGTCAATTTACGGAAAAAATAAAACAAAAAGAAAGATATCGATTATTTTCAATTTATCATTTCCGTTTTTTGTTTATTTGTTTATTTCACTTAACAGTTTTTTTATATATTCGAGAAAGTTTGAAAGGTTTGAAGTAAGTGATAGGAAGAAATGTTGCAACATTTCTTTTAACAAATAATCTAACACTTGTAAATAAACAGAGGATCCCAAAGCCTTCATCTTTATAACTCTGAATAAGTTAATTTTCTCAACAATTCTTGAGCATTTTATTTACCTTAAACATTATAAAACATATGGAACCATTAAAAAACATATTGGCCAATACCGTCTTACCGGGTGGGTCAGCGAAGCAGTGGACCAGGGCCTCGGATTAGAAAGGTCTGATTTATCAAATAAAAAATTAAACAAATAATTTTAAAATTAAGAAAAAAATTAAATTTAGGCAATCATAATAATCTTAAGGGAACGGTGAACTTTAAAAAATAGTTTTCATTCCAAAACAAATTTTTCAAAAAAGTGTTTTTACAACGAATTCAATAAATATTTGAAAACAAAATCTATTTACTGAAAATTAAAAATATAATAATAATAAACTATTGATTTTTTATTTATTTAAATGTTCCATGCGTTCCCGTTTTCAAAATATTTTCTCTTTTTTTTTTTTTTTTTTTTTCATTTTATTACTTAAAAAGATTTTATTTTAAAAAATGTATGTAAATTTTTTTTAATTTGATATACAGTTATTTAAAGGAAAAAAATATAAATTTTCCTTAAAAATTTACATGTTAATGAGTTTTATTACTAATTTGAGAACCTTAATAAACCAACATTCAGAAACGGATGCACAGATTTGTTGTAGTATGCATCAATATTGTCCCTTTTAGACATGCCTTGCCGTAAATACGGGTTAGGATCCCTTCGAAAGAAGGGCCTATATCCCAAGAGTAGATAATTGGCCGTGAAAAATCAACCAACCAACCCTTTTAGACATGTTGAGAATTTTATAGAAAGAATTAAAACGCATAGAACATTTTGAAGTGTATGCAGAATATATAGAGAAATATATATAGAGACTGCAAAAAACTTATTTTGCGAAAAATGCATTTTAAATATATAATGATATATTATTTTCATTACTTACTTTTAAGAATACATACTTTACTTACATACTTTTTGCCAAGCATATGGCAATATATAAATATTTTTAATTTTAACAAGAAATTTTAGCACAAAAACAAAAATTCGTATTTTTTATCGATTTTTGCTCGTATTAAAGTCCACCGTCTCTTTAAAAACTGAAATTTATTGTTATAGCTTATGAAGTTAGTTCCGGAATTTTGTTAAATACCGCATTTTGCCATCACACAATTATGAAAACTTATGTATTTCGCGATAATTTGGCTGTATATCAATTTAAATCTACTTAGAAGCATAAATGTATTCCATTTAAATAATCACGTATTAGTATATTTTAGTATAGTTGAATACTTCTAGAAAAATGTACAAATAAATAAATGTTCATATGTAAACGGGCCTTTAACATCAGTAATGCTCAAGGTTCATGAATATTTTAAGACGGCCTTGCATGTGCCTCTCCTTCCTCATCCCCCAAACACGAAGGCATTTAGAAAGAAATTATACTTTGCACGAAAATTGGAGTTATTCACGTATTTTATTTAATTTGGGAGTTTCATATATCATATCAACATGTTTTTAAAAGAATGATTGCATAATTTTATTCGGTGATTTGAAATAAATTAATTATTAACTGTAACCCGAAACGCCTTCTTGCTTCTGAAAAGAAATATGATATCCATTTTATTTCAAGTTCTTTACTAATTAAAGAAATTCTGGCGTATAAAGATATGTCATAAAATTGGATATAAAAAAAAGGAGAAAACTCATGCGTCACGCACAAAATATAAAACAATTTCCAGAATATTTTTACTGAACTTTATCTTTTAATACGGCAAAAGAAATTAACTAAATAAACAATTTAGAAAGTGCATAAAGCAGTTAAATCCCACTTTTAGCCATTACCCCAATAGTCCTTAAGGTATTCGAATCCTGTCGTGTAGCTATGTACATGACCTACAGATTTTTATACACAATATACTACGCTAAAAATTTAATTCAGATAAAATAACGCATAACACGACTAAAAACGCACTTCCAGCAATTTCTGTCGCCAGATAGTAATGTATCCATTTTTTTCACATCCCTATGTTTGAATTTTTTTAATATTTTGTAAACATTTCTCTATATACTAAAATTAGTTCAGCTGGAAAATGCACAGTTAAAACATACTCTAAGCAATTTACGCCTAATAGATTCTATTGCTTACAAATTATTTTATCCACCCTCCTATATGATCTAAAAAATTTATACACACTAAAATTTAATTAAGCTTGGAAACTCATATCCCAAGTGAAAACGCACTTTCGGCAATTATTGCTCATTGACAGTTCTGTAAGCAAATTATTTTGCATGTTCCTGTAAATGAACGAAATGCTACGCACTCCATATTCTATAGACAGTATGTCGTAACTCGTAAGTATACATCAATTCCATTATGTTTGAACTAGCTCAGCATCATTAAGATACACTGCGAACAATCGTTTCCCATGAACCTTGGTGTAACGGAATTCTTTTGTGCACCCCTATCACCTATGTGTCCCAGTAAACGAACTATAAATGCTACACACTCCACTTTCAATAGGTAACATCTTATACTAAACCTCAGTAATAAATACCAATTTTGTGGTAATCCAAGCATATTTACAAAAGTTAGAGAACGAACAGACGAATCTGTCCAGTGGTTCGACACAAACACTAGATTGCTCTGCATTTGTGTTGATTTGTCTGTCGCTCCAATTTCCAACACAGATTTTTCTGCATTTGTCTCATTAATTATACTGGTGGTTCATACATAGTGTAATGGCTGTATAAGCGGGGGGAGGGGGGCGGGGGCGGAGAGAACTGGAATGTTCTATTATATGATAGCATTATCAGCTTTACTCTTTGTAACTTAACCGTGTTGTATATCTGCAACAAACCCAACATACCCAAAAGTCAATGTTACTTACACAGTGGGCTTTAAAAGACGATTTTAATTATTGCTGCTATCTTCCACAACAGTTAATATAAATTGCTCAAAAAATTCTCAACAGACGGTGATACTGGGTTTTTTTTAATACCAAAGTTTTATTTATCATTTGAGCAGTTTCGCATCTTTATTGCCAAATGAACTTTGTAAATTTTATAAAATCAAAAAGGCTGGGTACGTCCAAAAATAGATTTTTTATATTTATAGATATTTTATTTCGTATACTTTAAAATTTTGTATTAGAAAATTGACAATATTTATGAGAAATATGTAATTTTCGGTTTGTTGAATATATGAAAAAAGCAACTTTTAGTAAATATTTTTTTAATTTTTTTTGTTCTGCATTTCTTCAATTGCTTTTTATATGTTTAAAATGATGTTTTCTAACATCTGGGTAAATAATTTTCAAACCGGGGTTGTTGAGTTACAGAGGGTAAATCTACAGTTTATGGAGAAATCTAGTCTAGTATCTATATTGATGGTTCCGTGTATTAATCTACAAATAATCATTCTCTATAACAGCACAAACTAACATTTAAAATGCATAAAAACATACTGGTGTCATGGAATGACGCAATCATCTTTGTTATTTCGTTTCAGTTCAAATCAAGAAAATTCAAAAGGGCGTGTGCGCTGGCAAAATAGCTGTTTTATGAATCAGCCAGAACATCCCGCCTGGCGATATACGACAGTAGAGAAGAAACAACGGTCCGACCTCATGAGGAGCTAAGAGCCGGTGGTGGTGGTGTTAAATCATACAGTAGTACGATGTGAAAAGAACACTTTAAAACGTAGAAGGGGTCTTAAGGGTGTACTATAGGAGGAGGGTATAAATGTGAGGGGGCTAACATTTTTTAAGGGGGCTTAATTTTCTTTTTTAGGATCAAATTTAAATGTTAGATTGAAGTCTGCTATAGGAGGGGGTATAAAATGGAGGGGCTTATTTTTGAAGAGGCGGCTAACTTTTCTGAAGGGGGGCTTATTTTTGAGGGGGGCTTAAATTTTTTTTTTTAATTGACTTTCAGTTTGAAGGCGAAACGGAGATCAATTTTTTTTTGTGGTGCCCTCTATCGGATGGGAATGCAATAACGGATATTTAAAATAGGTTTTCTTGAAAATATTTCACTGGGGTTTGAACCTGCAAAATAGCTTCTTGACTTGATAATTTGTGGTAGGTTTAACTAATCAAGCCAAGAAGCTATACATGAATGTTGAGATTTTAAGTGTTTAAAGAGAGGTATCGTGAGAATGAAGTATCATTTGTTAAAATGACTTCGAGAGAGGAAGTGATTAGCGTCGTGTGTCTGTATATAACGATCTGCATTGTGTTTTCGCTCATTTATGTATTTACCGGAAGGGAAAAGTTTAAGGTTGATTTTATACTGAATTTAAATGAAACCGGAAATTTATCTTTTTCAATATGATTGGATTGAATATTAACATATTTATTTTAAAATGTATAGTGGAAGCAATGGTAAAAAGAAGACATCTTTAGGGGTAATTACTGTTTTTATTGTATTTGGTGTAGAAAACATAGGAAAGAGGTATAGTTAAAAAACAAATTCAATTTTATTAATAATTTTCCCAATGCAATACATGTGGACCCACTTTTCGTTTTTTAGTGGGTTTTGACAAATCTAATACAGAATCTTGTTTAATGTTTGTTGACAAATTTTTATTTTTAATAAAATTTCGCGGGACATTCATTTCGTTTAATGTTTCTAATAATTCTTTCTGTGCCTTGATCGGTTTCCTTTTATTCACAGAAAACAAAAGATTAAATAAATCTGCCAAGTTCGATTCGGGGATAGGTTTTCCTTCGAAACTTACAGTCAAATTTTTATCCTATCGAAATTTTCTTGGACGTGCCATGACAAACTGAACTAATGCTTTGATAATTTAGGATAGCTTTATCTGTTCAAGTTATGATATCATGGTGGATACAGATCATCAGATTGCGGATATTTGTGTTTGGAATAACGTGATTTTTAATTTTGCCTATTCAGTTTCAATTATATTGTGAAATGAGGATTTATTTTTGGAAGATAATGTTAACTTTTTGTGATTATCTTGTAACAGACTGCTTTCATTAAAAGTGTATTTTAGAATTGTAAACTACAATTTTGAAATTTTCGCCTGTTTGGAAAAAAAGCACAGGGAAAAAATAAAAGTATTAAAAAAATAATAACAACAACTGTTCAAAAATAAAATAACAAATAAACAAATGATCAAAAATAATAAAAAATGTTCAAATAATAATAACAACTGTTGAAAAATAATAAAAACTATTTAAAAAATAATAACAACTGTTCAAAAATAATAAACGATTGACTTTACACAACCAACATTTTAAAAAAAGATAATCGAATCTAGTTTTTTCTAACATGACTTATTTGAAATATTCACTTTTTCTAGTTAGATTTATAACACGTAAGTGATTCGATCAGTAAAATATTATTTAAAAAAGCACTAAATACGAGATTAATAAGAATTTTTAACTTACAAACATATGAACTTCTGATACACAAGTGATTCGACCAGTAAAATATTATTTAGAAAAGCATTTTTTGACTTACAATTGTACGAACTTCTGATACGTAACCCTTTCTGAATCAATGTGTAAGAATTAACTGACTATTGAACTTATAACAGAGTATGATAAAATAATCACGTGACTTTTTTAAACCAATAAAATGTTATTATTTTTAAACAAGCGCCCTCTATCATTTTATGAACTTCCAAGAAACGAGTTAATATGATTATATTGTTTCCTGTTACCACTGTGAAAGGTTGTGTTTTCCGTTTTAAGTTAGTTTACATTTAAGTGATTACGGAACGAGTCATGGATTCTGCTTTGTTAAGTGCTAATGATATGTCTAACGTGAAGAGTGAACCCTCATCACCAGGATTAAATGACCATGACATGGAATTTTTAATACAGCCTAAAGAAGAACCCGTTTCAAATTGTGAAGTGAAACCCACCTCATCAGGATTAAAGAAACAGAAGTTACCCTTTGTGTGTTCTACTTGCGACAAAGCTTTTCCCCGAAAGGTTAACTTAACGTTTCACGTGAAATGTCATCTAGAGAAAATACCTCTTGTGTGTATAATTTGTGAAAAAACATTTGCTAGAAAGTATCATTTATTAAATCATATGAAGGTCCATTCAAAGACCCCTGTGATTCATAATTGTAATGTATGTGGCGAAGTATTTTAACAAAAGAGTGATTTATTAAAGCATGGGAAAATTCATAACACTTCCAAGCCAAAACAAAGGAAAAGTAGACAGTCATCCAGTCACTGTAAATGTGACGATTGTTTTGAAACATTTAATAATAGATCTGACTTAGCGAAACATATAAAAATTTATCTTTCACTTAAAGAACTTAAACCATCTGATCAACTTTCCTTGGGAAACAGTTCGAAATATGAAATTTCAGACATCACTCAGTTTAGTAAAATATTTAAGTTTTTCGATGTTTTTACTCCTGCTCATTGGAATTTAGGTGAGGAAATGATTGTTGAAGTACAAATGAATAAGAACTATGAGCTTTATGTTCACATACAGAAATATGAAGAATTTGAAAAGAACGGTCGTGAACTTACCCCCACAAATGAAAGCATTACATTATCGTGTGCAACATTCGACAACTTTGAATCGAGATTGGATAAATTTAATTTTGTTTCTGAAAATGATACATTCGTATGTAATAATGACTTACTAATCGCTTATGTAAATAAGGAATCATGCATACTGCAAAAATTATTCAAATCGAAAAAGTTTGGGTTTTGCTTAAAGTCTGACTTTTTACTGCTTACAAAAGATCAATATTTGAAACTAGTGAAAAATCGCTTTAAAATTACCGAATGTCTCATTGAGACGCTTTTAACTAAGCTTATTCCTGTTTCGGTTTTAGAAAACTTAAACAAATGTAAATGTACCTACCTCACAATCGAAGAGACTTTGAACTATTTCTTAACATGTTTCGATGACGAGTTAAAGTCATCCGTTTCTCGCGTGTTTGATTGCTATCAATGTTCAATCGGAGAACCAATTAATATGGAACACGAGTGTGATAGTTATAGTTTGCGTAGAAAATATAATTGGTGTAATGAGAGTGCACTGCTAAATTTCAACGTGACTGAATTTGTAAAAAACCTATTCAAGCAATGTTCATGTAATTATACTCATTAATTTTTTGAAACTATGAATATGGACTTTTATAATAACCATTTAAACAATGTATTTATAAATTAACATAGAAATGTATTTATTTAATAAATATTTGTTTATATATTACATATCTGTTTTTATTTCACATGTCTATTTATTTTTTTATTTTTATTTATTTATGAAATCAATCTTTGAAGTTTTATTTTCAAGGGAAAAAAAAGTGAACATATATTTATGAGTAGGCAAAATTTTTTAAATTGTAGTCTTTAAAGTTAACACTTTTTGGTTAAATGAAATCTCTTTTTAAGAAAAATTTATTATTTTTATTTGAATAGGTATTAAACTTATTTATTGATAAGAAAGTTTAATTTTTCTCTACTTTTAAACAATGACATTGCATGTTTTGATAATTTCCATCCCACAGTTAACATTACAGTATTTAACATAGTTAAGAAAATGTTTAACTTAAACCGTCACTGTATTTATTATAGATAAGTAAACATTTTATCTTTAACCTAAATGTAATTTAAATGATTAACTATAACTGTGACTGCTTTTAATCTAGATAAGTAAATGTTTCCAGGAAGCACAATCAGTTTACTGTAGACTTTTATCGAGATTACACCAGTTAGTGGAATGCTGATTAAAAATATTTTATGACATTAATATGCAGAAAAGATCTCACGAAGAAGTACTTTCACCTTCAAAACGTCTACGTTTAGAAAAACCCATGGAAAATTTAAATACCTGTGAGAAGGAGTTAAAAGACCCAAGATTAAAACTTTCTAAAATGGGTAATAACTGTGTAACTACTGAGGACTTACAAGATGTGAAACCCGAGATCGCTATGAATTTTTCAAACTTTGCCTATGGGAATGATACAACATCTTTCGAGAATCCCGGTCGAATGCCAAATTCTGCCACGGACTATTTGAATACATTTTTCGAAGACATGAATTTTGAAAATTTAGATTGTTCTACTACCTTAACGTTTCAAGAACCTACAAATAATATTTTACAGACTACTGTTAAACGCGAGGTCAACGAGCTACAAGCAAGCAACCTTTCGAAACAAGTGGTGAATTACAAACCACCATCTCACCTGCAAATGACATTAAAAGTGATAAATTATGCAATTCCTATGTGTTTCACAAAGAACTAAGTGACTGTTTCTATTTAACTTTGAAGCTAAGAACTAAACAATATTATATACTTATACGAGAATTTAAACGCAATGTATCTACTAATGAAGAATTCCCGACAAACCGCGTGGTTAATATGGATATTCCTAGCTGGTTTGAGTTTCAATATAAACTTATTGCATTTAATTTAAGATACAAAAGCACGTCCTTTGTTTCTAATAACATGATTTTAGTGTTAAATCAAAATTCTACAATGCAAATTAAAAATTTAAAGAATCATTCTTATATTGACTTAAACGAACATCAACTAGAAAAATTAAAAGAAAGTACCTCCCATTTAACTAGTGCATTTTTACAACATATGTATACAAAACTTTTACCATCTCTTATTAAAAAGAAATGTATGGTGAGTAATATATCAACAGAAAATGATGAGGTGTTAAAGTATAAACTTAACACATGTATCGAGAATAATATGTTATCAATACTTAATCAATTGTATGAATGTCATGCATGTGCACTACGACATTCGAGCAAAAGCCTTCACTCCTGTTTCACATTTAATAATAGGGAAAAATTTAATCAATTAGGGGAAGCTTTGTTAATGCTCGTAGATTTCGATTATGTAACTTCAACGTTTCTAAACGGAGTTTATAATGTTAGTGAGCACTTTTTATGTAAGATTAATGAACAAACTATTTGTAATGAATTATTTAATACCTGAAAATAAAATGTTTTTGATTACGTTCTGTGTGTTTATTTTTTGCAAAGTGTCTATGAGTGAATTTAATAGTTTATAATTTAGTAGAACTTTTAAGTGAAGTCATGTAATCCAATTTAAAAAAAATTAATCTATTACAAAAAATTAATTGAAATGAAAATATTTACGTTCGAAAAAAAAATTAGAAGTTAATGAAATTGAAACTTATCAAAATTAAATGTTAACAAAAAATAAACAAATGAAGGTTAACAAAAATATAGTTTGAAAATAAAAGTAAACAAAAAAGTAAAAGTAAACAAAATATATATAGATATAATAAAATAAAATAAAATAAAATAAAGTAAAATTTAACAAAATAAAGTTAATAAAGCAAAAGAAGGTATATGTTATAAAGAGAGGGGTTGAAGTAACTTACAAAATGTATGTGTGTGTGTATTTATTAGTTTAGCATTAAGTAGAACTTTTAAGTGAACAGTTAGAATTTATGTTTTCTATATAACTTAGCACAAAATAAAAATTTTCACTGTTGCAAAAATATTCAACTATTGAATGGAAATATACATATTAGTAAAAAAAATATATATCACAAGTTAATAAAATTATTTTAAATTTTATACAATTTAACAAATATATACGAAACACATTACGGATTTAAATATTATAAGATATGTTTGATTGAAATTTTCAAGACAGATTTTATTCTTGGTCCTTCCATATATAGTTTGAATTTATTTTAGAAGATAGTTTTTAACAGTCTAGAGGTTCGAACTTGACAAAATGAAATCAAGTCACAATGATTTGTATGTTATTTTAATCATTATGTCATAACTTCATACCTCTGAAAGTGCATTTAAAGGTTTATCTAGGTTTATTCAGTGTTACTAAGCGTTTGTGAAACCGAAAATTAATGAAAAAACAGATCGCCTTCTACCAATTACGCTATGAAGGCTTCATTCAATTATTAAAAATAATAAAACCTTTTAGAAAATTGCTTATTTTAAATTTAAAATAATAAAAAGTTAAAGTTAACAAAATAAATAAATAATTCCTCTATTCATTATAAATAAAAGTTTACAAAAATAAAGTTTCAAAGTTATAAGTTTATAAAAATTATAAGTTAACAAAAGAATTGAATAAAATAAAATTTTAAAATAAAAATTAACAAAAGTAAAGTTTATAAAATTTTTAAGTTATGTTTAAAAATCTTCAAATTAATTAAAATTGACTTTTAGTTTTATGTAAATGTAAGTTTCAATATTTTAAATATCGAGCTAACTGTTTATCCCCATAATCATTTGCTTACCCATCTTCCAACCAACCAACTGGTTGCCTAGCCAACCATATACTTTGCATCTGCACATGCGCAGAAAAAAACACTGACTTATGCACTAACTTGAGTTGTACTTTAAAACCTTAGCTATATTATACAAGTCGAATATCTTTCATTCTTAGAAAATTTATGATTTTTAAATAATCATTCCTATTTTAAAACATTAACAAAGAAATGTAATTTATATACTTACAAAAAACAGGATAATTTAAAAAGGGGTCCATACATTTCAGCTTGCTAACATCAAGTGTATGGTCTATAACAGAATAAGGTTAAACTATCAGTTTACTTCCTTATCACGCACGTGGTCAAGACCTTATCAGTTACATGTTCAAGCCGATAACATCTATAAACAGCATGTTGGTCATTTTAACTTTTGCCGTCGAGAATTGTGGTTCGGTAAGTTTTATTGGGTACCATTTTTTCTTTTTGGAAAATAAACTAATTGGAAAAAATTTCTTTTCATACCCAGCTACTTTTAAATCACAATGTTAAAATACTAAATTTTATTATGCTAAATTATTCTTTTAAATGTCGAACAAAAGATCTTGCAACATATTTGCAAATAAGTTCTTACAAAACGGTTTTATTTAGTTAAAAAATGAACATTGTCAATTTAACTACACATTATTTTTAGAATTACTTTAATTTTATTTTGAAAGCGAAAAAGACTAATTCACATGAAAATTAAACTTACCTTATTTATGAGCTTGACAACATGGTTCACGCATGGTCTAGCTCTTGCGAGGACTTGTAGAGATTTGAAAGTTAGTACAAGTGTATATCATGTAATATGATGACGTTACTAGTAACGTCATCCACCACAGGTTAATCACGTGACTACGCGATCTTAACCTTCACATTACTAATGATGTTTATATCACATAACTAATTGTAACTATCACAAAATATATTTATAAAAATATATTCATAAATTAATAATTAATTAATTTTTTATTTTAAAATGCTATGCTTTTCAAAATAATACACAAATAAATTAGTTATTAATTTATGAATATATTTTTATAAATATATTTTGTGATAGTTACTCAAACCAGCTAGGAATATCCATATTAACCACGCGGTTTGTCGGGATTTCTTCATTAGTAGATACATTGCGTTTAAATTCTCGTATAAGTATATAATATTGTTTAGTTCTTAACTTCAAAGTTAAATAGAAACAGTCACTTAGTTCTTTGTGAAACACATAGGAATTGCATAATTTATCACTTTTAATGTCATTTGCAGGTGAGATGGTGGTTTGTAATTCACCACTTGTTTCGAAAGGTTGCTTGCTTGTAGCTCGTTGACCTCGCGTTTAACAGTAGTCTGTAAAATATTATTTGTAGGTTCTTGAAACGCTAAGGTAGTAGAACAATCTAAATTTTCAAAATTCATGTCTTCGAAAAATGTATTCAAATAGTCCGTGGCAGAATTTGGCATTCGACCGGGATTCTCGAAAGATGTTGTATCATTCCCATAGGCAAAGTTTGAAAAATTCATAGCGATCTCGGGTTTCACATCTTGTAAGTCCTCAGTAGTTACACAGTTATTACCCATTTTAGAAAGTTTTAATCTTGGGTCTTTTAACTCCTTCTCACAGGTATTTAAATTTTCCATGGGTTTTTCTAAACGTAGACGTTTTGAAGGTGAAAGTACTTCTTCGTGAGATCTTTTCTGCATATTAATGTCATAAAATATTTTTAATCAGTATTCCACTAACTGGTGTAATCTCGATAAAAGTCTACAGTAAACTGATTGTGTTTCCTAGAAACATTTATTTATCTAGATTAAAAGCAGTCACAGTTATAGTTAATCATTTAAATTACATTTAGGTTAAAGATAAAATGTTTACTTATCTATAATAAATACAGTGAAGGTTTAAGTTAAACATTTTCTTAACTATGTTAAATACTGTAATGTTATCTGTGGGATGGAAATTATCAAAACATGCAATGTCATTGTTTAAAAGTAGAGAAAAATTAAACTTTCTTATCAATAAATAAGTTTAATACCTATTCAAATAAAAATAACAAAATTTTTCTTAAAAAGAGATTTCATTTAACCAAAAAGTGTTAACTTTAAAGACTACAATTTAAAAAATTTTGCCTACTCGTAAATATATGTTCACTTTTTTTTTCCTTGAAAATAAAACTTCAAAGATTGATTTCATAAATAAATAAAAATAAAAAAATAAATAGACATGTGAAATAAAAACAGATATGTAATATATAAACAAATATTTATTAAATAAATACATTTCTATGTTAATTTATAAATACATTGTTTAAATGGTTATTATAAAAGTCCATATTCATAGTTTCAAAAAATAAATGAGTATAATTACATGAACATTGCTTGAATAGGTTTTTTACAAATTCAGTCACGTTGAAATTTAGCAGTGCACTCTCATTACACCAATTATATTTTCTACGCAAACTATAACTATCACACTCGTGTTTCATATTAATTGGTTCTCCGATTGAACATTGATAGCAATCAAACACGCGAGAAACGGATGACTTTAACTCGTCATCGAAACATGTTAAGAAATAGTTCAAAGTCTCATCGATTGTGAGGTGGGTACATTTACATTTGTTTAAGTTTTCTAAAACCGAAACAGGAATAAGCTTAGTTAAAAGCGTCTCAATGAGACATTCGGTAATTTTAAGCGATTTTTCACTAGTTTCAAATATTGATCTTTTGTAAGCAGTAAAAAGTCAGACTTTAAGCAAAACCCAAACTTTTTCGATTTGAATAATTTTTGCAGTATGCATGATTCCTTATTTACATAAGCGATTAGTAAGTCATTATTACATACGAATGTATCATTTTCAGAAACAAAATTAAATTTATCCAATCTCGATTCAAAGTTGTCGAATGTTGCACACGATAATGTAATGCTTTCATTTGTGGGGGTAAGTTCACGACCGTTCTTTTCAAATTCTTCATATTTCTGTATGTGAACATAAAGCTCATAGTTCTTATTCATTTGTACTTCAACAATCATTTCCTCACCTAAATTCCAATAAGCAGGAGTAAAAACATCGAAAAATTTAAATATTTTACTAAACTGAGTGATGTCTGAAATTTCATATTTCGAACTGTTTCCCAAGGAAAGTTGATCAGATGGTTTAAGTTCTTTAGGTGAAAGATGAATTTTTATATGTTTCGCTAAGTCAGATCTATTATTAAATGTTTCAAAACAATCGTCACATTTACAGTGACTGGGTGACTGTCTACTTTTCCTTTGTTTTGGCTTGGAAGTGGTATGAATTTTCCCATGCTTTAATAAATCACTCTTTTGTGAAAATACTTCGCCACATACATTACAATTATGAATCACAGGGGTCTTTGAATGGACCTTCATATGATTTAATAAATGATACTTTCTAGCAAATGTTTTTTCACAAATTATACGCACAAGAGGTATTTTCTCCAGATGACATTTCATGTGAAACGTTAAGTTAACCTTTCGGGGAAAAGCTTTGTCGCAAGTAGAACACACAAAGGGTAACTTCTGTTTCTTTAATCCTGATGAGGTGGGTTTCACTTCACAATTCGAAACGGGTTCTTCTTTAGGCTGTATTAAAAATTCCATATCATGGTCATTTAATCCTGGTGATGAGGGTTCACTCTTCACGTTAGACATATCATTAGCACTTAACAAAGCAGAATCCATGACTCGTTCCGTAATCACTTAAATGTAAACTAACTTAAAACGGAAAACACAACCTTTCACAGTGGTAACAGGAAACAATATAATCATATTAACTCGTTTCTTGGAAGTTCATAAAATGATAGAGGGCGCTTGTTTAAAAATAATAACATTTTATTGGTTTAAAAAAGTCACGTGATTATTTTATCATACTCTGTTATAAGTTCAATAGTCAGTTAATTCTTACACATTGATTCAGAAAGGGTTACATATCAGAAGTTCGTACAATTGTAAGTCAAAAATGCTTTTCTAAATAATATTTTACTGGTCGAATCACTTGTGTATCAGAAGTTCATATGTTTGTAAGTTAAAAATTCTTATTAATCTCGTATTTAGTGCTTTTATAAATAATATTTTACTGATCGAATCACTTACGTGTTATAAATCTAACTAGAAAAAGTGAATATTTCAAATAAGTCACGTTAGAAAAAACTAGATTCGATTATCTTTTTTTTTAAATGTTGGTTGTATAAAGTCAATCGTTTATTATTTTTGAACAGTTGTTATTATTTTTTAAATAGTTTTTATTATTTTTGAACAGTTGTTATTATTATTTGAACATTTTTTATTATTTTTGATCATTTGTTTAGTTGTTATTATATTTTTGAACAGTTGTTGTTATTATTTTTTTAATACTTTTATTTTTTTCCCTGTGCTTTTTTTCCAAACAGGCGAAATTTTCAAAATTGTAGTTTACAATTCTAAAATACACTTTTAATGAAAGCAGTCTGTTACAAGATAATCACAAAAAGTTAACATTATCTTCCAAAAATAAATCCTCATTTCACAATATAATTGAAACTGAATAGGTAAAATTAAAAATCACGTTATTCCAAACACAAATATCCGCAATCTGATGATCTGTATCCACCATGATATCATAACTTGAACAGATAAAGCTATCCTAAATTATCAAAGCATTAGTTCAGTTTGTCATGGCACGTCCAAGAAAATTTCGATAGGATAAAAATTTGACTGTTAGTTTCGAAGGAAAACCTATCCCCGAATCGAACTTGGCAGATTTATTTAATCTTTTGTTTTCTGTGAATAAAAGAAAACCGATCAAGACACAGAAAGAATTATTAGAAACATTAAACGAAATGAATGTCCCGCGAAATTTTATTAAAAATAAAAATTTGTCAACAAACATTAAACAAGATTCTGTATTAGATTTGTCAAAACCCACTAAAAAACGAAAAGTGGGTCCACATGTATTGCATTGGGAAAATTATTAATAAAATTGAATTTGTTTTTTAACTATACCTCTTTCCTATGTTTTCTACACCAAACACAATAAAAACAGTAATTACCCCTAAAGATGTCTTCTTTTTACCATTGCTTCCACTATACATTTTAAAATAAATATGTTAATATTCAATCCAATCATATTGAAAAAGATAAATTTCCGGTTTCATTTAAATTCAGTATAAAATCAACCTTAAACTTTTCACTTCCGGTAAATACATAAATGAGCGAAAACACAATGCAGATCGTTATATACAGACACACGACGCTAATCACTTCCTCTCTCGAAGTCATTTTAACAAATGATACTTCACTCTCACGATACCTCTCTTTAAACACTTAAAATCTCAACATTCATGTATAGCTTCTTGGCTTGATTAGTTAAACCTACCACAAATTATCAAGTCAAGAAGCTATTTTGCAGGTTCAAACCCCAGTGAAATCTTTTCAAGAAAACCTATTTTAAATATCCGTTATTGCATTCCCTTCCGATAGAGGGCACCACAAAAAAAAATTGATCTCCGTTTCGCCTTCAAACTGAAAGTCAATTAAAAAAAAAATTAAGCCCCCCTCAAAAATAAGCCCCCTTCAGAAAAGTTAGCCGCCTCTTCAAAAATAAGCCCCTCCATTTTATACCCCCTCCTATAGCAGACTTCAATCTAACATTTAAATTTGATCCAAAAAAGAAAATTAAGCCCCCTCAAAAACAAGCCCCCTTAAAAAATGTTAGCCCCCTCACATTTATACCCTCCTCCTATAGTACACCCTTAAGACCCCTTCTACGTTTTAAAGTGTTCTTTTCACATCGTACTACGGTATTATTTAACACCACCACCACCGGCTCTTAGCTCCTCATGAGGTCGGACCGTTGTTTCTTCTCTACTTACGACTGTCCAACATTATCATAAAATGTCCGAATTGCTATTCTAGGTTTCTATACTCTTTTCACTACTTTAGTCATCAGTAAAAACAATCTTTCTGATCTTTTAGGCCCTTGAAGGAGAAAGGAATACAACATGCAAACATCTTGTGAGAACATTATAATTTCTAAATTATGTTCGTACTTAAAATAATCTAAAAGTTCTTGCAGTGTCATTTCACCTTTAATTTAAAATCTATAAAATAATGGGAATTCTTTAGTATAATACTTTTTACAAGGCACGGGTACTGAAATAGCAAACAATGGAAGAGCCAGATATATAAAACCATTTTTATATAAATCAAGCTTATTATGTCCCTGTACAAGATTGTATAATTCTAAGAAAACAAGACCAGAAACCATTGCTGTTGTAGTTGCCAATACTGGGGTAATTTTATCAGCAATCAATTTGCTTTTATGACGATCAGCTAGAGCTATTCCGTAATTATCAGCTCTTAAATTGGAAGCTGCAATAATAAAGTCCATATGAAAATTAGAATCGTCATCTTTCTAGAAATAAAATGGAACGAATTTGAATGGATCTCAAATCTTTTGTTGAAGGCAGCTCACTCTGTATTCTAGATATGCGATTCACATCAGCTGGAGTAATATATTCTTGAGCTGAATATTAGTCACAGCAATTCTAGCACGAAACTTTGCTTTAAATTTTGGAACAGGTACAGCAGATATGCTATTTTTGCAACAGAGTCATGATCTGTATTACCAAGTATGCGATACATAAAATCTCTAAGATTTTCAGTTGCAACTCAGTTGCAAATTTGAAGGTTTTAGGACACGCTTCAGACCAGGCAAGAATGGAGTTCCAGAACTTGTCTTCTTATCAGGTGTAAAATTACAGAGGAATTGACTAATTTGACTTTGGTACTGTTTTTCCCAAAGCAAGAGAGCCCAAGTAATATAGTCTTCAAGAGTAAAAGGATGTTCATCAACAAGAATATAATTTATCATATATTATAATACGAGCAAATCTTGTGTGTGTGTATGTGTGTGTATATATATATATATATATGCAAATTTTATTTAAAAAAAGTCTTTAACAATTTTGACGAAATTTTGTATCCTACCGTTATCAGGTACCAGAAATCTATTGGGCTAGGTCACATGTTCGAGAAAATTCGATTAGTGGGTCATTTTGGGTTGCCACGGGTCAGGTCAAGCTAATTTTATCTAAAAAACGGCTCTAACGATTTTTATTAAATTTTGTATCCTACCATTTTGGATTAGGAGAAAAGAATTGGGCTATGTCCCATGTTCGAGAAAATTCGATTGGTGGGTCATTTTTGGACCATTACGGGTCAAGCTAGTTATATCTTTAAAACGGCTCTAACAATTTCGACTAAGCTTTGTATGCTACGAGTTCCGGGCACGAGAAGATCAGTGAACTAGGTTACATGTCCGAGAAAATTCGATTAGTGGGTCATTTTTGGGTCATTGTGGGTCAAGCTAATTTAACTAAAAAACGGCTCAGACTGTTTAAACTAAATTTTGCATTCTACGGTTTTTGGGCATGAAAAGACTGTTGGGATAGGTCACACATTCGAGAAAATTCGATTAGTGGGTCATTATGGGTCAAGCTATTTTTATCTTTAAAAGGCTCAGACGATTTGAACTAAGTTTTTTATCCTACAGTTTTCGGGAACGAGAAGACTATTGGGCTAGGTCACATGTTCGAGAAAATTCGATTAGTGGGTTATTTTGGTCATGGCTCATTATGGATCAAGCTATTTTTATCTTAAAAACGGCTCAGACGATTTGAACTAAATTTTGTATCCCACAGTTTTAGGGAACGTGAAGACTATTGGGCTAGGTCCCATGTTCAAGAAATTTCGATTATGGGTTATTTTGGTCATGGGTCATTACGGGTCAAGCTATTTTTATCTTAAAAACGGCTCAGACGATTTGAACTAAATTTTGTATCCTACGGTTTTTTGCACGAGAAAAGCACTGAGCTAGGTCACATGCTCGAGAAAATCCAATTAGTGGGTCATTTTTGGGTCGCTGGGGGTAAAGCTAATTATATCTAAAAAACGGATCAGACTATTTTGACTAAATTTTATATCCTACGGATTTCGGGTACGCGAAAACGATTAGGCTTGGTCATATGTTCGAAAAAATTCGATTAGTGGGTAATTTTGATTATGGGTCATTATGGTTTAAGCTATTTTTATCTTAAAAACGGTTCAGACGATTTTAACTAAATTTAGTATCCTACGGTTTTCGGGATCGAGAGGACTATTGTACTAGCTCACATGTTCGAGAAATTTCGATTAATGAGTCATTTTTGGGTCACTACGGGTCAATTTTATTTAATCAAAAACGACTCTAACTATTTAATTGAATTTTGTATTTTACGGTTTTCAGACACTAGAAGGTCATTGGGCTAAGACACATTTTCGAGAAAAAAAATGGATTAATGGGTCATTTTGGTGTCACTGTAGTTCAAGCCAATTTTATCTAAAAAACGAATCTAACGATTTTGAATAATTTTTTTATTCCACCGTTTTGGATTATGGAACGACCAATAGGTTAGATCACATGTTCGAGAAAATTCGATTAGTGGGTCATTTTGGTATCACTCTGCGTAATGCGTTTCAATGGAAATGAAGAATACAACAGTTATTAGGTTGTTGAATAGTTGGTAGTAAACGAAACTGGAAAGTTGTCATCATTTCGCCAAATTTGGAGAAATATTGGCGATATTAGGCTGGAAAATTGACTTTCAAGATTACCAATGACAAAGCACATACTTGGCGCAAATTGGAAGATATTTCGTGATATTTGAACTCAAAGCTAATTTTGACCGAGCATAGCTTGGTCTTCCCTGCTAGTTGTTTCTAAAACTTCAAGAGACTGGTAGCTAACAAGCTTCATAGTTCTGTCAATGAAAGAGGAATAAAGTTCGTTTAAAAGACCTTAAAATTAATTTATAGCCCAATGTAGTGTATGTTCAATGTTATTAGGGAAATTTTTCAACGTACGAATGGGAATAGTACCAGACTCTAGAAGAAGTTTTCGGTAATAAACACATCTACGGTCCATGTATGTTCTAGAATCAACATTATCTACAAAATTAGCAACTCCATCCAGATTGTAAAAAAAAAATCATCATCATATATAACTAGTTTCAGATACAATTCGATTTCGATGAGCTTCAATAATTACATCAGTGTTCATTTTTAATACTTTCCAACATAATTGAAAGTGTTTATGAATTCGGTTTGTCTGTCTGTCTTCTAACTCGCATAAATATACTCGGATTGTCATGTAATGATTATCGAGGTTTACCATGGAATGTTCACTTTTGAAAATGAATTGCGTGCCATTTGTAGTTAGTTTACAGGGAAATTCCGCAGTATTCCATTACATTACGCTCAATGGGGAAAAATCTTTTTCAGTGCATTTTAATGATGTCGCACTATTTTCGAAGATAATGAAATTTATATGGATCAATGAGGTGGAGACAACAATTTTCTATAGCGTATAGCATAAGTAGCAATTATAGTTAATTTACAAGGAGACTCGAAATTATTCCGTTACTTTATGATCAATGCAGAAAAAATTGTTCCCCGTGCATTTTAATGTTGTTAGATAATTTCGAACATAATAAAATTGATATGCATCACTGAGATGGACGACAACATGTTTTTTATAGAGTATAGAATAAGTAGCGATTATACACTGTTAAAAATTTGCAGCAAACTGTCCAGTCATTTGACCGTTTTTGTAGAAAACAGTTACATAGTCGTAATTTAATATTCTGACCATAAAATGAGCAATAATATGGTCAGAATAGAGTTAAATTACGGTTATGTAACTGTTTTCTACAAAAACGGTCAAATGACTGGACAGTTTGTTGCAAATTTTTAACAGTGTAGTTTGTATAGAGGGACGCCCAAAAGAATTCCATTGCATTATGATCTATAACAAAAAACTGATTCAGTGTAATTTAATAATGTTATTTCAAACATAATGAAATTGATAAATATTATTGAGGTGCACCCCAATATGCTTTCTGTAGATTATTGAGTACGTAGAATTTATCATTTATTTATAGATACACTCAAAAGAATTCGGTTACAGAACTAACTATGAGCCATCATAACCACTGGATGCGCGTTTTCAGCATTTTAAAACTTAACTAATTTTAGTACATTACGAGGTGAGTGGATCATATACAGGGTTGCACGGAAGAATTCACACACATTACTGGTTAATATGGACATCAATTGCTGAAAATTATTTTTCACTGCGTTGTGTTTTTTGTTAAATGTTTATTTAGATATCTCATTTCATTTGTCAGAACAAAGATGAAATTTCTTAACACCATTCCGATAGTGTCGGAAAGTTGTTCATAATCTACGCCGTGATGCATGATTTTTTGTTCTTATTTTATCTGGTAAGTTAAAAACCTTGGATTTCCTCTCGCCGACATCTCAAGGTCTGAATAAGAATTAACTGTTCGTATTTGATAGTCCAATAAGATCCATATCAGTGACAATCACTTTACCTTCCGGACTTTGTTTATATTTTTCCTTAAATTCATCTTTCACTTCAAAGGGTTTGAATGTTATAGCATTCCTGGAATCTTTTAGAAACTGTCTTTCTTTTTCAAAATTATAAGCAATGGGCATTAAACGCACTTCCCTAAGAAAATCTTAAATTAATGCAGTTTCTTTAGGTAGAAATAGAGGAGAGACTACTCCAGCCATAAAATTTGATATATATTTATAAATCAATTTTACTTATATAATTTGTGGATCATCATTTTCTGTCTCCTCTTCATAAAACTTGTTGCAAAGTGCTGAAATATCAAGTTTAATCTAATCTGTGGTTCTTGTGTAAGATAACATCTGTTCATAAGCTAGTCGTATCCATTTTAGAACTACAAGCCAAGCTCTCAAATTTTCTTCCGATACTGAAGTCCATTTGTTTCTGAACCTATTGCAATGTTTTTCAACTTCAAAATTTGGAGTTTTAACTTTACGTTTCTCTATGATGCGAGAATTTAAAAAAATCTTAATATCGCTTTCCATTCTGTGACCCGGACCTCGGAACCTGTCCTTGTAACTGCGTCCTTACCCCTTCCCCTAAAATGGTTGTAGATGATTTTAGAGAGAAAGTAAATTATGTTTTAGTATGACGTTGTGAAATGTTTAAGATAATAATTTAAATTTGTGTAAATCGATATATTTCTTCATGTTAATTTTTTTGTTAGAAAAAATATTCTAGCTGAATTCTAGCTATACGCTAAATTTAATTAGAGAAAAACTCAGTTATGAGGGTGAAGCTTGAAACATACGGCTTGAGTTAACTACATACAGATTACTCCCTTTTATACAATGCAGTGTCCTTTTAATGTTTTCAAAATTTCACTAGTGTTTCAAAATAAATTTGCAGCCCGTAATTATGGAATGGTAGATTATGAATTGAAAATTTTAGTTTGAAAGATTAATTATATAAAGTAGTATATTTGGCAACTTTAATAATATAATGTGAAAACTTACGAAAATTAATGTTTAAAAGATATTTTTTGAAAAAACTCAGTAAATCATAAAAAGAACTGTTTTCCATATTTTATGTTCCTCATTTAAATCACTCCTTTATTCATTCTTTTGTTAGTTAAACCTATATTGTTAAAATGCTATCTAAAAGCAAAATGTTCTCGCAACATATTGCAGTTTCCTAAAGCTCAATACTTACTAAACATGCCATCACACCCAAAATTTTATATTTTTGCTATGAAATATATAATACGACGTCACCTTTTTTGTCAGTAAAACATTTTTCTGAAGATTACATTGAAATTTTATTTGGAAAATCCTTACAAAAGAAAAGCTGCGTTTTTAAATGATAAGCATCTTTATTAACAGCTTTTTTTTTCAAGTAGAACTATAAATTAAAACACACCATCGTTTTAAAGGTGAACTAAATTTATTATTTCTTTGTTCTTTTCATTGCCTATATTTTCCTGTCTCGCACTGATAATTTTAGAATAGTGTGATTATATTATGTAGTCCATATAATGTTGTTTAGGGCAGAACCCCTTTATTCGTGTTAGATCTTCTATTAAAGAAACGATTAAACAATTCCGATATTCGGTTATCCAATTTCGAAGAAATAAACTTGAATTTGTTAGAAAAACGTTAAATGCGAGCTTTCCACGAATAAAATGCAGGGAAGATGCAACGTCAGTGTCTCCATGGAGACCAGTAAGCGTGTTTCTTAAGCCTTTCCCAGTACACCAACGCACAAATATTTCATCATCTAAGAAAAATATCGATCTTCGAAAATTGTGAAAGCTCTATATTAACTCATTAATGCCGGTTGGTACGAAAAGTTACCATTTAAGTGATACGAAACTTTTAAATATGAACACCAGTATCTTAGTAAAACAAAATTCATATTATCTAATGTGAAACTATCAGAGATTCAATCAGTTAAAATAACAGTATGGGAAAACTGGTGTCAACTGGTATCGAAGTATTAAAAGAAGTGTAAAATAAGTCGGCGTTAATGGGTTAAAAGGAAAACGTCAATTTAGTTTCTCCAAAAATAAATTGCATTATTTTCCTAAGTAATTTTATTTCACGGGTGTACTGTTTCTTCGTAATTGCTGAACAGAAAATCTAACTCTAGTATATTTTATCCACATACTCATCATGGAAGTAGGAACCTATAACTGGAAGGATAACGTCAATACCGTAACATAGGCCGCATTCTACCTGAAAGTTGCCACTATGTTTGAGCCTGTGGAGGATCAACCCCAGAATTCATAGCGGGAAATGGGGATAGTATGAGGCGTTTATCGCTGTTTGTCTCCTTTCTCACTTTACAACTAATTATTACAATTTAAAAACTTAACTTAATTATTACAACTAAATTTTGATTTATTACCAGAAATGTGACTTTGGAATTGGTTCAATATTTTTAATAGATTAATATAATATTGTGAATTTTTTACATATTCCTTGCAACAAAATTTGGGTTCAAGTTAAATTTTATATTAAACTAGCTGACCCGCCCGGCGTTGCCCGAGCCCGTGAAATAAACTCAAATCATTTAAGAAACGAAACTCTGACCAAGGTCTCCGTGGCTTCGACACCGTATACCGGGCACGCTCGCACGCTCCGAAAAATCTTTTATTTCCCCCTTCCACCGCCAGGGGGGCAACCTCTTTCGGAAAGAACCTCTGAGACAGGTCAACGTTGCCTACGGTACTGTATAGTAGGCGTGCGACAAAATTGAGCTGGTTTCGAGAAGATAGGAACATTATAAGCCGTGTTATTGAAATAAGGCACAGTTAGAGAAAATAACCATGAGTGAGGTGCCGGGTGAAGGGGATGACTAATTAGGAGGAATACGATGCATCTTTAAAAATTGGTTCGTTTGCTTCAGCTAGGAACTTAATTACAAATTTGCCTTAAACTATTATTCGGAAATAGTGGTAACCGCTACTCATAAATTTACTTTAATGTTATAGAAGGTAACTATTAAGTTAATTATAATGTTTAGAATAAGTTGCGTTGAAATCGGAAAGATAGTTGCGGAGATACGGAAACGGGGCATAGTCAGAGAAAAAACTTTGAAGGAGGGGCCGGGGGAGGAGATGTTCAAGTGCCCTTCAGCAAATGACTAATTAGGAGGACCACTATGCATCTTTAAAATTCGTTCGTTTGGTTAAGCTAGGAACTCAATTACAAATTTGGCTTAAACTATTATTTGGAAATAGTGGTAGCCGCTACTCATAAATTTAGTTTAATGTTATAAAGGGTGTCTATTAAGTTAATTATAATGTTTGGAATCACTTGCGCTCAAATCGGAAAGATAGTTGCTGAGGTATGGAAACGGGCCACAGTTAGAGATAACTTTGAAGGAGGGCCCCGGAGGGGGGGGGGGCGGATGTTCAAGTGACCTTCAGCAAATAACTAATTAGGAGGATCACTATACATCTTTAAAGATTGTTTCATTTGGTTAAGCTAGGAACTTAATTTGAAATTTGGCTTAGACTATTATTCGGAAATACTAGTAACTGCTTTCTAGAAATACACCTTGAAGCTATGAATGCTAATTTTTACGATAATCTAGTAAAAATGGAACTAAATGGAGAAGTTCCGAACATTATTAGCTGACATTTAAAATAGCTGTATTCTGTATATAAAACATCAATTAAACGCTACATTTGAAGCTAAAAATGTTAAAATTGTTAAATGTAATTAGACACTTACCCCTCGCCATTCCCGCAAATATTTATAACAAATAATCTGTTAAATAAAGTTTTCTGTATTAATAGTCTCTATCATAATAATATATGTCCTGTTTTAAAAAAACCTTAAACCCAAATAATTATGATGAAGAAAAACGTGCCTGGAAATGTCTTAAACAGATGGCGTTTGTGTAATTTGCCGTGAGTAGATGGCGCTACATTAGCTTGGCTGTACGCAGGTAACTGCAATCCATACTGGCACTGTTTCGTTATAAGTCCTTATCTATGCATCGTTACTTTGATTTATTTAATGTCTTCTCAGAAGATATTCCATACAACTAACCAACCGAAGAAAAAAAGCGTATTTTTAATGAGAGTTCTTTGTGCAATTTAATTAATATTTAAAAAAAGTAATTCAAATATTAAAATTCTGAGGTTCAGGTACACCAGGAGAGGGATTGGACTACCTAAATCTAAATTTGCAGGCTTCTAGGTGGGCTAGATTTTGCTAGCCATCGCCAACAGACACACACACACACAGAGCAAAACTTTATTTTATTAATATAGATATCTATTCTCTATTTCAGGACGTATCTGACTGATTATATAAAATTTAATACAGTTATTTTATATATATTTTGTAGCATAACAGAGTACTACAAAATATGATCAACATAATATTCATTTTAGATACTCAGATATTTACATAAAAAAAATAAGAAATATTAATCTAAAAAGTCATTAAAATATGTACCGTAATTTACGCCGTATAATCCGCGGATCAAACAATCATATTTCGACTCAGAAATTTTATTTTGTACAAAAATTTTAACTTACTAGATTGCTGTAAATATTTAACTTCAATTATTAAATAAATTTTCTGGGTCTAAAAATGATTGTTGGATCCGCAGATTATACGCCGGAAATGACGGTACATTACTTGTGCAAAGACCACATCATTAGCAGAAATGCAAAAAATTTTTTTTTTTTTTTTTTTTTTTTTTTTTTTTGGGGGGGGGGGGGCGTTTTATGATCATTTACAAGGGTTTAAAATATGTACTTTTTATGATTAACGTATTATATTTAAAATGATTTACATATTACATTTCAATTAACATTTTTAAAAGTTAATAAATATAACACAAAATAATTAAAAATATATTAAACACGTTATTAGTTTCAGATATTCATACAATATATTTAAAATAATAACAATTAAAAAAAACATACAGAAAATAATAAAATAAACACTTACTAGTGAAACGTAATTCCAGGTTCTTTCCTATGCCTTCAACTGCGATAGGAAATAAAATTACACGGCATTATTTACTTACTATTAAAAAAAAATTTAAATCAGATAAATAAGAAAACTTGACAACTGAACGGCTTAAAAGACACCTGTGGAGCTCTTGCTTCAAAAAAGGTTGCTTAATGAACTAATCGTAGTCGAAAAAAACCCATCGAACAAGGGGAAAAAACGCCAAAAATTTGTCAAGCACTTTAGGTTTACTAGAATACCAATCCCAGAATTCCAGGCTGAAATGAGAACGAAACTAACTTCTTATGCTACTTCCAGTAGGTTCCTTGTTCGATGATACTCATTGATAACAACATTTCAGCGAAATAAGACTTTTTACATTAAATATCTCCAATCAGAAAGAAGACACAAAATATGACACAAAGAAGACGCAAAATTTTTTAATATGTTATTAATTGTTACGAGCAGAGAAGACCGGGCTACGCTCGGTCAAAGTTATCTTTGAGTTTAAATATCATGACCCATGACCAAAATCACCCACTAATCAAATTATTTATTTTAGGGTCAAGCTAATTCTATATAAACAAGAACGAAAAATCATGCGTCAAGCATAGATTATGAAACACTTTCCAACACAGCCAGAAAACTTTAACGAAACTTCACCGTTAAATAATGTAAGAAGATAAACAGCTCGAAATCCGTTGTTCCCAAAAAGAAGCAAAAAGATGAGGGGTTGTATCAAATATCTGGTAATTAGTGCCAAGATAGCGTACACAATATTGCATGTATTACTATATTTGGATACAACCCCTCATATTTTTGCTTCCTTTTGGGAACAACGGATTTCGAGCTTATTCTATCGACGATACTTTTCAGAATTTTCAAACTATGATTTTGAGACTTTCACAAAAGTTGCTCTGTATACTTAGCTAATACATTATGCATATTAAATTTTGATTGCATTCGCGCATGCGCAGTGAAACATTTTTTAGTAAACCTGCTCATTTTTCATCCAATTTTTATTATTTTTTAATTCTGATTGCACAGTATTATGTACAATGTTGTTTGTCATATTTTCTGAAAAGAACTTTTTTATATATTAGGAACTCTGTAAATTATAAGCAAAAAACCAGGCGAAATTTGGGACTGTTTTTATAAGAACCTTAATTTCTCTACGAGTATACATGCTATCCTCATAAAAATGAACACAGTATATTACAATAAGCCACTTAATAATAATCTCGAGTTTGAACGCCTTTGCTACATTAGTTTTTACAGGGTTATCCAAAAGATATTCGTTATTTTTCAATTTGTTGACAGTCCCCTATGAGGTTTCGTGAAAAAATCTTCGCGGAAATATATAACCTATACTATACTGTTTACACACCTGGAGTTTCAGGTAAATTCCTCATGTATTTTTCTAGATAGTTAACAAACGTTTAAAATCGCAAGTGACCGGTCACCTTTGGCAATATAGTGTATGTATGTAATATAAAAAAAAAATTAAATTGCGGATTTTAAGATGCTAAATAATATGAAAAGTAAGATTAAAAAAACAATGATTTTCAGAGTTGACGTTGAGGCTCCTGATCTGCAGATTTACCAGTTTTTAATAGGGTTTTTCATTTTAATTGTGTTTTCTATGGGAGCACACTGTATTGGGAAATTTATTGCCGAAACGTCACTTGAGACTTACTGTTGAGAACCGAAATGTTTTTGGTTTCTGTTTGTTAGTCTGTCTGTCTGTTCCGCGATAACGGCAACAAAAAGCATCCGATTAGGTTGATATTTGGTAGGTATGTTGGAGAGATACCCAGATTCAACTGTATAGTTTCTGGTAAACTTAGGTTCGTTCGTTCGGAAAATATAGAACATTTAATTTTCACTGTAAAAAAAAAAATCGGAAAAGTTTCCGGTAGGAATAGGATTTCCAGTTGCCCGTATAGGACAGGAAACTTTTCCGAACCAACACGGAAAAAAACCGAAAAAAACGAAAGTTTTTTCTTTCCGTCAGGAAACTTTTCCTGTTTGATTCAGAAACTAATCTTTAGACACATAATATATTCCTGTTTCTTACGGAAATATTTCCTTATGTAGTAAGAAAAGTTTTTGTAGATAGAAAATGTTATCCTTTTTATAGAGGAAAGTTTTCCCAATTAATAAGTAAACTCATCTGTAATATAGAACCTTTTCCTATAAAATAAGGAAAACTTTCCATTCACACTAAGAAATGTCTTAGTAGAATGGTAGAATAGACAGAAAGTATTCCTTTTTTAAAAAGAAACTTTTCCCAATTAATAAGTAAACTCATCTGTAAAATAGAACCTTTTCCTATAAAATAAGGAAAACTTTCCATTCACACTAAGAAATGTCTTAGTAGAATGGTAGTATAGACAGAAAGTATTCCTTTTTTAAAAGGAAACTTTTCCGAATCAATCATTAAACCAATCTTGAAAAAAAAAGCAAAAATTCCTGTGTGGAACAGAAACTTTTTACTTTATTTATGGAAATATATTTTTTTAATCCGAAAGTATTCCCGTATAGCAAAGAAACCTTTTCTTTTGTTTATGAAAATATATTTATTTTTAATCTGAAAATATTCCCGTACAGTAAAGAAACTTTTCTTGTAAGGAGTAGAAACAACACTGCAAAAAAGCAAAGAAACCTTTTCTTTTGTTTATGAAAATATATTTATTTTTAATCTGAAAATATTCCCGTACAGTAAAGAAACTTTTCTTGTAAGGAGTAGAAACAACACTGCAAAAAAAAAAAAAAAAAAAAAAAAAAAGATTGTTGATTTTACAGTATAATACTGGCATCCCAGCTGCTAGTATTATACCGTAAAATTAACAGTAATAAACAGTAAAACACTACCGCGGATGCACGGCAGTGTATTACTGCTTATTACTGTTAATTTTACAGTATAATACTGGTAGCTGGGATGTCAGTATTATACTGTAAAATCAACATTTTTTTTTTTTTTTGGTTGTGCAGATATATTGATGTTTAGATGAAAATAGTTGCCTTTGGATTTGACACTATATTGATTTCCTTTTATCACACTTAAATATTTTTGTAAATAGATATACACACATTCAGAATTTCAAATAAATAGGAAACAAGCGATAATATTTTAAGAATTTTGAGGTCATAAAATATTGATATGTTTTGTATTACAATGGTCCAATTTATATTATCACCTTGCAATTTTATTTATTTGTTACAAGTATACTTATAAGAAGAAGAATCAGTTTAGCTTAAATGTATTTATATTTTTAGAAAATAAGAATTTTATATATGAAGTGTTAGTGTTTTCTATATTTAAATTTCTTTTGCAAAAAATATAATTAGGCTAAAATGCATTTTAAGGTTATGAGCAACTTTATAAACAAGGAAAAGCAATTCTCATAAGAAAAGTGTATAAATATAATAAAAAGTACACCAATGAAATGGATTTTATGTTCATAAAATACATAGTACACTTTTATTTTATTTATAAATCTATCCTGAAATAAAGAAAATCTTACTATATTTTAAGCGAGATAAAAGGATATCAAAATAGTGTCCAAAACAAACCTTTTCATCTGTTGATATGCTCCTGTTCCTACTCCCCCCAAAAGCACTAGAAAAGTTTTGTGAGAAATGTATTTTATCATACACAGTAGACTCTCGTTAATGCGTCTCCTCTTAAGACGTACCTCCGGTTAATGAAGACAGTTTCCCTCTCCCATCAATTCCTATTTGCAATTTATGTTAAAAATTAGTGTTTCAAAAATAACTATGCCACCATATATATTTTATTTTTAAATATTTCTATTAATTATATATGAAACGGGAGGGGAGTAATTTAATACCTGCCAGATATCTCGAGAAGTTTTGAATAGGGGGGAGGGGGGTGAAATTTATGAGAGATATATTGATGTTTTTATCATGTGATTGGTAAAACAAGATCCTCTAATGTAGAAAATCATTTTTGCATCGCGTAAGCTATTCTAACACATGTTTCTAATTATGTCTATTGCAGAAAATGTTTTATAGTTAGTTGATAAAGTCAAAATTATCTGATCAATTAATGAGGTAAAAAAACAAATTGATTTAGCAAAGAATTCAAAATTCCATGAAATTCATTATTGTCATGCAGCAAAAACTTGTGAAAAGATAAATTGGTAAATTATCTTTAAAAAAAAGGGGGGGGCAGATTATTTATTTTTTTGTTAGTTAAATTATGCAAGTAATGTAATTTATTTTCATATTTTATTTGTTTAAAGGAATTAAATATTAACATTTTATATTAACAATATTTTCAGCAATTTTCTTTTTAACTGTTTTACTAAATTAAAAAAAGGTATTTGTATCAAAATTTATTTATTTCAAAAACTGAATTAAATTAATTCAAAGCAATATTTTTGCCATTAGAATGCTTACATTGGTTAGTGTTAACAAAAATCGACCTTCCTTGCAATTAACTGGAGTTGACTGTAAATGAAAAACAAATCTGACTCAAACAAATTAGCTTCTCATCTTCAAATAATTCTCTTTATTATGAGAAAAGATTACTCATCCAGCAAATTCGCAAAGATGAGGTGCCAACTTATCGGAGACAGATTATACATAGGTGTAGCCAGTCATGGGAGTCATGGGGAGGGGGGGGGGGGGGCAGACACTAAACATTTAGGTAATACCAAAAAATTTTTGAATATAAACTATTAAAAAAGGAAAACAATATTTTCAATTGCCCTGGATACTCAAAACCCACACTTTAACTATTGGGTATAGCACAACTATATATGGCATTATGCATGCATATGAAGTGAATTGTGATTGAAGCTGCATTGAAATTTTATGGGTGATGGAAAGAATTTCTATTGCTATACAGCCAAAACAAAAAAAAAGTACCCCATTTTACCCCCCCCCCCCCCTCCAAAAAAAAATTAATAAATTGACATTTGATTAAAAATTGTCTTCTTCCAATTTAAGGGGTTTAAAAAAAAAAAAAAAAAAAAAAAAAAAAGGCTTATGCATTGTCTCTATTGTTAAATTGTGCCAAACCCGAACTTTTAGTAAATTTTATTCTAGGATGCCAACTGGGAAGTCACTTGGTCAAGTGATTAAAAATTATAAAAATTAAAGTTTTAAACTAAATTAATTTGTAATTGATGCAAAGCAAATTGCATTGTGGGGTGTTTTTTCAGCGCAATTCGAAAATTGACAGAATAAGCTGCAATTTAGGATTAGCATATTTGAAGTTTTTAGAAATCTATTTCTGTTAAAAAATATATCATTTATGTTCTTATAGTTTTTTTTTAAAATATGTATTTTTAAATTAAATTGTGAAAAAAAAAGGAAATGTGAACTATAAGTTTTTAATAGCTTCTAAAGCTTCTAGAAGCTCCAAATATGCAGATACACAATCACAGCTCATTCCACCAAGTACTTTTTGAGTTATGTTTAAATCACTATCCACATTGCAGTCTTTTTTACACCGATTACAGATAAACTTAACATTAGGAGTTCAAAACTTTAAACTTGCATAATTCCTAAACTACTAGATACAGTATCTTTCTGTTTGGTATCATAGGGTAACATTTATGGAAAAAGCCGAATACGATGCCAAAATTAAGTGTATGTTTTGAAATTTTTAGCGTTGGATACAATTTCAGCATGAACACCACCCTCTAAGTTTATTTTTCTCAACATTAAATGAAAAAAAGACAACTTCAGGTAGAATGAGAATTTCAGTTTCTTTTTTCCAACTGCACATATTTTATTGAAATTTCAAATTTGTACATTTTTTAATTTTACTTTCTAGCAATTGAAACAAGTTGGCTGTTAATTCTGAAATTAAAATTTTGTTATAAAAACCTTTGTTTTTTACTTTTAAAGAAAAAATTTTAATATAGTCAACTTTCACCTCTGTTATAAATAATTTTAAATGGCCTGAAGAACGATAATGTCAGAGATGAGGATGCTTTATATCTGTGACATGTTCATGCTCTCATTTAAGTTGTTTGTATCTGAGAAGTCACTTTATCAGAAAAAAATTTCTGTGTGGTAGCTAATATTTTCAGTAATGAAAATTATACAAGAAAACCATCTTTCAATTTCTTTTCAGTTCAATATGCCACCTTAACTTTTTATTTAAGCAACAAATACTGAATTGCTAATTTTTAATGGCCAACCCTTAAAATGAAACTTTGTGCATATATTTCATGCAACTAAAGACAACTGCTGTTTAAAAAAATCTACATTTTTGCGTAAAACTTAATCTGGATCAGTATTTCATGGGTAGGTAAGAAGTACATTATTTGAAGCATGACAAATCTAGTTTATACGCTTAGCAGTCGACATTGCCAGGCATATGACCAAAGTTTTTATTTTATTGTTAATTTTTAATCCATTTGCAAGTTGTTGGTAAAAAAAAATATGTCTCCTAAAGGAACAAAAATATTGTTATATAAGTCATGTTTTCAATTTAAAAAATAATCATAAAACTGAAGTTTCTAATTAAAAAAATTATCTTTTTCAATTCCCCAAAATATAGTAGTAAAATAAAACTGTTAATTGATTATAAAAATGTGCATTAAATTATTTTAAATAATGTGAACATATGACAGAAATGTCTTTAACCCCATAATTTTACAAGCACATCTGCAATTTTTTTAAATTCTAAGTCATTTAAATGCTAATATTTCTTTACAAAAAAAAAAAAAAAAAAAAAAAAAAGAAGGAAGCAAAAGTGAACAATTAATTTTTTTTAAATCTTTTTTTTTGGTATATACTTGGAACTAAACATTGTAAGGAAAATACATTACAATATGCATTAACTTTTTTACCCTTTTCTGAATCTATTAGAATATATATATCTATATATATTTCATTCTAAATTTTTTTAAAGGGACTCCTTAAATTGCACATGACGTTTTTATTTTATTTTCATTTGTATTTATAAAATTAATATTTCTTAAATATTTGAAAGTGTAGAAAAGTTAAAATACATCTATATTGGTAAGAAAACATATTTCCCATAATATTAATAAAATTGTGTAATATTTATACACCAAGTTAATTTTATAGTCTGCTATTTACTTTTTAAATCATTTTTTGTACTTTTTAACTAACCACATTAAATAAAGGTTAAAATCTAGGTATCAATAAAAAAAATTCAGTTTGGATTTCATAAAAAGTAAAATTAAATGTTATTTAATTTCAAGTATTTTTAAATTGGAAATTTGAAATTTATAGACAGGAAGAATATATATATTTTTTTATTAAAATAACACACATACAATCAGATAATGTACATTAACACGCAGAAAGTTAAATTAAAAAAAAAATTGCTTTGGTGGAAATTTCTTCCCATAATGAAATTCCAATGAATAATTTTGGAAAAATAAAAATATACTAATACAAATTGGGAGATATTGAATATTGCATACATAATATACTAATACAAATTGGGAGATATGGAATATTGCATACATAATATACTAATACAAATTGGGAGATATGGAATATTGCATACATAATATACTAATACAAATTGGGAGATATTGAATATTGCATACATAATACAAACAAATACAAAAATTCAATTTAGATTTTAGAAAAATAAAATGAAATGTTGTTTAATAAAGTTAAAATTTTTCAATTAAATTAATTAGCTTTGGTGGAAGTTTCTTTCCATAATGCAATTTCAATAAATAAGTTTGAAAAAATAAAAAAGTACTAATGCAATTTGGGGGATATTCAATATTGCATACATAGTATAAACAAAACAAAACAGTTACTGCTGTTACAGCATCATTTATATCATTCACTAGAATTGAATGTTCTCCACAGATGTACATTTCTGTGGAGTCAAATGGATTGTCAATAAAAATAATGACTGGAGCAGATGTGTCTGCTGCAACGTCTTCAATTGGGCAATCTGGCATAATAATTCTGTAAAAACTTGTAGTTTCATCATGTAACACAATGGGTAGTAATAACCAGGGTTGGAAAAAAACATGTTTTTTTTAAAAAAAAACAAAAAACGTGTTTTTTTTTGTTTAAAACATGTTTTAAACGTTTAAAACGGTTTTTTTTTTCATTCAACAGCACAATTTTGATTAAAGTGAGCAAAAATTAATAAATTAAATATAAAGAATGAAAATAATTTTAAAAAACAATAAGGAAGAAAAAAAATATATAATAAATACCAACATTAATTAACAATTTTTTTATTCTGAACTAAAACATTTAATTATTAAGTTCTTTAAAAATAGTAACAAGTTTGGCAGCCTTATCAAACACCTAACCGTTTTCTAGTTTTGTTCTGCACAAAGCCAAAAGTAGAAAACACTCTTTCTAAACCAGCAGTAGAGCATACAGCTGCTTGTAATTGTTTTATGATCTGCATGAAATTTTTATCGACGTGTTTTTCAAGGCTTATCCACCAAGATAAAGGTGTTATTTCTACAAAATTGTCCACTTTATTTGATTCTTGAGTAGCGAAATTATGATTGGTAACTGACAGCATAACATTTTTAGGGTTTCGTCATCTCACGAAACCCTATTCGTCCCACTTCTCTGTCTGTCCGTCACAGAGCCGGTTCTCAGAAACTGTATAGCTAACAGACTTGAAATTTTGTGTACTTACAGCTGAATACCTACTGTCATGCTGAAAATCATAACATTTTGAAAAAATCATTATTTTAATATAGAGAGATAAAAAACTAAAAATCTAACAGCCTTTTCCTATTCAATTTAAACATTTTTCGTTATAGCAGTTGCCAACAATTTAAAAATCAACAGTAAAACTCTTTCTACAATAATTAATTTTCTGTTGAAAGATTTCCACGTGAATTTAATTTGTGAATTGTCACATTGTGACATTATAAACAATAAACATGTTTTAAACATTGTTTTAAATGTAATGTTTTAAACATGTTTTAAACAGCTGTTTTAAACAAAATGTTTTAAACGTAACAACCCTGGTAATAACAGTGCACATATTAATCTGTTCCCTATTTCAGATGTATCGACACCTTCATAATACGAAAAAATTTTCTTTTTTAACTCCAATGACTTTACACGTTTTTGCTGCAGAGATGTCATACCTTCACCAAAGTCTTTTAATTTCTGTTTCTTATTAGCTTCAGAAATGATCTTATCCACACAATTTTTAAAGTTTTTTATCCAATCCTCAATATCAATGTCCTGTAAATTCTTAAACTCTTTAATCAAGTTCTGTGAGTTAAACAGAAGTGGATAATTTTCTTTTATGTCTTTGAGAGGCATAATATTTTTAGAAAAATTAATGCGTCTACTTGGAAATGTTGAAGACAAGTAATGATTTATCTTTTCTTTATCTTGGTCTTTATATGGTTTTTTGGATTCGTCTTTCATCCAAGAAATCATATTTAATTCTTCCTCTGGGGAAATAATAGAGGTCGGCAAAAAGTTAGATTCACCTCGATGGGGCACTTTGATACATTCTGAATAATTTTTCTTTTTCGGTTTTCGAACAGCTTTTGATTCTGCTGTTCCTATCTTTAATCTGTAGTCTTTCATCTTGGCATAAATTCTTTCTGCCCAGCCACTTAGACCATCATCAATATGTGACTTTAAGGAGGGGTACACTTTTATTAGGTGCGCTGCAACTTGTTTCCGTTGTATTATGTCGGGATGCAAAGTATATTGTGAAATATCTTCTGCAATGATGTTTAGCAGTTCATGTCTTGTTTGCCAATTTAGGCACGATATCCCTTTCTTCATCTGCTTCTTTAGTTCTGCAGAACACTTATCAAAGTTGATTGTAAAATTCTCTGGCCAAGGCTTCTTAGTAGCAGCACCTGGGGGGGGAGAGATGAAAGAAGAGGATTTTAAGTTTAAATTTGTATTGCAGTGTCATTTCCTTTAAAACATGAAATAGTATATATTTTTATTTTTAAACTGTAAAAAAATTTGTACGTAAATCACAGTAGATAAAAAAAAAAATTCAAAGGGGATATCAAAAACAAGAAAATTGTTTTCACTATTTCTCCGAGTTGGTTAATGAAATGCTCAAGGAAAAAGAGTTTATTATCCCCTGAAGGGGTTATTTTTAATTTTTCGCATTTGGGAAATTTTAAATTAATGTAATAGTATATTAAAATTTTTATAATGGCTGCATTCTGATACTTCAGTTTAGAAAGAACTAGAGTCTTTTAAAGGACCCTTCACAATTTTTTCACATTAAAGCATAAGACCCTTTACCAAAAAAAAAAAAAAAAAAAAAAAAAAATTTAATGTTTTTGTTTTGATAGTAATAGAAAATTTTGAACTTTATATTCTAATGGCAATTTACAAAATTTCATTTATTTTTCAGGTTTTATGACTATGGTTCATTTCTGGAATGCTTAATTAATCAATTTCCAGTGGACACTCCATCTGTACTTTACTAAAAAAATAATTGCAGTAATGTTCATAGTGCATAAATTTTTTTGATTTAACTGAAAAGCTAAGTAATCAGATTTAATTTTTAAATAGCACTTACCAGAATGCAATAAAAAAATTTTAATATATAAATAGTTGTTTTTATTAATTTCGCATAATTAATAACATTTTTAAGATTGTAATTAAATAATTTTTTTAAACCGTGCCTTGCATATTTTATAATGTGGCAAACACCCAATCTGGAAGCAGAGAATGATGTTTAAAGGCATAGGAAAATGAGGAGCTCATTAGGCTCAAGCTCTCCTCATTTAAATAAAGATAATTTTTAAACTCAAACAAGTTGTTAAAAATCTATTTTCTATCTTAAACATTTGATTATTCATCTCTCACAAAACAAATCTGTAAATATATATATATATACATATATATATATAGGGTAGATGTGCCAGTAATGGACACCCTTAAGGAATTTCTTTAAAAATTATTTTTTAATTAATAGTTATAATTGTTATATTCCATATTTTTTAATATTATATTAATCTACCAACAATAATTTAACCATGCTCATAGTCACATTTCCCAATGGGAATCGAAATTTAATTGTAAATAACAGAAATAAATCAAAACACCCTAAATTCCAGTAATGGACACCCCACAAAAAGTAATAGATAATTGATATTATGATTGTATTCAAAACTAGTATTTAAAGAAAACATATTAATGAAATAAAAAAAGCTGAATTTTTATTCGTTATTTTTTTATAAACCGAAAACGTTGAAGGTGGCCCATTACTGGAAGGCGGTCCATTACTGGCACATCTACCCTATATATTATTAATTAAATTTATAGTAGTAATGAAATAAGTAAATCTGCAGATCAGGGGGGGGGGGGGGCTCAAATGTCAGTTCTGCCAATTTATTTTGAAATTTTTTTATTTGGTATTTAAAACATTCAACCCGCACTTTCATTTATTTCATATTTCCCCCCCCCCCCTATATTGGGTAGATGTGCCAGTAATGGACACTCTTAAGGAGTTTCTTTAAAAAGTATTTTTTAATTAATGATTATAATTATTATATTCCTGATTTTTCTTTCTCTCTCTTTTTTTTATTTTTTTTTTATTTCAATATTATATTAATCTATAAACAAATATTTAACCATACTCATAGTCGCATTTCCCAATGTAAATCTAAAATTTAATTGTAAATAATAGATATAAATCAAATCACCCAAAATTCCAGTAATGAACACTCTAGAAAAGTAATACATGTAATTGTTTTTATGATTGTATTTAGAACCAGAATTTAATGAAAGAATACTAATGAAACAAAATTGTTATTTTCAAATACATTTAACCATTAACATATCAATAATTAATTAAATATTTGTGATAATTATTCATTGCTTAAATTAACTATTGTCAATATCTCAAAATCAATATTTTAATTATTTTAGATAGCTGATTTAAAATACAAAATGTCAGAGAATTACGGTTATCCAATCAAATAAAGGGTTTAAAAAGATTAGAAAAAAAAACTGCAGAACTGATGATTTCAAATTTTACAATTTACGATCTGCAGGTTTATTAAATCAATTAATACATTTTAAGAGTAGTTTGGCCAGGGATAAATAATCAAACATCAGACAAGACAGAAAATAATATATAATTTAATAGAAATTTAACAGAAAATAACAAAACAAAAAAATAATATAATTTTAACAACTTTTATAATTTAATATATTGTTTCTATTTAAATGGGGAGGCTTGAGCCTGATGAGTCCCATCTTTCCCTATGCCCTTAAACAATATTATCTGCTTCTTGATTGGTTTCATTAATTTCAAGATTATAAAACATGCAAGGAAACGCTATATATATATATATATATAAACATGATGATTTAAAATACTAAATGTCAGATAATTACGGTTATCAAATCAAATAAGGGGTTTAAAAAGATTAGGGGAAAAAAACCCTCCAGAACTGACGATTTCAAATTTTACAATTTACGATCTGCAGGTTTATTAAATCAATTAATACATTTTAAGAGTAGTTTGGCCAGGAATAAATAATCAAACATCAGTCAAAACAGAAAATAATATATAATTTAATAGAAATTTAACAGAAAATAACAAAACAAAAAAATAATATAATTTAAACAACTTTTATAATTTAATATATTGTTTCTATTTAAATGGGGAGGCTTGAGCCCGATGAGTCCCATCTTTCCCTATGCCCTTAAACAATATTATCTGCTTCTTGATTGGTTTCATTAATTTCAAGATTATAAAACATGCAAGGAAACGTTATATATATATATAAACATGATGATTTAAAATACTAAATGTCAGATAATTACGGTTATCAAATCAAATAAGGGGTTTAAAAAGATTAGGGGAAAAAAAACTGCAGAACTGACGATTTCAAATTTTACAATTTACGATCTGCAGGTTTATTAAATCAACTAATACATTTTAAGAGTAGTTTGGCCAGGGATAAATAATCAAACATCAGACAAAACAGAAAATAATATATAATTTAATAGAAATTTACCAGAAAATAACAAAACAAAAAAATAATATAATTTTAACAACTTTTATAATTTAATATATTGTTTATATTTAAATGGGGAGGCTTGAGCCCGATGAGTCCCATCTTTCCCTATGCCCTTAAACAATATTATTTGCTTCTTGATTGGTTTCATTAATTTCAAGATTATAAAACATGCAAGGAAACGTTATATATATATATAAACATGATGATTTAAAATACTAAATGTCAGATAATTACGGTTATCAAATCAAATAAGGGCTTTAAAAAGATTAGGGGAAAAAAAAAAACCTTGCAGAACTGACGATTTCAAATTTTACGATTTACGATCTGCAGGTTTATTAATTCAATTAATACGTTTTAATTATGAATAATAAATGCATTTAATATTTACAGTATTTGTTTTTTTATGTACACAGTAGTTTGGCCAGGGATAAATAATCAAACATCAGACAAAACAGAAAATAATATATAATTTAATAAAAATTTAACAGAAAATAACAAAACAAAAAATAATATAATTTTAAAAACTTTTATAATTTAATATATTGTCTCTATTTAAATGGGGGGGGGGGGGGCTTGAGCCCGATGAGTCCCATCTTTCCCTATGCCCTTAAACAATATTATCTGCTTCTTGATTGGTTTCATTAATTTCCAGATTATAAAACATGCAAGGAAACGTTATATATATAAACATGATGATTTAAAATACTAAATGTCAGATAATTACGATTATCAAATCAAATAAGGGGTTTAAAAAGATTAGGGGGAAAAAAAACCCTGCAGAACTGACGCTTTCAAATTTTACGATTTACGATCTGCAGGTTTATTAATTCAATTAGTACGTTTTAATTATGAATAATAAATGCATTTAATATTTACAGTATTTGTTTTTTTATGTACAGAGTAGTTTGGCCAGGGATAAATAATCAAACATCAGACAAAACAGAAAATAATATATAATTTAATAAAAATTTAACAGAAAATAACAAAACAAAAAATAATATAATTTTAAAAACTTTTATAATTTAATATATTGTCTTTATTTAAATGGGGGGGGGCTTGAGCCCGATGAGTCCCATCTTTCCCTATGCCCTTAAACAATATTATCTGCTTCTTGATTGGTTTCATTAATTTCCAGATTATAAAACATGCAAGGAAACGTTATATATATATACAGTGAAACTTCCATTTAACGAAGTCTCATCGTCACACTTAAACACTTCGTTATGAAGAAAATTCGTTAAATAGAAATCAACTTAAATTTATGAACCTTGTATACATATAAACCACATAACATATAAAAAGTACACATAAAATGGAAATATTAAAAAACGTCTTTTAATTTGGGTAGTCGTTTTTTTATGCAATGTAGATATGAGAATAATTTAATTAGAATAATGTCTAAAAAAAACACAAAACAAAGAGAAGTAAACAAAAACTGAAGCATACCGGTTCTTTTTTCATTAAAATATGATTAAATGCGTATGTTTTGATTAAATGATTCAAATGTGATAATTTTCATACAGTCCGTTGAGATACATTCATACATCCATAGCAACAGCAACCTCTTCGTTTGAATACTGTACACGCACGAAAGTGAAATAAACTTCGTTATATAGAATAAGTTTTTCGTAATATGGAGATTAATTTACATGTTAATGATGTGCAAAGTCAAGGTTCTGCAGAAAAATTCGTTAAGTAGAAAACTTCGTTAAATAGGGACTTCGTTAAAGGGAAGTTCCACTGTATAAACATGATGATTTAAAATACTAAATGTCAGAGAATTACGGTTATCAAATCAAACAAAGGGTTTAAAGAGATTAGAAAAAAAAAAAAAAAACTGCAGAACTAAAGTTTTCAAATTTTACGATTCACGATCTGCAGGTTTATTAATTCAATTAATACGTTTTAATTATGAATAATAAATGCATTTAATATTTACAGTATTTGTTTTTTTATGTACAGAGTAGTTTGGCCAGGGATAAATAATCAAACATCAGACAAAACAGAAAATAATATATAATTTAATAGAAATTTAACAGAAAATAACAAAACAAAAAATAATATAATTTTAAAAACTTTTATAATTTAATATATTGTCTCTATTTAAATGGGGAGGCTTGAGCCCGATGAGTCCCATCTTTCCCTATGCCCTTAAACAATATTATCTGCTTCTTGATTGGTTTCATTAATTTCCAGATTATAAAACATGCAAGGCAAAGTTATATATATATAAACATGATGATTTAAAATACTAAATGTCAGAGAATTACGCGGTTATCAAATCAAACAAAGGGTTTAAAGAGATTAGAATTTAAAAAAAAAACTGCAGAACTAAAGTTTTCAAATTTTACTATTCACGATCTGCAGGTTTATTAATTCAATTAATACGTTTTAATTATGAATAATAAATGCCTTTAATATTTACAGTATTTGTTTTTTTATGTACAGAGTAGTTTGGCCAGGGATAAATAATCAAACATCAGACAAAACAGAAAATAATATATAATTTAATAGAAATTTAACAGAAAATAACAAAACAAAAAATAATATAATTTTAAAAACTTTTATAATTTAATATATTGTCTCTATTTAAATGGGGAGGCTTGAGCCCGATGAGTCCCATCTTTCCCTATGGCCTTAAACAATATTATCTGCTTCTTGATTGGTTTCATTAATTTCAAGATTATAAAACATGCAAGGAAACGTTATATATATATATAAACATGATGATTTAAAATACTAAATGTCAGAGAATTACGGTTATCAAATCAAACAAAGGGTTTAAAGAGATTAGAAAAAAAAAAAAAAAACTGCAGAACTAAAGTTTTCAAATTTTACGATTCACGATCTGCAGGTTTATTAATTCAATTAATACGTTTTAATTATGAATAATAAATGCATTTAATATTTACAGTATTTGTTTTTTTATGTACAGAGTAGTTTGGCCAGGGATAAATAATCAAACATCAGACAAAACAGAAAATAATATATAATTTAATAGAAATTTAACAGAAAATAACAAAACAAAAAATAATATAATTTTAAAAACTTTTATAATTTAATATATTGTCTCTATTTAAATGGGGAGTCTTGAGCCCGATGAGTCCCATCTTTCCCTATGCCCTTAAACAATATTATCTGCTTCTTGATTGGTTTCATTAATTTCCAGATTATAAAACATGCAAGGCAAAGTTATATATATATAAACATGATGATTTAAAATACTAAATGTCAGAGAATTACGCGGTTATCAAATCAAACAAAGGGTTTAAAGAGATTAGAATTAAAAAAAAAAAACTGCAGAACTAAAGTTTTCAAATTTTACTATTCACGATCTGCAGGTTTATTAATTCAATTAATACGTTTTAATTATGAATAATAAATGCCTTTAATATTTACAGTATTTGTTTTTTTATGTACAGAGTAGTTTGGCCAGGGATAAATAATCAAACATCAGACAAAACAGAAAATAATATATAATTTAATAGAAATTTAACAGAAAATAACAAAACAAAAAAAATATAATTTTAAAAACTTTTATAATTTAATATATTGTCTCTATTTAAATGGAGAGGCTTGAGCCCGATGAGTCCCATCTTTCCCTCTGCCCTTAAACAATATTATCTGCTTCTTGATTGGTTTCATTAATTTCCAGATTATAAAACATGCAAGGCAAAGTTATATATATATAAACATGATGATTTAAAATACTAAATGTCAGAGAATTACGGTTATCAAATCAAACAAAGGGTTTAAAGAGATTAGAAAAAAAAAAAAAAAAAAAACCTGCAGAACTAAAGTTTTCAAATTTTACGATTTACGATCTGCAGGTTTATTAATTCAATTAATACGTTTTAATTATGAATAATAAATGCATTTAATATTTACAGTATTTGTTTTTTTATGTACAGAGTAGTTTGGCCAGGGATAAATAATCAAACATCAGACAAAACAGAAAATAATATATAATTGAATAGAAATTTAACAGAAAATAACAAAACAAAAAATAATATAATTTTAAAAACTTTTATAATTTAATATATTGTCTCTATTTAAATGGGGAGTCTTGAGCCCGATGAGTCCCATCTTTCCCTATGTTCTTAAACAATATTATCTGCTTCTTGACTGGTTTCATTATTTTCCAGATTATAAAACATACAAGGCAAAGTTATATATATATATATATATAAATGATTACAATATTAAGAATTTTATTAGTAATCGCATGAAATCAATTAAAAGCAGTTATTTATAAAAAATTTGATTTAATTACATTATGGTACGTGGAACTTAAAAATTAAATTTGATTAGCTGGGTTTTCAGTGAAGTTAAAAGATTTTATGCGCTATAAACATTAAAGAAATTGTAGGATAGAAGTACCAGTATGGACAATTTTAAAGAATTTCTTTAAGAACTAACTATGAAATTATCTATGAAATTAACTACTCTCGTTTTAACTGTGTAAAAAATTATATTTTTATTTAAGTTTAGTAATTTGAATGGAAATTTTTATGTAAAATGATTAAATGTGAGTGGAAAGTTAAATTTAAATTCTTACTTTTAACAGTCTGTCGGTGCCGGTGTTGGACCAAAATTTATAAGCGTCTTTCGCTACAAAATCTTAAGTAATAATGTAGTTGCTTTCTTGGATGGCTATAGCATGGTATCCAACTCTGCCCCCCCCCCCCCCCCCCACACACACAAACAAACTCCGGGTCCTTTTTCTCATAGTTTTAACTATTTTTGCCCAATCTAAAGATCCTGAAACGTTTGGGGGCGGATATCATATATGCTATTGGTTTGGGAATCTATTTTATTTATTTTGTGTATAGCAAAGAGCGCAGCTTCGCTTAATTTTACTGATTTGGTTCTGGAGAAATTATTTTAACAGATGGAAGTTTGAGCACCTGCGTCCTGTTTACAAAATAGCGGAGTTTCAAAGAGTATCCGAAATGAAAGTTATAGGCAAGAGGGGTCACTAGTGCAGGGTGTGGTGTATACAAAATCGTAAACTATGCTAAATACATCTGGAAAAATGCCGAAATAAATGCTCCTAGTGAGGGAGTTGCAAGCGGTTACTGGACACCAAAGGAATTATGTTACACAGTGGAATCCGCGGAAAGCAAGTGATTCTTTTCATCTTTGTGTAACTTACAGATTCCAGCTTAGGGCGGTCTTTTAGTGGGCTTTCAGAAGGACAGTTGCTACCCGCTTCGGAATTTGACTTTTATTTTTCAATTGCTTTATTACTGCTTTAATTTCCTATTTGTTGAACGCTTTCGCTTGTTTTTGCTAACATATTAATAGTTCTATGTAAATAAATTTTAAAACAAAAAATATTTTTTTAAAAATATATATGAATAAGAATAAAAAGTAATAGAAATCTAGATTTACTATAACAAGAGTTTTGCCACCTTCAAGCAAAATCTGTATGTCTATGTCAAAACATGCATTCAAAAGAATCCCCTATCCCTTATATATATATATATTAATAATGTTACATTTATTAGGACTACATTTTTAATTTGTAATTTGACACGGCTCTTTGGTATCGTGATTTCAATGTATATGGTCAGTTTCTTATGTTTCAATGGTTAAATTTTACTTAAAGTTATATATATATATATATATATATATATATATATATATATATATATATATATAAAGAATTTCTTTAAAAGTATTTTTTAATTAATAGTTATAATTATTAAATTCCACTTTTTTTAAATATTATATTAATTTACCAACAATATTTAATCATGCTCATAATCACATTTCCCAATGTAAATCGAAATTTAATTGTAAATAACACAAATAAATCCAAACCCTAAATTCCAGCAATGGGCACCCCACAAAAAGTAATAGATAACTGATATTATGATTGTATTTAAAACTAGAGTTTAAGGAAAGCACATAAATGAAATAAAATAGTCATTTTCAAATAAATTTAACAATTAGGATATCAATAGTTAATAAAGAATTTATGAGAAGAATTCACTGTTTAAATTAATTGTCATTATCACAAATCACTGTATTTTAATTATTTTAGATAAAAGGTTTAAAATGCTAAATTTCAAAGAATTAAATTTTCCAATTATTGAGACACTGGGAGGAGGCGGAAGGGGTTAGAAAGGTTAGTTAAAATCTAAAAAAAAAAAAAAAAAAAAAAAGTATTTGGTACTAGTGCATGGAATCTTATTTCCATTATTCTTAACAGTTAAACTTCCCTGCTTGATATATTACTTTTAGTAATTTATATAAAATATATTAAATAAATGAAAGTGTAGGTTGAATGTTTTTTAAATACTAAATGAAATTACTTCAAAATAAAATTGCAGAATTGAGCCTCCTCATCTGCAGATTTGCTAGTTTCATTGCTACTGTAAATTTATTTTATTTTACTTTATTTTTTATGTACGTACTAGTTGTTTTATCAGAGAAGAAAAATCAAACATTTAAGACAGAAAATAGATTTTTAATAAGTTGTGTGACTTAAAAAATTGTGGAGAGCTTGAGCCCCATGAGCCCCTCATTTTCATGTGCCCTTAAACATTATTCTCTGCTTCCTAATTGGGTGTTGATTGCCACATTATAAAATATCCAAGGCACGGTTAAAAAAATAATTTGATTACAATCTTAAAAATTTTATTAATTTCGTGAAATTAATAAAAACAGCTCCTTACAAAAAAAAAATATTATTTTACATTCTCGTAAGTGCAATTTAAAAAATTTGATTACTTATCTTTTCAGTTAAATCAAAAAATTTTATGCACTATGAACATTACTGAAATTGCTTTTTTTAGTAACGTCCACATGCGATGTCCATTACTGGAAATTGACTAATTAAGCATTCCAGTAATGGACCATGGTCTTAAAACTTGAAAAATAAATGAAATTTTGTAAATGGCCATTAGTATATAAAATTTAAAGTTTTATATTACTATTAAAACAAAACATTCAATTTTCCCAAGAAAATAAAAAAGATATGAATTAAGTTAAGTCAGCTCTTAGCATGTTCATTAAGATTTTCACAGAAAAACAGTGGAACTGTGAAATATTACTTTCTGCTTTCTGATTGGTTTGATTAAGCGTGTCAACAATAATCCAGATTATAAAACATGCAAGGGGAACTAATGAAAAAAATATAAAAAGCTAAATTTGTATTGGTTATTTTTTTTATAAACCAAAAACTTTGAAGGTGACCCATTACTGGCACATCTACCCTATATTGTATGACATATTGGTTTAACTCTAAAAAATAAAAATCGCAAAAAGTAATACATTAATTGATGTAAAATTACTTTAAAAAAATGCTAATTTTAAATATCTCACTTATCAACACATAAATTAAACAGGAATCACAATGGTAAGTTAAATCGTTCATATAATAACTTTACGTCATGGGTTATGCTGAGTGAGATAGAAAAATGATTATTTATTATTATTCAAATGTTCGTTTACGCAGTAGAACAATTAGCAAGCAAATCTTATATTTTATAGATTAAAACACAATAAAGATATTTAACTTGCATTTACATAGTAAAAAAGGGAAATAAATATCAAATCAAAATCAAATTTGACTTACTTTGAATCTTTATTCTCCATTCGAACAGTTTTGTCCGTATCCCATAAAATGGCGGACACCAGATACAAGTAGTAAATTTTAATTCTCTTGTTATCTGAGTGGCTCATTACGTAATGCCTTCTAATAAACACGTCTGCTGAGACTGCGCAGAAAATCCGGGGAATGCTGTTTTCGATACTTCGGAAAGTAATCCGGTATAAATAGATTATTTTTATGACTGTAGAAAAAGTTTCCGTTGCGATTCGGATAATTTTTTTTATCGGCTGCTTTCCGTATCGCAAAGGAAATTTATCTTTTACGAAACGGAAAAGGATTGGAAATTTTTTACAGTGAATGCTTTCCTATGGGAAATCAAACGATTTTCAAATTTTTCATTCGTTGAAAAGAAAATGGCGCATTTCATTAATGGATTTAAATGATAAATTATGGAAATTAAAATTTTCCAATAATGGTCTTAAATTATTCCTATTAGTTTGAAATTTTGTTAATACATTTGTCAGATTTTTTAAATAGTTGTATAACTTTTGATGGAATTTTATGCATTTGTTCGAATAATATAAAACATTTTGTTTTATCGCTTTATTTATTTGACATGATACATATTTCATTTTTTTTCTTTTATCAGTTCCCTAGCAACTGTATTTCATAGACTAAATAAAATCATTCAAGTAATCCACGATTACGAAAGATTAATCAGAAAGTCTGGAATCAAAGGTGGAAAAGAAGGGAAATCGAAAGTTAGTTAATATTTCGTAATCTGGCCTGCAACATAGGTTTGCATCCAATATAAACGATATTAGTACCATTGCTGTTAAATTGAATGTGTACTATTAAAATGCTATCAAAAACAATACTTTATAGCGCCAAATCACGTTTGTTATTTAGTCAATTGGCAGTGGACGCTATTATGAAGGATTACTCAAAAGTTTAAAAGCTTCCAAACATACCTATTTTGGGGTGATTTTAGTATACTCTTGCTATCGAGTAGATCAGGATCTATTTAGATAAGATCTTACATCTAAATATTATGGAATGACTATCAAACTGTTTTTCCGAAACAAAAATTGTAAAAACATTAGATTTCTAAATTAGATATAAGTGAAATATAGTAGATTCTTTTTATTTTTCCATACGTTGCTTTCGTACATGAAATTTTATTCAACTTATCCATCAGATGCAGATGTTTCGTGGTTGGCAGGTAAGTAAATATTGCTATTTGTATATTAAAAAAAAAAAAAAAATATGAAATCCTTTTCTAAACTGATGTTTATCCTAATAAAATCACAGTCTAAATCTAAACCCAAGAATACTGCATTCATTCGCACAATCTATAGGAAATTACTAATGTAAATTTAATGAGATCATGGGGGTTCCGGGGGGGTGGGGCTTAATTTAACGCATCTAATTTCCGAAACCTTCAAAGTAATTTAAATTCTTACTAGCTGCTTCGCCCAGCGTTGCCCAGGCCTGTGAGAATAATCTTAAATAGACCCCAAATTTGTATTATTTTATATCTTTAACCCTATTTTGTATGAATTTATATTTTTAATGACAAAATCGCGAAAAACATACTGATAATTAGTGATAAAAGTGCTCGTAAGAAAACATTTTTTTCTTTTTTCACGTAGGGTCGTTTCATAGTTTTAAAAAAATAGTTTTTCCTGTCGAAACTCTTTGAAAATTTTAATGGTTATAAATATAAGGATTTTACAGCCCGTGAAAAAATTACGTCAGAAATATTGTTATCTAGTTGTAAAATAAATATGTTTTCTTCTCGCTTTTTTTTGTTTCACGTTGGGTCCGTTAACATAACAAAAAAAAAATAGTTTTCGTCCTGCAAACTCTCTGAAATTTTAGTAGTTTATAAATATAACTCTTTCCAAGTCCTCTATAAAATTTTGTGAAAATATATGCATATTAAATAGTGAAAACGTTACCGGAAGCCGAGCGTGGCCGCGTAGAAACACCCCGTTATTATGCGCTTTCGTCGAAAATCTCTCAGATTTTATTTTATTTTAAATATTTCTTCTCATCCAAACATTTCGAAATTGCTGTAGGTGATGTAAATCTGGTCTACTGAGGTACTCTAAAAAGATTATGTCGAAATACGGACGTTTAGTTACTTTTAGCGTAAGAAAAAAAATAATCTCGAGAGGCGCGAAATGACCTGCTTTCGCCGATGTTTTTGAAAGTGTTAAAATTTGTATTTTTTAAAACTAATTATACCATCGATTAGAAGGTTTCGGCTTTAAGAGCATTGTTTTGGTTTGCGTGTATCTCTAAAATTGCGTTCTTGAGGGGCGTTGCCGTAAGGGGGGAACATCCACACGGGAAAACTACGCTTTTTCAAAAATGTTTTTCAAAGCGTTAAAATATTTTTTTTTTTTTCAAATTGATTACAGCATTTGAGATGTAAGACTGCGATCTTTCAGAATATGTTTTGTTTTTTGTTTCCAAACGGTTAAGTCTATGTAAGTTAAAACAGAATGGCGAAATAAACGCACTCTTCATTCCAATGTTTCTTCATTATCGTCGGCTGCGTAAATCGGGTTCTAGACATGCCTACTCGGAAAGAAGGAAATGGGCATTTTATGGGTTTTTTAATTATTATTTAGACTAATTATCAAAATATTAAAATTCTGAGCCTCAGGTGCATCAGGACCTACCTTGTGCTATCTAAATCCAAATTTTCAGATTTCTAGTGCTCTAGATTTTCCTAGCCATCACCGACAGACAGACCCACACAGAGAGCGAAACTTTCTTTTATTAACGATAAATATTTATGTAATTTAAAAACTTTAAATAGCGGTTTGTAGGAAGTTGAATATTATGCAAAGTGCGTTAAAAAAAACAATGAATTGTAGAGCTGACGTTGAGGCTCCTGATCTGCAGATTTACTAGTTTTATTTTCCACAGTGACAAAGTGCCTAGACCTAGTTGGAAAAGGCGTTTTTCGAAGAAGATACATAAGACTTCAGCATGAGAGAAAGGACTTATTATTTTTTAAGATTTTTGCTTTTGACTTTGGTCTGTTTTTCTTGTAAACAATCATTATGTAAGCTTGTCTAGTGTATCTTTCGGAGATATGCAACCACAAGGCCTCGACCGGCCGGCATTGGACAGGGATCACGTCCGAGTCCAAATTTTATGTCCTGATAATTTCACATGAGTTCGTATTTGACCTCATACCCTCATATTTCCTGATTAATGTTAGCGTCATAATTGTCCAGAGGGTCCCAAAGTAATTTTACGATAAAAAAAATTATAATTACTGTGTGTGTGTGGGGGGGGGGGGCAAAGGAGCATGGACGTACGACGATATAATTAATCACCCCCTCCAGTGACAGTGTTCTTAAGACCAAATGTAGTAGCCCATCAAATTATACATGTTGAAGTATTGGTGAAATTTATGTATTTTATGCATTTGTTAAAAATATATATTCCTGCATTGTTTGAATGGATCTTAGTGAAAGTGTTAAATATTTATTGTTAATTATTTTAATTCAAAATTGAATTTAGTATTTAATATTGTAATTTTGAATAGCCAAGATAATGAGTAATTTGATATTAATATAAGGTACTTAACCCAAAGGTGGCCATAGTTAAGCTTTGAGGATTTTTATTATTATTTTCTGGTTGGGTGTGTGTGGCTGAATTTTTGTTTGTAAAATTTTACACTTATCTCTAACACATATCAAGTATACTTTTCTTTGTAATATAAAATTTAATTACTTTTATAATACAATTTCAAAATTGTAGCTTGTGGGCCACCTTTAACGCACAGTGTTCCAAAAGTGGTCCATGTATGAAATCACTTTTAAAATGTGAAAAAATGCTCGGAAAACTATTTTGCTTACTATTATGCTCTGATGATCCTTTCTTTCTTTTGATATCTTTCTAGTTTTTCTTCTTAATATTTTTTTAGACCGGCGACCATGCCCCTACCTGCCAGGTTTCCCTAGCTTAAACGGGTAAAGTGCCTGGCACCGGGGCACGTAGCGCTGCTGAAAGGATGCAGCGTAGCGGCTGGCCATTGCTGGCAGGACGGCTATGTGGAGGTCTTTGTTTTGTTCCCATTTTTGTTTTGCTGCTAATTGAGGTTATTCTTTTTGTATAGACCTGGGCTTGGCATCACACCCATACGTCATGCCATTGCTATGCGAGTTGGTCTCGTAATTTAGAACCTTGACCAGGTGACGAAAACCTTGACCTGACTAGGCACCTTCAGAGGTATAATTCACAGGGAACTTGGTGGACTGCAGCCACGACGGATTTTACATGCACCGGGCGCCATTAGCGTACATGATGAAAAAGAGAAAAAAAATAAATAATTTAATTTAATTTAAAACAAAGCCTGAAAGGGAAGGGGTTAATACATGCTTATTTAACTTTACATAAAAAAATAGAAAAAATTGATTACTTTTACCTGTGTTGAATATTTTTTTTACCTTTTTTCTACTGTACTTACGCTTACCTATTGTTTTTCTTTTTCTTTTGCTGCTTGATTTTTGTTGCATTTTTTCTCGTCGTTTTATTTAGGTTTCTCTCGTTGCTTTTTGGTTTCTCATTTGTTGCAGTTGTTCCTGGTGTCTCATTTGTTGCGTTTGATTGTTGCTGGTTTCTCATTGTGATTTGGGTTTCTCATTTTTCGCAGTTGATTTTATACTCTGTTGCATCACTGGTAACCGTTGAATTTGTTGTCATGAATGCGCTCTAATGACGATCGGTCCATAGATACCTTAGGGCTGTTATCATGAACTCGATGAAGCTATTTGGAGACTTGGTGCGCTGTGGGGTGGGCTATATTCCTTGGCCATTAGTCCGTTAATTAGTTCATTAACTTCCACCATCTTAGATGCTGAAAGATCGATTTTTCTGTCGCATGAAAGAGGTTTCCTTTACACTGCTATTTTTATTATATACATATATGTATATATATATATATATATATATATATATATATATATATATATATATATATATATATATATATATATATATATATATACTAAATTCAGCCACACACACCCAACCAGAAAATAATAAAAAAATCCTCAAAGCTTAACTATGGCCACATTTGGGTCACCTACCTTATATTAATATCAATATATATATATATATATATATATATATATATATATATATATATATATATACGAGGGTGGTTCAATAATTATTGTCCCTGACCTATAAGCAATATTATTTTTCCACAAAGTCTCCTTTCACAGTAATGCACTTCTGCCACCTATGCTGTAAAGCCACTATGTTTGCTTCAAAGAAAGTCTCTAGCTCAGCTGAGAGGTGGTCCTCCACCGCCTCCATAACAGCTGCATTCGAGTGAAACTTCGAACCCATGAGGCGCTCCTTTATCTTAGGGAACAAATGAAAGTCACTAGGGGCGAGGTCTGAAGAGTAGGGAGTATGTTCCAACACATCAAAACCAGCTGCATGGATTGCGGCCCCAGTAACATGGCTTCTGTGGGCCGGAGCATTGTCCTGGTGGAACAGCACTTTTCCCTGCAACATCCCGCGCCGTTTTTCCTTGATTGCTTCGCGTAACTTTGGTATTAGGGCTGTATAATAGGCCACCGTGATAGTGTACCCAGCCTCCAGGTAGTCAATAAGGAGCACACCCTTCCCATCCCAAAAAATTAGGGCCATAACCTTGCGTGCTGATGCTTGCACCTTGAACTTTCGGGGGGAGGTGAACTGCTGTGCCGCCACTCCATACTCAGTCATTTGGACTCGGGATCATAGTAATGTAGCCACGTCTCATCCACTGTCACAAATCCATCACAGAACTGCTTCAGATTTGGCCCCATAAGCTCCAAACCAGCCCTTGAACATCGAACGTCTTCTGTTTTTGAAGGGATAACATTTTGGGTGTCCAACGCTCTGACACTTTTCTGAATCCTAAGTGTTCATGCACAATGGTTTCCACTGAACCTACATAGATGTGCAAGATATCTGTTAACTGTTGCATGGTGATTCGTCTGTCTGCCATAATCGTGTCATGCACAGTATCGATGTTTTCTGGGATGCATGCTGTTGTTGGAGGACAAGCACCAGGGGCCTGATGTTGACGGCTTACCCTGCCGCAACAGAATTCGCGGCACCAATTCTTTCCCACCTGGTAGGAAGGGGCTCCATAACCCAACACACTGACTATGTCCTCATGAATCTCCTTTGTGCTTAACCCCCTTTTCTGGAGGTATTTGATGACAGCTTGTTGTTAGGTTTTCTCCATTTTTCAAGCTAGGTGCAGCCTTTCACACCTAACACGAAAACAAACATGTTAATATAGCAGCTACGATTCTGAAATTTAGCATATAGGCATCTAAGGCATTAGGCTTCAGTATTCCGCATCAACCACAGCAGTACAAATATTTTATACACACTCGGGACAATAATTATTGAACCACCCTCGTATATATTCTTTTTTCTGAAAGAGAAGACAAATTAGACAGAGGTTATATACACTTTGAATATAGAGGTATGGTGGCTGCTGGGACTTTTATATTTTTGTTTATTTTTGTCGTATCAATCTATCCCTTACAAAAATAGTTCATAGAGCTGTATAGAACTCTATAGAATTCTTTACAAGTTCTATAGAATAGCTATTCTATAGAATACTATTTCTATAGAGTTTTGAAGAGTTTTATAGAATACTTTTTCTAAAGAAAATGTTTCTATAGAAAACTTAGAAGTTCTGTAGAATTTTTTTTTTATAGAACAGTTTTTCTATAGAGTATTATAAACCTTATAGAATTAAATTCTATAGGCTAACGATTCTGTAGATTTTTTTGTTTTCTATAAAAAAAATATATTTCTTGGTCTTTTAAAATATATGTGTGTAGTAATTTATTTTTAACTATATATTAAAAATAAAAAATAATAATTAATTTTGTAATACATCAGTTTAATATATAATAGTACTTCATAGATTTAATATGATTATATATATCTATATAATTTAATTCAATTTTAATACATTGTGATTCAATTATCAATGTAATAATATATCAGTCAAACTACTAAATTAAATTATGATTAATTAATTTGTTTATAATTCATTAATTTGTTGGTTAATTTTATAATCATTTATTAATTTGTAGTTAAATGTACAAAACTACCCATCTAATTTAATAAACTTTATTAACTTTATTAACTTTAATAATATTGTAAGTTTTATTCAAATATTTTATTCTAAAGTATAAATATTTAAACAATTGTTTCAGTTTTAACAAATAATAATTTATTAGACTTTAAATATTTTTACAAAACTATATATGATTTCGAATGCATGTCACAAAAGAAATAATGTTGAAATAGTGTAATAAGAGATATGAAATTGTCAATGGTTGTATCATGCTGAAAGTACTGGTTCTTCTTTCGATCATTGAAGTCCATCAGCAACGAGTGTGGTTACTACTTGGGAGGGTGACCACCTGGGTTCTATATAAAATTCTATACGTATTTTTATAGAAGCTGTAAATTTTTTCTATAGATATTTTTATAGAAGCTCTACAGACATTTCTATTGAACTTCTACAGATATTTCTATAGCTTTCGGTTAAACAAGCTTATAGAAAAACGGGCCATAATTCTATAGGATTCTATAATGCGTTTTCTATAAATATTTTTTATAGAATTCTATAACAAATCTTTGTAAGGAATGTTTGTCTGTTTCATGTCGTCTACATTGTTTATTAGCCATCTGATCACTTCTCTACCTTTGTTTTGTACAAGTTTGTTGTTTGCAAGTTGTATCTGCCATAGTTTTTCGTATTGACTGTGATGTTGACCAGATGGTGTGGTTGTGTGAGCGGGCGGGACGTGAGGTAGTGTTTTAGGGACCCCAATTCCCCGCATATGCATTCTGGAGAGCTAAATTTGGTAAGTCTATGTAGATATTGTGGGAATGCTTCATGTTCTGTTTAGATTTGGCTCAGTAATTTACAGCTTATAAGTCTTTTTATGTGTACCTTTGGGAAGTATTCATGGGTTGTCCTACCCATGTCCCCGTAGTCCCACTTGAACTGCCCTTGTTTCATTATTAGCTCTTTTAATATACGTTTAAGGTGCCTACGTTTAATTGGTATTTCTATGTCGTAAGGTCTATCACCTTTTTTTTTAGCCGCTTCTTTTACTAATTCGTCAGCATCCTCGTTTCCTTGGATGCCAACGTGTGCCTTAACACAATTAATTTTAAATTTGTCGTTTGAGTTTCTTATTTTGTTTTGTATGTCTGCAATTAGTTTTAGTGTGTTGAATGGTTTGCTGAGTGCTAGTAATACTGATAGGCAGACCGAGCGAATGCTATAATCCATTCTTGTTTCATTGCCCTATTCTGTTGCCTTTAGTATCGACAGTAGTTCGGCTTGGAACACGCTGTTATGTTTCCGCAATGGTGTTGACCATAGTTTAATTTTCTTGTCGTTTTTGTATGCTAAAAAAGACGATCTCGTATTGCCTGATTCCTATTTTGATCTGTCTGTACAAATTGTTATATCTGTTTCATTGTAGCCTATGTTTGGTTCTGTTGTGTCTGCTGGATGCGTTTCCCATATGTTTATTTTGTTATCGTAGTCTGTTGGTTGAAATGTATTACCGTATAATTTACATGTTTCTCTTAACCTTGTTATTGTTCCATATGTTGCTTCATATTTGACATGTAGGTGTATTGGAATCAGGCCCGCCAGTACCTGAAGGGCCGCTGTTGGGACAGTTTTGTATGCCTTGACTATGGTCAGTAGAAAGTATCTTTGGCAAGTGGTTAGGACCTCTTTGCTTCTGACATTTAATTTGTGCTCCCAGATTGGGGATGCATATGTCAGCACTTTTCCACTACTGTTCGATACCAAATTTTTATGATGTCTGGTTTTTTTACCCTAACCTCTTTTTGCCATTTGTCCCAGTATACTATCTTATGACACGAAAAGAACTTGAAGCATTTTTTGTGCACGGTAGTTCAGGGATTTTCTTCTCGGAATTACTGACTTATTTTGAGTGATCTCTGGTGTCAACAAGAAATGGTAAGTTTTTTCAGATATTTATGTAGAAATTTTGAAAATCACCATTACTACACTGATTTCCACATTATTACACGAAAAGAACTTGAAGCACTTTTTGTGCACGGTAGTTCAGGGATTTTCTTCTCGGAATTACTGACTTATTTTGAGTGATCTCTGGTGTCAACAAGAAATGGTAAGTTTTTTCAGATATTTATGTAGAAATTTTGAAAATCACTCTTACTACACTGATTTCCACATTTGTTTTCTAGGGTGGCCACCTTGGGAACACACGTGGTCGCCATTTGCACGACGTAAAAGTATTAATCTGATAAATTTCTTAGAATTGAATTAAATCTGGTTAAAGAGAAAGAAATAAGCTTTCAGAAAAAGTATCATAACTCAAAGTTCTAATAATTTAAACACATGTAAATTAAAATAGCTTCTTACTTGGAAATAAGAACGACTACTCCTCAAAAGTGAAATCACTGCATAAAATATCGTAGGATCAAGGTGATCTCTTTACATTCAGCCACGTGCACTGCAGATACAGTCCCTGGCCAAATTATTAGACGCAGTTGTTTTTATTATAATTTATTAAATATATGGAAAGATACATGAGGAATTATCCTGAAACTTCAGGACTGTAAACAACATGATAAACGTCATATATTTCCGCGAAGATTTTTTCCCGAAACCCCATAAGGGGCCGTCAACAAATTGAAGAAAAACGAATATCTTTTGGATAACCCTGTCAAAACTAATAGTGCAAAACGCATTCAAACTGTAGATTATGATTAAGTGGCTTATTTTAATAATTTGGGTTCATTTTTATGAAGATAGCATGTATACTCGAAGAGAAATTAAGGTTTTTATAAAAAAGTCCTAAATTTCGCCTAGTTTTTTGCTTATAATTTGCAGAGTTCTTAATATAAAAAAAAGTTATTTTCAGAAAATATGACAAACAACATTATACACAATACTCTGCAATCAGAATTAACAAATAATAAAAATTGTATGAAAAATGAGCAGGTTTACTAAATATTGTTTCATTGCGCATGCGAGAATTCAATCAAAATATACTGTGCATAATATATTAGCTAAATGTATAGACCAACTTTTATGCAAGTCTGAAAAACATGGCTTGAAAATTCTGATAGTAATCGTCGATAGAATAGGCTCGAATTTCGCTGTTCCCAAAAGGAAGCAAAAAGATGAGGTGTTGTATCCAAATATACTAGCTTATGAAAGTTGACATAATAGGAATGAAGTGTCTCTCATTCTATATTTGATACAACCCCTCATCTTTTTGCTTCCTTTTGGGAACAGCGCATTTCGAGCTTATTCTATCGACGATTACTGTCATAATTTTTAACCTATGTTTTTGAGACTTTCATAAAAGTTGATTTATACATTTAGCTAATATATTATGCACAGTATATTTTGATTGAATTCGCGCATGCGCAGTGAAACAATATTTAGTAAACCTGCTCATTTTTCATACAATTTTTATTTATTTTTAATTCTGATTGCAGGGTATTGTGTATAATTTTGTTTGTCATATTTTCTGAAAATAACTTGTTTTTATATTAAAAACTCTGCAAATTATAAGCAAAAAACTTGGTAAAATTTCGGACTGTTTTTATAAAAACGTGAATTTCTCTTCGAGTATACATGCTATCTTCATAAAAATGAACCCAAATTATTACAATAAGCCACTTAATCACAATCTACAGTTTGAATGCTTTTTGCACTATTAGTTTTTACAGGGTTATCCAAAAGATATTAGTTTTTCTTCAATTTGTTGACGGACCCTTGTGGGGTTTCGGGAAAAAAATCTTCGCGGAAATATATGACGTTTATCATGTTGTTTACACTCCTGAAGTTTCAAGATAATTGCTCATGTATCTTTCCAGATATTTAATAAATTATAATAAAAACAACTGCGCCTAATAATTTGGCCAGGGACTGTACATGATTGACAATGAAGTAGTACCATTTTTGGATTAAAAATTTAAATAATTCTACTTTTGAGGGGTAGGCTACCTTAGGAACACTAGCCACCTTTGTTTCATCCACTTTAATCAATAATTGCAATTTACGAACTTGTTCTGATAGCAATAGTCATGAATTAATTTCGTTATTTAATGAATTTCTGTTAAGAAGTGAAGTGAAATGAAGCTTGTAAGAAAGTACTGTGCCTGATATATATAAAATGTAAAAATTATTTGATGATGTACCATTATCTTTAGAAAATGGACAAATGATTGTGAACAATTTATTCTTTGATATAACATTGAAGATGATTTTATAGCATGAAATAAATGTTGTTCTATCTCTAAGAGATGGATTTGAACACTTTTGAAACACAAGGAACATAAAATGGTTCCCTCTGTTCGGGACGGGTGTTTTTTGAAGTAGAATTGATTTAAATGATAAGGGAAAATTTTAAACTACCGAAAACTGAATTGAAAATACTTAATGGTGAAGCAAGGGTTTTTTTTTTCTCTTTTGAGTCAATTTAATTAAATAGACGAAGTTACTTCCATTGCGGATGAAGAGAAAATGCAATATTTATTGCAATGTATGGAACCGAAATCAAGAGCTGAGCGATTAGTATAAAGTTGTCCGGCAGCCGCTGAAAAGTATCTGAAGTCAAGTGAACAACTAAAAGAAAAATTTGGTTGCGATGATTTACTTGTGCACATTTACGTCCGATAGCTGCTAACTCTCGTAATGAGAAATGCTGCGACGGGAAGAACGAAAGTTGACTTACCATCTGTATACGACGAGCTGGAAAGTAGCCTTAGAGAGCTTGTGTAGAACTCATGAGAAGTATTCGTCCATAGTTGAAAGCTGCCAACCTGAAGAATTCCTACTAGCTTGGGAGAGAATCCAAAACCATGATACATTTGTCGGTAAGCATCTCCGGACCTTAGAACAACTCATGAACTTTCTTCGCCAAGAAGTCCAAGCAGAAGAAATATCTTCGGCACGAAAAGGTTTTAGATCCAGCAATTTTAGAAAAATGGATGCTACATATGAAAGTGTCAACCAATCTGACCTACCTGCTGCCTCAGCATTATTAAGTACTCAAAACAAAGGTAAGAAAAACAATTGTGTTTTTGTGAGAAATTTCACACAAGCGAAAGGTGTTTCACTGCAAAAAAGATGTGTTTTAGTGATAAGCAAAAAATATTGTTAAAAAAGGTGCATACCTCATACACTTACGCTTACAAAAAACTTGTCATTTGAGTAAAAATTGTACTGCTAAACTTAAGTTAAATGTACGCATTGTAAAAATCCTCATTTTAAAGTAATGTGTCCACAACAAAATAAGAAATGTGATCAAAAACTTGTGTTAAGGTCACAGAATTATCTCTCTAATTGTAGCAGAAATGAGATTGTGCATTTGCAAACGCTTAGCGTACGCATTCGGTCGCAAGGTCACAAAATTGTTGTTCGTGCACTCTTATGTTCGTATTCACCATCTACCTTAACCTAGAAGCCTCAGTCAGACGCTCAAATTAAATTCCTGATTAACATGATTGGACCTGATCGCGGCTGAGATGTCCAATCAGATTAACGATGAATATCATATAAGCGTTCGATCCAGGATTTCTAGGTTGAGGTTGATGTTGAATACGAGCATTAGACACTGCAAGTCAAAGTAGCTACGTTAGCCAAAGTATAACAAATATGTTTAAAATATGTCACTTGAGAACAGAAATAATATTTCACGCGTTTTTCGGGGGAGGGCATGAAACAAAGCATAAAAAACATGATGTGTTTTTTGTAGAAAGTAGTGATCTAGAAGGAGCTAGTGCGTTCAGTTTGGAACTATTTTCCGAAAGAACGATTTGTGGATTCGTCCGTAAATTAAAGATTATAAGATTTTAAATGAACTGAAAAAAAATTATCTAACCGATCTTTTTACCAAAGAAACTGAGATTAATGTTTTGATAATGGCGGATATGATAGGGAAATTATTGACAGTTAATTTAGTTGATTTAAACTGTGATTTGACGGCCATAAATACCAAACTTATTTGAACAGTAATAGGAAAACAAAAATTTGCTAAGGAACATAACATTTTGACAACATTGTCGATAAGTGTTAGAAATGTTCCTTTGAGGGAATTATGGGAACTCGAGACTATTGGAATTTCTGACCCCATTCACAATTTTTAAAGGAAGGGAAATTTTGATTTAAACGATTTTAAAGACAAAATGAAAAATTTTCCCGATGGCAGATATGAAGTAGAGCTTACATGGAAATGTTATTCTCAGAATTTAACTGAAAATAAGGATTTGGTCTGGAAGAGGCATAAAAAATGATTAATAAATTGAAACATGCGGCGGGGGGGGATTTTTTGCTTAATATCAAGAAGTATTTTGGGAATGGGAAAAATTGAATATTGTTGAACGCGTTCAAGAAAACGAATTGAGTAAGTATTATTTTTTACCGAATAGGCCTTTCATCAGGTCAGATAAGGAAACTACGAAATCTGCAGCCGTATATTTGACGCGCCTGCTTCTGAGAAAGGAAAACCCTCCTTGAATGAATGTTTGTATAAAGGCATTAATCGTATAGAATTAATACCTGATATTCTTGATCGCTTTAGTATGCAACCTATCAGTATAATTGTAGATATAGGAAACGTGTTTTTTTTTATGTTATTTGTTATGTTTAAGGGCCGAGATTTTCTTAGATTTTATTTCCCATGCAGGGAAAGGCAATGGAATATGCTGAGAAGTTGACATGTACATTTTATGTAGAGAATTGTGTATCAGGTGTTTTTATATTGACGAAGCTGAACAGTTTATTCAAAATGCAAAATTGTTAATATCTAAAGAAAGATTCAATTTGCATTGTTTTGAAAGCAATGTAGCTTACGTGAATGTCAATAATCCACCAAGGGATACTTCTATATTGGAGATAATTTGGAATTTGAATAATGATTCTTTGAAATGTTGTTTAGATTTAGAAGCATTAACGTATGAAAGGAAAATTATTAAGAGGTTAATTTTGAAAGTTGTACAAAAGATTTTTTATTCTATCGACTTATTGGCTCCTACCACATTGCTTCCGAAACTATTATTATTAGACTCGTGGAGGTAAAAATTCCCATGGGATCAGGAATTGCCTTGTTTTATTCTAAATGTATTTTTGACATGGCTACAGAATATTGATGTTTTAAAAGAAGTAGCTTTACCTCGATACTTGTAGATTAGTACCTCATCTGAACTTCATGTTTTTGTGGATGCGAGTAAAGGGGTATGCAGCGGCGTGCATCATTGCTAGATCAATAATTGATTCCGAAGTGAAAGCTATCCTTGTTAGAGCAAAATCTAGGGTTGCTCTTCTCAAAACTTTGAGCATGTCGCGTTTAGAATTAATGGCTTGTTGTAAAAGTGCTCGACTCGTAAATTCTGTCATCAAAGAAATCAATTTGCCAGGTCTTAAAATTACTCTTTGGTCAGAGTCTACTACTGCTTTTTGGTGGATAAAGGAAATTCCTGGGTGTTGGCCAATTGGCGCGATTGACTGTCAATCTGAAGAGGTAGATTTAAGAGGTAGAATGTTTAACAGCTCTTGGCTCTTAAATCGTATATCTAAATATGATAAGTTAGTAAGCGTATTTGCTTGTATTCTGCTTTTTGCAAATAATTTCCAAAAGTTTATGTTAAGTGTGAAGACTTTAATCTTTCTCAATGTAAAATTGAAAATTCTGAACAGTATCTAATCTGTTTAGTTCAAAAGTGTTATTTGTATAATAAAAGATATTTGAATGATATTGTTACATTCAAAGATGGTAATGGGGTTTTCAAAGTAAAAATTAAAATAGCTGAAAAAGATGAACGAGAATCATGATATTGTTATATTCAAAGATAATAATGGGGTTTTAAAAGTAAAAATTAAAATAACTGAAAGAGTTAAGAGACGAAAAATCGTCCTACGATAATCGTTTTTGTATCTAACATTGTTACCAGATAAATGTAAATTTGCTAAACTCTTGATTAGATCTGTACACCAAAAGAATTGCCATGCATGAATAAGAATAATGTAATCTTTAATAAGAGAAAGATTTTGGATTATTACAACTAGAAAAGCTATTAAAAATGTATTGTTTGATTGTATTAGTGTGCAAGGGTTTTAAATTCTTGTCAAGCTAACCGACACCTTTGCCACCAGATCGCGTGACAGATTGCTCTGTATTCGAAATTGTTGGAATGGACTTAGCAGGGCCTCTGTTTCTAAGACTGAAGAAAAAATTTGGATAGCATTATTTACTTATGTAGTTTATTGCACACCACCTCGAATTAGTAAAATCTCTATCTTCCGATGATTTTCTGCTAGCACTTCGGCGTTTTATCTCCAGACATGGGAGGCCCAGCACTATTTATTGTGATTATAGAGCAAATATTCGGGGAACTTTCAATGAACTTTCCAAATTAACTTGGAATAAAATTTTAAGAAAAACCATGACACATAAAAGTGTTTGGAAATTTATCCCACTCACCGCAGCCTAGTGAGGAGGTTGGTGGGAGAGATGGGTTCGCATTGTAAAAGAATTGATAATACATAATCTAGGTAGATCAGTATTGACTTATGAAGAATTGAATTCATACGTGCCGTGTGTCCCAAAAATGACTGATGGATTTTAAAATTCAATAACTTGCAAACGGTGACAGATATAAAAAAAAATTTGCAGGAGGGTTATGTATGATGTCAGGAGTTTTTTTTACTATGATTCTTGATTTTAGTTCGAATTTCAAACAACAGAGGACGCTGACAGCGATTGGCACTCAGTCGAGACCGAATTTTACGCCACTAAGCATTGATGCACCGCCCCCTGACTACTAGGCCTGTGAGCTGACAAAAAGGGTGACTGCCACAGGCGTATTTTTTTTCAGCGTTTGAACGATCCTTCGAACTTCAACCCCAATAATTTCTAAAAGTTTTCTTCGCCTAGTTTTGTATCGTCAGCAAAAAATGTTTTGTTAATTCAAGTAAAATGGTTCAATTTTACTTGAATTTTTCTAAAACAACCAAAATGTACTCAACAAAACATGTTTTGTAGTTTTAATCAATTCCTTTTTCTGGGTGTAGCACGTATATTCGTGAAGATGTTAACGTTTCTGTGAAAACTTCAAAGGTTTTTTTTATAGCATGCAGAGTTTTCAGCCGAATTTAACACCGCTTTTCAAAAACTTGAAAAGAAAATCGTAGAAATAGTATACTGTGATTAAAATATTAATATATTGAATATTTGATGAGATATAGGTATTTTTATGAAATAAATTTTAACTGCGCATGCGTAAACTACAGCAAAGTGTTTTTTTTTTTTTTGTCATGATTTGATAGTCAATACTAATAGGTAACTCATATAAAAAGACCAGTGAAATATCGTGAAAACTCCAAAAGTTACAGTAATAATTAATAAATTGAAAAATAAGTCCCATATAATCCTATGGGACTTATTTTTCAATTTATTAATTATTGCTGTAACTTTTGGAGTTTTCACGATATTTCACTGGTCTTTTTATATGAGTCCCCCATTAGTATTAACTATCAAATCATGACAAAAAAAACTTTGCTGTAGTTCGCGCATGCGCAGTTAAAATTTATCTCATAAAAATACCTATATCTCATCAAATATTCAATATTTTAATATTTTAATCACAGTATACTATTTCTACGATTTTTTTTTCAAGATTTTGAAAAGCGGTGTTAAATTCGGCTGAAAACTCTGCATGCTATAAAGAAAACCTTTTGAAGTTTTCACAGAAACGTTAACATCTTCATGAATATACGTGCTATGCTTACACAAATGCAAACAAATGTTGAACAGGATCTGCATAGACATTTGCTACAGTAACAGGCCATTTTTACCATTTTCTGTTACTTGGGGTATCGAAAATAATATTTTATTATTAAAATTATTACCCTCCCCCCCTAATTGTCCTAGCGACAAAATCTTCACTGAAAACATGACGTGAAACATGTTCTTTACATCCCAAAAGTTCAAGGGCATTCCGGACATTTCCTCACGAGTTTCAGTAAGATATTCAACGAAACGTCTAAAATTGGTCACTGCCCCTTAATTTCTGGACACCAGTGTAGTTTACTTTTCATGTTCCAAAAGCATTATTCGTTGCACAAAGTAACAATATTTTTAAGTGGATAATTTCTTTTCTAATTTTATTTGTTGAGTGTTCGGCTTCCTTGACGTGTAAAGGCATAGAGTGGAAAATTTGAACTCTGAAAATTGTTTACATTAATATTAGTCAGGACATTTTATTTCTAGATTTTCTAATTTTTTAAAATATTAAAAATAATATATTATAGAAATGATTTGATTATAGAGTTGTAAATATTCCGCAAAGCCCCAATAAATACCGGTTTAGTTTTTTAATTCTAATAGACGAAATCCTTCTAAAATGTATTTAATAGATACACAAATCTTCTAACGTATTTTCAAAACTTCGGCAAAACTGCTTTGGAAGAGGAAATTTTCTTCAATTCATAATTTGTGAGATAAAGTGCTGTTCTGGCTAAACACCTATTTATCCAGCGCATGCGGACTTTTTAATAAAAGTTTTAGTAACTTTTTGTGAGTTTTTTAAAATGAAAAGTTAGAATATTTTTAGATAGTGTTAGTCACTTAATTTCTATTAAAAATTATGCTTAACCCTTAATTGTATAGTGATGTAAATTTCCATCACTTTTTATTTAACTTTTAATAAATAAATCAACTTCTTCGCCACCATTATATTTATATAGAAATATTAATCCAGTAAATTTTCCGTGAACTATGTTGCTGAACAAAGTTAAAAATCTATCTTAAAATTTCTGGTGTCTAATATTTAATATATGTATAAAAAGACACAATTGTAAAAGAAAAACTCATGCAAAGAAGGGTTAAACTATATATTAGTACTAACTAATACGTTGCGTTATATTACTTAAAGTTATGTAATCCTAAAAAGCGGTATTTTTTTCTTTTAGGATTCCTTAACATTTAATTTATGTGGAAAAGGATTTACTCGAAAACACAATTTAGTGCGTCATCAAAAAACGCATCAAAAAGATACATTTGATTGTCCTAATTGCCCCAAAATATTTAACGATAAAGAAAATTCGATGAGCCATTTGAAGATTCATGAAAATTTTAAATATACCTGTCGTTAATGTGCAGAAAAATTTTCTTCGAAAACAGTATTAAAACATCATATTCAACTTTATCACAACCTTCAATCTAAATTTATTTCTGTAAAAAAAGCAAAAGAAAATTTTAATGAAAATTCTTTGCCTGATCAAAGCCTTAATAGAAATTCCTTGCCCGAAGAAAATTACGTATCAGAAGAAAACTTGGCTGACAATTTTATGAGCGAAGAAAATGATAGAAGAAGAATTTAAGAACATTCTGGCGACTTTTCTGATTCGATCCAATTCAGAAAACCTGCACAATTTTAATTTATTTTAACATGATTCCATACCCGTTATAGGTGATAAATTTAGACAAAAAAATTAATAATCACGGTGCTTTAAAATGTTATACAATTAAAAAAATTCAATTTCGAAAAGCCATACCTGAATCGGAAGATGAAACCTGTACACCTTACTTTCGTAATAATAATGACGTTTGTTTAAGAGATGATGAAGTGTAACATCACATTTTACAGACCAATAAGAACATTTTGAAATAATTTGAGTCATTCGAAGAATTAAAAAGTGGATAGGTGTTTCATTATGTACTGAAGTTAGAAGTAAAAACGGCTTTATACAGACCCTTAGCTGGATCGAGCTTCCTCTTCCACCGAAACTTAGAAATACTAAATGCATTTTAAATGTTAAAAACACACAGAATGAAAAATGATTTTTGTGGAGTGTTTTAGCTCACTTATACTCTGCTAATCAAAATGCCGATCATGTCGAAAAATATGAAAATTCTGAAAACATATTAAACATTTCCATGTTAAAATATCCTGTTACATTACGATCTATAGAAAAGTTTGAGGAGAAGATTGATGTATCAATAAATGTATACGGATTTGAACGTGAAATATTCCCGCTAAAATCTGTTAAGCAAAAAAATATCAACTCACATAAATTTATTACTTATAAAAAATAGTGAAACCACTCACTATTGTCTAATTAAAAATTTAGATGATCTTCCATACAGTTTAACTAAGCATAGGAGTTATATGTACTACTGTGACTTTTTTCTGCCTTCAAAGATTTATATCACAATAAAATTTAACAAAACATGAAGGGTATTGTAAAACACTTGATTCTCAGAAAGTGTCATACCCAATTGAAGGTGATATATGGTTGAAATTTAAAGACTTTGCTTGCCAATTAGCTATTCCTTATGTGATTTATACTGTTTGCGAGACATTGTTGATGAAAATTGATACAACTGAAAATAATACCTTAACCCCTTAACTGTTGGGCTTTTTCGACACCATAAACTAAAAATAGGAACGATACACCACTTTTTCCGTACTAAAATATTTGTTTTATATAATCGAAGAATGTCTGTCAATTAGTAAAGCGAAGATTGCAATTAAAAATTAGTGGTGTCCCAAAGCTTTTAGTAACGAAACAAGCAAACTCTTCTTGCCCGAACTGGGTTCTGGCGGCGCTCCCATTGTTTTGTGCCAATCGCCGTGTAAAGATGATCCACTCCGTGTGACGTTTTGAAAGTCATGAATCACACATGGCCGTGTATTTCGTTGGTCGCGGTCTGAGCGAGATGTTGAAAGCATTCGGAACAGCAATTTAAATCAGAATAGGAGGATGTTCGTGTTCTTAGCGCTTTTACTTCCATGTGCTTCGTTCGTAAAGATATGAATACAAAACGATATCTTGTATGAGTCTTTGATAATATCTTCTAAATTTTCAAGTAGTTTATATTGATGCCTTCGTCGATGTCAATGTATTCCTCGTGGATGTAAAGTTTTTCCCAATGTATTGACTCACAGAAATTCGATCTTAAGACAGGAGGTTGTATCTCAATTCCTCGAGTTGAGCATTCCTTTCGTTTGATGTAAATCTGGCCTTGCGGAAATAGTTTTCAATCGTTTTGTGTTTAGTTGACGCTATCCTAATACGCACTGAGTGATGCATTCTATCCAGCAAGCTGACACATACTGGTTAATCATTTTTATTGCATTCCATTTCATGTAAGAATCGATGAACTAGACGCTTTTGATAGTTTTGTTTTAGGGTCTTAATTACGCCCTGATCTATCAGCTGAAGCATACCCTTAGAATCTTCAAAAACTTGACGTGGACGTTTTTAAAACCCTGAATGTTCTTTGGGTGGGCTGGGTATTTCCCTGCGTTTGTGAGTAGAATTTTTGCATCCATCAGAAGAGAAAATCTCTATTTATCCAAGTCCGGTTCTGGTTTTCCTATTCACAGAGCAAACTCTTCCTTTTTTGAAGCAAAGGGGATTTCACGATTTACCAATAACTAGGGCTTTCATATTTTCCGTGTTGTCTGCATTTTTCCAGCAAGCACTCTATGTTTACTAGACTTACCTCCAGTGAATTTCTCGCTTTTGATAACAGCGGATGTTTTGTCATGTGGCGAAAGGATTTACTCTTATATTCTCCACTAGATGGTAATACCCTCTCGTCGTTTCAGAATTAAGATTTTCTCTGCGAATTTTCCGTCTAGTCAGTTCATCTCTAGCGAGCGAGCTAAATGCGTTGTGTTGTGCTAACTTTGTAAAATGATTCTGTATCTCACATTTTGAGTTGTATTTATTTCTATTCGTTTTCGTGCGTAATTAAAAATCATCGTTGTTAAGTTTAACCCTTTCGTGACGGCATCCCTTACAGAAATGTTATTTGGCTGGTACCACTTTTTTTAAACAGTTCCCTGTAGTTGTAAAATACCAACAAATACTCTAATTAAAAAAGACAAATATTACAATTACTTATTAGTGGTGCCAAAAACATATTCCACATACAGCTTTTGACGATGCATATATGCATCACCCGTCCCGAAAGGGTTAAAGGATGACAATTTACTTCGTTACACATGATGATATTTAAATACTATATATGGTGACCTTACGTGAATACGTACTTCCGACGTGTTTTTCCGATCGTTTGCAATTCAGTGTAAATATATATGCAGTCGTCCTTCCTGGTTTACAGTGCTATTGCTTTTTAAAAACACGGACTTTCATGTCGATTAACCTGCAATGTACTCACTATGTAGAAGCTGTGATCTCATTTGGTTGTTTTCGATAAGTCCAAACAAAACAAAACAATTTTTCCCTGCTCCAATGTATTGCCGGCAGTTTCGAAATCTCACAGATGCTCATATATAATAATTATCTATTTAATATTTGCCGAAACGTCAGTGAAGGCTCACTGTGGAGACGCGAATTTTGATTTCTGTCTGTCTGTCTGTCTGTTCCACGGTAACTGCCGTAAAAAACGCCTGATTAAGTTGATTTTTGGAAGGTATGTTGGCGCGATATCTGGAAGTAGCTGTACAGTTTTTGGTTAAATTTGGTTCATTCGTTCGAAAAATATAGAACATTTCTTTTTAGGTCATAATGCTTTCCTATGGGAATGCAGACGATTTTCAAATTTCATTTTAACTGGAATAAAAATCGCTTATTTGAATAATGGATTGAAACATAAAATTATGAATGCTAAATTTTTGATATGGATGTCTTAAATATATCCAATAGCTTTGCAAATTCGCCGATACATCTATTAAAATTTAGAAATTAATTGTTTAAATTATTGGAAAATTTTTTGCAACTGGTCAAGAAATATAAAACATTTTATAATCCTTTTTTTTTCAAATTTTAAAATGCATTTCTTTTTTCTTTCCTCTTTATTTCATTTGTTGCTTAGCAACCATATTTCAAAGAATATCAAAATAATAAAATTCAAGTAACTCGCACTATTTCGCTGCAATATTTTATTAGCAAAATAACTTATTTTAGGGCGATTAGTATTCTATTGACATAAATGAGAATTTTTTTTGATACAAGATACCTTTTAACTACTGTAGAATGATTAGCGAATTTTTTTTTTCCAAACTAAAATTACAAAAATATTGAACATGTAATTCAAGTCTCGTAGTTTACATTTGTATATGTATATTTCTTACGTGAGATATTATTCATTTTCTGGAACAGATGTGGATGTTTCGTCTTTGAAAAGTTAATATTCTTTTAAAAATAGGATAAAATCACTCGTACAACGAGGAGGTTAAACTAAAGGAATTAGAATAGCAACACGTATTCATATATATCGACAAATCCTGAAATATTACAATTACTGGAAATTAAGAACAAAAAAGCTATCACAAAACATACTTTATAGCGCCAAATCACGTTTGCTATTTAGTGAATTGGCAGTGGGCACGATTATGAACAATTACCCAATAGGTTTAGAATTTTCCAAATATGCCAATTTTGGGGAGATTTTAGCATGCTATTGCCATCGAGTTACATCAGGATGTTCTTAGATAAGATAAATATTATAGAATGACCATCAAAACTGTTTTTCCGAAACAAAAATTGTAATAACACTAGATTTCGAAAATAGATATAAGTGAAATATAGTAGATCCAGCTTACATTTCTATAAGTTGCTTTTGTACATGAGATACCATTCAACATATCTATCAGATGCAGGTGTTTCGATGTTGGCAGGTAAGTAAATATTGCTATTTGGGTATTAGAATAACATGAAATTATTTTCGAAATTGTTGCTTATCCTAATAAAACCACTGTGTAGAACGAAATCCAAAATATACTAGAATCATTCGCACAATCAATAGGAAATCACGAATATAAATTTAATAAGATTACGGGGGACTCAGGGGGCAGAGACCCCCTGAAGAAATGTATTTTTTAATCTAAAAAATTACAAGAATAAGAAGTTAATAAGAATGTCAGAATATTATTGCATAAACCGTGTTTAATTTAACTTTTCTAATTTCTGAAACATTCGAATTCTTTCATATGCATAGAAATATGTATATAATATTAAAAAAGAAATTGCGGATTGTAAGATGCTAAATAATATGAAAAGTGAGATTAAAAAACAATGACTTTCAGAGCTGACGTTGAGGCTCTGATCTGTAGATTTACTAGTTTTATTATTATATCTCTGTATTTTGTAACATAATATCGCTATGCAATCTTAATGCAATTTCTGATTTCTTGTGCATCGTCATATTGCCCATAGTGTAACGCTTCGTAGTTCGTCACTTTATTTATTTTTGTATGCTTTTTACGTGTATATATATATACAGCATGCCCACTAAAGTCCCTTGCCACCCTCCTAACTTTGGAACGGCTGCTGCTATATTCATAAAAGTAGTGTCTCGGGGTAGTAAAGTAGCCATGCGCTACTCAATGAAACCGCCTACGGTGCCAATTGGTGGAATGCTGCGGAGTTAGCATTCCTATCTCGAAAACGGAAAGAGATAGAGACAAAAAGTGATTTACAAAGTTGTAGGGCATCATCGATTTAGTACGAAAAGATACCTTGTGGACATTAATGCCAAGACTAGAACGGTTAAAACACGCATTTGTTTTTCGCGATTTCCTACACTGTGACGTGACAAAACGATCTTAGAAAGAAAAAAACGACTAGTTATAATAATATACCTTTATTTTAGATATTCTAACTTCTCACCGTCAGCTGCAATGCATATTTGGATCCTTGTTTGAATTTCACGTTGCACACGTTGGAGCATAAATGGTGACACGTTGGCACAAGCGTCCGTAATGCGTCGTTTAAGGTCCTGCAATGTTTGTGGAGGGGTCGCATACACCTGCTGTTTCATAACTGGTTGTTTCTTTCTTTATAAGATCGTTTTGTCGCGTCAAAGTGTAGGAAATCACGAAAAAACAAATGCGTGTTTTAACCGTTCTATTCTCTGCAGTAATGTCCACAAGGTGTTTTTTGTACTAAATCGATGATTCTCTACAACTTTGTAAATCACTTGTTTTCCCTATCTCTTTCCGTTTTCGAGGTAGGAATGCTAACTCCATCAGGTGGCGCCGTAGGCAGTTTCATTCAGTAGCGCATGACTACTGTACTATACCTAGACACCACTTTTATGAATATAGCAGCAGCCGTTCCAAAGTTAAAAGGGTGGCAAGGGACATTAGTGGGCATACTGTATATATTTTTGCCACGCACCATATTTTATTATTATTTCATTTTGTTATTCTACCTACGGTGACTGTATTTACAAGCCAACCATAAACGATAATATTTTCCTGTTGGAGCAAAGTAGAGCACTGAAGAATGTAATAAAACTAAATAAAATGGTTAAATCATTTATAGTAACAACAAGAAAAACAAATTAGGTTTAAAATAAAAATAGAAGTGGCTTGCATGTTCATGCTACACGCATAGCAGTGGCAATCTGACTGCTCGAGACAGGTATGGTTACAGATTTGATCTTCTGCACAGAATTGAGTTTCATGTTTATTAAATATAGAGTTGGGTTGTGCGACAACTGAATTTTAGAAAGTTACTGATAAACACTTCAGAGTAAATATTACGGTTGAAACAGACACAGTAAGCTTGCAGTTAAATCGCCACAGTATTCCCCCGAAGTACTGGAGGTACTGAAAACAAGTAAAGGGGATTAAACCTTACTACTCTTCCAGAATGGATAGTTTTGTTTTTAGGTAGAGATGATGCTGCAGTTACCAGTTCCTCTGGAATAGCAGTATGAGTTGGCGGATAGGTTTCATTTGAGGTGAAGATGTTGAGTCCTCTAGGTTCAGGATTGCTGGTTTAAGACGGTCAATGCCAATCACGGATTCTTTGCCATCTATCACTACCGTGAAATGTTTGGCAGTGCATTTTATGATGCGAAAGGGGTCATTATAAGGCTGTGTTAGTGGTGCTTTAACTGTGTCGTTGCGCACCAAGACATACGTGCATGTTTCCGGCGAAGGGTGCACGAAGTAAGACGTCTTGTTACGTGCTGATGTTCGATATAGAGTTAATTGGCGTATGTTGTCACATAGCTGCTGTAAGAAGATTGCTGGATCCATGCGAGACAGTTCTGTGGGATTGGAAGGCTGCTAAAATTTTGTGGGTAGGGACAGTGAGTGTAGGGCCATAAAACATTTCAGCATATGTACCCCCAAGATCCTTTTTGAATGTCGAGCGAAAGCCAAGGAATACAATGGGAAGGGTTCTGACCATCTTGTTGGGTTGTGGTACTTGCTTAAGAGTGCGGTGAAAGCATTACTAATCGGGTGGTATGGAGACGTTCTAATGCGGCGAATGCCTAGAATTTTTGTTAAGGAAGAAAATAGGTGCGACTCAAATTGCCGCCCTTGGACAATAGTCAGGATCTTCAGGACACCAAACCTTGCAATCCAGTGTGTGACGAATGTCCTAGCAACGATTTCAGCCGTAATAGCTTGTGCGGGTATCGCTTCTGGCCAGCGGGAGAAACGGTCTATGAATGTTACCAAATAGGCATCTGATTGAGGTAAGAGTCCAACGATATCAATATGGACATGATCGAATCTCTGCGATATAACAGGAAAATGTTGTATAGGGTGTCGTTGAATTTTATACTTTTGACAACTCATGCATGAGCATGCCCAATTGGAAATGTCTTTTGCCATTTATGGCTACACAAATTTCTCTTGGATGTGTTTACGGGAAGCTCTTATACCAGGATGCGATAAGTCGTGTAGGGTTTGAAACATCATGTGACGAAACTCTTCTGGGACGTATGGCCTTATTCTGCCTGTACTCACATCGGAATAAAGTGTTGCTCCAGGAACAATTTCCAGATTTTGAATTTAGACAGGCGTGTCAGGCTTGGTCAATAGCCTGCTCTTCAACCATAGCAGTCTTCTTGTCCATAGCTCTTCAACCATAGCTGAAAATTCAATGGAAGCTAAGTGGCTGTCATTTATTCGTGATAAGGTGTCGGCCACAATATTTTCAGATCCAGCAACAGGCCGAATATCTGTGCTAAATTAGCAAATAAAGTCTAGGTGTCTGAGCTGCCGCGAAGAACCGGAATCTGATTTTTTTAATCAAAGGTCATTGGTCGGTATATAGTACAAATTGTCTACCTTTTAGACTGTGCCGAAAATGTTTAACAGTTGAATAGATTGCAAGGAGTTCTCTGTCTTATGTGCTGTAATTTTTCTCAGTAGGCCTTAACTTGCGAGAAAAAAGGCAAATCGTTGCAAATTATTTTCATTTATAACATTTAAGACAGTGCCGATAGCGATATTCGAAGCATCAACACTCAATGAGAGCTGTTGATGAGGAGCGTGATAAGCAAGAGTTGCGGAATTTATCAGATTTTTTTTGCAAGTTTCAAAATCCTGCGTCAAAATATCATCACACGGTACCGGACGCTTGTCATTTCTTAGGTGCGTTCGTAATTATATAAATACGTAGCACCTATTGTCGTCGTCTGGTCCTTCTGTCCGCATATAACAGCACAAAAACTACCCAACCGAATGGTTTGAAATTAAGTATGTCATCATTGCAGAATTTTGTCCAGTCATTTCAAATTTTATCAAAATTGAATCAAAACTTAAAAAGATATTAATGAAAACATTTATTAAGTAATTTGAATTTTAACAAGAACGAAAAATCATGCGTCAAGCATAGATTATGTAGCACTTTCCAACGGTTCTAAAATAATTTTACAAATCATTACCGTTTAATAAGCTGAAAGATGACATCTAAGTAAACAATTTGGAAAACGCATAACATATTTAAAAACGTAATTTCAGGAATTTTCACTATATGCAATATTCGGAAAAATATCCGAATACTTTTATGTAGCCCTGTATATGATCTATAGATTTGTATATATACATAGGATGCTAAATTTTAGTTTAGTTAGGAAACGCGTAGCACAGTTTAAATTCTCCTTCTGGAGTTTCTGTCAATAAACGGAAATGTGTTCGTGAACTTTTGTGCTGCCCTGTATAGGATCTACAGAATTTATACACACCACGTAATAGACAAAAAGCTAGTTAAGATTAAAATCGCGTTCAGTAACTTAAAACGCACTTCCAGGAATTATTGTTAACAGACAGTAGAGAATTCTTTTGTGTGTCCCTGTAAATGAACGATGACTGCTATACACACACTATTCTGTAGTAAGCCTCTTGTAATGCATCTTAGTAATATATATAAACTTCAATGCGTTTAAAATAGTGGAACATTATTTAAATAAGCCGCAGACGATTTTTCTCCATAGACGTAATGTAACGGAATTATTTTGACTGTCCCTGTAAAGTAACTGTAAGTGCTATACACCTACTATTCCATATTAAGCTTCTTCTAATGCATCTTAGTGATCTATATAAATTTCAATGCGTTTACAATAGTGAAACATTTTTAAAATAAACCGCAAATGATTTTTCCCCATAGACCGCAATGTAACGGAATTCTTTTGAGTGTCCCTGTAAGAAAACTATAAGTGATACACACTTCAGTTGAAATAGGGAACGTGCCATAGATAACGACAATAACATATAAAAATTGCAGAACAATCCGAGCATATTTACGGGAGTTAGAGCACGGACAGACGGCCAGACGGCCATACGGCCAGACAAACCGAAGTCATAAGCACTTTTCAACTAGGTTGGAAAGTGCTAAAAATCGGTACTTCCTTGTTATAGCAGCTTCAGAAGATTAATCGTCAAGCGACCGAGATGTGTCGGCAAGTTATCTGACATGTATGACGTTATAGTCATATATGACGTATATGACATTTTATAAGCTCTATGCCAAGTTATAGTCACATTCTTGATTCTAACGTAATTAATTCAGTGATATCCCATGATAGAAAATGATTCAAGGTTGCCATGGTACTTACGTCATATTTAAGATGGAGTCATATTATTTCCGTATTACTGAATTTAAAAACCAAATTTGTATACTAAAATTGTTTAATTTTAGCAGTCATATCATGTATCGACAGTTTCTTGGATAGATGTCTCCGGAGAAATAGATATTAAATGGAAAAGAGTCTAAATATGCATTTCAATTTTTGAAATTTTCAAAGCTAGGCTTAAGTTTCCCATTGGGATTTTCAGTACATGTCAACAAAAGATAAAATGTTGCCAACTTAAAATGTACTTATTTTATTACGGAAATTAATCATATAATAATAACAGACGATATAATTCATTTCAATGAAATAATAACAGTACGAATGCACCTCATTTGTCACGTTTGATGTACAATTTCCAACTTGTTAAGAATCTTTAAGCAATTCATGCAAGGGTACTTGTCTTTGGGCAGCGTTTGGAATAAAACGACGGTAAAAATTTATCATTGCTAAAAAACGTCTCAAATCGACAATTGTTTCAAGTTTTGAGAATTCGGCAATTGCTTGGGTTTTCTGAGGAAGCGGTTGTACCTCTGAAGATTTTATGACACCCACGAAAACAAAGAGACTGAAGACTTTCCAAGAATGCATTTTGCAGGATTTAATTATAGTCCATGCTGTCAGAGGCGATCAAGAACGTAGCTTAGTTGGCATTCATGCTCTTTCTCATTCGCTGAAGCAATGATGATGTCATCCAAGTAAGGAATACAAAAGGATCATGGTTCATAAGCCGTGTTTTTGGCCCATGAAATTAGACTAAAATTCGATTTTGTTATACTGACTTAATTATTTCACTTTTAAATATTGGAAGTTTTATCCTGTACGATTTCAACAATAGTTTTTCATTTTGTTCGGATTTATATGACTTACACAAGCTCAAAGTTCGTATTATTCGTAGTTTTTGATGAAAAATACGCAATTTCTCCTAATTTTACCTCAATTATTTATATGAGCGCAATCATGCAACACTATTTTCTTTACATATATTATAAAATACATCAAAATGTACAATATATGTAAAAATAAAAGTGTTTCAAAGCTGTGCTTATAGTAAAATATTAAAAACTAGCTAACCCGCCCGGCGTTGCCCGGGCCCGAGAAAATAACAATCTGTTGAATACAAATATGACTGAAATCTGTAAGGCTGTGGAAATAAAGTCGAATGAGCCAAACCCTGTCATAATCGGGCCCATAGAACCAGAAATAATCCTGTAGTTCCATCTTCCACTGCCAGGAGCCGCAATCTGTTCTGGACAAGGCCTTTTCAGAACACTCGACCCAACCAAAATTCCTGGTAGAATTGAAATTTAACCACGGGTAAAAATTGCCAAAATAGCAAAAATCGCGAAAGTGGGTTACGCAAACAATAGGTTTCGAAAGGGTTAATGTAGATATTTCAAATGTATGTAGTAATTTTGAATAATTTTAAATGTATGTAGTATGCATGTTATAAATATATGTAGATAGATGAAAGATGACCTTGTTCTTTTCACTGCAAATATAACAAAAATACCAACCTTTGGCGCAAAAACTCTTAAAATTGATTTAAACCTGTGTTGAGAATTGCTCTGATCCTTTGTGATCGCTGATATCTCAAAATCAATAATCAGTGTCGATTTCTACAAATATTTTGATCTCCTCATTGATGTTAAAACAATTCTCTCATTGGCATTAAAACTAAAATTTCGTACCGTCAGCAACATCTCGACCGGCATACTTATACTTCTCGGTAACTCCGAATTTGACAAAATACTCATTGAGTTTCTAGAACTCCCTAATCCTTCTCAACAAATTAAACGTTCTGAATTATCGCAAATTTACCCTCATACAGAGACTATTGGCCTTCCTGTGTTTTCTAAACCTCGTAGTTTATCTCCAGAAGTGCTCCATACTGCGCGTCAAGAATTTGAATTTTTAATGTCCGCAAGGGGTTATTCGGCCTTCAAAAAGCCCTGTACGGCGTATTTGGAAAATTCCCTCGTTTCACGCAATTTGGCGAAAAAAACTTGGCTGGCGAGGAAGGTATTTTGAGATGCAATCTAAAATGTGGCATCAAGCTTAGCGTTGTTTGCAAAACTAGTTGCATCTGGCTTGTATTTATCTGTTTATATTTAGGAAATGTGCCAATTTGATAAAAGTATGTTTTAAGATATTTATTATTTATCATTGTAGTATATACATGTATATATATTTGGCTTATTATAATTAATATTGTTGGCAAATTGTATTTACCGAACTTTAACATCGATCAAAATAGTCGTACCAAATAAATAAATAAATAAAATTGCTAATCGCGTTTGTTTATACTAGAATTTATACGTTCAGTGAGTTTCTCTTTTTCTTTTATTCTACTTACTACCAAGATTGCCATTTTAACAAAAAGATTTTTCTGTGTATAAATTCATGTACAACTTTTTAAAAGTTCAAAGGCTGCATTTTCTTTCACACACACAAAATAATAATAATAATACCGTGAACTGTGTAAATGTAAATCTTTTTTAAAGTCATTTATCTAGAAAATAATTTGCATGATTAATTTTATAGTATTCCGGCGTCACTCTTAAAATAATCTTGGGTTATATTTTTAATAAACTCTGTATTTCATATATTTTTCTGCATTCTTTTAAAATATGTATTATTTTTTCAGTGACAGTTCCTGCTCACTACTATTAACACCACCAGCAACTCCCAGCACATTAATTGAATGAGTATTGACTGTGCTGTATGATTTGTTATGCACATCATATCATTGACAATACTCTCTCAATTACACTTAATTTTGTATAGATATGGTTGTGGAAATGTAAAAGTTGGAATTTTCTGCAAAGTTTGGAATGGGAGTTGTTGAATCGACATTCTACTTCAGCATTAATTCAAGGTATAATTTTGTTTCATGATATTATTGATTAAGTAATATCAGTTTTTGTCCAGTTTTCTAAATATCCCTGCAGTTATTTTTTTTTAGAGTACTTCATTTTTCAATAAAATTCTACCGCTTTATAAACTTTCAATTTATAAAAGAATGAATTAACATCCTTTCTATTTAGGGCTAACCATGAGTTAGCCCTAAATACTTGTGCAGATTATTTTTTAATGTATATTTGGTTGATTTTATTCTTTTATTTACTTATATATCTTAATCAAAATTCCTACAAATTTTGTATATAATTAGTTATAATTTTCTATTACAGAATAATACACAATTATTCATATTTAGAAATAAGAATTAAAATTAGACTGAATATAAAAAATAATATTTCATGAAATTAGATTATTAGCGATTGTGTATTATAAATTGTTTAAAAATATTAAACAGCCATTCAATAATACTTCATGGGGAAAATCAATGTATGCGACCAAGAATTAAGAAAAAATACCTGTTTCCAGAATTACCGTTATAGAATTTGGTTTAAATAAACAATAACTGTGTTTATTGTTGCTTTATTTATAAAAAGGAATAGCTATTTACTATGAAGTGTGTCAGGTTTCTCTCACAGCTGCAAGAGTTGAAAGCTATTCTTAATGGATTAGCGTATTGTATCTGTATCTATTGTGTACCGTTAGAGTCTGGTTTAAGAAAAATCTTAATCCGGAGGGTAGCGAGTTGGACATAATGAAAGAGGTATTTCCATTGCAATGTAGTCTTTGATAGATAAGAAAGATAGTGCACCCTTTTATTTAGGAAGACAGATCAGTCAAGAGGGAGGAACGGTTGTCAAGCGACCCTTGGAAATAAAACAGCAGCCCCGTAGAGAGAGAGAGCGGGTGCGCTGGGGAATGACCAGAGGTGAAGTTAGTTCGAACGTGGGAGTGAAGGTGTAAGGTCGTTGAGAGTTGACGATCTGAGCCACGTGTGTTTAACGGTATCTCTCGAAAGAAAGAGAGAGCGGGTGTGAGATGAATAGAAATCTCAGTGCGGAATGAATTGACGTAGTCTAACGGTACACGTAGAGCGTTTTCTGTAATTGTTTTGATTTAGTGTTAAACCGAATAATTTACATCCGAGTTTAAGTGTAAATATTGTTAATAAATTGTTACTTTAACTTTAATTGAAAGAGTTAGGTTTTTCTTGAATATACATCAAGTATCGTGCCCGATATCACGTATTCATATCGGTGGTGGCAGCATATCAAAAGACCGGATTTATTTCGAAGTTGTGTGGACGGAGATGTGGAATCCGACAAAGTGCATACTAAGATAATTTTAAGCAGTTAAATTTTGATGAAATGTTTTGCATATATTTTACAAAAAAATACCGATATTGCATTTAGATTTCTGGTAGATTTTTTGTTTTTATATTTTCATTGGTGACTTTTAGTATGTTCTAAATAGCATTGTATACAGGGAGGACAAATATTCATATTTAACGAGTAAATTTCTTATGTCAATGATTTATAAAACTGTTCTATAAAATTGCCAATATGTTCATTATAAGAAATTGCAATATTTATTTTTTACAGAACAATTTGAGTTTTCTCTTTTCTTTTAATTGAAAAGATATTTTTAAAACAAAAGTTTAACATTTGAGAAATTATTTTATTTAAGCTATCAATAATAACAATTGATAACTTATTTTTAAAATAGAACACAAGAACATTCATAATCGCTTTTTGGGTTCTAAATAAACTTTTTTTTTAAAAGTCACTTAAAGTGATTTAGATTCCTTCACTTTTTATATAAAAGTAGATATGTAATCAAATTGTAAAAAATATTTTATACTTATGATAATTGCTTAACTAAAAAAAAAATGCTGAATTAAAAAGTAATGAAGATTAAAGTGTAACTCTAAAGTGGTAGCTAAAACTTACAAGTGTTTTATTAAATATGTTAATTGTTAAATTGTTTATTTTGACAAACCCTTTAGAATGTTGCACTAATTTTATCATTTAACAAATGCTTTTGACCATTGATGATCAAAACATATTTTCATCCAGATGGTTAAAAACATGCTTAAAACTAAACCCAATACTACTCTGTCTGGGGGGGAGGGGACAAAGCCACCCTGATGAAAAAGAATAATAAACTAGAACGAAATAATAATCAATGTTTACACCTATCTACATTCTGTCTAACATTAACATTTTATTCAAAGGTAAAAAAGGGAGGAGCTCATGGGGTGTTCAAAGACCCTCCTTATTCAAATAATAATAATAAAAAAAAATTAAAGTTGCAACAGCTATTGCAAAAATATTATTTTCATCATCAGTATTTGATAATACATTTAGTGAAAAAAAAAGAAAAAAGAAACAGCTTTGGAATTTGCACACGGTTCGCCATCTTGTATTTTAAATCAAAACATATTTGTTTTGTTTCTCATTTCCAAAACAATTTTCATCCATATTTACTTATTATAAACACTTTATTTAATTTTATTGACTAATTTATTTATATTTAATAATAAAAGTTAAAATGTTTTGATTTAACACACACATTTATTTTTTTTATAAAACACATATATTTATTTTTTTTATAAAACATATACAATTTTTATTATAAACACATACAAGTTATTCTATTATTATAAACATGTTTTTAATTTTATTGACTAATTTTATTTATATTTAATAATAAAAGTTAAAATTTTTTGATTTAAAAAACAAGATGGCTGACCGCGGGCGAATCCCCAAGCTTAGCCAAAAAAAAAATTATGTACATAAAGAAGCACTATAAATATTGAATTAAATTTCTAATGTATAAATCTGTAGCTCAGATGCCTTAAATGTCAGTTCTTCAAGTCACATTTTTTAAAAACTTATTATGTTTAGTATTAGACACTTTCGTTTAAACTCAGTCTTTTTTTTTCATGTAACTTGTATTACTTTTAATTTGTTAGGCCTTATATTTATTCTGTACTAAAATTTGGGGAGCAAAGTTGACAAAGCGTCCTCTTATAATATAAAATTTGGACAGGTTTCAATAATTAGATCTGAAGTCATTGTCGAAACAAGAGGGAGACGAAGAGGACGCAAAATTAAGATTTGGTTTGCCATTTGATAAATATATATATTGTATCAAATATATATAATGTATATAAAATAATATATATATATATATATATATATATATATATATATACGGTGTGGGATCTGTTATCTGACGTCCTCGTAATGCAGAACGCTCTGAAAACCGGAATGCAAAATAATAACCAAAGCTCAATTTGTTTCATTTCAGAAACGTTTAAAAAAAATTGCAAAATTCGTCCATCGAACGCATGAATAAACACCCGCGAGTAGTGGGGAACCCAGTAAGTCATAGGGGAAAATATGTAAATTTGCCAGTTGTACAGGGGAAAATATGTAAATTTGCCAGTTGTACAGGGGAAAATATCGTCGTCAGTCGGTAAAACACGAAATTTGGCAGCCAGTCATGGGGAAAAATTGTGAAATTCGTCGATCGGTCACGGTAAAAACCATAAAATTTGTCCACTGGTAGAAGGAAAATATTGCAAAATTTGTCAATCAATTGTGGGGAAAAAGTTGCGAATTCATCAGTCAAACGTCGAAAAACATATTTAAAACCTTCAATAAGTTGCAGGAAAATTATCATGAAATTCTTTGATCGGTCATAGAGAAAAATCACAAATTTGTGTGTCTATCGAGGGCAAAATCTAAAAAATATTGCGAAATTCTACTGATAAAAGGGGACTTTAAACAGTCTAGTTCAAAATGTGTTTTGGGAACGGAGTGCAGGAATGCCCATTTTTTGAGAACAGTGTGCACTTTTTTGAGAATTTCCACTTGGCGGTGCTTTCATTCTAGAGACAACACAAAAAAATATATATATTATTGCATGCATTCAATAAATAAATATTAAAAAATAGTGAAATTAGTTATTTTGTACATTTTTATACCTATAATAAAGTGTTGTGAATTACGGAAAAACCCCTTATCCAGAATACTCCAGGTCACAATCATTCCAGATAATTAGATCCTATAATGTATATGAAAGTCGGGTAAAAATGTCTTACAACTAAAAAATCTTAAAGAAAAACTGAGCCAAGTGCATTAAAATTGACAAATAGATAAAAAGTTCCATTTACAATACAAGAGAGCAAATGAATAAGAAAAAAGAAACCATTCTCTGCTTTTCCATTCATCCAAACGTACCATGCCTATGCCTCCAATTGCAGAAATCCCTCCCTGTGTAGGAAGGAATTTCTAGATTCTTTCGCTAACTAGTAACATTTTTTAATATGTAGATTACTCCATTTCAAAATCTGAATTCAAATTCAAAAGTAGACGCAATTTCCAGTTGAACAGTACCTTGCACATCTCTTTGTGGCAATTTGGTGATTAAAAAGAATTAGGATGTTCTCTCTCTCTTCAACGACTGTTCACTACTTTTTTTTTTTTTTAAAGAAGAAAATAAAATGCCTCTTTGACATGGCCGACCCAAATTGGTAGAAAACAAGACTAGCCCAAGCCCAGTCCGAGAATTATGAAAGGAAATTGGTCAGAGTCTGTATATACCTCTACTACAACATAATACTCCCATCCCTTCCTTCTCCCCAAAAAAGTGTAATCCTGGGTGCATCAATGTGTATGTCATGCGAGTTTTTTCAAAAGACAATTCCGTTGTGAAAAACAGTGTTGCCAATTAGCAGAATTTTTTTTATTCAAATATCTACCAGAATTTCTTCACTTTATTTATTCATAGAATGTCTGTCATTACATAAAGTAAAAATTACTATTCGAAATTTCTGGTACATGAAAAAAATCAGCTAAATTGGCAACATTGGTGGGAATGGGAGAGGTGGATTAACTAGTTTGGAAGAGGACCTCGCAAAACTTCTTGCCCGTGGCCTCATTTTCGCTAAGGACGGCTCTGGTTGTCCCCTTATATTTTAACTAGCCGGTCTTCGGTCGTTTAGCCGGTCGCTTCCGAGTGGGGCCCCAGATAGTGCAGTGTACCGCCATGACTTCGCTTAGGGCTCAAAAAGTGTATTTTACATGCAACCAGAAAAACATAAATAAAATACTTTAAATTAAAAGTATACGAAAATAACTAATAAGAATATAAAAAAGCACTTAAATAAAGATTTCGCGACATAAATATTTTTTTTTTCATGAACACCCGGACAAAACAATACTGGGCCCTACCCGTGATTATCTAGGGGTGCGGCCCAAGTAGTACTTTGTATCTGGTCCCCACTCGGAAGCGACCGGCCAGACGGGCGAAGACCGGCAGAGTTATATATATGAGAAATAAAATGAGACACATAAGTAATATTTTTTTATTATATATCATCGACTAAAAAAGGAATTCCGTCGAGCCGGATTCAAACCAGCGACTATGAATTTCTGATTACGCCGTCTTCTACAGTCCACCGCTCTGCCAACTGAGCTATTAACGGACACAGCCTTTGATTCGTTTAACACATTACATAAAATTCCAAATGGAACTCTTTTAGTTTTAAGCGCTATCTTATAATTTCTCTTAATGTAATTATATATATGAGAAATAAAATGAGACACATAAGTAATATTTTTTTATTATGTATCATCGACTAAAAGAGGAATTCAGTCGATCAGGCGTTCAGTGTTATCCAACCAATCATAATCGTGGATTTGTAGCCTGTATTACGAGCCAACCAATCACAATCCACCATCTGTGGCAGGCAAACAAAAAACAAATCTAATTGCTAAAGTGGTTGCTAGGGTGTGACGTCAGTTGAAACTGATGCGAGGCTAACGAAAAAGACAGGCTACCACGGTGCATTCCACTGATCTTTTTTTACAGACCGCTAGAGTGACGTGATGCTTTTTTCGTACACCTGCATTGGTGCATTCGAGCATCACGTGACTCCCGCGGTCTGTAAAAAATGATACGCGTAAAGCACCGCGGTAGCCTTTCTTTTTCGTTAGCCTCGAACTGATGTATGGCTCTCATATTTCTGCTGGCTTATTCATTATCATGACGTCACAAATGGTGGCCGGTCGCGACCAGCGATTGGTACAAAGCGACGCGCCCATTGTTTTGTGCCAATCGCTGTATGTCTTTCGTTTTGTTGTTTCGCTTTGTACGAATCGCTGATCGCGGCCAGCCACCATTTGTGACGTCATGATAATGAATAAGCCAGCAGTAGAACGTGGATTTCCTCTTGGATTAAACAAACTCTTTTTCCCAAGAAAATAAAAATAAAAAATACACTGTAAAAAAATAAAAATGAGAATTAGAGGGCTCTCTTCACAGTCATTTTGGGGCCCTTTTAAATTTTAGAGGGGAAGCATGTACTTTACGTGCATTTTGGATAAGCAGGTCATGGACTAAGTGTATACCGACTCAGATGTACTTTAAATTCTAGTCACTAGGTAGCGCCCTGCACATATATGATACTACTTCAAGGTATGTTTTTTTTAATTGGCATCAGCTTTTGAAGGCAAACGGTTTACAGTTACTGTCGATGATTGTTCTTCTGCGTACGGTGACGCTATCTTCGGAGTTACGTTTTGATGAAAGATTCTCTTTACTGTTTTAAAACGCTTAACAAGAGAATAACATTTATTTAATTGTGAACTTGTGATTTCTATAGTTTATCAAGGACTTGCTTGTGGTGAATTAACGTCAATATCATCAGTATTGGTACAGTTTGGTTTTCGCCGCTGTTTGAAGTGAGTGACGAAAATGGCTTCCCTGTGATTTCAGCTTCGTTTGTTTAAGGTTTGTTCTGTTTAGTATGGTAGTTGTATATTTTACAATGATCACAATTTTTAATTCTAATTATTCAACTATTGCATGACATATTCTTTGTGAGTTATGTTAAGTTATGGTTTGCGTTGTTACACGTCAGACTTATTGTTCTGCTAACGGCCCTGTACCGGCATTAAGCTTTCGCTAATTAAGTACGATTGATTGGGAGTGTTTTTGTTTTTTATTTATCTTAGTGTATCAAAAACATTTAAATTAATTGAATATTTGTGTATTCAAATGTGTTGAAGCTTTGTTTTCGGTTTCACTGTTACAAGCTATTCTAAGTCATTGTTGTGTATATTCTGGAACTTTCTAAAGCTGCGAGAATGAAATTATTTTACGAGAATTTCTTAACTACTAACGAAAATATATTTTCCATATTACCATATGCTTAGTTTTCGAAACAGATAATTTGCAATCCTTGTCATGGGTGCAAGACCTTCAGTCTCAGGACTGATTTCAATCTTCAGTAAATTAATCCTTATGTACAAATAAAAGTGATTTTAATATCAAGGAGCTTAAATCATTTTCTTTTATTATAAAAGATCAGATTTCTTTGTCTAGGATTAAGGCTAAAAATTGAAGTTATGGTTTGCGTTGTTACACGTAAGACCTATTGTTCTGCTAACGGCCCTATACCGGATTAAGCTTTCGCTAATTAAGTACGATTGATTGGGAGTGTTTTTTATTTATCTTGGTGTATCAAAAACATTTAAATTAATTGAATATTTGTATATTCAAATGTGTTGAAGCTGTGTTTTCGGTTTCATCGTTACATTCTATTCTAAGTCATACCATTGTATATTTTCTGGAACTTTCTAAAGCTGCGAGAATGAAATTATTTTACGAGAATTCCTTAATTACTAACGATAATATATTTTCGATGTTACCATATGCTTTGTTTTCGAAACTGATAATTCGCAATCCTAGTCATAGGTGCAAGACCTGCAGTCTCAGGACTGATTTCAATCTTCAGTAAATTAATCCTTATGTACAAATAACGGTGATTTTACTATCAAGAAGCTAAAATCATTTTCTTTTAATGTAAAAGATCAATTTTTAGCATTAATCCTAGACAAAGAAATATTTTAGCCCATTTCCATTTGGTTATGCAATACAACTTGGGGTTATCTTACTTTGTAAAATTTCTATGTTCTGTAGAGTTGACACCAAGTTTTTCTGGAAGTTTAAGCATCTCCTTGTAGACTGTCTGTAAGCTGGTCTGTCAGATGTTAAGCATCATTCTGTGCCTCTTCAAATTCTGGCCGGACTTTAGATAAGGAAGATTCAGTTTCAATATTACCATGCAGCATATTGTACAGATCTAGTGTATGGAATTTGCAGCAGAATTTACTGGATAAATTCCCATAGAAAAAAATCTGTGTTTTCATGTTCCCAAATAGCAGTCCCCCTCCTCCCTATCAGATAGCATTTTAAGTGGACAAAAAAACATTTGTCTAATGGCTGTAAAATGTCAGCTGTGTGAGAAGGTAGTTTCAAAACACTGTTCGAACAAGCCAGTTCCATTATCTACAAACTTAAATGAGATATATGCTCATAAAAAATAACGTATGTATTTCCATGAAGGGTGATTTCACAGTATTGTGCACGTTGCGGACATGACATTTGCAAGTTTCGATTAATCATAACTAAACAAAAAAATTAACTAAGTGAATGGTTTTCTTTTCTATGAAATCAGTATGAATTATACTTTTTAAAACATAGCATATTTAAATGAATTTAAACTCATTAAAAAAAATTAAAATGGAGTGTTGCAGACATGACGCAGAGAAACCTTACTTTTGAATGTTTTAAATGTATTCAAAATTCTCTGAATTTTATGGAATAAATTAAAACTTCTTTTATGCTAAGGTTTCAGTGTATATTTTTGTACAGGAAAACAAAAGATTTATAAAAAAAAATTATTTTGCAGAAACTTACCCAATTAAAAATCTGTTGCGGACATGATGTTGCAGTCATGACAGAAAGTTTACCATTTGGTTTTCTGTTTACAATAACCTCATTGTTAGGCATATAGCATTATTAGGCATACATTATTTTTCTTCATAAATAGTTTATAGATTAAATAAATTGAGACTGTTGACACATTTTTAATTTTAAACTTAGGTTTTATAAGAAATAGATATTCAAGTATTTTCAAAGTAAACGACACATTTTTAATTGTAAACTTAGGTTTAATAAAAAGTAGATATTCAAGTATTTTCAAAGTAAACATAAGTGGCACATATACAAATATATTACAATTTATTAATTATATTTATCTTTAATGCAATTTTTGAATCGTAGGAAGAAAAACGTGCAGAATGATCAGGTGATGGATCACATGGCAAAGTAGATAAGTAGGTATCAACAGAAATTGTTTCTAATTGTGGCTTCTCCAAGTATTTGAATTTATTTTCTGCTACAGGCTTGAAATGATGTTTAAGTGTCATGTTTTTGTTGTTCAAGACATTACTTGGCCAGGCCACCAGTGGTCATCAAAAAGTACAGCTATCCATTGGCCTTCTTCAAAAACCTTTTCAGTTGTTGATGTTGAAGCCAGATTAAGTGATGTAGTAGCATGCTTTGATGTTATTTTGGAAAATATTGTGGCTTGATGCATGTTTTGGAGACTTGAAAATGGAGAATTTAAGGAAAATTCAACTGAGAGTGATGTTGTAGGGCGAATGAAACGGAGTGATCTGGTATTGGGTATGGATTTGCACATGCTAAACCGTTTTTTTAACCTTAGTGTCTCTCTTTCAACAATATCTTTGCTTATGAAAACTATTTTGATCGTACTATCAGAAATTTTGCTAGCTACATTAAAAAAAGACTTAGCAGCGACAACGACCTGTTTTCCTTGCAGAACTGCTCTCCAAACTCTATTTTTTACAGATCTCCCTATGCCATCAACAGCACCTTTTCCATGCGCTGTTTCAAAGAATGACCAGTCAGCCTCTATTTTTAGTTTCTCTTTATGATAAGTTAAATTAGCAAACATAATTCTGTTTTTAAACTGGCTGGCAGCACCATCTGACCAGTAGTGAACTTTTGTTATCTCGCTTATCCTTTGTTTTAATTGTGATAAAATTTCTTCATTGAAAACTTTTACTGAATCTTTACTATGCGATAAGTCATCAGAGATAATTGCATAAGACTGATGATTTAAAGAATTTTCTTCCTTAAAATAGGCAACATAAGTGTATACTGTTACACTATCAGATGCCCAATGAGCACTCATGATCTCCCGATCATGCTTTATTGCATAATTTTCCGCAAAATTGATATGCATTATGACTTCATTATCTGGAAGATTTTCCTTTAAATATCTGAATTCAAAGTGTTGTTTCGATGCATTGTAAATATGCCTTGCAAATGGTTGTAACTGGGATCCAAGTTCTTCCTTTGCACAACCTAAATCAGTAACAATTTCTCTTTTAACAGTGAAACCAAGCTCATTCTGTTACCACTGATAATATTTGACTGTGTAGATGATTTAAAGATGAAATTATCCTCTGATATTTTGACATCTAAATATTTTTCAACACCACACACACTACAGGCTCTCTATGCAGTTGATATGGTCATCATCAAAAGCACAAACACTTTCCTTAGCAATTATTTCTGGATTTTTCGGAAGATCAGGGCAGAGAGCTCCTATTCCTGAAAGAATCATACTTGATGTTTTCGTGATATATACACATACAGACTTCCTGATCTTTCTTTCCAAATGGGAGAACATACTTAGGACGAAGTTCATGAAACTTGGTCATTCCAATGTTTAAATCAGGATTTTCACTTAAAAGCAGCTTGTGTGATTCTCCAATGCTCATCACTAGGTAACGTTTTTGGTGTATTTCTCTCCCTGTAGGTGTTTTTACGGATATTACAGCTTTTTTCCCTGGACACATACGGCTAATATCATCTCTAACAAAAAATTGCTTTACTTTCATTTCAGTTTCTTCTGACAATTTATCACTCCTTAATCTTCGACTATTAGAATCTACTTTTAAAATTTGTTCTTCTTGTCTTTTCTTTTGAAATGAACTTTCAATTATTTGCTTTCTTTTCAAAGGAGACATTTTTGATATAACATTTGTTAACACATGAAGTTTCTTGTTTGGGGATTTTGGCAGGGCATTATTTATTTTCTTTACAGCCTTTCTCAAAGATTGTTTGCTTGAGTAGCCAGGGGAACTCATATTCAATTTTTCTGCTTCTACCTTTTTCTTCCTGCATTTTCTTTGTGCCTCTTTATTTTTTGTTCTTATGTGCTCTTTTTGCTTTTCAGTGAGAACCTTAGAATGTCTGTATTCTTTCTTTTTCCTGCTTTCTTCAGCTTTTCTAGCTTCATATTTCACTGCATCTGCTTTCAACTTCTGTCTTCTAATGCGAGATCGTTCTGTACTTGTTTAATGGCATGATGAATTTATGGGGGGAAATGTATAACAAAAAAAATGTTTTAACTACTTACAGTAATAAGTAATCGGATTTCATTACATTCAAACAAGTACTATATTTTAAATACACCTCTAAGAAAACTTTCAGCTAAAAAAACACGTGGACAGGAAAAACATATGCAAATAAGCATATGTCACACACTAAATGAATTTGCAAAATTATCATAATGTTGCCATTTATAACAACATAATTTAAAGCATGTTTAAGTGTTGCCATAATAACTAATAAAATTCTTTTGTTTGATAAATATGAATAAATCAGTTATAAAATATCTTATAAGTGTGATTTAATATTTTCCAAAATAATCAACCTGTTGCCATTTTTATTTTTAGTAACATAATTGATGCAACAGGTAGATAATTTTGGAAAATATTTAGTTTGCAGCACATGTTATTTCTATTAAGTTGAAGTTTTTCTTGGAAGTTTGCAAAGCACTGTATATTTATTGTCATGTCTGCAACATTGTGGACATGACCAATTTAAATTAAAAAAAATATATATTAAATAACAAAAATGATAATTTTTTTAAAATCATAGTGTTCAGGGCTTGAATTTTAGGGCAGGATTCGCGCCGAAAATTTTGAAATCCCGCCCAAAAAAAGATTGTGGGCGGGTTCCTCCCGCCCAAATAATTTTACCATTTTCGGAGAAATTTGCATTATTTAATTTACCTGCAACCGAACGATAAATTTTGTGATTTTTTTTTTCCGCAACCGATCGACGAACTTTGCGGTTTCTTCGGCGACAGATCAACGAACTTCGCGTTTTTTCTGCGACTCATCGACAACCTTTGCATTTTTTGAGTGATTGATCGACAAACGTTGCATTTCTTAAGCGACTGATCAACAAACTTTTCGTTTTTTAAGCGACTGATTGACAACTTAGCATTTTTTCCGCGACAGATTGATGAATTTCGTGTTTTTTTCCGCGACAGATCAACGAACTTTGCGTTTTTTCCTCTACAGATCGACAAACTTTGCGTTTTTTTCCGCGACAGATCGACGAACTTTACGGGTTTTTTTTCACGACTGATCGACGAACTTTTTGTTTTTTAAGCAACTGGTCGACGAACTTTTTGTTTTTTAAGCAACTGGTCGACGAACTTTTTGTTTTTTAAGCAACTGGTCGACGAACTTTTTGTTTTTTAAGCGGCTGGTCGACGAACTTGCATTTTTGAAACGACTGATCAACGAACTTTGTGTTTTTTCCGCGACAGATCGACGAACATTGCATTTTTTAAGCGACTGATCGCCAAACTTTGCGTTTTTTGGGGACAGATCGACGAACTTTGCGTTTTTTCGGCAATCGATCGACGAAATTGGCTTTTTTCCGCGACTGATCGACGAACTTTGTGTTTTTTGGGGACAGATTGACGAACTTTGCGTTTTTTCCACGACTGATCAACGAACTTTGCGTTTTTTCTGCAACTGATCGACGAACTTTGCATTTTTTCCGCGATCGATCGACGAAGTTTGTGTTTTTTTTTTTCGCGATCAATCGGCGAAATTCCAGTTTTTCCATGGTCTATCGACAAAATTAGTGTTTTTTCCGCCATTGACCGACGAACTGTGCGTTTTTCCATGATCGATCGACGAACTTTGCATTTTTTCTGCGATCGATCGATGAAATTCACGTAATTTCTCCTTTTTTTTTCATTCGACAGGTTGACAAAGTTGGTAATTTTTTTTTACCTGTGTCTGACTGACAAATTTAGATTTTCTTCTTTGCGTTCGACTGATGAATTTCACGATTTATCCCCGCGACAGACTGATGAATTTCACAATATTTTCCCGCAACTGATTGACGAATTTCGCAATATTTTCTGATGAGCATTCAACGAACTTCATGTTTTTGTCCTTGACTGAATGATGAACTTTGAGAATTTTTCCGTAACCGATTGGTGAAGTATTCGGTTTCTTCTGGTGACAGATTGATGAAATTCCCTATTTTTTTCGTGCGCCTCACTGAAAATTTTCAAGTTTTTTTCCACAAATGACTGACAAATTTCTCGTTTTTTTTCTTGCGACCGATTAACAAACTTCGCCATTTTTTTCCCGCGACTGATCGACGAATTTAGTGATTTTTTTTTCTATGAACATAGACATAGATAAGGACTTCTAATATTAAAATAGCCTTTTGAATAAGAAAATCGTTTCTCGAAAAATGTTTCAAATACAATGTCTGTGTAGAACAGTTGTATTAGTTCATGTACCTCTTCAAATCGTCTGCTTGACAGCCATCGTCTGGTAGGTATAATAGATTTATTCTATGGTATTTATCCGCATTGTTGTTTGTAGGTGGAGTTACTTTAGCACAGTTGTACACTGGCTGCCTTGAAGTCCCAAAGTCGCAAATCGATATTAACACTATTTTGTTAGAAATCCTTCTCTATTTCTGTTCATGTGTAAAACTAATTTCATTATCTTATTCCCTCAACCAATTGACTAAATTCACAATTTTTCGAATGACAAATAGACATATATATAGTTTTTTTCTGCGACCGAAAAGAGGGAAAAGAACAAAAAAAGGGCAGTAAGAGCCACCGGTCACTGCACCCTGTTAAATTGGCCTACAGTCAGAACTAAACAAAAATGAGATTAGAAGAGCTGCAAAGATCTTATTTCTTTTACTCCTTGAGGTAAAGGAGTAAACCTTTTTAACCCTTGTGAAAGAGTAAAAGTGTACCTTGTGAAAGAGGCTTCAGCACCCCTCAATCAAATAAATCTAAATTCAGAAATTTATTTAACAACCTAATTGTTAAGGGTACCTAACACATTTAATGGAACTTGAAAAATACACTGCATATATAAAACTTAACTTTCTTCCCTTTTTTATAATAAAAATAAACCTTTTACAAAATCATTCTCAGTTGACTTAATTTTTTCAATGGTATTTTGTCATGTCTGCATTAATGTAATTCTTTAAATAGCACGTAAAATAATAGTGGGGTTTAAAGATATTTTCCCCCCTCCCAAACATTACAACTCCTCTCCATTTAAAAATGATTTGATGTTCTTATTTTAATCTTTTTTTCTGGCGCAGCATGTCCCTAAAGGGACTTTGTGCCATAAAACCCACTCAACCAACCAACCAACTATTTAAAAATGTTGGTAGGGAGACTCCCTTCCTTGGAAAAATTGAATTTCAAGTCCTGGCTGTTATAACATAGTAAGTAAGCAGAGGAAATTACATTTTTAAGAAAATAAACAATATAATAAAAATAATACAATAAAAATTAGAAAATTTTTGTATTGAAACACAAATATTCTTATAAAACCTTCCATTATAATAATATAAAATGTAAATATGTAGTGTTTTTAGTCACTAATTTTCCCATTACAATGCATTATTTAATATATCATGTATAATTATAAAATATTACGTCTTTTAAATGGCAAGAAAGGTTTTTTTTGCTTGTCATGTCCGCAACTTTGAGACACTATTTTTTTCATATTTTATGAAATTTAAGGATTTTGTTTCATTATTTTTTTTAAAGTAATTAAATATTCATAAACTACATTATTCATAAACTACTATTAAATTATCTTTAATTTGATATATAATACTACTGAATTTCATGAAATTTTTTTTTAAGTACATCAGGCTACAAATACTGTGAAATCACCCTGAAGCCAAACTGTCAGAGCTATGCTGTAAAGATGCATTAAAAATAAAAACAAAATTGGTTGCAAATAATCAAAATTTTCTGTTAAGACACATTCAGTAAATGCAAATAAGCAGGGGTGGGGAATTATTTAATTTTACTCGCCACTGGTGAGGATTTTCTGATAACTACAGACTATAGATATGTTTTTTACGTTAGCTGTATTTTGCAACTCCAAATTACTTTGATGTAAATACGGCAATAAGTTTTGGATCTTGTACTAAACTTTCCACTGTTGTATTTCTTAATTTTATAGAAAAAAAAAATTAAGAAAATGCGTTGTAGTAATAGAAATGAATTATTTTTGCATTTGTGTAAATTCTGTCATAAGTTTTCAACTGTACATCATTCTTGCTGGCTGGTATGATTTTTCGAACATTTCTCTCCCTTGCAAATAAAATTTCTCGTTGAGTAAGCTCTTATTTTACTTTCAAAAAGATAATACCAAATCCAAATAGTTCTTGTGGTTTAGCTTTTTGCAGGGATTTTCAATTTCATTTATCATACTACAACTAATTATCATTCAAAACATGAATAATCAACATGCATACTGTAGAGAGTGGGAAAGAACAACAGAATGTGTTAAGATTAGCAGGGTCATTCCATGGTAACTTACGTTACATTTAGAATAATTTTCTTTAGTAATTTTCATAATATAACACCAAAAAATATTGAAAATGTAATGTTGATATGATTTGTTAATTAAACCTATCCAAAGCGAAATTTGGATGAAAATTACCTAGCTTTAGGGCTATTTTTTTAACACTGGCCATTATATTTATTATAGTAACTTACGTTCTTTTTGTCAGAAACTTAAGTTACCATAGTAAATATAATTTTTAGCGTTCAAGAAATAGTACTAAATTTAAGTAATTTTTATCCAAATTTAGCTTTGTATAGGTTTAATTAACAAATCATATAACCATTACATTTTGAATATTATTTAGTGTTATATTACTAAAATTACTGAAGTCAATTATTCTAAATGTAATGTAAGTTACCATGGAATGACCCAGCAGTCTCAAGTCTGAATGCTGTATTCTGCAATCAATTTTAATAGCTGCACAGCCAGTAACAGCTAAGAACCTTAGATTGAGTCAGAGATAACATAATTTTTTTTTTTTTCACCAGTGTTTTTCTAGTTTCTGCTTTTCCTATTATAAAAGATGGCTTAGGACATTTCTGATCACACCTGTTGAGTACGCAAATTCTTTCTTATTTTGCTTTTACTTAATTTTCTGCTGCTTATCAGAGCCTGATGTTTTGTTTTGATATTCATGGGCAGGAGTGGGGAATTTTCAGAAAATCTTACCAGCCAGCAAGATGTAATGTACAGTTGAAAATTGTTATGACTAAATGCACGTGATTGCAAAAATAGTTAACTTCTATTTCTACAATGCATTTTCATAATTTTTTTTCTATAAAATTAAACTTTCTTCTGATGTATATATTTCTTAACCAGGGAGAACTCGTGCGTGAGATTTTCTCTCACAATCATACTTTTTTTTGTCCCAGCTGTTGCAATAAGACTTATTTAAACCCCTTTTTTCATTTTAAATTAAATTTTAGAAACTTTTTTTTTTATCATTTTACATCTTTTATTGAATAAAGTATTAAGACAAACAAAAAATGCTGATATTAAACGAATGTGTAAGGTAAAAGTGAAGGCAATTGGGCACTGTGAGAAAACTTCTCACTAGCGAGTTCTGGTGTGACAAGAAATCTAGCGAGTTCTCACGGATTAATGTAGGATATTAGAATTTAGTGTTGCAAAGTATAGCTTAGCTAACTAGTAAAAAAAAAATTTCTTTTTTGGCATTTCTATATAGCCTGCAGTGTTTCAGACTCAAAATGTTCACTCATCCTGTCAGAAAATCCACTCGCCAGCGGCGAGTAAAACGATGTATTTCCTCACTCTTGTTCATGGGTAGCAAAGGTTTTCAGAACAATAGGGTACATATGTCAGTGTGAATAGCAGTCAATGGAGTAGTTTCTCTTTTCCTGGGTACTGTTGCCATTGGTGATGCACTCTGTTTTGCTCGCACACAAATGTCACAAAATGAAAAGAGTATCGGAAGTTTAATTTCTTTCAACACTTTGTCGCTTGGATGATCCAATCTACGATGCCAGATTTCAGAATAATTTTCTTTTGATGTGAGAACAGTTTCATAATTAAGAATAAAGTCACTTATGTATTATCCATTCAAATCATGTTCATCAAAACAAACTGGCTTCTTCCTTTCTCAATACACACCTTCTCATGCTTGAAAATAGTAACTGCATAATTTACACTTTCAATTTTTCAAACTAAAATCGACTGTCTATATAAATCTGGAACATAAACTACATTAAAGTACATTATTCAGAATAATTTCCATTCTGTTTGATAATTTTCTGGTATTACCAATACATTTCAAAACTTGTTGTTTTAGAGTTCCGATGCACACTTAATCGTTCCTGCAGATCAGGGTTGTAGAGGGTACTCGCCCGGGCTTGTTTTATTTATTTTATTTTTTAAACCGGGTTTTTTACAACCCTGCTGCAGAATGGCACTAAGGACTTAAAATATTTCTCATTAGAGCGTATATTGGAAGTGTCTCCGGAATCTACTATAAATTCATTCTTTCTAACGTTTCTGGCAACTGAAGAGTTGCTGAAGAAGCAAACTTTTCTTCGTATGAATTTAAATTTTTAACAACTTTAGTTACCAGGGTTCCGTTGACCGTCCTTCGGTCATGTTTTTTTTAAATTGTGAACACTTTTTTACATTTGTGAAAAATCTAGAATTTTGTGATGAAATCACCGTTATATTCAGGTTCTTGTTAGAGATGCAACAGATGTCAGTTTGGCCGGATATTCGGCCATCCGGCTGCAGTATGTTTCAATCTGTCCTTTTAAAATTTTTATTTATTTTTAAGGAAATTAAACATAGAACTATCTAATTAATAACCATATCAATAGTTAACTAGCTCACTGTTATTTTCTTTTAAATCTAATTTTTAAATTTTCTATTAACAATTATTTTTACGATAATTTCAGTTTTAGTACCATTATTATAATTACATTATTTTAAATTTTTAGTATAACAGTATCGGCTAAATAGTTAATGCAGGTAGTAATATATGCAGGCACATGTGCACGAATAGTTATAATTGTCTCCATGTTTGCTCTTTTATGGTTTAGAAACACTAAGTAAATTATTTTTAGAATAATAAAATAATGCTTTGTATTTTTCAAGATTAATCTCTAGGCTTTACAATCTGGAAGTTTTAGTGAGTTCAATGAAAAAACTTCAGGCCGGATGTACTTCCGGATAATCATAATATCCGGCATAGTGGCCGGATACAGTTTGCCGGATATCCGTTGCACCTCTAGTTTTTGTTTATACATTTTTAAGAAGATATGTATGTAAAAAATATATGTTCTTTATATGTGTAAAAGTGACGGGTCAAATTTGCTTTTAAATGATTAAAATTTGTGAAAGGTTTGATTTAGAGATGGAGAAAATTTGTGAAAGGCCTATTTTCTGGACAAAGAATTGTGTGAAGGGTCCTGTTTTGAGATGAAAATTTTGTGAAGAGTCCTTTAAAGTGTAAAAAGTCAAATTTCTTCCTAAAAAGATCCCAGATTACGTTTCAAATGGCCAGGTTTCAAACATTGATAGCGAACAAAGATAGAATGTCATTGTAATTTTCATAAAAATAGCCGGTCTGACATGGTCTGGAAAAAATGAGTTCGAAACCTGACTCGGCCCAACCCGGCAACAATTTGCAAAAAAAAAAAAAAAAAAAAAAATTAATCCCGGGCGCGACCCAGCCCTAGTCTAATAAAAGATTGACGTGAGTCCGTGCCGATCTCTAACGTGTACACTTAATGTGAAAATTCTATAAAAGTGATTTAAAGCAACATTCATAGGTTACTTAAAAAAAAGAGTAGTGGATATAAATAATTAAAAAAAATTAATTTGCATATTTTCTTAAAATATAACTGCAAGAAAAAATTTTATTTTTAAAAAATAATTCTTTCTAGAACAAACTGGAAGGGATTGTAGATATAAATTTCAAAACTTCCATCTTTACCCTTAACAAAACAATAGCAGGTAATATCAGATTACAAGATCAAATGCTGGACTCTAGTCTGCACAAGTCAGACTGTATTTGACACAAACTCTAAAATTCTGCTCAAAGTAAATCAGACACCCCCCCCCCCCCCCTTCCAAAAAAAAAAAAAAATCTCGAGGCCTGAACCCAAAATATTCAAACCCGAATCTCAAATGAAAGAAAATTAATCCATATTTTAACAGAATTATGCAAAAGTAGTCTACAATTACATCTCTTAATATCTCATTGTCATATTTTTTAACAATTAAAAAAATATTCAGCACTTTCTTTTGAACGAAAGGGAAAAAAAAAAAAGGGTCAACCCAACCTCGACCCAAAAGAATCAAAACCGAAACCGATCCAAACCTAAAACATTTAAAGTCTACTCAAACCGCAACGATAAAAAATAGCATCAACCCAAACCTGACCTGAACTGCAGGTCGGATTTAGCTAAAATCTGGTTAACCGACCGGAAGCAGGGCTCCAGTCTGCACCCAGCAATTGAAATAAATATAAGATATAATCGTGAAGTGTTCACACATAAAGTATTTTTAAAATGCATACAATATCATAAATACACTAAATATTTATATATAATATTAAAAATACGACTATAAAATAACACATTAAATTGCATAGTTAAGATATGTAAAAGAAATAGCATACTGCTAGTAGTAAGCATTATTTTTTCCTTTTAATTACTTTGTAATGTAGTATTATTGTAAACGCTTTTCAAAGCAAGATCTTCTAATTGTAATCTTTATTTATTCCTTTGGGATTGTGACAACTAAAATGTACCAAACAGAGTGATAGAGGAGGGTGATAAAAGAGAGAGAGAGAGAAAGAAGACAGCTTTTCATTTTGTAGTTAGCATGAATTATACACTATATTTCCAATGATGATCGGTCAGTTGCGATTTTAGACGTTTTGTTAAATATCTGGAAAGATGCATGAGGAATTATCCTGAAACTTCAGGAGTGTAAACAACATGATAGACGTCATATATTTCCGCGAAGATTTTTTCCCGAAACCCCATAAGGGGGCCTTCAACAAATTGAAGAAAAACTAATGTCTTTTGGATAACCCTGTAGAAACTAATATTGCAAAAGCATTCAAACTGTTGATTATGATTAAGTGGCTTATTGTAATAATTTGGGTTCATTTTTATGAAGATAGCATGTATACTCGAAGAGAAATTCAGGTTTTTATAAAAACAGTCCGAAATTTTACCAAGTTTTTTGCTTATAATTTGCAGAGTTTTTAATATAGAAGCAAGTTATTTTCAGAAAATATGACAAACAAAATTGTACACAATACCCTGCAATCATATAATTAAAAAATAATAAATTGTATGAAAAGTGAGCAGGTTTACTAAATATTGTTTCACTGCACATGCACGAATTCAATCAAAATATACTGTGCATAATATATTAGCTAAATGTATGGACCAACTTTTATGAAAGTCTCAAACATAGCTTGAAAATTCTGATAGTAATCGTCGATAGAATAAGCTCTAATTTCGCCGTTCCCAAAAGGAAGCAAAAAGATGAGGGGCTGTATCCAAATATACTAGCTTATGAAAGTTGACATAATAAGAATGAAGTGTCTCTCTTTCTATATTTGATACATCTTTTTGCTTCCTTTTGGAAACAGCGAATTTCGAGCTTATTCTATCGACGATACAGAACTTGGAGGACTCCCACAGCAGAGGCAGACTAGAGAGGATAGACGATGCACCCTCCCAAGCACTGACCGTGGTCGATGCTGCTTGGCTTTCGGCGATCTTACGAGAGCCGATCTTTACCGTCCGTGCCACTGCGGGACCTCTTCGAGTATACATGCTATCTTCATAAAAATGAACCCAAATTATTACAATAATCTACTTAATCATAATCTACAGTTTGAATGCTTTTGCAATATTAGTTTTTACAGGGTTATCCAAAATATATTCGTTTTTCTTCAATTTGTTGACGGCCCCTTATGGGGTTTCGGGAAAAAAATCTTCGTGGAAATATATGACGTCTATCACTCCTGAAGGTTCCGCCGCACGTAGCACGGGGTCAACCTATACAATGAGAATCTCATTCATCATTCCACCCCAATTTTCTGGGAGACGAAACACTTTTACTTTCATTTGCGTTTCAAAAAGTCTGCTAAGGATGGTCCCTTTTTAAAATAAATCCCTTCGGGGAAGAAGGGCAATAGGATGACAGTTTAGACAAATGACTGTGCTCTGCTACAGTTGACTTTCGAGACTACAAACACCTTCCCAATTGCAACAAAAAAAAACATTTTGCGGATAGAGTTGTGCAATACATATAACTATGATTTTTCACTATTTGTAAGCTATTTATTTACATATTAATAAAGAAAAACATGGAAAAATAATTGAACAATCACAATTTTCAAAAACTTAGTTTCTGAAGAATTCTCAATGAAATCAAATTAAATGTTCTTATTAAATTGAAATAAATGAAAATATCTTATCCATGAAATATAATGAAGAATTAATGGTCAAAATACATGTTAAAAAAAACTAGGGGATTCAACACAGTCTTCCCGTGTTACTGAATATAGGTGAACACCACTCTTTTAATTGAAAATGTAACAGATTTTTTTACATTTAATATATTTTTTTTTTTTTTTAGATTTTTCACTAATAATATCAATATTGGCCTCGTGCCTAGAGTTAACAGCAGAAGAAATCGCTTAGACAGCAACATTTTGATTCCGATAATTTCAATGGTTTAAGTGCGTAGTTCGATTGCATCTCCTTTATTTATATATTTATTTATTTTATTTAGTGATGAAGTTTCAATATTCGTTATGGAATATAAGCCGGAAACAAATGCTGAACTGTTTATATTAATAAAAGTGAAGTATTAATCTTTCACAATCGTCTTTAATTATTTTAACACTCAGGAAAAATCATGCGTCAAGGAATAGATTATGTAACACTTTCCAACACTCCTAAAATAACTTTTTGCAAATTTTTACGGTAATGTGTAAGGTGATATCTAACTAAACAATTTTGAAAAATAATAACATAGTTAAATATCCAATTTCAGGAATTACCAACACTATTCAGAAAAATAACCGAGCTCTTTTGTGCAGCACTGTATAGGATCTATAGATTTGTATATATACTAAATAGAATGCTAAATTTGAGTTCAGTTTGGAAACGCGTAGCACAGTTTAAAATTCCCCTTCTGCAATTTCCGACATTAAACGGAAATGTACTCGAAAATTTTTGTGCTGCCTTGTATACAATCTATACACACCAAGTAATAGACAAAAAAAAAGTTAATTTTTTTTTTTTTTTTTTTTTTTTTTTTTTTTTTAATGCGGCTTTTTTTCTGCTCCTGGGTTGCATTTTATTGTTGCATTTAACTGATGAGTAAATTAAAAAAGATTACTACGAAATGAAAGAACATATCTTGATTAAAAAGAATTATTTCAGTGAAAGATAAAACAACAAGATATGTTTAAATGAGATTAATTTTTCAGTACATTAAAAATATCTTACGTACAAATTAAATGTACATGAAGCATTTTCAATATTATCAATATATTGGCATTTAAAAAGTAACAAGTGATTATTGTTTATTTAAAGTCATAATTTTATGTTTGTTATCCTTTTAATCAGTGTTTTTTTTTTTTTTTTTTTTTTTTTTTTTTTTTTTTTTTTAACATATTTAATTTATTTGTATGGTTGTAAAAATTCGGAAACGCATTGTAGTGGAAGGCTGCAATTGATTATTGAAAATATCATTTTTAGGGTTTCGTTCATCTCGCGAAACCCTATTACTCCCGCTTCGTTGTCTGTCCGTCACAGAGCCAGTTCTCAGAAACTATGTAACTTACAGTCATGAAATTTTGTGTACTTATAGCTAAATACGTATTATGAAGCTCAAAATCGTATTATTTTTAATATGTAGAGATAAAAAACCAAAAATCTAACAGCCTTTTTCTATTAAATTTAAACATTTTACGTTGTAGCAGTTGCCAACAATTAAAAATCCACAATCAAATTATTTCTACAATAATTAATTTTCTTTTGAAAGATTTCCACGTGAAAAATGAAAATGAAATAAAAAGTTTCACCAGTTGAAAAAAAGATTAATATGACATCATATTGGTAATAAAAAGGAAATTTTCAAACATTTCTCAATAATGGAGAATGAGTATGTGTAAATACAGAAAGTAACTTAATAGGACGTTATTAGAGAATTTAAAAGAAATTAATCTGACGTCTAACATTTTGAAAGTCTCTATACAACATATTTAATTTTGAAATTGATATTTTTTTAATATCGCATTTAGTCCACATGACAGATATTATTATGACAGAGTATAATAGCGGGCTTCGCCCGCTATCGGACTGGTTCAGATTTTCGAAAAAACAAGAAAAATAGACCGGTAAATTATTACTTTATAAAAAAAATGATTTATTTTTGAAAATGAAATTTATTTGGATTTATTAAAGGAAGGATAAAGTGTTTTGAAAGGAATATTAAACGAAACCCCTATCTTCGATCACACTTACCCACTTATTGATTATTTTGCAAGACTAAAAAAGGGAAATAAAAAACTTGCATTTATATCTGAGAAAGGACGTTAATCTTTTCAAATTCATTAAAACGCACACTACTTATAAAAATCTTTAAAATCTGTTTTCGTAAAATAAGTAACTATAGCCATGGTATTTACATTTATTTATATTATTAAATGTAAAGCTTTTAAAAAGAAAAGGCTTTATTTTTAATTAAATACTTGGGGGCTCTGTTTCCCGATAGCTCACACCTGACATCCCCCTGAGGCACGCTTTAAGCGTCACTGTAAAATTCAAATAAATCATTTCATTACAATCATTTTTAAGCACATTACAAAATACTCGATTTCATTAGTTTCTATATCAAACAATTTTTTTGTACATTAAATTATCAATTTTCTTTTCTCTGATTTACTTGCAAATATGCAGTTTACGTACCTGACACGTTACAGAAATAAAATCCAATGATTACTAAGAGAATAATAATAAAGCATTTTATTTTTATAGATGAAAGGTTCCTTTTTCTTTTGAGAATGGCGTCATTATCACCACGCTTCTGTTTGAGATTTATTGAATACCTATTCTGATTTCAAGAAAATAATGTGTAATTTTCGGAAACATTTTATTCGGTGCATATAAAATTTATTAAAATGGAAAAAAAAAAAGAAAAAGAAAAAATTGTAGGAACTTTATGTGCAGAGCTAAAGATTGGTGAATATATACGGACGCAATCATACTAAATTATTTTATTTCCATAAATGAAACTGGTCTTTTCTTTTAAGAATGGTGTCAGTTTTACCATCCAAACCAAACTGAGAATCCAATTATAGGTTATCCCTTGAAAGCAATTTCAAAAAAAAAAAAAAAAAAAAAAAAAAAAAAAAAAAAAAAAATCCCCGCTCAACATCGCGAAACATTCTGTCTAATTTGCGGATTCATTTCTATTGTTGTCAGGTGATAACAATTGTTTTTCTACTTTTCCGCGCTATTGCGTCTGGAAATTCGGTTCAAAACTTTGACAGTATTTTCTGAAAAACCTGAAGTCCTAATTAAAAAGTAGAAAACACTATTCGATTACTTAGTATGCAATGGCCGATCCAGGCAAAATTTGAGACCTATTTAGGGCCCTTCACAAAAATCTACATAATAAAACAGGCCCTTTCACAAAAATCAATTTAATAAAACAGGACCCTTCACAAACATCAATTTACTAAAATGGACCCCTTCACAAAAATCAATTTGATGAAATGGGACCCTTCACAAAATTCTGTATGATAAAATAAACCTTTTCACATAATTCCTTATAATAAAATGGAGCTTTCACTAAATTCTATTCCATAAAAACTTACTGTTTACTAATTATTTATTATTTTGTGACGTTTTAAAATGCTTAATTTGTAAACAACAAGTTTAACAACCAGACAACAATTTGTAACAACCAGAGAGGAAAACTTCAGCAAAATGATTTTAAAAAGTTTTTTTAATAAAGGCTTGGTTCGAATATGCGATTTTTAAAAAAATATTTAGAATGCCAGTGCAAACTTCTAAGCATACGTTAATAAAACATTTTAAAGAAGTTTATAATAAGGAAAGTGTTAATTGAATGCAGTTTAATTAAATATGCCACTTATTCTGTATCATAAAATCGAAATGAGTTTTCTATTTTTTTGATAAATAAAATACATTATCGAGTCAGACGCGACTCGCATCGCGTGACAACACGTTTTTCCCCTTGCTCGCGGTGTTACGGCGAGAATACGGTTCAAAACGCTGACTTTGACAATAATTTTGAAATATTTTCTTCCTTTACCAAAAAATAGAAAACTTCTTTCGATTAACCTGTTTCTGAATCAGAACACTTCCCAATTTCATGCGTTTCCGAAGAAAATTTGATTAAAAAATATGTCACAAAATAGCCAGTTTGGATTTGAGCAAACTTACCATATAGCCAATTATAATTAGTTCCTAGATATGCGGAGAAGGAATTAGTTCTTAAAAATTAATGATGGTTTTAGAAAAATAAAAGTTCTATTAGATTTTAAAATATTTTGTTTTAGAATAGAACAAAATTGTATTAATTTCTTTTAATCCACTGTCAAAACGACAAAATTTCAAAGTTTTATTAATTGAACGAGCTTTAAGATTAGCCTCTTAAGGCTCAAATCCAAAGACGCTACTTTCTGACGTATTTTTAAATTCTTTTTTTGTTCGGAAATGCATGAACTTGGCAAGTGTTTTTATTCAGAATCTGTGTAATTGAAACACGTTTTCCATTTTTTTTTCTTTGTGGTAAAGACAGACGATTGTTCACAAAGGACTGTCAAAGTCGCCGTTTTGAACCGAATTCACACAGCGGCAGCCCGAGAAGCGCGAAAAACGCGTCGTCACATGATCAAAATCACTTATAACTCTATAAGTAATCTATTTATCAAAAAATGGAGGACCAATTTCGATTTCAAATCACTTCCATAGTCAGGCCTGCCAATTGTATGCATTTGCGTTTAAAAATGAATCAGAAACTGTGTCAGAAAATTTCGCGTTGTTGAGCAGGTCATTTGAGAACAACCTTAAATAATAACTCAGCATATTTTTCTTTCTTTAAGGCTGTTCTCAAATCCAAAGGGGCTACTTTCAGACATATTTTTTAATTCCTATTTGTTCGGAAACGCATGAAATTGACTGATGTTCTTATTCAATTAATTTCAGAACCACCTTATTCAAACTGGGGGCACTGTTCTCTACAAATTACGGCTGCCAACCACAATCCAGATATCGCAGGATCTAAAAATACGCTATTTTGCGCTGTTTTACACAATAAAACCCAATTACAAAAGATTGGATGATATTACACAAGTAAAAATGACGTCATATTTAAATAAATATTGGAACGCATTAAATTGGCAGGAGCTCTTATGGTGCAGGGCAGGTGCTATATGGCAGGTGCTATTTTTTCTTATGCAGATACTATGTGATGGAATGATGTTTTCCACTTTTTCATAAAGGCAAAATATCATTCACAAAATACTATCAAAGAAAAATTTGTGGTCACGTGAAAACAATCGCGTATAAATATATAAGGTAATTCGTTGAAAAAAAAATGGTAAACACTATTCGATTTCCAATAGCTTTAATATTCAGGCCTGCAAGTGTCATGCTTTTGCCTTAAAAGTGAGCCCATGAATGTTTCAGAAAGTTTCGCGTTGTTGGTTGGGGGAAAATATTTTTTTGACAACCGCCTTACAATATGACATAGTCGCGGATACTCAGATAACTGACATCAATCTCAAAAGAAAATATAATTTTCATTTATGGGACTAAAAAATTTAGTATGATTACATCACTACGATATCATATTCAGTAATGTTTAGTTCTGCACATAAACTTCCTACATTTTCCCCATTCTATTTAAAAAAAAAAAAAAAAAAAAAAAAAAAACCATTTTTTATGCACTGTATAAAACGTTTCTGAAAATTATATCATTTAAAAAAAATCATATTAAGTATTCAATAAAACTGAAATATTAAAAAAATGATTGAAGTAAATGATGCACTAACCTAATCTCAGAAAAGTGGACTAAGATAAAGTGCCCTAAAGCTGATACCCCAAAAATATCTCCTAAAGCTGACATCTTTAAATAAAACAAATATTTAAAGCATTACCAATTTTCTAAAATAATTTAAAATATAGTTTTTCTTTCCTCTTTACCTTAATTCTAGTGGTGATAATGACATAATTCCCTAAAGAAAAAATGCCCTTTTATTCATAAAAATAAAATACTTTATTATTATTGTGTCAGTAAACATAGAATTTTATTTTTGAACGTACAGATACTGAAATTGACAAGATGTTTTAATATAAAAAGTACAACTCCCTTAAACAGATAATAATGCATTATTGTTATTATTATTTTTAATCTTGTAAAATAATAAAGAATTATGTTTAAATCTATTATATTTCAAATTATATTTACACATTCGGGTTTTCTTTGCAAACTCTCTGGTTAAAGCAATAGTTTAAAAAAGATCTATCGGTAACACTATCGGTATTTAAAACGCAGAAAGATATTTCGTTTTTTATTATATTACATGCTTGGGAGGTATTGTAATTCATAGGTACTTCATTTTCTTTCCATTGACAATCCACCACACCCCTCACAATTTCCACCGTGCGGTGTAAAACTGGATGTAATTATCTTAGGGGACCATACTTAAATGAAAAAGAAAAAGTTTAGATCTCTTTCTCTGAGGATCAGACGCACCAAAAGTGAACCATTGTTACACATCCCTTGACAGCCAGCCACTGCCCACATGACCCAGACCGTGCTGGGTGCGATTACCCCCTCCTGAAGGTTCAGGATAATTCCTCATGTAGCTTTTCAGATATTTAACAAAACGTCTAAAATTGCAAGTGACCAGTCATCATTGGAAATATAGTGTATGTTTCTGATCCTTATCTCTCCATGTGGAGAGGAATAATAAAAGTAGGTCATGAAATTTCTTGTCAATAGACTGATAGGAACTAAATGGAAAGTTTGTGTTTGTTTTTTAGAAATTATTTTTGAAAGAGAATAATATTCGGGTCTGGGAAGAAAAAGTAGAATTTTTTTTTTTTTAAATATGTCCTTTTTAAACTAACAAATAAAACTAGCTGGTACCCTTGTTTATATTTTACAAAATTGAGTAGTGTTTTTCGTTTTTTGATAAAAGGGAAAAATCAGTTAGAAAAAACTGTCAAAGTTAACTTAGAACAAAATTTCTGGGTGAGACAGCTCGAGAAAGAGCGTCATGAAATAGTAAATACTTATAACTCAAGATTTAATACATTTATCGAAAACAGAACAACTAATTCGATTTCAAGTCACTTTGATAGTTAGTCAGCAGATTAAAAACGTTATGTTTAAAACTTTTACGTTTAAAAATATGTCCTTTTAATGTGTTACTTTATAAGTTATGTTAAATTATGTTATGTTATAAGTTATGTTAAGTTAAAAATGTTACTTTTACGTTTAAAAATGAATCTGTGAATTGTCAGAAAGTTTCGTGATGTTGAGCAGGATATATATATATATATATAGTTTTTTTTTTTTTTTAGAACAGCTTTAAAAGTTTTCTTTTATGCCTGCATTTTTGATCTACAAATTCTTTTATAAATGATTAAAATGAAATAGTACTCAGTTTCCCCTAGGTTTAGAAAAAGGCAGGGTGCTGCTGGTGGGAAAGGGCACTTTTTGGATTCTTGAGGGCACTTTTCAGATTCTTAAGGGTATTTTTGTTAAACACTTATAGTTTTTAAAGCACTTTTAATATTTAAAAGTCAGGGAACTTTTTTTAAGATAACATTGAGTCAATTTTTACTATGAAACCAAATTTTTTAATGCGAAAAGAAGAAAGGACACTTTACCAAGGGGCAAGAAGGGTGCAGCCCGTTTGAAAGAATGCCTTTATTTTGTGAGCCAGACACAGGTGATTCCCAGGTCCTTGCAGACCTCTTAATTAGAGGATAACGTTGAGGAATATGCTAAATTAGTTGATAAGCACTGAGGTAAATGCTTTTTCAAAGAATGAATATATCAATATTTCAGTGTTTAATATTTTCTCCAAACTATCTTGCAGTATTTTCCCCCCTCATTTTTCTCTGAAGCCTTTATCGCTGAATAATAGATTTTTAAAATACAAATTACATACTCAAAACTCCACTAACTTTTAGAAAAAAAAGTAATTAGACAGAACTGAAGACTTACGACAAGAACAATAAAGGACGAAAATAGTAAACTTTTAAGCTAACACGGTGCTTGATGTTTTGCATTTCTTTAGTGCCGTGTTTATATTAATTATAAAACCTGCATTTAAAACTCTTAAAGAATGTGTCCTTATGAGTCAACATCTGGAAGGAAATAAGGCTCAATTATTTCAGTTAATTCAAAATAAACATTTTATTGTAAAGTGAGTAAGAAAAAATATATTTTCAATGAATCAAAGTTGGGAAAATAAGGAAATACGGAGTGCTTTTCATAAAATATGAAAACGCACGAGGAATGATGGCCATGAAGTGGGGAGGGAGTACCAGTACGGCGAATACAATACACCTTGGTCCTGCACATAGAAGGTATTCAAACTAAACAAAAGAAAAAAATAATAGTATTAAAAAAGGTGTTGTGCATATAGGGAGGCCCTGAGCCTGACGAAGTAAAAATATTTATTTTATTTTAGAAAAAAAGTTGTAAGGTCTTAAATTTTATTTTTGCGCCAAGGGTCCTTTAAAGAGAAAGCCGGTGATGCGTAGGGTCCCGATTTATTCACGCTATAGAATTAACAGATTGTATCTTTTGTGTTTTTGGTCATTTTCCTATGCCTCAACTACCCCTTGGAGAGAAAATAACAGAATATATGGGGGATCTTATCTGTTGTACCTATGTTGACATTTTGACCAAATAAGACATAAGAGAGGGAGAGAGTAATTTACGACTTATGCACGGCGCGGACCTTTAGCTGAAAGGGATGGAACATTCAACTGAAAATAATTGGTGTCCCAATGTATATGCTTTAGGGGAAGAAGGCAGGGGGGGGGGAAGACGAAGTATGAAAAGCAATTATTGGATAGAAATAGCTTAGTTTGTTTAAAATTAATGATGAGATTTCCTTATTGGGCTTTTTTAAAAAATTCAGCCCAGTTTTTGAGTGTTAGAGGGCACACAGGGAGGAATTTTAGGGCAGTGGGGCCCTCGGCACGGCAAATTTTGTAAACAAGGACAGGCAGGGTGGCCCGCCCAGCAAAAAATGCCTAAGGGTTCGTTCGGTCCTGGTTCAAAAAGTTGCTTTGGGCATTTTTCATTTCGACCCAGATTAAATTTAAATTGTCCGCATTGTCGTTCCTGTTATGGGAACCAATTTCAGATTCTTCCAACTTTAATCGCTATGCAGGCTGCAGTAACAAAAGTTACTGGAGAATTCTTTCAGTTTCAGAAAAAGACTGTCAAAAAATCGCCAAGGAACGTGGAAAATAAATCAATAAAAGCTAAATTCACATGAAAAATTTGGGGAAAGTTAAGATAGCACAACAAAATTTATCTTATTGGACTAAAACATTGAAACAGATTCGTTTTATGTGTTAAAAAATGCAGCAAAACGCAATAAAAAGCTAAAAATTGAAAATAAAATTTGGGAAGAATTAAAAAATAGCAGGGGATAAAATTTACTATATTGCATGAATAGTTTGAAACTGAATTCATTTTACGAACATAAAGAAATCGCTGCAAAACGCTATAAAAAGTTAAAAATCGCATTAAAAAAATTTGCGAAATATTAACAGATGCTAAGCGAATTCTGAATAAACTGTTAAAGAGGACATAATTTACTATTAGTCGAAAAAATTTAAACAGACTTCCTATTACAAATGTAAAAAAATCACCCCAAAATAAAATATAAAAAAAAGCTAAAAATATTGAAAAATAAAAGACATAATTTACTATATTGGGCCAAAAGAATGAAACTGGATTCCTTTTATTAATGTCAAAAAATCGCTGTGAAATGGACAAAACAAAAAGAAAAGGCTAAAAATCTCATAATTCAAAAATTTCAGAGGCCAATATTTATGGGGCTTATTATATTGGGCTAAAAGATTAAATCTGGATTCCTTTTACTAAATGAGGGAAAAAGTCAAAGCAAAACATGAAAAAAAGCTAAAAATCTCATTAAAAAAAATTAATTTTATGGTGCATAGCTTCAGACTTGCTGATACTTTCTTGCTAAATCGTGCAGCTCTGTGCACAGCAGTCTCTTCAGACAGGGATGCCCCTTTTTCGCATAGGCGGAATTAGTTTTTAAATTTCGCCATTTTCGCTTTTTTATATAAAATTTGCGATTTTCGCTTTTTTTATATAAAAATCACAAATCTGTTAAAAAAAAAAAAAAAAAAACAAATTTGTGATTTCTGTGGATTTCCTCCATAATTTTGCGGTATTCGCATTTTTTTTTTTTTTGTATTGCCCATAATTAAAAAATGTATGCATTAAACGATGACTTCCTTGAGTTTCAACTCACTATGCTGTTTGGTTTGCTACACAGCAGCGCCTTTTCCAGGAGATGTGCAGGAGTCGCAATGTATGAAGTTCTACTCTCCATCCTGCCTATTATCAGGGGGTGCTACTTTCCACTTTTCTATTATTTTTTTTTAATATATCTGCGATTTTCGTGCAATTGTTAAAAAAAAAAAAAAAAAAAAAAAAAAAAGTGCACCGAGGGAAAAAAGTTAATTACATCAAATGATCCATGAATAAAATCACAAAATTTGGCCAATCATTCTAGGAAAATATTGCGCCAGTCTTCAAACTGTCACAGAAAACAGGCAAATTTCGTCAGTCGGTCATGAAAAATAAGTCAAACAATTGCAGAAATTAATCTCAAATTTCATCAAACTATTGCGGAATAAAATTTAGAATTTCATCAAATGACCGCGCTATAAAATTGCAGAATTTCGAAAATACACGAATTTTGTCAAGAGGTTGCATAAAAAAAGCGCAAATTTTGTCATACTATTGCAGAAATTGTCAAATTTCATGAGACGATCAGGGAATAAAATCTCTAATTTCGTCACAGTCTCTGAATAGAATCGCAAAATTCCTCGAACGATCGTGAAATAAAATCGTAAATTTTGTCATCGGTAAAAAAAATATAAATAGCGAATTTCATCAGACAATCGCAAATTTTGCTGAACGATCGTGGAAAAAAAATTGCAAATTCGTCAAACGACTGCAGAAAAAAATTGCGAATTTCGTCAACATGTCGCGGAGACAAAAATCACATTTTTCATAGTCGGTCGGGGGAAAAAAAGTTTAAATTTGATCCAAGTTATGGTTTCTGTACATACAAAAATGATAGTTATCTAAGTTATTTGCTCCTGATTAGAATACATGAAATTAAACTACATTTGGATGAAAGAATGTTAATGTAGTATAAAACTGAACATGTTGACAAGTAGTAGTTTTCTTCAACTCAACTATGAAAATGCAATATATTTATTGCAGAAAATACTAGAAAATATTTTAACATGAGAAATTTGTTAATCATTTATTTTATATTCAATACAATATAGTTCACAAAATTAACACATAAATGTGACAAATGTCGTAAATTTCACTTTTATGCATAATTTCCTCTCTTTTGTTATTTTCTGAGTTGCATCCGTGCTTCAGAAAACAGTATACAGACATATATAATGACTTGATTTAAGAGTTAAACCATTATGCAATTGAAAAAATTATCAAATAGGTTGTAAATGCTCTTCTTTGTTGAGTGTGACTCAGCATAGTGATAGCCTTCTCAATATAGAGATTTTAGCGTTCACCGTTTCTAGCTACCACAATATCTAAACAATAATCTTTGTGATAGATTTCCACAATGTTCGCAAATTTCCATTTGCAGTGGAAATCTACTGTGGAGATTATTTAGAAATAGTGATAGCCAAGAAGTTGACTGCTGAGATCCCTGTATAAATAAAGGTTTTCACTTTATCGAGTTGCACTAAACATAGGAGCTATACTCATACCCATATATCAATAAAATCAAAGTTTGTATACTATACATATATACACACACAAACTAGAGTAATGTGTAATAATTTGTGAGTGGGCCCTTTTTTCTCCGAAGTGCCCTTTTATTAGCATAGTTCACCCTGCCTCTCCTTGATCCTAGAATGAACTCAGACTTGGAGAGTTGAAAAGTAGTGTGATTTGCTACCTGAAGCCCAATCTAGCAACACTGATGAAGTATTTATCTACATGTTGAATCCCTTAAACATCTACCAGTGTAGCCCTCTGCCCAATAGACTGTCTTGTGTGCATGCTGCAGCAACCTCTCTGTTGCACTTGCACAGCCCTTTTTGTCACCTACCAAGTACTTAGAAACATCCAATCGGCCTGCCATGGTACTAACGCAGAATAGTGAGTATATGGAATGTGCTGTGTAAGTTTAAAGTTTTATCAAAAACATTTTTATATATTTTTTATTAAACTCTAAAGATGTCTGTCAATTATTTTTTACAATTAAAAACATATTTTCATATATAAATTATAGTTAAAAAAAAAAAAAAACCCTTTTTTCGCATTAAAAAATTGCAAGTTGTAAAATTTGTAAGTTGCAAATCCACTGCCAGCTAGCTGAAAGGTCAATGATTTCATAATTGTGTAAAGTAGAAATACTATACTAACTTTCAGCTTGTATCAAGTACCTGTTACAGGGGTGATTGTGTTCAGGTTATGTAACCTGAATTCAGGTATTTTTTTCATTTTCAGTACAGAAATTCTGGTTTTTCTGATAGTTAAATTCATGAAATAAGACTAAAATATCAATTTCATATGTCATAATTAAAATTCATATTTTTCATAATTTGACCTCCCTGTAATGAATTGTATGCCCCCCTCCCCTTCTCTCTCTCTCCATACGGAAAAGTTTTCTCGCTAAAATTTCAGGTATTTTTTCATGAACCCACAATCACCCCTGCTGTTAGCTCTTGGACTTTTTAATTTCTATTACCTGTAGCTTTTAACTTGCCAGTAGCATGTAGAATGATATATGGGGTTGCTACACCACCTGGAGAACCTGGTAATATAGGTGGATTCCCAAAATCTGAAAGGAGCCAGTGGCTCCTAAATTAAAAAAAATCCAGTGGCCACATAAAAACAATAGAGCATATATATGGTAATGAAACTAACCAAAATTCAGGAATTCAAAGAGAAAAATAATTTATTTAATTTATTTAACACATGTTCATCAAAACATACACTATTTACATCAAATGTGTACATTTAATTTAATTAAATTCTTTAAATTTGAATATTGTATAAGATAAATCTTGAATTCTATGTACATCAGAAGATAAAGTTAGGCAAGATACGGTTAAAAAAATATATGTATAAGCTTAAGTAATCATGGTAGTAGCGAATATTAGGGAAACGAGCAGGGAAGACCGAGCTATGCTCGGTCAAAATTAGCTTTGAGTTCAAATATCATGACCCACTAATTAAATTTTATCAAACATGTGACCAAGCCCAATTGTCATCTCGTGCCCGAAACCCGTCAGATATAACATTTAAATCAAAATAGTCTGAGCCGTTTTTTAGATAAAATTAGCTTGAACCACAGTGATCCAAAAATGACCCACTACTCTGATGCCCAAAAACCGTAGGACACAAAATTTAGTTCAAATCGGCTGAGCCGTTTTGAAGATAAAAATAGCTTGACCCATAATGACCCATGACCAAAATGACCCACTAATCGAATTTTCTCGAACATGTGATCTATCCCAACAGTTTTCTCGTGCCTGAAAACCATAGGATACAAAATTTAGTCTTAAGGGAAGTCTTCATTCACTTGAAAACACCCGCTCGCTAATGTTAAACCTATGGCCAGGTTGTTTTCGAATTTCTCTGGTACTCTCTCTAATTTCTATGAAAGGTACTTTCACCTGAAGTGAAAATACCCCTATTAAAAAAATCTGCAACTGAAATCGAAAAAGTAAAAAATAGCCATATTAGAGATAGACCTCAGCTATCTTATGCAAAAAAAATTGTTTAAAAATATTCAAATTTAAATGAGAAATTCGAAAATAACCTGGCCATAGGTTTGACATTAGTGAGTGGGTGTTTTCAAGTGTGTGAAGACTCCCCTTAATAGTCTGAGCCCTCTTTTAGATAAAATTAACTTGACCCAAAAATGACCCACTAATCTAATTTTCTCGAACATGTGACCTAGCCCGAAAATGGTAGGATACAAAATTTAATCAAAATCGTTTGAACCGTTATTTAGATACAATTAGTTTGACCCTGACCTGTGGTGACCTAAAATGACCCACTAATCTTTTTCACTAATCTTCCACCAATAATTTTCTTGAACATGTGAACTAGTCCAATGGATTTCTGGTGCCCCAAAACGATAGGGTACAAAATTTCGTCAAAATCATTAGAGCCGTTTTTAAGATAAATTTTGAATATATATACCCCCTGCCCTCCTCCTCCCAACACACACACACAAGATTTGCTCATATTAGAATATATGATTTCTTATTTCAATTCTATTATACAAAAGAACATATAAAGAAGAAAAAAAGTCCCTGGCGGCTCGGAATACAGGCACAGGTAGATTTCGAAGACTCATATCGTGGGGCACCTGTTTATTGGGAATTGCAGAAGAAAGACCTATTTGCCATGATGGGGCAGTTGGGATTGCCCACTTCGAAATATAACTGTGTCTGAAGGCAGAGGCAGCAGGGATTTGTTTTTAAAATTTTTTGCTGTAAGAGTTGGTCCTATAAAAAACTTGTCAGTATAATAGTTGTAGATAATATTTAGAAGATTTATTTTTATAATAAATTTAAGCGGATTTGATATCTTGTGAATTGAAGTTATCATTTTCTTCTTAACCCCCTATTCCCCCGCCCCCATTGGGGGCATTTTTAATGAAATCAAAAATCTGTCATACATAAATTTTTGGCCATTTTCATAGAAGTAATAACTTTAAACAGATTCGATATGTATCACTATTTATTAAGAAGTTATGGGTTTTTTTCTGTTTTCACAAAATGCCCCCCCCCCCCCCCCGGTTCGATTTTGCTCGTTAACGAACTTGACAGAGATTTTATGTATTAGCTTGGAAGAGATTTGTGCAGAATTATGGAAGTTATCGTGTCCATGAAAAAGTGATATATATGTGTGGTTTTGGGTTCTAGGAGTCATGATCGGTGTAGATCTGCAAAAAATTTTCAGAAATTCCAACTTAGGGGAAAATGTAATAGGTAGTATTTCTTACGAAATCTACCTAAAATGTATGAGTGAGATTCATTTGCACTATAAAAATCAAAACACACTTCAAACTTTTTTTTTTCTTTAAGAAAGATTATATTTTAAAAAAATCTTATAACAGGCTATGTAAAATTATCAGATTCAATCTGTTATGAAGAACATTGCTTGCTACTCAAATATATTTAAAGCAATCGTTTGCTGTATTAAACAGATTATTCTGAAATGTTATTAATAAATAATAATAAAGTCTTATGTGTTTTGGTCATCTTTCTTTCTGAGTAAACTTAAAAAAGTATAGATATTGGTTTTGTTGTTTTGTATAGACTTAAACCAAATTGTTCTTCAGAAAAATAAGTTTTGCAAAAGTACATTAAATAAAAAATTCCATCCATTAAAATGTTATCCATTTATCAGTAATATTGTTTGCTATTAAACTTCTGCTGTAAAATAAAATTTGCACATAACTTAAATTACTTATTTTTTCTCCATTAAATTTCAGCGATGAGATTTTATAGAATCTTCTCATCACAATTCTAAAAATAAATTTTTGTAATGTAGTAAATATTAAATTTATAAGCCTTGTTGCAGCTTTTGTAGGCAATGTTTTTTTTTTTTTTAAGGATTTATTAAGTTTTCTTAAAAGATAAAATCCATATGGAGACAATAAATTGCAATTTTCGTGACCGATCGCTGATGTTCAGATTTTATGGGAGACTCTGACGAAATTCATAATTTTTTCTTGCAACCAATTGACAAAATTCAAGATTTTTTTTTTCCATGACTAATTTATGAATTTCGAGATTTTTTTTTTTCTGCAACTGATTGATGAAATTTGTGCCTTTTTCTGTGACTAATTGATGAAATTCATAATTTTTTCTGAGATTTGATTTATGAAATTTGGGAAATTTTTTTTTCCACATCCGTTTGATGAAATTCGCAATATTTTGATTTGTGCGATCAATTGACAACATTCGTGGTTTCATTTCATGATCATTTGACAAAATTTCATTTTTTTTCCTGCGACTGATTGATAAAATTTATAATTTTTTCTGCAAGTGATTGATGAGATTCTCATTTTTTCCACAAATATATATATTTTTTCTCCTCAAGGCTGAGAAAATTCTCAGTTTTATTTCTCGATTGATTGACGAAATTTACAGTTTTATTTCGTAAGCAATTGATGAAATTCGTGGTTTTATTTAACGAGCGATTGACGAAATTTGCAGGATTTTTTCATGACTGCACAATGTTCGCGACTAATTGAGGAAATTCCTGATTTCTTTTCATTGCAGATTGACGAAATGATTTTGCAAAGATTTGCTAAAAAATAAATACTAGTAATTAGAGGAATTTCGTGAAGAATTCGCTTGCCGATACCTAGTGTCTACCTGTAAGAACATCTGAATAATGCCAGAGCTACAAATTTACCGAGTACACATAGCAGACTTTTCCTTTTAAAGAAGAAAGATGGAAATTTGCAGATCCGTATAAATGTGGCATCCATGTTTAATCATAATTTTAGGTAGATTTCGTAAGAAATACTACCTTATTACATTCTCACCTAAGTTGAAATTTTTGAAAAAATTTTGCAGATCTACGCCGATCATGACTCCCAGAACCCAAAACCACCCCCAGTTCAAAACTTTATCTATATATTTGTCACTTTTTTATGGACACGATAACTGCAATACTTCTGCACAAATCTCTTCCAAACTGATACATAATAAAATAAAGGGGCATAATATCTTGGTCAAGTTCGTTAATGGGCAAAATCAAACCATGGGGGGGGGGGCTTTTTATGAAAACAGAAAAAAAATCACAATTTCTTAATTATGATACGTATCAAATCCGTTAAGTTATTATTACTTCTAGAAAAAGGGCAGAAAATTTATGTGTGACAGATTTTTGATATAATTAAAAATGGCCCCAAGAGGGGGGGGGGGGGGTTAGAAGAAAAAAATTCATAACTTCATCAATTCAAAAGATATCAAGTCCACTTAAATTTATTATAAATCCTCTTAATATTATCTAAAACTTTTATATTGACAAGTTTTTTTATAGGACCAACCCTTATAGCAAAAGAAAAAAAATCCCTGCCGGCTCGGCTTGGAAACAAGTTAGGTTTCGAAGTGGGCGGTTCCGACTGCAGCATCATGTCAAAAAGGTCATTTCATCTGCAATACTCAACAAACATGCACCCCACGGTCTGAGTCTTCGAAATCTACCTGTGCCTGTAGGCCGAGCCGTCAGGGATTTTTTTAGTTATAGACAACAGAAAGAAAAAAAAATGCAGTAAATATTGCAGAATTATGCAGGAGAATCCCTGATTTAAAAAAAATATTAAACAGAAGTGGAAATCTGCTGTTTGGCAGAAAAGGGAATCCTTGTAAAACACATGGCAACTTAGACATTGAAAGTTAGTGGTCAAAGCAAAAAATTAGTTGTCATGTGGTAACGGGTGACTGTGAATCTGAACCTATACCTGATAAAGTCAGGAAATTTGGTAATTGGCCAAATAAGGTGGGGAATTTCAATACTTTATCCAAAATCTGAAAAAGTCAGGGATTTAGTAAAATTCGTTAATTGCCAAAGAAGCGCAAACTGTCCATGACGGGTGAGAAAAATCTTCAATGTTTTCGCTGATTCCAGTCCTTACTGCTCTTTAAAGGTGAAAATAAGCACTCGTCGATAAAAACTGGCGATTAAAAATATGGAAAGAACCGGCCAAATGCAGGATTTTCAAATATCCCCCCCCCCTTTTTTTTTTTCTTTTTTGTAAAATTCGCGATTTTTCCGCGTCAGTTTGACAAAATTCGTGATTTTTTCGCACCTGATCATCAAAATTCCTGTTTTTTTTTTTTTTTTTTTTTCCGCTCCCGTTCGACGAAAATCAATTTTTCCGCGTCCGATTGCCGAAATGTATGTTTTTTCCGTGTCCGATCGATAAAATTTGATTTTTTCGTGTCAGATTGATGAAATTTATAGTTTTTCCGCATCCGATCGCCGAAATTCATGATTTTTCTACAGCCAATCGACAAAATTCTTGATTTTTATGCTCCTGAATGACGGAAATTCATCATTTTTACGCTCTCGAATGACGAAGTTTGCAATTTTTTCCGGACTAATTGACGAAATACACAATTTCTGAAGATGTTGGCCACTTTTGGTCCACGGGCCACAGGTTGTGCATGTGTAATGTATATCATGTTGTGAATTATTATTTAGTGCATAAACTAGGGGTGCACAACTTTTATAAGGAGAGGGCCACTCACAAAAATGACTGGCTTGTCAAGGTCCACAATCCGACTCGTTCAACGAAATTCGCTATTTTTACGCGCCTTATCGGTTAAATTCGAGATTTTTACGTGCCCAATCGGTGAAATTCACGATTTTTGCACGCCCGATCGGAGCAATTCACGGATTTTACGCGCCTGATCGCTAAATTCGCGATTTTTACTCGTTCTATCGGCTAAATTTGCGATTTTTATGCGTCCCATCAACTAAATTTGTGATTTTTACGTGCCCGATTGGCTAAATTCATGATTTTGACGTGGCCGATCGGTTGAATTCACGATTTTTACGCGCCCGATCGGTGAAACTCATGATTTTTACACATCTGATCTGCAGAATTCACAATTTTTACGCACCCGATCGAAGAAATTCGTGATTTTTACACACCCGATTGGTGAAATTAACGATTTTTTGCGTCCGATTGGCTAAATTCATGACATTTTTATGCGTAATTTTGTCCAAATTTAATAGAATTTGGACAAAATTTGCAATTTTTTTCGCGACAAATTGATGAAATTTGCAATTTCTGGAGATGTTGGCATTTAGGGACACTGCGAGCCGCTTTTGGCCTGCCGGCCACAGGTTGTGCATCCCTAGTATAAACATACCTATTTTATTATTGTCAGATCTTAATTCTGGACAAATATATTTTTTAAAAAAAGGTACTTATGTAGTTAGCCACCAAAGTACCTAAGCTTAGTGAGACTTATGTAGTTAGCTACATAAGCATGTGTATAACTTTGCTGTTAACTTATTTTAAATAAATTGGAAATCAGTATCTCAAGTTTATTCAAAGCAATATAAATTAAAATATTTTTATTTAGTACATAAATTACTTTACTGTAAACTAATTATATATATTTTTAAATTAATTATTCAATGACATAAATGTACTTATTGGCTACTAAAAAAAAATATTCTCACTCGCGACTAACTGGCTACTAAAAAAATCAACCTACTGGCCAGTGGCTACTAAGCAAAATTCCTTATTTTCACCTTTACTGCTCTTACCACTAGGATTGGGCGATGTTAGGATTTCTACATTGCGTTACAAAATAATGGCTAAATCGCAATGTTGCGATGCATCACAATATTAGACTGTTGGTATTACAAACATGGTCTTAATTTTACTATAAAATTTAAGAGTTATACATACAGATTAAACTTATATTATGTTTAAAAAACCTTTTTCTTTAAGCATATGTTTAAAGGCAAAATATAATAAAACTTTCTGCAAAATATAAATACAAGTTTGAAAAAATATTATAATTAACTAAAAGAAACTTTTTAAAAATGAGCTTTAATTCTTAAAATATTTAAATCCAGAATTTCTGATATTGAAGTAAATTACACTTAACTATTCACCTTGAATTTTTTATGCAATTATGTTTAATATTAACAATTTTATTGGTTTGCGGGCAAAGCACGCCTTTCTCTACTGCCCAAAATTATATTTCTGATATTTAGATAGGTTACACTTAACTATTCATGCTCATATTTTAATGCAATTAACAAAATTAATGATTTTATCAATTTTGGCGGGCATAGTCCACCTCCTGTACTGGCCAAAATTTAATTAGGGAAAAAATATAGTGAATTTCGTCAATCTCCGTCAGATGAAACCATGTACAGGGGTGATTGTGTTCAGGTATTTTTTTCATTTTCAGTACAGAAATTCTAGTTTTTCTGATCGTTAAATACATAAAATAAGACGAAAATACAAATTTCTTATTACTAATTTAAATACCAATTTCTTTGATTGCTAAACATAATTAAAATTCATAGTTTTTATAATTTGACCTCCCTCTAATAAATTATATATGTTCCCTCCTCCCTTTCTCCATATAGAAACATTTTCTGACAAAAATTTCAAGTATTTTTTCATGAACCCACAATCACCCTTGCGTGTAATTCACCAACTGGTTACATAAAAATCCGTGAAGTTCGCCTGTTGGTCACGGGGGCGAAAAAAAATTGCAAATTTCGGCAATCTGTTGTAAGAAAAAAAGTGAAATTTGCCGATCAGTCGCGAAATTTATCAATCGGTCGTATAAAAATATTGTGAAATTTGTCAGTCGGTTACAGCAGACTTACCGTATTTTCGGGAATATGCACCGCATCATTGAAAAATTTTTACAAAAAAAAACAACTATACACGTAAGCGCCACACCCATTAGAAGTGCCGCATCATTGAAAAATCGGTAAAAATGAAATAGTCATGATAAAAAACGATCTGCAAAATTGGATTTAAAAGTAACAAGAATAGGGATAAAATCTTACAAGATATATGAATTAACAATAAAACACAGGTTATCTTAAAATACAATAGGAAAAAAATACATACTACGTCAATAAGCGTACTATGCCAATCGATTATTAGATTATCGTTTTAATCGAACAACTGCGTATGCCGTGTGCTTATGAAATAAATATAATTTATCAACTATTGTAAAGTATACAATAAATACTTTTAAAGAGTAAGCTATTAATATTGAACAGAAAATAGAGAAATATGGGTAAGTTAAATATATTTTGACTATAGTAATTACGTTTTTATAATAAAGATATATTGTGATATGTACTCTTTATGAACTTTATACTGAGATTAAATTAATGTAAATAAAGGTGAAATATGAATGAATGTTAATGAATCCATATGTTTAAAAGTGTATTTGAGGCAGTAAGACAAAAAAAAAAACATGAAATGAAGGCTTGTTTTTCACAATATCCAGATTTTGCCAAGTTGAGGAAAAAAAAAATCATTGTACCCGCCGCCCTTCCGTATGCGCCGCATCGCCGATATTTTGAACTTTTAAACACTTACGCGCTGCGGCGCTTACTCCCGAAAATACGGTATACAGGGTTCCCAGCGTCATGGAAAGTCAGGGAAAATCTGGAAAGTCATGGAATTTCAAAGTAGTCAGGGAAATTTTAAAATATATAGAAAAAGTCAGGGAATTTACAAATATTTTCTAAAAGGTCATGGAAAAGTTTTGGAGAAAAATGATGCAAAATTCATCATATAGTAAGCATAGATCGAATACTTCGTGCGAATTTTAATTCCTAAACCAAAACCAATTACAACGTTGTAACGCACAAATATGAAAATTGGTACAAAAAACCGCATACAGCCGTTTCAAGGATGCATAGATTTCGATCCCCTTCCTCGGTGCGAGGGGGGGGGGATAAAAATGGGTTCAAAGAACCCCTCGGTTATAGCCCCGAGTACTGGCTTGAATGAAATAGTCGTCATACAGTCTCGGGGGGAAAAATAGAGAATTTTGAAGAATGATCACAGAAAAAAAATCGCTAATTTTTGACAAATGATTGCAAAAATAAGTAACAAATTTCGTTGTTTGCCCATTTGGTCAGAGAATGTTTTGAGATTTGGTCAGGGAATTTTTTTCAGATTTGGTCAGGGAATTTGCTGGGAACCATGGTATATAAAACCTACCAGAAACTTTCTGCACACATAAACATTGGGTCAAAAACTTTCTGCAAATTAATTTAATGTTTAATAAAATTACGTGTTATATTATTTTGACGATATGAATTAAAAAAGTGATTTAAAATTATTACCATTTAAATTAATATTAATTAAAAGAATTATTTTGGTTAAAAAATAATAATGCTAAAAGTCCGTGATAGGAAGTGCGTGAATTCTTATCAATTTTGTCAATACATTTAGAAACAGACCAATCTTTAATATTGTGACCTTTTCATATAAAATGTCAGCTACTCTAATAAAAATAATGTGACATTGCTTCTGAAACAACTGAATTGTATTTTGTAGGGAGAGGGTCTATTCATAGAATCTTAATTTCAGAAAAAAACCCAAAAACATGTGCCTTAAAATAATAAATCTTATCCAGTGTCATTTATGATGTATTTTTTTCTATTACGTAGATTTCGTAAGAAATACTACCTATTACATTCTCCCCTAAGTTGGTATTTTTGAAAAATTTTTGCAGATCTACGCCGATCATGACTCCCAGAACCCAAAACCACCCCTAGTTCAAAACTTTATATCTATCTACACTTTTTTATGGACATTATAACTCCCATAATTCTGCACATATCTCTTCCAAACTGATACGTAAAATCAAGGGGCATAAAATCTCTGTCAAGTTCGTTAAGGGGCTACTTCACTCAGACGAAAACGCCCGTTCGCTAATGTTAATCCTATGGAGAAAATTTTTGAAGATAGCTCGTTCGCATTTCAATATTTTTAAATGATTTTTTTTGCATTGGATAGCTGAGGTCAATCTCTGTGCACGCTCCTTTTTACTTTTTTGAATTTGATTACAAGTTTTTTTTATTAAGATACTTTCGGAACCGGTTTCGAAAGTAAAAGTATCCTCAATAAAAAAAACTGCAACAAAAATTGAAAAAGTAGAAAGGAGCGTGCATAGAGATTGACCTCAGCTATCCAATGCAAAAAAAAAATCATTTAAAAATATTGAAATGCGAACGAGATATATTCAAAAATTTCCTCCATAGGATTAACATTAGCGAGCGGGTGTTTTCCTCTGAGTGAAGTAGCCCCTTAATGGGCAAAATCGAACCAAGGGAAATGGGAGGGCTTTTTGTATAAACAGAAAACCCCCCATAATTTCTTAATTATGATATGTATCATATCCGTTTAAAGTTATTACTTCTAGGAAAAAGGCCGAAAATTCATGTGACAGATTTTTGATAATGTTAAAAATGGCCAAAGAAGGGGGGGGGGGTTAGAAGAAAAAAATTCATAACTTCGTCAATTATCAAGATATCAAATCCGCTTAAATTTATTATAAATCCTCTTAATGTTATCTAAAACTTTTATATTGACAAGTTTTTTATAGGACAAACCCTTATAGCAAAAAAAAATAAAATAAAAAAATCCCTGCCAGCTCCACCTGCAAACAAGTTGGGTTTGAAGTGCGTGGTTCCAACTGCCGCATCATGGCAAAAAAGTCATTTCTTCCACAATTCCCAACAAACAGTGCCTCACAGTCTGCGTCTTCGAAATCTACCTGTGCCTACAGGCCGATCTGTCAGGGATTTTTCAAATTTCTATTTAAAAATTTCCAGTCGCAGATTTATTTTTGGCTACCCGCCAGTCATTGATGTTAATTAAAATTAGATGGATTTTGAAATATTTAAATTTTGTTATAAATCATTTTAAAGAAATTCAATTTAAAATGTTTTTTACACTACGAACACTACCGCTGCCGAGCTAAAAAGTCACTGCTGCCACCGATGGAAAACCGATCGGTGACACGCTCTAGTCTGCAGAAAATAGAAATAAGTGTGTGATGTCACAACAATATTTTGTCTTTTAAACTTTGAATTGTGTGCAAACAGTAAATAAATCATGCATTAATTTGGGGAATATTTTTAATTTTTCGGTTAAAAAAAAAAAAAAAAAGACTGATGTGCTAATCCCAAAACTTGCTTGTACCTCATTCAGGTTTTACATACACCAAAAACGAATCTGTACCAATTTATATCAAGGTCTAACTGAATCTAAAGTTTTATTAAAATTCATGCTTTAGTACTTGAGATATGACTATCGCTAAAATCACGTAAATCATGAAAAATGCAGTATAGCAGCGCCACCTGTTGGGAGTGTTACACCAAAACCTGATCAACAAAACAACTTTTGTCAATGTCTAACTAAATCTCAAGTTTGAAATTCTGTGGCTTAGTTTTTGAGATATAGCTATTGTGAACATTGTTGCATAGCAGCACCACCTGTTGGGTGATTTACACCAAAAAGTATCAGCACCAATTTATATCAAGGTCTAACTGAATCTAAACTTTAAATTCCGTGCATTAGTTCTTGAGATAGGACTATTACTAAAATCATGTAAATTCTGAAAAATGCAGCATAGCAGAGCCACCTGTTGGGAGATTGACACCAAAACCTAATCAACAAAACAACTTATGTCAACAAACTGAATCTCAAGTTTTATGAAATTCTGTGTGTTAGTTCTTGAGATATAGCTATCGTGAAAAATGTCACATAACAGTGCCACCTGTTGGGCGATTTACGCCAAGTTATATCAAGGTCTAACTGAATCTAATGTTTTATTAAGTTACGTGCATTAGTTCTTGAGATAGAGCTCCCACAAAAGTTTTGTCACACACAGGCAGACTTGATGGCATTTTCTAAAGACCTTCTAAAACGTATAAATCTGTCAAAAATTTTCATGAATCCAATACTTTATTGTAAAGATAGAAGAAAGTTTTAACAAATAAAAGACCTTTTCTAAAAAAAATTTCTGCAAAGTTCCGAACTTTGTGGAAAATTTTTCACGTGCGTGCGTCTATATTATACAACTCTGAATCGTGGAAAACGTGCCCAATTTTTTCAGTCCAATGCAAAGAAAAAAATATCATGAATTTTGTCAATCTGTCACAAGAAACTGTAAAATTCGCTAATTGTTTATGGTAAATATCGCAAAATTCATCAATCGATCACGGAGAAAAACATGAAATTCATCCAGAGGTTCCTGGGAAAGAATCGCGGAAATTCGTCGATCGGTTGCAAGAAAATTAAACAAATTTTTTTGAAAAATTTGTTAAATTTTTTGGATGGGAGGCTCCTGCCTACTATATTTTTTTGGGCAGGATTTCAAAATTTTCGGCGTAATCCCTCCATCTTGCCCTGAAATTCAAGCCCTGCTTTAGTAATAAATGTTTTTTTCAGATCTAATGCATGACTTTCTTAGACTTTAAATATGTAAAATAAATTCTTGAAAAGGTCTGCCAGAACATAGCTTCATTGACATAGTTAATGAAAGAGAAAATAGTTTTTGGATTTAATTTATTCAAATATGGATATGTGGGGAGAAAGAGCAAGAAGATTAAATTGAAACATTAATTATTGTATGGATTTTTTGCATAAAATAATTTTACCAGAAAGCAGGGTTGGCAAGTTTTTGACAGTGTGACGGTTTTATCCGGTTTTAACCATGGTTTTAACAGTCATGTCAAAAACCCCTTTTTGACAGTTTTTGACAATGACTGTCAAAAACCTAAAATTGAGTCCAAAAACTGTTTAAAGTTATTTTTACAACATTAAATTAAAAAATTTTCATAATTTTTAGAGTTAGACAAGTGGGTAAACTTTTTGACAGTTTTAGACAGTAAAAACCACATATCCTGTATAAAACCAGGGGGTCTATCCAGGAAAAAGTTGGGACCAATCTAGGGTCCGCTTCACAAAAATAGATTTAATAAATCAGGCCCCTTCACAAAAATAGATTTAATAAATCAGGCTCCTTCACAAAATTCCTCTTGAGGCAGGTCCCTTCACAAAATTCCCCTTAATAAAATAGGCTCCCTTCACAAAATTCTATTCCATAAAAACATACTCTCCATGGATTATTTTTATTTTGTTAGCTTTTAAAATGTATAATTTACAAATAAAACAAGTTCACAAGAAAGGAAAACTTTAGTAGAATAAAAAGTTAAAGAAGTTATTATTAAATGCTTGGTTTGAAATTGGGCAACTTTCATCTTGTATAACAAAACGATAATTTTCACAAAAAATATAATAAATTTCACAAAAATGTTATAAATTTCACAAAAATAATTTGTTTTTCACAAAATGGGGCCCCAAGAAAAAAAAAAAACGTCACCGACCCATGAAAATTCAAAACATAACTTTGGCTTAACAAGTTGCTTAGAAAATACAAAATAATTGTAAGCTATAAATATAGAATAAAAAATAATTAAAAGTATTGTTACATTAAAAATATAAACTAATCAAACTATTAAATACTTGTATAATTCAATGTGTAAAATATATAATTTTTATATTGTTTTAATGTTCGTCCCAGGTTCATAGAATTCAAACAAAGAAAAAAATTTTACACCTGTTCTTTGCTTGTAAATGCAAATTCCACAAAAAAAATGATTAAGGATTAAGGCTAGACTTACAGCTACAAGCTTGAAATAATATGCTCCAATAAGTAAATAAATAGGCACTTTTTTATAATGTATAAAAATTAAATTTAACATAAATAAATTGTTCTAAATAATTAAGCTGAAACTAACATAATAAAATGAAGATATATTATGTGTAAATATTGAAAATAACAAACATCTTCTTTTAAGTTATTGATTTAAAGAACGTTTAATTATACTGATTTCATATTATAATTCATTTAATAACTCAGAGAACATTTGTGTTGCAATAATGGTTTATATCTAATGTTTATGTACAAAAAAAAAAACATTAAGAATCATTAAAAGTCTAGGTAACTTATGATCAGTCATTGAATAGTAGTGGCCACTTTAGTTTTACAGAAGATTTTTAAGCATAAATTAGATTGCTAAATTTTTTTATAATAAACTGAACACTTAATAGTATTTTGAAAAGTAGATAAATAGTACTTTGAAAAATGCACTTAATAGTAGTTTCAATATTTTTAGCTATTTTTCCTAGCATGACAATTGGAGAAACAATTTGAATTATGACATATAATTTTATTACAACTTAATTATAGCATAACTAAATAAAAATTATTTATATAACATAAAAATTATTACTTAATCAGTTTTTAGCTTAATTTAATATAAAATATCACTAATGATTGCTAAAAAAAAATGTGTAAAAGGTTTTTGACACTTTTCGACAGGTTTTTGACATGTCATGTCAAAAACCCAACCCTGCCAGAAAGGCTTGCTTGCAACTTGTTTCCAAATAATGTTTTATGTGTTTTATCATTAACATGCAACAGTCTTAGTACTGGATAATAATAAAGTATTTGTTTATATATTTTTTATTTTACTATTATATTTCCCAATAATTCTATAAATGAAATGTGTAGTTTGTAAAGCAATTTCATCTTAACTTATTCTTGTTCTTTTTTATTACAGAGTTCATATAATCAAGTAATCAAGACTGTTAAAGATAAAATTTCACTATGGCTTTGGGCACTTACTGCAAAGCATTAGGCATAGATGAAGAAGTTTTAAGTGGGCAGACAAGCAAGACTTGCGATTTAAAAAGCCTTACAAATGGAGTTATTTGGGAACTGAAAAAATACAAGACAGCTAAAAAGTTGTCGAACAAAGATATAGTTGATTGGTTGATAAAAATCTTTGAGATTAAGTGTGAAAATACTGAAGCTATTCAAGAGCAAGTGAATGAAAAAATTGAGAGTTTATTTAATTTGAGAAACACACTGTCGAAAAATCCTGGTCGTTATCGTGGTGAAATTGAAAGGTTAATGAACTGGCCATTTGATTTGCCTACTAGCATGGGTGTTGAGCCTGCTCCTGTTTTTGAGCCAAACAGCCGTGCAAATCTTGGTCCGAAATTGCTGAAAGTACTAAAGGAAAAAGGAGGTGATGATGATGATTCTGTTGATATGTCAGGTCCTTCAGATGATGATGATGAACAAGCAAAAAAACGCAAAGCTAGAGAAGAGATTATTCAGTTGAAGAAAGATTTGGGATCTGCAAAAAAGATAATTACATCTCTTAATGACAAAATGTCTGACCTTCACAAACGTTGTCAAGTTCTAAATGATTTAAGTAAATCTAGTGTCTCTCAAATGCGCAGAATGGAAAATGATATTTCAAAGTTAAAAGTAGATTGGAGCAATGTGATCACAAATTGGCATGATTGTATGGAAAGACTAAATCATGTAAATAATAACAAAGGAAATTACTTAGATGTTGGGTACATGGTACGTCGAAATAAAACTAAGCAAGGTATATTTGATGAACTCAATTTTGAATTTGAAAAAACACTTGAAGAATTCAAGCATAAAATTAATTATCTGATTGATAAAGAACGTCGCAAGAAAAAAGTTGTTTCTAGGGAATATCGTCAGAAAAGTAAAACTGATCGTAAACGAGTACGGCAAGAAAGTGAGGAGAATGAAGAGAGTAAAAAACCATGTTTGTCTGAAGAAGCTACTAAGCAGGCTACTTCTTGTATGTCTGTTGATGAGTTTATGAAGTCTGAAAAAGTTGATGAATTCAAAGGTGGAAAGTTTGTTAATGCATTAAAAGCTATTTATATAGAATTAACATCATCATCTTTACCTTGTAATGATGTACATGAAATAATTTTCTCTGTGTTAGATGATCTTGAACCTTTGAATACTGACAAGATTCCGTCTCAGTCATTTGCTGGCAATATCTTTATGGAAGCTAGAATGGCTGTTGCTTTGCAATCTTTCTCTGATGTATTAAAGGCTAGTAAAGTATCAATATCAAATGATGGAGTAACAACATTTGCTCTAGTAAATACAGATTATGATGTTACATTATCTGATAGCACACACATTAAACTCGGTGTTCGTGATTTATCAAAAGGAAGTCCTGATACTTCCTTATGTAATTTAAAAGATCTTTTGATTGACATAATGAATGCTAAAAGTGAAGGAAATGTTGCCATGGATAAGCTCATTAAAGTTACAAGATCTCTTGTAAATGATCAAGGCCTGTTGGATAAAAAGCTTGTAGAAATTCTTTTCTTATATAAGCAGCAAATTTGTCCAATTCTCACTGAATCTTATCCTACATTTGCTGATACTTATAAGTCTAAAACAAGCCTACTTAATAACTTTTGCACAGGTATTTATTTTCTCTTGGGATTATCAAAATTGGCTGATGTTACGATTTTGTTTTGGGAAAATTTAACAATGGGAAGCAGTGCTACTGATGTATCAAAATGTTTGGAAACTAACCAAATTCTCAGTAAAACAGTGCAGCAGATTTTTACTCTGAGTGAAAAATTGGATAAAGTTACTAAAGCCTCTGAAATTGATAATATTCTTATGGGCAATTATATTTCTAACGAGTTTAGTAATTTTGTACAAAAAGAAAAGAAGTTACAGAGTGTTCCAATAGCTCCTTATAAAGGGAATATATTTAATACTGTTTTTCATAATAGTGCTGGCATTTGGTTTTATCATGAAATAGGGTTGTTGAAGGAATTTTTAGAGAAAATACAAAAAGATATTAAACCACCTCAAGAGAAAGAAACTCCTAAGAAAGAATCTGAACCATCAGGTGAAAAAGAGAAAGAAAAAGATAAAGAAGAAAAACCACCTGAAAACACTGAAGAAAAGAAAGAAGATTCTGTTAAGGTCAAGGAAGAGGAAAAGGATATGGATAAGGAGGAGGAAGAGGATGAAGATGAGGAAGAAGATGATGAGGAGTCTGAAGATAAAAAAGTCCTGAAGATAAAAGAGAGAGAATTAAACTCATTTAGTGAACTTCTTAATGAAAAACACAACTTTGCATTTGCTAGAGCACTTGGTTTGGTTGGAAAGTTAATTGCTGTGCCATTCTGGGTTGTTCTTGAAGATGATGATGTTCAGATAGCTGCTAGATATAACACTTTCATAAAAAACATTGAGAATTGGGCTAAAGATGCATCAAAATTTATGAAAGGGCAAGAACGGTTATTTGAAGATGTACTCGTGTCTCATGATGCTGTTTATGTTAGTTTAGTTAAAGACAATGATTCTACTGATGCATTAACTAAAGAATTGCTAGAATTGATTTTCACTGCATTTGTACCATATGCTAAGGGCATCTTACAAGGTAACTTATATGAAAAGATGAATGGTGAATCGATGATGGAGGTTGATGAATGCAAGATACTTCATGAAGACTTCAGCATCTTTGATCGAATTACTATGAACATTCACTCTGTTGCAAATTTTGCATTTGATGCATTAATGCTCTATAGTAAGACGAGAAATGGTGCATATCAAGATAAGTTATCCAATAAAGATAACTCAAAGGTCTATGAAGTATATCAGTTAGTTGAACAAGATTATAACAAGCAATTAAAAGCTTTATACAAACGTAAAATTACACTTGGTAAAATTAAAGATCAAGCTAAAGGAGAACATTTAGATCCATTTAGCAAAAGCCAGTTAATTGAAAAGAAATACAAGCTTATTGATGATTTAATTAAGTGGGGTGGTTTGTGGAAAAGCGAAAAAGAAATCGAAGCTCAGATTAAAGATATGAAAGAAAATGATCGCTTGAGTGCATTTAGGGCCCAGATTCGCTTTAGGAGGCATATATTAGGAGAAGATTGTGCTAATGGTTTATTGGATCTAGCATCTGAAGGTGAATGCTTCACTGCTGCTAAGCTTTATGAAAACTTAAAAACTATTCTAAAGAAAGAATGTGAAATGACTGAAACAGATGTTTTTGAATTGGCCTCTGCAACTGATGATGAAAAGAGAAGAGCTATTATATATGAATCTTGTAAAAATGCCCGTGAATTAAAGCCTGCTGTTGAAATTAACAGAAATGTGCCAAAAGAAAATTTCCACTGGCTTCTTGGAAAGTTGGTTAGTCACTCTGTAGCCTTTGACCAAGGAATGGAAAATGCTACTGGTATTTGTGTCGCACGGAAAAAGCTCAATGGTGTTTATTCCTATTTCATTCGTTATAAAGGTAAAGGGGTTTTCAACATTCCTGATAGCAGAATAGCAGAAGATTTTAAAAACCACTCTCTTAAAATCATTGATCCTTCCGTTAATGATTTAGTCGGTTCACGTCTGAGTCGTGCTTTTATTAAAGATGATGGTGATTTGGAATGGCATGATTGCAAAGTCATTGGTGTAACAAGTGGTGGATCAGACTTTGTTGTGGAGTTTGACATTTATGGTGACATTGTTCAAAATGATGAAGATTCATCAAGTGTTCCAGAACCAGAAACTTTCACTTTTACTACACGTTTGTTGGAGGACTATAAAAGCGGTCATCTTAGATTGCTGTAATTTTTTATTTCTTAACTTTCATATTGGGGAGTTAAGTGCCTATATATCTATAGTCTTCAATTTTGAAGGCTGGTACCTTGTGTAAAAAAAAGCACTTGTGTTGCTTTTAAGTTTTTACAACAGTGTACAGTTTTTTGCTGTTTTATGATACATCATGCATATGTACCAAGTAAAATCATTTTTCACCATCATGAAGTGAATTCAAATTTCCATTAATTGTCCCTAAAATATTTTTTTTTATGGTTATTCACTTTTTTTCGTGCATATATTGACATCCAAAGCATTATTTTGCTTATGATGAACCATTTGATTTTCTCAGTTGTAATGAGAAATGTGTTCTGAATCATTGATTCAGATAATTATGTTTGGTTTTCTTAAAATACTCTAAAACATATTAATATGTTTTATGTGCAAGGCTGCTACAAGATTTTGTCATGCTAGTGAAAATGAAAGCTACATTTTTGTCATACTAGTCAGCAAGTTAATTTCAATTAATATTTTCTTGTTGGTGATAAAATGCTATTTTATTTTCTTTCTCCCACCCATTTTAAAATATGTATGCAGTTTTATTTCTTCCATTTCAGTGAAACTGAAAAAATTTATTTGTTAAGCAAGTATATCTTGTTCTGGAAAATGTTTTAAGGGTCAGGGTTGATTTTGATATGATTTAATATGTGCAATGACTTTTTTTTCTATTACCATGATTAGAAATTGTAACAGTACTTTTTGTTTTATTAAAGAAAAAGTCTTTGCTAGCATGATCCCTCTCCTGTAAGAATGTGTTGTGAATAATCTTTTATTTTGATTTATATGATAAGATTTTGTTTTTGCTACTTCTTTGTCCTTAAAAGTTTGCTTGAAGCAGCCTTCCTTCCTTCCTCCAGTTTCCATTCTTTTTCTTAGTTATGTAATATATATATTTAAATATATATAAATGGGTTAAAGTTAAATGGGTGGGACCAGCTAGCCAGACTGTATCCCATCCTCCTAGAATTCTCTATTGAAATCATTTTTCTGTGAATTCAGCTGTTTCATCTACATTGAATTTTGGTGGTTGCTTATTAAAAGAAAAGTGAAAAAAAGGCCAAAGTCCATATTTAAATGTTGTGCTTTTAACAACTGTAAATGTTTTTAAAGACACTCAGAGTCTGTCATCTAAATTTTCTAAGGACAGTGACGATAAAATTATTTTTCAGTGACTCTTAAATACTTAAGAATAAAGTAGCATTTTCTGAATGCTTTTATGTAATAGTATTATAGTTCCACATCATGATAAAAATGACTATATTTACAAGATATGTGCTCTCATAATTTTTTGTAATTGTATATGGTTGATAAAATATTTGCTATATCATAGAAATTTCATGGAGTTCACAACAGTTTTCTAAGTTTTTATGTATGAATGCTTAACATGTTTCATATTGTTCATATATTGTGATTGTCAGCATAGATCTTAATTGATATATTGATTGGTATGATTTTGTTTTAAGTAAATATTTGACCAGTTTAATAATGTTGAAGCCTCTTGTTAGTTTTGATGTTTGTTTAGAGTCAATATTGAGTACTTGTCGAGCTCATATACAAGCAAACTGTCTATTGTTGATTCCTCGCTGAAAGATAATTTGACTTGGAGATGCAGCTGGATTTATAAAAAATTGACAAACTTATTTTTATTTTTCTGTACCAAGAGTAGTATTTGCTTCTGCAGTGGTTGCACTTGATTCAAATAAATCCCATGTTTAGTTAAATAGAAAGAGGCTCTGTTACACCTTTATTTCAACAGTATAAATTTTAGCTCAAGTGCAGCTCCTGAGTATAAGTATTTTTCTGAAGTAAAATGTAACTGCATACTTAAAAGCATTTATATTTGTGTAGGTATAAGTAAAAGTATTGTCATTTGTGTAGATTATTGCATGTGATTTTAAGAATCTTGCCCATATGGGTGGTGGTATTTGATTGCATTTTCATTCAAAAGTTCACAGTTTTAAAAAAAAAATTACTGTTAATGTGTTTCTGTAGTTAAAATTGTCTTGTAAATTGTGTGCTATAGATCTATCCTTTTGCTTTCTTAATATCTTTTGGTCCTTAACATGGAAGGTGGGCTTTGTGGATTTCTTGTAGAAACCACTAGTTTCTTATGTAGCTTTGATGTATCGCATTTTCATCTGGTAAATAAATGTAAGTTTGCTGATATAATTATTCTTTAATGATATGCTCTTTCTCTCTCTCACACACACATGCTCAAAATAAAAAGGAACGAAATAATAACTTTATATAACGAAATAATAACTTTATATAACGAAATAATAACTTTATATAACTAAATAATAACTTTATAACTAAATAATAACTTTATAAAGGAACTAATATTGACTTTTATGTACACATGATGTTTTTGAAGTCATTTTTTGATTTATCTTTTCTGCTGTTATATCTGTGATTTAAATAGATTGCAGGCAGTTACATTTTGATTTATCTGAAACTGAAGTTATTTGTTGCACATAACTTCTAATACTGTTGGAGAAGGAAGAGGATAAGTGTTGACTTCAGTTCATTTTTTAGTAACTGTAATATAAAATTGTGTGCAGATTTTATTAAACATCAGTTTTTTTTAACACTCTTTAAGAACACTGCTATTAAATAGCTTATATTTATAATTAAAATTGAAACTATTTTTAAAATATACCAAAAACATTTTAAGCTTACTACATAAAATTATTTTATTGTAATATATAAACTAATTTTATCAAATGCATAAAGTTAACATCAGATTTATTATTTAATACAAATCGCACTGTCCTTATAAAGTGCTTAATTTTCACCAATAATCCCTTAAAAAAAGTTTTTATTTTTCCTTGAAATTAGAATGCACAGTGTTCTCACAGTCCTTATAAAGGGTTTGAAGTCCTATTTACTTTTCATTTAAAAAGGTCCTTATACCTTCTTAATTTTCACAAATAGAAAAAATGTTTTTTTCTTATTAAAAACCTAATGCAGTTTATGTGTGATGTAATTTTCTTTCTGATATTTTTTCTTCTTGCTAGAAACAAAGCAGTGATGAAAGTGCTCATTAGTGCAAGATTGCTGATAATTTGCGAATATGTTAGTCTGATAGGTTTACCACAGTTGTCTTCTGAAAGACAACTGTTTGTAACTACTTTCACCAAAAACAACTATGGTGACATTAAAATGCTGAAAAAGCTATTTTCATGCTAAGGAAAACATTCTTTAATCACCCTTAAAATTTTCTGAAGTGCTGGAAAATCCTTCCAAAAAAGAGGAAACAATTTTTTAGTTATCTTTTAAAGCAAGCTTTCTCTTGAGAATGATGTGTAGTCTGCATCTAGTCATATTGGAATTTTACCCAGAAAATGTTTTAATTTTTTACATCTGTAATATCAATATTAAATACTTAGCTTTTCTATTTGTGGGGACAGTTTTAACTATTTTGTATTTTTTCAAATTTCTTAAAGTGCTTTGAATTTTTAATTTTGGAAAAAGAGCATGAGAACCTTTCAGTAGCTATCTTACAATCTGCTCCTCAAATATTACTTTGTGACAAAATCAGTTGCATCATTTTGAATGAATTTGATTTACTACTCAAGCATTGATTATTTTTTTTTTAAATAAGTATACAATTTTTTACTTTGTTCTTGAGTATTTTCTTGGCCCGGTCTGTGCAAAAAAATTATTGGCCCAGCCTGGTATAAAGCTAGAAACTCAGCCTGGCCTGGTATAAAAGTTTTGCCCAGCTCGACTGAATTTCTACAAAATATGCCAATGTTTCTGAAACAACATTATTTTACAATTAAAATCATTCGTTTTATTTTTAGATTATCTTTGAAGTGCATAGAATACAAAATATCAATAATATTAATGACCACTTAGACAATTACGTACATAAACATTGATTAAAAAAAATTGACTGGGACAATTACATTCAAATGAAGATTCACTAAGAAAAATCAACATAATTTAAAATAAAAGAAAATGATTGTAAGAGAAAATGCGAAGCTCTACAAAGTACATACCTGCCAATATCGCACTAAATTTCCATGCAATGTAGGTTAATTTAACCGGGGTTAAACACACTTCAAACCAGAATTTTTTAAGAAGTTTAATCAAATTAGTTCCGCGTAAGAACATGAAATTAAAATATATACTTTTTGGTTAGAAATGTCTTTAACCTTGATCAAATTAACTCGCATTGTATGGAAGTTTAGTTGAAAGTTGGTAGGTATGAAAGTAAAAAGGTATGTTTAAAAAAATATGCCCCTAATTTATTAAACCCAATGAAATTTCTGAAGATTTCTCTAAACAAATGCACATCATCACTATAATTGTTACAAAAAATAATGAAATGTCAACATCGGCTTCGGGGAAGAATTTAGATATCTGCAAATTTTGAGATTTAGAGATCTGGGCCCAGGCCTTACCTGTGCCAGATTTATTTCATTGGACTCGAGCCACGCCAGGCTTGGTCAGGGTTTTATGTTTTCCAAAGACTTAGGGCTGGGACGTTTAAAAGATAACAGTAAGAGGATATACCATAAATATATAAGCTAAAAATTTGAAATATTTTATATTTCTTTAATGAAACTTGGGTAACAGCACTCTGCTATATTTAAATTTAATTTGGTTTAATAATTTACAGGGACAATTTTTATTTAGTTTGCAGAGTTTTAAGATTATGATGTTTCAAAATCATTTTTTTTAAAAATTTTATTTTAAACTATTTGTATATGCTGTTAGGCAGGGGCAGGATAGACATTGTCCCTCCATGGATTTTAAAATTTAATTAAATTCCCTTTACCTCTGATGATTTGAAAGAGTCCTCCTTGCCTGTACCGGTAGGAAAAGGTAGCTTCCATATTTGCTGATTCTAAGAATTCAGCTAATTTTACTCAAACATGTGAAGCTAAAATGCTTGGAACCAGATTATAGAAGATTCTATCCCAGTTTTCGTTAATACTGAATTTTAATGAGAATTTGCCAGAATAATTTTACTAACATCAAACACTTAAAGGAAATATCATTTTTACTTTCTAAATTTTTTTGTACATCTTTTTTAATTTTAAAAATTCAAAAATTTTTAAGTGGCTGCCATGTTAAAACAAGAGGGTGAACAAAGTTGGCCAACGAACTCATTTGAGACCTCGTTATGTCCTGTATCCACGCTCAGTCACATTCAAATTGGTTCATAAATACAAGAGTTACAGCATAACAAAAATCAGATTTCTATATTTCTTTCAAAACTGTTGGATAACAGAGCACTCTGCTATATTTAAGTTTAATAATTTACAGGGATAATATTTTATTTACTTTGTAGAGTTTTAATATTGATATTTTTAAATTTTAAACTACATGTATATGCCGTCAAGCAGGGGCAGGATAGAGATATTGTACCTCTTTGGATTTTAAAATTTAATAAAATTTCCTTTACCTCTGATGATTTGAAATAGTGGTAGGAAAAGGTAGCTTCCATGTTTACTGCTTTTAAATATTCAACTAATTTTACTCAAACATGCAAAGCTAAAATTCTTGGAACCCGATTTATAGACGATTCTATCCCAGTTTTTGTTAATACTGAATTTTAATTAGAATTTGCCAGAATACTTGTACTAACATCAAACACTTAAAGGAAATATTTTTAATTTCTAAATTTTTTTGTCCATTCTTTTTCAATTTTAAAAATTCAAAAAATTTTAAGTGGCTGCTATGTTAAAACAAGATGGCGGATAAAGTTGACCAACAAACTCAATTGAGACCTTGTTATGTCCTGTACACATCCTCAGTCACATTCAAATCTTTTCATACATAAGAGAATTACAGCATAACAAAAATCAGATTGTTTCAAAATATCAGTCAGTTTTTAAGATAAAGCCAAAACAAAAAATGCTCCAGAATCCTTGTATCAAGGTTTAACACTTAACAGAAAAAGCTTTTTTAATTTTTTTGTACAACTTTTTGAATTTTTGAATTTAAGTGGCCGTTATTTTTAAATAATATAGCGAATGAAGCTGGCCAACGAAGTTAGTTGAGACCTTGGTATGCCCTGTACATATGCTCAGTTATTCATATCTCTTCATAAATATGATAGTTAAAGCATAACAAAAATCTAGAATCTCAAACGGCCACTTCTCAGCCCATTTTTAAAATAAAGCCAGAACAAAAAAAATTTCGGAATCCTTGTATCAGAATCTAACACTTAACGGAAGCAATTTTTTAAAATTAATTTTTTTTTACATCTTTTTGAAATTTTTTTAAATAGTCACCATTTGAAACAAGATGGCAGATGAAGCTGGCCAGCGAACTCTGTTGAGAGCTTCGTATGTCCTGTACACATTCTCAATCACATCCAAATTGGTTTATAAATAAGCGAGTTATAGCAATGTCATATAAATACACTAAGTGGCCAAAAAATTAGAGACCTCTTATTTGTAAGTAAACTAGTCCAACAGTGACGTAGAATCACATAACAAATGCAGAGTTGCTTATATAAGAAACTCCCAGCTTCATATGACATAGCACGGAAGGTGCTGTAAAAAGGGATAAGACTAAAGACTAACGAGGGATGATCGTCAGAGAGCTGGTGCCAGCATCTCTGGAATGATTATTTTTGGATTTTCTCGCCTAACAGTATCCCGGCGGTTTAGAGAGTGGCAGTTGAGAAAAAAAACTTCGTGATAAGGACCATTCTGGTCAAAAAAGGCCGGTGAACAGGAGATGTGAAAGGCAAGTAGCATGCTTAGTCTGCAACAAACCGAGAAATTAAGCTGAAATCAATGCAGTTGTATCACAAAGGATATATCCCAACGCACAACAAGATGGACTTTGCAAAGGATGGGCTTTAGCAGCAGGAGACCATCAAGAATGCCTTTGGTATCACAGAAAAATAGGAAAAGACGCTTGTTGTGGGCAAAGAAACGATAAAATTGATCGCTTGACAACTGGTAAAATGTAGCCTGGTCCGATGAACCTAGTTTCCTGCTCCATCATGCAGATGTCAGGATCAGAATATGGCTCAAACAGCATAAATTTATGGACCTGTCCTGCCAAATGACAATTCTTCAGGCTGGTGGCGACGGTATTATGGTGTGGGGAATGTTTTACTGGAGTACACTGGATCCCTTTATATTCGTGGACACAACTCTGAACAGCACAGCTTTCTTCAACATTGTTCCGATTACGTGCATTCGTTTATGGCTATAATGTGTTCCTTTATCGAGATGGTCACTTTGAGCAAAACAATTCACCTTGCCACCATGCTCGATCGGTCTTAAATTGGTTTGAGGAACATCAATCAGAGCTTAACTTGCTTCAATGGCCAGCTCAGTCTCTTATCCTATTGAGCATTTGTGGCACGAAATTGAAAGAGCACTTCAAAGCTTGGAAACACCAACATCCAATCTAACCTCCAACTTAAACTGCCATTATGTCAGCATGGGCCAGCATACCTCAGCAACTTGTTGAGTTCATGCCAAGAAGAATATCGGCTGTGATCAGAGCTAAAGGTGGACAAACTCATTATTAGAGGGTGTCTCTAATTTTTTGGCCACTCAGTGTATATATATGGATATATATAATTCAACATCTGAATGGGAGGGGGGTGTTTTTGGGGTCTGGATGATCAATGAAAATATACCAAAATTTTCTAGAATTGCTTTCCACCGGACGGCTACAATAGATAGCTTTTTACTTTTCATATTGGAAGCTACCTAATAGTAAAATTTAAACAGTAAGTGACATAAAATAATTAAACACTAAAAGAAACGAGCCAAGAATATTTTGACATAAGCTCTGCATCCAGAAACCCCAATGGAAGACAATTTTCAATTATATTTTTCTTTTTTCATTTGCGCTTCAAATTTCTCTTGAATGGGGCTAAGCCCTCTGATGAGTCAGCCTTCTTAATTGGTCTGTATAGATTTTTACATTGATATTTTAAAAATGATCTTGTATGAGAAGTTTCGACTAAAAACTGTTTAGCTTTTTTTTTTATGTTCATTTTTAAAAACACCCTGGGCTGGAAATTACAGACACATCCATTCCAAAATACTACCCCTCACTAAATTTCTTTCTGCCTGTGCCTATGTAAACTATATTGATTTTTTAATGATCCTCTATTTGTATGTAAATGTTTCGGTTAATCATTAATATTGTTATTCCATAATTCCATGGCTTGGAGACTTGAAAATCTGAAAAATGCTATATAGTGGAATATTCTAAAAGTGAATCTCATAGGGGAGAGAAGAAAAATCAGTTATAGACATTTTTCCCTTCTTAGCAGGTACATAGTCTGTTGTAAATGTATCATTCTAATACATATTATTATTTTCATTTTGGAGAGATCAAGACATTTTTCCATTATAGACGGGTTCCTTTTCTCAGGTTTTACTGTACTTTTAATTTTTTTTTGCCTAAAAATGTTATGTATTATTCTTTAAAAATAATTTTTATTGTAGAATAATAGCAATTTAAAAAGAATGCATTTTTTGCAAAAATTGTTGGGCCGGGCCACATTTTACTGATTTTTGTACGGGCCGGGCAATGATTTTCATATGGTTGGTACCGGTCCTGAAAATTTCGACCCATGCATATTTGCTTTATTTATGCCGGATATTTCCAAGTAAATAGTATTACTTTTTAATAATAAATAGTGGTAATAAAAAATCGGAATGTTTGGCAGCTATGTAAAATCATATGTGAATGCAATACATGTATACATTTTTTCTAAACACGTGTTTTATTCCATGTTGTGGATGTATGAATAGTTACTCTAGGAAGAACTAAGTCCAGGACGAGAAAGAGTGAAGACCTGGTCTGAGTCTCGTGAATGAAAATTAACTGGGCCGAGCTCCATCTTTGGCCCAGGCCCGTACAGACCTCTAAATCAACATTCTGAGAGGAGTATAGTACCATAGTTTTCTTAAGGCTGTTTGTCAGTAAACTTCCCTATTCCCCTCGCTAATGAATGTTAATCCTTTGGGCATAGGAGGATGCATTCATATTTTTAAAATATCTCCCTGGAAATTAATATTTTTAACTTGTTTTCTTTGTACTGTTCTTAAAGGGTGTCTCTTTTATTCTTATTTATGAAATTATTTCTAAAATGTACTTAATTTATAATTTTATGCGTTAAAATCTTAGCGAAACTGCATAAGATTTTAAAACTTCACATAACAAGTATACTTCACATATTAAGTATATATTTTAGAAAAATTTTGACAACTAAGTAAAAAAGAGACGTCCTTTAAGAACAGCACAAAGAAAACAGAAGTTAAAAATATTAATTTCCTGAGGAGATATTTTAAAAATGCGAATGCATCCTATGCTCATAGGATTAACATTAGCGAGGGGAATTGGGAAGTTTACTAGCTCTAACGTCCATTAATACATGCCACTTTTGTTGCATTTTTAGTTTTTTCCTGGTGGTGTTCACTGTTCTATGAAATGTGTCCACATATTAGTCTTGATGTACATAAATATTAAAAGTACCCGTATATTCGAAAATGTTATATTTATCCTACAGTTTTCCTTGTAAAATTCTCACTGCTTTTATAATTTAAAAAATTACAACAGGTTTAGATATTTCCTGATAGGTAAATGTATTAATCTTTTATTATTCTTCAGCCCAGATTCTATATTTTTATTGAACAATTAAAAAATATATATATATTCAGATTTTCATCAAACTGATTTTAATAAAAGAAACCTGGTTAAAGGTAAAAAAAAAAATTTAGTGGATTTTATATTATGCTACCAAAATTAAGGTAAGTGAATATTTTATTTTAAAGTCTCATGTTTAATTTTACTATAGGTTTTTTTTTTTGGTTATAAATATATTAAAACATTTTGAAATATGGAATGATTTGCCTAGTTTCCATTTTCAGGTGTGCAATATGCTCCAGATAAATAAGCAATATAAGTTTCAAAAGTGTTCAAAATAAAATAGAAAATAAGATTGTTAAGAAAGTTTTCCAATTAATTTTCAAAAAATATATACGACTCATCCCCCTAGAAAAATTAGTTAATTGGGAAAAAAAAAAAATCCTTTTGCTGCAACAAAATCATTACAACAAACTGTCACTGTGTATCCTAATAATTAACTGAATTTTAATGGAGGAGAAAAGCTAGCTTACATCAACCACTTTTTCATACCAAATAAAATGTTTCTTCAATGAAAATACCAAATAAGATGTTTCTTCAATGAAAATAGTGGGGCGGGACCACATACAAATTGATGTTCTTTAGGTTAAAAATATGTTAACAAGTGTGAGTACATTACACCACTAATGCTTCTACATAGAGCATGAGTCTAGCGAAGATCATGTAAAGAGACCTGTAATTTAGAATCCTAGAAACACTATTTAAGAGCCATTATTTTGAAATTCAGATAGTGACATTTTGATAGTTGTATATTTTGATTGGCTTGATTTTTTTTTTTTTTTTTAAATGTTGAAGTAGGTCACTGTGCAATTTTGAAGCCCTAAAAAAAATTATCTTTCTCTGTAGAAAATGTCAAGGTTCAAGGTCATGAATCTCATTTTTTATGAAAAGTGAAATATGAGTATGTTCAGAGTGCTGTCTTTGGAAAGCAACAGCATCCTAAAATTCGGTTTTCATAAACTGTTAGTATAACACTGTCTGCTTAAAAGAATTAAGTTGTTTGCATGGGGCATTGTTATGTTGCCACAAAATGCCGGTTTTGCCCATTTTCTGCCCTAATTATCTTTTTTAAGCAATAGTACCTCAAAGTTTTTCTTATTGAACATGAAAATTTACTATTAGGACAAGCTAAGTAATAAACTTTACTGGTATATTGATGCTGTTAACAGATATCTGTTAAATATTCAAAAGTTTCAAAATCTGCAACTTTTGTATTAGGCCTACCTCAAAAAATCATCAGAGCAGAACAAAACAAAATATATGATGTAGTAGTCGAATATATGTACTAATACATGGAAAAGAAAAAAAAGTGGGGTCTCATGCCATTTTCAGAAGAAAAAAATGACAAAAACACAAATTTTCAAACAATGTATTTATGTTAATTGATGCATGGGAAACTGTTGTTAAACTTTACATACCAAAAGTAATAATAATAATTAAAACAGTTTGTCAGAACACCTATTTCTTGTTTATTTGCTCATGCAATTTGCAGACAGTTTTAAAATCTGCTTGGGATATACAAAAAAGAAGCAGGCATTCGTTGGAACTGAAGCACATATTTTGCATTAGATTTCATCACTCTTGTATCAGTAATGATCATCGTCAGGGTGTGTAAAAGTTTCTTTCATTCCTCTTCATAAACTTTACCTTGATGTTATTGTTCTCGACTTCAGTAATTTCTCAAGGATACAACATATGTATTAAATAAAACTAACCCAGTCTGACACTGTTACTGACTTCCATTCCACTGTCTAATGGATCTCAATACTTCCTGTCCAGACATTTCTGCTCCTTCTTCATTATCTTTGATAGTTTCGTGAACATGCTGATCTTCAGTATTACTTGATATAGCTGGAAGAATACCTAATCTCTGTTGTTTTGTAAACAGAGTGAATAACTATTTTACTTGATTTCTTGAGATATACTCATCATAATGAAATATTTTCTTCCCTTCCCATGTTTCCGTTTTCATAGCATAATGAACTTGTTCAGGAGTCTGCTTTTGACCTGTTGCTTCACCAAAGGTAAATTTTTCAAGTATAAACTGCTTCTGTTTCTCTGTAAATCTAAGATTTTTCCTTTCGTTGTGAGCCCAGCCTTCTGATAATATTTCAGACATAATGTTCTTGTATTTATCAGAGAGTGCATCAGCAGATGACTTGTACATTTGAGGCTCACTTGAATTGATTTTATACCCTTGCATAGTCATGTTATTCACCATAAATATGCTGTTGTAGTTGCTCTTCAGTATGAAAGGAACTGAAACTTAGGCAGTTTTGGCCTGAGCAGAAATAGCTTGCTGCACATTCCCTGTCCTGTCTTGGTCGTTTCGGTGTAGCACCAAAAGTATGCTGCCATGATGAAGAAAATCCACTTACCCCATTATGTCCAGAAGAAAATACCGCTTCTTCACTTAGAGCAGCTGTTCCCAACCTGGGGTACGCGTACCCCTGGGGGTACGTGAAAATTACATCAATAATGGCGGATAACGCAAAAAATACAACTTAAAATGAAAACGGAAAAATAAAACTCTAAATTTTTCATTTACAAAGAGACACTTGTGTAAAAGTAAAATGGGATATTCGTATAAAATCGAGGAAAATGCCAAAACTTAGTAATAGGTTGATCAGTTGTTGCCTTTATCTCTTTTCACTTCTAATAAATTCTTGTGATTTCGCATGTGTCCTTCCTTTTCTTTTTTTCCGGTAATTCTAGAAATATGTAAGACTGAACATGATTCGTATCAAGGCTTCAGGTTTCGACAATTTCATTTAAAATCCATTTGAAAGCAGGTGTGTTGACTGGTCAGCACTAACATAAACACCTTAACGTGTATTGCTTTGTGACAGGGCCAAAACTTTGATTTTTTCACAGGGAACAAGCATGAATTTTGGCGTCCCCCTCCCTTACTTTACAAGATAAATTTATAAACAGAAGTTTTCGATTGATTGCTTTTATTTTTTATTTTAAATATGAAATAATTGCTAGAAAGTTTATTAATATTTTTAAGTTTGACTTATTGTAACAATTTCGTTTATACATATATACATAACGCATGTCTTGTCATCACGATGAAGTCTGAATTACCGAACCAATTCTAATCTTGATTGGGACAGTAAATTGATCAGCCAGTATCTTGTATGAGTTCGTTAATCAAGTATGTAGCTTTTATAATTAATTTACAAGGACACGCAAAGCAAAATTTGTCATTATGAAAGCATCCAAAATATTGAACCAATTCAAACCTATTCGGGACAGTGCATAGATCTCGCAAGTATCTTGAATGAGTTCGTTAATCAAGTATTGTTTTGGAGCCCTACGTGGTCACTTAATGAAAAAACAGCTGTATTGAAAACTAAGAGTATAAAATCCACAATACATTTTTACTTTGGGTTGTCTGATTGCAAGTCATTTTTGTCCAAATGTCGTTAATTTTTTTTTTTTTTGTATTGAAAGACGCAGCGAATTCTCGTTTGGTGGCAGCTTTTACACTGGTGCCCGGGGCATATGCCTCCTTTGCTACCCCCAATTTCTGCCCTGCTTTGTGAGTGCTTAATTTGAAATCTTTAGTTAATATTTAGTGTGTTAAGTGACTTTATGTTGATATTGTGTTGTGATTCAAAATGAATAAGTGACTGAAAAGTGGAATTTTGAAGAGAACTGCATTTAACTTTGGTAACTAGCATAAGAACATTACTAATGAATGAAGACAAAAATATTTGGGACGAGTTTATCTGTGAGAAGGGGTACACATAAATAAAATGTCTAAGCAAGGGGTACGTGAGAGAAAAAAGGTTGGGAACCGCTGACTTAGAGCAATATCTTTCCCAGGGCCAATACCTAAGTACTGCCACACTTTTAATCCAGTCTCTTTGGATTCTGCTGAATGATATGCGCTAATATTTTCAATTTTTGGTTATTTAATATGGCTGTTTGAATCATCAATTTCAATTACAGACACTTTGGAATTTCGGACACCACCGATGTATACAGTAAATTTTCCTTTAGCTCTAGTGGATTGCTGATATTCTTTCCAGAATTTAAGTAAGCTGTACGACAATGCTGTGCATTTGCCGCTTCTCTATCACACCGTTCCTTGCCACATTAAGGCTCATTATAGTCATGCTGCATTAATTTTAGTTTATACTTTTGTAGTATTATGATTTCTAACTGGATATGTCTTTCCATTGTAGCAACCCGCATTATCTGACTTCATATAAATATGATGAATGGTTGGGAAATCAGCCTTCACCTGTTTTACAACATGCTCCAGAACACATTAATGCAAGTCCTTGATCACTACACTCCAAAATCGTGAAGTACACTTGCTTTTCGAATTGATCCCCACTTTTAAAAAGAGAGTAGGTTAAAAATGTTAGTTTGGCATTGTCAGTTGTGGAGACTGTGCACTGTAGAGTGGAGGTGTCATGCAGGTGAAGGAGTTGCCTGTGCTGCGTGGTGGAGGAGCATGCCACTGTTGAGTAATATGGTGAAGGGTGCCGGTGCTGAGTGATGGAGGGAGAGATAAGAAATCCTATTATAAGATATTTTCGAAAAGTGATTTCTTTTTGGACACTTAGAAAAAAAAAAATGTAAGCATTTTTTTTATTTTGCGGGGAATAGTTTGAATTTATTTATTTTATTTTGGGGAGTTAGAAAAAATGTTTTTGTGGAGTATATTGTGTACAGTAGTACGATGCTAGTTTAAATGTATTTATTTTTGGGGAATTAGAAAATTTTACATAACAATTTTGTTTTATTTAACTTTTCAAATAGAATTGTAGGAACTTGGAAAAATGTCTTTTTTTTTTTTTTTTTTTTGTGCATAAAATGTTTTAGATGCATTTTGTTTGAGGGATATTTTAGTTTGGGGGATTAGAAAATTTTTAGTAAAAATTTTGCAGGGAAGATTTTTTCTTCTTTTTATGGATGTGTGTCGTTAGAGGATGGGTAGATATCTTTTAAAGGTGTGTTAGAGAAGAGAGGAGTGAAATTGAACCTGAGTTCCATTTTCTCATAGGGAAAAAACATAGGAAGGGAAAAGAGGAATGAGGTGCTACTTTTTCCGATAGGGGGAAAAGCCTGATCATTGACATTGTCTTTTTGCAACTTTTGTCATTTTATTTTTCTGAAAATGGCATGAGACCCCACTTTTTTTCTTTTCCATGTGTTAGTACTTATATTCAACTACTACATCATATATTTTATTTTGTTCTGCTCTGATGCTTTTTTGAGATGGGTCTAATTCTAAAGTTGCAGATTTTGCAACTTCTGAATTTTTAACTGATTACTGGGATATTGATGCTGTTAGCAGATATAAAGTTTTATATTACTTAGCTTGTCCAAATAGTAAACTTTCATTTTCAATAAGAAAAGCTTTGGTGATTTGGTACTATTGCTTAAACAAGATAATAAGGGCAGAAAATGGGCAAAAACATCATTTTGCTTGCATTTTGTGACAACATAACAATGGAAAGCAACAATGCCCTATGGAAACAAGTTAGTTTTTTTAAGCAGGCAGTGTTATACTGACAGTTTATGAAAACAGAGTTTTGGGATGTTGTTGTTTTCCAAATATATAGCAGACTCAACATGCTTGCATTTCACTTTTCATGAAAAATGGGATTCATGACCTTAAACTTTGAGGAAGGGAAACTTTTTTTAGGGCTTCAAAATTATACAGTATTCCTTAAATATGACCTACTCCAGCATAGAGAAAAATCAGGCCAATACAACTATCACACTTTGTCTGATTTTCAAAATAATGGCTCTTAACGAAAGTAATTCACAATGCTATCATGGATAATTTTATTATGGGGATCTTATATAAATAAATGGTATAAAATTTTCAGACAAGTTGAACATCACCCTCCAAACTCACAAGCTGTTTGTTTCTGAATAATTTCTATTGCAAATAGAACATAAACAATTGTTAATTCAAACGGCACATAGTGAAAGTCAGAAGTAGAGGTCTGTACGGGTCGGGGTTTCCAGGCGTTGAAAAAAGTCTTTTTTTTTCTGCTGGCCCATTTGAAAATTTTTCTTTATTTTGCCGGGTACGGGCCTCCGGCCTGTGCAGACCTCTAGTCGAAAGCCACCTCTGTCGTCAATGTATTAAATGCCTCTGCTCCCCCCCCCGCCCCCAGGCCTGTACAGAGGGGGTGGAGCAGATACGAATAACCAGGGCCGGCTCTCTTAAGGGAACCGGCATCGCTCCTGGTTAAAAAAAAAATATATCAGAAAAAGTAGACTCGTACTTTTTACGTAAAAATTTTAAATTAACACGTTCGCTGCCAACTACGAGTATACTCGTAGTGCTATCCACGTTTCTTCAATCTAAAATTAGTTATTTGCACCGAAAATTCCAAAAGAAGAATTTTTATTTTATGTAATCCCGAAATGTCTGTAATAAAACAAAGTAAATATTACTATTAGTATTTTCTGGGATGAATTTGAACTTTCTAAATAAAATGAAAATTCCGGTATTTTTAGCTTGGCAGCGAACGTGTTAAAATAACTAACAAATAATAAAATGTAGAATTTGCTAGAACATATTTACGGACTGGCCAGAGAGGGTGAGCGGGGAGGGGGTTCAGGATCTGTACTCCTCTATATGTATCAAATATTTGACAGTTGAGCGTTTTACGTTCGTAAAAAACAGTCCAGCTTTTATTAAAAATCAGCAGAACGCACATAGCAAAGACGCAGGCGTCAAGCAATCGGTGCCGGTGAAATTTAAATGAAATTTAAAAAGCCAATTTTTAAGTTATTCATATTTTAATTAATATCCTTGCAATTATTAAGTTTTTTAGCTCTTCGTTATTGCTAAGTTTTTATTATCTACATGATTCGATGGTTAGGTGCTCCCTTTTCATTCAATTCAAAGGAAAGACTAAAAATTACTATTGCGGGTAAATGAGACTTTCTGATCCTATTTTAATTTAAGGAGTGAAATACCTATAAAATGTCATAAGTGAGTGAATGCTTAAAGATTGTTAATTAAAAATTTAGATCGAAACTTTAAGGAATATTTATTACTTTTAACTCATAGTCTTAAATCATATATACTTTAAAATTAGCAATCTTAAATCATAAATCTTCCAGGGCGCGCAGGATAACACTCATGTAATTTAAGGGAACCAAAAAGGTTTAAATGACGAAAATTGACTAAAGTTTGATCGTGGATTATGAATCCTGCTATTAATTTAGACTTTTACCTATATTTTCATTTACTTATTTAAGTTTTATAGAAATAAAAATTGTTAAATTGTAAAAAACAATAACAAAAGTTTTTAATATTGTACGACAAATTAACCTTGCGAAACTAGTTTTGCCACGATTAAGTCCAGGTTCCATATTTTTGAGTTATCCTATTTCTATACTGTATATTTCGTTATCTTTTTATTATACCTGAAAAATGTAAAAAATTGTAATAAAAAGTACAAAATCCATAAAAACAAATATTTTGTTATAACTTCAAAAACATTTTTTTTTTTCAGATTTAGTTAGCAGATAATTTAATTCCTTTTATTAAAAAAAAAAAAAAAAAAGAAACATGTAAATCCGTTAATTTATTCAAAAGTTATCGTGGCAAAACTGCTGTAAAACAGAGGAGTTTGGAGCGAAATGAGTTTAAGTTTTGCCTTCGCAGGTATCGGCGGTCGTGGTTCAACCTTTATGGCTCGTATGACCATAATTTTAGGAATTTTTCTATCAGACCAACTATAAGATATTCTTAAAAATTCAAATATAATAAAAATAACAATTACATTTTAATTAAATTACCGTAATTACCATACGGTAATTCAATTGATTCTAATTAACATTTATTATTAGTCATTTTTTTAAATTACTTGCATTTAAGAGAGGAAAATCGACACCAGTTTGGATACCAAATTTTTTTGCCATCATCTACGCCTAGATCACCTAGGCTGTCATTAAAACGAAACAAACTATATTTTCAAACTTCAATTTTCGAAAATTTCCGAGACATATAGGAATGCGCCAAACCTAAAACGCCAAACACTAACAGCGAATGAGAAAGCAGTTCAAGCCAATACTGCTAAAACGTGACTATCTTTTAGAATCTCGCTTCCAGGACGTACGGCTCATTGCAAAACAGGCAAAATCCCAGCCCCTTCAAGACTGCTGAGACTTTAGTCCCTGGCTACGGAAGTCTCACTGGAAAAATTTAAAAACAAATTTCAATAAGACATTGAAAAGTGGGTTTGGGAAGGCTGGTTCCACTCGTATTTTTAACTCCGTTTATTACCTATTTATGGTTGCCATGAAAATACACAATTGAATTTTGAATATCACTACTTTCGTAGAAAAAAATCACTATATAATTATAGAAATTCTACGATTAAATAAGGAAAATTTTTCTTGTACAAAAATTTATAAAACTTATCAGCTATGGATATAGATTATGAAAGTTTGTCAAGTGTAGAGTCTTGCATCGGGTCTGGATAACCGCTTTTATCCGCACCAAACCCGACTGGCGCTATATATTTCCACTGTGGTTCGAGTCAGGTTTACTTCTACTTTTTTGCTGTAGTTCGAGCGTGTTGACTTTCACTGTTTCGGATTGCGTTTTGACTCTTGTGATTCGGGTTCCGTTTGACCCGCTTTTTCAAGAGAATTTCCGAAACAGTTTTAATGTTAAAAATTTATTTAGCGAACACTTTTCAATTCCTAACACTTGTATATTTGTATGCTTTTACCTCTAAATAGTGAACACCTCCCAATTTACACACGTGTAAAATGTGTATGTGTTCTTTTATAAACTATCACAAATACGATACACGTGTTTTTGCTTGTCACAAACGAAATTTTGGTAATATATTTCACATTCCGAGAGAAGAAAAAAAAATATTCTTAACTATACCGCAAAGAAAGAATCTATGATCTCATTTCTTATATGCATTTTATTTCTCATGCAGTAAATTGAATATATACTAGAGTTTCCCCCAGACAGTTTCAGAAGGGTGCTGCACCCTGCCTGCCCTTTGGTTTACAAAATAGCACCCTTCTTGCCCCTCATAAAAATAATTAGCACCCTTCTTGCCCCTTCCAGTAAAATAATTAGCACCTTTCTTGCCCCTCAGTAAAAAAAAGTGCCTTTCTCCTTTTTGCATTAAAAAATTGGCTTTCATAGTAAAAAACTGACTCAATGTTGTCTTAAAAAAGTGCCCTGACTTTTAAATACCAAAAGTGGCTTTAAAAACCAAAAGAATATCTTTAACAATTAAAAAAAGTGCTCTAAAGAATCCCAAAAGTGCCCTTTAAGAATTAAAAAAGTGCCCTTTTTTCCACCAGCAGCACCCTGCCTTTTTTTTTAATCTGGGGGAAACTCTGATATACACATTCATATTCGACTACGTATTTATTTTCATCTGAAAGACAATTCTGCTCTCAAACTTTATGAAAATTTCAACAACCCGACTTGCAAAAAACCTAAAACTCTCGGAGAAAGGAGATTTAAACAGAGAATCATCTCTCATACACTGCAATGGCAACTTCTTTAACATGGGATTACACATAGACAGTGACGATTGCTGCGGGTGACGCAGAAACTACGGCCATAACAGAAGCGAGGTTTCTAATACGGCTATATATCGCTTTCTTGGCGACAAATGACGGACGGGAAAAAAAAAACTGCGACTGCTTGTTTTTTTAAATCTCATTTTTCATATCATTTAACATCGTACAATCCGCAATTATTTTTTTCAATTGCATGCATATTTATAAGCATATAAAATTCTTAGAATTTTCCAGAAATTAGAATCATTAAATTAAACACGGTGTTATACAATGATATTCTGAAATTCTGGTGAATTGCTTATTCTTAAAATTTTTTTTAAACAAACAGGTATTCATCCCCTCCGTAGTCTCATTAAATTTACATTCGTTTTGATAAAAAAAAACGCTTTTCAAAATTGTAAAAAATATGAAAATAAGATATTTATATTTCTCGAACAGATGCAAAAACATTTTCAAATATTTTAAGCAATTAATTTCTAAATTCTATTAAATTTATCGGCAAAATTTTAAAACTATTGGAATTCCATATCAAAAATTTAGCATTCATAATTTTACGTCTAAATCCATTATGCAAATGTTCCATTTTTATTTCAGATAAAAATGAAATTTGAAAAATCGTCTGCATCGCCATAGGAAAGCATTATGACCTAAAAAAAATGTTTTATATTTTCCGAACGAATGAACCAAATTTAACCAAAAACTATACAGCTAATTCTGGATACCTAGTCAACATACCTACCAAAAATTAACCTAATCTGACCATTTTTACGGCAAACAGACAGACGGAAGCCAAAAACTTTTCGTGTCTCCACAGTGAACCTTAATACACTATATTGCCAAAGGTGACCGGTCACTTGCGATTTTAGACGTTTTGTTAACTATCTAGAAAAATACATGAGGAATTAACCTGAAACTGCAGGTGTTTAAACAGTATAGTATAGGTATGTATTTCCGCGAAGATTTTTTCACGAAACCCCATAGGGAACTGTCAACAAATTGAAAAAGAATATCTTTTGGATAACCCTGTAAAAACTAATGTAGCAAAGGCACTCAAAATTATTAATAAGTGGCTTATTGTAATATACTGTGTTCATTTTTATGAGGATAGCATGTATACTCGTAGAGAAATTAAGGATTTTATAAAAACAGTCCCAATTTTGCTTAGCCAAAAGGAAGCAAAAGTATGAGGGGTTGTATCCAAATATAGTAGTACGTGCAATATTGTGTACGCTATCTTGGCACTAATCAACAGATATTTGATACAACCCCTCATCTTTTTGCTTCTTTTTGGGAACAACGGATTTCGAGCTCATTCTATCGACGATAATTTTCAAGCTATGATTTTGAGACTTTCACAAAAGTTGCTCTATATAGTTAGCTAATACATTATGCATATTATATTTTGATTGCATTCGCGCATGCGCAGTGAAACATTTTTTAGTAAACCTGCTCATTTTTCATCCAATTTTTATTATTTTTTAATTCTGATTGCAGAGTATTCTGTATAATGGTGTTTGTCATATTTTCTGAAGAGAACTTTTTTTTATATTAAGAACTCTGCAAATTATAAGCAAAAGACTAGGCGAAATTTGGGACTGTTTTAATAAAAACCTTAATTTCTCTACGAGTATACATGCTATCCTCATAAAAATGAACACAGTATATTACAATATGTCACTTATTAATAATCTCGAGTTTGAACGCCTTTGCTACATTAGTTTTTACAGGGTTATCAAAAAGATATTCGTTCTTTTTCAATTTGTTGACAGTCCCCTATGGGGTTTCGTGAAAAAAATCTTCGCGGAAATATATAACCTATACTCTACTGTTTACACACCTGCAGTTTCAGGTTAATTCCTCATGTATTTTTCTAGATAGTTAACAAAACGTCTAAAATCGCAAGTGACCGGTCACCTTTGGTAATATAGTGTATATATGACGTTTCGGCAAAAATCTATTAACACTGAATATATGTAAAATATTTCTTACATTATGGAACTTGAGAAATAAGAACAAAAATAACACATGAAACTAAATCACAACTTACCGATCCTTGGGAATAAAAAATAACTTTTCACTCTTGTTCTTACAAACAATACACGTATCTCTTCGTAGAATTTTGAAGAATTATAATGACCTATTTGATCTTCAAAGAATAATTTTAATAATAAAGATTCAAAAATCAAATAACGAACGCCGAAAATTCGCACATGTGCAAATGACAACAGCAAATGGCGCCAAGCAAAATAGGGTTACAATTAAACGGAAATCACGAAGATAAAAATCGCAAAAGCGATTATTTAGTTTTTAAGTCATCCGCTGCAGTACCTCTTTTCAGGCGAAGTTGGATCTCTGTTTAAATCTCCTTACTCTGTGCTAAAACTGATCCGCAAGAGCTATACTAGAGTGAACCAGACACACGCAAAAAGAAAGTCACCCCGATCCCAATAAGGAAAATTAGGGAAGACCCGATGCAGGACTCTATTCAACGATCCTGAGGTGTCCGCTATTGAGAGGTTTTACTATATTACTACCCTAATACACAACTGGTTTCTCTTTATCTTCTGAAATTTCCAAAATTTAACCTTTGGCTACAAATAGAGTGCTAAGAAGGGGGGGGGGGGCAAAAAACGGGTTTTTCCCGTGAATAAACCAGGTATTTTGATGAGGGAAATATTAAAAATTCCCGGAAGTTTTCAGAAAGTTTTAGACACAGAAATTTTTAATTTGTAAACTTTTTTTTTTTTTTTACAAATGTAAACAAAACCAAAAAATACAGAAAAATGGCACAGTTTACATAAAAACTGATGAAATATATGCTTAAGCTGTAGAAGTATTACGTAAGAGAAATTAATAACGTAAGTAAGTTGATATTTTAATCGAGGATAGGTAAAAAGTGCGACAGGCTGATGACAGATTCATCTTGCATGACATGAATATAAATATTACCCATGTTCTCCCATTCAAACAATGTAAACAAAAAAGAAAACTAACAAACCTAAAAGAAATCAATGCAAAATACACTGCAACTCACAAGAAAATTAATACAGAGTATGCCTCAGTAGTAAATATGCCGGCTAACAGAAATTAAACATTTTTAATTTTTAAAGAAACATTCAAACCCTTACCAATCCATAGGCGCCATTGTCGTAAAACAAATGATATGTTATAATAAATTATAAAAATTTAGAGCGTAAAATCCTAAGTTTTGTGAATTCATAATGAAAAACCTATTTTAAACTTTTCAGAACAGTGTCTGAAATTTCTTAAAAATAAAAAAAAACAAAATAAAAAAATGACTAGTTTTGTTTACTTTGAAAATTTCCAATATTCCCCAAAATTCCTGTCCCTCAAAAACTGCAGGTTTTTTTGCAACTCTAGCTACAAACTGCTATCGGATATCATATGTATTCAATCTTTCTCCACCTGTAACATAAATTTAGAGGTCTACACTAGCCGAAATTTCTAGACCCGATCCGGTATAAAAGCCAAAAGTTCGGCCCGGGCCAGCTGTATTTCTACAAAATATGCCGATGTTTTATCGCTTATTTATGGACATATCTATATTCTTTAATATTGGAATTTTAAAGACTATAGATATGTCCATTTTCCTATATAAAAGATAGAATAGATTACTTTCATAATTGCATTAAAGCATGATTTACTTTCAATTTCATGTCTGGTTGCGGGTTGATGAAATTTTTTTTTTGTCGGTTTGAAGGTGGACTTAAAATGGAATTTTCGGGTCGGGTTAGGACTCTAGTCAGGTGATCCTCGGCACATATGAGGCTATTGCAACATTTGAAGAGCTGCCAACTTAACAATTTCTGAAGCACCGTAGCAAAGTAACAAGTTTTGAACCAGAAAAAAATTATTTGAAATATAGAATTGTTTCATTTTGGTTTTTACTTAGTTTCATTTTTATATTAAATATCCGTTTGAAACCTATTTTTGACCTAGATCAAATGTACACGATGCTCCGGAACTTTAAGTTGGCAACCCTGTATTTACAATGGCAGGACTTCTTTGCCATTCGAGGGCTAAGGGTTAATATATCGGTAACCCAGGTGGCTTTGATCTTATTAAGTTTGCTCTCATTTAAAACTACTATAATACACAACCAGTTTCTCTTTATCGTCTGAAATTTCAAAAATTTAACCTTTGGCTACAAACTGCTATCGGATGCGATGTATTCTCTACCCGTAACATAAATTTAGAGGTCTACACTAGCCGAAATTTCTAGGCGCGACCCGTACAAAAATTTATTGGCCCGGCTGTATTTCTACAAAATATGCCGATAGTTTATCGCTGTTAAAAATGTGTGTTATATGTCAGTAACAGATACACTATACCGAAAAAACAAGCTAAAAATGTGCAATATTGTATATTCCTTTGACGAAACTTGTGAGTAACAGTACTCTGCTTAAATTTAATTTGGTTTAATAAATTACAATAATTGAGTTTTATATGTACTACTTTACCTTTGTAGTGATTTAAAATTATGATATTTAGATTTTTTTTAAACTACCATATGCACTGTTGGGACAGGATAGTGCTATTGTCCCCCTCCCCCCCTTGGATTTTGAAATTTATTCTTCGTAAGTGACATAAAATAATTAAACACTAAGAGAAATAAAAACTAAGAATTTTTCGACATGGGGGCTCTGCGCCCTGAACCCCCTGGGTGTTTTAATAGTTTTTCTTTTCACGTTTGTGTTTCAAATTTATCTTAAACAGGGGCTGCAGAGGGGGGGGGGGGCTTTCTTAATTGTTCTTGAGTCAGAGCCTCTTTAATTGTTCTGTACGACAGGTGCTCTGACAAAAAGTACTTAGTTTAGCTTTTTTTTCATGTTTATATTTATTTAACCACCAGGGGACGAGCGACACGTATACGTGACGCATACGATGCTCAGAATCCTCTATTATTCCCACCAGTTATTTTTTATTGTAAGCTTTGCCTTATTAAATCTTAGCATTTCTGCGATTCAATTAGGCGAAAATTTCTATTTTAAAAAACCGATGGCGAAAGATTAAAAATTCTGTAAAAGACGCTCGTCGCGAAGGGGTTAAAAAAATACACCCTGGGCTGTGAAACTACAGGCACATCGTTCTAGAATACTACTACTACTCTGGATTTCTTTCTGCCTGTGCCCATGGAAACTACACTGATTTTTTTAATTAATCTCTATTTGTATGTAAATGTTGGAGTTATTAATATCGCTGTTCTATATTTCATAGCTTGGAGACTTATAAATCTGAAAAATGCTATACCGTAAAATCTTGCAAGACTGAATCGCATAGAGGGGGAAAAAACGAACCCCCCCTACTAACTCTGCAACAAATTATCGTAGAAGAAAGTTACTGTACCAAACGATTGGAAATAAAGTCTACTTTTGAATGATGTATATAAAATTTGCTTAGGGGGCCATCTATATATCAAAAACAGCCCAAACACTTTTTTCAATGGCAACACCCAATTTTGACACGATATTTTTAATATTCAGTTCAAACTATACCAGATACAAAATTTCAAATCATTTGGATGATCAGTCTTTGAATTATAAACATTCAAAATTTAGTGCTTCTAATGTTAAATTACATTTTCATATTTTTATTAATACCTTCTGAAATTATAATCCTCATGTGCTAATTTTTTGTTTGGTTATAATACTAAAAAACCCAAACATAAATATGTTGAATTTGTAATTTAAAAATTTTTATAATATGAATTATGAAATTAATATTCGAAAAAAATTATGAATTGCAACCTACAATTTTTTTGATGGATTTATATTATGTCCTGCTTTATGCGCATTTAAAATTTAAAATTTTTCTTCCAAGTAATTTTCAAATTATTCGTAAAAAATGGCAAGATGCTGGTTTAAGGGGCCCGTGTATGACGTGCAGAAAAGCATTATTTGAAAAAATATTTTCCTCATTTCATTGTTGATTAGAATAAAATTTTTACTTTCTCTGTGTCTGCTTTAAAATTTTTTATTAAAATTACCAAAATCATATTTGTATGAGGCATAATTTTACATCAGTTATGTAAATTAGTTTCGCTTTTATTTTTCAATTAACAAAGTTCATTTTTAAAAAATGAACTGTCCTACCTTAGAAAAAAAAATCTTACTCATTATATTTCTAATTTTTGATTGAATTTCTAGCTTTTCCATTTTAAAAAACCTATTTTATATTTTCTGCGGTATATATATTTGAAGTAAAGTTTCTTATAAATACATAAGTGTTGTGTATTTGCTGAAAAAGTTTTAAAAATATGCTATTAGCAATCGTGTTAAGATTCATATTCAGATTGAAAAGCAATTTGTCTGAGTTTTTTCTGCATCGTTTCCTTATACTGATTTATGCTATTTTTTAATCTAAATTTTGTATTCGTCGATGTTCTTCACATAAATTTAGAAAAGAGCGAGTAAAATAAATCCAAAATCTGGGAAAAAGCATTATATAAACACCTATGAAATTCCAATCACATTCACATATTCGAAAACTATTTTAATCAGAGATAGCCTTATATATTTTTTAATCTGATAATTCAACTCTTGTAAACATAAAATTAATATTGAAAAAGATTTTACCATATATAACAATAGCCGAAACATATTAAATGAGTAAAATGGTTATATTGGTAAGAAATAATACATTAATAGAAGTGATTATGTCATTCTTCAGCATTTCAACAATAGAATACCGAACTTCAATTTGGATACATCATTTAAAATATGCTCATTTTAAAATAATTAATTTCTCTGAAACTAATCGTAGGAATTTTATGAAATTTGTATCTAGGCATAGTTTGAACTGCAGATTTCAAATATCTTGTCAAATTTGGGTCTTGCCATTAAAAAAAAAACAACGTTTGGGTTTGTTTTGATATGTAGATGGGCCCCGAGAAAATTTTATATACATCATTTAAAAGTAGACTTTATTTCCAATCGTTAGGTACCAATAACTTTCTTCTACGATAATTTGTTGCAAAGTTTGTGTGTGTGTTGGGGGGGGGGGGGGGGGGTGTTCAGTTTTTTATTTTATTTATTTATTTTTATTTTTTTTGTTGCATGACTGCACATCGTCTGCTGTAAATGTATTATATTCGTTTCGCACGGATCGAGACATTTTTCCTTAGATAGGTTCCTTTTCACAGGTTTTACCGTTCATTATTTTTTTTAACTAGATATGTATGTATTTGTTGCAAAATATCTTCATTTTTTGCAACACTTGTTGGACTGCGCCTCATTTTATAGATTTTTGCACGGGCTGGGAAGGATCAATAATTGTTTTCATACGAGCTACATATATAAATATAAATACTTTTATATAAATATATTTTTAATCCAAAGTAACAGAATTTTTTTTAAGGAAGATAAATATTTCCACTTAATTTCATCTCAAAAAGTTTGTGGGTAATATGGTGGAGGAGGGGGGTGGGATGAAAACTGACTGTTTGCAGTGGCGTAGCGTCAGGGGGGGGCACGATCATTTTACTACCGTATAATTATATACTACATTTAGCCTTATTTAATCTTTGAACGGTATGAAATAAATAAGGCCAAATATAGAATATAAAAATACTGGTAGTAAAGTCACCCGTGCCCCCCTTGACGCTACGCCTCTGACTGTTTGCCTTTAAAAAATAATTGCATCTTTGCTTTTTAGGTGCAATGTAAATGTTTATCGAGAAGCAGTGTGTTAAACATACAAAGTTCTGTGTAGTATTTTTTTTTTCTGGTTTAAGATAATTTTTTGTGTAAATAAGCAATTATTTAATCAATGAAAATTGTATACATTATGTTCTTTATTTGTTAATTATTTTTAATATATGGAGAATATTATGAGATGTACAGGACTGGTAACAGGTTTCACGAGCCCCTGGGCTCACCAAAAGTACGTGCCCACCTACAGGAAAAAGTACGAAATTCCGCCGCTTATACGAATAAATGTTTAATCGAGTCGGTCATTTAAAAAAAATTAAGAACATAAGTTAATTGTCGTTTAATTGAATCATAGTACCAACCCCTCTAATTGAAATAGATTCTGTTTTATAAACACACACATATATATAAACATTTAAAAGGTGATTATTAAACTTCCATCGAATCTTGCCATAAAATAATTTACTCAAATATTCTTAAATGTTGCATTTTACCCACTTGACAATCATTGTCTCTGACACAGTTAAAAACAAAAAATGAAAATTTCAGCTGATTTCAATCAGGTGGTAAAGAATTAAGAAACGTGTCCCTTGCCCTATAAACGTGATGCATCTTTGTTTATAATCAATTACTACCTGATGACCAACTTTACATATCCCAAAAATTGTTTTGAAACAGCAATTTTGACTGTGATCCATAAGCATATAATTTTTTCGAATATTAATTTAATTGTATAAAAATAGAAATGTGTTTGGGATGGTTAATACTAACGCCACACAATATTCATTGTGAAAAAATAAGTATTAAAGACAGGCGATATCAATAAAAATCCATTTAGCATTTAGAGGTAAACCTTAAATCCTTATAATTTCTAAAATTCTTGACCTAATGGCTTCCAGTTTGATAAAGTTAAAATTTGCTCTAGACTCTGAAGTAAAATCGTGTTTTAGCATTGGAAATTTAAAATCCTTTTACTATTTCAATTCAACATGGAGACGGCACCCTCAAACTTATTTTGTAATACAATTTTAAGGAAAACTCTTACAAGGGGACCGCCAAACATGATGCGCACAGATTTTGATGATTTTAAAGTATGTTGTAAGGGTAATACCCTAACTATTTAGGTCAAAGGTTTTCTTCAAATGGGCTTTAGTTTTCGAGAAATTTCGGGTTAAGTTCAACATGCATTTCAAGTACCCATTAGTTCGCGATCTTGAACAAGGTCTCCATGGCTCAGAGCTAGCGCGTGCAATTTGAGAGCAGGAGATGAGGGTTCTGGCCTCTCATGTGACTTTTACCTTCTTTAAAATAAATTTTATATATTTGTCGCGTTATAAGTTTTATGCAGAATTATGAATTCTGCATCTTTGAACTTTTTGATATTTTCCTAATAAATTACATTTACATTTTCGAATTTTTCGTGAAAATTTATAGTTTTTGCTTAATTTTCATTCTAATATTTCTGTTGACGAAAATCCAAACTAATTTATGTCTTGATATCTCGTCTTTTTAAAATGATTATTGTTTACATTTATGTATATTTACTTATTTATTTATCGTATTTATGAAATAATGCATTTTTTTATTTGCATTTTCTATTTTAAAAAAAAATTAAATGATTAAGAAAAATTTAACAAAATAATATATCCTTTTAATATTTGATTTGTTCCAAATATATTGAAATATGTTAACTGCTGAAATACTAAAATATTTTTCATCACCGACATCGACATTTTTAGTTTATTAAATATGAAACTAATTGTGTGATACATATCGCAAAAATATTCTAAACAAATTCCGCATTAAAAAATCGCCTTTAAATATATTCTTTACGTAAATTGTTTTAACAATATTTGAAGAATGTATAAATTAGCATATTATATATTCTTTAAATACCTAAATTGTGATAAATATATTAAAAAAGAAATTATTTCAAACGTGGTAATTGTGTGCAAAGGAACCTAAACGAAATGGATAAAAAGAAAATTTTATTTATTCTGATATTATCGTAAAAGTCATTGCAGACGATTTTTTTTTCAGATATTTTTTATATGTATGGTAATTTACAAACAATTTTTCATTTCAAGTTGAATTTTTCTGTATGGCATCGACTTTTTAGAATGAAAAAAAAATAATTGTAATATAATATTTTTTATTTGTGCAAATCAAAAATGATGTTGAGTTTGAACTTTACAGTTAAATGTATTTAAATAACATAAAAATAATATATATAACTGGCTAAAACTTGGATATAAGCGTTATTGGTTTAATATTTTATTACTCCTTTCAAGATATATTGTTGGAATTATCTAATAATTACATACCTTTAAAAGACTTGAGATAAAAAATATTTTGTATAAATTATAAAAAATATAAATTTTCATTTAAAATTTTATAAAGTTAAAAAAAGTATTACTTTAGAACGGTTATTAAAATATAAAGGGTAAATAATAATAAAAAAAAGAAACAAAATCTAGACATAAATTAGTTTGGAATTTCGTCAATAAAAATATTAATTTCAAAACTGCACCAAAAAAAAAAAAAAATTGTAAATTTTCACGAAAAATTCGAAAACGTAAATGGAATTTATTAGGAAAATATCAAAAAGTTCAAAGAAGCAGAATTTATAATTCTGCATAAAACTTGTAACGCGACAAGACAAACATATAAAATTTATTAAAAAAGGTAAAAAGTCACATATGAGGACAGAACCCTCACCTCTGGCACTCAAATCGCGAACGCTATCTCTGCACCACGGAGACCTTGTTTAAAATCGCGAACTAATGGGTATTTGAAACGTATGCTAACCTTTAACACGAAATTTCTCGAAAACTAAAGCCCATTTGAAGGAAACCTTGGACCTGAATAGTTAGGGGTATGATCCCTACAACATACTTTAAAATCATCAAAATCTGTGCGCATCATATTTGGCGGTCCCTTTGTAAGTTTTGTGTCCTACCGTTTTGGGATACAAGAAGACCATTTGGCTGGGTCACATGTTCAAGAAAATTCGATTAGTGGGTCATTTTTGGGTCACTATGGATCAAGCTAATTTTATATAAAAAAGTGCTCTAACGATTTTGACTAAATTTTGTTCCTACCGTTTTGGGGTACGAAAAGACCATTGGGCTGGGTTACAGGTTTGAGAAAATTCGATTAGTGGGTCATTTTGGGTTCACTACGGGTCAAGCTAATTTTATCTAAAAACGGCTCTAACGATTTTGACTAAATTTTGTATTCTACTGTTTTGGGGTACGAAGAGACCATTGGGCTCGGTCACATGTTTGAGAAAAATCGATTAGTGGATCCTTTTGGGTACACTACGGGTGAATGCATTTCATTGTGAATGAAGGTTGAGACAGTTGTTGAACAGTTGGCAGTTAACGAAGAGCCTCTTCGATTTTAGATAGAAGCTCGTGCTTCACGTGCGTTTTGGATAATCAGGCCCTAGTTCATCCCCTAATTTCCCTCGTTACTAAACCTTCATTGAAAAAAATGATGTCAAATATGTTCTTTACATTTCAGAAATTCAAGAACAGTTCGTTAAATATTTTCCTAGATATTCGACAGGAGTCTAAATTCGAACGTGTCCAGTGCCTTTTGGACATATAGTAGAGGAAAAGGTGTAAAAACGGACACAGGTGTAAATATGGGCATCCTTCTCAAAGTGACTATGGGAGGTGCTGGAGACTAATGGCCAGGACTGTAAGTGAACCACTAATTGGAAGAAGGGAATAAATCCAAAAAATAAGAATGGAGATAATTAAAAAAACTTTATAACGTTTTACTTTCAACTTATCAATGATAATGAAGAAAATATAAATTCTGATTTATTTACTAATAGAGCTGGCTGAAATATATAATATTCATTTATATATATCTATGTAAATGGGTTGGATTTATTCCCTTCTTCCAATTTATCATATATTATATACAAAATAGTTTGAAATAATAAACAATATAATGGCAAAAACTATTTATTTATTAGAAAAAACGTAAGGACACTCTATTATTCATCTATTTCTTTACTTTTGGATCTTGTAGTTGGCCAGGACAGAATAATATCGGAAAAATCTTTGAATTCATCAGGAATATATCGGATTATTTTTTGTATGTCGTTCATATTTTTCTCATTTATGGGTATTTTAGTAACCTATGCCGGAGTTTCTGGTACTTTCGGGTTTGTAGAAGGTTTTTGGAGCAAAAATGTAGCTTTAATGAAACCATCGATAAATTCGGAACATGTCAAGTAACCTTTATGACTTGAACTATACTCAAAGCTTCTATATTGCGAAATCTTGAATGTTGTTGCCTTGTCTAATGACTTACAGCTTTTCTTGAAACATCGCTGCCATGAGTTTTTAAAATAAAGTAATGTCGTTAGAAGTAATGGGTTTAACTGAAAACCCCCTGATTTTTTGCTGCCAAAATAAGATTATTATATTCATTTGGAACGTAAATTCTGTCCTTTCTCCTAACGAGTCTTTTAGCGGTCCTGAAATTTCTGTCACACTGTAAAAAAGAATGGCCACGCACAGGAATGTATTGATATATTTTCTCAAAACGATTCATTGCAACAAGATTGAGAAAGAATCTTATAAGGGTGTTATTTCTATTTTATCCCCCGCAAGCATCGCTAAAAACGAGTAGTTCTTTGACAGAGGGATCCATGTTCTGTATAGTTTTCCGCAATAAACTGCATACTTCATCCGGGCCCCGTTTAGCTTCACCCTCATGGTAAGTGTAGAAATCAGCTGAGTTCGTCTTTAAGTCGTGAACACAAAACACATACAGCCATAGTTTTCTTAAATAAAACATCTCTTGAAGTGGGATCTTAGGAATGGGCAGATTTTGCATGTAATCAAATACAATGGCTCCTACATCTTCTTTTTCCTGACACAAGACTAAAATTTCTTTCTGTTTATTATAAAACTTAGCACGTTTAAGATGTATCATTTTTTCCACAACGGCCACTCTCTTCGCATTCTCATTGAGAGATGGACTTTTTATTTTTGCATCGAGTTCTTCGCAAATCGAGTAAACCTCTACTTGTGGCCGACCGAATCTGTAGCCATGATTATCATTAAAATATTTTCTGTAATAGTCGTATTTTACGCATTGGTATTGGAGTTTTTTTTTTTTTTTTTTTTTTTTTTTTAAAGTTCATGCATTATTTTGACGTTTAGGTTCGCTTCTAAATATTGTATATTTTTGCTGGTGTAATGAGATTGTTTAAGGGGAAATGACCGGATATGTTCATCAATGGCCGTAATTGCTTCGTTTGTTAAGACATTACCTCGATTACGATGCTGCCCTCGTTTATCTTCAGGTAGTTTTCCCACCAATTTAAGGGAGGTAAGGTGAAAAATGGCCTTACTTTTTTTTATAGCGTATAAAATGGAGAAAGCTTGACGGCATACTTGATTTTTTCCTTTCATTTCATAGCAAAATACGTGAACGTATTGTCACTTTTTTTCGGATTTTCGCATTTTGAACGGCGGCGATTAACCCTCGCGTATTCAATGAGACTCATCATGTATATGTCATGTTCATTTTTCGGTCGTCCATTGTAAACGAATTCAAGCAACTGCTGTTTTTCTTCACTACTAAACTGCTGAGTGCAGTTTTTTTTTTACACACACAGTCACTATTACTGTTAGATTTAGCTGACACTAACCTCCCAGTACTTGTACTCACATAAGATTGACCAAGTAGACGCTGTGACTTCTGTTTTTCTTTTTTGTACAAATGGACATTTCTAACACCCCTTTTCTTCCTTTTCGGAGTCTCATTATCAGATGAATCGTTGCAGCTACTTTCACTGGTCATATTCAAACTTTAATAATGAAATAATCAAATTTATAAGTTAATAAACTCCACGAAGCGACGCTAAACGAATGCAGTCTCAAACACAACAAAGAGCGCGTTCAGCAGACCTTACCAAAGTTACCAACCAATTGTAACGCAGTATGAAATAAATATCAAGGCGAATTGTGACGTCACTTACAGTTCAACAAGATAGCTTTCGTTGGTGCCATTGTTGAATTGTAGCTGACGTCACAATTCGCCTTGATTTTTATTTCATACTGCCCTACAATTGGTTGGTAGCTTTGGTAAGGTTTGCTGAACGCGCTCTAAAATGGTGGCTATTAGATCGCCAGTATCGCGTCCCCCACCAATAGCGATGCGTTTTTGTATATCGAAAAAAAAAACCAGGCAAAAATAAACACTATTTCTATACTCGTACAGTTGATAGTTGGAAGAAGGGAATAAAGGAAGGATTTGTTTCCTTCTCCCAACTAACTATTTTTATGGCCGCATGAATCTAAACGAAGCGAATGGTTTTTGTTCTTTTCTTCGAACTCACAATTAAGCGCTACGTCTAAAGAATGTAAATGTGTAGAAAAATGAATGTGTCAAAAAGTGGCGTTTATTCCCTTCTTCCAATTGGTGGTTCAAATGATGCCATTTGTTGATATGAGATAGCAGAGAGCAGCTTGAACCGTTCTTTCAAGTCGTGTGGATGCAGCGTGAGTTATTGTGTGAATTTGTGCTGGTTCTGGACTGCAAACTTTTGACAGCTATCTGAAATCGTTTTCTTTTCATGTTCTTATGGTTAGTTTAAAATAATTTCGCAGTGATATCCGGAAAGCGGAGATCCTAAGCTACTTTTAGAAGCACGCCATTACTCACTCACGCCTTTAGGTTACATGTAAAAGTGGTCATCTTTCTAAGGTCGGGTTGGTGTAAATATGGGCCCCCATTTACAAGAGGCCCATAATTATACCACCTTTTCTCTTAAACAACATAAAGTATTTCAATAATTTTTTATTGGAAAACAGTAATTACCTACATTATACGCATTATAATACAAATACTTTGAAGTAAAATAACTGCAATATTACCTTAGATGTAGATAATAAAAACTTTATCGATAATTAAAAGGCCATTTTATTATCTATAAATCCTGAAAACATTCGTTAGTTTTATTTTATAATATATCTGATAATGTGCGTAATATAACATAATGGCGTAATGCCGAGGCAGGGGTGGGAAGATCAAAAAAAGAAAGAAAATTTGACACACGAATATATACGATTCATCAGATTACTGTGACCCTCTTCTTATGGACAGCGATGATATCAAACTGGATATCAATGATGGGGATAAACCAGCCCTGAGTGATGTAACTTGCATCTTTTATGATGGAAAGTTCTCTGAAGACACTCGCGGATAAATCTGGATTACATGTGTTATGTGCATACGTAGGAACACTTAGATTGTGGCCAATTGTGTTTGCGATTTCTATAAATGATTTTCTTTTGTAATAAATACATTCTCTACCATTTTGTATTGTTTTACCCTGTTTTAAAGCATTTTAAACTATTTTTTGTGACCTTTTTTGGAGACGGCCTATATTTGCACCTCATTTTTTCTGGTGTCTTTTTAAAAGCTTTTTGTAAATTTTCGTTTTCGAATTGAAATAATTGATATTAATCATTGTTTTGTCTCCTCTCATTTAGTAAACTTGTTATAGTAGAAAAATAAATGTCAAAAATCTTGAATTTTTCAAAAGGAAAGTCACTTTAAGTCAAAAACAAAAGTGGGTGCCCGTATTTACACACTTTCCTCTATATTTGAAAAGTATTTATGTCTTCGATTCGTCTATCTGTCTGTTCACACTCCAACTTTCATAAATATGCTTGAAAAGCTACAAAAATCATGTATGTGTTTCATGTATGAACCTGCGGTTCGCTACAAAACATTCCTAATTCAAAATTATGTGCGAAGCGTTTATTTATTCGTATACAAAGACTCACAAAACTATTCGGAGGCATTATGGTCGATGGGCAGTAATTCTTTGAAATATACTTTAATAATGCTTTACCGCATCAAATATAATGAAATTATCATGCTTTATCGAAATGCACCATAAGCATGTTCTTTATAGAAAATTGCTGCCGACGAAAGAGATAGTGTCGCGATACTTTTACTCCTCTTGGATGTCACGTATTCATGATAGGCTAATCTTCACCAATTGTCGAACTGCCATGTGATCAAAGTAGTATGAAAAGCAGCCGAGATTGGTGGAATACCGGCGCCTGTCTCTTTCTCTAGTTGTGTAAAACATGGTCTCATCAATCAGGGCATGTGAAAGCATTATCAGACGTTCAAAATTTTTTAAATAAAAACCAAGCGTAAATATCAAACCTGAAAATGAATAATGAGACAAATGGTTTAAAAAATCACCCGATGTCATTGCTGCCAACCTTTCTGTACTTTCCCACGTCAAATAAACATAATTTGCATCAGAAAAATTATATAATGAAATGTTTCATATTTAGTTGTTAATTAACTTCCTTTATTCAATAAATTTTCTGATTTAATATGACTTGGAAAATGAAACTGGAAAGTTGGCAGTTATGCCCTATGTATAACGTGGTTATTATAGTCCAATAAAATACTTATTTATGATAAGCATAAATTTATAGTTATGCATAACTAAACCATTTGATTTCATAATTTCATGAGTTTCATTATTTTCATTACCAGAAAAAGAATGTTTTGAAAATGTTCGACAAAAGCAAATAATGTCATGCAATATCTGCATTAAAATATTAAGCAATGCAAAATAGAGTGAATATGAAAGGATTTTAACTTTGAAAGAGAACAATTTGGAGGATCTAGTTGTTACCAGAAAGCGATTTTTTGAAGAGAGGAGAGATTAACTATCAAATAAAAGCGAAAAAAGATTTTTTGCACGTTTTTTCCAGAATAATCATTGTAATGTGGTACATTTGCAACAATGAATCACAAGCCCAAAGAAACAAAAAGTACATAATTTAAGTATTGAAAATCATTTATTTCTGAAAATAAATCTCATATAACATAATACACCCACATTTTACAGATGAAATATTTATATTATAGTTATCACCATTATATTTTTTCTTTTACATCACATAAAATATTTCACCATTCAGTAGGACTCATGTAATTTGCTCTCTTCTAAGGTGACATTTAAGTACATATACATTGTGATCAGATACACATAAATGCAAATGATCAATATTAATATATTTATTAAGAAATTTCAAAATATTACAGCAAGGTTATTTTGAAATTTCCTGACTATAAATATATAAATAGAATAATATGATATAAACAACACTTTTTATTCAACTATGTTCTCAAATAGCTGCCATCAAACAAAATAACACCTGTTTTATTATTTATTCCAATTATGGAAAGTTGTCAACATCTTCCCTAATTTCTCAGCTTCATGAATAAAGAAATATTATTTACAGATTGAAGAACCGAGTTCTTCTAAATGCATATCTTAAGGTAATCTACCATTTGTTAAAAAAATTATTTTATTTCAGAAATAATTATTTGACACAAAATTTCACTGAGAAAAACTGCGTTTTTTTCTGAACTCACAAAAATGTTACATAGTACCAAGGGCGGATCCAAGGGAAAGGTTACTGGAATTATGATCCTCTTAAACGAAAAGCATTTCTGCAGAACAACACTTTTTTTTTGTACGTAATTACACATTAGTATACAAAAGATATTAATTAAGAAATGAGACGACTTTTAAATGGACCCGCCCTAGTCCAGTTTATCCGAATATATATAATATACAAGAGATTGCAATTAAAGGAGCATCGTTAACTCCATCATAACTTTTGATAGTTGAGCTCAAGTATACATAAAAATATTTTAGTTTGAATCCGATTTTGCCCTAGAATAAAGATAATGATTAGAAATATTGCTAATTTTACTCAAACTATGAAAATAAAATAGGAATTTGTGATGAAATGCATCAATCAATGTATTTACAGTTCTTATGTTGTTATAACTATTTAAAAAAAAAACACGTAGTTTATTTAGTATAAATTATTCATATTTGAAGGGTTCCGGTATAAAACACGGTAACTAACATTTTTAATTTTTTCTAATTTTCATGAAAAATATTTATTTGCATCTTGAGAGCATTTTAAATGTGGAAGGTTTATTTATTACTCAATAAATGCCATCTTAATCAAGATGAATTTTAGATAAGTGAAACAATTTTTTTAAAAAGAAATTCAGTAAGTCCAATAAAATAAAATCTATAGGACAAAAAATATCACACACTGTTAACTGGAAGCCCAGTCATAACAAATCAGCTGTTTTTGAGGAAGCATTCATAATAGTTTTTATTATAGATTCTTTTATTTTTAGCAAACCTGTACGTTTACTATCACGGGACTTGCATTTTGTTAGTTATCTTGTTTTACATCTGAGCCCAAGCCCTTCATTTATAGAATAACTTTTCACCATATTCGCGACAAAAAATTTTAATTGTCCAAATGTGTTGTTTCCAATTGGGCACCAGTATTTTTGCACAGACAATTTTGAGATTAATTAATACCAAAATTTCAGCAATTAAATAATGCAAAAAGGTCTGTCAGAAAAAGTGGTGCCAAAACAATAATGAGAAACAACACATTTTGACAATAAAAATTGGTTGTCGCGAACATAGCGGAATTCGTTCGTTAATGGTTAAAAAAATTATCATTATACATAGTGTTCCTTCTTATCGTTGACAAATAGCTAATTTCGAAATGGTTTTGCAAAAATATTTAAATGGTATTTTACTATTTTAATGATATTTTCAGGCACTAAAAACGCAAAAACGTGTTTTTAGAGCGAGAAAACTGAATATTTATAAAATTCAAAGCATAATAACTCTGTAAATTTTGGTAGAAATTTATGCTGTTTTACTTTCTAAATCATCGAAAAAGCATTTCTGAACGTAACTTATACGGACCAGGGACTTTATAAAAATTTAAATTTCATAACTTAAGAAAAAACTATTTTGACGTCAATGGAGTTTCATTTGATGAAGAACAACACATGAAATACATGGAACTATAACTCTAAAACTAGCAATTTAAAAATTATCTAATGGTCAGCGGTAAGAAGGACCAACCTGGATATCACAAATCATAAGTTGAAAATCCATTGGGATATATATATATATTTAGTGATGATAAATTTTCAACTTATAATATTTTCGGAGAAAAAAATAGATTAAAAAATATCTTCAACTGTGTGATTTGTTTGCTAAAGAATTAATAGGAATAAAAATAACAAACGTTTCGAAAACTATCGTTTAAAGGAATGATATTATCTCAACGCTGATTATATGAAATAATGTATGAGAAAAGAATTTCAATAACTGTATAAAATATATATTGATTAAACTGCCTTTTATCCCTACAGTTTTTCTGTAAAAAATGATTTTTTTTCCTTGTTAATTAGAAGTGATGCGATTTTTTATTCAGTTTCTTAAAATATTAAAGTTTTACCTCAGATCTGCAAATTTATGCAGAACATTTAAACCATTTGTGTAGCAAAAAATAAATTGATACTAAAGCTCCTGACATATATGACAGATATACAAAATATTATTATGAAAGTTCATTTACAAAATATAAAGTGCAGTTGGTGATATTAATGTTTCACGACATATCATGACTATCTTATATGAATATGGAAGAAATTACAATGTATTTTATGGCTATGTTATGGTATTTAAGACAATCTTATTTTCACGATTATAAGAAATTTTGTGAAAACAACTTCTATATACTGGAATGAATAGCATTTCTTGTACCGAAAATATTTGAAACATTCACCTTCCTGTTCGTTTAATGAGCATATAAGTTTAAAAAATATTTGAGTGTTTAAAAATATTGACTGTGAGGTTTATTTCTCTACTTGCAACACATTCTGCAATAGGGAAAGAAAATTCCAAATCGAAATGCGAAACTTATAGCATAATTCAATAGCTGTAAGCGTGTCATTCGATACTTTTAAAATCTAAGTATTTATTCCTAAACTGAAAATTATTCTGAAAGAAAATGGTCTGTAGATTATTGAGTGAGATACATCATTCGCATGCAGATTTATATCTGTAAAAATAACAATACTATTGCTGATTAACAGTTGTAAAAATGCACTTTGGGAAAAATTTCTAAGACAAATATCTGAAGATAGACAGGACATTGTATTCAAATGCGTGCTTGTAACGTCTCGGTTCCATTTAAGTCTCTCTAATACTATATTATATAGGACTGATCAGTGATAAAATTCTTAGAAGTAATCACAAAACCCGAAATAAAAATAAAAATGATTGTTTTAAAATTGAAGTAAAGAAGTGAAATTGTCAACAGGGAATTTCATTTTTTCTTAATATTTCAATAAGGAATATAAAGGTGAGAAATGAGAAATTTGAGAGTAAAATTGCTATACAAAATAATTATACAGAAAAAAGATTTTCCATTAAAATTAATTCCTTATTATTAATTAAAAACTGTAGAATTAAATATAAATTATACGCAAATGACTTATTTAAACTTTATCATGTATCGATTTTACCTTGTGTGAACTTCTGTTAAGAGTTTCCTCTGATACAAAATTCTTTTACACTGTCTTATACGAGGTTAAATTCCACTTTTAAAGGTACACTGCCCCGTTTTCATGAAATTTTTATTGAATGTATTGATTAATATTTCAGAAATTTCATTGGGATGTTACAGAGTAAGAATTTAATTTGGAAATCGAAATTGCTTTGTTTCGATGTATGGTTACGTTTAAACTGAAGTAAATGAAATTAAAGCAAATTAAGATTAAACTTTTTAGTGCAAAATAAAACAGTAAATTTAACATTATTAATATGAAATGCATTGTTTTTCTCTCTTGTTTTATATGAGTCTTTAAAAGCCTTAACATATTCCACGATAAGAAACCACATGTTTTCTAATTAATCGCTTTTTATCTAGAAATTTGCGTTCAGTGGTATTCAGTTTTTGTAGATGAAATTTGTCACAATATTAATTTTTTATAATATGCGAAGTTCCATTTTTATTTTGGAAATTAAAAAAATTCAATTTACATCATTGTTTTGGAATGATATGTAACTGCTTTTGTATGCGGTTAAATGTGTAATTGAGTAAACATACAGAAATTTTGCTATTAAATATTTTTTGAAAAAGACATGCTTTTAGGGGTTTGAAAACCATGCCTATATGTATGTATGTATGTATGTATAGGACTTTTTTCACTTCTATCAATTATTCGATTTATGAGAATTCTCATAGTGAATTACTAAAAGTCTTGTATTCAAGAACCGAAATATTTTCTTCTGAAAAATATGCAAATATTTACAAAGGCAAATCCAGAGAGTCCTTTTTTTTCTGGGGAGGGGGGGGGGGGTGCATAATATAGTATAGTAAAACTTATGAAAACGAAACCTGCCTGTAACGGAAAAATTTCGTGGTTCCGACGGAAGGAACACCAAAGTATACCTGCAAAAACGAAAACCTGACTAAAACGGAATTTTATTCTGATCCTTAGCGATTCTGTTTTTAGACGTTTTACTGTATGTAAAACAATATAGTGAGCTAATGTTTACAATTATTTATATTCGTAAGTCATAATTCCTGTTGGTTAATTCATACAGTAAAATCTCTAAAAACGGAACTTAACTACACCAGAATTCTGCCTTAAATGAAATAACTTTATCGTCTTGGTGGAAGGAATACCTTCTCAGACAGAAAACTATATAAAACAACTTTTTCCAGCTCATAGCTGATCCGTTTTTACAGGTTTTACTGTAATTTGTAGTATATTATTAATTGTTTAATTAATAGAAAACTAATACAACTATTTTATGTATATTTATTGATTTACAAATAGAAGTTCAATAAATCTGTGAAAACAAAATCGCTAAGAACCGGAAAACCCCGTTTTTGACAGGTTTCGGTCTTAGCAGGTAAGTTGTTATAATATCTCTACCGTCAGGACCGTGAAATAATTTCGTTAAAGACAGGTCCCGCTTTCACATGTCGGAAGAAATATCATATAATTATACCTGTTAAGATGAAAACCTGATCAAAACGGAACTTTTCTTTAATCTTTAACGATTCTGTCTTAGCAAGTTTTATTGTATTTTATTACCATTCGAAAGGCTGATTATGAAATAATTTTAGTTTTTTTAAAAATTGAAAAATAATGCTGCAGACTTCCGTAGAGTTAACAGTTTTTTCCAAATATTTCAAAGTGAGCATTATGATAACCTTAATTTCCAAAACAATTTCAGTAATATTTATAGGGTAAAATCTGTGAAACGTAACCTGTCTATAAGAAATCCTGTCTTAAATGCAAAAATTTCATGGTCCCGGAAAAAGGAATTCCATTCAATTATACCTTCTAAGACAGAAACCTGTCTTAAATGGAAATTTTCTGTGTCCCTAGTGATTCCGTCTTAGCAGGTATTACTGTAGTTACATTGGCGGATGGAATTAAGAGTTAAAAGATCAATTAAAAACGGATAAGTACAAAAACTCTTGTTTTGCGGCGTGTAAAAAACAACGAAAAGTAATATATCTAAAAAATTAGCATGATATTGTTTCAAGGCTTAGCCTTTCATTGCAAAATTCAATATAAATAATACTGAGAAACAGGAGCAGCACGGTACTTTGCTGCTGTGGATTTTAATTCTGCTCTAAAAGAAGGAGAGCTCCTGTATGTAGCTGTGAAACAACTTCATATTCATCATCTAGCCGCAAGCTTAATCTATCTAACTGTGTGTTTACCATTACATTGGTTATTACACATCACAGTAAAACCTGTGAAAATGGATTTGTTAGGGACTAAAACCCTCCTCAATTTTAGCAGATATAATTGTATGAATTGTTCGATTCGTTTCGTTTAGATCATGAAATATTTCCGTTAAAGGCAGAATTCTGTTACAGACAGATTACGTTTTCACGGGTTTTTTTGTATATTTGGATTTCGTCTCAAAAAACCTGTCACAAACAAAAGCTTAGCTGTAAGAGGGCAAGGGTAAGATTAAACACATAGTTTTAAGAAAAGAAAATGTCAAGACAAAAATTCTTTGAACTAGTCTGGCATCTTCTGCGTAACCCATTTTACATTCCACTTTATGTTCGCGCAGATGATTTTTCAAAGGAAAGAAAAGTGTTTAACCCCTTTGCGAAGAGCGTCTTTTACAGAATTTTTAATCTTTTATCACTGGTTTTTCAAGACTGGAATCATATATATTATTTATGTTGTCAAAATTCCTTTTTCTCAACTAATATGTAGCGTACAACGGTGAATGAGGTATTATTGGATAGTACTTTTTGCCCACATCTGACATTGCATATTGAATTTTAACTGATATGTATAGCGTACAACGATGAATGCAATATCATTTGATAGGCCCACATGAATACACTATTACTGCTCGGTTAAATGACTCTGGAAAAACTTTTGTCATTCCACGAATAAATCTAACCCCTACTGACCCAAGTATGCCTTTCAACATGACCAGAAGAAAGTGCCCACTTAAAATTGCTTTCACAATGATAAGCAATAAGTCTCAGTGGCAAACTCTTCTAAGAACTGGATTGTATTTACTTAATTCTGTGTTTACTCGTGGACAACTATACGCTGCGTTCTCAAGAGTTACTAAATCTAACAATATTTTTGTATCAATCGCTGAAAACGAAACACAACAAATACGAGACGATTGCATTCTAACATCCAACATTGTATAACAGATTGTAGCTGTTCTCCATTGTAACTTAACTGTATTTTTTTACAAAATTTTTACTATTTTACAACATTTTGTAAAAAATTCGGCTCTTTTTTTCTTTACTTCGTTTACAAATAACCTACACCTATTCCATTTCTTTGAACAACGGAGGAGAGCGGGGCAGCTAAGTGCGAATTTTTCTCTCGGGTCCACTTGTCTTTGCTTAATTTAAGAACAGAAATGTTCTGATAAAAAATGGCAAAATTTACAATTAAAAATTACTGGTAGGAATATTCAAGGATTCATGGCTCTCGTCGCGACGGGGTTAATTCATTGGGGCGGTGGCAGTTGTTTAGGACAAGACTCCTATAATAGGAGTTCTAGTTTAGGAGGTTACGGTTGATTGATGGGTCTATCAGCAATCTATTGGGCTCTGAAAATATCGTACTATGATACTGACAATTGGAAAAAAAGGATGACATAGTCACTCTTTCATGGTATCTTTTCTTAAAACTCGCAAAATACTTTCATGCAAAGAAAAAAATTATATTAGCTTTTCATTATAAAAATGATATATTATATAAAAAGTACCCGCCTGTTAAAAAAAAAAAAAAAAAAAAAAAACTGGGAAAGGCGATCGGCTCTATCGCCCCCCCTCCCGTGGATCCTCTCCTGGATATTTAAGGATATATATATATATATATATAAACTTATTGCAAAAATTAACCATTGAAACAGAAGTAACTGACCAAATGCAATGAAATTATTACCCCAAATAGCTATATATATACTATATATACTATATATATATATATATATATATATATATATAGTATATATAGTATATATGCATGGTTAGTTCTTATCTTTTGTAAAGTAATCGACTTTTGAGATTCTTTCGATAGCTGATGACTATCGAGAAATGTATTTGTTGTTTTTTCAATTTGAATGATCACATTTTTCTACGACTCTACAATTCAAGATAATGATGTAAGATTTAATGGAAAATTACATTCGAAATGTTAGCAAACTCCCACAGATACATACATACATACTTAGGAAGATTATGGCAATCTCATGAATAGTTTCATAAAGTGCCAGAAAATAACGATTATTGACAACCACGTGAGTAAAATTGTATTAGGCTGTCATGCATTTCAATAAATCACTCGTGGAATAATTTTCTACTTTTTTAAATATTTTGTAGCCAAATTTTAAAATACCATAAAACCCGATGTGACGCTGTTTGATATACCATGGTTTGGAATTTAACAAGACATTAACTATGCTTTCCGAAAACATAAACATACTTTGTAGCAGTTACAGACTAATCCCAATATAAAATGGTTTATAAATAATGCAAATTGTTGCCTCCGAATAATCAAGCTTCTACTGTATTTAAAAAATTCTTTTAAGATCTTACTTTTCACTTAATTCTGTTTTTTCCTGCACAAAAATGTATTTTAGTTTAAAATTATTTTTTCTAAAAAAAAAGTGTGATGTTTTCACGTAAATTTAAAATGTCTTGCTTAATTAGTTTAATTTTCTGTTATATTCTGTATCTTTACTGATTTTTAAATTGAATGTTTGATTCTTAATGTACACATTTAACGGTGGAAAATGGTTCCGGAACCCATTTTTCTATTGGGAAAGAACTGAATGTGGGATTATCACATTCAGTTTTCAGTGTTTAAATGCTGCCACGTTTTCTGGGCCATGGCTTGAATGTAGAGTCAGGTAGATTAAGGAAGAGCACCATATGATATTTCTCTCTTATTCGAGGATATTATGTCAATATAAATCCAATTCTCTTTTCGCTTTGCTGGATCAGTGCGGGATAGACGATTCTTTAATTCCTTCTGACTGTTGGCTTTTACGTGTCTTTGATAATTTTTGTTTCAAGGATTCCCCATGAATCATAATCATTATCTTCTTTTGAACTGGCTCGGCATTCCTCTAAGAAAGATTGTTGTATGCGGTACATGCCAGAATCTGCTTGATACAAAAGTGTTTCTAAAATCCGTTCATTGCTGATTGTTTTTGTTGGCAGAATAACCTAAAAAGGCAAGGAAATATTAATAAAGGCTTCATTTAAATTTCTGTTACATATTATGTTATTACATATTATTAATCATTTATGTAAATAAGTGCTTTTTCTAAAATTCAAACATAGAGAGTAATTTGTATTTGTGCATTTATATTAATAAATTTCATTTAAAAAATAGGGAAATATTGAATAATATGCATGTCATAAATTGATATAAATGCACAAAATTGTATAATTTTTTCTTAAATATAGCTTATATTTAGGAAAGTTACATTTTCCTAACTATAACCCAGAGACAATATAAAAATTAAAGTTTGGTAACTTTTATAAGAAGAACTATTTTGATGTAAATGGAATTATATGATGAAAAAAGTATTTTAAATATTTTTGCAGTTGAAAGTATACCTCTAAAACTGGCAGTTTAGGAATTAACTATTTGGCAGCGGTATAAGAGGGGACACTTCCAGAGCCTGATTACATAATGGCCAGAAGGTCAGCTGCCCCGGTTAGGCAGTACCACTATTTCCGAATTGTAATCGTTAATTTATTTAAACGTAGAATTTTTGTGGTAAATAAGGCGAAAATTACTATTTGGAAATAGTAGTGGATGATTGCTCCTGTTCCAAAAAATGCTAAGTAGGGCCCTGGACACATGTATGTTTTTGCATGCAGTTATATTTACTTATTCGTGCACTTTTTGTCTGCATAATGTCAACCAATTGCCGCATTTTTTATAGGGCCCTAATTATGCATTTCACCCAAATTGTACACTTGTGCTCCATTTTGTTATAATTCATTTAAAACTGATAAGCGTAACTCTAGAGCAACATCAATGGCGGCTGTGAGTTGTGTATATTTTGATCAATTGAATGGTCTTTAATATGTTTTAATGCTATATTAAGGGAAAGTTTCGTAATCTGGTCACAGCCAATTTAGCGTGTGTATAGTTTGTCGAAATTTTTTTTTAAATTATTGTAATATGTTTTTAAATTTTAACTTTTAATGGTATCTTAAGTGTTTATTTCCTTGTTCGCGACACCTTCCAATTTTCATCTGAGTTGCATTGAATTTCAGCAATATTTTTTTTAGACTTGTACATCCTCTTTATTGTTTACGTAATTGTACGTACTGTATTGTTGTACGTCTTTATCTTTCACTCTCTCTCTAAGTAATTGAATATCTAAGTTTAACTAACTGGATTTTCCTGCAATTAAAATGCATTTTTCAATATTTTTCATGTGATTTGTGGGCTAATATTCCGTAATCGGGGTAAAACAAGCAAATGATCATTTAGAATACCATTAAATGTATACCACACGTACACAAAAAGAAACCTGGTTAAAACAATGCGCCAAACTATCTCCATAATCTGGTCCGCGATTTCAGATTAGTGGTCCTGATATACAAACGCTTTCAATGTATCGCTGGTGACGTCACGTTGAACGCTACTGAAACTTGTATTCAATATTTGGTGAATCTTTTGATGCCCTAAACGTTGTTTCATATACTTAAATTGTACAGTATTAAGTGTCATCTCATTTTTCAAACACTTTCAATGTCTAATAAATATTTGAGGAAAAATTTCAACTGGTGAAAATGACGTCATATTTAACGAAAAACATACATTTGACGCAATGTACTTTAATTGTATTAAATGCATTCATTTATTTCAATTTTTATTTCATATTTTCTAAGATATATGTTTTATTTTACATTTTCTGCTATTTTATTTTAATAAAAATCAGAATAAAAGGATAAAAATTGTATTTTCAGGGAAATACTATTTTTTTTTTACAATATAGTGCAATTATTTGGTACTTCTGAACTGGAAATGAGAGGAAATTACGTAACTTTGTCATCATAATAACATACTTAAGTTTTATTAATTTAAATTCAGATTTTGTTTTAATATTAAAAAAAAAATGTTACACGTTTCATAAATAAATATGACATCGCTTTTACATTTCAGAACCGAATTTTAAGTATTCAAAATTTAATGCATTGTTAACAAAATATTTTTTCCTTGCTCAATTTTTGTGGCAATACGATAGTTAAAAAACATTTCATATGATATATATCAATTATTTTGTATTCAAATAATGAAATTTTGAAAACTATTGAAAATTTACATGCTTAAATGACATAAAAAAGAGCCCATGTTTTTTCTTGGTTATAATCTACCTACGCACAAAGTTTAAAAGCAAATAATTAATCCATTATAACAAATTTGAGTTGGTAGATCATGGAATCTATGACATCATTTGAACAAATCGATCTTATTGGCTATGCTTGGACCCATTACATTTCCCCCTTCCCCTTGCAATTTTATCTATAAAATATTATATTCATTCTAAAATACATCATATTTCTTCTTTTTTTTAAATATTTTGAAATATTTTATACCTTGATTAATTCTTGCGGAGGGATTTTGTAAAGCTTTAAATCTCTTGTTAAACGATTCATTGTACAATGTAATTCCCTTGGATCTGAAAAGAGAACAGAATAATGTAAGTAAAAATTTTTGTTATAGACAGTTATCAGAACGCCTAATTATTGATCTTATAAGAAATAAGTAGAAGGAAAGGTGGACTTTTTTAATATCTAGAAGCTTTGAAGAATCTGTCTGATAAAAAATGAGAACAATTATTTTATAAAATTATGTATACTGTGTGTAAAATTATTTATACTACAAAAAGTGATGATATTTATTTATTCATCATGTCAACGTTCTTAGATGGGCCTCTATTTTTTCCTTTGTTTATTTGATTTTCACAGACATCTAACAGCTATCTTTATAGCGTCTGTTTCTGTTTGTAAATGGACATTTGTTTTGCGCACAGAGGATTATCCCTTCGTAATTTTTTTTAGAATATCCGATTCGTCAAGCCTCCGACAAAGAGTAAAATTTGAGAGTTTTGCCTCATTTGTGTGAATCATTTAGAATAAACTGCTATAATAATTTGCAGATTTTGCATAAAAAATAATGCACTTTCTCAGAATGCTTTACCATTTTTGACATTTTGACCGAAAATTCAATGAGCACGGTTCTCCAAGCTCTTTATTTATGTAATATGTCATCGTGTGATTTCCACCTATACTAAAATTAAAGTTTCGTGGTCATCGTTTAGCTCGATTCGTGCCACATACTAAATGCCACAGCGAATACTAAAGCAAATTCCCAAACACGATTTAAAAACATATGTTTAGTATAGGGAAATGTATACAGAGGGGCATTGCATGGGAAGTAAGATACTTTAAAATACAAATAATTCAATACTTTAACACTCATTTTTTTAATGATATTTTTAAAAATTATTGACAGTTTATGAACAATAATAGAAAAGTACCAAGAAAAGGCCTTCATAATAGAATAGAAAAAATGCGGTATTATGCATTTGTCAGAAATGATATATTGTACAGTCGGGGAAAATAAATAAAGAAACCCCATGCTATCTAATGACCGAATTGTTGCAGAAAGATTTAAAAGGTGTTATTCGACTGTGAATTTTATGTGCTGTGATTCTTTATAAATAAAGTAATCTTAGGTGTCTATCTCCCTCGAATTTGTTGAATCTCCTTTATTTGTCGATCGAATTTTGGAACACCCTGTATACAGGGCGCAATATGTTATCAATCGCCAACCTTTAATTTCTCAACCGTTGGTCGTAGACATATAGTTCCAATTATAAATCGTTTCATAGAGGTATATATTCATGTTGTGGCATTGTTTAAAGTAAAAAATCAACTTTATAAAAATTACGAAATCTAAATTTTTATACGGTCCCCCTATCCCTATAGTTATATTAAAGTTAACACATCTCATAACAGATATAACACAAAAAGTTTGACTTCTGTACTACAGCAATTGACACCGTTATTAAATTTCAAAGTTTGAGATTTTTGCACATTATATTGTCTTTTATTGAGGGATCAGTTAAAAAGTGAATTAAAGTAATTTGAGATCAAAATCAGGGTGCAATGTCCTTTATACGGCGAAACCACTTTTAGCCGGTATCGCCAAATCGGCGTATCACCAAAGAGGTTATTTCATCTAAAAATTTGAGCTAACTTTTAGGGGTCGAACAACATTCAAAAGTCAAAGTAGGTAGAATCGACATCCGGAAAATAAAACATACTCACTAAGAACTAGATAAATGGCAACGGAATGCAAACGACCTGCCGAGCTATAACGAGCACGAAAATCGGTATTATGCAAATTACAATAGTACCGCAGGGCCACACGTTCGGGATCAAACACCAGCCTTCTAGCAGTGGACATGCTAGTCAGAGCTGAGATCGTGATGGCTGGCTACACATACATGCAATAAGCTGAAATGATACTTATTTATGGTGAATGTCAAAGGAATGCCACAGCGTCTGCGAGGGTTTATTCAGAACGCTTCCCTAGGGATCGACATTCAACGCATGAAACTATAACTGATGCATTGCATGCTCTGTTGCACCATGACCCAGAACAAGTAGACGGGCAAGGTGTAATGTTCGATTGACACCGGAGGAGGTGCTGGCATTAGCCCTTTTAAATGCACAACTGAGCACGGAGGAAATAAGCGAGGCATGTGGATACACGCGTCAGCATGTCTGGCATTTGTTACATGCACATGGTGCGCATCCATACCATCCGACACTGGTGCAAACATTGATGCTGGGTGACCATGCAAGACGATTTGATGATTGTAATTTCATGCTCAACACCTTAGAGGAAAATCCGTCGTTCCTTTGTGACATTCTGTGGACAGATGAGTCAACGTTTACACGGGGTGGCATTGTGAACGTGAACAATGTGCATTACTGGTCTCTGGAAAACCCCACATCGCCCGCACAGTGCGACACCAGGTACGCTAGTCAACAAAGGTGTGGTGCGGTATATGGGGAATCCAGATTGTTGGACCCATCTTGTACGATGGGACCTTAACAAGCGATCGTTACCTGCACCTACTACAAAACACGGTACGTGACTGGTATGAAGAGTTGCCTCTCCGACATGCATGCTGGGTGTGGTTTCAACATGATGAGGCCCCTCCGCATAAAACGTCAAACGTCCGTGCGTAACTGGCCACCAAATTCGGTCAACAGATCATTGGATATGGTGGTCCGGTAGAGTGGCCACCGCTTTCGCCGGACTTGACTCCCATCGACTGCTACCTCTGAGGTTACATCAAGGCACAGATCTGTGTGGCTAAGCCTACTTCTGTGGCTGATCTGAAGCAGCGTATCATCCTTGCTTGTCGCACAGTTCCACCTGCTATGCTCCAACGTGTACAGGACTCAATACTGTCATGCATTCAGTTGCGCCTTGCCACAAATGGAGAACACTTTGAGCAGTACGTGTATTAGATTCTGGTGTTTGATGTATTCATTTTTTTTATAGTAGACATGTTTTCTGATATGATAATAAATTTATATTTATTTCTCTGTTTAATTTCAATGTTTCATTCTTCGCTTTTTATACTACCCCTAAGTCAGTTCAAATTTTTAGATGAAATAATCCTCTTTGGGGATACCCCGATTTGGCGATACCGGCTAAAGTTAGTTTCGCCCTAAAAAGGACCTGATTTCGATCTCGAATTACACTTTAATTCATTTTTTAACTGATCTCTGACAGAAAGACATCGATTTTTGTAATATAGAAATCAAATTTTTTGTGTTATATCTGTTATGATGTGTGAACTTTTACTAAATATAGCTATAGGGATTAGAGGACCGTATAAATGTTAGATTTCCTAATTTTTATTAAATTGATTTTTTACTTTAAGCAATGCCACAACATGAATATTTACTTCGTTTGAAGCGTTTTTGTAACTGGAACTATATGTCTACGACCATAACGGTTGAGAAATTAAAGGTCGGAGATAGATAACATATCGCACCCTGTATAGTGCATTTCTTATATTTAACACTATTTCCACCGGTGTCAAATAACACGTTTTAAGATTTTGATTATGATTATTCCATATGTAATTTTTTAATTAAAACAGTCACAAGTACTTTTTAATACACTGAATGCTTAACTTATGATTGTTTTAGTTTACAAATTACGAATAAAATAACCATACATCAAAATCTTAAAAGGTGTTATTGACACCAGTAGAAATAGTGTTAAGAAGTTTTCATAGCGCCAAAATGAAGTGTATCCTACAATAGTAATTTTTTGTTCACATTTATAACAAATAAAATTGTCTTATGTTTCATTAGTATTTAGCACATGAACAACAACATACTGGTAATAAATATCACCATTATTTATATATTGTAAATCATTCCTGCCAATTGCCTCCATACCCTGTAATATGTTCGATTACCATATGCTGACAATCCATCATTATTCATTATTTCTTGAAGTTCTTTTTTACTGACATGAAGCCCCATTTATTATAAAGTATATTTGAAGACATCCTATACACACACAAATTTATATCATACCTAAATTTAAAACTAGAATTTCATTTTTATGTAAATTAAATCACTTGTTAAATGAATATTTTTTCATGATGCATATTTCAGAGAAGAAAATATAAAACTATATGCAGCATACGACTTTTATAATCTATGATTTATTTTGATAAAATGTTCTTGGGTAATTAAATCTAATTTTATGTAGGTCAGTGTAAATTGAAAAAAAAATACTATCTGAACAAAAGTATATTTTGATTTGTATGCTTAAAATTAGTTACAGACATAACCAGTCGGTTAAATTTTCATTTCATATTTGATATAAAATGTATATATAGAAGAAATGTATTTTTGTAAAATCTTAAGCAATAAAAATAATTATGCAAAAAACTTGATCTCAATATGCACGAGAGGTTTAAAACTCATAGCCAGAATGATTAAATTCGTTAAAATGTAATGAGAATAATTATGTACAGTAATTCAAGGGCTACTTTGCACCGTTTTTGAGAGTTTTTTCAGTCAAACTCGCGTAAAGCGTAGGAAATTTGTAAAATGACTTTTGAAAACGATATTGGTGTATTCTAGAAAAATGTAAATCAATTATAATACCATAAAATGCCAACACAAATATACAATTAATTTTTATCAAATTAAAAAAAATTTACAAAGTATACCGTAAGAATATACTTTGCACCACTTAATATACTTTTTATTTTAAAGCAGGACAATATCTTGGAGTAATGCAGACCCACTTAAAATTAATTTTGTTACCATACAGTGCCAAAACATGCTACAAAGAAGCAAATTTTTAGGTATTAAAGGGAGAAATTATTCAAAATTCTCAAATGAGAAACTCAATGTATTTAACATGTAAAAATTGCACCTTAATAGATGAAAATTTCGTATTATCTTGTTAACAATTAAAAAGAATAAATTTGATTAAAAATATTAAAGTGTATGAAAATGACAATGTTTATAAAGCAAGAATAAATTTACATCGTCATCAATCAACTTTGGCAATGAGAAATTTCCACTTTTTTACAAAAAGTTCGTGAAGGATGTTATATCTAATTACTTTCTTCAGTTTGTTAAAAAGTTCATATTTATTTTCAAGCCATTTCCAATTATTTAAACATATCACCATAGCACCCACTTTAACCCCATCTTCATCAAAACTTTCTATAAAACTTGAGTAATGTTCAATTTTTATAATTTATAACTGCAAATATAATAGTTTTTTTTTATGTTCATTGGTTTCTGCTCTTTCTGAAATTTTGATAGGGACTCTTCATTCCATGTAGGTGCTATTCATTTTTGCATTATCTTTTTATGAATAAAGAAGTAATTTTTTAGTTGACGCAAATTTGCCTCATTTTTGATCAAAACATAACTCCAAAATTATTCTCCTCTTATCGTTATCGAATAGCTAATTCATAAACCAATAGCTTTAGACGTATATTTTCTTGTAAACATACAAATATGTTTAAAATGTTTTTTCATCATATCAAAAGCCACTTACGTCAAAATACTTTAATTTTTTTAAAGTTACGAAATCTAAATTTTTATACGATCCCTGGTTCCTATAAGTTATATTTAGAAAAAACTTTCTCTAAGATTTAACAAGTAAAACAATAAAAATTCCATTCTTCTAAGGCAAAAACTTATCGAGTTATGATACCTTGAATTTTATGAATTTTTATCGTTTCCCGACACTAAAAACGAAAAAGCTCTTTTTTTGTGTCGAAATGCAGCAAATTCATGAAATTCAAAGTATCATAATTCTGTACATTTTAGCCCTAGAAGAATGCAATTTTTACTGTTTTACTTGTTGGAGAATTTCTAAATATTACCCAGGGCTGTAGAAAATTTAAATTTCGTAATTAAAAAAATAACTATTTTTATGTAAATGGCCTTTGATATGATGAAGAACAACATTTGAAACATTTTTTGCAATCGGAACCATACCTCTAAAAACATACGGTTTAGGAATTAGCTAATGAATGAATGAAATTGGATAACACTCTGTATAATGATAACTAAATAGTTAATTATGATTTTATAGGTATGATTTAAGCAATAACGAGTTTCTAAACATAAATAATTGACATTTATGTTAAAATTAACTCGTTTTTAAATAGGAAAATACAACTATTCTTGCGAAAAATTTTAGAAAAAATGAAGAAGCATAGATATGCTTAGCAAACAATGTTAAAATAAAAAGCAGATGCATGAATACTACAATCACATAATTTGGCAGATAGTTGGCAGATAAAGGGTTGACTCGAAATCATTTTTAAATATTTATTAAAATAACCGCTAGGTAGGGTTGAATCCTTTTTAATATTGGTGCAAACTAACCTCGGATTGCGGTATGAAATATTCTTGACGAAAAGCCAAATCAAATGAGTCTGTTATAAGAGTACATTCTTGATCTTCACATAATAAGTAACTCATTTATTCTTACCTACTTTTGTTGACATTTCAATTTTGTGCTTTGTCCATTGTAGCATTACTTCAAATTTTGAAACTTCAGATATATTTAGTTCTCTTCCTAATATCATTTGAAACATAGATTCTGATAGTTCTAAAAATTCCTTCCGGCTGAATAATTGAGCTGCTCTACTGTCTATATATTGAAGAATTGCATTTACTAATTCTGAAGCAGAATTATATCTCCAGTAGTAATTTTCAAGCATATTCAACATGGAACAAACCTAAAGACAGAAAAGGTTTTAGTATGTAGAAGTAAAAAAAGTATTTAGTATACAAGTTTTCATTTTGGCATTAAATACATTTCATACTTAATATATTTATATGTAGATATAAAAAATATGCTGAGAAGAACACAATTATTATTAAGTTAAAGGTACTTGTGAAAATTTGGTTCAATTCTGATAACGACTATATCTGTAGGTGACTTTGTCTTTAACTAAAATTGATAGATAGTTTGATTCATACCTATGAAAAGCACTTTTCTTTTCAATCAGATTGCGACAATTATTATATGGCATGAAATTTTTGGTTGCATTTCTCTTAAAGGTTAAAAAAATTCATTTTACACATGCCTTGGGTGTCATGGGTTGGGTTGGGTTGATTATTGACGGCCAATTATCTACACTAGGGATATAGGCCTGGGGGGAGTGCCCTTCGTGGGGGTCTTTCTAAGGGAACCTAATCCGTATTTACGCATGGATAAATCCACGGCTTGAAGAAAACCACGAAAACTCCGAACGATTAGGCCGACGGGCGCGATTGGGAACGAACCCAGCCCCTCCCGCCTACCAGCTTCGAGAGCACAACCTCTCATCCACTGCCTTGGGTGTCATGAAAAAGATGGTTAGTTGGCATATTTTCAGAATGTTTATGAAGATTGTTCTGTATTTTAGTTTTATTTAAGACTCAAGCAAATAATACGAAATACATTCGAAGAAAATGTGAAAAGAACATCCGTCTACGAAATGGTGATGTTGTTAACCCCTTCACCTCCAGACCGAGTCTTAAAATCTCTTTGATATAAGTATTTAAACCACTTTAGATATAGGGGGCGTTTGCCACAAACTAAAAATAGCGAGTTCAGTTAGGCATAATACATGACTTGCGGGCAGTTCGGCAGGTAATGATCTACAACAAAGTTATGACGTATGCGGCATACGGCATGGAGGTGAACCATTGACTAGAAATATAAATAGACAGCGGACCAGCAACCCTTTCTTGAAGAAAATATGTCCTTCCCCACCAGCAGGTGTGGTGGGGGAATATTATGCCAAACAGGTTTCTTTCATTACGACCTGTTTCTTTTATTACGAGAACGGAAACAGAAAGTTGCCAAGAAAGGGATTACCGCCAGAAAGCGGCATCCTTTCGCCTTTTTTTTTTTGCGATGAAAGGTGAAAGATATTTTCTTCAAGTCTGTCGGAAGAAAAGAAGGGAGTCCGCTGTCCATTTATATTACTAGTCAATGAGGTGAACGGGTTCTATAAAGAAAAGTCGAATAACCGTTTTACATTTCGCATTCGAAAAAGGTCAGTTGAAACTTTTAATTTATGTGTTTTCTAATTTACATATTGTGACTATCGTATGACACTTAAAAAAGAAATTATGCAACACATTCTAGATCTCTAGATATTACATATTACAATATTCAGAATTCACTGAGTGTGTAAACTACACAGCCTCTCTTTCTCAAGGGAGAAAAAATATATTTTACCCTAAAGACGCAGCATCGTATTTTTATTATTTATGTCTTATCAACATCAAATAGCGTCTTCATATTTATCTTCTTAACCCTTTGTATCACCGTGTTGCATATCTGCGACATACACAAATATCAATGTCATTTCCACAACGAGCTTTAAAAGATGATTTTATGGATTGCTACAATCTTTCAACACTTCAGTTAATATAAATTGTTCGTAGAATACCCAACTGACTGCAATACTGAGTTAATTTTCATACCAAAGTTTCATTTATCACTTCATCAGTTTCACGTGGTTATTGCCGAAAAAACCTTCATGAATTAGTGAAATTAAAAATGCTTAAGACGTCCAGAAGTAGATTTTTCACGAAGGAAATTTCACATACTTTAAAATTTTGTATTTGAAAAGTTAAAATATTTATTAAAAATATGTAATTTCAGTTTGTTGCACGTATCAACAAACTTTTTGTCAGTAAGTTTTTACCTTTATATTCTAAATTTTTTTTATTATTTTTACATGCTTGAAATAATGTATCCTAATATCTGAGCAAGTCCTTTTTTAAATTGGAGTTGTTGCGATACAAAGGGTTAAGGATGAATCTGACTATTTGCCTTTTTTTTTGCCTTGGCAAGCATGTGCAGATTTGGTACAATGGAAAAGGCCAGTAACTGCATTAACATCAGTGGCAGATTTGACTTCACGGTTTTACTTTACGGTGCTACATTAAATTGGTTATAAATACGACTGACAGTGTTATTTTTTAAAACTCCAAAAATTCCCTTCTAAGCTTTTCAAGCACATGCCCCCGGGCCCAAAATTGCAGAAGGCTCCAAAATGCATTTTGTGCACTCCCTGAAAGTACAAATTAAAACAAGTTTTCAATTATAGTTCACAGTAAAAATGAATTTTTGCATTTGTCTACGCTAAATTATTTCAGAGTTCGACCCTAATGACAACGAATTGTAGTGTAAACTCCAAAATTTGAATAAAAACAAATATGCTTCAGCCAATTACTTAGGCTTATGGTTTTACTTGCTCTAAATGGCATTACAGTAAACATTGTGCCGGAGATTTACTACTTATAATAGTTGTCTTAAAAGTTGTATCTCTAATTCTGTGTGTTTATCCATAGAATAAACATAAATAAATATTTTGTTCTCTTATTATCAGAAAGTTAAAAATATTTCAGTATATGATTACAACAATAAATAAAAAAAAACCTCTTATATATTTTTGGATAACTGAATAAAAATTATAATTTGTGAATGATTAATTTTTGCTGTAGCAAATTAATGCCATTAAAAGTTTTTAAATGAAGTTTTACATGCGTCTGAGACTTTAAAATATTTACTTTTAATACTCCCCTCCCCCATGAACCTATAAGTTACATTTTAAACTGCGAGTAAAGCTGTTTTGTATCAAGTATATAATTATAATGTATACATTTTGTAACATAAGATTGGTTTGAGAAAGTGGTTTGTTGTTCCTCCTGGCCCCACATGAAGTTGATCAGGCCCTGATTAATATACTTATTTCATAGATAGATACAAAATGAAGCCTGCACATTTATATCCCCTTTATTCTTTTTGCAGGTGTAGGGACGTCTATATTTTGCATGAAGAAAACAAAATTCCTCTTAGGAAGGCTATGAAAATATTTTACGCTATGAAATTTAAATTCAGCACGTAAGGTTGTTGATTGAAACGAGATAAAAAGGTACAGTTAAAAAAAAACCGGAAAGAAAGGGAAAAAAAACATGAATTTTACTCACGAAACTGCAGTTGAGAAAAACGAAAGTTTGATTCCGAATTATGTCTTTTTTAAATTTAGATCAAAAATATATGTAGAATCTGTCTCTGCAATTAAATAGTAACAAACTTTAAAATTTTAAATAGAAACACCACTGACTTTAAATCTGTGTGAGTAAAGCTTGACTTTAAATTTCGTAAACTATCTAGTCTGACTTTAAATTTCGATTCTAGAGAAAAGTTTAGTTTCAGACACCAAAGTTGAAGTTATTTGGTTAAGAAGTTTAGTAATTATATAGATGTAAAGTTTTGACCTTTTAACTGTAAATTAGTGTTTTATATTTTGAGTTACATTTTCTACAATAAATATTTTTCATGCTGATTTTTTTTGTGATATTTTTATTAAGTATCCAAACCATAAAGATGTTATTTTTATATAATTTCATAATTTGTATGTATATATAATATGAATTATGAAACTAATATTAAAACATAATTCAACTTATCAGTAACTTATCAACTAAAAATATAAGTAAATTTTACATTGAATCTGAACCTTCACGTAACATATTGTACTTTTGAGATCGTCCCCTAAATTAGCCCAATTTCTCATGTTGAATATCGCCAGATGTATTTATAGAAACTTCGTGAAAATTTATATTACAAATTTGATGATCTATATTCATATTCTGGTAGCTATTAAAAAACGAACAAACTTTAAATTTTACAATAAGATTGTCAATCTTATTGTAAAATTTAAAGTTTGTTCGTTTTTTAATATGGTGACAGTTCTCCAAGCTTTTTTTTTAAGTATAAATTTAAAGATGTAATTCCCAACCAAATGCCAATTTTCGTTTTTCTCTGCGACAATTTACCGATTAAAATTATGGGACGTTCTCTTTCTTTTTTCTCGCCAACTGTATTTACTAATCGATTATCCTACCTATCATATTTTTAAAATTTATTTATTTAAAAAATAAAACTGTTTTTCTGTGTTAGATCTTGTTAATGTGCGAAAAATGCTAGGCAAAATGCATTGCGCATAAAAAGTTCAAATGATATTTAAAACATTCTTCTGTCGGTATGTAGAGTAAAATTAGCAAGAAAATGATATTTTTAATCATGAATAAAAGTGCAAGTCATATTTATTAGGTTATGATTACAACATTAAAATTTTGAACAACATTAAAATAATTAGTTTTTGAATTAAAAATCTACACCCTTATTTTCTAAATATATTCATTAATGTAAAAACAGTTCTTATAGATAGTTGTTTGATAAAAAAAAAATGTCATTACCACAGATAGGCGGAAATGCTGCTTCGCGTGGTGAAAGCAAGCTTGCAAGAGCTCCGGTAGATCATAATGTTCCGCTGCACAGATAAGGCCTGGTATAGTTTCGCAAGTTAAAGGGCATGAACCACTTTGTAAGTACTCCATGAGGATCAGGAAAGTATCACTATCAAACTCGATGATGTTAAACTGAAAGTTAATACAGGAAAAATATTTTAGCCAAATGTCAATAAACTAAAGTTCTCTATAAAGTCCGTGTAAAAAAAAAAAAAGCTTTTATTTGCAGATTGTTTACAATAAAAACAAAACAAAGGTATTATTTGACTCGAAATAATGTCTTCAGAATATGAATAAAGTTTTTGAAATAGAAAAATGTACCTACTTTGTTTTTCAAATGCTAACACCCACGTTTGACGCTATATTTGAGTTCCTTGGATCAAAGCAACCCGGAAAAAAAGGTACAGTTTATATACTTTTTTTTACATCTTCACAGCGTTATCAAAGAAAATGTGTTAGGAGTTTATTCATACATATAGAAAAATAAAATCATGATCTAAGGAAAACCTCCAGAAAAAAATTGTAGAAAAACATATAATATAAAATAAACTATTTAAACGAAAATTTTGTAAAAGTTTTCTGGTTGCTCCTTACGATTTTCTTATATGTCGTTTAACGATAGCAGATGTTCCATTTAGAGCGCTTTTCCATTTACCGACACGACACCGATAAATTGTACACGATTGTCGCTATCAGACATCAGTGCACACAAAATGCATTCATAAACACTACGCGCTTTTTCATCTACCGATTCGATGACGATTTTGTCGTAATAGTGTATATGAATGCATTTTGTGAACAATCGATGTCGGATAACGACAATCATGTGCGATTTATCGGTGTCGTGTCGGTAAATGGTAAAGCGCTCTTAGACCGTCGAAAAATAAAATTTCTCCATATCTCAAAAAATAATGATTGAAATGAGCTGTAAACTTATACACCCATCTTTTCTGAGGAGGCTCATTTTTTTAATGCAAAAATTGATGTAGGTCATAATTCATATTTAAAAAATATGAATTTAGTAATAATTTTCATGATTAAAAATATGTCATTGAATAGAAATAACGCTTAGTTTATGATTGGTCCATTTATCATGCATCATTAAAAAAAGAAAAATCAATCAGATGATTTTTGTGAAGCTATAAATTAAAGTTTATCACGTGGATTTAATAATAGCATCCTCAAATTTTGATCCCTTATAACGCTATATATAAAAAAAATCAAGAACGAAAAATTATGCGTCAAGCATAGATTATGTAACACTTTCCAGCACTACCAAAATAATTTTACAAATCTTCACCGTTTAATAATGTGGAAGATGATATCTAAGTAAGAAATTTGGAAAAAGCATAACATATTTAAAAACAAAATTTCAAGAATTGCCAACAGTGTTCGGAAAAATATCCGAATTTTTTTGTACAGCCCTGTATATGATCTATAGATTTGTATATATACTACATAGAATGCTAAATTTTAGTACAGTTAGGAGACGCGTAGCACAGTTTAAAATTCCTCTTCTGGAATTTCCGTCGATAAACGGAAATGTACTCGAAAACTTTTGTGCTGCCCTGTATATGATCTATAGAATTTATAAACAACGAGTAATGGACAAAAAATTTGTTAAATTTAAAAACGCGTTCAACAACTGAAAACGCACTTCCAGCAATTATTGTTAACAGACAGTACCGAATCCTTTTGTGTGTCTCCGTAAATGAACGATGAATACACACAATACACACAATATTCTATAGTAAGCCTCTTGTAATTCACCTCAGTGATATATATAGATTTAAATATGTTTGAAATAGAGAAACATTTTATTAAAATAAACCGCAAACGCTTTTTCTCCATAGACCGTAATGTAACGGAATTCTTTTGAGTGTCCCTGTAAAGGAACTATAAGTGCTATGCACACCATATTCTATAGTAAGCTTCTTATAGTGAACCTCAGTGATATATATATTTATATATATCAATTTCAATGTGTTTGAAATTGTATAACATCATTAAAATACACCGTAAATGATTTTTCCCCGTAGATCGTAATGTAACAGAATTCTTTTGAGTGTCCCTGTAAAAAAAAAAAAAAAAAAAAAAAAAAAAAAACTATAAGTACTACACATTTCATTTTCAATACCGAACATGCCATAGTAAACCTTAATAAGATATATGAATTGCATAACAATCCGAATATATTTACGCGAGTTAGAGCACGGAGAGACAGACAGACAAACCGAATTCATAAACACTTTTCAACTATATTGAAAAGTGTTAAAAATCATAAACTATATGCTTTTCGGGGCTGATTTTATCCAAGGAACTCAAAAAATGTCAAAAGTGGGTATTACCATTGAAAAAATTCAAGTTGGTACAATTTTTAATATAAAAGCACTTTCTATTTCAATAACTGCATTCATATTCTGATTCGAAAAATTAAAGTTGGCACACTTTTTAATACATAAACTCTTCCTATTTGAATAATTGCATTCGTATTCTGAAATAAAACAATATTCCAAGTTTAATGACATCTTTGTTGTGTATTAAAAACAATCCGTGAATAAAGGCGGATTTTTTTTTTTTTTTTTTTTTTTTACACGAACTGTAGAAACTATAAACTTATTAAAAGAAAATAGCTTGTTGCAGCAAGAATGAATCATAAAGGGTGAATTTAACTGTGAAAATAAAAAGGAGCATTTTATGCTAAAATATCGTTGTAGATATTTAAAAAAAAAACAGATGAAAAAAATTATTACGTATAAACTTTGTTACTGTTTGAAATTTTCTTAAATAAAGAGTAATAATAAAAACTAATCAGAAAGCACCGGTTAACTAAAATTGTATTTGGTGGTTTTCTGGTTAAATACCTTTCATGCTGCTAAATGATCTGAAATAAGAATATGTTAATTTTTTTCTCGTCTGCAACCAGTTTAAATTTTAACTTGTAAAAGGAGCATTGAACAGAAATCAATTAATATTCTATTTTGAACAGACTGAAGTGTATGACATATTTAATTGATTACGATATTCAGGAGCTACTTGAGGCCCTTTCTACAGCAGGGACAGCAAACTCGCGTGCTAGAAGGCCACCAGTTTTTCGAAAGAAATTCTTCGAATTCTTTAATGCAAGAAATACTAACATTAAATAAGACGAAAAAAACTATTCAGAAAAAGTGGTGGCAACTGGTTTTCTGGCACCTGATTCGCCGTCTCTGTTCTAGGATATATTCGATGCTGATTTGGCATCACTGTTTCCAGTTTCAATGTTCTTTGAACACACTATTGAGTGCAATTGCGCTTAAATAACATGGTTGTGTCATTTCAAGATTTGTGGTAATTACAGGTGAGTTCAAATATTTATTTATTTTATGAAGTTGTTTGCATCTTAATTTTTACTTTTTACTACTTTATCTCTAACTATAGTAATGTTCAATGAATTTTGATTAGTCCATGTTTTATAATGCTTTCAAAATTCACTTCCCCAGCGTATTCGCTCTAAATCGATATATTAGTTCTTTTTAACGTCTGTGTTACTATTGGGTATAACTTGAGTCACCTACATCAGGTGGCTGAAGTTAATGATAGTGAGTATTCATTGCAAGATTCAGATTCAGATTGGATTTTAATTCAATTTACTGATACTGACTTTAACAGCAGTAGAAACTCTGATGCTGAAGAAATCGCTAATGTGCCAATTGTTCCATGAAAATGGTGGAGCTTAATCCGGACGTTTACATCATTGCTGAACTTGTCTTCAATGAAAACAGTAAAAAATAAGTCTAAACAGTTTTATGGTATTGTTACTAAAATCATATCAAATAAACAAAAAGTGGAAGTAAAATTTTTCCAAGACATCTCAAAATCGTTAAAAAGTATTATATGTTTCCCATTGTAAATTATGTGATGGAAGTGGACATTAAAAACATTTTTGATATCCGTAAACTGGTAAAGTTTTAGGGGACGTTATATATAATTATTTTTAAACTCCATAATTAATATTCTAGTCTGACTGAAGATGAACACATGCATTTCATTGTTTTATGTAAACTTAGTGTTAAGAACTTTGTACAAATGATGATTTCTTATTTTTTAAGCATTGTAATAATAAATCTTGTGTTTTATGAGCACCTGTGTATGTCATTTTTCCCTCCACAGCATTCTAACTTGTGCCAAATGTCGATTTTATACGTGTGGCCCAGGTAAGCACGAATCAATGGAGTAACTTAAGCAACCAGTTATGTTTATGTATCATTACATATACAGTTCTTTTTATTTCTTTTAATTACACATACAGTACAATGGTGGATCGAAATTTTAGAGCGCACTAATTAACTTTAACTTTAATGGTTATCAAGTGACAGATGTTTGAATTTCCAAATTGTTCAAGTAGACCCTGATTACAGTATCATCATTAAAAAAGGTTGAAATATGAAAGTTTTTCAGCGTTCGCAGCGTTCTTAAATTTTTCTACCTTTGTTACCACTATTTAAAAATAAAAACCTTTATGGTAGATTCCTTTAATATCTGTAAACTAAATATATCACAAAGTCTGTTTAAAAATAGTGGTAGAAAGTTAAAAAATTTTAGAAACGCTGCGAGCCTTAAGGTTTTTTTTTTTTAAACATTTAAGGTATATATGTATGTATGTTTTGTTTACCTTCTATTACGCCTGTCTTTTATTCTTTGTATGACACAGCTTGTTAGTAAGTTCTGCTTGCAACCTGCTGCAAGCAGAATCCATTTCTCTTTTCAATTTATAATTCATTTCTAAGAAACGCGTATTTTTTAACTTTATGATTTTTTAAACATAATTTTCTAGTTATAGTATTTTATTCTATATAAAGGAACTTCAAGAGTTTTTTTTTTTTTTAATCGCTTTGAAGGTATTTTATTCAGAGAATTAGAAGAGTAAATGAAAAATCTGTCATGATATACATGATGTAAAAAAATATAATATACTTGAAATTTGAAGAGGAATTCTGATGAAAGTCGGCAGCTGTTAATAAGATGCCAGATCTATAATATATGCATATAATGCATATTGCATAGATTATATTGCATATAGATCACACGTAAGCAAATATTTAGAAATGCACATCAGATTTATATATATAAAAAATACCCTTTTCCAGTTAAATATGAGGAGTAAGAGGCTTCCTAATTAAAATAAAACAAGAGATAGAAATTCTTCAAAATTTAAAAAGAGTTATCTGTCTAACCTATGAACCAAAGTCTGATTCAGTAAGATAATATTGGACTTTTATTTATAAGAGAGTTGCAATGCTAAAGCATTATAAAAATTCGTTTTTCTTTCTAGATTCCATTCCGGACGGTCCGGTCTGGCTTTCTGGAGTTTTGAGCGACTTGACTTATTTCTAAAGGATTTTCAACTCAAGATATTCTCACTTCTGGCAGATTATTTATTTATTTATTTAATTATTTTTATTTATTTATTTATTTATTTTTTATTTTTATTTTTTTTTTTTGGGGGGGGGGGGGGGAGGTTGATTTGCAGTAACTTAAACATCTCAAAGCATAAAGATATTTTAAATTATTTAATTTATTGCGTGTTTTTAATTTATTTTTCTCAAATCAAGGAATGATGGCATTTTATTCTACTATTATGAATAGGAAAACTCATAACGAACTCTCAACTTTTAAAGACATAGATATTTAGGGAATTAAATATTTCATAAATTAGTATTATGTGTACAAATAGATTTTAAAGTATTTTAACACGTATTTTTGAAAGAGAAAACGTGTTACAATGCATGCTAAAATTTACTTGTAAACATAATAAAAAAATGAGCATACCTTAGAGAAAGTTTTAGTTGAAATCAAAAATAAATTTTTATTAGAAATTGACAAAAAAATATACCTCTGTTTGACTTAATTTTGCTCTGTCGACTTTTCCAGCATCTGCACACATGCTAAGAGTTACTTCTGCTGCTGCTACTGACTGGCGACGCTCTTTTTCTTTCTCTTTACCTGATAAATAAAATTACACTTTTGACAGCCATATTTCACAAGAATACGAAGTAAAACACCAATTGAAGAAAACAAAATCGCGATTAAATAAGAAAAAAAATAATTAAATGTAAAGTAGAATTTAAGATAAACATGCTTTTGGAAAGATTAGAAAACGTTTTTATTCGTAGAAAATATTTAAAAAAAAATTCCAAAAAATGACTTAAAAAGTTAAAAATATTTTTCAAAATTTGTCCAAAAATAAAAACAATTATTTTTTTTTTCCAAAATAAATAATTTATATTAGAATGGATAAAAAGAAAAATATGTCACGAAAGGATGACATAAATTGTACAAAAGAAAAAGCTATATGCACAAAATAAGGTGCCAAAAAGTCTTTTTTCAAATAAAATTATTTCAAATAAAATTCGACGAAAAACATGGTCACATATCGACTTTCAAAACAGTTGTTTTATACATTCATGAATATTTTAAAAATAAAAAATACAACTAATACATTCTGCACAAAACTACACTGAAATATCGTGAACACAAACACTACATCAAATTAACATTTTTACATCCATGGTTGCATTCTATACATTAATATGTAGACATGATATTCCAAATACATAATAAATCCATATAGCAATATCCGGTCTAGCAAACACCAAATCGTGCTCAAACACAACACGGGAAAATTCGTTTAAATCCAACTATACATACCTTCCGTAGCCATGTTTTCACGCTACTCTTATTGAAATAAAATTCAGAATTCAAGCCTATGGTAATTTTAAAAGCCTAGAGAATTAAATCCAGCTTCAACATGACAATATGCATTTGAAATAAAAAAACAGAGTTATTAATTTATGGTAATGAATAAATTATGAAAACAAAGTGGAAATACAGAGTTACTGCTTATTAATAATTTAAATGATATATGTCCAGTAATTTTAGATATAAGTATATTGGTATTTAATAGAAATATTTTATACTATCGACTAATTATTATCGTGTGTCTCAAAATGTTACATTATGTTAGATATGAGATATAAAATATTAGTATACTATGCTTTAAAAGATCTTCATATTGCATGTCCTTCTATATTGGATTATTTTTTTTTATGTTCTTACAATGTGTAAAAACATTTGTTCGAAGTTTTTTCAGTAATTCTATAGAGTGGGTATTTGGAACATTTGATCCATTTGTTAATGCTGTAATAACGACATACATTGATGAATGTGTATGTCACGATTAACTTCACAAACTTTTTCTATGTTTTTGTGCGTAGAAAATCTCAATAATCTTTCACAGATTCTTTAAACTCGATGTTTATTTTAATATTAAGAAAACCAGGTATGTATTAGAACTTGCAGATATTAATAGCTTCTTATCACTTGTTTTGCCGATAAAGTTGAAACAAATAAAATTAATTAAAAGAGAGGTTAAATTCTTAATTCCTTGGGTAGTTAATAAGCTGATTTTTAATAAATATGTTTGCAATATGGCTTTAAAAATAAGCAGTTTTGATTCCAAAATGAATCTTTAATCAGTGAAAAAAAAAATCAATGAATTCTGAAACTTCAATTTACTCTAAATCCGCTGAGTTTCAAAACTTATTGAAAAATAATGTACGAATTATTAGAATCCACTTCATGAAATTTGTTTGGCCATATATTTTAGAGACCTCAGTGAAGCTCTCTGAGATTTAAAATATTTTCAAAACGGTATTTATTTTATATATAAACATATATGAAGTGGACCTAGACGGTGAAAAACTATTACTCATATGAAATTAACCTGTAAAAAGGGCTATTTTATTTCAGAATTTTCGTAGTGGATATATATATATATATATATAAACATAAGGCTGGTGAAACAGAAACCTAATAATATCTGATATTTAAAAGTCTTTTCTTTTTTTTTCATGTAATGCAAACTTGTACCTTAATAGTAATGGTAAAAAATGGGAAAGAAAAAAAAGCTTAGAAAATGTTTTCATTGAGAGAAGGAAATTTATAACTTCTACATGACAATATTTACTGTTTTTAATCATATCATAAAATAAAAAAATAACACATTTTTTACATTTTTATTTCCGAAGTCATCCGAAATTAATTAAATTTCATTAATTTAGTGAGTAATAAGCACTTAATTATAGCGAATAGTTTTTGTTCGACCCGAACTTGGGCAAAATGCTTGTTTCATTAATAATATAGCCGTAATTGATGTTATACGAATACAGTGAGGGGTTTTTCCTCTATTTTTTGAGATATTTGTTTGAAATTTATAATTTAAAAGAAAATATAACCGAATTGATCATTTCAGGTATTAATATTACACTGATTAAGAACTTAATTCATGTTATTAAACAGAAAGATAGTTGTGAAGTTGTGAATCATTAGTTTTAAAAAATATCCTTCTAATATTATTGGAGAACCGTTCATCTTAAACAAACCTATAAAAAGACTAGAGACTGCTTCTAGCGTAAAATGATGTAAATTAAATTGATTAGGGTTATTGATTAGGAAGCCGCCTTCATTTCAAAATAATTAAAAACCAAAAAAGTAAAAACTTTTTTATTTTATTTTTATTGCTTAACAATTTATGCAGCAATTGTATTATACTACAAAATTCTACATAGATTTCGAATTATTATAATTTTTTATTTTAACTATAAATATGGGAAAGTTGGAGCTAGTAAGAGTAAATATGTTTTGGGGACTTAAATGTGTTCTAATAAGTGAATATTTGATTTTCCCCGTTGATAATTTTCTCACCTCGACATTTTGAATTGAACTTCTATGAAACAGTTAAAAACTATCAAATAATATTTATCTTCTTAAAATATTTTCAAATGAATTCTGAATTTAACGAATACAATAAAATTCGATTACAACAAATCATTAATATTTCGCTTTCTATGATTGATGTTATTTCCGTTTACTAATAAAAAATTCTAAAATTATACAGAAAATATTTCAATATTCGTTATTCAAAACGAGATTAAGACGAGATCAAAACGAGGTAGCTACCTCGAGTTTAAAATTTATTTTTATTTTTAAAAGGAACACAAAAACAAGGCTGATTTCGTCAGAAAGACCTTGAACGTAAACAATGCTTACTCAGGCAGACAGAATTGCCATCATTTAATGAAAGAACGACCGAATATATTTCAATATTTTTCTTATGAAAAAAGGAAAAACAAACAGAATTTTTTCAGATCCCTATTTTCTATGCAAAGTTCATAATAGAAACATTTACATACAAAATATGCTTTAAATACATGTACAACTAGTTTAATTATAAAAATATATAGTTTTTTCTTTTCTAGGGCAGAAGTTTTTCTCTAATGCTACAGAATGCTCTAAAAATAACAGTCCTACGCAAAAGTAACATAAAATATAATTTATTAGTCTTGTTCACATGTATGTAGGTATACATGTGAACAGGACTAACTAATGTTTACAACATGCTACAAAATGAATAATTTTTGATAAAAAATATGTATTCTCTTAAGCTTCTTATAATTTTTTTCTTAAAGTAAAAATTGATATATACGTACAATAGTAATCGCATAAAATGCAAAATCATTCAAAACTTTTAATAATTATTGAAAGTACAAAGCATAAAGCGATCAAAAACATTTTCTTCAACATTTAATCTATAAATACTGCTGATAAATGTACTTTTATGGGGGTATTTTATTATTTTACTGTGTGTATATGTTGGAAATCATGATAAGATCTGAGTTTTGATTCATTTAAACCTGGAAAGTTAAAGCATCAGTGACGATATCATCATGTGATTTTTTACGTCACATTCAAATTATTATTGTAAAAACAAGATTTTTATGGACAGCTTCGTATTCTTATCGTTAGCTATATAGAATGTCAGAAACTGCCGACTGTCCACTTTCACGATCAAAAATGCTAAAACCGATGATGTTGAAAGTCGACTGTTTTCCAAGTGTGTGTCTCTTGCTTAAAAACATTGGATTTTAGAAATCTTGATATAGACTTTTGCTCTAATCTCAGGATTACAAGGGATTTTATAAAAGTACAGCAATATGTAATACAAAAGCTACAGATAAAATTGAGACTTACAAGAATCGTATATCATTTTAAATGTAAAGCTATGGATGGCTATAAAAGATTATATCCGTTTTATACTCATTCATCTTTTTATAATACAGTTGTGTGAAAATTAATTCAGACGAGGTGAATTTTTTTCTGAAATTATAGTGTTAACTGCTAGCTTTTGCCCAAAATTGATTTTATCTGGACATCTAATCCTGAGCACTAGACTGCAATTTAGAGAAAAAATAGCAATTTTTGCTTTAGTTTTGTGTATGTTCTGTCCATGAGAAGGCAATGTTAGTAGTTTGTAGCCGTCTTGAGTACGATTAGCATTCGTTTGTTTCCGTGTACGTAAAAATTGATATTACTTCTAGCAAAAAAAGTAAAACCAATTAGATATGGGCCCTTTCAATAACTGCATGAAATATTTCTTCTGAAATCGGTCTTTACAAAGAAATATAAATTTTGCTGAACGTTTAGGGGGAAAAGGAAACTTTAAACGATTTTTTATTCTTTGAATGAATCTTTAATCTTTCCCATAGATGACTTTTAAAAAAGTGATTTTATTAAACATTCCCATTTATTTGTTCAAAATTGCACACCAGCCATAGTCAGATGAAGCAAAGTTGATCGAATAAAACTGTAAAATGTACAAAAAACTGTCAAATACTCTACAAAATACAGCTTTTGGCGGTTTTTACAGCAATAAACACTGCATGTTTATTTCCTATTGAGGAGATAATGAGTTTATCGAAATAGTTCAAAATCGTACAGCTTTGGATTGTACTGTTCTTGAATACTTTTCAGAGGTATTTCAACACGCGTTGGCTGAATACCATATACATTTACAAATATATCAAAAAATTTATGCTAGAAAATAAATTAATGTGCTCAATGAGTCTGGAGATTTTTACAGACCTAAATCCCACAGAAATTTTTTAAAATATTCTACAGAAACATTTTTATGAAATGGGCTATCTAACAAAATAGTGCACGAAAAAAAATCCCCTGTAAAAATGTGGTTTCATGATGAAAGAGAAAAAAATATGGGAACTACACAGGTGTAGTCAATGTCTAAACGTATTCAATAGATAATCGTTGCTAAAAAAGGGACTTAATTTCTTATTAACTGTCTATAAAGGTATACAATAAAATATGAGAAAATGAAAAGTTTATTCACTTTGTCAAAATTAATTTGCACACTACTTTATATTATATTTTATGTTTTACTGGTAACGGAAACGTGAAGATTTTATTCTTTAAATCTGATTTCGTTATTGATATATATTATATTGAATTTTGTATTCAATTAATGATTTATTTGAGATTAAAATTATCTCTACTGAAAAAAATGGAAAATATATAAGTAGGTCGTTCAATATGTAGGTTTCCATTTCAAAACAATTGTTACAAAAATACTTGAATAATATACATATGGTTGACGAGGCTATTTATTGCTTTCAAGGAACAATAGTCATTTCTCCTGCAGACGTAAAAGGTGCATCGCAGAGGGGAAAGAAGAAAGTGTGAAACGTCGGGCTCGCGATATTTTTGAAAAATTACACATGGTAGGTTCTATTAGACATGCATTGGACAATTGATGGCTTGACATATTTGACGTAATTGACATACACAGGAAGCTGGTTGCTGTGTACGTTGACACTGTAATTGAACTTTGATCAAGTTCTCTTTCAACTGCCATTACTGATGAGAAAATTGTCAATCTGAATGCAGTAATCGGAGAAAACAGAAGGATCAATGTTGTTAAATCGGCCAACACTTTGAATATTATCTTGGGACAGCTCACAGAATTATTCATGAGGATTTGTGATACCGCAATGAACTTTGTGAATATTATGTTCGTCGACAACTACTGAACATCCTCAGACGAGAATGGATTGTATTCTCGTCTGAGCAGGCGACGTAGCCTTGATGCTCAAATGCAATACCAGAAAGAAATACATCCCTTCATCATAGACATAGTAACAGGTGATGAGAACTTCGTTCATCACTTCACTTCCCCATTCATGAGAAAATCGTTGGAGTGAAAGTATCCGTAGTTATCTCCCATGAAAAATATTCAAAACGATTTCGTTGGTAGGGAAAGTGCTTTTGAACATCTTCTGAGATGCAAAGAGTATTCTGCTCATTGACTTTCTTGAACAAAAATGCACGATTAACGTTGCTCTGTGCAGCCAGATCTGAAATCGGATATCCGACACCAGTGCCCTGACAGTTAGAGTCATCCTGCTCGACAAAACTGTTCGCAAAACTCGGCGGCACGATAAAAGATTGAGCAATTGAGGTGTGGGCTTTGCTGCATTCACATTACAGCCCTGATTTAGTGCCCAGTGATTTCAAGTTTTTTCACGATTGAGTTGCGTTGTCGGGGTTTTCAAACTGATGTAAAGTCCAGGCCGCAGTAAGAAGAATGTTTCAAGGGTGAGCCGGGACATTTCCCCACAAGACTTCGGTAAGTTGATGCAGCGTTTGGGATAAAACTCTCAATGTGCATGACGATTATATTGAAATGTAGTACAGGATGTACTTATTTAGACATGTAGATTTTGTATGTGTGTATTACAAAATAAAAATATCACACCATATGGAAAGTTTTTATTGAACGACCCACGTTTAAACATAATAAAACATTCTGATTTTAACGATTTTTTCATCTAACAAGTTTTTATGTCTTGTATGCTTTCTGTCAATAGCACAAGAGCTATTTTCATTGATTGCCCTTGCAAAACCGAAACTACAATGCAATACCGTTCAGAAGCCTAATAGTACCAGTTAGCTATAAGTGAAACATTCACAGCAGTTTATGCAACAAGGGAAAATGGATAGTATAAAATTTGTATTTGAGAAATGTGTTCATAAATGCTTTTCTCTAATTTTAGCTTTAAGAAAGATTTTCAATGTGACAGCTTTTGTTGTTATTAGTTACGTAGGAACCACTTAGTAGAAAAATTTGAAAATGTTTTAAGAAAGTTTAAACTGTTAGAAAATACAAATATTTTCCACTAGTCATAATTTCTTCATTTTTAATATCAATAATAACTTTTATTCTAACAGCTATACTGTCAGTAAAGGTATGAAATTTATTACAGAATACTATATCTACTGACTTCTTTTGTGTAGAACTTACTTTTACTCTTTTTATAATCATCTCACTTGAAGTTTTGTGCCCTTTGTATTTTTTTATGTTGTAATATTTTGGTATTGTAGTAAAATAATACTATTACAGTAAAAAATACCTAAAAATGTTTAAAAGGAAAAATGTACTTTAAAATTCTTCTTGAGTTTTGTAAAAGATAAAAGAAAAAGAAAAGTAACTTTCAAATATTACTCATGCACAAACGGGCAAAAATGTTCAGGAAGAAACATCAATATCAACAATTCAAATACATTGAAAGAATTGCATTTGCAAGCTAAAAGCAGTTTTGCAATAAAAAAGGCAGATAACGAAAGAAAATGAAAAAGAAAAGAGAGAGCATCAAAGGCCATTCCAGACTACACCAAACACTTACAATCGAACTCACTCTGCCAACGTTTGAGTCCCGCTTCTACCCCTAGTGGACTCTTTGATCGGCTCCCCATACCCCATCCGGCCCAGGTGCCAAGGCGAGAAAAATAACGGAAGACAGGGCTGGAAGTTGGGGTCTTGGATCGTACGGAATCATGGGGATCCGGTACCTAAATTACATAGCACAGTTTAAAAGTAGAATTACGTCGTATTACACGATATTTTTGTATCTAGAGTACATTAAAATTAAAATGTAAAATCATTTCATTTATGTAATGGTAGTTTAATTATATTACCACGTAAATGAATTATTGTTGACATGTAAGTTGTAATTGATTTGAATGGATATCCTCAAAGAAGCACATGATGCTTACCTTCATTCCCATTATATAATTTTTAGCTGGGTTTCTAAATGTTTTATTTGCATGTATTTTCAGACCATTAGACATTATGGTGAGACATTAATTTCAACAAATGTTCTAACGATGGTTTTTGAAAGAAAGTTATTTTTAGATTTTACAAAACTAACACATTCTCACTTGGAAAAGTAACAAAAACTCATTAAAAAATGATAATTAATAAATCAAAGAAGTCAACTGAAATCTGTTACATGATCAAATATTTTATAGTTATAGCAACGAACTTAGTCGGAGAATTCTATGAAGTGTGACATCGTAATATTTTACATAAACATACATTTAGAATTTTTAACAAATACAAGTGTCATCAAAGTCATTAAATATATTAACAATATGTTAATAATGCAAAATATGTGAAACATATAAAGTCTTTATCATACAAGCATACCACAAAGTTTACTTAAAAAAAGGGAAGTTATTGGAGAAAATATAAGAAGACAATTGGAATAAAATAAGCATAAAATTAAATGCACGCGAGGGAAATTTGTATTAAAATAACTTTAAATATATATTTTTGGAAACTGAAGGAATATATTTTGATATGAATAAAGCTGAGGACATAATGGACCGATGGATATAATCATTAATCATTTGTAATTAAGAAAAATAAAGCCTAGTCTTTTTATTTTAATTTCCTTAAACACGCAATGTTTAATTATCAATAAAAGTAAATTTTATTTATTCTGATATTATTGTAAAGGTTCAATGGGCGATTTCTTAAAAAAATATTTTGTATATGTATCGTAAGTTTTATGTCGCATCTGCAGACGATTTTTGCATTTCAAGTTGGACTAATTTTTTGTTATTTTATTCGTTAAGATGAAAAATTATTTTGATATACAATCTGTCATTTTTTATTCATGCAAAGGAAAAATGATGCTGCGTTTGAACTTTACAGATAAATGTATATAGAGGACATTAAAAAATTATACAACTAGTAAAAATTTATGTATGAGCGTTACTGTTTCAATATTTTTTTTTCGTTTGAAGACATGCTATCGGAATTATGTAAACATAAATACGTTTAGGACATTTGACATCAGAAATATTATTTATAATTTATGCAGAATAATAATAAATGTTCATTTAAAACTCCATAAATTAAAAAGAAAATTAAGATGTATTATTTCAGAACTGTACTTAAAATATAAAAATCTACATAATAATAAATTAAATAAAGAACATATTTTCTAGACATAAATTAGTTTAGATTTTCGTCAGTAGAGATGTTAGTTTAAAAATTACAGAAAAAAAACCTTTCATGAAAAATTCAAAAACGTAAATGTATTTTTTAGGAAAAAAGAAAAAAATTCAAAGCTGCTGCAATTCATAACTATGCTTAAAACTTGTAAAATATCAAAAATATAAAATTAATTAAAGAAGAAGAAAGGCCAGAAGATAGGACAAAACCCTCGCGGTCTGATTAGCGAGTGAGCATGCTACCTCAACGCCACGAAGACCGCGTTGAGAAACGCAAACTAATACCTATTTGAAACGTATGCTGAACTTTAACCTCCAATTTCTCAAAAGCTAAGGCCCATTAAAAGAAAACCCTTAACTAGCATAGTTAGGGGTTTGAACTCTATAACATACTTTAAAATCATCAAAATCTGTGTGTACCATATTTTCTGGTCCCCTTGTAAGCAACAAAGCTGCATTTCTGTAGAATCCGGCAGCATTTTTACATTATGCACATTTTGATTAAAAAAATACATTTACAAGGGGACCACCAAACATAGTGCACACAAATTTTGATGATTCTAAAGTATGTTATAGGGGTTATATACCTCTAACTATTCTGGTGAAAGGTTTTCTTCAAATGAGCCTTAGTTTTTAAGAACTTATGTACATGATCTTCGTTGCGCTGAGGTAGCATGCCGTTCGTGGTCAGGGAGGCGAGGATTCGATCCTACCTTGTGACTTTTTTCTTTTTTAGTCAATTTTATATTTTTGACACGTTTACAAGTTTTAAGCGGAATTATGAATTCTGCATGTTTGAATTTTTTGATACCTTCCTAATAAATTACATTGACATTTTTGAATTTTTCATGAAAATTTACATTTTTAAACTAATATTTTTATTGGGAAAAATCCAAAATAATTTATGTCTAGATATCTCACCTTTTTAGAACTGACTATTATTGTTTCCATTTATACAGGGTGATTCCAAATTCATGGCACAAACTTTAAGGGTTGGTACAGGACACTGTAACAAAAAAAAATTGTATAGGAAAACAGGGTCGGAAATCCATTTATATAGTCAAAAATACAGGGCGTCTCACTCCAATCCGAAGTGCGTTTTCGTCCATAACTTTAACAGTATTGAAGATAATTTAACGAAATCCTTACAATTTGCTTAAAATTCATGCAAAGATGCGTCTGTTGTAAATTTTGTTAAAATATCTTCACTACTGTTAAAGTTATGAACGGAAACGCGACTTCGGATTGGCGTGAGACGCCCCCCGTAATTTTGACTAAATAAATGGAATTTTGACCTTTGTTTCCTATACAATAAATGATTTTTACTGTAGGTTGGCACAGGACACTGTACAAAACATTTATTGTATAGGAAACCAGGGTCAAAATTCATTTATTTAGTCAAAATTACAGGGCGTCTCACTTCAATACGATGTTGCGTTTTCGTTCATAACTTTAACAGTAGTGAGGATATTTGAACAAAATTTGCAATATCTTTGTATGAATTGTAAGCGTATTGTAAGGATTTCGTTAAAGTATCTTCCCTACTGTTAAAGTTATGAACGAAAACACGACTTCTGATCGGAGTGAGACGCCCCGTATTTTTGAGTATATAAATGGATTTCCGACCCTGCTTTCCTATAAAAAAATTGTTTGTTACAGTATCCTGTACCAACCCTTAAAATTTGTACCATGAATTTGGAATCAACCAATATATACATATTTTTACACAATTCTGAAATAATGCTTCTTTTTGCATTTTTTTTTCATAAAAAATGTATTTAATTGACTAATGAAAAATGAAATATCTTTTTAACATTTGATTTGTTTTAACTATATTACAACATGTTAAATGACGAAATACAAAAATGTTTATCATTACGGACATCGGCAATTTTAGTTTAATAAATATGTAATTAATTGGAAGATTCATATGATAAAGATATTCGGTAAAAATACTCACAACATAAAATGACATTAAAAATAGCACTACAAAAACAATTTCTTTGCATCAATTTTTTTCTGAATATTGGAAGAATGCATTTCTGACCATATTATATTTCTTTTAAATACTTTATTTGTTATAAATATATTAAATAATACGTTAAAGTAGAAAAACAAAAATGCTTACTTATTATTCGTATAAGTGCAAGCAAATACACATTTAATCGGGGATATTTGTAAAATAATTCAAAACATAAAATGACATTACAAACGGCACAATTTATAAGAAAATTGTTTTTGACATGGTCACGAAGCTTCTTAACATTGCTGGAGTAAAGCATAAAGGAATGTAATGATTTAATTGCAATGCAGAGCATTATATAATGTATCAAAGATTATTTCATTCAAACCTTGTAATTGTCTACAAAAGAAGCTGAACGAGATCATTAAAAGGAAAATTTTATTTATTCTTATTATTGCGAATGTTTAGCCGACGATTTCTTAAAAAAAATATTTTATACAGGTATAGTAAGTTTCATGTTACATTTACAGACGATTTTTTCATTTACATGTTGACTAAATTTTTAAGTATGACGTTAGCAATTTTTTTTTTGTCAGAATGAAAAAAATATTTCCAAATGTAAGCTGTAAATTTTACAGATAAATGTATACAGAGGACATAAATTTTTTTTATAACTGGTAAAAATTTACATATGAGTTTTACTGCGTTAATATTTTATTACTCTTTCGAAGATGCGTTATATTGGAATTATCTAATCATAATCATAAATATGTTTGGGGGATTCGACGGGAAAAATATTTTGTATAAGTTATACACAAAAATGATAAATTTTCATTTAAAATTTCATAAAGTAAAAAAAAAAAAAGGTATTATTTCAGAACTGCGCTGAAAATATAAAAAGATAAATAATAATAAATTAAAAAAAATTCTAGACATAAATTAGTTTAGATTTTCGTGAATAGAAATATTAGTTTAGAAATTGCAGAAAAAAGTATAAATTTTCATGAAAAACTAAAAAAATGTAAATGTAATTTATAGGAAAATATAAAAAAATTCAAACGTGCAGAATTCATAATTCTGCTTAAAACTTGTAACGCGTCAAAAATATAAATTTAATTAAAAAAGAAACAAGTCACAAGGTACAATTGAACCCGTGTCTTCTGGATCACGAATGGGCATGCTAACTCAGTGCAACAAAGAATACGTACATAGGTTCAAACTAATGGGTATTTGAAATGTATGCTGAACTTTAACCGCAATGTCTTAAAAACTAAAGCCCATTTCAAGAAAACCTTCCACCAGAATAATTAGGGGTATGAACTCTCTAACGTACTTTAAAATCATCAAAATCTGTGTGCACCATGTTTTCTGGTCCCTTTGAAAGCTACAAAATATTTGAAATTGTCCAATCAAAGCTGCATTTCCGTCAAATCATGAGGCTTTCCGGCATTTGTGCTGCTAGCAATGTTCCGTTACTTAAACGAAATTTTTATGTATGTCCCTTTTTCTTAAAATCATAGGCAATTCCCGAATCTAAGCTCAAAATTTCTTGAAATCCTCCAATCAAAAGACGGAAATTTCGTTAAATTTTAAGGGTTGGAGGGGGGGGGGGGGGTTCAACTGAGCTGCCTGTAATTTTAAGTGTTTTGCCGAAATTATTTTTAAAGTGTGAATTTGTTTCAAAGTTTTAAAAAAAGTTGTTTAAAATTGAAGTTTTCATTACATAAATTTCCAAATAGTTTTGGTATTATGTGTTTAAAACAAATATATATAATAATAGATACCATATTATACTATTATAAAAATACTTCTATCAATAGAAAGGCGCAAAATTTAAAAAAATTTCTAATTTCCACTTAAATTAGCTAGTTACGTTCTCAAAACTATCTGACGAACTACATACAAGTCATGTTCGAGATTACTGTGTTTGGAAAAACTGAACAGTTTTATCCTAACGTTCAATCAAATGTTGGCCCAGAGTATTTTGAGTCTAATGCCAAAATTTTTTATTCTGGGCAGAATAAATGGGAAAACTGGGTGAGACTTGAGGGATTTTCTTGCACAGAAATGAGAATTCAGGTTACTTTACGTTTTAAAGTACTCTTTGAATCCACTCTCTTTATATAAATACGGCCATAAAAAGTCAATGCCTAATCATATCTTTCCTGGGATGTCAGAAAAGCATGGCAATTGGGAAAGCCTGCCTATGGTGCTTTCTGTGGGGAGTGGCTATATATAATGCCTTAAAATTTCTTAAAGCCTAAGAATCCGCTTCTCCGGAAATATTTAAATCACACAAATAAATAATGATATTACCTTACATTGTCAACATTATCTGAATGATGATCTTAAACATCTCAGTATATCTTTTATTGTAATGTTGTATTGATTTTATTATAATTTTCCATTCTGTATTTGCAATTCTGTATTGTGTTTATTATAATATTGCATTATGTTTGTTATAAGGTTGTATTATGTTTATTGTAATGTTGTATTACGTTTATTGTTATTTTGTGTTTATTTTATTTATTGTAACTTCTATTATGTAACTTTCAGATACACAATAAGAAACCTTTTGTCCCGTGTAAAATGTATTTAATATTTTAAAACTTGTTTATAATAAACACTCAAAGCTGGCACAAAACGCTTTACAGCAGATTTTTTGCTGAGCCATTAATAGATCAAGGGGTGGTAATGTGAACCAATGCCGTAGACAGAAAAATATTTCGGAGGGGGATTTGTAGGTTCAAAATTTTATTCTTATTATAGTATTTTATATTTGTTTTGTAATACTTTAATAAAAGTAAAATTATTTAAAAGTTATCTGTTATGAATTCGAGTAACCAATACTTATCGCAAAAGAAAATTGAGTATTTGAGTCTTCTTCATTGCAAAGAAAGTTATGATTTCATTTGTGTTGATGGTGACTCCACTTCGCCAATGTATCGACAATAGTGTCAACCAAATTAAAGATTTCGGAAGCTTTTTACATATATTTTTAAATTTCTTTTGTCAGAAATGTATTCCCAGCAGCATATGTCAAAACGGTGGTGCAATTTGTGGATATTTGGAATTAGACCCTAAATGTATTCATCAAGCGTTTCAGTTTAACAAGTTGAAGAATTTATTTTAATATTCCACCATTTTGTACGATAGCAGGGAAATCCCACTTCTACACAATTCCATTAAAAAAAATTAGGAATTTTAAAACTTTCCATTGTTTATTACCTATTTTCTTAAATTGCATTCATGTTTTCGACGTCAGAATTTTTAATTTTGATTTTATTGATTGATACTTAGTTGGCTTATTTATAGTCATCGTGAAAAAATTTCGCCTGGTGATCCCCCCATTGGCTACGGCCTTGATGTGAACACTGGTAATATATACATCAGCAGTTTCTTATAATTGAATATGCCCATCCTAGTGGCTATGACTGGACGATGTTTGCCTGTTTCGTAAAACAACTTTAAAGGTGATTGCTGAATGGAATAGTAGATTTTGTGCATAATATGTAAAATATGGTGTCTTAGTGGTGCAGAGATGGACGTTTATATTTGTGGCGTTTGTTGTTAACCCATTCGGGACCATGGGTGCATATATGCACCCTCAAAAAGAGCATACAGAATTTATTTTAGGCACCAGTAAAAAATAAAAGTAATATTTACTTTCTCTAATTAGAGCATTTTTGTGATAGTCTAAGTAAAAGTAGCTTTCTAAAAAAAAGTGGTGCCAATAAAATTTGTATAAAAACCGCCGGTCCCGAAGGGGTTAAAAGCTTTACTATCCTTCTTTTCCAAAATAAATCTAATACGCGTTAATTTCGATTTTCTTTATAGCTTTGTGCGCACTTTGTTCTTAAAAATGGTCTTTCTAATAACTTATCGTTGCTTAATGTTGATGTGGCAATAAATATTTTCATTTTCTGACTACATTTTCTTTTTATTGAAAATTGGAATCTTTCACTTGGTTTTTACCCTCATGTTTCCATTGGAGGAGATTTTCACTTTTCATGTAAAACTCTTTATTGTAGTTACTTAATCAAGAAACATTATAACAGGCACGTTATAGAATACATATGTATCTAGAATGGATGAAAAGCATTGTACTTTTGGATGTTATCTGAAAAAAGGGGAGGGGTCCTTATTACTACCTTATACTCTAAGAAATTCAAAATACGCAAACTGTCAGAATATGTAAAATTTCTTTTAAACAGGCTAGCACACTTCAGGAATGAGCAGTCTAAACTAAGTACATTCTACTCAGTCATTGTAATTTGAAACCATCGTGTATTTATAATAAAACAACTAGAATGGCTTGCAGAAGTTATTAAATACGTGAATGTGAACCAAATTAGTGATATGGGAAATGAAAATAACATAAAAGAACCACAAAGAGAAACCAAATGTATGCAATTAGCCTGTATTAATACAACAAAATTTTGTGTGCCTGTCTGTGTAGACTCCCCTGCTGTGCCAGATGAGGCAGCGCTATTGCATTCGAGACGGAGGTACACCAGGGTGAAACCGAGATCCCTTCGAAGAGATTTTTTGAAAAATCGAATTAAAACTTTTAAAAATTAACTTTTAACGATTTTTTTACTGTATTTTTGCACTAGGTATTTTCTTTCACCATGCACATCTTTGTTTCAAAATGTTGCATAATTTCACACTTTACAGTACAGAATAGAACAAAAAATGCGATTTTAGATAAAGTTTGTCTCAAAACTTTAACTTAATTTATAGATTTTTAACGATTTATTTTTTAAAAAATCAAGAATGTAATTTTTTGTTTTTAATTTCGGTAAATGTACTGTAAACAATTTTCTTGCAATAAAATTACAATAATAGTCCTTTCCACGAAGCTGTAAGTTCCACGAGCTTGATATTTAAAAAAAATAATCTCCCGATAATATCAAATACTAAATCATAGATGCACAATTTTGGTTCTTTGTATCACGATAGGATAATTTTTTTCAAAAAAAGCAGGTTACGGAAAATTAAGATTTGAAATTAGCTGACAAATAAAATAGTCAAACCAAAACATAAAAACAGGGTGACGTGTAATGTTTGTGTTTAATTTCGATAAATGCCAAACTGCAAACGATTCTTTTGTTTCTTTGTATTACGGGAAAATACTAATAAAATTAGGGGAAAGGGGGGAACAGTGGGACAAAAGGCATTTTCCCTACCATTCAAATACTCAACAATTAGAAAAGTATGCATCATTTAGTTAACCTGTATGGCAACACTGTATAAACTAGTCTCAGTCACATTTCATTTTGTAGGGAAGTTGCAGCCATTTTTGTTTTTACTATCACTGTTGGAAAAATCAGGTAAATTTTACTTTCTTGGATTTGATCAATAAAATATCATCCAATAAGGAATATCAGTGCATTAATTTAAAGCTTAAACTTTCTTCATTACATGTGTGCAATGTTCTTAATTCTATTAATAAATTTTGTGAAACTTTTGACTTTGGATTTAAAAATACACCTTGGGGGGTACAGTGGGACATGTTGATAGGGGCACAGTGGGACACGTCCAGAAGAGCCACAACCAGGGTGCTCCAATTTAAATTTATCTCTGGTGGAAAACCAGAAAGTTGATGAACCTATTTTGTCACCAGAACTAATAAGGCCTCTACCAAAATGCCATGCACCTGATAATTCTAAGAGGAACCGAAGGAAGAGGAAATCAGAAGCATTGACTAATACACCTGTAAAAACTAGAATAGAGCAGGAAACATTTGAAAGAATTGAAAAGCAAAATAAAGGTAAAAAGAAGTATTCTTCTAATGTTTCGAAATTAATAAAAAAAATAAAATAAAAATAAAAATAAAAATTTATGGGAAAGACGAAGATTGGAAGCTCTCTTCAAGTGATTGTTTCTGACGATGAGGTGGAAGAAAGAGAAAGTATTTTTGAGGATGATATGGAAGAAAGAGAAAGCGTTTCTATTCATATTGGAGATTTTCTATTACTCAAAGTGTTTGGGAAAAAGAAAGGAGCCATATGCTATTATGCTGCAGAAATCCTAAATAAAAGTGAAATTGACTTTGAAATGAAGTATATGAAAAGACATTTGCCAGCATACAATTTCGTCTTTGATGATGAGACAACATATTCAGCTGTTCTTGCTGACATTGAAATGAAATTGCCAAAACCAATGGCTTGCGGAGGGTCAGAAAGAACAATGACACAATTATCATTTCCTGTAGACTTCTAAGGTTATTCCATGATAAAATGAACTTTTGAGAACTTTTTGTTAGCCTTTAATGTTTAATTTGATGTTACTTTATTATTATCAATTCATCATACATTATTTTGCAAAGAATTTTTCAACTCTTAAAAGTGTTTCATTTTTATAACTATTTTTAAGTCTTATCATTTGAAAATGGCTTTCATATCTTCTATGTTCAATATCTAAACCTGTATTTAATAATAATAAATGTGCTGTGATAATATAACTAATTTTGTATGTGCCTTACTCACCGTCCCACTGTACCCCCTTCCCTGTCCCACTGTGCCCCGCCAGGGGGCACAATGGGACATCTTGAGTACCTTTTGAAAATTACATTTTTTTTAAAGAATAAAATAAGTATAAATTATGAAAAAAATTACAATGAAAGCTAAAAGTTGCCAAAATATTGCTCTGTATTTGTTTTATGTTTTTTAATTAAAAGGGAAGAAATTATCATAAAACAAGTGAAAATTGTCCCACTGTGCCCCCCTCTCCCCTATGTTGTTTTGTTCACTTTAAATTTTGTAGAAATGTGAAATTTCAAACCGTAATATGCGCCATTTTTATTTATTTTTCTAATCATTATGGAATAAATTTAACTGGTTACAGAAAATTAAAATTACAAATTACTTGCTTTAAAAAACAACCAAAATTAAAAATAAATATAGTGTGACTCAAAGAAAAAAATTGAAAATGTACTGAATCATTCCCGACATGAAGTGTTTCATCCGATGCGATCTAAATAACATCATTTAGGAGTGTACATTTATGAACAAACTTCTATTACAATCAGGGGCGAAGCTACTGGGGGGGGCGCAGGGGGGCGGCTCGCCCCATCAATGTCGGCAATTTCGATCATAGTCGGCAAAATCTAGGTAGTCAGTATCGATCAACTCTCAAACAATCGATATATTTTTTTTAAATTTCCAGCGTTTTTTCTTAAAATATACAATAAAAACCATCAAGGCTTAGCATTTGTCTTAAGAACTTCTTCCGAAAATACGAAGTTTGTCTCCCCGTTCTCCGGCTTTGCGTGACTGCGGAAAACAAATTGAGAAAGGACCGGATGAGACTAGATTCTCAAAATATTAGTGTATTGAAACGTGCTGGACAATTGAATCATTTAGTCGAGTGTTTTAACGATTGGAAACCGATTATTGAAAAAATGATCCTTGAATTCAGTGTTCTCCGTTCTTTACGTAGTCCATAGATATAGTTGTCAGGGCAAACGAAATTTTTCGTCTGTGTTAAATGTTAGTGGCAAGATCATGAATGAAATAGAGCAGAAACGTGGAGATGTTAGAATCACGGAAAGTGAGAGCGATTTCATCGTTGAACATGACTCAGCAAAAAGGTCTAAAACACAGACAACAAAGAGACATTATTTGATCAGTTTAGGTTCGTATTAGCCAAAACTCGGTGTATATTCGATAAGCAGTTCCATCCCGCTGAAAAGACAGCGACGTTTCAACAGCGCTTGGTACAAAGGGTATCCGTTTTTGGACTATAGCACAGAACTCAACAACTTTTGTTTGTTGCCTGTTTCATGAATTTCGTGGGAGAGGAAAAACAAAAAATGTTTGGATTGAGACATTACGATAGTGGAAGAATCAGACAGTGCTTCAGTTATGAGTACAAACTTTCCGTAAATGTAAATATACAGTACAAAACTATCGATGTATCGCCAAGTACAAATAAAAAGGCGTTACTTATTCCGCCTCCTGTATTATAGAATCCAAATACGATCAATGTCTTCATCATTTAGGAATTCGATATTAGGCATGGATATTACTTCCAGGTATCAGATGCAAATGAAGCACAAATTTTACAAAAAAACAAACTTTAAAGGGGTTAAATTTAGAAAGAAAAAAAAAACTTGAAACGTACGTTATTTCTAAGACATACGTACTTTTTTCGCTTTTATGTGAGACACAAATTTTCTACCAATTTTTCTGATCAACGGAATAAGACATAAGTACTAATAATTATACCGACGAAAACAATAATGATGAAGGAAACTTATTGGGAACGGTGTAAAAAATTGCCTCATATATTGCCGTTTTCTAAAAAATAAAAAGGCATAGTTAAATATACTTTGAGTTTTCGAAAAATGTTTTTTAACATTTCAAATTTAGTTATCTTTACTGACACATACATTTGTGTTTTATAATATAGAAGTCTGTTTCAAATCGCTAGCGTAATTTATCGATTATTAGAGATTTTTTTTTTCCATATGTGATAAGAAAAAAATTAGCTTTCAACCTAACTAAAATTTAGGTTTTGTGACTACATCAAGACATTTTGCATCATCGGGAAAGAATTTGGCTAAAATTTTAAACAACTTATTTCTGTTATCATGGCAGAGTAATTGCAATTTAAATTTTAATATTCTTTAAACTTTACGTACCATAATTTCAGCATATGTGGAATAAAAAATGAGTAAAAAATACATTTTTTCCCTTCTATTGTCAACAGGGTTGTAGTGGGTAGCTTCCCAGGTACCCGCCCAGCTACCCGCCCGGAATGTTTTTTTTAAACCCGGGTTTTTCACAGCCCTGATTGTCAATAAATGATAGATACAAATGCACATTTTCTGCTAAACGCAACGTCACTTTCGCCAAGGAAGCCTTTCGTCTTTTTCATATTAGGTTCATCAGTTAAACATTTCTATTTGACCGTGAATATTTACTGGGTTATGAAATGAATAAATATTAAACATTTTAACCGGTGAACATTACACGATTTTAAAACAAATATGTCGTTTCAATTATAGCTTTAGATTTTTATAAAATGTAGTGAAAGGTTTCGCCAAAATTTGAAGAGAAAGTAGTCGAAATTGTTTTTCAATTTTCACACTGTATTAAGAAATCTGAGACTTAAGGGTAAGGACTCATTTTTAAATGACTCAGTTTTAAGCAGTCTTAAGAGCCTACATCAGTCATGCGAAAAAACGCGCAAGCTAATGTTAAGTCTATGGGAAGCTTCTTGGCAGATTTCTCGCTCGCATTTTAATATTTTTAAATGATTTTTTTTGTATAGGATAGCTGAGGTCGATCGCTAATTGTTGTTAGTTTTTACTTTTTCGATTTTGGTTACAGTTTTTTATATAAGGGTACTTTCTCTTTCAGAACCGGTTCCAACCGGTTCCAAAATTGAAAATGTCCGTAACAGACAACTTACAGTAGATTACAGTAGAGAATTCTTTTGTGTGTCCCTAAAAATGAACGATGACTGCTATACACCCAATATTCTGTAGTAAGCCTCTTGTAATGCACCTTAGTGATATATATAAAATTCAATGCGTTTAAAATAGTGAAACATTATTTAATTAAACCGCAAACGATTTTTCTCCATAGACGTAATATAATGCATTTCTTTTGACTGTCCCTGTAAAGTAACTATAAGTGCTATGCACAACATATTCCATATTAAGGTTCTTGTAATGCACCTTAGTGATATATATCAATTACAACGTGTTTGAAATTGTGTAACATCATTAAAATAAACCGCAAATGATTTTTCCCCATAGACCGTAATGTAACGGAATTCTTTTGAGTGTCCCTGTAAAAAAACTATAAGTGCTACACACTTCAGTTGAAATAGGGAACATGCTATAGATAACGACAATAACATATAAAAATTGCAGGGCAATCCGAGCATATTTACGGGAGTTAGAGCACGGACAGACGCACTATATATATATATATATATATATTTAACTACCATACATGTTGAATTGGCGAAAATTTTCGGGACCTTGGTGATCAAAAAAGAGTTGGAATAACTTGAAAACGTCGCCACAGCAAGCAGTGTGAGGGTGGACATTATATTGCTAGAAAATGGTGCTAGAGTGAATAGGCCATGGTTAATTGAGTTACCTTGAAAAATTGCTATATTGAACGCAGTATGTTATTAATATACCGTGTTGTTAGAAATGTACACATGGCCGCTAGTAGCGCTAGCAAGATGGTAACGTAACAGATATCACCACGCATCGTAACAGCAGAAACGGTCACGTGCCGCTGCTTATAATAAGGTATATTTGGGTCTATCTTGACTCTTCATACGTTGATGCGATGATGAACTTATAAAAGAATGAAGCGAGATTTTTTACTGAAGATAATGCGATGTGAGTTTACGACCAACCATGATGCTCGGGCACGGCATCATTTCTGTTGGTGGTGGTTAAATCTTATTAAAGGGAGAGACGAACGAAAACCTGATTCAACTAAGCGTTGTTAAATGTTGGACAGAACTGCATGTTAAAAAACTCTAACCAATGGTATTGTTTATAATCGTGAAATTGATGCTTCATTTGTTGCTTGCCGCAAAGCCAGCCAATTTTCTCTCGTATTTTTATGTACGTTGACCTACCAGAGTCTTCATTTCGATGATGCGTACTTTGCAGCAACTATTGCTGCTAGCATATTCCTATTGACGTCCGTATATCAAAACGACTCAAGTGGTTATGCTCGCCATAACCAGCCAACGTCACGCAAAGGAACGCGGTGATTCGGTCGGTATCTCTCGAATTTGCCTAGTTGTATTTAAGGTCTCCAAAGGTGTGGTAACAGCACAACTAAAAGTCTGAAAAATAAATTCTAAGGTAACTATTAGCAAAATTAACACAGCGTGCAATTGTTAGTTTTTTTAGGATGTTAGTTGTGCAGTAGCTATGATCGAAGTTAGCATTCATTACTTACGAAATTTTAACCATTTGAACTTGAGAATGAGAAATATTTATGCCACATTCGGAGTTAACCGAATTATTATATATTTCGAAGTGCTTTTTTCGTAAAAGATTGTATATTAATGTAAATTAAACTCATTTCCTACCATTTTTTTCCCTGTATGGTTTGCCATCCACCATAAATTTTTGAATTTATCAATAGTTAAATGTCTTACTACTAATGTGTCATTCAAACATCGTTCTATTTAAGAGAAAAGTTTTTTAAAACATCTGAAAAGAATGATAGAAAATTTGTTAACAAAGGCTGCATAGTGGGTTAAATAATACCTGAGCATTTACATTTTCATACATACTTCTTAGCATTTAATGAACTAGTCGATTACCTAACTAAACAATAAAAGAACAGAAAGAAACATGTAGAAAAGAAAGTTTGCCGATTGAAATAATAAAAAATAATCGATATACACTACACAGCACCTAAAAATTCTTAGTTAAAATTCTTATGGAAGATTCACTGAACACACCTAGACAAACACAAATCAGCATACAGTACATTGTTGTAACTCAAGCGTAGATGCATTAGAGTCTGCTTTCTGATTGTTAAGAGAGACCTGTTTATTACACAATATCGAGTAAATGATTGCTGATATTGTTTAGGCATAGTAAGTTTGCCAACCAGAATGCTACTATCGGTGACATTTATAAGAAGAAATCAAGAAATTAAAAAATAAAACCTTTCTATTTCACCAGCAAATGTTGTCAAGATGGGAGGTGGCATATTTAATTGCACTAAGAGGAGATTTTAAATATTGTCCGAAAACTATTTTAAATGGCAGGGGAAGATTTTTCTAAAAGAAAGTGATACAAATTTTTAGTTATAATTAAAATTCTTCAAAGAAGTATTATATTGGAGTATTATATTCATTTCTTAGATTGACTCTTTTTATTATCCCCCTTTTCTCATCATTTGCACTTTCTTGAAAATTTATTTTTATTAATTTAAGTTTTCCTTTGCTAAAAACATTACTTAAACAAAGTTCAGCAAACATTTGATAGAATTTATTATGTTAATCCGCATTTCTTCCAAATTAGAAAGCGTCGTCTAGCGCTTAACCCTTTGAGGTATGACTGTGCATTGTATAGGGATTTGGGGTTGTCTAAATTGTGTTCTAGCTCTTCTGAACGTTTGTACTAATAATTTTGAAACGCTCTGTATATCTAAATACATATAAATATATAACTGAGTAGCGCACATGAGTCGTTCAAAATCAAAGCGAATCATATCCATTTTTTTGTAACTGAGTTTGAGATGAATTCTTCCTCTATAGACAAAAAATTGATCTTTTCTGTAACAAACCCTGTCCCAGATTGAAAATGTGAGCTACAAATGGCGCTAGTATCTTATGATTATGAATGAAATGCATGAGAACCCATTAATTTTATCTCTAAATGTCTTTTGATGGTGTTTTACAGACTTGGTCTAATTTGATTCTGAAGGCCTCTTATAGTTAGTTGTACGTACACATACAGTTGGATCTGATAAGTATACACATTTACTCCATTTTTTTAATTTATATCCATGTTTTTATACAGGAAATGTTAATAATATTTCATGAAAAATAATTACTCACAGTATAATGTACCGTTTCATTTCGTCAAACATAAGTTATTTTTGTAATAAAAATTTGTCCAAGCCATTTTTTAAAGATTAAAAAACAGCTTAACATTTATGATTCATATTTAAATATAACATCTACAAATATGGTAAAAACATCAATTTTAATACATTTAAAAGTGCATTGAAACATAAATTTGAAACAATTAACTGGTAAAGCAGAGCATAAATTCACTTAAAAAATACAGGATATTTTGAAGCAGCTCCTATAAAATTTAATCGAAATTTTGGATTCCTCCTTTTTTAAACGCGTATTATTAATTAAACAAATAATTATTCTAACTAATTCTATTCCCAACTTAATCGTCTTTGTTAGATTAGATGTGATTAAAATTTAAAAGAGAAATTTTTTTTATGACATTCAATGATTTCTATAGTGCAAGTAACTATATAACCAGTGCAATTTAATGAACCGTGTATACCGTAAAATCACGATTGTAAGCCCATCCTACCCACTTTTAAGCAATTTTGATTTTTGTTTTCGTTCCCAAATATAAGCCCCACCATAAACATTTTTTTGTGCGAAAAATGATTTAAAATATCCAAGGGAGAGAATTTTCCATCTTTTGACTCTTTTGGCGAATTTCCACTTAAGTTTTTATATAATCTCAATTAATCCCCTCTCCACCCCGCATTAAATGTCCGCTTCCTTTCTCTGACTCCCCTACCAACAGCACTCAAAGTTTAAAATCTTGAGAATCTTAAATTCTTATGTCCTATTTGTTGTTTGGTAGTAACAATAAGTAAAAAATAAATCATCTAAACTACAACCTCCCACTTACATCCAAAATTTGCGCTTCTTCCTCCTGCCTTAGCATACAAAGTTAAAAATCTTTAAAGCTCGTTATAAAAAATTATGCTCTATTTGTTGCTCTCTAGTAATAATAAATAAATAATCAACCATTTAAATTATCCCTATAACCACAAAATGTTTGTTCTCTCCTTTTTCACCCCAAGCAAAAAAACTAAATGCTTAAAACTATTTTTAAATTTTCTTCTGTCCTGTTTGTTTCTCTCTAGTAACAATAAGTAAATAGTCAATCATCTAAATTACCTCTCTCCGAAATTTACACTTCTCCTTCCCTCTTTCTCATCTCAACATACAAAGTTTAAAATCTTTAAAACTTTTTATGAAAAAGATATATGCTCTATTTGTTGCTCTCTAGTAACAATAAATAAATAATCAGCCATTTAAACTTTCTCTTTACTCCAAAAATGTTTGCTCCCCCCTTTGCCACCCCCAGCAAAATAATTTTTTGAAATTATTTAAAAAAATTCTTCTGTCCTATTTGCCATAAGTAAATCTCCAAAATTTACACATCTCCTTCCCTCCATCTCCTCTCAGCATACAAAGTTTAAAATCGTTAAAGCTCGTTATTTAAAAAAAAATAATCAACCATTTTAATTATCTCTCTACCCCTAAAATGTCTGCTTTCCCTTTGCCCCCCCCCCCTAACAATTAAAAAAAAAACTATATTTAAAAAAATGTTCTATGCCATTTGTGGCTATCTATTAAAAATAACTTAAAACTAGGCTGCGCCGCCAGTCGCCTGAGGGACGCCCGGCGCGTCTTCGACCACCAGACCCAAGTCCTGAGGGATTTATAACGCGCACGACCGGATTTGACTGTCCGTATGCGCTTCGGTCGGTTGGGGGACCGCCAATTGCGCCCCCCGAACTCTTAGACCCATGTATGGACGACATAGGTCGCTGCGATACGCGGTGGATCCCATTATCAGAGGAAACCACCAGGAAACACTTGGAGACGGGCCAGTGTCCCCCAACAGCTTCGGGGCTGGACACCCATGAGGGAGCCAGGCCCTAGGCCTTAAGTCGGGTTTTTCCGAGCCGCACTTGCTTTACCATAATTAGAGGGATGTGGAGACCTACAAAGGTACCACGGTTCCCTCTTGTAATGGATTAAAAATAAGTACAAGTTTCCTTCTTTCGAAATTCATGTTTCCCCCTCATCCCTCCAGAATACAAAGTTTAATTTTTTAAATTATTATTTGAGAAAAATTTTCTGTCCTATTTGTTGCTTTATAGTAAAAATAAATAGATAATCTGCCAACTAAATTATCTCTCTGCCACCAAAAATTTCCGCCCCCCACACACATACAAAATTTAAAATCTTTAAAACTCTATTTAAAAAAAAATCTGTTATATTTGTTACTCTCTAGTAACAATAAATGAATAATAAGTCACCTAAATTACTCTACTTTTTCCCAAAAGTTTCATTTCCCCTTCAGTCCCCTCACTCAGCAAATAGTTTCAAATCTTTAATATTAATTAAAAAAAAATTATGCCCTATTTCTTATTTTGTAGAACGGCAACTCATCTAAATTCTAATCTACATCATCTCATATAAGTATCACTCATCTAATATCTACATCCCCTTTCACATTGTTGCTCTTTCCTTTCTCCCCAAGAAGGGAGGGAAATTATAAATATGTGAGAGTAAAACACATGTTTTCCTCTTTTTTAAGTTTGGCTGTTCTTACCCCATGAATCACAAGTATATTTTATGTTTTAAAATAAATATATTCTCTAAAATATTCCCACCCTCCACATTAACAAAAGCAAGGGTGAGTACAACCAAACTACAAAAAGAGAAAAATCTTCGCTCTGCTTCATCCCATGTCCATCTAAGGGGGAGTAAAGGGAAAGATAGATGATTATTTATTTATTGTTGCAACAAAGTAACAATACAGCATGAAAAAACTTTTAAAAAAATAGCGTTTTAAAGATTTTAAAGTTTGTGTGCTGGGGGGGCGGATTATTTTGGGTCTGGGAGAAGTAATTTAGATGAGTATTTAATTATTGTTACAAAAAAGTTATAAATAGAGCAAAAAAAAAAAAAAAAAACATTTCTTAAAGATTTTGAACTGTGTGTGCTGGTGGGGAGGTGGGGGGGGGGGGGGGGGGGGGAGAGGCAACGAAAAAAAAAGAGGATTTTTTTAGGGGGAGAGGAGAAATAATTTAGATGGTTATTTAAATATTGTTGCAAAAAAATCGGAAATAAAGTAGAAAATTAAAAACAAAATTAATATTTTATATTTTAGGAGATGAGTGTGTTTGCGTGGGGGTAATCTTCATGAGCTGAGGACTATGAAGCAGGAGTTGAGAAGTAGAGATTTTGAGAGAAGGGAATAATTTGGGTGATAGATTATTTGTTTATTGTTATTATAGGGTATTAAATGTCAGAAAATAAATGTAAAATTAAAGGGTTATAAAGGTATGCGTGTTTGGAACCAATAGGGCAAAGTAAGAAGCCGTAATTTCGCGGAAGGGGGAGGATTTAGGTGATTGATTATTTGTTATTACAATAAAATAACAAATAAAGAAGAAAAATAAAAAAAATACAGATTTTTAAAAATTAAAAAAATTTATGTGTTGGATGGAAGGGATTTTAGGTGGAATTTAGATTCGTTTTTAAGCGGAAATGTGCAGAAATATGGAAGATTTTCACTCTTTATTTAACTTTTTCCCTTCTAAATTAATATTAAAAACGGGTTTTTTATATGAATTTTTTAAAAAAAACTTGATTATAACCCCCCAAATTTAACAGATTTTGCTTTTGCAGAAAAGATGGACTGCAATCTGGTATTTACGGTAATTGTGCTACCTTAAATTATTACGCATTAGCATGTAAACAACAGCAGCGTACTCTTTAGTTAAAATTTATTTCTTTATTTTTTTATATTCATAATTCTTTTCCCTCAAGAATATTTAATGCCATTTTGAATGTAATGCACGAATATTTAATGCCGTATTACACTATTTCCCAAAAAACAAAATCTTCTTTTTCATAATCAGTTTTTAATCAATACAGTTTTTAAATGTATTTAGCTCATTTATTTGAAACACATGGTTCTCAAACGAGCTTTCTGGCATGAAGAAAACAGCGTTAATAATCTGATCATAAAAAGGAAAGAAAGCACATTCCAAGCACAAGATGATATATATTAATCCTAAAAATATGCTGAAATACTGATCTAATTTGATTGAGTCAAGATGTTAAGAGTTATATTAATTATTTATAACACATACCTATTAACGTACCTGTAAGTAATTGCTCGACTTCGCGGAGAGTCCTAAACTATCTGTCCTTTGAGTTTCCTGCGCTTGTCCAACCATGCAAGATCCATAACCTGTTGTAAATCCATACAGCATTTCTAAAAATACCCTGAAAGGAAACATTACCGAAGGAATAAGCGTCCTTATTACACGAATTAAGAAAAAAATTATTAACAATCTTTCTTATTTTTGCTTCTTTTATTAATTGTCTACACATAATTGTCAAAGTTTATAGTTATTCGAAATGAAAATTGAAAATTGCGAAATTTATACTGATAAGGCATACTTCCTGTTAATCTTGGTGACTAGAATAAAAAGTTTGATGCATTTAATTTAGGGCATAGGGTAATATTTTTATGCTATTATCTATGATACATCGATAGCACAGTGAGAACAAACTTGTTACGCGACTTTACGTGTTTTTATAAGTTGAATGAGGAAATAATGCACAATGAAAAATATAAAATATTAAGTAGCCATACATTCAGATTATAAATATGGATATTATATGGACATATGAACGATTCATTACGGGTTATAATTGAGACATTTTCAACAAAGAGAACACGGCAAATGTAGTTGTCACACATTAAATCAACAGTTTTCAACAGTGTGCTGTGAAAAGATCCTGTGTCAAACATGAAGAAATATATTTATTTTAATGTAAAATTCTGAATTATTTATTTTATTTTGAAATGATGTTTAGTTTAATTAAATTACGTTTCTCGCAGGTTTATTACATTACTCGAGTGCTTTTAATAAACACACGGGAAAGGAGGAAATGGTTCTCATATTTTCATATAGGTAACTTTCTTGGAGAGAAATTATCATTCAGAAAAAAAAAACATTAAATTAGAAAATGCGGTTGAAATTTTGAATTAGTAAAACTATGTGAACTAGATAAAAATTTTATCAAATAAAGATTTCACACTCTTGATTTTCTGTACACAAATTTGGAAGACTGTATTTGCCTAGCTAGATTTAGCACGATCCCCAAATTCTAGGTTTGTTTGGATAGACTTTCGTTTATAAGTATAAAATCATACATATTCGAGTGTGTACGCTACCGAATGCAATGGAGCCTCCAACATTAGGTTCGTTTGTAAAGATTTTCGTCAAAAAAATATCAAATCATTCAACTCTGATTTTAGGCATATTTAATGTATTATGAGGGGACCGGGCAACGTCAGCTGGATCAACAAGTTTACTAAATAATGTATAAATTGCTAGGCAAAACAGACTTGATACACTCCTATACATACGCGCAAATGTAGAGGATTATTTGGATTATCGTATTTGGATTATTGTAGAGGATTATTTAAATGTGATAATTTTTTTCTTATTTCATACCAGCTAAAACAGTTTTTAATCAATACAGTTTTTAAATGTATTTAGCTCATTTATTTGAAACACATGGTTCTCAAACGAGCTTTCTGGCATGAAGAAAACAGCGTTAATAATCTGATCATAAAAAGGAAAGAAAGCACATTCCAAGCACAAGATGATATATATTAATTCTAAAAATATGCTACTCAGTCACTTGGCGTTGCCCGGGCCCGGGATAATAACCTTAGATGTACCCAAAATCAATGTTGAATTCAGAAATTTTTCTCCAGGAAAGATTTAGTGTGGGGAAGAGGGGCACTGCCATTGGCGGCGTACACCCTCGAATTTGTATGATTTTATATTTTTAAACGAAAATCTTTCCAAACGAACATTCTGGTGGGGGGTCCTACTGCCTTCGGAAGCGTATACCCGGGTGTGCTATGCACGCTCCGATCTGTTTTTGCAAACGAACCTCAAATTTGTATGATTTTATAATTTTAAATGAAAAGGTTTCCAAACGAACCAAATGCTAGGGCCCCACTGCCCTTGGCAGCGTAACCCTCGAATTTGTTGATTTTATATTTTTAAACGAAAATCTATAAAAACGAACATAGAGTTGGGAGTCCAACTGTCTTCAGCGTGCTACGAACGCTCCGATCTGTTTTTCCAAACGAACCTCGTTGTTAATCGAATTTATATGATTTTATATTTTTGAACGAAAATCGTTCCAAACGAATTAAGGGGTCCGTATTATGTTGATTGCCGATTTATTTTCTGACATTTAGATAGAGTATTACAATTTCAATTTTGACTAAAAGATCCCGAGGAAAAACTAAAGAATAAAAATACAATGTATCCTATCTTATTCCTTTCTTCTCTTTTTAACTAAAAGAAATTGGATAAAAAAAAATCTAAATCAGTCAATTAGCTGTGGATTTATTAAATTATGACATTTTTAACATGGCGAAAAATAAAAAATCCTCCCACTTATAATATCCCACTTATATATATTACCTTTCCGTATTGAACAAAAAATTATCGACGTTCCCGAAAAAGATTAAAAGCGCAATTCTCTTAAAACGAAAAAGATATCTGGGAAGGAACTTTGAAACAAGTTGGAAATTGTACGTCAAACGTGACAAATGAGTTGCGTTCGTACTGTTATTATTTCAGTCAAGTTAACTATATCGTTTATTATTATGATATGATTAATTTACGTAATAACATAAGTACATTTTAAGTTGGCAACATTTTATCTTTTGTTGACATTTACTGAAAATTCCAGCTTTGAAAATTTCAGAACTTGAAATCCATGTTTAGACTATTTTTTCATTTGATATCTATTTCTCCGGAAACATATATCCAAAACACTGACGGTAGATTATATGATTGCTATAATTAAACAATTTTAGTATACACATTCGATTTTTAAATTCAGTAATACGGAAATAATATGACTCCATCTTAAATATGACGTAATCATCATGGCAACCTAGAATCATTACCTATCATGGGATATCATTGCATTAATTAAGTATGATAGGATTTAATAAAATGAAGAAAACTTTTATTAATATCTTTTTAAAGTTTTGATTTGATTTTAATAAAATTTGAAATGACTCGACCAAATTCTGCAACGGATATTAAATTTCAAACCATTCGGTTGGGTAGTTTTTGCACTGTTATATGCTGACAGATGACGACTATAGGTGCTGCGTATTTATACAATAACGAACGCACCTGAAAACAAAAAGGTCTTTGGCGATTGCGATAAATGACTTTCAGAAAATATTTTTTTTTGAAATGGTAAATATTAATATATATTTTTAATGAAAGGTACCGTTTAAAGCAGAATTAGCTATAATGGGGTATTTTTTTATATTTTTATTCGGGAAAAAAGAGACGGTACTATTTAACAACCTCAGGAAAAATGGAAAACATGAAAATGATCACGAAAACGTCCTCCAGAAAATATTTATTTTGAAATAGTAAATATTAATATTTTTTCAAACAAAAAATACCGTTACGATCGCGAAAGTATCCTAAATAAATGGATGTTTATTATTTTTTTTCTTTCAATGTAATCAGAGAACCGAGGATGGCAGTTTCAAAATGAAAAAAAAAAAAAAACGGAAAACATGAAAACCAACATGAAACCGAACTTTGAAAACAAAAAATATTTTTTAATTGTAAATATTAATATTTTTTTATTGAAAGGTACCGTTGACAGTAAAAAATAAACAGCTATAAAAATTATATTTTTTCTGTTTTGTGTTCTCAACCGTGAACGCGTGGAGGCCACTTTAAAATTGCAGGAAAATATGAAAATTAACATTAAATGCATCTACAGATTTTTTTAAATAGTAAACATTAATATTATTTAAACGAAAGATACCGTTAGAATCAGAAATATAGTTTGAATAAGTTAGTATTTTAAAAAAATCTATGGGGGGACAAGACGATTGCGATTTCAAAATGCAGAAATAACGGAAACTTTTCTTTTTGCATGCTTGGAGAACTGAGGATTACCCAGAGAGGTGCAGACACAATCGGCGGCACGATTGAAGATCGCCATTTTGCGATCTTCATTAGAGTTTTTAATTAATATTTCGACTAATTATATAAAAAAGCCTCCGTTGCATTCGGATTTGTCTTCGTCTATCCTTATACATATTTGCAATGCGTCTATCCTCTAAGTGCGCTAGATTTCCCTAGCCACCGCCAACAGAGACACTGACAAGCATTTTCTTTTATTAATATAGATAAAACAAATAAACAGACGCATTCAATTAAGCAAAACTTTAGAACATAACAATGTAAACACACAATATTAAAAGATATCAGAATAGAAATCAAAGTAAACTTGATCAATTATATTTTTTATCATATCAAAAATATATAAATGGGAAAACGGCCAATAGACATTCTCAAAAATGGCAATGTACTTGGAAATATATGTTCATATCACATACATTTAATTTAATCTAATAAAATTAAATGTAAGGAAATTTTCTTAGAAATACCTGCTTCGAACTCCTAATATCGCTCGTACTGCATATACTCTAGTCTTTTCTTTTCCTAAAAAAAAAAAAAAAGGATTTGTTACACATACATTGTTTAGGCCTAAGGATAATTTTGAAGAAATATAAATGATGATTATTTTTGTGGAAGACCGAAAGAAAATAGAAAGTAATAGCAAATTATGTTTCCCTTTAAATAAATTTTAAAATAAAAAAAATGATACATTCCGATTTTTTTTTTGTAGCAGCTGACATTGATAAAAGAAGTTGTTACAAGAATGAAATTTCAGCAACTTATCTATTCACAATTTGACCTAAGCAATCTCCCAAGCTTTCTACTGATTGGTTTTAATAATTTTAGTTCTACTGGATTATTTTACACTCAGTATAATAATGCAGTTCCGTAAAACATAAGTTTGAAAATGGAAGACATTTTATTAAACACTGTCACGTGATTGACATTGTCGTCCGATAGAAACAAGTGATACACTGTTAATTTTTTAACATAAAGCTATTATTTTAACAACAAATTTTGGAACATTTATACAGGAATAATAAGAACAAAAACAAAACAAATAAGAAAGATAGGTACTCAAATTTTCAGACTAAATAATTACTAAAAATGTGTTGCTTTTAGTAGCAAATGATCCATGCACTGGAAAAAAATGTTATAACATGCACAATAAAGGATCCCATCAAAAATATATCATGTAAAAAGTAGCCAAGTCTCGTGACTGTTTTACCTTAAAAAGCTCTGAGATATTGTAGAGCTAAGTTTAGCTCTCTTATTAACTCTGATATTTTCATTCACAAATCACTCCTAGTCGCAACATCTTTAGTTAAAGAATATTTGAGACGTGGAAATTACACAGCACGAGAATGTGTGACGGCTGTTTCTTATATTTTAATAATCCCATTTATTAATAAAGTATTGCATAAAATACTATTTATATGAGCATTGAACGGTTATTTATTTGCAGCGTGAACTTTACCTTGCATAATATTTTGAGCCCGAGTGCGAAACCTCTCCTACGGTTGAGCGAGATGTCAAAAGTTTTGGGTGATTTTCTTCCAATGTAACGTGAATACGTGCTAGACCCCCTCCTTTTAGAAATACCTCCACCCAAGGGATCCCTCTTTTAGGCTTATATCCCTCGCATTCATAATAGGATTTAATCAAATACTCCATCCCATTTCATAACACTCACAGAAAGGTGTAATAACTTCCTCTGCTGCGTTATTGCCAAGTCACAAAATATTCTTAACTAATAATGTAGAGACTAGGACAGATTCTTGAATGAAAATTTCAGAGTTAATAATAGAGATGAACTTGGCTCAGCATGATCCCAAAAGTTTTTACGGTAAAACAAGCACGAGACTTGGCTACTTTTTTACATGATATGTTTTTGATGGGATTTCATTTCTTTTTGTAAATAGTCCTCCTTTTCTTGACCTTGGGCTCTTTTTGGACATTATCCACTGGTTTTAGTCAAGTTCACTCCTTGTCCCTATTATTTGAGGGTACCAAAAATTTGGAGCTTTAGTTCCGTTTGCAAAGTCATCTAGATAGAAAGGAGTTTCATGTTTCTAGGCAACTCAAGCACTAAGGAATGGGGGGGGGGGGGGGGGGGTATCAAAAGTACGCTCAGTTGCTTCCAGGAAAGGTGCAATGGATCTGAGGTATTTACTCGCAGCTCTAGATACTTGATATTTGGCATACAGGTAGCGTTTATAGTATATAAAGAAAATCAAAATGAAAAAAATTCGGAAAATTCCAACAAATCGAACTATTTCCGATTTTTCGATATTTTTTTTCGAACTTTTCGATTTTTCGATATTTTTTCGAATTTTTCATTTTTAATTTTTTTTTCTTTCTTCGTATCCTAAACCTACCTTTATGCCAAACTTCAAGTTTCTAGCCCTACAAAATCAAATTATTTTCGAATTTTTTATTTTATTTCCGAAATTTGAGGATTTTTTGATTTTTTCTTTTTATGTAACTAAACACTACATTTGTGTCAAATTTTAAGTTTCTAAGGCTACAAAATTGAATCATTTTTAATTTTTCCATTTTTTTTCGAATTTTTTGATTTTTTTTCTTCGAATTTTAACATTTTCTTTTTTTTCTTTTTCTTTTCTTTTCTTTTTTTTTTTTTTTTGTATCTTACACACTACATTTATGCCAAATTTAAAGTTAAATTTTTCGATTTTATTTCCAATTTTTGATTTATTTTTTTGGATTATTTTTCTTTTTTTATATCTTAGACACTATATTTATGCCAAATTTGAAGTTTCTAGGGCTACGGGATGTACCTCCGATATTTGATGATCGGTGAGTTAGTGTCAAAAAATCGAAACTTTGAGTTCATATATCTTCTGAACTAGGAAAGATAGAAACGTGAAACTTGAACATTTTGTCCGGTTGGCAAAGTACTCTAGATAAACGAAATTTAAGGTTTTTAGGAAACTCCAGCGCAAAGAAATGGGGGAATGGGGGGGGGGAGTCAAAAGTACCCTGGGCTGATTCCTGAAAAGGATGCTTATGGCTGTGCTTTCTTGACTTGGCGGAGGCACTACCGTGCCTCCAGATATTGGAAGTACATCTAATTATCCCTTTAAGACCAAATATTCATGATTCGATTTTATTAAATTTGGCGACCTTCTGGCAAGTCATTCAGTCTTAAGGGCAGTGATAGATAGAAATATAAAATATGAAAGAGATAGCACCGAAAGATTGATTGAACATATAAAAATATTTTACCTTGTGTTAAAAAGGATATAGCTTCCGTTGCAAAAATCCTCTCCCCCACCGGCCCCAACCCTACTGGACTTAAAAGTATATTACATATAAAAACGTTTTACTTATTACCCTACTAGTACACACATGATGTAAAAGTTTTGCTCTATAGTATATTTTTTATACAGGGTGTCCAAAAAGTCTGGAAACGGTCGAATAACTCGAGAAATGTACATCGGTTTGAAAAACGGTAAAATACATGTTCAATATTTTAGAAAAATCTATTTAGTGATATAAAAGTTGCCATTTTTCTAAAATACTGAACACGTATTTTCTCGTTTTTCAATCCGATGCATATTTCTCGAGTTATTCGAGCGTTTCTAGACATTGCAATGGTAACGATTCTCACTGCATTTTACTCGATTACAGCGCCATCTACGATGTATCGAAGAAAATGTTAAATGCAAAAGTTACGTATTTTTTCCGGTAGAATCCGAATCTTCAGTAAAAAAGGTTGTTATCATTTAAGATTTCAGAGTTGGGGGCAACTTTGATATCCCGAAATAGATTTTTCAAAAGTATTGAACATACATTTTTTCGTTTTTCAATCCGATGTATATTTCTCGAGTTATTCGACCGTTTCCAGATTTTTCGGACACCTTGTATAACATAATGTATTCAAAAACAAATTAGCCTTGTAGGTACTGAAATTATGAAATTAAATACTTTTAAACAATTTCAGTGGATTCATAATAATTTTTATAAGAATGTCTTCATTTGGTGGCAGATGCACTAACACACTGCAAAAGAAGGTTATACCATGCACAAAAAATCGAAAACAAAATAAAAATTATTTTTAGCCATAAAGGTATTTCACTTATTGCCAGATGGTTGTATACGTGGTATGACAGTTTAGCTCGAAAGTATAATTTTGAAATATCACAATACTTTTCAAATGAGCTTTGTAGGTACTCAAATTTTCTGACTAAATATTTCCTGTGAATTCAAAATAAATTTAAAAAATGTATTTCTTTTAACAAAAGATCCACTGATACGCTGAAAAAGAAGGTTATACCATTCATACAGAAAAAAGAAACCGGAAATACGTTTAGTTTTAAATCTGTTTCATTTATTACCCGATTGTCACACACATAAGATTTGACATAAAAAAAAAGTTTATCATTTGTAAATAATAATGTTTAAAATAGATATTCTAAAAGAATAAGAAATTTTAAAGCATATTATAAATACTGATTGGATAGTATATCAATTTATCTCCCGTTTAATCTAGTGAATTTCCGCTTTTGTGCATCAAATTTCTTATTGACTGTTTCATACTTACCTTGACCTACGTTGAAAATTACGTCACACAGATGCCTGTTGTTTTGAAAAGCTCGTCCAAAATCTCTAGCTAATTGTTCGAAACCTTCAAATGTATCTCGGACACTATCTAATAACGGGCTTGATGGACGCATGTGGCCGATTGGACGCCAAGAGCCTCGCCTATATAGAATGAAAAAATCTACACTGATCACAAATTTAAAAGAAAAAAAGTTACTAATAATTTAATTAGAAGGAGAGGTGCATGCATTAGTGTTTTATTTCAGACTATTCTTAGTCTTCTAAATTATACTTGACCTCTTGAGGCAAATACTTTTACAATCAGACGTAAAAACAACAACAACAAAAATGAAATTAAAACAAAGTGACACAAAAAATAAATTTTGTGACCCTTTTTCTGGTTAGAAAATTTAATTAAGTAAACATGTTTGTATTGTGTCTTTAAATTTGATGTCATGGGAACGCAGAGACCGATGCAGTTTTATTTCTTGTGTCCCATTTTGTGAAAAACAAAATATTTTTTTTAAAATTTATCATTAGTTTGCGAAAAATAAAATTTTATAATGAAAAATCGAATTTAGTTACTCGAATTCAAACCAAACATTTATTAATAATAACTTTTTTAAGTCCTTCTGGTAAAGTTTCTTGTTTTATTTTTAAATTACACATTTTGAATCCTAACAAAATAAAAATAATTAATGAAGAGTTTACTTTTCAGATTGGAATTGTGTGAAGCGACCTACTTATTAAGAGGGATTTTGTGATGGGATCTGCTTATTAAAAGGACTTTTGTGAAGGAATCTTATTTTATTAAATGGAATTTTGTGAAGTGGCCCTATATGGGCCCCAGTTTTTGCCCGGATCGCACGTATTCACATGTTGTTTAATTATTTATTTTTGTCCATTTGGATGACAGGGTTCGTACGGCTCCTGGAATTTTGCGACCAGGAAATTCTTCGCTACCAGAATTTTCTTACAAAAAATCTCTCCTTACAAGAAGGCGAAGTTTCGCAAATTTAACGTAGATTTCTTTTTCTGTAAAGAAAATACTGGTGAAACTCCTGGAAAATTTCCTGATCCGTACGAACCCTGGATGAGTAACAACTCATAGTTGACCAGGCTTATTTATTTTGATAAAATGCATTTATGGTGCAGAAAGTTCTACGATCTAGGGTTTTATTAATTGTGCTTTAAAAACAAACCACTAGTAATATAGGGAATACAGTGAACCTTGTCCACAACAGAATTTTCTATCTCAAGAATAAGAATCAATGAAGTTTCTTTGAAGTTTCATTTTAGGCATAGAATTTAATGTGTATACGCACATACTGTACAAAGTCAGAGCAATCATTTGAAAACCCACTTCATTGCATGAGTCCGGGAGTGTATGTTCCGTGTTCATTCGACATGTGTGTACGCACTTTACCAAAAAGTCATCTCAAGCATTTTTTTATACACATAAAAAATGAAAGAAATTTTTAAGCTCACACATTATTTTTAGGTTGAAAATTTCTTTTAATATTTTTGAAGGAGATCCCGTGATCGATATGGTTTTCCCAAATCAAAGAAGACTACACTGTTAAAACTACAGGTGACACATGGCACCCCCTAGGGGTGAAAGGCTTATCTCACTGGTGACACCTCTAGGGGAGCCAGAATGGCACCCTTAACTAGTGGTGAAAGGATGGCACCCCAGGGGAGAATAATGGCACCTCTATTCCAAGGTGCCCAGCGCACCCCACAAGGGAAAGTATCCCCGCCACCTTGTTCTTGCAATTGCACTGAAAAGAGTTTGAAAATTCTCATACTTAAAAAAGGAAAAAAAAAGCTATATCTTCTTTATCTCTGTTGAAATTTATACAGAGTTAAAAGTTGATCATCTCATGTCAAGGGTCGATCCAGGCAAAATTTGGGGCCTATTCAGGGCTCCATCACAAAAATCTATTTAATAAAATGGGTACCTTCAGAAAAATCAATTTGATAAAATGGATTTCTTCACAAAATTCGTTTTAATAAACTGGACTCCTTCACAAAATTTCTTTTAATAAAATAGGCTCTTTCACAAAATTCTATTCATAAAAACTTAGTATTTTTATTAATTATTTATTATTTTGTTATGTTTTAAAATGTGTAATTTATAAACAATCAAGTTCACCAGAAGGGAAAACTTTAGCAAAAACGACTTTAAAAAGTTTTTGTTATGTTAATAAATGTTTGATTCGAATTTGAATAACTGGATTTCACCTTTTGTTACAAAAGCTTATTTTTCACAAAAATAACCTTTATTTTTCACAAAATGCTCCCCTCCCCCACCAAAAAAAATGCATCGACCCATGCATGTGTAGGGTGTAGGTTAATATATCTGAGAAATGTATTCTACATCAGGTGTAAATAGCCAATAGACACTATAAATAAATAAATGCCGATTAAGATGTTTGGTTTTGTTTAAGATTTAGATGTCATTTTACTTACAACTAAATTTGTTAATAAATGATTTCAACTTGTAACTCTTAGCCTAAATTTTGAATAGATATTTTCAGCTTAACAATAAAGATTTTTGTTACCTTCAAACTGGTTAGTATTTATTACTATTTTTACTATTATTGTTATTTTAAGTTAGATGTAGTACAGAGATATTTATTTATCATTATTATTTTAAGAGGAAAAAAAATTCTTTTAGCTATGCAAGTTAAATATATTTACATAAATCACTCAATCATCTAAGACATTCTTACATCCAGCCACACTGTGAAATGTTCCAGTAATTTATTATTATTAATATGTTATAGTACAAGAGACTCACAAAACATTTTTCAAGATAAGACACATGTATAAATGTCAAAATATCAATTCAGGAATTACGAATTATTTATTTTGTTAATAATTCATAATATGTAATGATGTATATTTTTAGTTCTTTATTTCATAATCAAACACAAGCTCTATAAATTTCGATAATAAAAAGTATTTGATTAATAAAAATATCTGCAGAAATTTATATTTTATCAAGTTTACTATTTCTTATGTATACATATTATCAAATCGACTAATTTAAAATTCTCAAATATTCAAATTAATACGTTTCAAGTTAGTAAAAATCAATTCTCTATAAAACTTGTAAATTCTTCAATTGTTTACAAATAGTTTGTTTAGATTTCAGAAAAATAAGAAATTAAACTATTTTTTTAAATATAACAACTTATGTTTCAACATGTTTTTTATTATTATAATGCATCATTAAATTTATTTCTAGATGGTAAGCAACAAAAACTGTGCGAGAAAATTCATTAGATAAAAATATTAATAAAATGAAATTATTATAAGTTCTACATAAATAATAATTTAAAACACAAGCAAATAGGTGAGCCGACATCATTCTACTTTCACGAGATAAAAATCTCAACTTTCCATATCAAGATTATGACTTAAAATGTCTTTGCTTGAAAATAATGTATGGAGATGGAGTCATTTATAATACATCATTTCTAAAATTTATATAATAATAAAACATAATATACAAACACTGAAACATTTCACATACCTGTATTTAAAGTGAATGATATTCTTGTGTACTCCGCTCGTTTATTTATTCGCCATAAATGGCGTTATTTAGTTATTAATAAAATTGAAATCTGGCGCTGCACCCCAATTCAGTGCCAGTCATTACTTTTCTACTTGTTTGCACAATCTCCCTTGCGACGCGAAAATGATAGAAACACGTCGCAGCGCATACGCAAAATGCCATTCAGCCGGCGGAGTTCCAAAATTCAAGCAATACACTGTGTACGGCACCCTAATTAGTTTCAATGACCCAGTGAGTGGCCAAATGGCACCCCAACCACATTTTCAAGCCTCTATGACACGCTAGGGTTCCAAATAGGGTTGGGGTCCACACTAGGCAATAGGTCCAAATAGGCAATAGGTCCACCCTAGGGTTGCTTTTCATCCCGGGTTTCCAAGCGGCACCGATTTGTCACTTTCAGTTTTAACAGTGTACGGTTATATATAAAAAATATTTTAATTACAGAAAATTATAATTACAGAATATATGAGTTACAGATAACACCTTCACAAAATTGCCATTGATATTGATGCAATGATCCCAGCGCGTAGAAAGGGAGTGGGTGGTTTCATTGTAAGTCTCCTGTTTGGTTCCGGATCTATTTTTATACCGTTAACATTTCAGTGATTTTTTTAAGAAGCCGAAAACATAGAAGTCACATGGAGAGATATCGAGGCTGTACGGAGGATGTTTGGGACATCCCATCGAAATACTTTCAGCAAGTGGATAGTCTTCTAAACTAAACGTAGCTTAGAGTTGTCCTGTAGCAGCACTATCCTTTCCAAGAAATTCCCTCTGAACTGGTTTTGGTGTCATGTTTAACCTTCGTACCCTGTTGAAATTTTACTCAACGTTGATAAAAACATTTCACACCAGAATTTGTTTTTGAAAATGATTTAACATATTTATTTAACGTAATTCTCTGTAGCATTTATGTAATTTACTTTAGGAAAAAAATTCTGGTTCCAATTGAATTAAATAAATTATAGAAGTGGGTCGATTCGACCCATTCAGGGTAGGAAGGTTAAGCACCAGCAAACTGTTGAATTACCGCCAAGAAATTAGGTAACAGCTCTATGTTTTGATCTGGAGGCATCCCCCATGCACCAGACTGCGCAAGTCAACTCAGGAAACAGAAGGTTCGCCACTTTTCGCCACTACTGCAAACTGGGAAAAGAACCACGCCATCTATCTACACACATCCCGTCTAGCATTATGACCGAGGCTAACGAAAAAGACAGGCGGTGTATTCCACTACCGCGGTGCGCCGCTTATCTTTTTTTACAGACCGCTAGCAGGGACCGATTTAGAAATTTGGGGGCCCTGGGCACAGATGCGTATGGGGGGCCCCTCGCACAGATTCTTTGAATAAAAAAATATAATATCGAAAGCAGTACTTATTAAGATAACCACTATTGACTTTGATAATTTCTTTAAAATATAAATTAAAAAAATTAAATTTGATAATCATTAATTTACTTTTAAATAATTATTTGATAATTGGGAATTTTGAATTGAATTTTATAATAAACTGTGTGGTGCTGATTACCTTTCTCTATGCAAGTCCATATATCTGGAATGATAAAGTATGCAACAACTAATAATAAATTTACCGCAGTACCAAGCTATAATTATTTAAAATATTAGTATATCCTACTAATCAAACAACTTTTTCTTTCAAATACAAGCTTTGTATGAAAAAAAAAATTACACAAGTAACTAGCGGAACAACACGGCTTTGTCCATGTTAACCATGAGGGCCTTACATGTAAAATAAATAAAAATGAAATAATATGGTGATCCCAAAAATGGAGTTCTGTACATTACTGCACATAAATTGTTAAAAGACAATCAGCAAAAAATAAAGTTACTTTGATACATCATAGACAATCTGTAGCAAACAGATTTTTCCATTTTAATTTTGTTTTTTGACAGTTAAAACTGTTTTGGCCAATAATTGAAACATCTTTAGTAGCATTTGGGGGCCCCTGAAAATTGGGGGCCCTGGGCCCGTGCCCCGAATGCCCTGCCGTAAATCAGGCACTGACCGCTAGAATGACGTGATGTAACTACACTTGCATTTTCGTACACTTGCATTAGTGCATTCGAGCATCACATGACTCCGGCGGTCTGTAAAAAAAGATACGCGTAAAGCACCGCGGTAGCCTTTCTTTTTCGTTAGCCTCGATTATGATTTTATGACGTCGATGTGCCGTCACGTGACGTCTATGTGAAATCATATTGACGTGATAAAAGTCATTATGGCCATTTTTATGCCTTTCTCTGATGTCACAGCGTGACCATTTTGTGAAAAGTGTGATATTTAAGACGATTCTGCATCGGATCGGGTGACCAGATTGTACCAGAACCCGACCAAACCTCAAAGTATCGGTTGGTTTATTTATATTTTTTTTTTTCGTTTGGTTTTTTTTTTTTGGCTGTCGGTAGGATTCGGATTAGAATTTTGCATCGGGTCAGGTATCCAGGTTTTATACGAATCCGACCCGTCTCCAGTTTTGATAAAATGTGGTTACTCGATTCCAGGCAATTGTAATCCGAATCCAACCTGCAGCAAAAAACAAAGACAGAAAAAAAACCAGCCGACTCAAAAAGTTCGGGTTGGGTTCGGATAAAATCTACACTGATGTCCAGAAATTAAAGGGCAGTGACCAATTTCAGACGTTTCGTCGAGTATCTACTGAAACGCCAGAGGAAATGGCCGAAATGTCATGGAACTTTGAGGATGTAAAACACATGTTTGACTTCATGTTTTTCAGTGAAGATTTTGTCGCGAGGACAATTGGGGGGGGGGAATAATAATTACAATAATAAAATTATATTTTTGATCACCTAAGTAACAGAAAATGCTAACAATTGTCTGTCACTGTAGCAAATGACTATGTCCTGTTCAACATTTGTGTGCATTTGTGTAAGCATAGCATGAATATTCGTGAATATGTTAACGTTTCTGTGTAAAATTCAAAAGGTTTTTTTTTATAGCACGCGGAGTTTTCAAACGACACCGCTTTCCAAAAACTTGACAAAAAATTATAGAAATTGTATACTGCAATTAAAATATTAATATGTTGAATATTTTAATTACAGTATACTATTTCTACGATTTTTTGTCAAGTTTTTTTTAAAGCGGTGTTAAATTCGGCTGAAAACTCTGCATGAATAATAATAATAAAAAAAAAAACTTTTGAATTTTTCACAGAAACGTTAACATCTTCACGAATATACCTGCTATGCTCACACAAATGCACACAAATGTCGAACAGGGCCTACATAGTCATTTCCTATAGTGACAGACCATTTTTAACATTTTCTGTTACTTGGGTGATCTAAAATATTATTTTAGTATTAAAATTATTATTGCCCCACGCCCCCCTAATGAGGAATTTTCACGTTTTCTAATTTTATTTTTATATAATAGGAAACAGAAAGATAAGAAGAACAGTATGTTTTTTTTTAAATTTTGAGCTGTAATTGTTGACTTCTGACAGTTTTTATAGCGCACTATTTACCGTGTTCCGAAAACGACACTTTCTACTACGCCTGTCTTGTGACGTCATAGTTCATGACAAGGAGAGAAACGCAGCATTTGTTTACGCTGTGGATAGCGCGTTTGAGGGATTTATTTTCTTCTTGTTATAAAATTCGTGGGGTTCTGCGTCAATTCATCTCGCACAATTCATCGCGGAACAATTCGTCGCGCACAATTCATCGTAGCGTCAATTCGTCGCAGCGTCAATTCGTCGCGGCGTCAATTCGCCGCGGCGACAATTCGTCGCGAGCTCAATTCGTCGCGGCTCAATTCGTCGCGACGTCAATTCGTCGCAGCGAAAATGTCTTTGAAGGCTATTATAATAAAAATAAGGATAATTTAATAAAATTATTTAATGATAATTTGTTTTTTAGATATACAGAATTATAACTTACATTTTAAAGGCGATTTCGGAGGAATTTTTTTATAAGTGATTTTGTTGGGAATTTCCTTATTGTGAACATGAAAGTTTAATGAATAAGAGCAAGTCATTTCTTATTTAAATTAGAGATAGAATAAATATTGCTTTAGATAACCGAAAAAATGGCGTAGGATTTAGGATAAAATCACCCAGATCATGAAAAAATGACAAATACAAATGCTAGAATTTTTTTTTTTTAAATTAATAGTTGACATATGTGTACACAGGGTACAACCCCCCCCCCCCCCCTTATATTTGAAAGAATTAGGAAGTAAAAAAAGTATTGAGAGATGTAAACATAATATACTTTTTGTGATTGTGATTAAACTGATTGCTGCATGAATGCAATTTCATTAAGTAGTATTTTGGTTTTATAAGTTTTTAGCTCGCAGGCTATCAAAGCCTGAGAGCTTATGTGCCTGCCCGTTCTCTATGTATGTATGTATGTATGTATGTATGTACGTATGTACGTATGTACGTACGTAACGCGATAACTCTTGACAGAAATAACCGTTTTGCTTCCAATTTTGTTTATAGGTTCCTTGTGATAAGGCGCTTCCCTGATTAGTTTTGGGGATTGATTGTTTAACTATAAAGGGGGGAACGGGGGGGCTAACCCCCCTTAATTAAGATAAATTGTTTTTTCATGCAGAATTGTCCAATTTTCTTCAAATTTTGTATATAGGTTCATTGTGATAAGGTTCTTTCCTGATTAGTTTTGGGGGTTCATAGGTTAAGTATAAAGGGGCTAACGGGGGGGTTAATCCTCCCCCCTTATTTTAGATAAATTATTTTTTCATGCAGAGTTATCCGATTTTCTTCCAATTTTGTTTATAGGTTCCTTGTGTAAGGCGCTTCTCTGATTAGTTTTGGGGATTGATTGGTTAACTATAAAGGGGGGGGGACGGGGGGCTAACCCCCCTTAATTTGGATAAATGGTTTTTTCATGCAGAATTATCCAATTTTCTTCAAATTTTGTATATAGGTTCATTGTGATAAGGTTCTTTCCTGATTAGTTTTGGGGGTTCATAGGTTAAGTATAAAGGGGGTAACGGGGGGGTTAATCCTCCCCCCTTATTTTAGATAAATTATTTTTTTCATGCAGTGTTATCCGATTTTCTTCAAATTTTGTATATAGGTTCATTGTGATAAGGTTCTTTCCTGATTAGATTTGGGGGTTCATAGGTTAAGTATAAAGGGGGTAACGGGGTGGTTAATCCTTCCCCCTTATTTTAGATAAATGATTTTTTTCATGCAGAGTTATCCGATTTTCTTCAAACTTTCTATATGGGCTCATTGTGGTAAGGGGCTTCCCTGATTAGTTTTGGGGGTTCATTGGTGAAGTGTAAAGGAGGGAAACGGGGGCTACCCCCCCCCCCCCTTTAATTTTGATAAATGGGTTTTTCATGCAGAATTATCCAATTTACTTCAAATTTTGTATATAGGCTCATTGTGTGTTATTTACAGTTAGTGTGAATAGCCTGTGAGCTCAATGCCGTCAGTTTAACTGGGCAGTTTTCTTTTATTTCATTTATTTCATCTATCTATACTAATATTATAAAGGAGTAAAAATTGTTTGTTTGTTTGTTTGTTTGTAGGGGGTAATCTCTGGAACTACCGAACCGATTTCAAAAGTGATGGTGGCAAATTGATGGTGACAACCCCTGCTCCAACATAGGCTATATTTTATGTCGGTGCCACTAACCCCAGGGGGTGCAGGAGCAAAAAACGTTCTAAAATTGCGATTTTTTAGCTCACAGGCAATCAAAGCCTGAGAGCTTATGTGCCCGCCGGTTCTGTATGTATGTATGTACGTACGTAACGCGATAACTCTTCATAGAAATATCCGTTTTCCTTCAAATTTTGTTTATAGGTTCACTGTGTTAAGGCGCTTCCCTGATTAGTTTTCGGGATTGATTGGTTAAGTATAGAGGGGGGGACAAGGGGCTAATCCCCCCCCCTTTAATTTATATAAATGGGTTTTTCATGCAGAATTATTCCGTTTTCCTTCAAATTTTGTTTATAGGTTCACTGAGTTAAGGCACTTCCCTGATTAGTTTTCGGGATTCATTTGTTAAGTATAAAGGGGGGGGGGACAGGGGCTAATCCCCCCCTTATTTTATATAAATGGGTTTTTCATGCAGAATTATTCCGTTTTCCTTTAAATTTTGGTTATAGGTTCACTGTGTTAAGGCGCTTCCCTGATTAGTTTTCGGGATTAATTGGTTAAGTATAAAGGGGGGAACGGGGGATAATCCCCCCTTAATTTATATAAATGGGTTTTTCATGCAGAATTATCCCATTTCCTTCAAATTTTGTTTATAGGTTCAGTGTGTTAAGGCGTTTCCCTGATTAGTTTTCGGGATTGATTGGTTAAGTATAAAGGGGGGTAACGGGGGGCATATCCCCCTTATTTTATATAAATGGGTTTTTCATGCAGAATTATTCCGTTTTCCTTCAAATTTTGTTTATAGGTTCACTGTGTTAAGGCGCTTCCCTGATTAGTTTTCGGGATTGATTGGTTAAGTATAAAGGGGGAGAACGGGGGAGATAATCCCCCCCTTAATTTATATAAATGGGTTTTTCATGCAGAATTATCCCATTTCCTTCAAATTTTGTTTATAGGTTCACTGTGTTAAGGCGCTTCCCTGATTAGTTTTCGGGATTGATTGGTTAAGTATAAAGGGGGAGAACGGGGGAGATAATCCCCCCCTTAATTTATATAAATGGGTTTTTCATGCAGAATTATCCCATTTCCTTCAAATTTTGTTTATAGGTTCACTGTGTTAAGGCGCTTCCCTGATTAGTTTTCGGGATTGATTGGTTAAGCATAAAGGGGGGAACGGAGGACTAATCCCCCCTTATTTTATATAAATGTTTTTTTCATGCAGAATTATTCCGTTTTAATTCAAATTTTGTTTATAGGTTCACTGTGTTAAGGCGCTTCCCTGATTAGTTTTCGGGATTGATTGGTTAAGTATAAAGGGGGGTAACGGGGGGGGAATAATCCCCAATTAATTTATATAAATGGGTTTTTCATGCAGAATTATTCAATTTGCTTTAAAATTTATTTATAAGTTCATTGGGTTAAGACGCTTCCCTGATGAGTTTTCGGGATTGATTGATTAAGTATAAATGGGGGGAACGGGGGGGCTAATACCCCCCTTAATTTATATAAATGGGTTTTTCATGCAGAATTATCCCATTCCCTTCAAATTTTGTTTATAGGTTCACTATGTTAAGGCGCTTCCCTGATTAGTTTTCGGAATAGATTCGTTAAGTATAAAGGGGGGAACGGAGGGCTAATCCCCTTTATTTTATATGAATGGGTTTTTCATTCAGAATTATTCCGTTTTCCTTCAAATTTTGTTTATAGGTTCACTGTGTTAAGGCGCTTCCCTGATTAGTTTTCGGGATTGATTGGTTAAGTATAAAGGGGGGAACGGGGGGCTAATCCCCCCTTAATTTATATAAATGGGTTTTTCATGCAGAATTATCCCATTTCCTTCAAATTTTGGTTAAAGGTTCACTGTGTTAAGACGCTTCCCTAATTAGTTTTCGAGATTGATTGGTTAAGTATAAAGGGGGGGAGGGGAATGGGGGGGCTAATACCCCCCTTAATTTATATAAATGGATTTTTCATGCAGAATTATCCCATTCCCTTCAAATTTTGTTTATAGGTTCACTGTGTTAAGGCGCTTCCCTGATTAGTTTTCGGGATAGATTAGTTAAGTATAAAGGGGAGAACGGAGGGCTAATCCCCCTTATTTTATATAAATGGGTTTTTCATGCAGAATTATTCCGTTTTCCTTCAAATTTTGTTTATAGGTTCACTGTGTTAAAGCGCTTCCCTGATTAGTTTTCGGGATTGATTGGTTAAGTATAAAGGGGGGGGGGAACGGGGGCCTAATCCCCCCCTTAATTTATATAAATGGGTTTTTCAAGCAGAATTATCCCATTTCCTTCAAATTTTGGTTAAAGGTTCACTGTGTTAAGACGCTTCCCTGATTAGTTTTCGGGATTGATTGGTTAAGTATATAGGGGGGGGAACGGGGGGGGCTAATCCCGCCTTAATTTATATAAATGGGTTTTTCATGCAGAATTATCTGATTTTCTTCAAATTTTGTATATATATTCATTGTAATTAGAGATTTACCTGATTAGTTTAAGGGGTTCATTAGTTAACTATGAGGGGGGTAACGGGGGGATGACCCCCCCCCCCTTAATATATTGTTGATTTCTTTATTTTTCGATGGGCATACAATTGCCTGTGAACTCAGTGCCCTCAGTTTAACTGGGCAGTTTTCTTTTTATTTTTTATACGGAAGGAGCTAGAAATTTGAAATTCGTCATTGTAGTTACTTATAAGATGTAAATGCTCTCTAAGAACAAAATAAAAAAGAAATCGAAATTTAAAAGGGTGAAATGAGCGAAAAGCGTTCGAAAAACAGTCTAAATTACATTTTCTATGAAATCTCTGGAACTACAGAACCGATTTTAAAAGTAATGGTGGCAAATTGATGGGGACAATCCCTACTCCAACATAGGCTATATTTTATGTCGTTGCCACTAACATCAATTCTGTATGTATGTATGTATGTATGTATGTACGTATGTACGTATGTACGTACGTAACGCGATAACTCTTGACAGAAATAACCGTTTTGCTTCCAATTTTGTTTATAGGTTCCTTGTGATAAGGCGCTTCCCTGATTAGTTTTGGGGATTGATTGTTTAACTATAAAGGGGGGAACGGGGGGGCTAACCCCCCTTAATTAAGATAAATTGTTTTTTCATGCAGAATTGTCCAATTTTCTTCAAATTTTGTATATAGGTTCATTGTGATAAGGTTCTTTCCTGATTAGTTTTGGGGGTTCATAGGTTAAGTATAAAGGGGCTAACGGGGGGGTTAATCCCCCCCCCTTATTTTAGATAAATTATTTTTTCATGCAGAGTTATCCGATTTTCTTCCAATTTTGTTTATAGGTTCCTTGTGATAAGGCGCTTCTCTGATTAGTTTTGGGGATTGATTGGTTAACTATAAAGGGGGGGGGGACGGGGGGCTAACCCCCCTTAATTTGGATAAATGGTTTTTTCATGCAGAATTATCCAATTTTCTTCAAATTTTGTATATAGGTTCATTGTGATAAGGTTCTTTCCTGATTAGTTTTGGGGGTTCATAGGTTAAGTATAAAGGGGGTAACGGGGGGGTTAATCCTCCCCCCTTATTTTAGATAAATTATTTTTTTCATGCAGTGTTATCCGATTTTCTTCAAATTTTGTATATAGGTTCATTGTGATAAGGTTCTTTCCTGATTAGATTTGGGGGTTCATAGGTTAAGTATAAAGGGGGTAACGGGGTGGTTAATCCTTCCCCCTTATTTTAGATAAATGATTTTTTTCATGCAGAGTTATCCGATTTTCTTCAAACTTTCTATATGGGCTCATTGTGGTAAGGGGCTTCCCTGATTAGTTTTGGGGGTTCATTGGTGAAGTGTAAAGGAGGGAAACGGGGGCTACCCCCCCCTTTAATTTTGATAAATGGGTTTTTCATGCAGAATTATCCAATTTACTTCAAATTTTGTATATAGGCTCATTGTGTGTTATTTACAGTTAGTGTGAATAGCCTGTGAGCTCAATGCCGTCAATTTAACTGGGCAGTTTTCTTTTATTTCATTTATTTCATCTATCTATACTAATATTATAAAGGAGTAAAAATTGTTTGTTTGTTTGTTTGTTTGTAGGGGGTAATCTCTGGAACTACCGAACCGATTTCAAAAGTGATGGTGGCAAATTGATGGTGACAACCCCTGCTCCAACATAGGCTATATTTTATGTCGGTGCCACTAACCCCAGGGGGTGCAGGAGCAAAAAACGTTCTAAAATTGCGATTTTTTAGCTCACAGGCAATCAAAGCCTGAGAGCTTATGTGCCCGCCGGTTCTGTATGTATGTATGTACGTACGTAACGCGATAACTCTTCATAGAAATATCCGTTTTCCTTCAAATTTTGTTTATAGGTTCACTGTGTTAAGGCGCTTCCCTGATTAGTTTTCGGGATTGATTGGTTAAGTATAGAGGGGGGGACAAGGGGCTAATCCCCCCCCCTTTAATTTATATAAATGGGTTTTTCATGCAGAATTATTCCGTTTTCCTTCAAATTTTGTTTATAGGTTCACTGAGTTAAGGCACTTCCCTGATTAGTTTTCGGGATTCATTTGTTAAGTATAAAGGGGGGGGGACAGGGGCTAATCCCCCCCCTTATTTTATATAAATGGGTTTTTCATGCAGAATTATTCCGTTTTCCTTTAAATTTTGGTTATAGGTTCACTGTGTTAAGGCGCTTCCCTGATTAGTTTTCGGGATTAATTGGTTAAGTATAAAGGGGGGAACGGGGGATAATCCCCCCTTAATTTATATAAATGGGTTTTTCATGCAGAATTATCCCATTTCCTTCAAATTTTGTTTATAGGTTCAGTGTGTTAAGGCGTTTCCCTGATTAGTTTTCGGGATTGATTGGTTAAGTATAAAGGGGGGTAACGGGGGGCATATCCCCCTTATTTTATATAAATGGGTTTTTCATGCAGAATTATTCCGTTTTCCTTCAAATTTTGTTTATAGGTTCACTGTGTTAAGGCGCTTCCCTGATTAGTTTTCGGGATTGATTGGTTAAGTATAAAGGGGGAGAACGGGGGAGATAATCCCCCCCTTAATTTATATAAATGGGTTTTTCATGCAGAATTATCCCATTTCCTTCAAATTTTGTTTATAGGTTCACTGTGTTAAGGCGCTTCCCTGATTAGTTTTCGGGATTGATTGGTTAAGCATAAAGGGGGGAACGGAGGACTAATCCCCCCTTATTTTATATAAATGTTTTTTTCATGCAGAATTATTCCGTTTTAATTCAAATTTTGTTTATAGGTTCACTGTGTTAAGGCGCTTCCCTGATTAGTTTTCGGGATTGATTGGTTAAGTATAAAGGGGGGTAACGGGGGGGGAATAATCCCCAATTAATTTATATAAATGGGTTTTTCATGCAGAATTATTCAATTTGCTTTAAAATTTATTTATAAGTTCATTGGGTTAAGACGCTTCCCTGATGAGTTTTCGGGATTGATTGATTAAGTATAAATGGGGGGAACGGGGGGGCTAATACCCCCCTTAATTTATATAAATGGGTTTTTCATGCAGAATTATCCCATTCCCTTCAAATTTTGTTTATAGGTTCACTATGTTAAGGCGCTTCCCTGATTAGTTTTCGGAATAGATTCGTTAAGTATAAAGGGGGGAACGGAGGGCTAATCCCCTTTATTTTATATGAATGGGTTTTTCATTCAGAATTATTCCGTTTTCCTTCAAATTTTGTTTATAGGTTCACTGTGTTAAGGCGCTTCCCTGATTAGTTTTCGGGATTGATTGGTTAAGTATAAAGGGGGGAACGGGGGGCTAATCCCCCCTTAATTTATATAAATGGGTTTTTCATGCAGAATTATCCCATTTCCTTCAAATTTTGGTTAAAGGTTCACTGTGTTAAGACGCTTCCCTAATTAGTTTTCGAGATTGATTGGTTAAGTATAAAGGGGGGGAGGGGAATGGGGGGGCTAATACCCCCCTTAATTTATATAAATGGATTTTTCATGCAGAATTATCCCATTCCCTTCAAATTTTGTTTATAGGTTCACTGTGTTAAGGCGCTTCCCTGATTAGTTTTCGGGATAGATTAGTTAAGTATAAAGGGGAGAACGGAGGGCTAATCCCCCTTATTTTATATAAATGGGTTTTTCATGCAGAATTATTCCGTTTTCCTTCAAATTTTGTTTATAGGTTCACTGTGTTAAAGCGCTTCCCTGATTAGTTTTCGGGATTGATTGGTTAAGTATAAAGGGGGGGGGGAACGGGGGCCTAATCCCCCCCTTAATTTATATAAATGGGTTTTTCAAGCAGAATTATCCCATTTCCTTCAAATTTTGGTTAAAGGTTCACTGTGTTAAGACGCTTCCCTGATTAGTTTTCGGGATTGATTGGTTAAGTATATAGGGGGGGAACGGGGGGGGCTAATCCCGCCTTAATTTATATAAATGGGTTTTTCATGCAGAATTATCTGATTTTCTTCAAATTTTGTATATATATTCATTGTAATTAGAGATTTACCTGATTAGTTTAAGGGGTTCATTAGTTAACTATGAGGGGGGTAACGGGGGGATGACCCCCCCCCCCCTTAATATATTGTTGATTTCTTTATTTTTCGATGGGCTTATTTCAAATTCTTTGAAATAAGAGTATAATATACAATTGCCTGTGAACTCAGTGCCCTCAGTTTAACTGGGCAGTTTTCTTTTTATTTTTTATACGGAAGGAGCTAGAAATTTGAAATTCGTCATTGTAGTTACTTATAAGATGTAAATGCTCTCTAAGAACAAAATAAAAAAGAAATCGAAATTTAAAAGGGTGAAATGAGCGAAAAGCGTTCGAAAAACAGTCTAAATTACATTTTCTATGAAATCTCTGGAACTACAGAACCGATTTTAAAAGTAATGGTGGCAAATTGATGGGGACAATCCCTACTCCAACATAGGCTATATTTTATGTCGTTGCCACTAACATCAATTCTGTATGTATGTATGTATGTATGTATGTACGTATGTACGTATGTACGTACGTAACGCGATAACTCTTGACAGAAATAACCGTTTTGCTTCCAATTTTGTTTATAGGTTCCTTGTGATAAGGCGCTTCCCTGATTAGTTTTGGGGATTGATTGTTTAACTATAAAGGGGGGAACGGGGGGGCTAACCCCCCTTAATTAAGATAAATTGTTTTTTCATGCAGAATTGTCCAATTTTCTTCAAATTTTGTATATAGGTTCATTGTGATAAGGTTCTTTCCTGATTAGTTTTGGGGGTTCATAGGTTAAGTATAAAGGGGCTAACGGGGGGGTTAATCCTCCCCCCTTATTTTAGATAAATTATTTTTTCATGCAGAGTTATCCGATTTTCTTCCAATTTTGTTTATAGGTTCCTTGTGATAAGGCGCTTCTCTGATTAGTTTTGGGGATTGATTGGTTAACTATAAAGGGGGGGGGACGGGGGGCTAACCCCCCTTAATTTGGATAAATGGTTTTTTCATGCAGAATTATCCAATTTTCTTCAAATTTTGTATATAGGTTCATTGTGATAAGGTTCTTTCCTGATTAGTTTTGGGGGTTCATAGGTTAAGTATAAAGGGGGTAACGGGGGGGTTAATCCTCCCCCCTTATTTTAGATAAATTATTTTTTTCATGCAGTGTTATCCGATTTTCTTCAAATTTTGTATATAGGTTCATTGTGATAAGGTTCTTTCCTGATTAGATTTGGGGGTTCATAGGTTAAGTATAAAGGGGGTAACGGGGTGGTTAATCCTTCCCCCTTATTTTAGATAAATGATTTTTTTCATGCAGAGTTATCCGATTTTCTTCAAACTTTCTATATGGGCTCATTGTGGTAAGGGGCTTCCCTGATTAGTTTTGGGGGTTCATTGGTGAAGTGTAAAGGAGGGAAACGGGGGCTACCCCCCCTTTAATTTTGATAAATGGGTTTTTCATGCAGAATTATCCAATTTACTTCAAATTTTGTATATAGGCTCATTGTGTGTTATTTACAGTTAGTGTGAATAGCCTGTGAGCTCAATGCCGTCAATTTAACTGGGCAGTTTTCTTTTATTTCATTTATTTCATCTATCTATACTAATATTATAAAGGAGTAAAAATTGTTTGTTTGTTTGTTTGTTTGTAGGGGGTAATCTCTGGAACTACCGAACCGATTTCAAAAGTGATGGTGGCAAATTGATGGTGACAACCCCTGCTCCAACATAGGCTATATTTTATGTCGGTGCCACTAACCCCAGGGGGTGCAGGAGCAAAAAACGTTCTAAAATTGCGATTTTTTAGCTCACAGGCAATCAAAGCCTGAGAGCTTATGTGCCCGCCGGTTCTGTATGTATGTATGTACGTACGTAACGCGATAACTCTTCATAGAAATATCCGTTTTCCTTCAAATTTTGTTTATAGGTTCACTGTGTTAAGGCGCTTCCCTGATTAGTTTTCGGGATTGATTGGTTAAGTATAGAGGGGGGGACAAGGGGCTAATCCCCCCCCCCTTTAATTTATATAAATGGGTTTTTCATGCAGAATTATTCCGTTTTCCTTCAAATTTTGTTTATAGGTTCACTGAGTTAAGGCACTTCCCTGATTAGTTTTCGGGATTCATTTGTTAAGTATAAAGGGGGGGGGACAGGGGCTAATCCCCCCCCTTATTTTATATAAATGGGTTTTTCATGCAGAATTATTCCGTTTTCCTTTAAATTTTGGTTATAGGTTCACTGTGTTAAGGCGCTTCCCTGATTAGTTTTCGGGATTAATTGGTTAAGTATAAAGGGGGGAACGGGGGATAATCCCCCCTTAATTTATATAAATGGGTTTTTCATGCAGAATTATCCCATTTCCTTCAAATTTTGTTTATAGGTTCAGTGTGTTAAGGCGTTTCCCTGATTAGTTTTCGGGATTGATTGGTTAAGTATAAAGGGGGGTAACGGGGGGCATATCCCCCTTATTTTATATAAATGGGTTTTTCATGCAGAATTATTCCGTTTTCCTTCAAATTTTGTTTATAGGTTCACTGTGTTAAGGCGCTTCCCTGATTAGTTTTCGGGATTGATTGGTTAAGTATAAAGGGGGAGAACGGGGGAGATAATCCCCCCCTTAATTTATATAAATGGGTTTTTCATGCAGAATTATCCCATTCCCTTCAAATTTTGTTTATAGGTTCACTATGTTAAGGCGCTTCCCTGATTAGTTTTCGGAATAGATTCGTTAAGCATAAAGGGGGGAACGGAGGGCTAATCCCCTTTATTTTATATGAATGGGTTTTTCATTCAGAATTATTCCGTTTTCCTTCAAATTTTGTTTATAGGTTCACTGTGTTAAGGCGCTTCCCTGATTAGTTTTCGGGATTGATTGGTTAAGTATAAAGGAGGGAACGAGGGGCTAATCGCCCCTTAATTTATATAAATGGGTTTTTCATGCAGAATTATCCCATTTCCTTCAAATTTTGGTTAAAGGTTCACTGTGTTAAGACGCTTCCCTAATTAGTTTTCGAGATTGATTGGTTAAGTATAAAGAGGGGGAGGGGAATGGGGGGGCTAATACCCTCCTTAATTTATATAAATGGATTTTTCATGCAGAATTATCCCATTCCCTTCAAATTTTGTTTATAGGTTCACTGTGTTAAGGCGCTTCCCTGATTAGTTTTCGGGATAGATTAGTTAAGTATAAAGGGGAGAACGGAGGGCTAATCCCCCTTATTTTATATAAATGGTTTTTTCATGCAGAATTATTCCGTTTTCCTTCAAATTTTGTTTATAGGTTCACTGTGTTAAAGCGCTTCCCTGATTAGTTTTCGGGATTGATTGGTTAAGTATAAAGGGGGGGGGAACGGGGGCCTAATCCCCCCCTTAATTTATATAAATGGGTTTTTCAAGCAGAATTATCCCATTTCCTTCAAATTTTGGTTAAAGGTTCACTGTGTTAAGACGCTTCCCTGATTAGTTTTCGGGATTGATTGGTTAAGTATATAGGGGGGGGGGAACGGGGGGGGGCTAATCCCGCCTTAATTTATATAAATGGGTTTTTCATGCAGAATTATCTGATTTTCTTCAAATTTTGTATATATATTCATTGTAATTAGAGATTTACCTGATTAGTTTAAGGGGTTCATTAGTTAACTATGAGGGGGGTAACGGGGGGATGACCCCCCCCCCTTAATATATTGTTGATTTCTTTATTTTTCGATGGGCTTATTTCAAATTCTTTGAAATAAGAGTATAATATACAATTGCCTGTGAACTCAGTGCCCTCAGTTTAACTGGGCAGTTTTCTTTTTATTTTTTATACGGAAGGAGCTAGAAATTTGAAATTCGTCATTGTAGTTACTTATAAGATGTAAATGCTCTCTAAGAACAAAATAAAAAAGAAATCGAAATTTAAAAGGGTGAAATGAGCGAAAAGCGTTCGAAAAACAGTCTAAATTACATTTTCTATGAAATCTCTGGAACTACAGAACCGATTTTAAAAGTAATGGTGGCAAATTGATGGGGACAATCCCTACTCCAACATAGGCTATATTTTATGTCGTTGCCACTAACATCAATTCTGTATGTATGTATGTATGTATGTATGTACGTATGTACGTATGTACGTACGTAACGCGATAACTCTTGACAGAAGTAACCGTTTTGCTTCCAATTTTGTTTATAGGTTCCTTGTGATAAGGCGCTTCCCTGATTAGTTTTTGGGATTGATTGTTTAACTATAAAGGGGGGAACGGGGGGGCTAACCCCCCTTAATTAAGATAAATGGTTTTTTCATGCAGAATTGTCCAATTTTCTTCAAATTTTGTATATAGGTTCATTGTGATAAGGTTCTTTCCTGATTAGTTTTGGGTGTTCATAGGTTAAGTATAAAGGGGCTAACGGGGGGGGGTTAATCCTCCCCCCTTATTTTAGATAAATTATTTTTTCATGCAGAGTTATCCGATTTTCTTCCAATTTTGTTTATAGGTTCCTTGTGATAAGGCGCTTCTCTGATTAGTTTTGGGGATTGATTGGTTAACTATAAAGGGGGGGGGACGGGGGGCTAACCCCCCTTAATTTGGATAAATGGTTTTTTCATGCAGAATTATCCAATTTTCTTCAAATTTTGTATATAGGTTCATTGTGATAAGGTTCTTTCCTGATTAGTTTTGGGGGTTCATAGGTTAAGTATAAAGGGGGTAACGGGGGGGTTAATCCTCCCCCCTTATTTTAGATAAATTATTTTTTTCATGCAGTGTTATCCGATTTTCTTCAAATTTTGTATATAGGTTCATTGTGATAAGGTTCTTTCCTGATTAGATTTGGGGGTTCATAGGTTAAGTATAAAGGGGGTAACGGGGTGGTTAATCCTTCCCCCTTATTTTAGATAAATGATTTTTTTCATGCAGAGTTATCCGATTTTCTTCAAACTTTCTATATGGGCTCATTGTGGTAAGGGGCTTCCCTGATTAGTTTTGGGGGTTCATTGGTGAAGTGTAAAGGAGGGAAACGGGGGCTACCCCCCCCCTTTAATTTTGATAAATGGGTTTTTCATGCAGAATTATCCAATTTACTTCAAATTTTGTATATAGGCTCATTGTGTGTTATTTACAGTTAGTGTGAATAGCCTGTGAGCTCAATGCCGTCAATTTAACTGGGCAGTTTTCTTTTATTTCATTTATTTCATCTATCTATACTAATATTATAAAGGAGTAAAAATTGTTTGTTTGTTTGTTTGTTTGTAGGGGGTAATCTCTGGAACTACCGAACCGATTTCAAAAGTGATGGTGGCAAATTGATGGTGACAACCCCTGCTCCAACATAGGCTATATTTTATGTCGGTGCCACTAACCCCAGGGGGTGCAGGAGCAAAAAACGTTCTAAAATTGCGATTTTTTAGCTCACAGGCAATCAAAGCCTGAGAGCTTATGTGCCCGCCGGTTCTGTATGTATGTATGTACGTACGTAACGCGATAACTCTTCATAGAAATATCCGTTTTCCTTCAAATTTTGTTTATAGGTTCACTGTGTTAAGGCGCTTCCCTGATTAGTTTTCGGGATTGATTGGTTAAGTATAGAGGGGGGGGACAAGGGGCTAATTCCCCCCCCCCCTTTAATTTATATAAATGGGTTTTTCATGCAGAATTATTCCGTTTTCCTTCAAATTTTGTTTATAGGTTCACTGAGTTAAGGCACTTCCCTGATTAGTTTTCGGGATTCATTTGTTAAGTATAAAGGGGGGGGGGACAGGGGCTAATCCCCCCCCTTATTTTATATAAATGGGTTTTTCATGCAGAATTATTCCGTTTTCCTTTAAATTTTGGTTATAGGTTCACTGTGTTAAGGCGCTTCCCGGATTAGTTTTCGGGATTAATTGGTTAAGTATAAAGGGGGGAACGGGGGATAATCCCCCCTTAATTTATATAAATGGGTTTTTCATGCAGAATTATCCCATTTCCTTCAAATTTTGTTTATAGGTTCAGTGTGTTAAGGCGTTTCCCTGATTAGTTTTCGGGATTGATTGGTTAAGTATAAGGGGGGGTAACGGGGGGCATATCCCCCTTATTTTATATAAATGTGTTTTTCATGCAGAATTATTCCGTTTTCCTTCAAATTTTGTTTATAGGTTCACTGTGTTAAGGCGCTTCCCTGATTAGTTTTCGGGATTGATTGGTTAAGTATAAAGGGGGAGAACGGGGGAGATAATCCCCCCCTTAATTTATATAAATGGGTTTTTCATGCAGAATTATCCCATTTCCTTCAAATTTTGTTTATAGGTTCACTGTGTTAAGGCGCTTCCCTGATTAGTTTTCGGGATTGATTGGTTAAGCATAAAGGGGGGAACGGAGGACTAATCCCCCCTTATTTTATATAAATGTTTTTTTCATGCAGAATTATTCCGTTTTAATTCAAATTTTGTTTATAGGTTCACTGTGTTAAGGCGCTTCCCTGATTAGTTTTCGGGATTGATTGGTTAAGTATAAAGGGGGGTAACGGGGGGGGAATAATCCCCAATTAATTTATATAAATGGGTTTTTCATGCAGAATTATTCAATTTGCTTTAAAATTTATTTATAAGTTCATTGGGTTAAGACGCTTCCCTGATGAGTTTTCGGGATTGATTGATTAAGTATAAATGGGGGGAACGGGGGGGCTAATACCCCCCTTAATTTATATAAATGGGTTTTTCATGCAGAATTATCCCATTCCCTTCAAATTTTGTTTATAGGTTCACTATGTTAAGGCGCTTCCCTGATTAGTTTTCGGAATAGATTCGTTAAGTATAAAGGGGGGAACGGAGGGCTAATCCCCTTTATTTTATATGAATGGGTTTTTCATTCAGAATTATTCCGTTTTCCTTCAAATTTTGTTTATAGGTTCACTGTGTTAAGGCGCTTCCCTGATTAGTTTTCGGGATTGATTGGTTAAGTATAAAGGGGGGAACGGGGGGCTAATCCCCCCTTAATTTATATAAATGGGTTTTTCATGCAGAATTATCCCATTTCCTTCAAATTTTGGTTAAAGGTTCACTGTGTTAAGACGCTTCCCTAATTAGTTTTCGAGATTGATTGGTTAAGTATAAAGGGGGGGAGGGGAATGGGGGGGCTAATACCCCCCTTAATTTATATAAATGGATTTTTCATGCAGAATTATCCCATTCCCTTCAAATTTTGTTTATAGGTTCACTGTGTTAAGGCGCTTCCCTGATTAGTTTTCGGGATAGATTAGTTAAGTATAAAGGGGAGAACGGAGGGCTAATCCCCCTTATTTTATATAAATGGGTTTTTCATGCAGAATTATTCCGTTTTCCTTCAAATTTTGTTTATAGGTTCACTGTGTTAAAGCGCTTCCCTGATTAGTTTTCGGGATTGATTGGTTAAGTATAAAGGGGGGGGGGAACGGGGGCCTAATCCCCCCCTTAATTTATATAAATGGGTTTTTCAAGCAGAATTATCCCATTTCCTTCAAATTTTGGTTAAAGGTTCACTGTGTTAAGACGCTTCCCTGATTAGTTTTCGGGATTGATTGGTTAAGTATATAGGGGGGGGAACGGGGGGGGCTAATCCCGCCTTAATTTATATAAATGGGTTTTTCATGCAGAATTATCTGATTTTCTTCAAATTTTGTATATATATTCATTGTAATTAGAGATTTACCTGATTAGTTTAAGGGGTTCATTAGTTAACTATGAGGGGGGTAACGGGGGGATGACCCCCCCCCCCCTTAATATATTGTTGATTTCTTTATTTTTCGATGGGCTTATTTCAAATTCTTTGAAATAAGAGTATAATATACAATTGCCTGTGAACTCAGTGCCCTCAGTTTAACTGGGCAGTTTTCTTTTTATTTTTTATACGGAAGGAGCTAGAAATTTGAAATTCGTCATTGTAGTTACTTATAAGATGTAAATGCTCTCTAAGAACAAAATAAAAAAGAAATCGAAATTTAAAAGGGTGAAATGAGCGAAAAGCGTTCGAAAAACAGTCTAAATTACATTTTCTATGAAATCTCTGGAACTACAGAACCGATTTTAAAAGTAATGGTGGCAAATTGATGGGGACAATCCCTACTCCAACATAGGCTATATTTTATGTCGTTGCCACTAACATCAATTCTGTATGTATGTATGTATGTATGTATGTACGTATGTACGTATGTACGTACGTAACGCGATAACTCTTGACAGAAATAACCGTTTTGCTTCCAATTTTGTTTATAGGTTCCTTGTGATAAGGCGCTTCCCTGATTAGTTTTGGGGATTGATTGTTTAACTATAAAGGGGGGAACGGGGGGGCTAACCCCCCTTAATTAAGATAAATTGTTTTTTCATGCAGAATTGTCCAATTTTCTTCAAATTTTGTATATAGGTTCATTGTGATAAGGTTCTTTCCTGATTAGTTTTGGGGGTTCATAGGTTAAGTATAAAGGGGCTAACGGGGGGGTTAATCCTCCCCCCTTATTTTAGATAAATTATTTTTTCATGCAGAGTTATCCGATTTTCTTCCAATTTTGTTTATAGGTTCCTTGTGATAAGGCGCTTCTCTGATTAGTTTTGGGGATTGATTGGTTAACTATAAAGGGGGGGGGACGGGGGGCTAACCCCCCTTAATTTGGATAAATGGTTTTTTCATGCAGAATTATCCAATTTTCTTCAAATTTTGTATATAGGTTCATTGTGATAAGGTTCTTTCCTGATTAGTTTTGGGGGTTCATAGGTTAAGTATAAAGGGGGTAACGGGGGGGTTAATCCTCCCCCCTTATTTTAGATAAATTATTTTTTTCATGCAGTGTTATCCGATTTTCTTCAAATTTTGTATATAGGTTCATTGTGATAAGGTTCTTTCCTGATTAGATTTGGGGGTTCATAGGTTAAGTATAAAGGGGGTAACGGGGTGGTTAATCCTTCCCCCTTATTTTAGATAAATGATTTTTTTCATGCAGAGTTATCCGATTTTCTTCAAACTTTCTATATGGGCTCATTGTGGTAAGGGGCTTCCCTGATTAGTTTTGGGGGTTCATTGGTGAAGTGTAAAGGAGGGAAACGGGGGCTACCCCCCCTTTAATTTTGATAAATGGGTTTTTCATGCAGAATTATCCAATTTACTTCAAATTTTGTATATAGGCTCATTGTGTGTTATTTACAGTTAGTGTGAATAGCCTGTGAGCTCAATGCCGTCAATTTAACTGGGCAGTTTTCTTTTATTTCATTTATTTCATCTATCTATACTAATATTATAAAGGAGTAAAAATTGTTTGTTTGTTTGTTTGTTTGTAGGGGGTAATCTCTGGAACTACCGAACCGATTTCAAAAGTGATGGTGGCAAATTGATGGTGACAACCCCTGCTCCAACATAGGCTATATTTTATGTCGGTGCCACTAACCCCAGGGGGTGCAGGAGCAAAAAACGTTCTAAAATTGCGATTTTTTAGCTCACAGGCAATCAAAGCCTGAGAGCTTATGTGCCCGCCGGTTCTGTATGTATGTATGTACGTACGTAACGCGATAACTCTTCATAGAAATATCCGTTTTCCTTCAAATTTTGTTTATAGGTTCACTGTGTTAAGGCGCTTCCCTGATTAGTTTTCGGGATTGATTGGTTAAGTATAGAGGGGGGGACAAGGGGCTAATCCCCCCCCCCTTTAATTTATATAAATGGGTTTTTCATGCAGAATTATTCCGTTTTCCTTCAAATTTTGTTTATAGGTTCACTGAGTTAAGGCACTTCCCTGATTAGTTTTCGGGATTCATTTGTTAAGTATAAAGGGGGGGGGACAGGGGCTAATCCCCCCCCTTATTTTATATAAATGGGTTTTTCATGCAGAATTATTCCGTTTTCCTTTAAATTTTGGTTATAGGTTCACTGTGTTAAGGCGCTTCCCTGATTAGTTTTCGGGATTAATTGGTTAAGTATAAAGGGGGGAACGGGGGATAATCCCCCCTTAATTTATATAAATGGGTTTTTCATGCAGAATTATCCCATTTCCTTCAAATTTTGTTTATAGGTTCAGTGTGTTAAGGCGTTTCCCTGATTAGTTTTCGGGATTGATTGGTTAAGTATAAAGGGGGGTAACGGGGGGCATATCCCCCTTATTTTATATAAATGGGTTTTTCATGCAGAATTATTCCGTTTTCCTTCAAATTTTGTTTATAGGTTCACTGTGTTAAGGCGCTTCCCTGATTAGTTTTCGGGATTGATTGGTTAAGTATAAAGGGGGAGAACGGGGGAGATAATCCCCCCCTTAATTTATATAAATGGGTTTTTCATGCAGAATTATCCCATTCCCTTCAAATTTTGTTTATAGGTTCACTATGTTAAGGCGCTTCCCTGATTAGTTTTCGGAATAGATTCGTTAAGCATAAAGGGGGGAACGGAGGGCTAATCCCCTTTATTTTATATGAATGGGTTTTTCATTCAGAATTATTCCGTTTTCCTTCAAATTTTGTTTATAGGTTCACTGTGTTAAGGCGCTTCCCTGATTAGTTTTCGGGATTGATTGGTTAAGTATAAAGGAGGGAACGAGGGGCTAATCGCCCCTTAATTTATATAAATGGGTTTTTCATGCAGAATTATCCCATTTCCTTCAAATTTTGGTTAAAGGTTCACTGTGTTAAGACGCTTCCCTAATTAGTTTTCGAGATTGATTGGTTAAGTATAAAGAGGGGGAGGGGAATGGGGGGGCTAATACCCTCCTTAATTTATATAAATGGATTTTTCATGCAGAATTATCCCATTCCCTTCAAATTTTGTTTATAGGTTCACTGTGTTAAGGCGCTTCCCTGATTAGTTTTCGGGATAGATTAGTTAAGTATAAAGGGGAGAACGGAGGGCTAATCCCCCTTATTTTATATAAATGGTTTTTTCATGCAGAATTATTCCGTTTTCCTTCAAATTTTGTTTATAGGTTCACTGTGTTAAAGCGCTTCCCTGATTAGTTTTCGGGATTGATTGGTTAAGTATAAAGGGGGGGGAACGGGGGCCTAATCCCCCCCTTAATTTATATAAATGGGTTTTTCAAGCAGAATTATCCCATTTCCTTCAAATTTTGGTTAAAGGTTCACTGTGTTAAGACGCTTCCCTGATTAGTTTTCGGGATTGATTGGTTAAGTATATAGGGGGGGGGGAACGGGGGGGGCTAATCCCGCCTTAATTTATATAAATGGGTTTTTCATGCAGAATTATCTGATTTTCTTCAAATTTTGTATATATATTCATTGTAATTAGAGATTTACCTGATTAGTTTAAGGGGTTCATTAGTTAACTATGAGGGGGGTAACGGGGGGATGACCCCCCCCCCTTAATATATTGTTGATTTCTTTATTTTTCGATGGGCTTATTTCAAATTCTTTGAAATAAGAGTATAATATACAATTGCCTGTGAACTCAGTGCCCTCAGTTTAACTGGGCAGTTTTCTTTTTATTTTTTATACGGAAGGAGCTAGAAATTTGAAATTCGTCATTGTAGTTACTTATAAGATGTAAATGCTCTCTAAGAACAAAATAAAAAAGAAATCGAAATTTAAAAGGGTGAAATGAGCGAAAAGCGTTCGAAAAACAGTCTAAATTACATTTTCTATGAAATCTCTGGAACTACAGAACCGATTTTAAAAGTAATGGTGGCAAATTGATGGGGACAATCCCTACTCCAACATAGGCTATATTTTATGTCGTTGCCACTAACATCAATTCTGTATGTATGTATGTATGTATGTATGTACGTATGTACGTATGTACGTACGTAACGCGATAACTCTTGACAGAAGTAACCGTTTTGCTTCCAATTTTGTTTATAGGTTCCTTGTGATAAGGCGCTTCCCTGATTAGTTTTTGGGATTGATTGTTTAACTATAAAGGGGGGAACGGGGGGGCTAACCCCCCTTAATTAAGATAAATGGTTTTTTCATGCAGAATTGTCCAATTTTCTTCAAATTTTGTATATAGGTTCATTGTGATAAGGTTCTTTCCTGATTAGTTTTGGGTGTTCATAGGTTAAGTATAAAGGGGCTAACGGGGGGGGGTTAATCCTCCCCCCTTATTTTAGATAAATTATTTTTTCATGCAGAGTTATCCGATTTTCTTCCAATTTTGTTTATAGGTTCCTTGTGATAAGGCGCTTCTCTGATTAGTTTTGGGGATTGATTGGTTAACTATAAAGGGGGGGGGACGGGGGGCTAACCCCCCTTAATTTGGATAAATGGTTTTTTCATGCAGAATTATCCAATTTTCTTCAAATTTTGTATATAGGTTCATTGTGATAAGGTTCTTTCCTGATTAGTTTTGGGGGTTCATAGGTTAAGTATAAAGGGGGTAACGGGGGGGTTAATCCTCCCCCCTTATTTTAGATAAATTATTTTTTTCATGCAGTGTTATCCGATTTTCTTCAAATTTTGTATATAGGTTCATTGTGATAAGGTTCTTTCCTGATTAGATTTGGGGGTTCATAGGTTAAGTATAAAGGGGGTAACGGGGTGGTTAATCCTTCCCCCTTATTTTAGATAAATGATTTTTTTCATGCAGAGTTATCCGATTTTCTTCAAACTTTCTATATGGGCTCATTGTGGTAAGGGGCTTCCCTGATTAGTTTTGGGGGTTCATTGGTGAAGTGTAAAGGAGGGAAACGGGGGCTACCCCCCCCCTTTAATTTTGATAAATGGGTTTTTCATGCAGAATTATCCAATTTACTTCAAATTTTGTATATAGGCTCATTGTGTGTTATTTACAGTTAGTGTGAATAGCCTGTGAGCTCAATGCCGTCAATTTAACTGGGCAGTTTTCTTTTATTTCATTTATTTCATCTATCTATACTAATATTATAAAGGAGTAAAAATTGTTTGTTTGTTTGTTTGTTTGTAGGGGGTAATCTCTGGAACTACCGAACCGATTTCAAAAGTGATGGTGGCAAATTGATGGTGACAACCCCTGCTCCAACATAGGCTATATTTTATGTCGGTGCCACTAACCCCAGGGGGTGCAGGAGCAAAAAACGTTCTAAAATTGCGATTTTTTAGCTCACAGGCAATCAAAGCCTGAGAGCTTATGTGCCCGCCGGTTCTGTATGTATGTATGTACGTACGTAACGCGATAACTCTTCATAGAAATATCCGTTTTCCTTCAAATTTTGTTTATAGGTTCACTGTGTTAAGGCGCTTCCCTGATTAGTTTTCGGGATTGATTGGTTAAGTATAGAGGGGGGGGACAAGGGGCTAATTCCCCCCCCCCCTTTAATTTATATAAATGGGTTTTTCATGCAGAATTATTCCGTTTTCCTTCAAATTTTGTTTATAGGTTCACTGAGTTAAGGCACTTCCCTGATTAGTTTTCGGGATTCATTTGTTAAGTATAAAGGGGGGGGGGACAGGGGCTAATCCCCCCCCTTATTTTATATAAATGGGTTTTTCATGCAGAATTATTCCGTTTTCCTTTAAATTTTGGTTATAGGTTCACTGTGTTAAGGCGCTTCCCGGATTAGTTTTCGGGATTAATTGGTTAAGTATAAAGGGGGGAACGGGGGATAATCCCCCCTTAATTTATATAAATGGGTTTTTCATGCAGAATTATCCCATTTCCTTCAAATTTTGTTTATAGGTTCAGTGTGTTAAGGCGTTTCCCTGATTAGTTTTCGGGATTGATTGGTTAAGTATAAGGGGGGGTAACGGGGGGCATATCCCCCTTATTTTATATAAATGTGTTTTTCATGCAGAATTATTCCGTTTTCCTTCAAATTTTGTTTATAGGTTCACTGTGTTAAGGCGCTTCCCTGATTAGTTTTCGGGATTGATTGGTTAAGTATAAAGGGGGAGAACGGGGGAGATAATCCCCCCCTTAATTTATATAAATGGGTTTTTCATGCAGAATTATCCCATTTCCTTCAAATTTTGTTTATAGGTTCACTGTGTTAAGGCGCTTCCCTGATTAGTTTTCGGGATTGATTGGTTAAGCATAAAGGGGGGAACGGAGGACTAATCCCCCCTTATTTTATATAAATGTTTTTTTCATGCAGAATTATTCCGTTTTAATTCAAATTTTGTTTATAGGTTCACTGTGTTAAGGCGCTTCCCTGATTAGTTTTCGGGATTGATTGGTTAAGTATAAAGGGGGGTAACGGGGGGGGAATAATCCCCAATTAATTTATATAAATGGGTTTTTCATGCAGAATTATTCAATTTGCTTTAAAATTTATTTATAAGTTCATTGGGTTAAGACGCTTCCCTGATGAGTTTTCGGGATTGATTGATTAAGTATAAATGGGGGGAACGGGGGGGCTAATACCCCCCTTAATTTATATAAATGGGTTTTTCATGCAGAATTATCCCATTCCCTTCAAATTTTGTTTATAGGTTCACTATGTTAAGGCGCTTCCCTGATTAGTTTTCGGAATAGATTCGTTAAGTATAAAGGGGGGAACGGAGGGCTAATCCCCTTTATTTTATATGAATGGGTTTTTCATTCAGAATTATTCCGTTTTCCTTCAAATTTTGTTTATAGGTTCACTGTGTTAAGGCGCTTCCCTGATTAGTTTTCGGGATTGATTGGTTAAGTATAAAGGGGGGAACGGGGGGCTAATCCCCCCTTAATTTATATAAATGGGTTTTTCATGCAGAATTATCCCATTTCCTTCAAATTTTGGTTAAAGGTTCACTGTGTTAAGACGCTTCCCTAATTAGTTTTCGAGATTGATTGGTTAAGTATAAAGGGGGGGAGGGGAATGGGGGGGCTAATACCCCCCTTAATTTATATAAATGGATTTTTCATGCAGAATTATCCCATTCCCTTCAAATTTTGTTTATAGGTTCACTGTGTTAAGGCGCTTCCCTGATTAGTTTTCGGGATAGATTAGTTAAGTATAAAGGGGAGAACGGAGGGCTAATCCCCCTTATTTTATATAAATGGGTTTTTCATGCAGAATTATTCCGTTTTCCTTCAAATTTTGTTTATAGGTTCACTGTGTTAAAGCGCTTCCCTGATTAGTTTTCGGGATTGATTGGTTAAGTATAAAGGGGGGGGGGAACGGGGGCCTAATCCCCCCCTTAATTTATATAAATGGGTTTTTCAAGCAGAATTATCCCATTTCCTTCAAATTTTGGTTAAAGGTTCACTGTGTTAAGACGCTTCCCTGATTAGTTTTCGGGATTGATTGGTTAAGTATATAGGGGGGGGAACGGGGGGGGCTAATCCCGCCTTAATTTATATAAATGGGTTTTTCATGCAGAATTATCTGATTTTCTTCAAATTTTGTATATATATTCATTGTAATTAGAGATTTACCTGATTAGTTTAAGGGGTTCATTAGTTAACTATGAGGGGGGTAACGGGGGGATGACCCCCCCCCCCCTTAATATATTGTTGATTTCTTTATTTTTCGATGGGCTTATTTCAAATTCTTTGAAATAAGAGTATAATATACAATTGCCTGTGAACTCAGTGCCCTCAGTTTAACTGGGCAGTTTTCTTTTTATTTTTTATACGGAAGGAGCTAGAAATTTGAAATTCGTCATTGTAGTTACTTATAAGATGTAAATGCTCTCTAAGAACAAAATAAAAAAGAAATCGAAATTTAAAAGGGTGAAATGAGCGAAAAGCGTTCGAAAAACAGTCTAAATTACATTTTCTATGAAATCTCTGGAACTACAGAACCGATTTTAAAAGTAATGGTGGCAAATTGATGGGGACAATCCCTACTCCAACATAGGCTATATTTTATGTCGTTGCCACTAACATCAATTCTGTATGTATGTATGTATGTATGTATGTACGTATGTACGTATGTACGTACGTAACGCGATAACTCTTGACAGAAATAACCGTTTTGCTTCCAATTTTGTTTATAGGTTCCTTGTGATAAGGCGCTTCCCTGATTAGTTTTGGGGATTGATTGTTTAACTATAAAGGGGGGAACGGGGGGGCTAACCCCCCTTAATTAAGATAAATTGTTTTTTCATGCAGAATTGTCCAATTTTCTTCAAATTTTGTATATAGGTTCATTGTGATAAGGTTCTTTCCTGATTAGTTTTGGGGGTTCATAGGTTAAGTATAAAGGGGCTAACGGGGGGGTTAATCCTCCCCCCTTATTTTAGATAAATTATTTTTTCATGCAGAGTTATCCGATTTTCTTCCAATTTTGTTTATAGGTTCCTTGTGATAAGGCGCTTCTCTGATTAGTTTTGGGGATTGATTGGTTAACTATAAAGGGGGGGGGACGGGGGGCTAACCCCCCTTAATTTGGATAAATGGTTTTTTCATGCAGAATTATCCAATTTTCTTCAAATTTTGTATATAGGTTCATTGTGATAAGGTTCTTTCCTGATTAGTTTTGGGGGTTCATAGGTTAAGTATAAAGGGGGTAACGGGGGGGTTAATCCTCCCCCCTTATTTTAGATAAATTATTTTTTTCATGCAGTGTTATCCGATTTTCTTCAAATTTTGTATATAGGTTCATTGTGATAAGGTTCTTTCCTGATTAGATTTGGGGGTTCATAGGTTAAGTATAAAGGGGGTAACGGGGTGGTTAATCCTTCCCCCTTATTTTAGATAAATGATTTTTTTCATGCAGAGTTATCCGATTTTCTTCAAACTTTCTATATGGGCTCATTGTGGTAAGGGGCTTCCCTGATTAGTTTTGGGGGTTCATTGGTGAAGTGTAAAGGAGGGAAACGGGGGCTACCCCCCCTTTAATTTTGATAAATGGGTTTTTCATGCAGAATTATCCAATTTACTTCAAATTTTGTATATAGGCTCATTGTGTGTTATTTACAGTTAGTGTGAATAGCCTGTGAGCTCAATGCCGTCAATTTAACTGGGCAGTTTTCTTTTATTTCATTTATTTCATCTATCTATACTAATATTATAAAGGAGTAAAAATTGTTTGTTTGTTTGTTTGTTTGTAGGGGGTAATCTCTGGAACTACCGAACCGATTTCAAAAGTGATGGTGGCAAATTGATGGTGACAACCCCTGCTCCAACATAGGCTATATTTTATGTCGGTGCCACTAACCCCAGGGGGTGCAGGAGCAAAAAACGTTCTAAAATTGCGATTTTTTAGCTCACAGGCAATCAAAGCCTGAGAGCTTATGTGCCCGCCGGTTCTGTATGTATGTATGTACGTACGTAACGCGATAACTCTTCATAGAAATATCCGTTTTCCTTCAAATTTTGTTTATAGGTTCACTGTGTTAAGGCGCTTCCCTGATTAGTTTTCGGGATTGATTGGTTAAGTATAGAGGGGGGGACAAGGGGCTAATCCCCCCCCCTTTAATTTATATAAATGGGTTTTTCATGCAGAATTATTCCGTTTTCCTTCAAATTTTGTTTATAGGTTCACTGAGTTAAGGCACTTCCCTGATTAGTTTTCGGGATTCATTTGTTAAGTATAAAGGGGGGGGGACAGGGGCTAATCCCCCCCCTTATTTTATATAAATGGGTTTTTCATGCAGAATTATTCCGTTTTCCTTTAAATTTTGGTTATAGGTTCACTGTGTTAAGGCGCTTCCCTGATTAGTTTTCGGGATTAATTGGTTAAGTATAAAGGGGGGAACGGGGGATAATCCCCCCTTAATTTATATAAATGGGTTTTTCATGCAGAATTATCCCATTTCCTTCAAATTTTGTTTATAGGTTCAGTGTGTTAAGGCGTTTCCCTGATTAGTTTTCGGGATTGATTGGTTAAGTATAAAGGGGGGTAACGGGGGGCATATCCCCCTTATTTTATATAAATGGGTTTTTCATGCAGAATTATTCCGTTTTCCTTCAAATTTTGTTTATAGGTTCACTGTGTTAAGGCGCTTCCCTGATTAGTTTTCGGGATTGATTGGTTAAGTATAAGGGGGGGTAACGGGGGGCATATCCCCCTTATTTTATATAAATGTGTTTTTCATGCAGAATTATTCCGTTTTCCTTCAAATTTTGTTTATAGGTTCACTGTGTTAAGGCGCTTCCCTGATTAGTTTTCGGGATTGATTGGTTAAGTATAAAGGGGGAGAACGGGGGAGATAATCCCCCCCTTAATTTATATAAATGGGTTTTTCATGCAGAATTATCCCATTTCCTTCAAATTTTGTTTATAGGTTCACTGTGTTAAGGCGCTTCCCTGATTAGTTTTCGGGATTGATTGGTTAAGCATAAAGGGGGGAACGGAGGACTAATCCCCCCTTATTTTATATAAATGTTTTTTTCATGCAGAATTATTCCGTTTTAATTCAAATTTTGTTTATAGGTTCACTGTGTTAAGGCGCTTCCCTGATTAGTTTTCGGGATTGATTGGTTAAGTATAAAGGGGGGTAACGGGGGGGGAATAATCCCCAATTAATTTATATAAATGGGTTTTTCATGCAGAATTATTCAATTTGCTTTAAAATTTATTTATAAGTTCATTGGGTTAAGACGCTTCCCTGATGAGTTTTCGGGATTGATTGATTAAGTATAAATGGGGGGAACGGGGGGGCTAATACCCCCCTTAATTTATATAAATGGGTTTTTCATGCAGAATTATCCCATTCCCTTCAAATTTTGTTTATAGGTTCACTATGTTAAGGCGCTTCCCTGATTAGTTTTCGGAATAGATTCGTTAAGTATAAAGGGGGGAACGGAGGGCTAATCCCCTTTATTTTATATGAATGGGTTTTTCATTCAGAATTATTCCGTTTTCCTTCAAATTTTGTTTATAGGTTCACTGTGTTAAGGCGCTTCCCTGATTAGTTTTCGGGATTGATTGGTTAAGTATAAAGGGGGGAACGGGGGGCTAATCCCCCCTTAATTTATATAAATGGGTTTTTCATGCAGAATTATCCCATTTCCTTCAAATTTTGGTTAAAGGTTCACTGTGTTAAGACGCTTCCCTAATTAGTTTTCGAGATTGATTGGTTAAGTATAAAGGGGGGGAGGGGAATGGGGGGGCTAATACCCCCCTTAATTTATATAAATGGATTTTTCATGCAGAATTATCCCATTCCCTTCAAATTTTGTTTATAGGTTCACTGTGTTAAGGCGCTTCCCTGATTAGTTTTCGGGATAGATTAGTTAAGTATAAAGGGGAGAACGGAGGGCTAATCCCCCTTATTTTATATAAATGGGTTTTTCATGCAGAATTATTCCGTTTTCCTTCAAATTTTGTTTATAGGTTCACTGTGTTAAAGCGCTTCCCTGATTAGTTTTCGGGATTGATTGGTTAAGTATAAAGGGGGGGGGGAACGGGGGCCTAATCCCCCCCTTAATTTATATAAATGGGTTTTTCAAGCAGAATTATCCCATTTCCTTCAAATTTTGGTTAAAGGTTCACTGTGTTAAGACGCTTCCCTGATTAGTTTTCGGGATTGATTGGTTAAGTATATAGGGGGGGGAACGGGGGGGGCTAATCCCGCCTTAATTTATATAAATGGGTTTTTCATGCAGAATTATCTGATTTTCTTCAAATTTTGTATATATATTCATTGTAATTAGAGATTTACCTGATTAGTTTAAGGGGTTCATTAGTTAACTATGAGGGGGGTAACGGGGGGATGACCCCCCCCCCCCTTAATATATTGTTGATTTCTTTATTTTTCGATGGGCTTATTTCAAATTCTTTGAAATAAGAGTATAATATACAATTGCCTGTGAACTCAGTGCCCTCAGTTTAACTGGGCAGTTTTCTTTTTATTTTTTATACGGAAGGAGCTAGAAATTTGAAATTCGTCATTGTAGTTACTTATAAGATGTAAATGCTCTCTAAGAACAAAATAAAAAAGAAATCGAAATTTAAAAGGGTGAAATGAGCGAAAAGCGTTCGAAAAACAGTCTAAATTACATTTTCTATGAAATCTCTGGAACTACAGAACCGATTTTAAAAGTAATGGTGGCAAATTGATGGGGACAATCCCTACTCCAACATAGGCTATATTTTATGTCGTTGCCACTAACATCAATTCTGTATGTATGTATGTATGTATGTATGTACGTATGTACGTATGTACGTACGTAACGCGATAACTCTTGACAGAAATAACCGTTTTGCTTCCAATTTTGTTTATAGGTTCCTTGTGATAAGGCGCTTCCCTGATTAGTTTTGGGGATTGATTGTTTAACTATAAAGGGGGGAACGGGGGGGCTAACCCCCCTTAATTAAGATAAATTGTTTTTTCATGCAGAATTGTCCAATTTTCTTCAAATTTTGTATATAGGTTCATTGTGATAAGGTTCTTTCCTGATTAGTTTTGGGGGTTCATAGGTTAAGTATAAAGGGGCTAACGGGGGGGTTAATCCTCCCCCCTTATTTTAGATAAATTATTTTTTCATGCAGAGTTATCCGATTTTCTTCCAATTTTGTTTATAGGTTCCTTGTGATAAGGCGCTTCTCTGATTAGTTTTGGGGATTGATTGGTTAACTATAAAGGGGGGGGGACGGGGGGCTAACCCCCCTTAATTTGGATAAATGGTTTTTTCATGCAGAATTATCCAATTTTCTTCAAATTTTGTATATAGGTTCATTGTGATAAGGTTCTTTCCTGATTAGTTTTGGGGGTTCATAGGTTAAGTATAAAGGGGGTAACGGGGGGGTTAATCCTCCCCCCTTATTTTAGATAAATTATTTTTTTCATGCAGTGTTATCCGATTTTCTTCAAATTTTGTATATAGGTTCATTGTGATAAGGTTCTTTCCTGATTAGATTTGGGGGTTCATAGGTTAAGTATAAAGGGGGTAACGGGGTGGTTAATCCTTCCCCCTTATTTTAGATAAATGATTTTTTTCATGCAGAGTTATCCGATTTTCTTCAAACTTTCTATATGGGCTCATTGTGGTAAGGGGCTTCCCTGATTAGTTTTGGGGGTTCATTGGTGAAGTGTAAAGGAGGGAAACGGGGGCTACCCCCCCTTTAATTTTGATAAATGGGTTTTTCATGCAGAATTATCCAATTTACTTCAAATTTTGTATATAGGCTCATTGTGTGTTATTTACAGTTAGTGTGAATAGCCTGTGAGCTCAATGCCGTCAATTTAACTGGGCAGTTTTCTTTTATTTCATTTATTTCATCTATCTATACTAATATTATAAAGGAGTAAAAATTGTTTGTTTGTTTGTTTGTTTGTAGGGGGTAATCTCTGGAACTACCGAACCGATTTCAAAAGTGATGGTGGCAAATTGATGGTGACAACCCCTGCTCCAACATAGGCTATATTTTATGTCGGTGCCACTAACCCCAGGGGGTGCAGGAGCAAAAAACGTTCTAAAATTGCGATTTTTTAGCTCACAGGCAATCAAAGCCTGAGAGCTTATGTGCCCGCCGGTTCTGTATGTATGTATGTACGTACGTAACGCGATAACTCTTCATAGAAATATCCGTTTTCCTTCAAATTTTGTTTATAGGTTCACTGTGTTAAGGCGCTTCCCTGATTAGTTTTCGGGATTGATTGGTTAAGTATAGAGGGGGGGACAAGGGGCTAATCCCCCCCCCCTTTAATTTATATAAATGGGTTTTTCATGCAGAATTATTCCGTTTTCCTTCAAATTTTGTTTATAGGTTCACTGAGTTAAGGCACTTCCCTGATTAGTTTTCGGGATTCATTTGTTAAGTATAAAGGGGGGGGGACAGGGGCTAATCCCCCCCCTTATTTTATATAAATGGGTTTTTCATGCAGAATTATTCCGTTTTCCTTTAAATTTTGGTTATAGGTTCACTGTGTTAAGGCGCTTCCCTGATTAGTTTTCGGGATTAATTGGTTAAGTATAAAGGGGGGAACGGGGGATAATCCCCCCTTAATTTATATAAATGGGTTTTTCATGCAGAATTATCCCATTTCCTTCAAATTTTGTTTATAGGTTCAGTGTGTTAAGGCGTTTCCCTGATTAGTTTTCGGGATTGATTGGTTAAGTATAAAGGGGGGTAACGGGGGGCATATCCCCCTTATTTTATATAAATGGGTTTTTCATGCAGAATTATTCCGTTTTCCTTCAAATTTTGTTTATAGGTTCACTGTGTTAAGGCGCTTCCCTGATTAGTTTTCGGGATTGATTGGTTAAGTATAAAGGGGGAGAACGGGGGAGATAATCCCCCCCTTAATTTATATAAATGGGTTTTTCATGCAGAATTATCCCATTCCCTTCAAATTTTGTTTATAGGTTCACTATGTTAAGGCGCTTCCCTGATTAGTTTTCGGAATAGATTCGTTAAGCATAAAGGGGGGAACGGAGGGCTAATCCCCTTTATTTTATATGAATGGGTTTTTCATTCAGAATTATTCCGTTTTCCTTCAAATTTTGTTTATAGGTTCACTGTGTTAAGGCGCTTCCCTGATTAGTTTTCGGGATTGATTGGTTAAGTATAAAGGAGGGAACGAGGGGCTAATCGCCCCTTAATTTATATAAATGGGTTTTTCATGCAGAATTATCCCATTTCCTTCAAATTTTGGTTAAAGGTTCACTGTGTTAAGACGCTTCCCTAATTAGTTTTCGAGATTGATTGGTTAAGTATAAAGAGGGGGAGGGGAATGGGGGGGCTAATACCCTCCTTAATTTATATAAATGGATTTTTCATGCAGAATTATCCCATTCCCTTCAAATTTTGTTTATAGGTTCACTGTGTTAAGGCGCTTCCCTGATTAGTTTTCGGGATAGATTAGTTAAGTATAAAGGGGAGAACGGAGGGCTAATCCCCCTTATTTTATATAAATGGTTTTTTCATGCAGAATTATTCCGTTTTCCTTCAAATTTTGTTTATAGGTTCACTGTGTTAAAGCGCTTCCCTGATTAGTTTTCGGGATTGATTGGTTAAGTATAAAGGGGGGGGGAACGGGGGCCTAATCCCCCCCTTAATTTATATAAATGGGTTTTTCAAGCAGAATTATCCCATTTCCTTCAAATTTTGGTTAAAGGTTCACTGTGTTAAGACGCTTCCCTGATTAGTTTTCGGGATTGATTGGTTAAGTATATAGGGGGGGGGAACGGGGGGGGCTAATCCCGCCTTAATTTATATAAATGGGTTTTTCATGCAGAATTATCTGATTTTCTTCAAATTTTGTATATATATTCATTGTAATTAGAGATTTACCTGATTAGTTTAAGGGGTTCATTAGTTAACTATGAGGGGGGTAACGGGGGGATGACCCCCCCCCCCTTAATATATTGTTGATTTCTTTATTTTTCGATGGGCTTATTTCAAATTCTTTGAAATAAGAGTATAATATACAATTGCCTGTGAACTCAGTGCCCTCAGTTTAACTGGGCAGTTTTCTTTTTATTTTTTATACGGAAGGAGCTAGAAATTTGAAATTCGTCATTGTAGTTACTTATAAGATGTAAATGCTCTCTAAGAACAAAATAAAAAAGAAATCGAAATTTAAAAGGGTGAAATGAGCGAAAAGCGTTCGAAAAACAGTCTAAATTACATTTTCTATGAAATCTCTGGAACTACAGAACCGATTTTAAAAGTAATGGTGGCAAATTGATGGGGACAATCCCTACTCCAACATAGGCTATATTTTATGTCGTTGCCACTAACATCAATTCTGTATGTATGTATGTATGTATGTATGTACGTATGTACGTATGTACGTACGTAACGCGATAACTCTTGACAGAAGTAACCGTTTTGCTTCCAATTTTGTTTATAGGTTCCTTGTGATAAGGCGCTTCCCTGATTAGTTTTTGGGATTGATTGTTTAACTATAAAGGGGGGAACGGGGGGGCTAACCCCCCTTAATTAAGATAAATGGTTTTTTCATGCAGAATTGTCCAATTTTCTTCAAATTTTGTATATAGGTTCATTGTGATAAGGTTCTTTCCTGATTAGTTTTGGGTGTTCATAGGTTAAGTATAAAGGGGCTAACGGGGGGGGGTTAATCCTCCCCCCTTATTTTAGATAAATTATTTTTTCATGCAGAGTTATCCGATTTTCTTCCAATTTTGTTTATAGGTTCCTTGTGATAAGGCGCTTCTCTGATTAGTTTTGGGGATTGATTGGTTAACTATAAAGGGGGGGGGACGGGGGGCTAACCCCCCTTAATTTGGATAAATGGTTTTTTCATGCAGAATTATCCAATTTTCTTCAAATTTTGTATATAGGTTCATTGTGATAAGGTTCTTTCCTGATTAGTTTTGGGGGTTCATAGGTTAAGTATAAAGGGGGTAACGGGGGGGTTAATCCTCCCCCCTTATTTTAGATAAATTATTTTTTTCATGCAGTGTTATCCGATTTTCTTCAAATTTTGTATATAGGTTCATTGTGATAAGGTTCTTTCCTGATTAGATTTGGGGGTTCATAGGTTAAGTATAAAGGGGGTAACGGGGTGGTTAATCCTTCCCCCTTATTTTAGATAAATGATTTTTTTCATGCAGAGTTATCCGATTTTCTTCAAACTTTCTATATGGGCTCATTGTGGTAAGGGGCTTCCCTGATTAGTTTTGGGGGTTCATTGGTGAAGTGTAAAGGAGGGAAACGGGGGCTACCCCCCCCCTTTAATTTTGATAAATGGGTTTTTCATGCAGAATTATCCAATTTACTTCAAATTTTGTATATAGGCTCATTGTGTGTTATTTACAGTTAGTGTGAATAGCCTGTGAGCTCAATGCCGTCAATTTAACTGGGCAGTTTTCTTTTATTTCATTTATTTCATCTATCTATACTAATATTATAAAGGAGTAAAAATTGTTTGTTTGTTTGTTTGTTTGTAGGGGGTAATCTCTGGAACTACCGAACCGATTTCAAAAGTGATGGTGGCAAATTGATGGTGACAACCCCTGCTCCAACATAGGCTATATTTTATGTCGGTGCCACTAACCCCAGGGGGTGCAGGAGCAAAAAACGTTCTAAAATTGCGATTTTTTAGCTCACAGGCAATCAAAGCCTGAGAGCTTATGTGCCCGCCGGTTCTGTATGTATGTATGTACGTACGTAACGCGATAACTCTTCATAGAAATATCCGTTTTCCTTCAAATTTTGTTTATAGGTTCACTGTGTTAAGGCGCTTCCCTGATTAGTTTTCGGGATTGATTGGTTAAGTATAGAGGGGGGGACAAGGGGCTAATCCCCCCCCCCTTTAATTTATATAAATGGGTTTTTCATGCAGAATTATTCCGTTTTCCTTCAAATTTTGTTTATAGGTTCACTGAGTTAAGGCACTTCCCTGATTAGTTTTCGGGATTCATTTGTTAAGTATAAAGGGGGGGGGACAGGGGCTAATCCCCCCCCTTATTTTATATAAATGGGTTTTTCATGCAGAATTATTCCGTTTTCCTTTAAATTTTGGTTATAGGTTCACTGTGTTAAGGCGCTTCCCTGATTAGTTTTCGGGATTAATTGGTTAAGTATAAAGGGGGGAACGGGGGATAATCCCCCCTTAATTTATATAAATGGGTTTTTCATGCAGAATTATCCCATTTCCTTCAAATTTTGTTTATAGGTTCAGTGTGTTAAGGCGTTTCCCTGATTAGTTTTCGGGATTGATTGGTTAAGTATAAAGGGGGGTAACGGGGGGCATATCCCCCTTATTTTATATAAATGGGTTTTTCATGCAGAATTATTCCGTTTTCCTTCAAATTTTGTTTATAGGTTCACTGTGTTAAGGCGCTTCCCTGATTAGTTTTCGGGATTGATTGGTTAAGTATAAGGGGGGGTAACGGGGGGCATATCCCCCTTATTTTATATAAATGTGTTTTTCATGCAGAATTATTCCGTTTTCCTTCAAATTTTGTTTATAGGTTCACTGTGTTAAGGCGCTTCCCTGATTAGTTTTCGGGATTGATTGGTTAAGTATAAAGGGGGAGAACGGGGGAGATAATCCCCCCCTTAATTTATATAAATGGGTTTTTCATGCAGAATTATCCCATTTCCTTCAAATTTTGTTTATAGGTTCACTGTGTTAAGGCGCTTCCCTGATTAGTTTTCGGGATTGATTGGTTAAGCATAAAGGGGGGAACGGAGGACTAATCCCCCCTTATTTTATATAAATGTTTTTTTCATGCAGAATTATTCCGTTTTAATTCAAATTTTGTTTATAGGTTCACTGTGTTAAGGCGCTTCCCTGATTAGTTTTCGGGATTGATTGGTTAAGTATAAAGGGGGGTAACGGGGGGGGAATAATCCCCAATTAATTTATATAAATGGGTTTTTCATGCAGAATTATTCAATTTGCTTTAAAATTTATTTATAAGTTCATTGGGTTAAGACGCTTCCCTGATGAGTTTTCGGGATTGATTGATTAAGTATAAATGGGGGGAACGGGGGGGCTAATACCCCCCTTAATTTATATAAATGGGTTTTTCATGCAGAATTATCCCATTCCCTTCAAATTTTGTTTATAGGTTCACTATGTTAAGGCGCTTCCCTGATTAGTTTTCGGAATAGATTCGTTAAGTATAAAGGGGGGAACGGAGGGCTAATCCCCTTTATTTTATATGAATGGGTTTTTCATTCAGAATTATTCCGTTTTCCTTCAAATTTTGTTTATAGGTTCACTGTGTTAAGGCGCTTCCCTGATTAGTTTTCGGGATTGATTGGTTAAGTATAAAGGGGGGAACGGGGGGCTAATCCCCCCTTAATTTATATAAATGGGTTTTTCATGCAGAATTATCCCATTTCCTTCAAATTTTGGTTAAAGGTTCACTGTGTTAAGACGCTTCCCTAATTAGTTTTCGAGATTGATTGGTTAAGTATAAAGGGGGGGAGGGGAATGGGGGGGCTAATACCCCCCTTAATTTATATAAATGGATTTTTCATGCAGAATTATCCCATTCCCTTCAAATTTTGTTTATAGGTTCACTGTGTTAAGGCGCTTCCCTGATTAGTTTTCGGGATAGATTAGTTAAGTATAAAGGGGAGAACGGAGGGCTAATCCCCCTTATTTTATATAAATGGGTTTTTCATGCAGAATTATTCCGTTTTCCTTCAAATTTTGTTTATAGGTTCACTGTGTTAAAGCGCTTCCCTGATTAGTTTTCGGGATTGATTGGTTAAGTATAAAGGGGGGGGGGAACGGGGGCCTAATCCCCCCCTTAATTTATATAAATGGGTTTTTCAAGCAGAATTATCCCATTTCCTTCAAATTTTGGTTAAAGGTTCACTGTGTTAAGACGCTTCCCTGATTAGTTTTCGGGATTGATTGGTTAAGTATATAGGGGGGGGAACGGGGGGGGCTAATCCCGCCTTAATTTATATAAATGGGTTTTTCATGCAGAATTATCTGATTTTCTTCAAATTTTGTATATATATTCATTGTAATTAGAGATTTACCTGATTAGTTTAAGGGGTTCATTAGTTAACTATGAGGGGGGTAACGGGGGGATGACCCCCCCCCCCCTTAATATATTGTTGATTTCTTTATTTTTCGATGGGCTTATTTCAAATTCTTTGAAATAAGAGTATAATATACAATTGCCTGTGAACTCAGTGCCCTCAGTTTAACTGGGCAGTTTTCTTTTTATTTTTTATACGGAAGGAGCTAGAAATTTGAAATTCGTCATTGTAGTTACTTATAAGATGTAAATGCTCTCTAAGAACAAAATAAAAAAGAAATCGAAATTTAAAAGGGTGAAATGAGCGAAAAGCGTTCGAAAAACAGTCTAAATTACATTTTCTATGAAATCTCTGGAACTACAGAACCGATTTTAAAAGTAATGGTGGCAAATTGATGGGGACAATCCCTACTCCAACATAGGCTATATTTTATGTCGTTGCCACTAACATCAATTCTGTATGTATGTATGTATGTATGTATGTACGTATGTACGTATGTACGTACGTAACGCGATAACTCTTGACAGAAATAACCGTTTTGCTTCCAATTTTGTTTATAGGTTCCTTGTGATAAGGCGCTTCCCTGATTAGTTTTGGGGATTGATTGTTTAACTATAAAGGGGGGAACGGGGGGGCTAACCCCCCTTAATTAAGATAAATTGTTTTTTCATGCAGAATTGTCCAATTTTCTTCAAATTTTGTATATAGGTTCATTGTGATAAGGTTCTTTCCTGATTAGTTTTGGGGGTTCATAGGTTAAGTATAAAGGGGCTAACGGGGGGGTTAATCCTCCCCCCTTATTTTAGATAAATTATTTTTTCATGCAGAGTTATCCGATTTTCTTCCAATTTTGTTTATAGGTTCCTTGTGATAAGGCGCTTCTCTGATTAGTTTTGGGGATTGATTGGTTAACTATAAAGGGGGGGGGACGGGGGGCTAACCCCCCTTAATTTGGATAAATGGTTTTTTCATGCAGAATTATCCAATTTTCTTCAAATTTTGTATATAGGTTCATTGTGATAAGGTTCTTTCCTGATTAGTTTTGGGGGTTCATAGGTTAAGTATAAAGGGGGTAACGGGGGGGTTAATCCTCCCCCCTTATTTTAGATAAATTATTTTTTTCATGCAGTGTTATCCGATTTTCTTCAAATTTTGTATATAGGTTCATTGTGATAAGGTTCTTTCCTGATTAGATTTGGGGGTTCATAGGTTAAGTATAAAGGGGGTAACGGGGTGGTTAATCCTTCCCCCTTATTTTAGATAAATGATTTTTTTCATGCAGAGTTATCCGATTTTCTTCAAACTTTCTATATGGGCTCATTGTGGTAAGGGGCTTCCCTGATTAGTTTTGGGGGTTCATTGGTGAAGTGTAAAGGAGGGAAACGGGGGCTACCCCCCCTTTAATTTTGATAAATGGGTTTTTCATGCAGAATTATCCAATTTACTTCAAATTTTGTATATAGGCTCATTGTGTGTTATTTACAGTTAGTGTGAATAGCCTGTGAGCTCAATGCCGTCAATTTAACTGGGCAGTTTTCTTTTATTTCATTTATTTCATCTATCTATACTAATATTATAAAGGAGTAAAAATTGTTTGTTTGTTTGTTTGTTTGTAGGGGGTAATCTCTGGAACTACCGAACCGATTTCAAAAGTGATGGTGGCAAATTGATGGTGACAACCCCTGCTCCAACATAGGCTATATTTTATGTCGGTGCCACTAACCCCAGGGGGTGCAGGAGCAAAAAACGTTCTAAAATTGCGATTTTTTAGCTCACAGGCAATCAAAGCCTGAGAGCTTATGTGCCCGCCGGTTCTGTATGTATGTATGTACGTACGTAACGCGATAACTCTTCATAGAAATATCCGTTTTCCTTCAAATTTTGTTTATAGGTTCACTGTGTTAAGGCGCTTCCCTGATTAGTTTTCGGGATTGATTGGTTAAGTATAGAGGGGGGGACAAGGGGCTAATCCCCCCCCCCTTTAATTTATATAAATGGGTTTTTCATGCAGAATTATTCCGTTTTCCTTCAAATTTTGTTTATAGGTTCACTGAGTTAAGGCACTTCCCTGATTAGTTTTCGGGATTCATTTGTTAAGTATAAAGGGGGGGGGACAGGGGCTAATCCCCCCCCTTATTTTATATAAATGGGTTTTTCATGCAGAATTATTCCGTTTTCCTTTAAATTTTGGTTATAGGTTCACTGTGTTAAGGCGCTTCCCTGATTAGTTTTCGGGATTAATTGGTTAAGTATAAAGGGGGGAACGGGGGATAATCCCCCCTTAATTTATATAAATGGGTTTTTCATGCAGAATTATCCCATTTCCTTCAAATTTTGTTTATAGGTTCAGTGTGTTAAGGCGTTTCCCTGATTAGTTTTCGGGATTGATTGGTTAAGTATAAAGGGGGGTAACGGGGGGCATATCCCCCTTATTTTATATAAATGGGTTTTTCATGCAGAATTATTCCGTTTTCCTTCAAATTTTGTTTATAGGTTCACTGTGTTAAGGCGCTTCCCTGATTAGTTTTCGGGATTGATTGGTTAAGTATAAAGGGGGAGAACGGGGGAGATAATCCCCCCCTTAATTTATATAAATGGGTTTTTCATGCAGAATTATCCCATTCCCTTCAAATTTTGTTTATAGGTTCACTATGTTAAGGCGCTTCCCTGATTAGTTTTCGGAATAGATTCGTTAAGCATAAAGGGGGGAACGGAGGGCTAATCCCCTTTATTTTATATGAATGGGTTTTTCATTCAGAATTATTCCGTTTTCCTTCAAATTTTGTTTATAGGTTCACTGTGTTAAGGCGCTTCCCTGATTAGTTTTCGGGATTGATTGGTTAAGTATAAAGGAGGGAACGAGGGGCTAATCGCCCCTTAATTTATATAAATGGGTTTTTCATGCAGAATTATCCCATTTCCTTCAAATTTTGGTTAAAGGTTCACTGTGTTAAGACGCTTCCCTAATTAGTTTTCGAGATTGATTGGTTAAGTATAAAGAGGGGGAGGGGAATGGGGGGGCTAATACCCTCCTTAATTTATATAAATGGATTTTTCATGCAGAATTATCCCATTCCCTTCAAATTTTGTTTATAGGTTCACTGTGTTAAGGCGCTTCCCTGATTAGTTTTCGGGATAGATTAGTTAAGTATAAAGGGGAGAACGGAGGGCTAATCCCCCTTATTTTATATAAATGGTTTTTTCATGCAGAATTATTCCGTTTTCCTTCAAATTTTGTTTATAGGTTCACTGTGTTAAAGCGCTTCCCTGATTAGTTTTCGGGATTGATTGGTTAAGTATAAAGGGGGGGGAACGGGGGCCTAATCCCCCCCTTAATTTATATAAATGGGTTTTTCAAGCAGAATTATCCCATTTCCTTCAAATTTTGGTTAAAGGTTCACTGTGTTAAGACGCTTCCCTGATTAGTTTTCGGGATTGATTGGTTAAGTATATAGGGGGGGGGGAACGGGGGGGGCTAATCCCGCCTTAATTTATATAAATGGGTTTTTCATGCAGAATTATCTGATTTTCTTCAAATTTTGTATATATATTCATTGTAATTAGAGATTTACCTGATTAGTTTAAGGGGTTCATTAGTTAACTATGAGGGGGGTAACGGGGGGATGACCCCCCCCCCTTAATATATTGTTGATTTCTTTATTTTTCGATGGGCTTATTTCAAATTCTTTGAAATAAGAGTATAATATACAATTGCCTGTGAACTCAGTGCCCTCAGTTTAACTGGGCAGTTTTCTTTTTATTTTTTATACGGAAGGAGCTAGAAATTTGAAATTCGTCATTGTAGTTACTTATAAGATGTAAATGCTCTCTAAGAACAAAATAAAAAAGAAATCGAAATTTAAAAGGGTGAAATGAGCGAAAAGCGTTCGAAAAACAGTCTAAATTACATTTTCTATGAAATCTCTGGAACTACAGAACCGATTTTAAAAGTAATGGTGGCAAATTGATGGGGACAATCCCTACTCCAACATAGGCTATATTTTATGTCGTTGCCACTAACATCAATTCTGTATGTATGTATGTATGTATGTATGTACGTATGTACGTATGTACGTACGTAACGCGATAACTCTTGACAGAAGTAACCGTTTTGCTTCCAATTTTGTTTATAGGTTCCTTGTGATAAGGCGCTTCCCTGATTAGTTTTTGGGATTGATTGTTTAACTATAAAGGGGGGAACGGGGGGGCTAACCCCCCTTAATTAAGATAAATGGTTTTTTCATGCAGAATTGTCCAATTTTCTTCAAATTTTGTATATAGGTTCATTGTGATAAGGTTCTTTCCTGATTAGTTTTGGGTGTTCATAGGTTAAGTATAAAGGGGCTAACGGGGGGGGGTTAATCCTCCCCCCTTATTTTAGATAAATTATTTTTTCATGCAGAGTTATCCGATTTTCTTCCAATTTTGTTTATAGGTTCCTTGTGATAAGGCGCTTCTCTGATTAGTTTTGGGGATTGATTGGTTAACTATAAAGGGGGGGGGACGGGGGGCTAACCCCCCTTAATTTGGATAAATGGTTTTTTCATGCAGAATTATCCAATTTTCTTCAAATTTTGTATATAGGTTCATTGTGATAAGGTTCTTTCCTGATTAGTTTTGGGGGTTCATAGGTTAAGTATAAAGGGGGTAACGGGGGGGTTAATCCTCCCCCCTTATTTTAGATAAATTATTTTTTTCATGCAGTGTTATCCGATTTTCTTCAAATTTTGTATATAGGTTCATTGTGATAAGGTTCTTTCCTGATTAGATTTGGGGGTTCATAGGTTAAGTATAAAGGGGGTAACGGGGTGGTTAATCCTTCCCCCTTATTTTAGATAAATGATTTTTTTCATGCAGAGTTATCCGATTTTCTTCAAACTTTCTATATGGGCTCATTGTGGTAAGGGGCTTCCCTGATTAGTTTTGGGGGTTCATTGGTGAAGTGTAAAGGAGGGAAACGGGGGCTACCCCCCCCCTTTAATTTTGATAAATGGGTTTTTCATGCAGAATTATCCAATTTACTTCAAATTTTGTATATAGGCTCATTGTGTGTTATTTACAGTTAGTGTGAATAGCCTGTGAGCTCAATGCCGTCAATTTAACTGGGCAGTTTTCTTTTATTTCATTTATTTCATCTATCTATACTAATATTATAAAGGAGTAAAAATTGTTTGTTTGTTTGTTTGTTTGTAGGGGGTAATCTCTGGAACTACCGAACCGATTTCAAAAGTGATGGTGGCAAATTGATGGTGACAACCCCTGCTCCAACATAGGCTATATTTTATGTCGGTGCCACTAACCCCAGGGGGTGCAGGAGCAAAAAACGTTCTAAAATTGCGATTTTTTAGCTCACAGGCAATCAAAGCCTGAGAGCTTATGTGCCCGCCGGTTCTGTATGTATGTATGTACGTACGTAACGCGATAACTCTTCATAGAAATATCCGTTTTCCTTCAAATTTTGTTTATAGGTTCACTGTGTTAAGGCGCTTCCCTGATTAGTTTTCGGGATTGATTGGTTAAGTATAGAGGGGGGGGACAAGGGGCTAATTCCCCCCCCCCCTTTAATTTATATAAATGGGTTTTTCATGCAGAATTATTCCGTTTTCCTTCAAATTTTGTTTATAGGTTCACTGAGTTAAGGCACTTCCCTGATTAGTTTTCGGGATTCATTTGTTAAGTATAAAGGGGGGGGGGACAGGGGCTAATCCCCCCCCTTATTTTATATAAATGGGTTTTTCATGCAGAATTATTCCGTTTTCCTTTAAATTTTGGTTATAGGTTCACTGTGTTAAGGCGCTTCCCGGATTAGTTTTCGGGATTAATTGGTTAAGTATAAAGGGGGGAACGGGGGATAATCCCCCCTTAATTTATATAAATGGGTTTTTCATGCAGAATTATCCCATTTCCTTCAAATTTTGTTTATAGGTTCAGTGTGTTAAGGCGTTTCCCTGATTAGTTTTCGGGATTGATTGGTTAAGTATAAGGGGGGGTAACGGGGGGCATATCCCCCTTATTTTATATAAATGTGTTTTTCATGCAGAATTATTCCGTTTTCCTTCAAATTTTGTTTATAGGTTCACTGTGTTAAGGCGCTTCCCTGATTAGTTTTCGGGATTGATTGGTTAAGTATAAAGGGGGAGAACGGGGGAGATAATCCCCCCCTTAATTTATATAAATGGGTTTTTCATGCAGAATTATCCCATTTCCTTCAAATTTTGTTTATAGGTTCACTGTGTTAAGGCGCTTCCCTGATTAGTTTTCGGGATTGATTGGTTAAGCATAAAGGGGGGAACGGAGGACTAATCCCCCCTTATTTTATATAAATGTTTTTTTCATGCAGAATTATTCCGTTTTAATTCAAATTTTGTTTATAGGTTCACTGTGTTAAGGCGCTTCCCTGATTAGTTTTCGGGATTGATTGGTTAAGTATAAAGGGGGGTAACGGGGGGGGAATAATCCCCAATTAATTTATATAAATGGGTTTTTCATGCAGAATTATTCAATTTGCTTTAAAATTTATTTATAAGTTCATTGGGTTAAGACGCTTCCCTGATGAGTTTTCGGGATTGATTGATTAAGTATAAATGGGGGGAACGGGGGGGCTAATACCCCCCTTAATTTATATAAATGGGTTTTTCATGCAGAATTATCCCATTCCCTTCAAATTTTGTTTATAGGTTCACTATGTTAAGGCGCTTCCCTGATTAGTTTTCGGAATAGATTCGTTAAGTATAAAGGGGGGAACGGAGGGCTAATCCCCTTTATTTTATATGAATGGGTTTTTCATTCAGAATTATTCCGTTTTCCTTCAAATTTTGTTTATAGGTTCACTGTGTTAAGGCGCTTCCCTGATTAGTTTTCGGGATTGATTGGTTAAGTATAAAGGGGGGAACGGGGGGCTAATCCCCCCTTAATTTATATAAATGGGTTTTTCATGCAGAATTATCCCATTTCCTTCAAATTTTGGTTAAAGGTTCACTGTGTTAAGACGCTTCCCTAATTAGTTTTCGAGATTGATTGGTTAAGTATAAAGGGGGGGAGGGGAATGGGGGGGCTAATACCCCCCTTAATTTATATAAATGGATTTTTCATGCAGAATTATCCCATTCCCTTCAAATTTTGTTTATAGGTTCACTGTGTTAAGGCGCTTCCCTGATTAGTTTTCGGGATAGATTAGTTAAGTATAAAGGGGAGAACGGAGGGCTAATCCCCCTTATTTTATATAAATGGGTTTTTCATGCAGAATTATTCCGTTTTCCTTCAAATTTTGTTTATAGGTTCACTGTGTTAAAGCGCTTCCCTGATTAGTTTTCGGGATTGATTGGTTAAGTATAAAGGGGGGGGGGAACGGGGGCCTAATCCCCCCCTTAATTTATATAAATGGGTTTTTCAAGCAGAATTATCCCATTTCCTTCAAATTTTGGTTAAAGGTTCACTGTGTTAAGACGCTTCCCTGATTAGTTTTCGGGATTGATTGGTTAAGTATATAGGGGGGGGGGAACGGGGGGGGCTAATCCCGCCTTAATTTATATAAATGGGTTTTTCATGCAGAATTATCTGATTTTCTTCAAATTTTGTATATATATATTCATTGTAATTAGAGATTTACCTGATTAGTTTAAGGGGTTCATTAGTTAACTATGAGGGGGGTAACGGGGGGATGACCCCCCCCCCCTTAATATATTGTTGATTTCTTTATTTTTCGATGGGCTTATTTCAAATTCTTTGAAATAAGAGTATAATATACAATTGCCTGTGAACTCAGTGCCCTCAGTTTAACTGGGCAGTTTTCTTTTTATTTTTTATACGGAAGGAGCTAGAAATTTGAAATTCGTCATTGTAGTTACTTATAAGATGTAAATGCTCTCTAAGAACAAAATAAAAAAGAAATCGAAATTTAAAAGGGTGAAATGAGCGAAAAGCGTTCTAAAAACAGTCTAAATTACATTTTCTATGAAATCTCTGGAACTACAGAACCGATTTTAAAAGTAATGGTGGCAAATTGATGGGGACAATCCCTACTCCAACATAGGCTATATTTTATGTCGTTGCCACTAACATCAATGGGGTGCAGGATCGAAAAATGTTCGAAAATTGCGACTTTTTTATACTGAAGGGGCAAGAAATTTGAAATTTAGCATTGTAGTTATTTATAAGATGTAAATGCTCTCTAAGAATAAATTTAAAAAAAAATCGAAATTTAAATGGGTGAAATGAGCGAAAAGCGTTCTAAAGTCATTCTAAATTACAATTTCTATGGAATCTCTGGAACCACGGAACCGATTTCAAAAGTGATGGTGGCAAATTGGTGGTGACAATCCCTGCTCCAACAGCCTCTTTAATAAAAAAATTATGCGTTGCTGACGACTGGGTTTTTCGCTAATTGTTGCAACAGATTAATCTCGGAAAATGAAACATTTGAAGTTACTGAAAAAAATAATAACTCAAAAAGTATTTGTCAGAAAATTGTTAGACAAACTGCGTTTGAAAGGTAAAAAATTGTATTTTTCTTGATATAAATTTGAAATCTAATGATTATGCCGTTTTTCAAATATTGAATTTCAAAAATTACCAAATTTTCCAATGGAGTACCATAGCGAAACCTTCATGCGTAAAAAGATAATGATAAGGGCGACGTGTCCTGACGTGTATATTGGCTATAGCAAGAGTCACAAATTATAGTAGCCTTATTATTCTGTTAAAATATAAAAGTTATTTATGAAATGTCAATATTTTGTTTGATTAAAGGTTCGTTAAAAGAAATTGACCAGCGTAGCGGGCGTAGCTTGCTAGTTGTTAATAATTAGCCCCATTTTTACCCGATCTCCTTCGTTTTTGGGGCTTTATCTCCATTAAGCTTTTCACCATTTCTACGTTCCAGTTAAGACCCTGGCCCCCTGGGACTCAGTATAGGGGCAACGTTGAAGGTTTTTGTTCCCTAAATTTTTAATAACTTGCTCCCTTTTAGCCAGATGTTTTTCGTTTTTGGTGCGTTTTCTCCATTTAGTTATTCCCCATTTCTACATTGCAGTTAGGAACCCGGTCCCCTGGGCGCGGCCCGGGGCCCCTTTAACCTTTTGTGCGCCATGCATTTTCACCCCCCCCCTATAATTGTGTCACCTTCTCAATGCGTAACTTTAAAGATGAATCTTAGACTCCTCTCCCCGGGCCACAACACTCATATTTTTATTCGGGCCCTGAGGCCCAAATAAAAATATGAATTCGGACCCTGAGGCCCCTTTTTACCCGACTGCCATGAAGGGTTATGTGTTTGACAAGTATCTGGGTAATATGTATGCATGTGGATTTCTTTATACCCTCGACACATCTCAACGGCTGGATGAATTTTAATGAATGAGGTCCCTATCGATTCGTCTTAACCGTCCGATGGTTATAGGCTAGGTTTTGTTTTCATAAATTCAAAATTGAGGCCGTAAAATACAAAATGGTGGTAGAGAAGAAAAAAAAATTTCGCACAATAGTGAGTGGCATGACATTGGATAAGGTCTTTAAAAATGAAGACGATGTTTACTAGACTATTTTACAGTCAGAAGCTCCACTTAAATATTACACAACCTGAAATTTGTGTAGGCAGAATCTCTAGCTTAACTTTCTCTAACCTTCATAGACATCTATAGGCCTCATCAAAACAGTGTTTATAGATAGAAACTAACAATTAAACACAACTTAAAAGTCATCAATACAAGTAAATAAAAAAAAAAATAGGTAAGTGATATAAAAAATAGTCTCACATTGATGAGAAATAATTTGTTTATAATTACCTAAATAAAGTCTATCTATGTATCTGAATTTTTAAACCAAAAATGTTATAATCTCTAATGTACGTAAATAATTTAATTGCGCGAGGCGCGGAGCGGTGGTTTGGGACAAGGCCGCGGGGCCTGAAGACGCGGGGGCTGCTGGCCGAGCGGCGGGAAGGGCAGGTCGTGGAGTGGGCAACCCTAACGGGCACACACGTGAGGGCACACGTCGTTGCGAGTGTTCGTCTCGAATGCTCACTTTTAGGTAGCTTTCAATACAAAAAAGTATAAAGCTACCTATTGCAGCCGTTCGGAGGAAAGCAGTTCCGGAAAATTTCGATATATTTTCACCGATCATGTATATATATATATATATATATCCATATATATATATATATATATATATCTGATCTATGTCATACGATAGTGCTCGTATTTATAAATCGATTTTGATGAAACTAATTGTGTGTATTAAGGTCACCAATGTCTCGACCGAGTTCGTTGGCCAGCTTGGTCCGCCATTTTGTTTCAAGATGGCGGACATTTAAAAATTTAAAACTAAAATAAATATACAAAAAAATTAAAAATTTAAATTTATTTTTTAATTACGTGTTAGGCCTTGATACAAGGATTCCAGAGCATTTTTTGGTTTACCTCTATCTTAAAAAATGGCTGAGATAGAGCAGTTTGAAATTCTAGGGTGGCTGACATTTTGAAACAAAACAGCACATTAACGCGATTACTCGCAAACTATTTTCTTTCATTGTTGTAATAATTTTCCCAATCATACGCATAAAACTATATATTCATATCCGTTAGCGCCAAAATTGGCGATAAAATTGGCAAAATTGGCGACATTTGGCGAAATATCGCCAAATTTGGCGACCAAAATAAGTCTTCATAAATGAAGCCAATTTGGCTATTGCTCAATAATTTGGCGAATTTCTTATTCAAATTCAGTATTAACGAATCTTTTGTAAACATTTCTTTGCATTTTAACTTGCTGTTTTCGTGTAACATTAGCTAAAATTTTAAAACGAAGATGTAGGAAAGCTACCTTTTCCTCCCGGTACAGGCCGGAAGGACTTTTTGAATTTCGTATCTTAATTCTTAAACAGTTATCATTACATTTAATAACCTTTCATTGAAACATATATCTCATAGTCATATATACGTAGTGAATTCTGTAGGTAGATTTTAAACTTAATAAATGTTTTATATTAAATAATAATTATAAAAAATCATTGCAATATTTAGTATTTCTCAACGTTAATTGAATAACCTTGGTTGTCCAAAACATAAAGTAATACTAAATTTTGTTTTTTTTAATTTCTATACAAAACTCTTGATTTTCCTCAAATAACAAATTATGAGCCGAAATCGAAAAATTTTTGAATGTCTGAAATGACAGCCCACTCTATGAAAGGATGCGTACTTTTCAGATCCTAAAATCAATTATTTTTGGAAATTTTATATAGCCTATAGAAACCGCAGTCCCTTTAAAAAGTAATTATTTTATCTCCACAAATAACCACCGTGATGTCTGCTAGTGTCTTTCTGAGATATCACGTGTTCCCAAATAAAATCTTTTTAAGCGGTCTAATTAAATAAAAAATTAATTGTAAATCCCGTCCTAATTATCGGAGAAATACCAAAATTACATATTTAGAATCCTTGTGAAAATATACGGATGTATGTATAATTTTCAAATTAATAAATGAAATATTTAAAAAAAAAAAAAGATAGACCTGGAATCCTTCCACTATAAAGAAAGGTTGTTTTATTTCATTATTTCTTCAGCAGACGTTTTGTCTCCATTAGAGTATTGAAATTAAAATTGATCTTTTTTTGGACTTAAAAGTTTATTAATTGATATCTTCTCTTCTAATTGGTCGAATTTTATGAATTTTTCCTTCCTGAATTCGCGATTTTTATGTTTTTTTGTTACAGCCGTTTGCAAATTTTCATGCCAATGGAATGATTTTTGCGATTTTTTGGAAAAAGGCCAGAAAACAGTACGCCATTTTTATCCCAGCCGGAACGAAAAATATCAGGGTGCAAGTCGAAGACGAAAGCTGATTGGTCAGTTGCGAGCCTCGCAGCAGGGTCCCTTTGCAGTCACAACTGAAATTCTTACTTTGTTTCCGAAAAAATGTTCCTTTTTTGCTGCAGAACTCCTATTTCTAAACTAAATCGTGAGCCGTCCTTAGGGGTGTGCGACCGGTGCGGCCGCACAGGGCCTCACGCCCTAACAACAAATTAGTGCAAAATGGATAAATATTTATTATTTATTTTGTTGTGAATTTATAATTAAATTTACAGTACATGACACTTCAGTCCCGTCGATGCCATCCCCTCCCCTCCTTATAGCTCGGACTCTAACTGTCGTAGGCCCACCAAACGTTGCATGATTTAACATCATGAGGGTCAATATTATTTACTTATCAATCCCCTAAATTTTATAAAAAGTTGAATATAAGAGCCCGACAAATTTAAACTCTTATAGCTCGTGATCAAACTGTCACAGCGTTCTCAAATTGTGTGTGCGTGAACAAAGTGACATAATTTTGCAGGGAACATTGTCGATTTTTTTAACAGAAGCCCTAAATTTTAGCATAGTGCAAATATAATGACTCGATAACCATAAACACTTATTACTCGGATCCAAATTGTCACAGCCCATGCAAATGGGCATTTTGTATGGTAAACATAATCATTTTAAGGAGGGGAGGGAGTTCAGACGATTTTTTATCGAATCCTCCCATATTTTAGTGCATCATATAAGGTACTGACAACTAAAAACACTTATATCTCGATCTGTAATTATCGTAGAACATTCATATTTTGTATGGTAAACTTAATCTTTATAAAGGAGAGGGGGGATTTGGTCAGTTTTTTTTAACCGAAACCCCCTAATTTTAGTACAGCGTGAATAAAAGGCCCCGATAACCACACACATTTATAATTCGGATTCAAACTGTCACAGTCCACACAAATTTCGTATGATAAATGTAGTCGTTTTAAGAGGAGGGGTGCTCTGTCGATTTTTTATATAAGCCCCCATATTTTAGTATATCATAAAATATAAGGTGCTAATAATTTAAAACACATATAACTCGAGCTGTAATTAACGTAGAACACTCTTATTTTGCATGGTAAACGTAATAATTATAATGAGGAGACTTTATCACTGTAATATAATAAATAAAAAATGCCACAAAAAATATGAGTGTACTACGACAACTACAGCTCGAGTTATAAGTGTTTAAGTTGTTACCACCCTTTGTTTATAATACTCTAAAATATCAATATCGGGGCTTCGATAAAAAAAAATTGACAGAGCCATGGATCTCACGGTTGGTTTGTCGGTTGACTGGCGGAAATATTTTTACTTCAACGTCGATACAATTTTTAATATGTAGATAACTCCTTTCTCAAAATTTGTATTTAAATTCGAAAAATAGACACAATTCGCAGTAGATCAGTACCTACGTAATACATACAATACATCTCATTTTTACATAATTCGCTAAGTGATGATCAATATTTTAATTTCATGTTCCAAGTTTTGTGGGCGTTCTATGAAAAGTGCTATATTTTAATGTTAATATTTTTTGCATAAATATTCAATATTCTTTTTTAAGTATTTGCAGGATAATGTTAAATAAAATAATTTATGTTAAAATAGCAACTGGAAAAAGAAAGAAAAAAACGGTATATATGATTAAAATAAAAGGTGCCTCTGTAAAATCCAAAACTGGTTACTTTCTGACACATTTTTTTTTTCAATTTTTTTCTCAACAATTATAAATAATAATAAACAATAAACAATATTAATAATAAACAATCGAATTTATTTAAGGTGTTTCTCAAATGACCCGTTCAACAACGCGAAACTTTCTGACGCATTTTTAAATGCAAAGGCATGAAATTGGCTGTCCTGACTATTGAAGTGATTTGGAATCGAAATGAGTTTTCCATTTTTTGATAAATAAATTACTTCTCGAGTTATAAGCGATTCGTGTACGTTCCCTCATTCTTGCAGTGCCTCATTCTCGCGTCAAGAATTAAGTTCAAAACCCCCACTTTGACAGTATTTTCTGAATGATCTTCTGCTTTTACCAAAAAAGTGAAAACGTAATTCGATTACACAGTTTCTGAATATGCACACCTGCCCATTTTATGCGTTTGAGAAAAAAACTGAATTAAAAAAATGTGTCAGAAAGTAACCAGTTTGGATTTCAGAACAGTCTTAAAGCGATTCTCAAAAAATATTTTCCCGGAGAGTTTCTAACACATTTACGGACTCATTTTTAAACTCAAAAGCATGGCACTTGAAGCGATTTGGAATCAAATGGTGCTTCGATTTTTTTGATAAAAGAATTATTTACCGAGTTATGAGTAATGGATGTCACGTTACGACAAGTTTTTCTCCTTTCCCAAGCATTCGCGTCCGGAAATTCGGTTAAAAATGCCAACCTTGGCAATATTTTCTGAAAGGTCGTCTGGCTTTACAAAAAAAAAAAAAAAAAATAGAAAACGCTATTCGATTGCTTAGTTTCTGAATAAAAACACCTGTCAATAATGTGTTTTCAAACAAAAATTACTTCAGAATTGTGTAGCTCCTTCGGTTTTGAGAACAGACTTAAATAAAATCTAGATGTTATTGTAAACATTTATTTTCAGATATTTACCCATATTAAAAAATAAAACAAAAATCCAGATGTGATTTAATTTTGCAAATAGAAAAATAAGAGTCAAAATGGGAACTTGACTGCACGTTAACTCAAGTATTTACGGCTTTGACAAAAAATATATTTTAAAGATTTTTCAATGAAGGAATTAAATAACTAAATAATATAACCTTACGCAAAACATCATTAAACTACTTCTTAGTTTAAATCTGTAGGATCTTTTTAATGCAACCCCATTTGGGCCTCTCTTCTCTGGCTTTAAGTGATTTCAGCGCAGCGGGAAAATAAATTGTTTTTATTTTATTACTATTTTAATGTAGAAGTGATTTATTTGTTCTCTTGGAAAGGCCTGTTTTTTCGTGGCTTCCAGAACGGAAGTTAAAAATGTTATACTTGAATTAGATTAAAGGCCTATCATGTTTACGCTCAGTGAAAGATTTAAACAAATTTAAATTGTAATTATAGTTTTGTAAATAAGTATAAAGAAGTGTGACTAAATCAATAAAATCTAGAAGTTTTTTACCCTGGTGTGTTTATTCTAACATTTTGAAACACAAAGAAAGAACATTTTTTTAAAGTTCCGGAAAAAGTACGTTGGCAGTGGAGGAAAAGCTATGAAGGCCTGTTGACTCACTTTGGCGCTAGTAGATTCCCATACTGGGAGATAAGCGATGATTTGGATTGTAGAAAAATCCTTTTCGGATTTAGTTTTTAACATTTGTTTACTTTTGATGTAAATCCTTAAATCTCACTTTTAAACTTATTGATGATTAAGCGTACAAGATTATTCAGAAAGAACTAATTTAAAAAGAAAAAGTTATTTTATTTTTTTAAGATATAAAATGGATAAGAAAGTTTAAAAAATAACAATACATGCTTTATGTCAATTAGAATATACGAGCAGGGAAGACCGAGCTATGCTCGGTCAAAATTAGCTTTGAGTTCAAATATCATGACCCATGACCAAAATGACCCACTAAACAAATTTTCTTGAACATGTTACCTAGCCCAACAGTCTTCTCGTGCCCCAAAACCATAGGAGGCAAAATTGACTCTAAATAGTCTGAGCCGTTTTTAAGATAAAATAGCTTGACCCATAATGACCCATGACCAAAATGACCCACTAGTCGAATTTTCTCGAACACACTTAAAAAAAAAAGCAAATATTCTGAGTATACGCATAGATCTTTCTTGTAAATTGTTTGTAAATACCGTTGGTAAAACTGTACTGTACGCACCCTGGGTATAAAAAATATCCAATTAAGAAAAAAATAGCACAAGAGATACCAAAATCTCTTAAATGTACATTTTTGTTTTCTCCTTGCTTTGTTTTGTTGTTGTTGTTTCTCCTATAAGAATTTATCTCTTTGAGGTAGCTTTTTATCCCTAAACTTTAGATTTAATAGTTATTTTTGTAGAATCTATTGTTTATTAAGTTTATCACTTACTGTTATTGTGCATGGTAATTAAAATTCTATATGTAACCCTCGGTAATGTTCATGCAACAATTAAATTAATATTTTAATTACGCTTCAATATTGCCTGTTTTTCTGTTGCTCTTTTTTATGATACATCATTAAAGAAAAAAAAAATTGCAAATTTTTTTAGGCAAAATGAATTGGTCACTTGAAAATTGTGGGCTTATGCAGAATTCTGATTCCCTTTTCAGAATTCTCTAAATTTTTGACAGGTAAATGAAAGTATAAACGAGAGCGTTATGAATAATTCTGCTTTACGAAACTGATTTTTTTCTTCTTGAGATTGTCCGTAGTAAATTTTGAAATCCAAAGTAGAATCTTTTGTTTCTTCTTCTAAAAATATATATTTTTTTATAATTATGCTTTAAAAATTATCTAAAATTAAATTATTATATCGTTAACTAAATTATTATATTGTAAATGATGATTTGAAATGAAATTAATAAATTTTGTTTAATATATAATTTAAAACATTATAATTTTTTTTGTTACAAATATAATATTTTATTACAAATATAATATTATACATATATTATTATATATATACATATATTATTATATATGTTACAAATATAATATTATATTTTATACAAATATAATATTTAATTTAATATTCCGGAAATATTTTTCGATTTTGTAATATTCCCTTTAAAAAGGAAAGTTGCTAGAAATCTTACGAAATTAATAAGTAAAATCATTAAAGATATATGTTTTATTGACGAATTATACGTACCAATTCTCTCCTATGACTCTTGCATTCATGTTAAATCCAATAATAAAAAAGGGTAAATGATTCAAAATGTCGACAACAGGGGTAAGGGAGTAACAATTCACCCTTTCAACGAGTGTTACCTCCATTGTCCATTAAATAGAAGAAAAGGAAATTCCAAGCTATTTCCATTCTCAGGGGCAAATCTTTTAACTTGTACGTGTAGATATGAAAAAGTAATATGCTATTGGTTGATTACTTCTAGCCACGTGGCACCCAATGCTGAAAAAGCGAGTAGTAGTACTTCTGTTGCATGGGATAATTCTGCATGAAAAACCCATTTATATAAATTAAGGGGGGTATTAGCCCCCCCCCATTCCCCCCCTTTATACTTAACCAATCAATCCCGAAAACTAATTAGGGAAGCGCCTTAACACAGTGAACCTATAAACAAAATTTGAAGGGAATGGGCTAATTCTGCATGAAAAACCCATTTATATAAATTAAGGGGGGTATTAGCCCCCCCATTCCCCCCCTTTATACTTAACCAATCTATCCCGAAAACTAATCAGGGAAGCGCCTTAACACAGTGAACCTATAAACAAAATTTGAAGGAAATGGGATAATTCTGCATGAAAAACCCATTTATATAAATTAAGGGGGGTATTAGCCCCCCCCCATTCCCCCCCTTTATACTTAACCAATCAATCCCGAAAACTAATTAGGGAAGCGCCTTAACACAGTGAACCTATAAACAAAATTTGAAGGGAATGGGCTAATTCTGCGTGAAAAACCCATTTATATAAATTAAGGGGGGTATTAGCCCCCCCCCATTCCCCCCCTTTATATTTAACCAATCTATCCCGAAAACTAATCAGGGAAGCGCCTTAACACAGTGAACCTATAAACAAAATTTGAAGGAAATGGGATAATTCTGCATGAAAAACCCATTTATATAAATTAAGGGGGGTATTAGCCCCCCCCCATTCCCCCCCTTTATACTTAACCAATCAATCCCGAAAACTAATTAGGGAAGCGCCTTAACACAGTGAACCTATAAACAAAATTTGAAGGGAATGGACTAATTCTGCATGAAAAACCCATTTATATAAATTAAGGGGGGTATTAGCCCCCCCATTCCCCCCCTTTATACTTAACCAATCTATCCCGAAAACTAATCAGGGAAGCGCCTTAACACAGTGAATCTATAAATAAATTTTAAAGCAAATATAATAATTCTGCAAGAAAAACCCATTTATATAAATTAAGGGGGGGTGTTCTCCCCCGTTCCCCCCATTTATACTTAACCAATCAATCCCGAAAACTAATCAGGGAAACGCCTTAACACAGTGAACCTATAAACAAAATTTGAAGGAAAACGGAATAATTCTGCATGAAAAAAACATTTATATAAAATAAGGGGGGATTAGCCCTCCGTTCCCCCCTTTATGCTTAACCAATCAATCCCGAAAACTAATCAGGGAAGCGCCTTAACACAGTGAACCTATAAATAAATTTTAAAGCAAATAGAATAATTCTGCATGAAAAACCCATTTATATAAATTAAGGGGGGTTATCCCCCCCCCGTTCCCCCGCTTTATACTTAACCAATCAATCCCGAAAACTAATCAGGGAAGCGCCTTAACACAGTGAACCTATAAACAAAATTTGAAGGAAAACGGAATAATTCTGCATGAAAAAAACATTTATATAAAATAAGGGGGGATTAGCCCTCCGTTCCCCCCTTTATGCTTAACCAATCAATCCCGAAAACTAATCAGGGAAGCGCCTTAACACAGTGAACCTATAAACAAAATTTGAAGGAAATGGGATAATTCTGCTTGAAAAACCCATTTATATAAATTAAGGGGGGGGATTAGCCCCCAGTTCCCCCCCCCCTTTATACTTAACCAATCAATCCCGAAAACTAATCAGGGAAGCGCCTTAACACAGTGAACCTATAAACAAAATTTGAAGGAAAACGGAATAATTCTGCATGAAAAACCCATTTATATAAAATAAGGGGGATTAGCCCTCCGTTCCCCCCCTTTATACTTAACCAATCTATCCCGAAAACTAATCAGGGAAGCGCCTTAACACAGTGAACCTATAAACAAAATTTGAAGGGAATGGGATAATTCTGCATGAAAAACCCATTTATATAATTTAAGGGGGGTATTAGCCCCCCTATTCCCCCCTTTATACTTAACCAATCTATCCCGAAAACTAATCAGGGAAGCGCCTTAACACAGTGAACCTATAAATAAATTTAAAGCAAATAGAATAATTCTGCATGAAAAACCCATTTATATAAATTAAGGGGGGTTATCCCCCCCGTTCCCCCCCTTTATACTTAACCAATCAATCCCGAAAACTAATCAGGGAAGCGCCTTAACACAGTGAACCTATAAACAAAATTTGAAGGAAAACGGAATAATTCTGCATGAAAAAAACATTTATGTAAAATAAGGGGGGATTAGCCCTCCGTTTCCCCCTTTATGCTTAACCAATCAATCCCGAAAACTAATCAGGGAAGCGCCTTAACACAGTGAACCTATAAACAAAATTTGAAGGAAATGGGATAATTCTGCATGAAAAACCCATTTATATAAATTAAGGGGGGTATTAGCCCCCCCGTTCCCCCCCTTTATACTTAATCAATCAATCCTGGAAACTAATCAGGAAAGCGTCTTAACCCAATGAACCTATAAAAAAATTTTGAAGCAAATAGAATAATTCTGCATGAAAAACCCATTTATATAAATTAAGGGGGGGATTATCCCCCCGTTCCCCCCCTTTATGCTTAACCAATCAATCCCGAAAACTAATCAGGGAAGCGCCTTAACACAGTGAACCTATAACCAAAATTTGCAGGAAAACGGAATAATTCTGCATGAAAAACCCATTTATATAAAATAAGGGGGGGGGGGTTTGCCGCTGTTTCCCCCCCCCCCTTTATACTTAACCAATGAATCCCGAAAACTAATCAGGGAAGTGCCTTAACTCAGCGAACCTATAAACAAAATTTGAATGAAAACGGAATAATTCTGCATGAAAAACCCATTTATATAAATTAAAGGGGGGGGGGAATTAGCCCCTTGTTCCCCCCCTTTATACTTAACCAATCAATCCCGAAAACTAATCAGGGAAGCGCCTTAACACAGTGAACCTATAAACAAAATTTGAAGGAAAACGGATATTTCTATGAAGAGTTATCGCGTTACGTACGTACATACATACATACAGAACCGGCGGGCACATAAGCTCTCAGGCTTTGATAGCCTGTGAGCTAAAAAATCGCAATTTTAGAACGTTTTTCGCTCCTGCACCCCCTGGGGTTAGTGGCACCGACATAAAATATAGCCTATGTTGGAGCAGGGGTTGTCACCATCAATTTGCCACCATCACTTTTGAAATCGGTTCGGTAGTTACAGAGATTACCCCCTACAAACAAACAAACAAACAAACAATTTTTACTCCTTTATAATATTAGTATAGATAGATGAAATAAATGAAAAAACTTATAAAACCAAAATACTACTTAATGAAATTGCATTCATGCAGCAATCAGTTTAATCACAATCACAAAAAGTATATTATGTTTACATCTCTCAATACTTTTTTTACTTCCTAATTCTTTCAAATATAAGGGGGGGGGGGGGTTGTACCATGTGTACACATATGTCAACTATTAATTTAAAAAAAAAAAAAAAATTCTAGCATTTGTATTCGTCATTTTTTCTTGATCTGGGTGATTTTATCCTAAATCCTACGCCATTTTTTCGGTTATCTAAAGCAATATTTATTTTATCTCTAATTTAAATAAGAAATGACTTGCTCTTATTCATTAAACTTTCATGTTCACAATAAGGAAATTCCCAACAAAATCACTTATAAAAAAATTCCTCCGAAATCGCCTTTAAAATGTAAGTTATAATTCTGTATATCTAAAAAACAAATTATCATTAAATAATTTTACTAAATTATCCTTATTTTTATTATAATAGCCTTCAAAGACATTTTCGTTGCGACGAATTGACGTCGCGACGAATTGAGCCGCGACGAATTGAGCTCGCGACGAATTGACGCTGCGACGAATTGACGCTGCGATGAATTGTGCGCGACGAATTGTTCCGCGATGAATTGTGCGAGATGAATTGACGCGACACCAATTCGTGGGTATTACATTATCAAAAGTAATAGAATCTTTAAGAAAATACAAGTGTACTAAAGATCTAAACAACTCGCAAACTACAAAAATGTTTTCCTTAATTTTTTAAGACCTTTTAAAAAATAGTATAATACAAAAACAGTTAAAGTAAGTTTGATTTTCTCCATTAGCATTTAAATTTTGAAAGAAAAAAAATGATTCCAATATAAAATATTTATACCAGTTATAAGTTATACGATATTGTGTGTTAGAATAATTATTTTTTATTAGAAAAAATATTATTTTTATAAATCATTCAATATACTACAGAGGCAAAAGCATTTCTGGTAATGTGTGACAGATATTTGAGAATTTGAGGGTAATCTGCTAACGTTACAATAATTTTGCAAAACTCCTTGATTCATTTATATACATTATTAAAATATAAAGTAAGGAAATGATTGTTTTGATTAATTTAATTCATAAAATTAATATCTTTTGAATGAAAATATAAATACATTGGAACTTAACTCAAAACAATAATCTGTTGATAAATTTTATCACCAAACATGATGGTTCATTTAATTTATAACTTAGATGTATTGATTCTAGTTTTTTTTTTTTTTTTTTTTTTTTTTAACATAACATTACAAACCCCAATGTTAAAGTACCTTTCATATTTTTGTTTGTTTAACCAGGTGGAAGTAATTTCAGAAGTATGAATACTTTTTTATCACTTTTTATTTAAACATAATTATAATATCCGTTTACACATATATAAAGCACTGATACAACAAACTCTATATATATATATATATATATATATATATATATATATACAAATTTGATATGATGTGTCCAAACAGTCAGATACCAGTATATAATTAATGTTTTTTGCATAAAAGAAAGACTGAAATTTATAATTAACCTGAAAAAAAAATGTATTTCTGTGAAGCGTCAGTATTTTTTAGCAGAAATCAAAATATAAGCTTTGATTAGGAAAAATAATAAGATATTTATGCATTTGAACTAGATATAAAATAAACACACACACACACATCTATCTATCTATCTATATATATATAGTCTAATATTTTTACAATAGATAGCAGTAGTATAGCTTATTTAAAATATTAAAACTTGGAAATTTAGTATGGAGGTAATAATATCTATGAAATACTTTCAAATTATCAAGTAATATTATATATTTTAATTTATTAAATTAAAATTAAAATTAAATAATTAATGGTTTTTATTTATATGTATATCATAATTTTTTTTCTACATTTTTTAAAATGTTGTAATCTATTTAGTTAAATAAAAATAACTGTAACTGTAGGTTACAATTTATGATCTGAAGGATTCTCTATTTAACTGTGAATTTAACCTCTTCTTTTGGATACAACTTTGTACATGTGCTCACAATATACTAAATATCTTGGGATATTATTAATATAAGTAATATATATATATTTTTAATTTTTTTTAATTCTTTTTCACACTCCTTTTCAAATTGTATGTATAATTTATAATATTCCATTGTAAAGGTCTTGTTATTCAATATTGTTTCAGCGATTGTTCGGGCAAGATATGGCACTATATTTAGCAAAAGCTGGTGTCATATACAGAAAACAATCGTTCTTTGCTTATAAATGTGATTTTCTTGCCCTTGAAAAAGTAAATTACTTTATAAGCTTTTATTTGTGTATATACTCGTGTGGTTTATATTTCATTCCTTATTTTCTATTTATTTAATTTTTTTTTCTTCTTCTTCTTAATTTGAATTAATAATGTTACTTTTATTAGGACTACAATTTTAATTTGTAAATTGACAGGGCTCTTTGGTATCGGGATTTCAGTGTATGTGGTCAGTTTCTTATGTTTCAATGGTTAAATTTTACTTAAAGTTTTATATAATATATATATATATATGCCCTCCTAACAGTTATGCTCGATAACTCCCATCCAGACCCCACAGGCTTTAAAAACACGCTAATTTTCTTTGTTTAAAAAACTTTATTTGATTATGGAAAGTTAAATGATATTATCACAAGAAGTGGCGATGTCCTGTAATCAGGTTGCCGTTTATTTCCCTTTGAGTGGGGGATTTTCGGCGCCCCAGACCGCATCCACTGTTGTCGCAAAAGCTGACGTCTGTTTTCGTGATTAGTTAAGAAAGATCAATTAAAAATTTGAAAATGAGCTGTTATAAAATAGTTAAGGGGATTCTAAAATGGCCTTCTCAACAACGCGATTCATTTTTAAACGCAAAAGCATGAAATTGGCAGTCATAATTATTGAAGCTATTTGAAATCGAAATGAGTTTTCCATTTTTTTAATAAATAAATTACTTATCAAGTTATAACCAATTTGTATCACGTGACATACGTTTTTCCCTTTTCTCGTGCTGCCGTGTCGAGAATTCAGTTCAAAACGCCGACTTTGACAGCGTTTTCTGAAAGATCTACTGCCTTTTCCAAAAAAGAGAAAACGTCTTTGATTACATTGTTTCTGAATAAGAACACCTGCCTATTTCATGCGTTTCCTAACAAAAATGAATTCGGAAATGTGTCAGAAAGTATTGGATTTAACAGTCTTAAGTTAAAACTGTCGCTGCTTCCCGAAGTTTTATAATGCTTAGAAAAAAGTTTTATTTTACATGCTATAAGAAAATCGTTTATATGATGTAAATATGACGAATTAAATATATATCGCTTTAATTAGGAGTGATTTTTAACATTCATTGCTTTTCGCACGTAATAATTTAATTATTTTAAAGTTTCTTTATTTTTTTACAATCGGGTGTAAATAAATGTTTCGATTGAAAAGTTTTGTAAATGTTATTATATATTTAGGTTATTTTAAAACTGGTAACAATGAGAAATAAAATGTTATTTCAAACTATGGATTAAATCTTTATTTAGATAATGAAATTTTGAATGAAAAATTTGAAAAATACTTTAAAAATTTAACAAATTAGAAAAATGTTTGCATTCTGCACACCACAATCTCGCCAAGTATGCCTACGAAAGATTATTAAATTGCTATGCATAGTTTTTGATCCTATAAAAGTTTTTAAATGAGCTATTTTGACCAATTTTAACAGTAAATAGCTAATAAAATGATTCTTCGATTTAAAAACAGCTTGCTTCAGCGTATTTATTATACATTTCTCTACAAAACTACATGTTTTCATGTTGTTATATGCAATAATTACTGTATTATAAGCCGAGAAAGTCAAAATGTCACAATAAATTCAATTGCGTCAGCGGCATCAGCATTAATTAAGTACTTTTTTTTAGAATAGCGAGATACGACGAAAATGAGAGATTGATAAAAATATCGTGAAGACCAAAGTAGAAATGAATTTCGAGATAAAAAAATTCAAAATGCTTGCAAAACCCGAGCCGAGAACCAAAACGCCGCTTGCAAACAAAATGTAAACATTGGCACATCGTGAACAGTGACGTCATAGCCAATCACGCAGCGTTTTCAAGTCGCATGGTTTTCTCGTAACTTTAAACCTAATTTAACAATTATTGAACGATTTTTTTACATTTTTGAGGACATTTTTGAAATTTATGAGCCTGGAATTATCAGAAAAATATAAAGTTGGCCGATTACCTCATGTGTGCAAATTCCTCATTGTCTTTACGACAAAATATTCACTGAAAAACATGAAGTCAAACATGTTCTTTACATCCTCAAATTTCAAGTGCATTTCCGTTCAGTAGATATTCGACGAAACGTCTGCAATTGGTCACTGCCCCTTAATTTCTTGACACCAGTGTAGTAACCCGGCCCGATACAGAATCTTCACACATCTCACAATTTCTTTTATAAAAAAGGCGTAAAATAACATTTTTGATTTTCTCAAAACATATGACGTAGTAAAGGTTTCCGTATGTAACTTTGCAATAATAATATAATTGAAAGTTCTTTTTTTTTTGTTTAACTCATAGTTTAATATTTAATAAACATAAAACAAACTATTATGTATAACAACTCATGTTCAAACTTCCAAAGTTTTTCATACTTAATACTAAAATAATACGTAGTAAGTACTAATTTATAACACGCTTTTCCATAAAGCTTAAAGGGCTGGTGGATTTAAAATATTATGTTTCATTATTTATCTTATTCCAACAAGAAATTCTTCAAAAAAGTATTCTGTATCATAAATTCAATAAATGTTTGAAAAAAAAATAAAAATTTCCTGAAAATTTAGAAATTTGTAAATATATTAGTTAGTTAAAAAAAAAGTATTTTTTAAATGTTCCATGAGTTAAAATTTTTAAAACATTTTCTCCATTTTCATAAATTATTTCAAAGGTTTTTGATAAAAAAATCTGTGCATCCATTTTTTAATGTCATAAAACTGCCATTAAACTGAATTTTATTAAAAATTTACATGTTAAGAGATACGATTACTAATTCGAGGACCCTAATATACCAGAAAACGAATGTACATTGATTTATTGCAGTTATGTATCAAGATCATAACTAACAGATACTAAAAATTCTGAAAAAAATTAAATAAGAAGAAGCATTTTAAAGATGAAAAAACTACAAAAAATTTGTTTTGAGCAAAATTCATTTAAAACATATTATAATATGTTATTTTCATTTTTACCTTTCATATTTACCTTTTTGAAGTATGAAAACATACTTTCATATATATGGCAATTACACTAATAATTTTAGCTATGTAAATATTAATAATACAAAAACAAAAAATCGCGTTTTTGGTTCATTTTTGGTCATTTTAAAGTTCACTGTTCCCTCAAGAAAACAGCACTTACAAGTAAGAAAATATTCAACATTAAACTGAAGATAAACCATAACACATGCTTATTTTTATTTTTTTTTATCAAATACACATTCAATTAATTAGAATTCATGAAATCTAAAACAAAAGAGAACTATTGAGTGGCTAACCAAATTTCATTTTACATACTGGCATAAAAGCAAATGCTTTGCAAAATTAAAATATTTACATACCTTTTCTATGAGTATCCAACTGTTTTTTCCCCAGAACAACAGGTCTAACCTTCTTATTTATTTTAAATCTGCAGCTAAAAAGTGACTCGATAACAATGGAAGATAGCAGAACCACTTCAACAAAGTTATTGAGCCCCCATTTACGCCTAATTTTTGTTAAACTACATTAAAATACAATTTTAAAATATTATAGCTGGGCAAACCATTTTCAGAAGACAACTTTGTAGGCGTAACTGAGTGTAACTGCCTCACACTTCCTCTGTATATGACACTCTTTCTGTACTCAACAATAACCGTCTGTCATTTTCCATCGCATTTTCATGAAGGCAGGTATTTTTATTTCTTCATTTTATCGTCCATATGTTGCTTTTGAACATAAATGGCGTTTTTAAATAAATCTTTAGTTTATAGTAAATGAGTTTCTTATTAAACTTTCATTATTAAACATTGTAAGTTTTTCAATACTTATAAGTATTAAACTCTTTGTTTAATTTTTAATTAATTACATATTAAAGCCCGTTACATTAAATATTGTAACACATATGTATAAAGGAACTTTATGTTACTGTGGAAAGATTTTGTATTTAGTCCAACATAAGTGCTTTTAATCAGGACCAACAATGAAAGGGAGAAGGGCGACTTACAGGGGCTACCAGCGTTTGTTAATGCCCTTTTCTTTTCTCCTTTTTATATAAAAAATTAAGGGCCGAAAATGTGTTACACCTAGTTCCAAACCTGACCACTATAGTTATAGGGTCACCCAATGAGACTATAGGGTATTTTTTGTTTTCTGTTATATTTTGTGTATTGGGAAATTTTTTTAGGACCCTATATATATATATATATATATATATATATTCTTTTGCATCTGGGCACGTTTAAAGAGAAGCCCGGCCCTTCTTTCAAAAAAAGCAAAATTCGTTCAATTTCAAAATTATCTTCGTAGCAGTCACGAGCGCTGATGAAGAGGGTGAGGGAAGCATATTCCCTCTAGATTTTGACATTTAAACTTTTTTTTAAATACTTTCCAACCTAGTTGAAAAGTGTTTGTGACTTCGGTTTGTCTGGCCGGCTTCCGTCTGTCCGTGCTCCAACTCTCCTAAATATACTTAGATTGCACTGAATTTTTTATATATTATTGACGTCTACTATAGCATAATCCCTATTGAAAATGAAGAGTGTAGCATTTATAGTTTAGTTACAGGGACAGTTAAAAGTATTCCGCAACATTACAGTCAAGAGAAAAATCGTTTTAAGTATATTTTGATGATGTTACGCCATTTGAAACATGATGAAATTGATAAACAATTATGAAGCGCACCAAAACATACCTTTTATAAAATATGGTGTGCAAAGCATTTATTATTCATTTACAGGGTCACACAAAAATTTGAGTTACACAATGTTCTACAGGGGAAAAATCGTTTGCAGTATAATTTAAATGATGTTTCAGTATTTCAAACATAATGAAATTTATATGTATTACTGAGGTGCAGTATAAATTGGTCACCGAAAAGTATGGTGTTCATTGCGTTTCTCGTTTATTTACAGGAACACACAAAATAATTCGGTTACAGTCGTAGTGCGATAATTATAGTGTATGTGTGATAAGAGCGTTTTCAACTTTGGTTTGCATTTTTAAGTTTAACTATATTTTTGCATAGTACGTGCTGTGTATAAATTCTGTTGATCATATACAGGGCTACACAAAGGAATTCGTATGTATTACTGACTATGGGAGTGAATTGTTTAATGGTATTTTTAATTGTGTTACGCATTTTCCTGCTGAACTATATTTAGTAGACTAATATCAGCTTATGGAATAGAGATAAATACATATACAAGAACAAGTTATTACAGCACGTAAACACAATATGTCTGATGTTATTATAATATGAATGAAATGTTATTATAAAGAACACGTTACATTGTCGTTTATGGTTGGTAATTTCTGGAAGCGAGTTTTAAATTGCCTTATGCGTTTTTACCTGAATTATATTTTCGATTAATATGTGGTGTGTATAGAAGTCTTTATATAATATACAAGGCTGTACAAAAGATTTCGTGTGCATTTCTACCGATTTGTGAAAATTGCTAAATGTGAATTTTCTAACTAAACTAAATTTTATCATGCTATGTAATGTATATCCAAATCAATAGATCATATACAGGGCTGTACAAAATAATTTGACTACTTTTTCTACTATTGAAAGTAAGTGCTAAAACTGGATTTTTAAATGCATTATATGTTTCCTAAACTGTTTACTACATATCTTCTTTCAAATTATTTAACGGTGAAGTTTTGTTACAGTTTTCTGGATGTGTTGGAAAGTGTTTCATAATCTATGCTTGACGCATGATTTTCCGTTCTTGTTCTTTATCATTCATGATTTAAAAATAAATAGGAATTATAATAAATGTTGTTTTTGCTATGTTGTTAGAATTAATTAAACACTAAAATTAAAAAAACATAATTAAGTGTGTAAAAATGTTATATCACTGCATTAGTTTGTCAGAAAATGTCTCTCCCTCCCCGAAAAACACCCTGTCTCACTTGGATTTTATTCTGCCGGCTTTGATAGCAGCAACAATTTATGCTAATAAAATTGTTGCAGTTATTTTAACTCGTTATTTATTTTTCATAAAAAGAATAAAACGCAACTGAAAAGCTCTCTTAATTTTATATAAAAACATTTTTTGGGGAAGTACATTGTAGGCTAACCAAGTTTTGTCCAAAATCGTCTCGTGAATCAATTTTTTGACTCACTTGTCATCATTTGAGCAAATTTCCACAAATTATTTCCCACTGATGACGTTAAGCTCAATGCTACTGAAATCGGTCAGAAATTTTAGTAACTTTTCTGGTGCTTTAAACATTGTTTTACACACTTCTGTAAATTCAGCTCGAAGTCTCATCTCATTTTCATATAGCATTTTAGTTTTACGTGTGGTATTTGAAAAATGTTTTTTTTAAATTATTATTAATATTATTATTATTATCATTGCATTTATATCCTGAATCAGCTAAAGAGTTTGTATCATAATTTCCCAGTGCATATTAACTAAAACTGATCTATTTAGAGACCACTTTCCTGTAGGATAAATAATTAAAGGTTAATTTGTAAGGGTCTCACAAAAATTAATCGGGTCCAGGACCTCAAATCCATTAAAACTTCCCAGTTCAAAATATATTCCTCATTGTCAAAAATATTTAAAAATAGCATTATGGCCGCAATGTAACTTCACATACTAGTGGTTTTATGGTCATATTTGTGACGTCACGAAAATTAAAAAGTTCGACAATTTAAAAAAAAATAATGTATAGTATGTTTTGAAATGTTCGTGTCCCTTTTTAAAAGTTTTTTAAACAGTTCACATTTCAGTCACAACGTGTCATCGCTGAGTGGTGGCATTTTCGTCACAGATGAGATGTGACCACTGTGACTTTCAATGACGTCACAGTGATTATGTTTGCTATACGGGATATATATCCACTTGGATTAGATACAACGTCGCTACAGTAAAAGTCTCTTTTTTATTTGGGCATACCAAATATACTTTTACAGATTAAATGTTTTTCGAGGCTTACATATAATAAATCAGTCACTATGCCTCTGTTGACTTTAAGAGAGCCCTTGGCTTTTGGCTAGAACTGTTTTTCTAAAATTTATTACTACATCTATTTTTTTTAATTTATACCTAGATTTAATGAAAGACTTAGCTACAACCGTTAGTCGTAAAAACACATAGATCTGCGTGAGAAAATAAATTGAGATATTCGGCTGTTAACATGATTTCCACTGAAGTTATCTCAGAATCTATACATTTTTAATGTAACTCATCTCTCAAGCAAATAATTTTTTTAACGATCTTTTTAAAAATGTAACTTTTATGCAATTTTATTCGAAAAAATAATTTTGAATAAAAATGGCCGCTTGGCATATGAAAAAAGATGTGGTTAACCCGTATTTGTTTTCCCCAGTCACGCGACTTGCGCTTTTATTATATAGATTACGTATGATAGGATTTAACAGAATAAAGAAAACTTTCATTAATAACTTTTTAAGTTTTGATTCGATTTTCATAAAATTTGAAATGACTCGACATCATTCTGCACCAATTATATATATTAATTTTCGAATCATTCGGTTGGGCAGTTTTTGCGCTGTTATATGCGGACGGACGGACAGACGGACGGACCAGACGACGACTATAGGTGCTACGTATTTATATAATTAAGAACGCACTTAAAAATTCAATTAAATTTTGTAGTTTGGCTGATAAAAAGTATAGCCAAAAATTTTTTTCGAAAGAAAAGGTAAAATAACTTATGAATAATATTAATCTTTTAACTTTCAATGAAGATTCATTTAACCCATTAAAGCCGGAATTATTTTTCTCTTTAAAATTAAAAAATTGCATTTCATACCAGTTTTCAAAGTAGCAACTTTAGTCCCCTTTTATTACGGAGTTTCTGTCACCAGATAAAGAGAATATTTCTCTTAAAATATACTGGTATACAAACAACAAAATGGAGGGTAGCTATCCCGGTACCATATGGTACCGATAGGCTTTAATGGGTTAATATGGTTATATTTTGTATGTACAAATTTTATCTGTACAGTGGTAATAATATATATATGTAACTTTTTTTTTAGTGTGGCCATCGGCTTTGTGTACGAGGCTTAATTTGGCCCTCGGCGGAAAACGAGTTTGACATGCCTGCTGTATAATATAATATTAAATTTTCTCTTTCTTAATCTTGTTGTTCCATTCATTTCCACTTGCCTTTCTAAACAACCTCATTTTAATAACTGGTATTCGATTGAATGATAACCTAAATGATTGATGAGTTTTATATATTTTAAATATTAACAAAAAGCATTTTAGATAAATTACAAAATAGGAAAAATAACAAAATGAAGAAGTAAAGTTGTATGACTTAAAGATGTACGCGTAAATTACAAAAATCTTTTCCTAAAAAGATGATTATTATTGGAAAGTAACGTTTTGGAAAGAAATGTCTCATCATCAAAAATCATCATCAAATTAATGATTTCACATACATAAAAAATAACCTATATTGATTATCAACTGAAATATTTGAAAAAAAAAAATACCTGTATGGCTTTGGTATTTGTCCTGTTTCAACATGATTTTGTAAATTTGTTACAATATCTTCTAGCATTTGACTTCTAGTCCTATCCTAAGAACAAATAAAGAATATATAGGAAGCTAGTTAAAAATATAATTTGTTGTAAGAAAATCATTACTAGACACCACAGGATAAGCACAATATCTCTAAGATATTGTGTTAATCAGAAACGCAGAAATATGCATTAATTGACTTTTGCTTTAATTGCTTTTTTTCCCATCTGGATATTTAAAAATATTTTTGCACGAAATAGAACGTGCTGTCATTATATATTCATTCTATCATATTATAAATTTCTTGTCACTGCATTCGTCAGACATGTACGTGAGAATTAGATCAAATTATTATTTGAAAAGCATTTTCAATCATTGATTACATATACAAACGTTGGGGCATAAGTCATGGTAACTATATTTTTGCAAGCTATTATTGTACGATCTCAATATGAATATTTGTACCAAAGTGTTCATAGTAGTACGTGGAGGCGTAACTAAGATGGCATTGTGTGATGCAGGGTTATCTAGCCTTTATTAAGTTCCCTTTATTAAGACTCCTTTATTGAAATTCATTTAATGAGATTTATATTTCATTCAGGGTTACCCGGGTTATAGCATGAATCGCGGGAGATTTTAAGTCTAGCCTCAGATGTTGTTCAGGATGATGTTGCTCGATGTGAACATCCTTTGTATGTGAGTTGTTTTACCCCATAACATATGATTTTAATCTCATTCCATAAGTGAAGGGACTACTGCGCGTTAAGTTTGACCCACACCTATGCGGCAGCATGTCGGCCGTTTATCGGCTTCTTTGATGTGGACATTTTATTGTTCCATGAAATAACAATGCGATAGTAATGGAGGAATGTCCTTGATATGTTTATCATCTCTCCTAGGGAAATAATTGCTTGGGAAATCTTCCATCTTTTGTTAATTTCATATGCTTTGTTTTGGAAACTCCTTGGGAAAGTAATAAAAATGGTTACACCTGAGTACGCTGTCTTGGCTCATCTTTTCTCGTAAAATGTGCATGAAATGATTTTAGATTTCCGCCAAGTATATTTAGTTTATTTTTCAATGTTTGTTTTAGATCCGTTTATTTTTCACTGTATTTAATATCAAATTTTATATGTTTTCATAACTTATTCAATTTTAATTTATGACTACTCTTCCCATACCTTCACAAAAAAGGCAGCGAAAAGGGAAATAAATAGAAGTTAAGATATCATCGGGCACATGATATTTGTTGTATTTTCTGAATTTCATTACTTCGACGTAAAAAAGGTCCAGTTTTAAGCCAGAAAGCGGCAAGCTATATTTTCTGATACAGTGTTAAATCTAAACTAATCGTTTTTTTTTCTTTTGTGGGATGGTGGAAAAGTTCATAGCATGAAACATAGCTGAAAAGTTTTCAGCCTTTGAATTCCTTCATAATTATCAAATATGATATGTATGAAATAATTTAAAAGGTATTAATTATTAAAAGTATTAACCATTAATTGAATAATTCTTTCCCAAAATAAATATTTCTTCATTTCTCGAAATTTTTGTTTTTTAACATCTTCAATTTTTTTCTCTAAAGGAAAAATGCATAAAAAAAACCACGAGGCTTTTTTTCATACGATTTTTTATACGTATAAAATTAAATTTAAAAAAGACAATTTTTGAAAGCCTAAAAAAAAAATTTAGAATTAAAAAAAAAATAGCTGTCCAACTGCAATCATATTGTCTTTCGTACTACGGTACGAAAGACACGTATTACGGTAAGAGGCGGTAAGGTTTCGAGACTATGGTAATGAAGAAATTTCCTACCGGAATAATGAACAAAGTTTTTTCTCTGCATCTAATTTTTCTCAGGTGAAAAAGGATTACATAGCACATTCGAAAAATAGTACAAAATGTTTTAACGCTATCAGGAGTGCAATGGACTTTTTAAGCATCGGCCAGAATCATGGAAGTATTCTCTATTTCAAAGCCAAAGTTGGCCATATTGCTGTAGGGGCCATCGGGGAATAGAGTCCTGCATGGGTCGGGTTGTTCCCGACCCGAACCCGCAAATACCATCTGAAGTCAACCCGAAACACGACCCGAACCGGACAAAAAAACTTCCTCGACCCGCAACCCGACCCGAACCAGCAAAAATAATTTTCGGCGACCCGCAATCCGATCCGAACCCGATATATTTCAACCCGCACCCGACCTGAACCCGCAGTACCTCAACCCGACCCGCACCCGCAATGAAAGGGCAATAAATCATGTTTTTATGCTATTATGAAAAAAAAATGTACAATTATATCTCTAATACCAGTTTTAGGTAGATTTCGTAAGAAATACAACCTATTACATTCTCCTCTATGTTGGAATTTCTGGAAAATTTTTGCAGATCTACGCCGATTATGACTCCCTGAACGTAAAACCACCCCCCAGTTCAAAACTTTATCTATGTATCTATCTATATATATACAACTTTTTTATGAACATGATAACTTGAATAATTCTGCACAAATCTCTTCCAAACTGATACATAAAATCAAGGGGCATAAAATCTCGGCCAAGTTCGTTAATGGGCAAAATAGGGTTAAGGGATGGGAAATGGGGGCTTTTTGTGAAAACAGAAAAAAACCCCATAACTTCTTAATTATGATACGTATAGAATCCGTTTAAAGTTATTATTACTTCTAGGAAAAGGGCCGAAAATGCATGTATGACAGATTTTTGATATAATTAAAAATGGTCTCAAGGGGGCGGGGAAAATAGGGGTTTAAGAAGAAAAAATTCATAACTTCGTCAATCCACAAGATATTAAATTCGCTTAAATTTATTAAAAATCCTCTTAATATTATCTACAACTTTTATATTGACAAGTTTTTTATAGGACCAATCCTTACAGCAAAAAAAAAAAAAAAAAAAAAAAAAAAAAAAAAAAATCCCTTTCGGCTCCGCTTACAGACACAAGTAAATTTCGAAGTGGGGGGGGGGGGATAACAACTGCCGCATCATAGCAAAAAGGTCATTTCTAATGCAATTTTCAATAAACAGGCGTCCCGCGGTCTGCGTCTTCGAAATATACCTGTGCCTGTAGGCCAAGCCGTCAGGTTTTTAATGTCGGAAAGGTCTGAAATTTCATAGAATTCAACGTATCATAACTCGGTGAGTTTTGGTAGTGGAAGAATGGAGATTTACCGTTTTACTTGTCAGAGCATGGAGAAAACGTTTCTAGATATATCTTATAGGACCCAGGGACTGTATAAGAAATAAAAAAGTGTAACCTTTTGAAAATTGTTGCCAGCGCAATTTCGTAAACATAATCTTAATTGAAACCTTATTTTGAACACTTTTGCTATTTACATTGCCTACATATCTGCAAGAGAGGTAAAAAATTAAAGCGCGTTCCAATCTTTTTGCGACACCTTGTATACCATTCAAGTTTTTTTCTTAATATTTTTTTCACCAATCACGGAAAATCCAAGCAGAGCCTACAAGTTGAAGTTATGAGAAATATTAAACTCTGAGTTTCAATTAAATGTCCAGAATTCAAACAATCCGGAATTCGTTAAATTATGAAAAGTATGACAGACCGCCATTTTGACAGGAAAACCATTGTTTCGTTACTAATATAATAAAATAAAATAGTTAAAAATATATATTGATTTGTATTTTGTGTCCACGATATATCCGGTTTAAGAATAAGAATAAGATGTTGAATAACAGTTAATGTTGCGAAACTGATAGATTAGGTTATAAGGAATTTCTTTCAATCTAGTGTATGACTCAAAAGTAGTACATTCAATTATTTCGCTCTAACATTCATCTAAGATGTTTATTGAAAACTTTATCTTTTTACAAATAAAATGACTTATATAATGTAGATTAATCGAAAATAAAATTATGTCAAGGGTTTCAACATACATTTCGATTGTGAAAAGAAATAAGGATATGAACTTTCAAATGACTAATTTTTCTTTTACAAAAATATTTCCTCCTATCTTGAAAGAAAAAAAAAATAGAACATTAAACATTTCGCACGAAAAATGCAGAAGAATAAAAAGAAGTAAAATATAACGTAAAACATTCAAATTAATGAAAAAAATCACTGCTGAACATTAAAAATTTGACAAGTATAATATTTTCAATTTAGTTGTATCATACAGAGAAATAAGATGTCCTCTTTTTTTATTTCATTTTCTTCCTTTAAATATTGTCATATTAAATTATTTTACTTACATATTCGTGTAGATATGAGTTCGCGGGATTTTTGTTATATTATTATTATTATTATTTAGTTTTTTTTTAATAACACAAAAGTGAATAACACAGTATGAATTCGACAAACAAAGAAACTTCTAATGTAGTTCCATTTGTAACCTGTTTTGAAATTAGACAGAATAGTGAATTTTATTTATAATAATGAGAAAAAGTTTGGCTGAGTAGTGCTTATTGTTTAAAAATATTTTTAACACTTTCCAACATAGTTAAAATGTGTTTATGAATTCGGTTTGTCTGTCTGTTTGTTTGTCTGCCGTCTGTTTGTCTGTCCGTGCTCTAACTCGAGTAAATATATTAGGATTCTTATGCAATTGATAAATGTTATTGAGGTTAATGTTCGGAAATGAAAATGAAGTGTGTAGCTTTTATAGTTTTTTACAGGGACATTCAAAATAATTCCGTTACATTGCGGTCAATGGGAGAAAAATCATTTGTGGTTTATTTTAATAATGTTACACAATTTCAAACATATTGAAATTGATCTATATCACTCAGGTGCACTACAAGATGTTTTTTTTTTTATAGAATATGGTGTGCATAGTACTTATAGTTCCTTTACAGGGACACAGAAAATAATCCGTTACATTACGGTCTATGGGTAAAAATCGTTTGCAACGTATTTTAATGATGTTTCAATAATTCTTACTTATTCAAATTGATACATATCATTGAGGTGCACTACAAAGCGCTTACTGTCATAGAATGTATCGTTCATTTACAAGGATACTCAAAAGTAGTCGGTTAAAGTACTGTCAGCTATGATAATAATAATTCCTTGAAGTGCGTTTTTAGTTGCGATAAAAGTTTTAAAATTTAACTAATATTTTGTCTCTTTATGTATAAATTCTATAGATCATATATAGGGCAGCACAAATTATCTTGAGTACATTTGCGTTTAATGACGGAAATTACTGAAGGTAAATTCTTTTATATTCCTTAACTGAACTAAATTTTAACGTTTAATGTATAGTATATATACAAATCTATAGATCATATACAGGGCTGCACAAAAGAATTCGGATATTTTTCCGAATATTGCTAGCAATGCCTGAAATGGTGTTTTTAAATGTGTTATGCCTTTGTCCAAATTGTTTACTTGGACATCAGACATTAAACCTTATTAAATGGTAAAGATTTATAAAAGTATGTTGGAAGATTTGGAAAGTGTTAAATCTATGCTTGACGCATATTTTTCTTTCTTGCTTATTTCTTATGAATATATTTGATTACTATGCCGAACAAATTCAGGAATTTTCAGCATTAAAGCTATTATCTGCTTTTTTTCATGCAATGATCCGTCTTTTAGGTAGATTTCGTAAGAAATACTACCTATCACATTCTCCACTATGTTGAAATTTCTGAAAATTTTTTGAAGATCTACGCCGATCATGACTCCTAGAACCCAAAACCACCCCCAGTTCAAAACTTTATCTATCTATCTGTCTATCTATCTATCTATATCATTTTTTAAGGACACGATAACTTCCATTATCCTGCACAAATCTCTTCCAAACTGATGAATAAAATCAAGGGGAATAAAATCTCGGTCAAGTATGTTAATGTGCAAAATGGGGGGGGGGGCTTTTTGTGAAAACAGAAAAAATCCATAACTTCTTAATTATGATACATATCGAATTCGTTTAAAGTTATTATTACTTCTATAAAAAGAGCCGAAAATTTATGTATGACAGATTTTTGATATAATTAAAAATGGCCACAAAGGGGGGGGGGGATAGGCGTTTAAGTAGAAAAACATTTATAACTTCGTTAGTTCACAAGATATCAAATCCGCTTAAATTTATTATAAATAGTCTTAATATTATCTACAACTTTTACATTGACAAGTGTTTTATAGGACTAACTCTTACAGAAAAAAAAGAAAAAAAACCCTTGCCGGCTCCGCCTACAGACACAGGTAAATTTCGAAGTGGGGGGTTCAAACTGCCGCATCATGGCAAAAAGGTAATTTATTCTGCAATTTCCAATAAACAGGCGCCCCATGGTCTGCATCTTTGAAATCTAACAGTGCCTGTAGGCCGAGCCATCAGGGATTTTTATATTTTATATAGAAAAAGGGACAAATCTATATTCTTTAATATTCAAATATAGTGAAACCTCTGAATAGCGGACACCTCGAGATCATTGAATAGAGTCCTGTAGCGGGTCGGGTTGCTTCTATTTATTTTTTCGGGTCGGGATGACTCTAATTTTCTGTCTGTGAGTCAGGTTCAACCTTGAATAATTCTTCCGGCTCATATTTAGGTTTTAGCATGTCTGATTGTTGGGATTTTCACAAAAAGTTTGAACAGAACTATGTTTCAAATGAAAATAAATACGTACATTTGAATCTGAATAAGTCAAGGGTAGGAAAAGCTACTTTTTTTAGTAGCGAACTCCAACTCCAACTACTTCATCAAAAATGTAATTAACTAAAACTACAACTACTTGTTTTAAAAAGTAACAACTACAAACTACTTTTTAAAAATATTCACTATTTTGCTACTTTTAGATTTTGTCGAAAGATTAAATCTACACTCGAAATTGAGGACACGGAATTAGAATTCTACACGGGTCGGGTTGTGTATCCGGCCCGAACTTGAAAATTCTGCTTAAAGTCTACTCGAAACCGATCCGAACCCCAAAATATGTATACCTGAATCCGACCCGAAACCGAAGGAAGAGAAAATTAATCCATATTTCAATAAAATTATGAAAAAGTAATCCACAACTATATCAAATTTATATTTTTGTATAAAAATGAACACATACACACTCATTAATATTCAAATATATAGTTTTTTCTTTAAAAAAAAATAAGACTTTCTTTTAAAATGTTCGATCAATGGGAACTTTCAATGACAACACTCTAATTGGAAAAAAATATTTTTAATTTACTTTGAAATTTATGCCCGTATACCAAATTTCATGTAACATGGACTGAAAGTTTCAGAATCTCTTGTACCTAATTTCCATATCTGTATGATAAAAAATCGGAAATTAATATTAAAAAAACCTGTAAATTAAAACCTATAAATATTTTAGAAGTCGATTACTAGAAACTTCAAAACTTCTTTACAAAATTTCAGCATATTCTGCCAGATAATTTTTGAGTTATATTTAAAAAAAGCTGAACTACAGTTTGAGAGATCATAATTTATCAAAAAAGTGACTAATCTCAGAAAACTGTTAATAGATGTAATAGCAGTATTAATTATTTGTATTTGATGGAATTTTTACTTGATTTATTAAGGGTTTTTTTTAAAATACTAATGATATTTTCTGTGGAAAAGTATTAAATGATTTTGTAATGATTTCACTTTATAGACGGCCTCTAAAATTAAACAATTTTTATTATTAAATATATCGAGAACTGATCATAGAAACTTTGCAAAAATTAATATCTAGGCAAATAAAAATAATGTCAAGTATTCTTTGACTTTTTTTTCCCCTCAAGCACTTTTTTTTAATCTACTGGAATCTGGAAGAAGCGAGTATGTATTTAATTAATTTTTATGCATGCATGGAACAAATACTTTACAGCGATCAAAAGTCGTGTTAATAAGATTGAATGCGATATTAACAATTGAATTTTCTTAATTAGAAATCTTAATTTGAAAATGATCACGCGGTCAAGGCAAAGAACTTCTAGCGTAAAGAAGGGAAGGCTCCGTAGACGGAATGAAAATCCACGCCAGCCAGCAAAACTGTTCACGGGGAAAAGCAGTAGTAGCTTTCATTCTTATCAGTTAGAAATTCTTTTGGTAAATTACCGATGCCACATGACTTTATTCAGCCTCGAACCCAGATTTGGAAAATAGCCCATAGTCCTCTATCATCTGTAAAATCTAGTGTGCCTCCATATGAGAGTAGCGACATTGCATAGGGCTAATGCTCAGACTGTGATTAGACAAACGTTTTTGTCCACACTGTGGTAAATCTGCATTCCAGAACTTGGCGATACGGGCCTGGAGGAGTTGCCTCTAGATGAGATTGCCGATATATGGGATATAAAATTTTTTTTATGGCTAAGGTGATTTTGGACGAAATAAAATCGCCAAACTATGTTTGTTAACTTGTCTGACTCGTCTAATCGAACTCGTCGAAGCGAGTAACGCCAAGTTCTCGAATCTATGTTTGTCATAATTTGGACAAATACTTCTTCCTGAGCATGTGCCCTGCATATATGTCGCCACTCTCATATAGAGGCACCCTGGTCGCACCTATTCAAGCGAGTATCGCAAAGTTCTGAAATGTAGGTTAACCATAGTTTGGTCAAACACGTCTGTTTGAGCGCGACCTACGTTATACACGGCTGGTGCATGACGTTTAAAACGTCACATGGAGTGGACCCGAAGCTAACGAAAAAGACAGGCTACCGCGGTGCTTTACGCATATCTTTTTTTACAGACCGCCGGAGCCACGTGATACTCGAATACACCAATGAAGGTGTACGAAAAGAGCATCACGTCACTCTAGCGGTCTGTAAAAAAAGATATGTGGAATGCACCGCGGTAGCCTGTCTTTTTCGTTAGCCTCGGAGTGGATCATTTTTACACAGCGATTGGTGCAAAACAGTGGGTGCGCCGCTTTGCACCAATCGTCGTGTAAAAATGATCCACTTCATGTGACGTTTTAAACGTCATGCACCGGCCGTGTATAACGTAGGTTGCGGTTTGAGCGCGACCTACGTTATACACGGCCGGTGCATGACGTTTAAAACGTCACATGGAGTGGATCATTTTTACACGTATTGGTGCAAAGCGACGCGCCCCCCGTTTTGCACCAATCGCTGTGTAAAAATGATCCACTCCATGTGACATTTTAAACGTCATGCACCGGCCGTGTATAACGCAAGTCGCGGTTTGAGCACAGTCTGAGCATGCACCCCGTCAAGACAACACTAGATACCGGGCTTGCTCATTCATTCTCATGACGTCACAAATAGTGGCTGACCGCGACCAGCGATTGGTACAAAGAGACGCACCCATCGTTTTTTGCCAATCGCTGTATGTCTTTCGTCACAGCCAGGCACCACGAGGCTAACGAAAAAGAAAGGCTACCGCGGTGCTTTACGAGTATCCTTTTTTACAGACTGCCGGAGTCACGTGATGCTCGAATGCACCAATGAAGGTGTACGAAAAGAGCATTACGTCACTCTAGCGGTCTGCGAGGCTAACGAAAAAGAAAGGCTACCGCGGTGCTTTAAGCGTATCTTTTTTTACAGACCGCGGGAGTCACGTGATGCTCGAATGCACCAATGCAAGTGTACGAAAAGAGCATCACGTCACTCTAGCGGTCTGTAAAAAAAGATATGTGGAATGCACCACGGTAGCCTGTCTTTTTCGTTAGCCTCGAGCGGTCTGTAAAAAAAGATAAGTGGAATGCACCGCGGTAGCCTGTCTTTTTCGTTAGCCTCGCAGGCACCATTTATGACGTCCTGATAATGAATGAGCAAGCCCGGTATCTAGTGTAGCCCTGACCCCCGTGTGTATGTCGCCACTCTCATATAGAGACACCTTAAGTGAGACAAGTTCAAAATAGCATGCCTCGATATGAGAGTAGCGAAATATGGGGTATAAAATGTGATTGATTGTGACGATTCTGGACAAAAGCGAATCGTCAAGCATCTTGGCGAGCTTGCCATTATCGTCAAGCATCTTGGCGAGCTGGCCATTATTGTCAAGCTAATCCTTGTTAACTTGTCGCACTGTTATAATTGAACTCGCCTAGGAAAGTATCGCCAAGTTGTGTATTTAAAATGCATAGGTTTCCCATAGTATGGACAAAAGCGTCTATCTAAGTGCGACCTACGTTATACCGCAACCAACGAAATAAGCGCCTGTTCATGATTTTTAAAATATCACACGGTTTGGATCATCTTTACACGGCGATTTGCACAAAACGATGGGAACCAATTGCCATGTAAAGGTGATCCACTTCCGTGTGACTTTTAAACGTCATGCACCGGCCGTGACCTACGTTATACACGGCCGGTGCATGATGTTTAAAACGTCACAAGGACTGGATCATTTTTACCCGGTGATTGGTGCAAAGCGGCGCAAAACGATGGGCGGACCGTTTTGCACCAATCGCTGTGTAAAAATGATCCTCTCCATGTGACGTTTTAAACGTCATGCACCAGCCGTGTATACCGTAGGTCGCCGTTATATATGGCTAGTTCATGACTTTTAAAACGTCACACGGAGTGAGTATTCTTTACACGGCGATTGGCACCAAACTATGGCCGCGACGCTTTGTACCAATCGCTGTGTAAAGATGATCCACTCCAAGGCTAACGAAAAAGAAAGGCTACCGCGGTGCTTTACGCGTATCTTTTTTTACAGACCGCAAGAGTCACGTGATGCTCGACTCCACCAATGCAGGTGTATGAAAAGAGCATCACGTCACTCTAGCGGTCTGTAAAAAAATATAAGTGGAATGCACCGCGGTAGCCTGTCTTTTTCGTTAGCCTCGATCCACTCCGTGTGACGTTTTAAACGTAATGGGCCGGTCGTGTATAACGTAGGTCGCGATCTAAGCACAGTTTGAGCATCGTATGTAGGCACTCTCATATCTAAGCAATCTAGTGAAGAAGCATTAGCTTGGCGATGATTGTAGGTTACCCAATATGTTTGGCGATTCGTATTTGTCTAAAATCGTTTCAACCAATCCATTTTTATATCCCATACGTTGCCACTCTCATGTAGAGCCAGCCTAGTAAAATCTATCTTTTTCTATCTGTTCAATTATTGATGACTACTTACACTGTTAAAAATCTTCAGCTTTTGCTGCATAGTCACTGCACTGCTTTTATAGAATATCTCTATTTTGACCAATAAAAATGCTCCATAATATATAGACCGGGAGGTGGCAGCACAGACAATCACCTCATCGAGTTCACGGCTGAAATTCTAGAATTAGTTAAAACTCGATTCGCATATTAAAACACAATCGGTCTGCCAAGTCATATCTTGGTGGAAAACACGTGAAAACCCGATTTTAGCGGTTGACTCGTAGGTTTACCATTGTGTTTTCCTGCACCCAAAAGTATGAAAACATGGAGAGCAGGGTGCAGGAAAACACAATGGTAAACCTACGAGTCAACCGCTAAAATCGGGTTTTCACGTGTTTTCCACCAAGATATGACTTGGCAGACCGATTGCGTTTTAATATGTGAATCGAGATTTACCTAATTCTGGATTTTCAGCCGTGAACTCGATGAGGTGGTTGTCTGTGCTGCCACCTCCCGGTCTAATAGTAAAGTAACCGTTTTCTCTAAAAGCGGTGGAGTGTGTCTGCAGCAAAAGCTGAAGATTTTTAACAGTGTACAAAAGAGTCCTTGAAAGTAAGTACACCAGTCGAAATGTTTGTATTGAACTGAAACTAGGGAGCCTAGATATGAGAGAGGTGATATACGGGGTATAATATTTGATTGGTTAACACGATTCTGGTCAAACGCGAATCACGAAGCATCTTGCTGAGTTTAATGTTATTGCCAAGCTAATGCTTTTTAACTTCTCTCACTTCTATAATGGAATTCGTCCAGGTGAGTATCGTTCAGTTCTGGAACAGAAAATGCCTATGTTTACCATAGCTTTGACAAAAGCGTCTGTCTAAGAACAGTCTGATCATCGTATGTTGTATCTCATATCTAGGCTCCCTAACCGAAACCAAACGAGACACGAAAATGCATTGTTCTCATGGCAACCAACATATTTTTTCGCTGTGGAAATGCAAGACTGTAGTCAGCGTCAGATTCCTATAAGCATGCCATATCATATCTGGTGTTAAGAAAGTGAAACAAAACATCCCGAGTGATATGGTTTTCTTCGATGAAATCAATGCAGAAATATATGAACGCCCACTTTGTAAATCATTCTGTAGTTTAGCCCCAGCTGAATGTTGGTAGACCTCATTTTTCCATTATAAGGCTATTTACGCTTAATTTTAAAATACATATTATCCTTGTATACGATAACATAGGTAGATGTTAAAAATAATAGAATCGGTGATTGAAGAAATGAACTAAGTCCATATTTTGACATTTCTCATTTTAACATTTCTCATTTTAACACCTTAACGGTCGTGCCCGTGATATTCATGGGCTGTGTAGGATACTTTTTAAAAATTCAGATTGCTTGATTCTCACCAGTTTATTAAAACAGTGCAATTGCCTTTATTCTGTCATTATTTTATCTGCTGTTAAATAAGGTGAATATTTCAACTTAAAAAAAAAAGTGGGGGCAATCAAACAATCTGAATTATAAAAAAGTTGCCTACACTTATTGTGCGCGACCGTTAAGGGGTTAAGATGGTTTCAATGTGTTTCATGTTTATTAACCGTTTCGTGTAGAAAGGAACTCATTCTGAGTAATACTTACGCATGTTTGAAAGAATTTATAAGTTGAGTGTTGAAAGGCACTATGTCCTTTCAACTATTTTGACTTATGAAATGTCAAAATATGGACATAGTTCCTTTCAACAATCACCGATTCAACAACACAAATACTTATGCCACATGTTTGGCCCCGGTTGCGATAAGACAGACGAGGATAATATTATAATACTAGATGTGAATGCAATACTTTCCATATTTTGTTATTCTTGTATGACATTAGGATAATCGTCAAAAAGTACACATTAAGATGGTAACACAAAAGTGGCATTAAGATTTGACTTAGGCCACACTTCACTTTCGGCAGACCTGAAACATTAGATTAACCTTATTTCTACTCTTACCTAAAATATATAATTTTTTTTGTATCTGATATCATAGGGTTTCATACGGTCGCTTACCGCCTGTAATGAAGTGGGTGGAATTAAACGCCTTCTACATCGTTGGTAGGGTACTGTAGATAATCTTGAAGAAATACTTTGACGGATCATAAAACAATAATGTATTTTATATTAACGTCTTTTCTGTTTTGTTTCTTGTAACAAACTCATATAAAAGATGTTGATTTCATAGCTTTTTTCCCCTGTACATACAGACTTAATGCTGAACATAACTGGTATTATTTATTTTCTAATAATTGCATACACTACCTCCTTCCATTTGTATATTTCCAACTTTCTTATTACATCCGCATTTCGGAAAAATACAGTTGCCGTGACTTATGCGTTATGCCCCAATCATCGCATTTCTAAGTATATAATGAACAAGTCTTGAACGCACGCCACATTGATGTTACTGCCACGTCCAGATTAAAAAATAAGAAAATCACACAAATATATATCTCTGAGAGTTATCACAATAAATACATTATTTATACCAAGGAGTGATTTTTACCTGCATGCGTGCAAATTTTGGCGCCGAATAACTGGCTCTTTCACCGTTCACAATTTTTGTGAGTAACCACTCTCGAAAGAGAGAATCCTGAAATCATAAAAAAATGCTCATATAAATAAATATAGTCAATTTTTTTTTCATTTAATAAACTGAATACTTACTTTTCAATGTTTAGAAAAATAATTTTCGCTGTAAAGCGAACCAATCCTTGAACGTACTTTTTATATGTAATTTGCATTTTATCCTTGAATTTATTCTTAATGTATTTCATTCGTCAATAACTATTGTTAGGACCATTCGTGGGTTGCCAATTTTCCAGATTTTCCTCATTTTAAAAACTATTAATTAGTTAAGGTGGTACTAACTAATTAATAGTCCTTTAATTGTTAATAGCCGAGAATTTGAACTTCCAATCAGCGGGATTTTAAGGTTGAGTATTACATTTTAATAGTTAGTATTTTTATCTGAATTTATAAAATAGTTTATTTTCTATAAAATATTTAACGTATTTTATCAATATGTGTACATAAATAGTCTTCATTTTATTTCAGAACTTTAGTAATCACAACATGTTTTAAACAAACTTTACACAAAAGATGATACCTTAAGTCCGTTTCATCTCAAATACTTCATCGACTATTTATCGCATCTACGTGCACAATGTCATTTATTACTAAATCGATGATATCTTTGTCATTGAAAGTTTTGTTGTTTCGTCTATAATTTTCGAGATATGATCTCCAGTTACAGAAGTTACTGATAGAGGGCGCTTTCAAATACCTCATAGTGAAAAACATGTTATGCAAGTTTAGTTCCTTTTACTATACCTAGACACCAGATTCATGGTGGTAGCTAATTCAGTCCACCAATTATTTAAAGCGAAACGGACTTAAAGAATAACCTTTTATACTTAAATTTTCAAGATAACACGGTGTAACAAATTACATGCGTATTTGCGGGACATAATTATCACGGTACATGCGTATTTAAAACTACATAGTGAAGTACAATATATACACAAAAAATAAAGTATGTGTATCTAAAAAGAAAAATAAATACGTGAGAGTTTGAAAATTATTGTTTAATAATGAGTATACATTTAAATCGTAATAAAAAGACAGTGGAGATTTATCAGCTTGCTTCTTGAGAATAAATATTACATCAATTATTATTATTATTATTATGTATTATTAAAATCTTTTAAACTATGCAAACAGAAGATAACTCAATATGATTTTGGGGAAATTTGTTAGTTGTTAAGAATTAAGATGCAGATGAAGTCACGAAATGAAAATTTTCCAGTTTTATTCCCGGCTAGGAATGAGTGAATTAAGCGTGGGGGGTTATTTTAGAAAATAAATATATTATTTATCATAAAGGAGTTATATATTGTCTCAGACTATAAAGTCTAATTAACTGTGTTCCTTTTCATATTGGTAACTATATTTTACAATAGAATGGAGGGCAATTATGTAAATGGAAATGTACACAAAACAATTTAAAATACTTACGTAGATGGTAAAATATTTTTCGTCTACTTTTGTGAAATTAAAACAATTTAAATATGATATTTTTGAAATTAATAATGCTGAAGGTTATGCTATTACAATGTTGTATACAATTACTTTATTCGAATTATTAACAACCAAATAATTAAAGAGGTAATTTTTTACAGTTAAAATGATTCAATTTTAATATGAAAGAAGATAATTTTTTTAAAATATAAAATAACCTTTTATAAAGAAAGCCATACCTCATATGATATTTCACGCTATTATTGCTGTAATATTTATATATGAATTATAATAATTCACAGTATCAGCGACGTATTCCACATTTATTCAGCTTTAAAGATTAAAAAGTATTATGGTGCAAATAATAAAATAACTTGATGACTAATTAAACAAATAGAAGTTTGAACGACCATTAGAATTTTTGTTCAAATTCATTAATAATAATAATAATAATAATATTTGAATTTATTGGTAGTTTTAATAGGAGAAAAAGAGAGTGATTCTTATGAAATGATTTAGAATGTGAATTTTTAATAAAGTTTTTCATATATTATATAAAAGAACTGTATTATTAACTAAATATAAACAGCATTTCAAAAGTTGCTTTTTTAAGATTTAGGAAATTTCATTTTAATATGAAATATCTGTGTAATACTAATAGTTTTCAAATTAGTCAAGGTGATATGAAAATTTATTTTTTGGAAATGACATATCTACTCATGTTCTAGATTGCGTCATTTTAGTTATGTTTGAGTTTCAAAAATTAAATGATAATTAATTATAAACATCATAAAGGTTTTTTTAAAATGTTGACACAATTTAAATACAATAAAATTTAGTCATTACATCACTAAAGAGACTTAAACAAAAGAGTTAAAAGGTTATTTTTTAGATTATTAAGACTATATCTTTGTGTTGCAGACAATAAAAAAGCAATAACATGTCATGATATATTATTATTACATCAATAATATATGATCAGTGCAACTATACTGATTTGTGACAGGAGGAAAATTGATTTTAGGTCTATTTTGATTTTTACAAGAACAACAACTGTAAAAAAATTGCAGCAAACTCTCCAATCATTCATCGTTTTTATAAAAAGGGGTTACTTAACCGCAATTTATATCTATTCTGACCAATGAGAAATCTTTATAATACACTATATGGCCAATGATGACCAGCCACTTGCGATTTTAGACGTTTTGTTCAATATCTAGAAAAATACATAAGGAATTATCCTGAAACTTCAGGCGTGTAAACAGCATAGTTGACGTCATATATTCCGGAGAAGATTTTTTTTCCCGAAACCTTATAGGGGGCCGTCAATAAATTGAAGAAAAACGAATATCTTTTGGATAACCCTGTAAAAACTAATATCGCAAAAGCGTTGAAACGGTAGCACATGCTTAGGAGTCTTCTTTTAATAAACTATGTTCATTTTTATGAAGATAGCACGTATACTCATGGAGAAATCAAGGTTTTTATAAAAACAATCCCAAATTTCACCAAGTGTTTTGCTTATAATTTCCAGAGTTCTTAATATAAAAGAATGTTCTTTTCAGGAACGATGACAAACAGCATTATATACAATACCCTGCAATCAGAATTAAAAAAATAATAAATATTGGATGAAAAATGAGCAGGTTCACTAAACATTGTTTCACTGCGCATGCGCGAATGCAATCAAAATATACTGTGCATAATATATTAGCTAAATGTATAGAACAACTTTTGTGAAAGTTTCAAAAACATAGCTTGAAAATTCTGATAGTGATAGTCGATAGAATAAGAATGAGATAGAATAGTCTCAGAATTCTACATACAAACTTGGAGGGGAGGTAAAAGAACACAACAATAAGCAGTTTTTGTATGGGGAAACAAGTGTCGCAATCCATTTATTCAGTCAAAAATACTTCAATCCGAAGTCTCACTTCAATCCGAAGCTGAATTTTTGTTCATAAGTTTAATAAAAGAAATGTATTTTAACAAATTTTTTAACAGACTTATTTTATTTTGTTTGAAATGCAATGCCTTACGAAAAGTGGTGGGAGAACGCAGTAATTCGGTCAGTGACACCGCATTTGATGTGAACTACATTCCGAAGCATGGCGCGTCTCGTTTAGCACTGTTCGGCTACAGATGGTGGATTACTTCCCACGGTGTCATTACAGTTTATGCAAAATAGGTAAGTCTAATGCAAATTTCACTAAAATATTTTTATTATGGTTAAAGTTATGCAGAAATATCCGGGTTCAGATTGGAGCGGTACATCATATGTTTTTGACTGAATAAATAGATTCTGACACTACTTTACCATACGAAAATAGTTTGTTGTGCTAGGTTCTATATCTCTTACAAGTTTGTAAGTGAAGTCCCGGGACACAATGTACAGTACAATGTCCAATTCTGGGAGAACATTGCTGGAAGAAATAAAACAATGACCATTAACATGTTTAAAAATGAAAGAAAGAAAAAGTAGCGATTTTTCGGATATTTAAGAGATACAAAAAATAAAACAGTGGAATTCAAATAGCCTGAAGTTCGTGCATCATCTAAATCTACAACAGATGAAATCGTTCGCAAAATAGATAATCTCGTCAAGAAAAATTCCACCTTTTCCCTGCTAAAAAACTGAAATTAACGTATATCATTAAGATTATAGATTTAATGTATATTAAAAAGAATGCAGACTGGAAATTAGATGTTTTGTTAAAAAAAAAAAAAAAAAAAAAAAAAAAAAAAAAAAAAACTTCTCTAAAATACTCGAGGAAGCAGTGAAAGTTCAGAGTGTCAGAGCGTCAGAACACGAAGTAAGGCTACTAATGTTTTAATTTTATTATTAGCAAATTAATTATATTTAATACTTATTACTCTCTTTTACAGATAATTCAAAGATTATTGCTTGATCCTACAACATTGTTTTTCTTCATTTTGAAAATGGCTAACGTCGTAATGGTTAAAATATTTGGTTGTTGCTTTATCTCTTCCAGCAAATGTTTTCCAAGTATTGGCTAACACAGATGAATCAGCCCAGACAAACTGGCGATAAATCGCAATTAAATGATGAAATTTGTATAAATCACCATAAAAACAAAACAAAACACAGGACGCGTTTTGAGGTGGAAATTTTTAACAGCCCGTCATCAGCCAAAAAAAAAAAATACTTGTCCGTAAGGGAACAAGGTCTCTTGTTGTATTACAAATTAATAATCATTGAGTTACCTGTAGAAAAGAGTAATAAGTATTAGATATAATTAATTATGGAATAATAAAATTATAGATTTAGTAAACCTATATCTTGTTCAAAACTTATATCAAGTGATTTCAAAATCAGTTACTCAATTTACTTTTGAATATTGTTATAATAAAGAGATGTTCATAAATGTTAGGATGCAATATCCAATAGTTTCACCTTTTACAGTTTATAGTAAATGGTATATAATAATCTTTTCCCTTCTTCAGGATTAAATATTTCAAAATCAGAAAGATATAAATTACCTTTAGATCATTTCTATTAATCATTTACCATTAATCATTTTCGTCTCTAAGAAAATATGAAAATGAAAAGATAAAGAACTATAGTAAACTCTGTCTAAGGTGGACTCTGTAAGACGGAAATCTGTCTAACGTGGAAATATTTTAAACCCGCAGTAATAATCTCGCAGAACAATTTTAAATACAATAAACTCTATCTAAGTATGAGTCTTTTTCCTGTCGAATTTATCTAGGATGGAAAATTTTCTCGTTCCCAATCGATCCTTTTTAGACACATTTTACTGCATATTAAGAGTTATTAATGAGTTATTAAAGTTTATTAAAATAATTGCTCCAACTCTCATATATTTCTTGAAATTTATAGTTATTTCTGAAAATAAGAAAATTACTCATTTAAAATTTTGAATTATAACAACAGATCAGCTATTTTCTCTCAAAACTAAATGCTTCACAACAATGAGGTATGAATCTGAAAGGAAAGGGTGTGGGTGTGTATTGCTTTTATACAGATTTCAGTTGATTCTGAAGTCTTTATGAACTGTTATATACTAATTCATTGTGCTAATGATACGCTAGTTACATAGCACAAAGGACATGGAAATTAAAAGACAATTATTACAAATATGATGATGAATGTGCAAATCATCCAAAATAATTTAATAATTAAATCGAAAAATTCAACAGATCAAGTTTTTAAAATCTATTCTTTTGTTAGATGCATTCACCTTTCACCCATTCCGCATGTGGGGATGAAAGTGGAATTTTTTTTATCTGAGAATAAAACAGACTTCCGTATGCCGAAAGGAGAAGGGGAGATAGTGGAAGGGAAACAAAATGGCGTACATTATAGGGGATGAGAATGGAAGAATTTAACCACAGGATGAATATGGAAAGGACGAATTTGCCCCTAGGCAATACTGGGTATAACTTCTCTTTGTTGGAAGAAAAAATTCTTTATGATGACAGTACATTTTAATTTTTTTTACTTCGGATACAAGTTAAACATACTACTTGCATCTATGTACAACATACTACTTGCATCTTAGTATGGAACATTGGCACGTTAAGATAAATAGTAATCTTTTATGACAATGAAGGATATACTGGGTTGGATAAGGCAATGGTTCGAAAGGAATAAAAAATCTGAAACTAAATCTAAAATTAAAGTAATACATAAGAATCAACAAAAAGAGGAGAATTTAGCTATAGTAGTTAGCTATAATTATTTATCTATGGTCCAAAATAAAAATTAGAGGAAATATGAAAATTAAATTTTTAAACAGTTCTAATTAAAAAGAACCTGTCAATTTATAACGACTTGTACTTCATTTCACGTGCTAACATGATGAAAATACCATAACCTCCGAAAATAAATATGGGGGCCATTCAAAAACTTAGAATTCCATCAATTTTAGTGAAGATTTTAAAATTCGATCAGAATTCTATTTAGAATTTTAATATGCACCATCTATAAATTTTGTAAATAAAGCCGTATATTATTCTGAAATATTTTATTGAATAAATTTATATATAAGATTAAAGTCTGTCTGCATTCGGCTTTATATATAATATATATTTCCTCCCTTACATTTTTAAATTTCGAAATTGAACCAAGTGACTTCTCAGCCAATTTCGAAATCAATAAGGACTTGTGTAACGCAGGAGCTGACGTTAAAATATCTCGTATCATTCATTGAAGTTTAAGATACTATTTTTAAAATGAATTCAGACATTTCAGTTTGAGAAATTTTCATACAAATTCATATATTTTTTTAGATTAAATACTTCATTTTTTAAATAATATTAGATAATGGATAAATGAAAAAAGTTGATTAAAATACTGACCTTGATAACATCGGATTTTAAATGAATTCGAGATAAAATTTAATTTTTAAATTCAACCATAAGGTGTCTGTTCAATTCTGTGATGTCATCTTGAATTAGTATCTGGATACAGCTTAAAACTCAGAAGAAAAGGCAACGGCGAAGAAGTACGATAAAAATGATTTTTTTTTCAGACTTTTCAAATATCTTTTCTATGTTGCTTTGTTTACCATTATTAATTTTATGGTTGGTCTACGAAAAACGTTTTATAAGAAAAAGTGGAATAACTCTGAATTATTATTTTTAAAATTTACGAGTTATATTTATTTCTGTATCATAAAGAGCGGCATAAATTTCTATTATTTTACATGCTTGTAAAAATTAAAAAAGTCTTATGGCTTCCTAGCTATCACTTTAGAGGTTCACAACTGTCATTCTAAATTCAGCTCGATTTTTTGATTATATATATATATATATATATATATATATATATATATATGATTTGTGTAACTAATAGAAGTTTGTAGAATATAAATAAGTTCATATACAGGACTACGCAAAGAACAAGATACATTGTCATTTACGGTTGGTAATCTCTGGAAGTGAGTTGAAAGTTGCTTTATGCTTTTTTTACTGAAATGAAGTTTTAGCTTAATATGTAGTGTGTACAAAAGTCTTTAGATAATATACAGTTCTGTACAGGAGATACAGGCTGTATACAGGGGAGATATCGAGTGCATTTCAGTCGATTAGCGGAAATTGCTAAATGTGAATTTTTTAATTGAACTAAATTTTATCATGCTATGTAGGGGATATCCAAATATATAGAGTATATACAGGGCTGCACAAAATAATTCGACTGCCTTTTTGACAATGAAAGGCAATTCCGAAAACCGGATTTTTCAATGTGTTATATGTTTTCTAAACTGTTTACTTACGTAACTTCTTTCATCGTATTTAACGTTGAAGTTTCGTTACAGATTTCTAGATGTGTTGGAAAGTGCTTCATAATCTATGCTTGATGCATGATTTTTCGTTCTTGTTTGTTATATATTAGATAAATTATATAACTACAATATTACACCTTCGAAATATAATTTGAAAATTTTCTGTTTTTAATAAGTAGAAATTTCAGATTTTTTATTTTAAAGCAACTATTTGCTTTGAAAGTGACTTATGATTAGAACATAATTTTTTAACGAATATAATTTTTGAAAATGACTCAAATTAAGATAAATTAATAAAATTATTCAAATTAAACTAGGCTTTCAATCTATAATTGAGATGAATAAAAGATACAGTAGCCCCTCGTTACATTCCGTTCGTCGAGACAACAAAGCACAATATAACGGTGGACATTCAGAAAATTAAGAAAGGTGACAACTTAAAAGTAAAACGTTTTATATTTGTATCCAAGTGTTAGTTTATGCACACATTATAATTTCAATAAAATTAATAATAGAAAACTGCAGTTATCTAGATACGTAGTTACTTAAAAGCCTATGTTAATATTAAAATGTGAGAAAAGAACTATTTTCTTCTTTTTAGAAGATACTGGAAAAGAGCGATATACCCGAATGAGTAATATAACGAGACGCTGTATAACGGGGTCCAGGGTACTATTATCTGTCAAAAGATATGGCACTGTGGAAAATTACGACACTTTTTGTGAAATGTATGGAGCTTTAGAAACGGTTTTATACCTGATAAATTCTATGTCAAGTGGTTTAATTTGGATATAGTCTCTATTCGTCCCTCTTTAATTAAGATGTAATCATTACAGGACATATATCTAAGTCTGAAATGTACAACTACAAACTGTTAGAGTCAGAAGTAGTATAGCTGGGGCACAAGGGATGTTTCAGTAAAGTTCACTATATTACTGTCCCAGGAAAAATGATCAAAACATCAAGTTTGCCGTCTAACTGCTCAATGATGCAAGAAACCTTACATATTACAAATATGTGAACTAGTACAATTTTTTATGCTGAAAAACCAAATTTCAATATTAAAAATCAGAAATCAATACATTTATCTCTACTTGGCCTTAAACTAGACCACCCGGGCTGTCGCGATGACGTTTTCCCTCACTTTAACCCACTCGGGACCATGGGTGCATATATGCACCCTCGAAAAGAGCATACAGAATTTGTTTTAGGCACCAGTAAAAAATAAAAGTAATATTTGCTTTTTTTAATTAGAGCATTTTTGTGATAGTTTAAGTAAAGGTAGCTGTTTTAAAAAAGTGGTGCCAACCGAATAAAATTTGTGTAAAAGCCGCCGGTCTCGAAAGGGGTTAACAAGCTGTAACTATACTTAACAAACTATTTTGAAAGTTTTATTGCTTACTAGTTAATTAAATATAAACATTACATAGAGCAACTGAAGTCGTATCCTGACAGCTTAAACATTTATTAGTTTATTCATCTTTGAATTTTCCTTCAAAAATTAAATTCATAAATTAAATTTCATTTTTAGAAGTCTTTATCTCAAAAAAGACACTTCACATTTGATTACCGTTAGTATCACTGAAAAGAACGCAACTTAATTGATAAGAAAACTTATTTCATCTTGGGACTTTTCAGTGTAAGTTGAAAAAAGCAAGGATCAAAGCACCTATTTTGCTTGAGGTTCGCAACTACTCGTATATGCGGATGCAACGTAAAGTCAATGTACATTGACATATGTCTTGAAAGAATAAAGCAAGAATTTTGGAACAAGTATTTAACTACTACTAGTCATCATATGAAAGTGACTGCAGCGCCACATAGTGTCTATATTTGGAAGATATCGGCTATATCTCAAAAAATATGAGAGATAGCGAAAACATGTCATTTACAAAATATGAAATGACGTCTTTCATGTGAAACTAACTTTACTAAGATAGGTCTGAAATGTTAATTTTTCGAAAACCAATCACTGTTTTAAATACGTCACTAATCGCTTGAAGAATTGTGGCATTATAAGGTAGATGTACATTAAATTACATATGTAAGCGAGGTACAATTTATTTTAATAAGAAATCCATGTTAAGTATTCTGAATGTGCCCACAATCTGCAGCAATATGCATGCACTAACATGCATTTACTTACACAATATATAGCTGCAAATGGTGGATACACAACATATTTAACTTGAATTTCTTATTAAAATAAATTATACCTGGCCATGTGTTATTAGAAAATTTACATTTTCCTTATAATTCCAAACTTCTACAAACGATTAGTGACTAAGTCTGTGATTCGTTATCGAAAAATTAATATCTCAGAGCTCTAATAAAGTTATTTTTACATGTAAGACATCATTTCATTCTAAATCAAGAATGCTCTACACTTTTATAATTGACATGTTTTTTGCTATCTCTCATATTTTTCAAGACATGGTTGATAATTTTCAAATTTCATAGTCGTTTTACTGTAGGTAGACACTTGTTCCACAATTCTAGATTTATTCTTTCAAGATATATTTGAGTGTACTCGGACTTTACTTTGCATTTATATATAGTAACGAATATCACGCAAAATAGATGTAATGATCCTTGCTGTGTTTTTATCTTATGCAGAAGAGGCCTAAAGTGAAACAACAGTTTTCATGCCAATTAAGGTGCGTTCTATCCAGTGGTATTAACGGTAATGAAATCAGAATTGTCTCTTTTGAGGTGTACGAGTAAGCTTCTAAACATGGGGTTGAATTTATACATTTCCTTTTTAGGGGATTTCAAAGATGAGTAAAGTAATAAATATTTAAGCAGGCAGGAAATTACTTCAGCAGCTCTATTTTATAGTTAATTAACAGGTAAAATGATAAACATTTAAAGTAATTTGTTCAGTAGTTGCAGCTTGTTAAAGTAAGGGACAAATTCATTGCGACATGTCGCATGGTCTTGGTTGAAGCCAAGCGGTGATGAATGTGTTGATTTCTAATCATTAATACTGCAATTATGTTTTTCAGCACAAAAAGTTGTACTGGCTCACATATTTGCAATATGTAAGCTTTCTTGTATCATGAGCTGTAAGAAGATAAACTTGGTGATTTGATAGTTTTCCCGCAACAGCGAAATATTGAACTTTACTGTAACATCCCCCTTGTGCCCCAACTATACTATTACTATGTCTGACTCTGACAGTTTGCATATATACATTTCAGATTTATGTATGTCCTGTAGCAATTACATCAGAATTGAAAGGGATCGAGCAGGGACCCTTAGGTCAGTTGACATGGAATATAATATTACTTTTAATATCTATATAATATTACTTTTTATAACAATTGTAACTTTTATAGATTATGTTACGTTGTAACTTTATATGTATCACTTGTATAAATTTCCATGCATATATGTAGAATTTAATACAGACGTACACGTTTTATTTGCGATCTCCTGATTTCATGATATAGTATATCTAATACATTTAGGATAGTCTTCACTCAAAATGCTCCGCTTTAGGAAGTTAGGTTTGTATCAAAACACCAATGTTTTAGCAAATTTCATGATTTTTTTTTTTTACTTCTGCTTAACACATTCTTCATTATTTTCATAGTAGCAAAAATGAAATTTCGTATATCAATATTACTTAATCCATTAAAATAGTTTGAAATATTAATGTAATTGAAATATTTTTTTACTCTCAAAAAGAATGTTGAAATTACTTTTTCTAGAAACCATAACTGAGAATAATGTCAAAACATGTAGAAAAAGTTAGTACAGACCTTCATAAATTTTGAACGATGCCATAAATAAGGCTTATAAGCTCCAACTTCATCGCGTGATACGACAGATACCTACAAATATAAAAAAAATAAGTATACAGTATATTTTAATGCAATAAAAATGGAAATACAGTTCATATAAGTTTTATTTTTCATACATTTCATTAGTTAAAATCATAATCAAATTTTCTTGACTTATGTTAGATCTTTCTAAAAGTTTCGTCAAAAAAGCGTATAATATAATTAAAAATGCAACAGCAATTTCAATAACATCTTTGAGGAACTAACCGAAGTAATTTTATGAATATCTAAAGTAAAATGGGAAGAGAGCTACCATATTTATAGTGATTTTTTATGATATCGAAGAGTGTACAAATTTTGATAATAAATTATTGCAGTATACAGGGTTATTCCTTCATTCTATTTCACTTCAAATAACTGGTGAATCGAGTTAGCTACAGCCATGAACGTGGTATCTAGGTATAGTAAAACGGATATGCACTACACGATGAGGTACCTTTAAGCGCTCCTAGCAGTAAACTGTGCAATTAAAGTTCATATCACGTGAACGGTACGAGATACGGGAAAAAGTGAATTACAAAGATCTAGAGTATCCTCGATTTCGTATGAAATGATGTCATACGTATGTTATATATATATATATATATATATATATATATATATATATATAGTATGGGAATATCCATTAGTTCTTAGTTCTTAAAGTTAATATCTTATCTATATCAATATATTTTAATCTATAAATTATCTATACTTTTACTAGATAACTAATGTTATTTACAATATTTTTCTCACATTATTATGTTATATGTTTACTTAGAAAGAATGTGTTATTACAGAGATATGATTATACAAAATATTTTATAGCGGTATACATTTTTAATTTTTAATTTTGCATAAAACATAATCATATTTTATATAGGTTGCATTCTCAAATTACTAATAAGAACTTAATTTCTAGATTCTAACATTGTTATATTGCTTGTAAATTGCTTTATATAATTTTCTCAATTGGTAAAAATAACCTCAATTTTATAAATGGTCTTAAATTATTATTATTATTTCTTTACTTTAAATCTTAAATTTTATATTTACTTCTATTTACTAATATTTAATTTTAATATTCACTCATTCATTTTACTTTTTTAAAAGATCCTCTCTTTTTTAACACTTTCCAACTTAGTTGAAAAGTGTTCATGACTTCGGTTTTTCTGTCCGTGATCTAACTCCCGTAAATATGCTCGGATTGTCCTGAAATTTTTTTATGTTATTGTCGTTTACTATAGCATATTACCTATTTCAACTGAAGTGTGTAGCACTTATTGTTTTTTTACAGGGACGGTCAAAAATATTCCGTTACATTATAGTCAATGGGAAATAATCGTTTCAAGTGCATTTTGATGACGCTACGTCATTTAAAACATAATGAAATTGATATATAATTATGAAGCACATTAAACCATGCTTTTTGTAGAATATGGGGTGCAAAGCATTTATTATTCATTTACAAGGTAAAACAAAAAATTCTGTTACACATCGTTCTATGGGGAAAAATCGTTTGCAGTGTAATTTAGTGTTATTTCCCTATTTCAAACATAATGAAAATTATATGCATTACTGAGGTGCAGTATAAATTGCTCTCTTGTGTGCATTGCGTTTATTTACAGGGACACAGAAAATATATTGGTTACAGTATATGTGCGATATTTACAGTCAGTGTGTGATAAGTGCGTTTTCATCTTTGGTTTGCGTTTTTAAGTTTAACTAAATGTTTTCATAATACGTGTGTGTTTATAAACTCGGTTGATCATATACAGAGCTACACAGGTGTAATCATAAGTATTACAGACTATGGGAGTGAATTTCTTAAGGGTAGTTTTTAATTGTGTTTACGCATTTTCCTGCTGAACTATATTTAGTACACTGTAAAAAATTTTCAGAAACGTTTCTGAAGGTAACGGAGACCTGTGCTGCACGATACTAACAGAAAGGTTTCTGATTCGATCAGAAAAATGTTTCGGCTAAAACACGGAACCTTTCCGATTCGTAATGAAACTTTCCTGAGTATATCTGAAACCTTCCTGAACATATCTGAAACCTTTCTGAATATATCGGAAATCTTTCATTACGGATCGAAAAAGTTTCTGAATATATTGCAAATCTTTCATAATATATCGGAAACTTTTCTGAATGTATCTAAAACCTTTCTGAATATATCTGAAGTGTTTCTGGATATCTTTTTATCTTTTTTTATTATATATTATCTGAATTTTAAAAGAATACTTGAAAAGATAAGAATTTCTGTTCTTTTAAATATTCTAATCAAACTTATTTTTTATAATGATTCTTTTTTCTAGGCGAAATTATTCGTTATATTGCGTGATATTTTTCAGTTTATATCAAAATTTTATCAAATGTGTTTTAACCCTAATATTTAAGAATATTCACGAAGTGAATATTGGGGAATTGAGATATTTACCTTGTTTTTTAACAACATATCATGAAAAAAATATGGGATTCATACAGCTTCACAAATCAAGTATTTATTTTTAAAAACTTAAAAAAATAGCATATATACTTAGAAAGAAAACTTTCAAAACTTTTCATTAACATGAAATAGACAAACTAAAGCTATACTAATATATTTTAGATACATTTCAAATAATCTAACTCCCAGCAACATAAAATGATTAAAACTTATGTATGAGCTTTCCAAAAGCAATGCAGCTTCAGAGATCTGTTTATCTGTTAATTTTTTCGGTCCTTAAAAGGTAATTTTTCATATTAAAACAAGACAATTTCACAAAAATTCTCATCTTAAAACTGGACCCTTCACAAAATTTTTCGTTCCAAAACAGTATCCGTCACAAAATTCTTTGTCTTAAAAACAGGACTTTACCACGTCAAAAACTGAACTTTTCACAAATTTAATGATTTAAAAATAAAATCTGACCTATCACAAAACAATTGAACTTATCAAAGTGCATAACTTTTTTATGTGTAAAGGATAGATACAAAGGAACCTGATATAACGATAATTTCAAATTCCGAAAATTACGACCGGAATTTTTAAAAATATTAAAAAAACTGCACAATTTCACAATAACAGGACCCTGTGAGAAAAATCTGGACATAACCCTGAGATTAATAAAAACACCTAGGAATTTTTTTTTTCAGAATTAGAATAAAATAAATAAATATAGTTTGTTTATTTTAAAACGATATTTTTAAAGTCAGGCAAGTCAATTTCAAATATATAGTATTATAAAAGTTAGAGTTCTGAAACATCGTTAAAAATATATATATAAACAAACACACAATACCGCCGGCCGATATTATTCTTTAAGAGATAAAATTGCTACTAAATGCTATTTATAAATCATATTTATTGAAGCAACATTAAAAAAACTTAAAATGAGAGACAAAGGATTTGTATTTTTATATTTTAGAGTATATTTTAATAATTATCCTTCCAACTCAAAGTATCTAAATGCTCATGTAAATAGTCCTAAAAGTTAGGGTTAAGACATTTGTTAAAAATATTGATATAAACTGAAAAATATCACGCCATGTATGAGATAATAATGAATATAAAACAGAATCATTATAAAAAATATTATTAGAGTAAAAACAGCAGAAATTCTTACCTTTTCAAATATTCCTTTTTTTAAATTCTCTTTTTGGACCGTTCGAATAACTAACATTATATTCCACATCCAAGAACGTGCTGCTTTATTTTTGCCGTTAACGGCGTACACTGTTTGAAATAGTTGAGAAGAGAAATACTTGAAATGCGGACAAACTGGTTTGCTATAGAAGAGGGTCGGTTTCAATCACCTAAACCTAAAAATTCGGAAAGGTTTCTGATGGTTTCAGAAAGTGAAAATAGCTCTCAGATATCCGATGGTATCAGAAACATTCCTGTTAGAATACTAAACGTTCCAAATATTTTTTACAGTGTAGACTAATAGAAGTTTGTGGAATATAAATAAATTCATATACAGGGCTACGCAAAAAAAGAAAAAATACATATATACATTGTCGTTTACGGTTGGTAATTGCTGCGAGTGAGTTTTAAGTTACCTTTTAAGTTAATATGTGGTGTGTACAAAATTCTTCAGATAATATACAGGACTGTACAAAAGATTTCGAGTGCATTTCCATCGATTGGCGAAAATTGCTAAAGGTGAATAGTCTAACTAAACTAAATTTTATCATTTACTATATATCCACATCTATTGATCATATACAGGGCTGCACAAAATAATTCGACTCATTTTTATGACACTGGAAAGTAATTTCGAAAACTGTATTTTTCAATGTGTTATATATTTTCTAAACTGTTTACTTACTTATCGCCTGTCTGTGTTGGAAAGTGTTTCATAATCTATGCTTGGCGCATGATTTTGCGTTCTTGTTAAATGATACAAACAGCATTTTTTTTTAATATTATCATTAAAATATATTAAGTAAATGTTACATTTGTTTCAATATAGATGGCAGAACCAAATTACGAGTTTAAAATACTCAATTTGCGTCTAATGTTTTGGTATTTAATTATTCTGCAGTTTGCTCTAATATTGAATGGAATTTATAATTTCTCAAGAAAAGGTAATAAATGTAATAATTTCATTATTTTTTAAATTTATTTTTATATACTTTCGTTAAAATTAATATTTTTTAATATATACTTTTTACAAATTAATAAATTGTAAAGCTATCCTTTTTTTTTTCTTTCTCCTAGATGGCGTTGCTATAAAAATGCATTAATATATCGTTGTGAATATTCGATTATTATTCAACATCGTATCATTTCCTCCTCTTTTTTTTATTGCTGTAAATATTTTAATTCCAAAATTCATTTCATTAATGTCATTACTATTAAGATTGGATATTGTTTTAAAATATAATAAAAAATATTTATAAGTGTATATGAATTATATTTAAATTTGTAAAAATTAGTTTATTATATTAACTGTCAATGTTATATACAACGTGCATTTCTAATGGTTAACGTGGTTTTTGAAAGCTAACATGTTGATGATGAGGTATGTTTTACTGTAATTTCTCCTTTTGTCTCGCTATTCCTCATTAAAAAAGTTTTTGTATTTAATAATGATCCCTATTCTTTGATTTTTCCATATTTCTCAATATTCCATACTACTCAATATTTGTCCATTTTTATTCAATTTTCTTAAAATTTATTCGGTAATTGATCGGGCAGTTTCAGTTAATAAGTTAAGCTCATGGCTATTAACTCAAACAGAAATCAATTACATTTTACTTATATTAGTGGAATATTGCCCTTGAAAATGTGTTCCACTATATAAGTTTCCAATTGTTTCTTGTAATAATTTTCACTTACTGCATATGCGTTTTTTTCTCTACATATCTTTAAGTATTTTTCTCACTTATTTTAATTTTGAGAATCCTCAATTTTTTGATAACTTTATGTATTGTATTGTAATTATCGGTTTATCTATTGTCAATTATTTATGTGGTTTAATGGTTATTATTTCCAATATATATATATATGTGTGTGTGTGTGTGTGTGTGAAATGTAATATTTTTACATCCAGTCATCAACTTAAATACGCCACTAATTGCATTCAGAAGTGTGGCATTATAAGGAAGAGGGACATTTACTAATAAAACTAAGACATGTAAGCAAGATACAGTTTATTTTATTAAGAAAATCAAATTAAGTACGCTCAATGCGACACATGCGGAATTTATGATGTATCGTTGCCGTTGGTCGACACATTGAGCATATTTAGCTTGATTTTCTTATTAAATTAAATTGTATATTGCTTACTTGTGTTAGTTTTATTAGTAAATGTTAATCTGCCTTATAATGCCGCACGTCTGTTTGCAATTAGTGGAGTTTTTATGCTGGTGATTGGATATAAAAAATATCACATGTCAGGGCTTCTAATGCAGTTATTATTATATGTAGGGCATCATTTCACACTAAATCTCTCTACAACTTTGTAACTGACATTTTCTCCGTATATTGTACATTTTACGAGATAGGAACGCTAATTCCGCAGTTGGCTGCTAGAAGGCGCTTTAAGGTACTTCATCGGGTAGCGCACACCCGTTTTACAATACCTTGATACTACTTTCATGGTTGTAGCTAACTCGGTTTACCTGTTATTTGCGGCGAAATGGAATTAAGGAATAACCCTGTAGATTAGGCATGTCAAACACCTGGCCCGAATGCCACAATTGGCCCGCCGAGAACTTATCTGTGGCCCGTCAAGCCTTTGGAATTTTTCATGTGTTTAATTCTGTTGTTCGTACACATATGCAGAAAATACACAGTGTACGAACACAGTTCCACCAACTGTGGTCCTAGAAATGGTAAACACAAAAATGTATACACATATCAGTGCTACCAGTTGGGCGTTTTTCTTTAAAATTCAGAATGCTATCGCTATTTTCGATTAACAATATGCGCCTTATTTAATTCTTCATTAAATAATACGAATATTTTTCTTCAGAAAAGTACAGTCTGAATAAACTTAAAAAAAAAAAAAAACGCTCAACCTATAGCACTGTTGTATACAGACAGATCTAACTCTATTCCGAAATAAATCTTCAAGAATTTGTGGATACAAAGATAACTAATCTGAACATAGTAAAGCGCAGCATCTTGTGTCTAAGTTTAAAAAATTATAAACTTTGTATTGTTCTTGTAATTTTTTTTGTGTGTGTTTTATTTCGAAACTAATATTTTATTTTGCTTACTCTCTACGATTTTTTTACATATTTTTACGATATTACATTTTATTACATTTTTTTACGATAATTTTTACAACAGTTAAACTTAAACTTCTTTAATGACTGTCTTTGCAAATTGTTTTCTCGTTACCTGAAGGTAGAGTTGCTCAGTAACTAGGAAATCTTCTAACTAACGCTGTCGCTGCCGTAATTAAATTTATTTTAATCGGGCCTCTTTCTCGGCTTTTATTAAGAAAACTATTGCATATAGAAATATGAAAACTGCTAGTTTCTATAGAGAAATGTATGATAAACACGCTGCAGCAGACAAATTTTAAATAGAAGAATTATTTTAAATGCTATTTAATGTTGAAATCGGCTAAAATTGTTCATTTAAAAAGGTTTCATTAGGATCCAAACACTATGTGTAGCAATTCGACTATCTTTTGCAGACACATGCTGGACTAGGTTGTGGTTTGCAGTATCCAATCATGTTTTAAATTGGCCTAACCTTTTTTTTTTCATTTTTATTCAAAATTTTATTATTTGAATAGAGATTTAATGACAATAAACTATGAATAATAACTTAGAAATTTGAATGAATATTTCTTTAACATGGTTGCATTTTGTATGTACACATTTTATTCGCTGCGTTGGTAATAAAATATATCGTGTACTTAGGAGTATAGCACGCAGCTCAAACAATTTGGACAGGATAAAATTAAATAGTTACGACGAAGCAATAAGTAACATTTAATTAAATAAAATTTCGGAGTCGAAATATAATTTTTTGATCTGTGCGTTATACTTCGGAATATGCGGAATATATTTTTTATTTTAAATGTGGCCCGCGGATTTGTATATAATACTTAATTTGGCCCTCGGCGGTAAACGAGTTTGACATGCCTGCTGTAGATCTAACACCGTGATCATAAACATCATTTTCAATTTTGAAAATAAATTATTAAAATATAGTTAGGTAAAATAAGTGTATTCAATAATTTTTCAAACGTATTAAAGTGAAATTTTCTTTTTCAATAAATTTTCATTTAAAAAGAAAACTTATTTTAAAAAAAGTTGAAAACGATTTGTATTTGTATACATACAATGCATATTTAAAAAATGTATATGTCGTAGGCTAATTGAGAAATTAGGTTCTTTGCAAAGAGCCAGGCTAATTGGAGAATCATCTGCCATTTTCCAATCAGCCTAATATTTTTCAGGCTTCCAATGAGCCTATGCAGTTCCAGTCTAACTGAAAGAATACCAATTGTTTTCTAGATTGCCGGATTTATTGTTAGACTCATTATAATAAGCCTATGCAGTTTTAGGCCAATTAGAAAATTACCTGCTGTTTGTCCAAACAACCAGGTTTCATCCAAGCTTATTAAAATAAGTCCAACGTATTTAATATTTATGTATGATTATAGTATAAAAAATAGCAACAGTAACTTAAAATATTTATATAAAATGTCTAAGTAAACTGTCTTATTGACAGATTTGATTTATGTGTCTGAGTGTCTAAGATTAGTGAATACTCTATTTTTATTTTAAGGGTTATTTTGTGCAAACGCCACTGACAGAAATATCAATAAAATCTGCTGATGAGGCGGATTTTTAATATTTCCCCAGCGTTACGATGGATTGTTGTATGAAAATAATATATATGTATACGAAATGTGCTTTATTGGCGGATTTTATTTACGTGCCTGGGTGCATCACATTAGTGAATTCTTTATTTTTGTCTTAAGAGCCTACACTAGTCACACGAAGGTACTCGCAAGCCTAAACACATGGAAACGTTCATTTCGCTTGCGTTTTAATATTTTTTAATATTTTTTTTCATAGGATACCTGAGGTCGATCCAAAAATTGTTAGTTTGCACTTTTTTTTATTTTGGTTGCAATTTTTTTTTCTTTTAATCTAGTTCCGAAAGTGAGAAATTTGAAAATAACATTCCCATAGGTTTAACATTAGCTTGCGAGTTTCTTCGCGTACCGAAACACTCTGCGTGAATGTATCGATAAAGTCATATGAAGCATAGATCCCCCCCCCCCCCACCATTACGTAGAGAAGATGGATTGCTGAAAGAAAATGATTATATATTATATATATAAAAAAAGAAAACTCTTTTATTGACAGATTTGATTACGCGCCTGGTTGATGATTAAAATTAATAAACTGAATTTTAAAAAAAAGTATGCCTTATCAGCAGATTTTTTTTTACGCAACTGATTAATAAATAGGATTAATAAATACTTTTTCTACTTTAAAGTATATTTTGTCACTCCCTTCCATACATCAATAAATCCGCAGATGAGGCATATTTTAAAATAAGAATTATTTATTTATTTATTTATATTCAGAAACAAGAACAAAAAATCATGCGTCAAGCATAGATTATGGAACACTTTCCAACACTTCCAAAATAATTTTGCAAATCTTTACCGTAAGGTGTAAGATGATATCTAACTAAACAATTTTGAAAACGCATAACATATTTAAAAATCCAATTACAGGAATTACCGACAATATTCGGAAAAATATCCGAGCTCTTTTGTGCAACCCTGTATATGATCTATAGATTTGTATAAATAGTAAATAGAATGTTAAATTTTAGTTCAGTTAGGAAACGCGTAGCGCAGTTTAAAATTTCCCTTCTGCAATTTCCGACAATAAACGGAAATGTACTCGGGAACTTTTGTGCTGCCCTGTATACATTCTATACAATTTATGCACACCAAGTAATAGACAAAAAATGAGTTTAATTTAAAAACGCGTTCAGCAACTGAAAAAGCATTCCCAGCAATTATTATTAATAAGCAGTACTTTAACCGAATTTTTTTGTGTGTCCCTGTAAAGGAACGATGAAAGCTATACATGCAATATTCTATAGTAAGCATCTTGTAATCGACGTTAATGATATATATCAATTTCAATATGTTTGAAATAGTGAAACGTTATTAAAATAAACTGCAAACGATTTTTCTTCACAGACCGTAATGTAACGGAATTGTTTTGAGTATCCCTGTAAAGGAACTGTAAGTGCTATGCACCCCACATTCTATAATTAGTCTCTTGTAGTGCACCTCAGTAATATATATCAATTTCAATACGTTTGAAATTGTGTAACATCGTTAAAATAAACCGCAAATGATTTTCCCCCATAGACCGCAATGTAACGGAATTCTTTTGAGTGTCCCTGTAAAAAAACTATAAGTGCACTGTAAAAAAATTCTGTAAAATTCAAGCACTAATACTCATCCTTGTGCTGTAAAAAATTAAAGCACTGGTGAAGTAATCCCTGTTTCGCATTTTTTCATTCACATTGTGTTGTAAAATTCACGTTCTATGTGACGTTTGCTGATCATGTGGTTTGATACGCCAATGACATAAGCAGAATGAGAGAATGAAAATCAAATTTCAATTTTGGACGCCATTTTTGCTGAGATTAAAAGATACGGGAATTATTGTGATATTTAATTATGGAATGACATAGTAAGTACATTTAATTTTCATCTTTTATTCCTAGATATTTTTTGTCTTATGCATATGAGTTAAGAAGTTGTAATATATTTTATAGCATATATCATTTGATTTCATTTTTATATCGCCCGGTTCCTATTTTATGCTTACATATATAGATAGTGTAATTGTAATTTTTGGCATATAATCCGTAGATCAAACAATTATGTTTACACCCAGAACATTTATTTAATGATTAAAGTCAAATATTTCCAGCGATCTAGTAAGTTTACTTTTTATAAAATAAAATTTCTGGGTCGAAACATGATAGCTTGATCCCTGGATTATACACCGAAATTGCTGTAATTTCTTTATTCGGCAAAGTGATTGTTACTATAAAAGTTCATTCAACCGTTATAAAATAATATGATTTAAAAACAATGATATATATTTCTGTATAACTTAAAGATTAAATAATTGATGAAAAGTATCGAAAGTTAAGAATAATTTACGGCAGAAATCATGCCATTATTATTACAAATGCAGTTTTTTTTTTCTTTGGGCAAGAAACTATTTGTAAGCCATGGACTGTTTTTTATTGTCCATCTGTTTATACCTAAGATTTTTCAAAGGATATATAGGATATTTATTCTGTGCATTAAATAAAAAAGCTTGACACAGACGTTTTGTAATTTATTATATTTGAGTTTGGTCGATAAGATGAACGAAGGATGTGTTTACCCCATTGAAAGTAACATTTTATTTTATTCTAAAAAACTGTAATGAAAATAAGGAATTATCGTGACTCATTTGCTATCTGCATGCGCAGGAGATGTAAACAATGTTACTTTGCAGTAATTTCAGATTTGTTTATTCCTGTCGCTTTCGATTTGTTATGTTTTGAACAGCTGGTTATATTTAAAGTATTTACCAGCAATGTCTTATTTTTTTTTCTATGAAGGGAAATAAAGTGTTAATTATTGCGACATGAAATTGACGTGATTATAAAAAACTGTGATAAAATGAAATGTATCTTTTAAATCTAACATCTTCTTTTGAGTATGTCCTATATGTATGTGATTTAGATTTTCCAATTAGTATATAAGATTATAACAAGATTTACATCGCAAGATTTTTTAAATATAATAAATTCTAATAGCACGGAAGCAATTTATTTATCTTTTATAGGTGTTTGAAAGTATAATTGAAATTTATCGTCACATGCAGATTGATTACGAATGAAAACATAAATTTTAATGTAGGAAAGTAATTGAATTTATTCCGTTTTGTCATTTTATGCTGTTGAAATAACCATATTAAAATTTGCTAATAAATTAATGTTAATTAACAGTTTTAAGTTAAAAAAAAACTAATAAATATAAAAATATAAAGGTGTTGATAAATCTCGTAACATTTTCTTAAAAAATTCAAATGGCAGTGTGAAATTTTACTTACACAGAATTCAGAGGTGCCATTTGGGAAGAGATAAAGAGGAGGGGACCCCACCTCTAATTAATTTGATATTTCACTGAATAGAAGTCATCACAGATCAAACTTATTTTTTTTTCAGAAATTGAACAAATGCTAAATTAACTTGTCATATTTGATTAAAATAGAAACATAATCATTAAATACACTTAAACACGTACTTCAATAATTAAAAGTAATATTCTCTAAAGCCTGGTTTCTGTAACATTGTATAAGTGAGATACAGTTATAATCAATGATTTTCTTTAGCTATCAGTTGTGCACAAGATTAATAGAAAGTCCCCTTCCTCGCAAAAATTTTTGAAATGGTGCCCCTGACAGCTGATTTAATGTGTTTACTTATTTATAATTTCCCCAGGAAATACATATTTTTTTTCAATTTACAAACTGGTTGTCACATTCACGAAAATACATGTGAGATTTTGACTTACAAGTATAAGCTACGGTAGTAGAAACCAGGATATGTACTCTTCTGCTAAGTAAATAATATGTTATTTTTTCATATATGTAAACAAATAGTTTTGTTTTTGTTAAAAAAAACTGATTGCAGCTAAATATACCACTTAATTTACGTCATTGCTGCATAATGTATGCTTATTATCCAACTATTGTTTTGGTTACTTTGTTCAAGACCCTGTTCCGACATTCAAGTAGTTGGATTTCCATAAACATTTTTAACATCCATGTAATGTTTAAATAAATTGTGAAATTGTTCTTACATAAAATTGACTAATGTATCTGAATTAATTTTCTTCAGAGCAATTTTATGTAATGTTTTGAAATTGAATCTTTTAACATAGTAGTGGTAAGCAGGGTAAACTGCTTATATACTCATTAAATATATATATATATATTAATAATTGATTTTTTACATTCAAATTTCTTGTGTTTATTGTGCTTACATAAAAGTAATTAATGTATCTGACATAATTGTCTTCACAGCAATTTTATGTAATGTTTTGAAATGTAATCTTTTATTGTAAACCTGTTTACATACTCGTCTTCCCTCCCCCCCCCCAAAAAAAAAAAAAAAAACTTTTTATTTTCAAATTTTTGTGTTAATTGTATTTCCTGCTTAAATTTATTTTAACATCTAAAAATCTTTGGAAAAAACCTTGGACATTTAAATGAAAAAACAACATTGCTCATTACTCATATGACGATATAATTGTATATATTATAGAATGAGTGCGCCAGTAATTAACCAGTGAGACACAAAACTGCAGAAAACAAAAATTAATGCACTGATTTGTTAGTTTTGGTTGCCGGGTTAATAACTGGTGCACTCTCACTACAGTATTTATTATAATTTAGATTATTTTTACAAATATGATGAAAATTACATTTTGAATTAACAAACATTTTATCTTCATGCTCAATAACGTGAATCTTTCTGACACATCCGTAAATCTCTTTTTATTTTCCCTTGCGTGAAATCATTGGGGTATTTTCGTTTAGATATTAGAAAGTTTTTTTTTCTTTTGTCTTTTTTTTTTTAATATAAAATCTTAATAAAAATTTAAATAAAAATAAAATAAATATATTTGCTTAATAATATATTAATAAATATATTAATCCAAAAACGAAGCATCTTAAAGGGAATCAAAACAGTTAAAAGCTTTGTTGAGTAACTGCACTATGCATGAGTACTGTTGTGGGAGAGTTCGATCCTAACTGTCCTGGATATTGAACTTTTGTCTAATTATTTGAAATTTGTTCTGCAGAACACTCATGTGAAACAAAATTTTATTTTATTTTATTTTAAAAAAATTAAAAATTGCATAACTATACAAAACAGTCATATTAATTATTAATCACACGTGCATTATATTTGATATCATGCTCTGTTCTTTTTACACACTAGCAATGCCATCTATTATTGTATAATATAAATTTGATTTTAAAGAAAATTTCTTGGAGCAGCGGCTCTCAAAATTTATTATTATGCGACACACTTTAAAGTTTTAAAAATTTATGGACTTACCATAGTATTTTGTATAATCTAAAAAAAGCTCATACACAAGAATTCTAATAGGTAATCTTAATGTGGAAGTGTAATAATCACATAATTAAAAATCATTATTTTACTACGAACGGAAAGATACGTTCAGTAATACCCCCCCCCCCCCCTCTAAAAAAAAAATCCGATTTACTTCAAATTTTGTATATAGGTTCATTCTGATAAAGCGCTTCCCTAATTAGTTTTGGGGGTTCATTGGTTAAGTATAAAAGAAGGGAATGGAGGCTAATCCCCCCCCCCCCCTTAATTTAGATAAATGGGTTTTCCATGCAGAATTAGCCGACTTGCTTCAAAAATTTCATATAGGTTCATTGTGATAAGGCGTTTCCTTGATTAGTTTTGGGGGTTCATTGGTTAAGTATAAAGGGGGGAACGGGCGGCTAGTCCCCCCTTTAATTTAGATAAATGGGTTTTTCATGCAGAATTATCTGATTTGCTTCAAATTTTGCAAATAGGTTCATTGTGATAAGGCGCTTCCTTGATTAGTTTGGGAGTTCATTGGTTAAGTATAAAGGGGGGAACTGGAGGCTAATCCCCCCCTTTAATTTAGATAAATGGGTTTTTCATGCAGAATTATCGGATTTGCTTCAAATTTTGTACATAGGTTCATTGTGATAAGGCGTTTCCCTGATTAGTTTTGGGGGTTCATTGGTTGAGTATAAAGGGGGGGCGGGGGCTAATTCCCCCTTAATTAACATAAAGGTGTTTTTCATGCAGAATTATCCGATTTGCTTCAAATTTTGTATGTAGGTTTATTGTGATAAGGCGCTTTCCTGATTAGTTTTGGGGGTTCATTGTTTAAGTATATAAAGGGGTGGAACGGAGGCTAATCCCCCCTTAATTTATTGTCGATTTCTTTATTTCTCGAGGGGCATTTTTCTTTGAAATAAAAGTATAATATAAAATTAGTGTGCATAGCCTGTGAGGTCAATGCCATCAGTTTAACTGGGCACTTTTGTTTTTATTGATTGCTCCCCGACACTTCAAAACATCGTGTGCGATCAATTGGTCAAGAACTATAATTTAGTAACTGCTCAGACGATTAATTTTCGATAGTTATCAACTGTTATGTTTTCTTTCTTTTTTTTTTTGTGTGTGTGTGTGTGTGTGTCACCACTTTTTCCGGATACCAATCTTCGCCTTATTTTATCTCGGAAGTTTGTTATTAAATAAGGTAAAGATTGCTATTAGTAAATAGTGGTTACAAAAGGTGTAGCAGTTGGCAGCTATGTTTGTCTATGTTCTCAGCTAATTAATTACTTTTAAGTTATTATTATTTTTTTTCATACCTAAGTGTATTGTATTTTAGTAACATTTTAATGATTATAATTCTATATTCCATTTTTAGGTGACTTCTAAATTATGAGCCCTCTAAAAGTGGATGAAAAGCATCACAGTGTTTGCTTCTGTCGGGATTCTTAAGTTAACTTAATACCGCTGACCAGGCCCTTGTTTACAGGGATTTGTGACTCTTTTAACCAAGTACGAGCTGAAATGTACAGTAGTGCTTAAGCTGAGATTTCATTGTAACTAACTATAACTTTAAAATGGGTCTTTTTTTTACCCTAAATAAATTATTTTCACAGTAAACTTTCTCTGGTCATGCTTATCATACTAAAAAAAAGTTGCATTTTATTTTAAAATTGTCCTTTTGGTGAGTGTTTGGAAAATAAATGCAAATACGTTTTATTTTTAATATATTAATTTAATTTATAACCAAGAATGTTTTAAAATATAAAACTAATATTTAAAAAATATGTATACAATAATGCAGATCTACGTGTCAAAATAATTCATGAGGTTCTTTTAATAATATTTCTAAAATTCAAGGTGAGCTGATTTTTTTTTTAAATCTTAAAGTTTAAACAAACCGGAAAGGTTTTCTATAAAAGCCAAAAAATTCCACATGGGCTGGTGTTTTATAAAACTCTGATTCCGTCATTTGTAATTCAATGTATGATTTATTAAAAATATTTAATATTATTTCAAGAACTAGGTGTTGTGGTATTTCACAGCATTTTTTAAAATTTTCAAATGTACAATTTAATTATTTATAATTGTGAAATTATTTGAAATACAAAAATTTATTTTATTTTTTTAAAGAGATATTTCAGGGGTTCTAATATTAAGTGAATTAAATAAGTGCAATGGGAATGTGTTGAAACCCTTGAGCGTAATTTACTTAATATTTAGTAATATTTCCAATTTTTATGCTTATAATAAGCAAAATATAAAAATTTACACTAATGAAAATATCATATAAAATATTGATTGGCAGAAAAAATGATCAGTACCCATTATTTTTCAGTATTTCCGAATAGAAACCTTCGTCTAATTTAAACCTCGAACTTCTACGAAATCTTGGCCTTTTTCTTTCGCAGATGTTCTGTTATTAAATATGGCAATTTTTTATTCGGAAATACTGGTGACAAAATATCAGTTGACAGCTATGAATATCACTCAAGATAGTGAAATTTTGTGAAAGCAGCAATCTTGAAATAACCAAATTGCATTTTGTAAAAACATAAAATATTAGTTTTTGATATCTTGTGTTTTTGCATTGAAATTATTAGTTTAAATTTATTTTATAACTCATGGTAATTATTGATGATTTACCGCTCAGCTCGACAGATCTATTACTATTATTATCACTCACAAATATTGCTTTATTTTTCTCAGATAAATGTTATTGAAGTAATAACGTTTATTTTTTTATGCTCTTGTTATTAAAACATCCCCTCCCCCCTCCGGTAGCATATATGCTATCCCCAGAGTTGCCAGTTGGGCAGGATTTTTTAAATTCAGGTTGCTTTATTTCTACCATTTTTAAAAACTAGTAATAATCGCCTTATTTAATAATTAGATAAACTCTGGTGGAAGCATATAAGTAAAGGCGAATATTACTATTTCAAAAATGTGGTGACAAACAAGCAATGTGATTTTTTAAGCCCCACCGACAACTCTTATATATGAAGAAAATCTTGTGTGGATAAATATACACTAAAAACACCAACGTTTAACACACAATATGAAACTGTAGTACAATGTACAGACGTACGTTTCGTGAGTAACTTGGACTTACATCCTCAGTGTCAATAAAATAAAATTAAACATTATTGTATCCCCCAAAGACATGAAATTAAGGTGACTGCTTCAATTTCATGTCTTTGGGGGGATACAATAATGTTTAATTTTATTTTATTGACACTGAGGATGTGAGTTCAAGTTACTCACGAAACGTACGCCTGTACATTGTACTACAGTTTGATATTGTGTGTTAAACGTTGGTGTTTTTAGTGTATAACACTTATATGTGTTTTTTTTTCAATCACCAAAGAATGGTATTGGACTTATGATATAAGCACTCACTCATTAAAAAAAGCAACACAGTGGCTGTTAATTTTGTTTGTTGAAACACATTGTTATGTAAAATTTTAAGTCAATTCTGATTATGGAAGATTCTTCAATTTAAGTGCATATTTGTTAATTTGTAGTTGGATTAGGATTTCTTAAACCGCAAATTAATCCATGAGCAATGAATTATTATTTTGAATAAAACGTTCAATTTTATTTAAGATGAATCGCACTTTTAAATATCTATTCCACGAGGATTTATTTTTCCTTTTCATTTAAAAAATATATTCTGCATATCACCTCATGGAATGGAAAACATTGATCATGATAAAAGGTCATGAAACCCAGTTATGGGAAGAGAATGAAAAAATAATATTATTATAAAGATTTTAACTAAAAATAATTAAAATCTGCCTCATTTGTAGATTTTTCTTTACACGCCAATGAGGCAAATTATATTTTTGAAAACAAAATGAAAAATTATCTGTTAATACTTTTTCCTCTCTGGCAGATAAATAACATCTGCAATAAGGCAGGTTTTTTAATAATTATTTACTTATTTTATAACAGAATACAACTAAAAAAACAGAAACAAAAGCAAAATGTTTTAAATATAAAGCAAACTATACAGAAAATTTTATTTTATGAAAGTCTACCTTTCTTGCAATTTCCAAATACCAAAGGCATTTTTATGCCTTGTTATTATTATAATTACTATTAGTCTCACACAGTTTATTAAATAAATATACAACTAATAGAACTGAATGGCAGCAGCTATGTCAAAGTTAACAAGACATCTAAAGTGCTTCATAAATAAATAAACGAATTTAGAAGTCCTGGTAATATGAAAATTATATATTTTACTCAATATTTATATATATATTAAGACGTTTATTATAAAAAAAAAGTTATATGTGAGAATTATATGAAAACACTGCCTAATTCTTGTAATTGATCTAAAAAAATGTGTTCGATATATATTTTTTTAACTATATATTACACTATATTGCTATAACAAATGAACTGCCATAGACAAAGATAATTGTTTTTCATAAATATAATATATTCAATATTTATATATACATATATTTATTAAGACGTTTATCATAAAAACTGTTTATATATGAAAATTATATAAAAATAATGCCCAATACTTGTAATTGATCTTAAAAAAAATGTTAGCTATTTTTTTTAAACTATATTATACTATATTTCTATAACAAATGAACTACCACAGACAGAGATAATTGTTTTTCATAGATAAGTTATAAAATATACAATTATATATATATAAAAAAGACATAGATGTTAGTGTCATACTTTCTTCTAAAATAATGGTAATACAAATTTAAATATAATGATGAATACGCTTAATTTGAGGATTTAATATTGTAATTTTTTCTTAAATATGTATAAGTACGAAAGTCAATTCCTCAATGTAACATGAAAAATAAAAAGACTCGCTTGAATTGTCTCTCCTGAAAGCTTTTTTTAGGTAGATTTCAAAAGAAATAATACCTATACATTCTCCCCTAAGTTGGAATTTCTGAAAAATTTTTGCAGATCTACACCGACCATGATTTCTAGAACCCAAAGCCACCTCCAATTCAAAACTTTATCGATCTATCATCGGTATATCAGATTTTTGATTTAATTAAAAATGTCCTCAAGGGGGAAAAAAGAGGGTTTAAGAAGAAAAAAAAATTCACAACTTCATCAATTCACAAGATATCAAATCCGTTTAAATTTATTATAAATCTCCTTAATATTATCTACAACTTTTATATCGACAGGTTTTTGATAGGGCCAACTCTTACAACTAAAAAATAATTAAAACAAAAAAAATCACTGCTTGCTCCGCCTACAGACACACGGATATTTTGAAGTGGGCGGTCCCAACTGCATCATCACGGCAAAAAGGTCGTCTGTAATTCACAATAAACAAGAGTCCCACGGTCTGCGTCTTCGAAATCTACCTGTGCCTGTAGGCTGATCCGTCAGGATTTTTTTTTCCATTCAAAGATACGAACTCAAAAAGTACTGATACACTTTAAAGAATATATATTGAAACAAAGTGCACCAGAATACAATAACATTGCTTGAAAAATAAAAGAGTTAAAATTTGTATTTGAAAAAATTATAAAGATAGTAGACTAGACTCTTGCATTGGTCGGGTTCAGTCAATATGAAGCTTTTTTTTTTCCTTAAAGGAAAATCATATGTGTGAAAATTGATATATATGTATATATGTTCTGTCATTTCGTGATAAAGCGTTTTCAAGTTGTGGATCGACGAAAATCGCTTTTCCGGATTCAGATCGGGTTGTAAGGCAATGAATATGGATCCAATTCGAACGTATGAAAGCGATTTCCGACGAGCCACATTCCATCTGAACCTAAAAGGATAGAAAATGAATACAAAACTTCATCACTGCATCACTGTAGCCGGAACCGACTTCTTTCTCATTATTTGACGAAATTTGTGCTTGAATGTGTGTAACTATAATCAATTACATACAATTAAATTGTAATTACATTGCAGATAATTGCAATTATAACTTTGCTCAACTCTGCCGAGCACACACATCCAAAAAATTAGTCATCCGACTCTATGCAAAATTCTAAAACTATGAATGTGTTCTAAAAAAAAAAAATGGATACGTAAACAATATGCAGTCCCCCAATAGGATATTTTTCTTCTATATTTTAAGATGCTTTGATTAATTTTTGGATCTATGTTTGTTGCTTGCCTCATAGACATTTGTTTGAACATACTTTAAAAATTTATACAAGATCATAAATATATTTTTATTTACCAAATTTTAATGCATTTCAATTATTGCAATTCAATCTTTATTCGATACTAGCTGACCCGCCCGGCAAATCAAAAGTTCATACGTAACGTAAAAACTAAAACTCCCATTAAAAAAATTCAAAAATTTCTGCACGAATTCCAAATAAACTTTATTGAAAGTAGGACAAATTTAATTATATTGGGAAAAAGATTGAAACCAAATTCTTCTAGTCATGTAGAAAAATCGTAGCAACACGCGAAAAAATACTAAAATTCGCATTAAAAAATCGCTTAAATTTTAAGTATCGCAGAGGACAAAATTTACAGTATTTGGCTAAAAGATTAAATCAGTATGTCAAAAAGCGTGACAAAACGCGATAAAACTGTAAAAATCACATGAATAATTAAAAAATCGCTGCATCAATTTCGAATAAACTTTATTGAAAAAAGGACAACGTTTAGTATAATAGGCTAAAAGATTAAAAGCAGATTCTTTTACTGGAAAAACTGCCACGGAAACACAATTTAAAAATATCTTTTAATATTAAAAAATCGCAAAGTATAAAATTTACTATAGAGCTAAAATATTGTAACCGGAATTTCTTCACGGACCGCGAGAAATCGCGGTGTACAAAATTTACTATATTAGAATAAAAGTTTGAAATGGAATTCTTTTTACGAATGTCAAAAATCACCGTGAAACGCGGAAAAAAAATCTAAAAATTGCATAAAAAATTCAAAAATGTCTGTACGAATGTCGAATAAACTATATAGGAAAGAGAACAAAGCGAAGCTTAAAAGATTGAAACCGTATTCATATTTCTAACATGGAAAAAATTTGAAAAAAGCAAAAAAAAAAAAAAAAAAAAATATATATATATTTTTAAATAAAATAATCTAAAAAATTAGCTTTGAGAGGCATAATTATAGATATACAGGTACCTTCCTGCCAAATCTCGTAGCTCTACATGCATCGATTTCTTCCAAACATAGCAGACAGACACACAAACAGAAATTTTGCATTTTTATCAATACAGATGGAGTGCTCATAAACAGTCGTAGCTTTTAAATATGTTTTTCTTTCTTATATTTCACATACAAACATTTGTAATAATTACGATGGTGTTATAAGCGCTTCATTAACGAAAAAAAAATTATATATCTGAAGTTCATTAGTAATTTTTTAATAAAGCCATTTTTTTTTATCTCAGTATAATACATTTCAACGATCTTCAAACAAGAAATAAGCTGAGGCAGTTACATGTAAAACTGCAAGCAAAACGCCTAAAAAAAAGACCCTTTTGGGAGACCAAAAATCAATGCTTATCTACCCACCTCCTTTACATGTTCTTGAAAAATCAAGCATGCATTTAATTACAGCAAATATGAAGTGTACAGCAAAACGTTTAAATTTGCAGCATTGTGCTTGAAAATCGTATAAAATAAATATAACACACTGTGCAGTAAAATTACATCATAGTACCTGAAAATTCAAGTACAAATTCATTTACAACAAAATCTGAATTTTACAACACATTGTGTTGTAAAATTACATAACCATACTTGAAAATCCAAGCACAAATTCATTTACAACATAATCTGAATTTTACAACACATTGTGTTGTAAAATTACATTACTATACTTGAAAATTCAAGCACATGTTTTTTACAACAAAGTTTGAAATTTACAACACTCTGTGTTGTAAAATTACATCATCGTAATTGAAAATTCAAGCACATACTCATTTACAGCTTACTTGAAAAATACAACACATTGTGTTATAAAATTAGATCTCGTACTTGAAAATTCAAGCACATACTCATTTACAGCAAACTTGAAAAATACAACACATTGTGTTGTAAAATTACATCCCATACTTGAAAATTCAAGCACATACTCATTTACAGCATACTTGAAAAATACAACACATTGTGTTGTAAAATTACGTCACTGTACTTGAAAATTCAAGCACACATTCATTTACAACACACTTGAAATTTACAACACAAGGTGTTGGCGATTTTTTTACACGCACGTTGTGTTGTAATCAGTCATATCCCATTTTTTACAGTGTGCTACACACTTAATTTTCAATACCGAACATGCCACAGTAAGCCTCAATAACATATATCAATTGCATGACGATCCGAGCATATTTACGCGAGTTAGAACACGGACAGACAGACGGCAGACAGACATACAGACAGACAAACCGAATTCATAAACACTTTTCAACTATGTTGGAAAGCGTTAAAAAACGCAAAAATGTTGTTTTTACAACTACCATTTGAAATACTCACGAAACCAACATTAATGTTTGCAAGAGCGCGTTGTGTTTGCAAGAGCAATGTTTGTAGAGAGAAACGCATGAGATTGGCAGGTGCTCTTAAATAGATACTACGAAATTAAATACCTTTTTCTGTGTTTCGATAAAAGCAGACCATCTTTGAGAAAAAGCAATCAAATTTGACGCTTTGAACCGGCAGTCTGATAATGGTCGTCATTAGACAACAATTGCTCATAAATCAAGATGTAACTTATTTATTAAAAAATAAAAACCCATTCGATTCCAAATAACTTCAATACGCCTGTAAGTGTCATGTTTTTTCATTTAAATGTGAATCCGTAAATTCAGCAGAATGTTTTGCAGAGAAACATTTTTTTTTAGAACGACATTAATAGGTTAAAATATTTTTTTGTAGTACATTTGACTTATTTGATCGGTTTTATGTTTAAAATCAAAAACAATGTTCGTTTTTTCGAGTTATAATTATGAATTCGACAATGACCTTTAATCTAATTTAAACGTAATTATTAAACGTAAAAATATAGTTTTGAATTGAAAGGAAATGTTATTATTTACACTGTTTTAAAATTTGCAATAATAGTTAAAAGATTTTGTCGAATAAATTAATCTCTCGGGTAAATATATTTTTAAATTGAAACTGTTTGGAAATATTGTTAATAATATTGCATCTGGAAAATTCAAATAAATCTCGTAAATATTGTTAAATATTGTTGGACCTAATCTAATTTAAAGACTCATCGAAAAATTACACTTTTAATCCATAAAATTTAAGTTTTACCCGCGTACCTTCTTAAAACAGATACACTTGGTTGAGTTTCAGTATTTTCTTTTGAAATCGAATTACTGTCTTTGAAAGTTTTTAAATATTCAAAGACGTAAAAAATGTTGATATCTTCTTCCTTTAAGAACTTTCTTTATTTTTACATATTTTTAGCATCAGGATAGTCATTATTTTAGTTTGTAAAACAATTATTGCTATAAAAAATTATAGGGGACTCCGAGCACAGAAAATTCCCCTATTTAAATGCATAGGTATTTATTAAGCTTTATTTGAATCAGAAAAATTTTAATGCATATTAATCCACGAGAAGTGAAATAAAATTCTGGCTGAAATAAGTTTTTCGTTTAAGATATGATACTTTTCTTATATTAACTTCAAAAAAATATTTTTTAAATTTTAATTTTAAAAGATATAGTTTGCTTATCATTTCATAGGACGGAAAAGAAATTCCAATTATGAAAAAGACACTAGCATCCAAATTACGCAAAAGTGAGCTAACGAAAATTATAAGAAGATTGAAAATTGAAAATATTAAAAATATGCCTCATCAACGGATTTCTTTGATACATCTGCACGCGGGAAGGGTAAAATATACACTTAATTTAAAGATAAAATGTTCACTAATCGCAGGCCCTTAGATGCACTGCGTGCTTAATTTTATTTTAAGTGCGTTGTAGATTTAAATAAAAATAAAGTAGTCACTAAACTCAGGCCCCCAGGAGCGTAAATCATACCTGCGAATAAGGCAGTTTTCTTACATATTTTTTAGCGCTATTTTCATTCAGCAACACATCTTCTCTGCGTAAAGCAAGGAAAACATTAAATATCTGCCTCATTTGCAGATTTTATTGATACTTCTACATGGGGTGTTTGCTTAAAATATACTCTTAAAATAAAAACAATTAATTCACCAACCTTAGGCACTTAGGCGCGTAAATCAAATTTGTGAATAAGACAGTTTTCTTATACATTTTTTAATAAACATTTAAGTTCCTGCTGCTATTTTTTAATACTAAAATTATGCATAAACATTCACTACCTTATATTTGATCCAATAAACCTGGATGAAACCATGCTGTTTGGACAAAAGTTTGGTGATTTTCCAATTAGTCTGAAGCTGCATAGGCTCATTGCAATAAGACTGAAATTTATCACCTGATTGAGAAACAACTGGTCATTTTATAACTAAGTCTATTCCTGAATAGCTTTTTGCCTGAAAAATATCAGCTTGAGAGGCAGATGATTCTCTATTTTTCCTGGCTCTTTTCAAACAGCCGGATTTTTCAATTTCCCTACGACATATACATATTTAATTGACTATACATACTTAATTCCATAGGAACTTTTGGATTATTCTTTCATGACATAACAATCGTGACACGCACTCAAAAATAATTTAAATAACAAATGATTCTTTTTATTTATTTAGGAAATATTAATGAAATTATTCTTTTTCCTGTAGTCTACATAAATATTTATTATTTACTGTCTCAAGTTTCCTACAATTAAGTTTTAATTTTCTAGCAGCATTGCGAATTCAATACGATTTCATTTCCTTTCCGCGATTACAATAGCAAGGACTTTTAAATACAACCATTGTTTAAATTTATTTTTTTAAATAACTTTTCAATAGCATTTTATAAAGACTGCTTTCCCTTTCATGAAAAAAGTGCCCTACTTTCTATCGGCATCATTAGATTTCGAAACTAATATTCTGATAAATTACTACAAATCGAAAGGAAAAGTTATCAATAGTGCGAGGTTTAGAAATATATCGCATTGTTTAAAATTTCCCCATTTTTAAATGACAAACATACATTTGACGAAATGATAAAGAAAATGATTAATGTGTTAGGGATTTTTTTTTATTTGTTAAACATCAAGATATTTATTTCCTATTTTATTTCTCAAGTAAATAAATAAATAAATAAAATTAAATAATGTTGAGATCGTAACCAATGTATTCTGAGACCAATGATGAAAATGTGAATCTAAGTTTTTAATTTTGTTCAATATAAAAATGGCAAAGAATACTCAAAATTATTTTAAATTATAAAGATATGAGGAAGAAATATGCATTGTGTGTTAAATATTGCATCTTTCACTACATCATTATTACGATGTAGCATTTGCTGCGCGGGCACAAAAGTTTATTTGCAAAAACAGTAAAAAAAAGAAAAATGATTTAAGAAGAAGGACATTTGTGAGACCTGTGTTACAGTCCTGCATCGGGTCTGGTTAACATATTTTACACGCACCCAACCCGACCCGAAGCCCTATCTTTTTTCATTGCGGAGCGGGTTCATGTTGACTTCGGGTTATGTTTTGACTCTTGCGGGTCAGGTTCAGGTTAACCCGATTTTTCAAAAGAATGTCCAAAATATTTTTTCAGCTGTCATAACGGACACTCCCAAAAAATGAGCGTCTCTATTTAGCGAACACCTTTTCAATTCCTAACAATTATTATATTTGTACGCTTTTACCTCTGAATAGTGGACACCTCCTAATCTATACACACGTAACATGTGTATGTATGCATAAACTAGCACAAATATGGTCCATGCGTTTTTTTTTTTTGTCAAAAACGAAATGTTGGTAATATTTTTTAAAATCCGAGAGAAGAGAAAATGGTTCCTAATGGTACTGTAAAGAAAGAATAATCTATGATGACATTTCTTCTATACATTTTATTTCTCATGCAGTAAATTTAATACATACTCACTCATATTCAAATTCGTATTTATTTTCATCTACAACATAGTTCTGTTTAAACTTTTTCTGAACATCCCAACAACACGACTTGCAAAAAACCTAAATTGGATTCGCAAGAAATAATCTAGAGTCACCCTGATTCGAAAAAAAGAAAATTAGGGGCAACCCGACCCGATGCAGAACTCCATTCAACGATCCCGAGGTGTCCGCTATTCAGAGGTTTTACTATATTTGAATATTAAAGAATATAGATATGTACATTTTTCTGTATAAAATATAAAATTAGTATTAAAGATGTAATTGTGGATTGGTTTTCATAACTGCATTAAAACATGATTTATTTTTCTTTCATTTCAGGTTCAGGTCGTGTTGTGCGTTGAAGTATTTCGGGTTCGGGTCGGGTGCAGGTGGAAATATGTCGGGTTGTGGGTCGCCAAAAATTATTTTATCGGATTTGAGTCGGGTTGCGTGTCGAGGAAATTTTTTTGTCGGGTTCGTATAGGGTTGAGGATTGATTTCAAATGGAATTTTCGGGTTCGGGTCGGGTTCAAAGCGACACTGAAAAAAAGGGGTTCTCAAAATGGAGTAAAAAATACTCAATTTTAAATACGTCACATACTCAAAATAGCTCCGATCCAAATGTTCTCAAAATTGAGAAACACATGTACTGATTTTTGATTCCATGGATGTGTTGAAATATGAACCGTTATGTAGTTATTTTTGATTTCATGAATGCATTCAAATATGAACTGTGATGTATTCATTTTGATCCCAGGGATGTATTCAAATATGAACTCTGTGTGCTTTCTGTTAAATATTTAATACATTTTTTTCTTATTTTATGTAATCAGTAGTAATATCAGTAGTAATATCAGTAGTAATACTGTAAACATTAAATTTATGTTAATATTATGTTATGCACAGTATTTTAAAATAATTTAAAAGTACTTGAAAACAATGCTATGGTCATAAAAATATGAAGTAAAGCAAGATGGCGTCCAAGAATGCTGATTAGTAACACGTGAAAAACCAAAATTTAGGTAAAAACTTGGGCTAAAAGATATTTAATAAAACACTTTCAAAACTAAAATAACTTAAATGGAAAATTTTTTTTCTTGTCAAGGGGGCACGGCTCTGAACTCCGCTCCCCCCCCCCCCCCGTTTATAACAGATTAAACTAAAAATGTACTGACATTTATTCCCGCTCAAACGTATTAACAAGAAACATTTAATTGATTATTTATTTAGGAAAAATAGCAAAATTATTATCAAGATACACAAATCAAATATTTCAAATATGAGAGCATTGTTTTCAAGCACTTTTAAATTATTTTAAAATACTGTCCATAATTTAATATTTAGATTAATTTAATATTCATAGAAGGTACAATTGAATGCACAAAATAATAAAAAAATGTGTTGAATATTTAACAGCGAGCATTTATTTTCAAAGTTGTCAGAGGAATCTTGAATCTAATTTTCTTTTCACAAATATCCGTGTCACTCAGGGTACAGACCGGACTGACTGCCTATGAGTGTACGAAGCGCTGATTAGAGATCTGCACGGGCCGGGCTCGGGCCTATTTTCCTTCACGGCACTCGGGCCGGGCCCGGGCCATACTTTTTTCTGATGGCTCGGGTCGGGCCGGGACTAGAGATTACTCTTTACGGGCCGGGCCGGGCCTTACTTTTCCTGAAGGATAAGGCCGTGCCTTAAATTATTTTTTCCGTACAGAGCCGGGAATGGTTTCATTCTTCCTATAGTCTTCACGCCCTTTTCAGTCCTGGTTTTGACCCGTATGAAAATATTGTCTCGGCGTGGCCTGGTCCGTTCGAAGGTCAGTAAAATAAGACCTGGCACAAAAATCTTTGCAAAACATGCATACATTATTAAATCGCCATTATTCTACAATTAAACATTAAAATTTATTCTTTTTAAAGAATAGTAGATTTATGCACTTATTAAAATATGGCTAAATTAAAATATAGTAAAACGTGTGAAAAAGAACCTGCTTATGATGGAATCCTGTCTTAAACTGAAAAATGTGTTGATCCATGAAAAATGAATACACTAATACGTAAGAAAAGAATATATAATACATTTACACCTGCTAAGAAGGCAAATTGTCTATAACTCAATTTTTTTCTTGCCTATGCAATTCCATCTTAGAAGATTTTGCTGTACAGCATTTTTCAGATTTTTAACACTTCAATAAATGGAATATGGATTAACAATATTAATGATAACTTAAACACATACATACAACAAATAGAGATTTATTAAAAAAATAAATATTCCAGGTTGCGGCATCTCTATAAAAATGAAGATTATAAACATGAAAAAAAAAGGCTAAGATAGGAATTTTTCGTTAGATCTCCTCCTACGAGGCAAATTTTTAACCAAATCGACGTAAAAATCAATGTTTTGTAGAAATTCACTCGGGCCGGGCCGAGATTTTAACTTTTCTCCGGGCCGAGCCGGGCTCGGGCCGAACTTTTAGTTTTTATACCGGGCCGGGCTCGGGCCGAACTTTTAACTTTTAAATCGGGCCGGGCCGAATTTTTTTGTATGGGTTGGGCCGGGCCCGGGCCTGGAAATTTTAGCCTGTGCAGACCTCTAGCTCTGATATCAGCAACGCAATGTAATCTTACGCATTATAATGGAGGCACAAGATAAAATTCTTCCCGATGAATAAAAAAATTAATATTATTCCCTTATTTCCAGGGTATATTGCATTGTTTTCCTATTAATGAACAACTTTTATGCCGCCATGAATAAAATAAATCATTACAAAGTAAAAAATTATCGCTTTACAACTTATTCTCTATAACTCAGAGTTTTTTTACCGGCATACAATTATGTTGTGAGAGTACCTCAGCTGTGTCGTGGCAAATCACGGGAAATATCAAATTGTTCTTGAAAATTTAATCTAACTTTGAAGTTTTTATTTAAAATTTTCTATGCAATACTTTTTTCAATAGTTAGGATTTTCGTATTTATCAACGTTTTGAAACTATCTTTAAAAAATATGATGACCGAACCAAAGATTAATAAGACATACTTTTGCGTTAACTCAAATATTTAAACAAATAAAATTTTTAAAAATATCAGTTTTTGTTTTTATAATTTTAGTTCGTGTGTTACTCATACTTTTTTAAATCAATCATAGTTTATTTTGAAACATTTCTCGCCTTTTCTTCATCCGATTTATGAGAACAGGTAAATTCACTAAGAAACGAAGTTAAAAGAAACAAACCAGAAAATCTCGAAAATGTCTTACGAAGCTAGAGCCAAGTTTCTTTCTCTAGTATTCACACCTAACTCAAGTATTTGGTGAAAAACAATACTAAAAGGCTTAAACAGATTCATTTTTAGGAATTAAAAATTCTTAGATACTAAGTGAGTAGATGGTATTATTAATTAATCATATTGTTATTTTTATAAATTTTTTCTTGTGTGATAAATACATATACACAGAAATGTATTCCTGTAATTTTAATGAAGACATAAATTGTGGCATGTCGCAGAATTATAAACCAAGCCTATCCAGCAGTGTTGAGAAATACTGATTTAACATATGCGAATGTGAAGAATTGCGATGAAATTTGAATACGTTCTTGAGGTGGGCAACAGAATTTTCCCATTTGAAAATATTTGCATTTGGCCAACTTTTTCTAATCATAAAGAGGTTTGAAAGTACTTGATTTTTTTAAATGTCTGTAAGATTATAAAATTTGTGCTCATTTTAATGACGTCAATCTTCTTCAAATTCAATGAAAATTTGACAGTGTAGTTTAAAAGAGTACAAAGTTTTATTTTGCCAGTGTTTTTGTCTGTCGTATTTGCTTGCCCTAATACAGTAAAAATATTTCAGTTTGAAATGGAATTGAAATATGTTGTTCAAATGTACGACATCATATTCCCTACTGAAAATAGACCTATAATTGTAATAGTTCTCTAAAAATATTTCATTTCTTTGGGGATTATAATAGAATTTGTCAGTAATAATCTTGAACATGCGCATTGAAATTGGAGTAGTTTTGTTCAAGACCAGTTTATATGATTAGAATACATATCTACGTAGATGTATGTTTTCTTTTTTAACCTATAAAATCAAAACTACTTAAAAGAATTATCAGGGCGATAACAAGATGGATTCAGCACTTTATTAAGAGTAAATACTGCAAGGTGATGTGGTTTAAAATGCGATAAAATTATTGAAATGCATTATCAGGTATGAGCGGCTCTTTTCTCCATTTTATTTGAAAATTTACCATATTAATATTATTCTACCCTAAGGAAAGTTTAATTTGCTCTTTAAGTAAACTTTTCAGTAAAAGAAAGTGTTAAGAGAAACTACTTCATGTATATATACTTATAATGTTTGGAAAATGTGTTATGATAAACGCGCAACACATAATTTTCTTCTTGTAATCGATTATATTAAAATCTCATTTTTTTTTTTTTTTTTTTTTTTTTTGTATTTTACACCTATTTTTTCTAAGGTACGGTACGGTTAATGACGGGTTGAAAAGAACACCAATTATTCGTAAGAACCAAAAAATGTAATAGTAACTCTTGAAATTTAAATTAATTTCTGAAACAATAAAATCGTTTTTTTACATTTTTAATGCAATTTCCGTAATGGCGACAAATCAGTTATTCTACAGTTTTATAAAAAAAAAGCAAAGAAAGGGAAGAAAAGAGGATTATTGTAAAAAATAATTCATGCACTAATTCCAAGACCTTAAAAGTCAATAGTTTTGAGACAACAATCTCTTATAACTCAATATGTAATTCCTTTATAATGGAAAAACTTTTCGATTACAAATCACTTCAATAATTATGCTTCCAAGTATCCTGCTATTGTACGAAATCTTTTGTGAGTGAGAAAAAGTCGTACTTGACCGACCTATTATTTTCTTTAAAGTATGCAATAAATGAATACGACTTTAATGAATTTTATCTACAGAAATAAAATGTTTGATTTGAAATGAAATATTTTGAAGTGTATTATGAATGTTATACATGAGGAAAGAGTGCCATTGTTAAATGTTTTTACTTCATTTTTAATTATAATAGTTCGCTATTTTCCATTAGATAATTGCATTTTTACATTTAGATGTTTACAATAAGTTCTTTAGAAATACTTTTAAGAATTGCATTGTGTTTCCAATATGTCAATCATACAAATATTTCTTACATGGATTTACCATGAATTTATATATTAGAAATTTCATAATTATCGACTTAAAAATCTTCATTATAAAATAACGTATTATGATATTTTTATTCTGTTTTTCGCAATCCATTACAACCTTCCTGTATCTGTCTACGAATCTTTTGTAAGACAGCTTTAAAAAATTAATTTAATTTCAATTCAGTTAGACATATATATATATATATATATATATATATATATAAACTTATTGCAAAAATTATATATATATTTATCTTTTAAAGACAATAGAGCCGCGGAGAGAAGTTTCGGGAGCCTGTGAGATGAACTTTTGCCGGCCCTCCAATAATTCAAATAAATCATTCAAGAGTACTTTTTAAGACTTTCCAACATAGTTGAAAAGTGTTTATGAATTCGGTTTGTCAGTCTGTCTGTCTGTCTGCCGTCCGTCTGTCCGTGCTCTAACTCGCGTAAATATGCTCGTATCGTCGTGCAATTGATATATGTTATTGAGGCTTACTGTGGCATGTTCGGTATTGAAAATGAAGTGTGTAGCACTTATAGTTTTTTTACAGGGATACTTAAAAGAATTCTGTTCCATTGTGGTCTATGTGGAAAAATCATTTGCGGTTTATTTTAATGATGTTACACAATTTCAAACATATTGGACTTGATATATATCACTGAGGTGCACTACAAGAGACTAATTATAGAATGTGGTGTGCAATTGATACATATTGATTGACATTGATATATATCACTAACGCGGATAACAAGAGTCTTACTATAGAATATTGTGTGTATAGCTTTCGTTCATTTACAGGGACTTACAAAAGAATTCGGTTAAAGTACTGCTTATTAATAATAACTGCTGGGAATGTTTTTTCAGTTGCTGAACGCGTTTTCAAATTAAACTCATTTTTTGTCTATTACTTGGTGTGCATAAATTGTATTGATTGTATACAGGGCATCACAAAAGTTCTCGAGTACATTTCCGTTTATTGACAGAAATTGCAAAAGAAAAATTTTAAACTATACTACGCGTTTCCTAACTGAACTAAAATTTAGCATTCTATTTAGTATATATACAAATCTACACTCTAAAATTGGAAGGAGTGAGAAGTTGACTCTTTGGAAGAGTGAGAGGCATTTTCACTCTTTTAGGAGTGAATTTTATAAATATGCACTCTTTAAAGAGTGGAACTTTCCACTCTCTAGAAAAGAGTGAAATATCTCACTCCGTTGTCGAGAGTGACTGTTCACTCCGTTGACAAGAGTGAGATATTTCACTCCGTTGAAGAGTGAGGAAAAACAGTTTTTCCAATAAAATCACAAGATGGCGCCAGCTGACGGATGAGAATCCGAGTAATCTACGTTATCGAAACGAAACACCTAAAATGAAACCCTTTATATATAGTAGCACGATTTTAAAAAAAACTGAAAAAGGCATTGAAATAATAAATGAATCGATAGAATTATGGACAGGAAATATATTTTATGCTTTACAAATTGCAGGATTTGCCAATGCTAAGAAAAGTGCAGGGAAAATAAATATTTGAAGTAAATTTATGCTTAGCTGCAACACAATTTTGCTTCTATTTTATAAACAGAAATTTAATATATCTGAATGCTAATTATTTTCCTCTTTATTTAAATAACCTATTCTACATATTTTATATCATTTCTAACCTCTTTATGAATATACACAAAATATAACTATACAGATTAAATTTTCTGTTATTTTTAGCACGTTTGAAATTAAACATAAGAGAAATGAAAAACGTTGCATTTAATCACTGATTTTATAACATTTATTATAGAAAAAAAAAAGAGTATAAATGTGTCGGAAATAATCTTAGGAAAAATTTAACAGCTATAATTTAAGAAAAAAAAAAAAACGTTTTTTACCCTGACTAAAATTTCCCCCCTAAAAATTAGTTTTGAAAAGTAAATTTGGGGGCCCCTTTGTATTTCAGTGAGTAAACTTCGGCTTCACGGGCCTATTTGGTAAACAGGCCCTGGGCCTCGGACAATCTTAATCGGGTTCTAATAATTATGGAAACATTATTAGCAAGAAAAAAATGAATGAATAAATAAATAACTGCTTTGTTGTAACGGAATTTTTGTCATAGCGGAAATGTACAGACGGGTGTTCGCACATTTTTAGACGATTTCGGCGTTGTTGTTTTTAACGTTTAAAATATGAATATTGCTTTCTGAAATAATCTGTATGATAATCTTTTTCTTGATTCCAATTCTGCATAATGCTTTCGATGGATATCGATGGATGTTTTCGATGTAAGATAAATTTGCGATAGTCATAAATCCTTACTTGAAACTTCGTTTTCCGCCTTGAAATGGGCTCTTTTTTTCCCTGGTTTTTTTTTTTTTTTTTTTCATCTGATATCTTTTTACTATGTATATGTACTGATTTTTTGAATAGCACTTTCCAATCAATTGTTATGTTTATTTCGCACTAAAAAGTTTTTATATTATGCGCTTTGCAATCATTTTAAACTGTGGAATTAGCATACTTCTGTTCGGAAGAAGAAAAAAAAAACGCAAACGCATCTTCCCATTCACAGCTTTTTTAGCATTCGCAATCTTGAAATAAGTATAAATTTGAAAGTATCAGACGATAATATAAATTACACATAATAAGTTGTTGTCAGAATTTTTTCCTCTAAAAGAATTCCATCTTTTTAAATAATTTATCAAATTTGTCTAAAAAATGTGCGAACAGTCTCTGTATTATATGATACAAAAAGAAGGTTTCAGTTTCTTATTTACACAGTTGAGAAACACCGTAGATATTTATGATTTCTACACAAATTTAATAAGTGTGTTCGAATATCACAAAAGAAACAAAGCTAAAATAATGTAATAAGAGCTTTTTAAATTGTAAGCGGCTGTAGTAACCTGTAGGTACCAGTTCTCGTCCGAGCGCAGAAGTCAAGCAGCAGCGAGCTCGGTTACTATTTGGGAGGGTGACCGCCTACAAACAAGCGTGTGTAAAAATGAGTTTCTCTTTTTTATTCAAGAATTTTAGTCACTCCTGAAAGAGTGACTATTTACTCCTATCAGGGGTGAAAAAACTCACTCTTGAAAGAGTGAGTATTCACTCTTTCAGGGAGTCAAGAATTTCACTTTTTCCTGGAGTGAATAGTCACTCTAAAGAGGTTGGGCAAATTTTGACTCTGCGATAGAGTGAATATCCACTCCTCCGGAGTGAATAGTCACTCTTTCTTATTTAGAGTGTATAGATCATGTACAGGGCTGTACAAAAGAGCTCGGATATTTTTCCGAATATCGTTGGTAATTCCTGAAATTGGATTGTTAAATATGTTATGCGTTTTCAAAATTGTTTAGTTAGATTTTGGAAGTGTTGGAAAGTGTTACATAATTTATGCTTGACGCATGATTTTTCGTTCTTGTTTAAATGTATTTTAATCTCGGAACTAGAGTCCCGCATCGGGTCGAGTGACGCGATTTGACCTAACCTGACTCGACTCGCGGATCGAGTTGACACTATTTTTCCGGTTTCAGGCTGACTTTTGGTTTTGGCGGATCGGGTTCGGGTATACTCGAATTTTTAGAATCAAGACCAGAATATTGTTTCAGATGAATAAAACTAGACATTTTAATACGAAATGTGATATTTATTCTTTTTTTTCATATAAAATTAATATTAGCAACTTGATTGTAGATTATTTTTTCATTATTGCATCAAAATGAGGCACAAGTTTTCTTTAATTTTGTGTTTAGATATTTTGGATTCCGGTTAGTTTCAGGCGTGGATCCACAAGAATGATTTTTCCAAGGAAGGAAAAGGGAAAAATTCGACGATGGAGACGATTGATTGTTTAAACTTTTCTTTGATCAGCTTTTCTCAAGAGTGCTTATGAAATTTAATTTTTCTAATTTTACTATTGTTTAGAGCGCTATAATAAACGAATTTGACTAACGGAATACAAGAGGAATTAGCTATCGAATTATTTAATTCACTGTTGATAGTTGTGTTTTTGTAGATATTACTAATGTACAATTAAATTTTCATATACGTAGTTTCAAATGATCATGTAATTTGTCTTCATATATATATTTTTATAATTTTTGCAAGAGTATCACGTGTCGTTTGTTTTAGTATGTGTATCTCTTTTTGGCTTGATAATGTGATTGCTTTCTAACATTGATTTCGATATTATAATAAATAACATTGCCAAAGAAAATGTAATGTAAACTAGAACTTAAAATTTTATCTTATTTTTTTATACTTATTTTCTTTTAAATGTTACCAATATGGGATTTTATTTTGGTGTATATGACTTCAAAAATATATATAACTTGTTATTGTTATCATTATATTTCTATTTGAAAATCATACATACGTTTTATACGTAATTTGATTGCTTTTACTTCTTTGACATTTTTGGACTCAATAATGCTTATCTTCTTCACCTGCTCTAATTGGGATTTTTTTTGAAGTGAAAACTTCTTTAGGCGCGTTGGGCATTTTTTGAGATGGGAAAAAACCATTGAACTCGCGACACTGTTACTGTAACCGTCACTGTTACCGACACCTCTGTATATTTGAAGTGAAAACTTCTTTAGGCGCGTTGAGCATTTTTTGAGATAGGAAAAAACCAATGAACTCGCGACACTCTTAATGTAACCGTCACTGTTACCGACACCTCTGTATATTTGAAGTGAAAACTTCTTTAGGCGCGTTGAGCATTTTTTGAGATGGGAAAAAACCATTGAACTTGCGACACTGTTACTGTAACCGTCACTGTTACTGTAACCGTCACTTTTTACCGACACCTCTGTAGATTTGAAGTGAAAACTTCTTTAGGCGCGTTGAGCATTTTTTGAGATGGGAAAAAACCATTGAACTCGCGACACTCTTAATGTAACCGTCACTGTTACCGACACCTCTGTATATTTGAAGTGAAAACTTCTTGAGGCGCGTTGGAAATTTTTTGAGATGGGAAAAAACCATTGAACTCGCGACACTGTTACTGTAACCGACAACTCTGTATATAAGTATGTATACGTAATTTGATTGCTTTTACTTGTTTGACATTTTTGGACTCAATAATGCTTATCTTCTTCACCTGCTCTAATTGGGATTTTTTTTGAAGTGAAAACTTCTTTAGGCGCGTTGGGCATTTTTTGAGATGGGAAAAAACTATTGACCTCGCGACACTGTTAATGTAACCGACACTGTTACCGACACCTCTGTATATTTGAAGTGAAAACTTCTTGAGGCGCGTTGGAAATTTTTTGAGATGGGAAAAAACCATTGAACTCGCGACACTGTTACTGTAACCGACAACTCCGTATATAAGTATGTACATGTATTGTGTATAGTTCCGTATGAGGTAGGGGGGTATGAAATGTATGAGTAGCGTGAACCAGAATTTTTAAATAATAAACTAAGCGACATTTGAAATTCAGTTCCTAGCTGAACGAAATAAATCAATCTTTAAAGATGTATAGGGATCAGCCTAATTAGCCATTTAACGCAGGACATTGGACCCTCCGCCCCCCTCCGGCCCCCCTTTTACGGTGTTTTATCTAACTATATCTCGTTTCCATATCTCAACAACGGACAGTCCAATTTCAACGCGACTTATTTCAAACACTATAATTCACTGAGTAATGAATCTCCATAACATTAAAATAAATGTATGAGTAGTGTGAACCAGAATTTTTAAATAATAAATTAAGCGACATTTGAAATTCAGTTCCTAGCTGAACGAAATAAATCAATCTTTAAAAACGTATAGGGATCAGTATAATTAGTCATTTAACGAAGGACACTGAACCCCGATCAGCCTTTTACGGTGTTTTAACTAACTATGCCTCGTTTCCATATCTCAACAACGGACAGTTCAATTTCAACGTAACCGATTTCAAACATTATAATTCACTGAGTAATGAATCTCCGTAACATTAAAATAAATGTATGAGTAGCGTGAACCAGAATTTTTAAATAATAAATTAAGCGACAATTGAAATCTATTTCCTAGCTGAACGAAATTAATCAATCTTTACAGATGTATAGGGATCAGCCTAATTAATCATTTAACGAAGGACACTGGACCCCCCCCCCCCTCCGACCCCCCCTTTTACGGTGTTTTAACTAACTATGCCTCGTTTCCCTATCTTAACTACGGACAGTCCAATTTCAACGCGACTGATTTCAAACATTATATTTTCAATGAGTAATGAATCTCCGTAACATTAAAATAAATGTATGAGTAGCGTGAACCAGAATTTTTAAATAATAAACTAAGCAACATTTGAAATTCTGTTTCTAGCTGAACGAAATAAATCAATCTTTACAGATGCATAGGGATCAGCCTAATTAGTCATTTAACGAAGGACACTGGACCTCCCCCCCCTCCCCCCTCCGGCACTCCTTTTACGGTGTTTTATCTAACTATGCCCCGTTTCCATATCTCAACAACGGACTGAATAGCGCATTAAATGAAAATTGTAATATAATTTTTGTAGTAGTAGTTTATAATAATGAATAAAAAAACACTTCCTTTAAAAGTATTTCCTGACGATTCAAAAACTACACACGTAATTGTTCAAGTTTTCACTTCTGTCGGCACTCCCGGAGTGCCACATTTTTTTTTTTCATAACGCAATTCACAATAAATGTTTTTCCCAAAGGAAAAATAAGGTAAATTAGATTTTGAAGAGTAAGTTTTATTCTTGATATGGTGCTTTCTTGGTAAATATTACTATAATGAGATAACATTTTTTTCATTTAATTTCAAGTTAGCCATTGTTATTTTCTAAGAGATGAAAACTTTGTTCAGTAATTTGATTGTTTTATTTATTTTTTTTAACTTAAATGAGTTTGATATATATTTGGTTTATTTAAAATAAATCATAAGCATAATAATTTAATTTTTCTGAAAAACGTTTGAGTAGTGATGAAAAAACAATTACATCATAAAGGCGGCAAAACAAGGCTCGCCTCAGTTGGCAAAACATCCATCGCTTTACTACGCTAATGGAATAAGCGGTAGTACATTGCTTTAGTGGCAGTAATTAATGCTTTAAAAAATATTAAAAATTAATGTTTTTTATTCAATTTTTGTTAATAGGGGGCAATAATTATCCAGCTGAATGCAAGGAACTTAACCTTCCTCTTTGGTTAAATGTAAAACACAGTGGAGGAGTGTCAGGGGATGCTGCATCGCTTTACTGGAAAAATTGAATAAAAAACATTAATTTTCAACTAATTATTTCTTAAAGATAGCTGTTAAATCCTCTCACAAGGGCATTAAAAGTGGAATAGTTTATCGGTAAAATAGACATAACTTTTTCTTTTAAAGCATTTTTAATTCATAATCTAAATGGAATAATTTTTATTCCATCTAAATTAGAATTCAAGCCTTAAAATAATAAAAAAAACTTTTCACAAATAATGCCATTAAAAATATTATTGAGAAAACTGCAATGTTTTATTATATTACGTAATCTGCAAATCATAATGTTTGTAATTTAAATTTAACGTGCGTTCTAAATATCATTTCTAACTTTAAACTTAGTATTTAATAAAATTAATATTATAAATCTTTTCTAAATATACAAAAAATTGATTTATTTTTTCCTCCACAAATCGAAAATTTCATGCAATGCAAATGAAACACAGGTGGGTGGGTGTGGGTGTGTGTGTGTGTGTGGGGGGGGGGGGTACAGGTTGTAAGATATTAACATTTCATTGAAGCTGAAGAATTTTAAAGTTTTAATGAAACAAACTTCAGACGTTTTTATTTTCCATTCTATAATATCTTTTTTAACACTTTCCAACATAGTTGAAAAGTGTTTATGAATTCGGTTTTTCTGTCTGTCTGTCCGTACTCTAACTTGCGTAAATATGCTCGGATCTTCATGAAATTGATATACGTTATTGAGGCTTACTGTGGCATGTTCGGTATTGAAAAGGAAGTGTGTAACACTTATAGTTTTTTTACAGGGACACTCAAACGAATTCCGTGAATTTCTGTTAATTAAGTCAAAAATTATACTATTCGGAAATAGTGGAGCTCAAAAAAAAAAAAAAAATGCTATGCAAGACCCTTATAGCGAAAGAGTTCAATTTCATCAGAGAATGAGCACTTTTACAAATATTAAATCATATCTGAATAGAAAGTTCGAAAGCCCGAAGTCCTAAACTTTTTCTCAGCTATGTAGTGTATAAAATATTATCCAGAGTATTAAGCGGAACTTCCCACTATTTTTATAAAAAATCCGAAATAAATATATTTTTGTTCTTTTGAAGCCAGATCTTACTTTTAAAGTGGCATTAATTCCTAGACTATGGGTGGCTAACCGGCGGCCCGCGGCTCGATTACCACTCAATCCCAAAATTTTAACGTTTTTGAAAGAATGTCATACGAACTGAACCAACCAATGTCATACAAACTGAAATTGAAAGATGAAATTTTTAAATTTGCCTGCTAATGTCATACATAATTAATTATGTATTGGCGCGACAATTTTATTTGTAACTTCCTATCTGAGGTTGCTCTCAGCCAAAAAAGGTACAATTAAGTATTTCTCGCATACCTATCGCAGAGATGTAGTGCTTGGTGCTCGATAAGAATCTATTCGAACTTTGAACGAAATTTTGAGCAGACTTCCTGGAGTCAGACCCCAGCATCGGCGCCATCCTCGATCGGGCGTGGCTATGATAAAAAAAAAAATCCCTGACGGCTCGGTGTACAGGCACAGGTAGATTTCGAAGACGCAGACCGTGGGTCGCCTGTTTATTGGGAATTGCAGAAGAAAGACCTATTCAGCGTTGAATTCAGACACTTTTCCCCGGGAGGGATTTCTGGGGCTCCGGGGGGAACATTATACAGTTCCGGGGGGGGGGGGGGAAATTGCACTTTTTGACCATTGAAAGTATAAAATCTTAAAACTTCCGGGGGAACATTTCAGTGCTCCGGGGGTATATACCCCTCCCCAAGCCACCCTCTGAATTCAACACTGGACCATGACTGGTCACAACTGCCATGATGCGGTAGTTGGGACCGCCCACTTCAAAATATGCCTCTGCCTATCTAGGTAAAGACAGCAGGGATTTTTTTGTTTTTAATTTTTTTTTGCCGTAAAGAGTTGGTCCTATAAAAAACTTGTCAGTATAAAAGTTGTAGGTAATATTAAGAATATTTATAATAAATTTAATTTATTATAAACGTATATGAAGATTTAATTGTACATTAGTAATATCTACAAAAACACAACTATCAACAGTGAAATAATTCGATAGCTAATTCCTCTTGAATTCCGTTAGTCAAATTCGTTCGGATTTGATATCTTGTGAATTGACGAAGTTATGATGTTTTTTTTCTGAAACCTCTATTCCCCCCCCCCCCCCTTGGAGGCATGTTTAATGAAATCAGAAATCTGTCATACATAAATTTTTAGCCGTATTCCTAGAAGTAATAATAACTTTAGACGGATTTGATATGTATGAAAATTAAGAAGTTATGGGTTTTTTTCTGTTTTCCCAAAAAGACCCCACATTTGTCCCCCTTGATTCGATTTTGCCCATTAACGAACTCGACCGAGAATTTATGCCCCTTGATTTTATGTATCAGTTTGGAAGAGATTTGTGCAGAATTATGGAAGTTATCGTGTCCAAAAAAAAGTGACATAGATAGATAGATAGATAAAGTTTTGAACTGGGGGTGGTTTTGGGTTCTAGGACTCATGATCGGTGTAGATCTGCAAAAATTTTTCAGAAATTCCAACTTAGGGGAGAATGTAATAGGTAGTATTTCTTACGAAATCTACCGAATAGGAGAAATCTCCTTATCTATTTTCCTATATTGTCTGCTCAATCGGAAGTTAATGATTTGAACAGGTACTGTATTTTGATTTTAGATCTGAAACTCGAATTTAAAAATAGATTTGAAGGCTTCAAGAGGCTTCGCTCATTTTTCCCTTATTACAACGGCATTTGCAACTGATATCAATTACTTACCAGGATATTTACAGATGGAAAGTTGTGGATTACAATGTGATTTAGAATTGAAAGAGAAGTTTCAACAGGTTGGATTGGTGGAATTTTACAAAACTTATTTGGAAAACTAAATACCTGGAGCTGTGTAAGCAGTCACTATTCACGTGTTCATTATTTGGAAACACATGTGTGTGCGAACAACATTTTAGCAGGATGAAGAATATTAAATCCCAACTGAGATCGGAAATTGCAGATGATGAACTAGAAAACGTCTTGCTCGTCGCAATGACATCAGCCAAAATAGATTTGGATACACTTTGTTCTGCCAAACGATGTTAAGTGTTAATTAATTATTTTTACTTCATTTTGTCTGTCATGTGCTAAAAAGTAAGTCAAATTATTAAATTCAAATTTTTTATATAGTTTGATTATAGTGTAGGTAGCAGCGCCGCAGCAGCTTTGTTTGGCTCACCGTTGCGTTGGTATTGATGATTGATCAATGGAATGCCCATTCGCTTGTGCCAGAGCACAATCCAACTCTTGTTGTGGGTATGGAAAATAATCAATTAGAAGAGTTCAATAGTATATTGAATATTCATGTTTTTAGGTAGATTTCGTAAGAAATACTAAACTATTACATTATCACCTAAGTTGGAATTTCTGAAAAATGTTTGCAGATCTACGCCGATCATGACTCGCAGAAACCAAAACCACCCCCAATTCAAAACTTTATCTAACTATCTATCTATCTATCTATCTATCTATGTCACTTTTTTATGGACACGATAACTTTAATTATTCTGCACAAATCTCTTCCAAACTCATATATAAAATCAAGGGGAATAAAATCTCGGTCAAGTTTGATAATGGGCAAAATCGAACAAGGGGGGGGGGGGGGGGGAATGAGGGCTTTTTGTGAAAACAGAAAAAAACCCTAACTTCTTAATTATGATACGTATATCGAATCCGTTTAAAGTTATTATTACTTCAAGGAAAAGGGCCGAAAATTTGTGTATGACAGATTTTTGATATCATTAAAAATGGACCCAAGGGGGGGGAGAAGAAAAAAATTCATAACTTCGTCAATTCACAAGATATAAAATCCGCTTAAATCTATTATAAATCCTCTTAATATTATCTAAAACTTTTATATTGACAAGTTACAAGACCAATCCTTATAGCCAAAAAAAATCCCTGCTGGCTTCGCCTACAGACAAGGTAGATTTCGAAGTGGGTGGTCCCAACTGCCGAATCATGGCAAAAAGGTCATTTTTTCTGCAATTCCCAACAAACAAGCGCACCCACGGTCTGCATCTTCAAAATCCCCCTGTGCCTGTAGGCCGTGTCGTCAAACATTTTTTTTTTTAATATTTCAATTATGTTTTCCATAGTATACAGTGTTCTTCCTGCAGCCATTTCTCTGGGCAGGCCACCCGGTAATCTCAAAAGAACGCCTGCCTTGAATTTTACAATGTATCTATTTAAAGTCATATTGTTGTGCGTATTTGAACCGGATGTTTCTTTTTACCCACCAACTGCGAAAGAGTTTCGGGGTTTGCTAAAATTAGTAAAAATATATTTGCAACAACTTTGCTTTTAATATTTGGACCGTCGCGAGAAAAGGTTGGCCACTCCTAACCTAGACCCACGTGTGATCACATGTGGGTGTAGGTTACTACTAGCAGGCCCGTACAGAGGAGGGTAGGACATCACAATTACAGGTATGCATTGCCAAGAACAGTCACAGACCCTCGCAGCATAAAACCATCTACACTGATGGGTCGCGCACTGAAACTGGCGTGGCCGCAGCCTTCTGCCGACCTATGAGTGGGCCTCCAGAATTGGAGACGATAACTCAGTATATCAAGCTGAACTGTTTGCAATTCTGAAGGCTTTGGAATGGATTGCTGCCTCCCCCACGCAGGAAAATTTTAAAATTTTCAGTGATAGTCTTTCTGGACTTCAAGCAATTTTTGCCCTACGGACAAAACACCCTCTCATACTGGAAATTAAAATCAAACTTCACCAACTGTACAAAAAAGTTACTCTTGGCCACGTCACTGCACACATTGGTATCGCAGGCAATGAGCTGGCGGACAGCCTTGGAAAAGAAGCCACCAAACGCCAATCAATAGACTTCTCTCTTCCGGTACCCCCATCTTTTATTCACAGAGAACTCAAATCTAAAATACTCCCCAACTGGCAAATCTACTGGGACATCTCCACAAAAGGTAGACACACTTACATCCTACCTAATTCCAAAAGTTTCCAGAGAACTACTTAACCTCACTCCCTATACAAGTGCTTTCTTATCCGGGCATGGCCCGTTTAAAAATTACCTCTTCAAATTTAAAATTTCACGAACCAATGTGTGCGAGTGCGGCAATAGTGGTACCCCCATGTATTATTACTTCTCCTGCCCACTGACTGTTGCTTGGCATCTTAGGCCTGCTCCTTTTAACCCACCTCCTTCTTGGCTGCTGAACATAATTACGCGTCCCATTTTATCTCATAAACTTTCAGAAATTTACAAATTACTAACACACTTATCTAACATAACTTAATCATTCAAATCAGTTTTCTTTCTCCGTAAATTAATAATAATAACTCGCTTATTTTAGTCATTAACGTACTCATTCCATCATTTTTTATCTGCTTAGCTTTCTCCATTTAGCTATTTTGCAGCTTAATTGTTTCTCACATCCGCAAGTAATGTTCTCTTCCTAGCAGGGGCTGAGTCCCCATTAATTAATTTATTCTTATCGGGAACCGCAAGTTTGGTCAGCAAGCAACGTATCGTCACCTCTAACACGAAGTGCATCCAGCCTCCATCCAGTGTGAGGGTTTCAGCGCAATTGTGTGGCGCTCCTTGTCGCGTGGGAATCACACACTGGCACCTCCACATCTCAAGTGCCGTCATTTACGAACTGTAAAATTGGTACAGTCTTACCTAAGAACTGCACCCTTCTACTAAATTAGCGGACTGTACAACTGGTGCAGGCGCACCTGTGGACCTCGTCCACCCTAAGACTCCTATAATGTTGTCACAGATAAGATTTTTTAAAATCTGAAATTGCACAAAAGCTAAAATAATTTGTCATATTTGATTAAAATAGAATCATCATTATTAAATAAATAATCTTGTTAAATAATTAAACCTGTAACTTTAAACCAAGAAATTAATAAATATCAATAATGCTTGTTGCAACTTTCTCAAAGTAAAGCATATTTATCAATGAGTACTTTGGTTAATTTTATAAACAAATGTGGGAATAAAGTTATATCAGTTGCTTCCCAACTGTGCGCAAATTAAAAAAAATTGTCCCCCCCGCTTCTCAATTTTTTTTTTTTTAAATGGCACCCTTATGTTAAGGAAGTGGATGTTTTCAGATGCGCGAACGGGAATTATGTGGAAAGCTGGGTAAATTAACATGTTAAGGTTTCGCATTTTATTTCTTTCATACGTTTAACCTTTTCCATTCAAAATTGATGAATTCAATAAAAATTTAATTACATTGTCACTATTTTAAATTTCTATTTAAAATCTTTAGATGAAAAAAGTGTTACAAATGCATCATAACCTGTACTGCAAAATAAAAGTAATAAAATTGTAAGCAAATATTATATAGATTTTCTAAAAAAGTACTATTCAGAAAACTTATTTTATAATACAGTAAAGCCTGTTCATAGCGGAATCCTACTATAAACGGGGGAAAAAATCATGGTTATGCAGAAAAAAAAAAAAAAAAAAAACATGCAATTTTACCTTCTAAAATGAAAATAATCTGTCTAAAACGGATTTTTTTTTTCGTTTCTGTCTAAGCAGTGATTTGTATCAAACTTATGGTGGGTGGGGGGTAGGGGGGTGCATAGGAATTATTACGGGACAATGGCGGATCTAAGAGGGGGGCGATGGGGCGAAAAAAGGGTTGGCAAATCGACATTAGGAGCCTGCACGGAAAATTCCTTCGCGAAGTCCGGCCTGGCTCGACCCGCTGGTCGGGTTCGGATGGATTTTCATTCACGAGACTCAGGCCGGGACTGGTCTTCCACTTTTTAAGAGCCGGGCTGGGACCGGACCTTACTTTTTTCTGAACGGTGTTTACCTTTTTCTGGAGACTTCTTTTGTTTTCGTGTCGAGCATGCCTTAGATTTCATTCTTTCTAGAGGTCTGCAAGGGCCGAAATTTTCAGGCCCGGCCCGGCATGAAAGCTGAAAATTCAGCCTGGGTGAGACCAATGGTGATTATAAGGGGGTACGATGGGGCGTTCGTTCCTCCCTTACGCTAAAAAAATCTGGAAACCGACATTAGAGGTCTACGCGGGAAAGGGTCTGGCCCAAAGGAAAATCTCGGCAAGGCTCGCGGACCGGATCGGGCCTATTTCCATTCATGGAATTCGGACCGTGCCTGGTCTCCACTCTTCCCTGACCAGGTATTCCTTTTTCCTACAGACACGAGTCGGGCCGGGCTAGACTGCTTCTTTTCTTTGTCCGGGACGAGTTTGGCTTGGAATTCGTTCTTCTTAGAGATTTGTACGAGCCGAAATTTCCAGACCCGGGCCCGACCTGGTATAAAAGCGAAGAGTTCGTCCGTGTCTGACTCAGCCCGTATGAAAACCATTATTGAAGCGCCATATCTCTAAATCCTTACCCCCCCCCCCCCCCCCCCGCCCCGAGAGCATGTTCGGGTGGCATTTTTACACTTACTTCTATCTTTGCAAGAAGAAAGTATTGGATTTGTAAAAAAATTCGACGGATTTATATGTTTTATGAGGTCCTGAACACGAATTAACTGTTCTTAGAAAATGTGTGTCTGTGTGTCTGTATGTATGTATGTGACATAAATTTTGTGGGCTCTATATCTCAAGAACTAATGCACGAAATTTAATCAAAATTCATATCCAGTTATACCTTGACATAAATTGATGCTAATTAGGTTTTTGTGTAAATTGCCAAATAGGTGGTGCTACTATGCTACATTTTTCACGATTTCCGCGGTAACTATATCTGAAGAATTAACGCACGGAATTTCACGTAACTTGAGATTCTGATTGACTTTGGCATAAATAGATCCTTATTAGGTTTGGGTAAATATCGCACAACAGATGTCGCCGCTATGATATGTTTTTCACGTTTTCCGCGTTAGTTATCTCTCAAGAACAAATAGATTGGCATTTAATTTTTATTGCAGAAGATTTGATTTATATAGAAGAAAATTTTGTGATGGCCATAACATACTAATATTTATTTGTTTTTGTAAAAATTATAGTGATACTGTGCATTTGTCTAGTATAATTTATAGAAATACTAATGCACGAAATTTAATCAAAATTCATATCCAGTTATACCTTGACATAAATTGATGCTAATTAGGTTTTTGTGTAAATTGCCAAATAGGTGGTGCTACTATGCTACATTTTTCACGATTTCCGCGGTAACTATATCTGAAGAATTAACGCACGGAATTTCACGTAACTTGAGATTCTGATTGACTTTGGCATAAATAGATCCTTATTAGGTTTGGGTAAATATCGCACAACAGATGTCGCCGCTATGATATGTTTTTCACGTTTTCCGCGTTAGTTATCTCTCAAGAACAAATAGATTGGCATTTAATTTTTATTGCAGAAGATTTGATTTATATAGAAGAAAATTTTGTGATGGCCATAACATACTAATATTTATTTGTTTTTGTAAAAATTATAGTGATACTGTGCATTTGTCTAGTATAATTTATAGAAATTTAATTTGGTTTAATAAGTCACAGAGATATATTTTTAACTAGTCGGATGCACCAACCTCAAAATTTCCTTCTATCTCACACATGCTAATACTTCAAAATTCGTTATCACAGCGCCAGTAAAATCAGTATTTTCCGTTATTCTGTTGTACGTCAACTGCTTGCAAGCTTCGAGTTACCTTCACTGCATGAACAGCCAATGTTCAACACATCTACGACAAATCTTTAAAATTCGCTATCACAGCGCTGCCTCCTGACTCAATATTCCTTAATACAAGTAGGACCTGCTGGCCATACTCGAAAACATGTAAATGAAATTTGGTTCATTACATAACTTTATACATTTTTCGATGATAAAATAATGAGAATGTCCAGCGACTCCTTCCGGCGGAATATCCCCAAATTTAAGTAGGACCTGTAAGTCATAGTCAAAAACTTATAAATGAAATTTGGTTTAATTATATGCATAACTTCATACACTTTCCGATGACACAATGAGGACAGATACACGGACAGCCAGATATTTTATATAAACATGTTTTTCGGGATCTCTTTCGGTGTACATCCGTCAAAAACCGATAAGTCGAAAAAAATTTTATTAAAATACTTTCTTCTATTATAGATAAAAAAAAATAAAAATGTACTTTTTTTCTTTGTAGAGCTTTAAAATTATGACTTTCTTTTATTATTTGTCTCTTTAATTCTAAACTACGTTGATATTCTTACTAAATATTCATCTGAATGCAACTGTATAATTCAAATTTTTTAATCAGCGTTTATATTACACAATTGTTTAACTGTCAGTAATATTGTTGTTATTCTGTATTCCATGAATTTCGAACATAATCTGAAAATAAAATCTGTACATAAGTAAGTGAGCTTTATGAATAATTTTAATTGTAGAATAATGTTGCTTCAGAAATATCGACATGTTTTGTAGAAATTAAGTCTGCCCGGAAAATACCAATTAAGTTTCTGTACAGGAAGGGCCGGGCTTGGGCTGTTAGCTTTTATACTGGAGCGGGCCGATCTTTTAGCTTTTATTCCGGGTCTGGCTAATATTTTTTTATGGGTTGGGCCTGGCCCGTAGCTGGAAATTTCGCAAGTGTGGACTTCTAACCGACACAACTAAGCTAGTTTTAATGTTTCTTTAATGCTTCTTTCGGCCAGCGTCCTATAGCTACTGAATATATGTTTTTTTAATAAGTTTTAAAACAGCCTTTACTTAATTACAACTGATCTTTCATATAAATAAACAAGCAGTTCTGTACTCACTTAGTATTTTTCTTTATAATTCTGAAATGTGGCGAGCAATCAAAGCTTAATATTGTCTCTATGATTATACTGAAAATGAAGTAGTTGGCCTTCAGAAAATTGAATGCGACTTCTGGAAGATTCCCAGTGATACACATTGCCTCTAAAAAAAGTTTTGAATGAGTGCTTTGTATATTTTTCGTCCAATTGCTGTAGAATTTTAAGAAAAATCCGAACAGCCTTTTTATTAATGCAGTAATGTCATAACGTTCTTCCCTATAGTTCTATTGCTGAAGTGTTCGTTGTTTCTTTGGATGTTTTATTACATCCAGTTCGCCCATTGAGCCATAGACTATGTTACAGGGAGGTGAGCTCGCCCAGTCTCACTGTACCCACCGCTACATCGGTCTGGTGGCGGCAAATTTCAAGTTCGCATCCCTTATGATAATCTTCGTTTTCCCCACTTTCGCGCCCCACCAGTAGCGGAGAGGTTATGCTCTCAAAGCTGGTAGATGTGAGGTTCTGGGTTCAAACCCCTGTCGCGCTCGTCGACCTAACCGTTCGGAGTTTTTCGTGGTTTTATTCGAACCTTGCCGTAAATACGAGTTAGGATCCCTTAGAAAGAGCCCCACGGTGGGCACTCGCCCCTAGGGCCCATGTCTCTCGTGTAGATAATCGGTCGTCATAAAATAAAATAAAACAAAACTCTTCACTTTTGTAATTTACTTGCAGTGACAGTAAAAAGAATCGAGTGATACAGCGATTGCCTACTTGGGCAAAGTGATATATATTGTTTTTGTTAGTATTCTCAACAACAGTAAGCCCAGTATCTAGCGTAATGGTCAGAGTGTCTCGCTACCACGGTACAGGTCCCCAATTCAACTGCGGACTGGGCAAAGTGAATTCAGCCTTTCATCCATTCGGGGTGTATAAATTGCGTACTAAACATACTTGGGGACTAAACATTAAGGATCCCGCGTTAGACTGACTACCTGACCGGGAAATATGCTGTATAACACCTCAGAGCTCATGGTCAAGAAAACTGGACTCAATACTGTAGGCCATAAGACTTAATCCTTTCAGGGACAAAGCACTTTCGTTGCTAACATGTTGAAATTAATGAATGACACCGGAATTTACAAACAAATTTATTTGGAAATACGAAAAAGCTATATCTTACATTCATAATAAACGGAAAATTTTAGACCAAATTTCTGGTGCCATTGTAGCATTCGAGAATTAAAATTAAGTGGCTTCATAAGCGTACCACCACCCTTGAATTGATATTTAATAATTAACAAGGGTTAATAAATTGTAACTGTAGTTCTCAAAAACAAACTCTCTTTTTTTTATGTATTATTATCTATTATTATCTGACATGTAATGGTAACAAGGGTGAATTGTAACTGTAGTTCTCAAAACAAACTCTATTTTTTTCTGACATATTTACAAAATCATTCTTATTTATACACATATAAGAATACAAGATCAGAAGCGTAAGCTGTTTTTTAAGTGCCCGAGGCAATTCAAAAATTTGAGCTCGCTCCATACAGACTACTGTAGTTTCATATACTGAAAGTAGTTTTTTTAGTAATTTTTAGTAATTTTTAATACAACGGGATTTTGGAGATGGGCAATTTTTTGAGATACGACAAAAATCCCACTGAAAGTAACTCCACTTTTTGAATATACCACTTAAAATTTTCGTTTGGTCTCACCTAGAGACCTGCGCGGATCGGATTGTCCCGACATGAATCCGAAAATTCCATTGGAAACAAAATCAACCCCCCTCCCCCCCCAAAAAAAAAAATCGTCCTTACGAAACCGAAATAATGGAAAATTAATCCATATTTTAATAAAATTATAAAATGTAGTGTGCAATTATATCTCTAATTTCAATTTTATCTTTTATATAGAAATATAAACATGTAGTATAATATATACTCATTAATATTCAAATACTGTAAAACATTTAAATAAAAAGGACACCTCGGTGCCATCGAATTTGTCTCGTATTCGGGGGTGTGCGCAAAAATATGCAAATATTTGTGTTGAGGATTGTTTCCGCTTTTCAGGAGTGACCGTACGGAAGTCTTATTGTACATGCTATTACTTCTGAATAGCATATAAATTCCATGGTTCCGAGGTGTCCGCTATTCGGAGGTTTACTATATAAAAGATTTAAAAAATATTCCCTAAATAAAGCTTTCCGCTATTTGGGACTGTCCGTTATCAAAATTCTTACTGTATATAGACTTTATCGGAACAAAAATATTTCAGACTTTCTTTTGAAAAGTATGGTCAACCCGAACACGAGATGCAAGATTAAAAAATCACAACCTTAAACCGACCCTAACCAGAAATAATGTAAGTAAACCCTACCCACAGCAAAAAAATTAAAGTTAAACCGACCTGAACTCGGCTAGTAGCAAAAAAATAAGTTAACTAGACCCAAAACTGATCAGCAACAAAAAAGTAGGTCAAACCAACCCGCAGCAAAAAAAGTAAAAATTAACCCGACCCAAAGAAAAAAGAAGATAACCCGACCCAAACCGACCCGCAGCAAAAAAGTAGAAGTCAACTAGATTCGCAAATAAAAAGTAAAAATTAACTCGATCCGAACCCGGACCGTAGAAAAAAGTAAGTTAACCGGACCCAAATCCAACCCGCAGCAAAAAAATTGAAGTCAACCCGCCCCAAACCCGACCTGTAGCAAAAAAGTAGAATTCAACCCGACCCGCAATTAAAAAAAATTAGACCCGACCCAACCTCAATTGCTGGTCAGATTGGAACCTCCAAATTTCTGATATCGCCCCCCCCCCCCCTTGAAGACTGTCTAGATCCGCCCTTGTTACCGGGGCCTGGGGCCTTTCTGTACGGCCCTGGTTACTACAACCCTCGTTCTTACTGCTAGCCAGTGTTAGAAGATATATTAAACTTAAGACATCAAATTTCTTTAGAAACTTTTCAAGTAAAATAAAATTTCTATGAAAAATTGAAATATGCAAGCGATTGAGTAATGCGTTCTTTTATTTCTGAAATAAGCTTCAAAACTCTTTTGAAAATTCTTAATAATTTTTAAAATCCGAAATATATACATTCTAACATTTTTAAGCTCTGGCTTATTTTGATAGGTTTTTAATTTAAAAATGAATCAGTTACGAAATTTACACCATACATTGCAAAGTACAGAGGTAATTTTAGTAGATAATCCATTGCTAATTTTAAAACTTGAAGATTTTTTTAAAACAAGTTTATGAGTTGTTTGTTTACCAATAGATGGCGCTATCACAAAGTTAAAATGAAATATACATTTTTCTGAGATATTCATTCATAGAAACCTTTTTAGACGAAAAAGTATACTTTTCCTAAATAATAATAATAATAATAAAAACAATAATAATAATAAATAGAAAAAAAAATCTTATCTCAAATCAAATGAATATAAAATAAAATCTCTTATGTGATCATAACACATAAAGTAAGTCTTAAATAACACATAGTTAACCAACATTATCCTACAATTAATGTTATTTTAAAAGAATATTGCATACATATTTATGTAAACATTTTAAGGTAGGGTAGATTATGTGTACGTAATCTAAGGAATACTGAATAGGAATATTAATGATGACTTAGAGAAAATTACTTAAAATGTTGAAAAAATTGTGTAATTTAGAATAAAAAACAAACAAACAAACAAAAAGATGATTAAAGAAAATCATACTTTTAAGACTCTATAGAGCAAAAAAAGTATATTTAAAAAATATTTCTCCTTAATTTATTAAACCAAATTCAATTTCTAAAAATTTAGTTAAACAAATGTGCAATTTAAGTATTAATTTTAGATTTAAAAAAAATGCCGCTTCGAAGCAGGATCGGGCCAATTGTCTTTCATTAGACTCCAGCCAGCCCTGGAAAGAATTCGGTTCAATTCTCGGACAGTGTCTGCAGCAAAAAGTAAAGACCAGTCCCGACCGAAATCTGCAGAAATAAAAGTTAGGACGGACACTGCCAGCCCGAGTCTAATGAAAGAAAAATTTTCCCAGACATAACTATAATAACGGTTTTTAATTTATTTAGTTATACAGTAAAAGCTGTGCAAACGGAATCGTCAGGAAGAGGAAAAATTCCGTTTTAAACAAGTTTCCGTTCTTAGAAAGTATAATTGTAACTTTTCTTCCACAAGAGAGCGAGAAATGTTTCGGATTAAGACAGTATTACATTATAGAAAGGTTCCGTTTTCACAGGTTTTACTGTATTTAGATCAATTTTCTTCTTGCTTTAAATAGTAAAACAATAAAAATTCGATTTTTCTAGGCTATGATACTTTCCTTTTTATGAACTTTAAACGTTTTCAAGCACTATAAATGCGCTTTTCATTTTTTTTTTTTTTTTTTTTTTTTTTTTTTTGTCAAATTCGATGGTCTAGTTTCATTTAGGGAAATTAAACAAAGAAAGAAATGCAATTAAACGACTTCCCACTATACAGCAGTGTGACAGGAAATGATTATTCATATAGCTTAGGGCTTATTCTGGATAATGTGGACTCTGCAGTATTTCAAAACAAGTGATCAGTTTTCAATTCCAGTCTATCTAATCGTATTATACGTTTTTTTCTATTTTTAAATTGCAATATCTGCCGTTTTAATGAATCGCGTTTATTGAAAAAAATTTTATTCAATAAAGTGGTGGATTTCGATTAAGGTAAAAATACTAATACTGATTTTGGTTTCGAGTTACTCATAAAAGTGGCTAATCTGATTAACCAAAGATTGATATAAGCGTCAGTAAATGTACCACTTTTAACACATTCCAACCTAGTTGAAAAGTGTTTATGACTTCGGTTTGTCTGGTCGTCTGCCGTCTGGCCATCTGTCTGTGCTCTAACTCCCGTAAATATGCTCGGATTGCTCTGCAATTTTTATATGTTACTGTCGTTTTTTATAGCATGTTCCCTATTTCAACGGTAGTGTGTAGCACTTATGGTTTTTTTACAGGGACACTCAAAATAATTCCGTTACATTGCGGTCTATGGGGAAAAATCATTTGCGGTTAATTTAAATACTGTTTCGCTATTTTAAACGCATTGAAATTTGTATATATCACTAAGGTGCATTAGAAGAAGCTTAATATGGAATAGGGTGTGCATAGTACTTACAGTTACTTTACAGGGACAGTCAAAAGAATTCCGTTACATTACGTCTATGGAGAAAAATCGTCTGCGGTTTATTTAAATAATGTTTCACTATTTTAAACTCATTGAAATTTATATATATCACTAAGGTGCATTACAAGAGGCTTACTACAGAATATTGTGTGTCTAGCAGTCATCGTTCATTTACAGGGACACACAAAATAATTCTCTACTGTCTGTTAACAATAATTCCTGGAAGTGCGTTTTAAGTTACTGAACACGATTTTAATTTTAACTCGCTTTTTGTCTATTATTTGGTGTGTATAAATTCTGTAGATCCTATACAGGAAAGCACAAAAGTTCACGAACACATTTCCGTTTATTGACAGAAACTCCAGACGGAGAATTTTAAACTGTGCTACGCGTTTCCTAACTGAACTAAAATTTAGCATCCTATGTAGTATATATATACAAATCTATAGATCCTATACAGGGCTGAATAAAAGTATTCGGATATTTTTCCGAATATTGTATATGTTGGAAATTCCTGAAATTATGTTTTTAAATATGTTATACGTTTTCCAAATTGTTTACTTAGATGTTATCTTTTAGCTTATTAAACGGTATGATTTGTAAAATTATTTTGGAAGCGTTGGAAAGTGTTACATAATCTATGCTTGACGCAGGATTTTTCGTTCTTGTTTAACTCTGAGAGGGATTTTAACCCCTATCCTCGGCCATACCGCGGCGCCACTGCATAATTATTAAGAAACCTGAAAATATGTCGAATGTAGCAAACATTTAATTGTAACTACTTTAAGAAGAAATTAAAACAAAAAATATAGCTTTTCTTTTCTTTTTTTATTATTTTTTTTTAAGCGGGAATTTTTTTCCAACATATTCAACTTTGCATGTTCTAGATTACTGAGATCAATGCTATAGAAGAGTTTAACCCTTTGAGGGGCACATTATATCCCACCTAATTTTAATCCGATTCAAACCTGAAACTTTTAATTACATTTTACTTTTTTAACTTTGACGGGAAAAGTTGAAAAATTGCTTTTCCTTATTTTGAACTAAATTCCTTCGTAAATACCGGTGTGAATTCTACATTACAGGAACACAATTGCTTGCCCCTGAAAGGGTTAAAAGGCAAAGAAATTGCACAAATGACTATTACTTGGCAGAGATTCAAACTTCATCTCTTAGCTATATTGCCCAACTTTTGATAATTAAACCATGCAAAATCAGCCTTGTAAGATGACCTTATAAACAGTTTAAAATGATTTGTTTGGAATTTTGAAGGGAATTATGAAGCATAGCACCACAAGCATGGATTTTAATGAAATAGTATTGCATTCATACGTACATTTTAGATGTCGAGTAATTTAAAAGTCGACGAACATATAAGTTAAAGAGAAAAAAAACGCTCCCTACTAACTTTGCCGCAAAATATCATAATCAACATATTCCGCCAAATAGTTCTTGAGCTATGCGTGTATTGCAATCTTAATAGGAATTCCAAACTCCAAACTTTGAACCTGAATAGTTCCTAAACCACTTCACTGAATGACTTCCCGTTTGTAATCCGGAGATAAAATTTACCTAAAAATCCAAATATGATGTCAAAATTAGATGTTAGTATTGAAAAATTTCAAGTTTGGTACAATTTCTATATATAGACGACCCCTAAACAAAATTGAAGTATAGCATAATTTGTAGACATTACTAATCGATTGGTACCGGTGACCAGTGACTAGTGGCCAACCGAAACAAGTAGTACCAAAACCGAATTGCGGTTCTTTTCCTAGTTTTGGCCAAAAACGAAACTGTTAAAAACAAATTTAAGCAATTAATACACGATATATATATATATTTAAAATATTTCGAATTAATTATACGTAAAACATATTTCTAAGAAACACACACATGCACAAAAATACGTGTGTATGTGTTCTTGTCCAAAGTTTTAAAGATAAGATACACATAAAAAGTCCTTCCGGCCTGTACCGATAAGAAAAGGTAGCTTTCACATTCCTTGTTTTTTAAATTTCTGCTAATTCTATTCAAAAGCACGAAGTTAAAAAGCGTGGAACCCGATTATAGAAGATTCGATCCAAGTTTTCATCACTACTGAATTTGAATGAGAATTTCGACAAATAACTTAGTTATATATCCAAGTTGGCTTCATTTATGGTGAATTAATTTTGGGCGACAAATTTGGCGGTATTTCACTAAGTATCGCGAAGCTTGGCGAGAATTTGACTCTGGTGGATATGACTATGTAGTTTTAAACATATGACAGTAATAACAATGTTTACAACAATTAAGGTAAATTTGCGAGAAACCATTTTTCTAGCGCTCATAAATGAAACCTAATTATGAAAACATCAGCCACCCTAGGATTTCAAACTGCTATATCTCAGCCATTTTTAGGTGCGTTCGTAATTATATAAATACGTAGCACCTATTGTCGTCGCTTGGTCCGTCCGTCTGTCTGTCCGTCCGTCCGTCTGTCTGTCCGTCTGTCTGTCTGTCCGTCCGTCCGCATATAACAACGCAAAAACTACCCCACCGAATGGTTTGAAATTTAAGATATATTATCTTTGCAGAATCTTGTCGAGTCATTTCAAATTTTTTAAAAATCGAATCAAAACGTTAGGAGATATTAATAAAAATATTTATTAAGAAATCTGAATTTTTTTTAAAATCGGTGCTTTCTTGTTAGAGGAGCTTCCGAGGTTTAATCGTCAAGCGACCGAGATACTTATTTTATGACAGAAATTAATCTGCAGACGATATAATTCATTTCACAGAATTAAAAATCATCAAGATCTGAATATTTATATAACTAGCTATAGTACGAACGCACCTCGTTTGCCACGTTTGACGTACGATTTCCAACTTGTTAAGATAGAGGCGAAACAAAAAATGTCCCGAAATTCTTGTATCAATGCTGAACACTTAAGGGGGAAAACTTTTTTAATTTCTATTTTTTTGTACACCTTTTTGAATTCGAAATATTGAAATGGCCGACATTTTGAAACAACATGACAGATGAAGTTGGCTATCGAAATCGGTTGAGACCTTGGTAAGTCCTGTACACACGCTCACTGAGATATAAATCGGTTAATAAATAGGAGTGCTGTCTCATGACAAAAATCGGATTGTTTCAAAATGTCAGTGACTTTAGAATTTCAAATTGCTATATCTCAGCTATTTTTTAGGATCGATGCGCGACAAAAAATGCTCTGGAATCCTTCTATGAAGGTCGAACACTTAAAGGGAAAAAAGTGAATTTCTAATTTTTCTTCATCTTTTTTAATTAAAAATAATAATAATTGGCCGCCCTTTTAAACAAGATGACGGATGAAGGTGGTCAACGAACTTGGTCGAGATATTGGTATGCAATCGCATGACAGAATTCAGTTTGTTTCAAAATGTCAGCGACTTTAGAATTTCAAACTGCTATATAACAGCCAAGTTTTAAGATAAAAGCAAAACAAAAAATGTTCCGCAATCTTTGAATTAAGGTTGAACACTTAAAGGAAAAACTTTTTCAAACTCTAATTTTTCTTTGTACATCTTTTTGAATTAAAAAAAATAAGAGGTACATACTTTGAAACAAGATGGTAGATGAAGCTAGTCAACAAACTCTGTCGAGGCCTTAATATGTACTGTATATATCCTAAGTCACATCCATTATAAATACATGAGAAAAATCAGATATATCATTTACATATTTAACTCTTTTTTTATTTTTTCTATTTATATTTTTAATTCGTATGATCTTCTTTATATATTTTAACTTCTTATATATTACAAAATCTTATTTTAAGTTATTTAATGCTATTAACTACTTGCTTTCTGATATTAGTTATTGTTTACTACCATATTATCCCCTTTAATATTCATATCTATTTAGAACTAGATTTACAATAATAACTTCATTGTCTGTAATTTATCTTTAGCTTATTTCTCTTCTTTTTAAAGATAGATGGCAGCACTAGCATTTCCATTTTTTATTTAAAGCTAGATGACAGCGCTAGACCCTCTCTTTTTTTTCATTGTTATTCTTCTCTGTGTGCCATTATTCAGTATTTCCTATTGCAGAGCATTGGACTTGCACATGGATCACATATTTGCATCTTAATTTATTCGTACCACAATTTATTTTACTGGTGATTTGTGTCTTATCTATTACGGATGGATCACAATTTATTTTTTGATCTCTTATTATTTGCACATTTCTTGGGGTTTTTCGATATGTTACGGAGCTTAATATTGTCATTTTTAGACTTAATGCTGACAATATTAGACGAAATAATATATCTTTACTATGAATTATTCATATGAAGCCCCTCTGACGAATCCATAATATATTCATAATTTATCATATTTGCATTTGCATTTTATTGTGCTTAATTGTTGCAATATCTTTTCTTTTAATTTTTATACTATCTTTTCGTTGGATTTTCACAATATGATTTCATTTTATCTATTATATATATATATGTGTGTGTGTGTGTCTATCTATCTATCTATCTATCTATATATATATATATATATATGTATATATAAATCAATATTTGAACGGGGGGTGGTTTTTGTGGGGTCATGATTGGTGAAAATATACCGAGATTTTCTGGAATTGCTTTCTTCCGGACGCACAGTGGAGCGTTTTGGTAATCTAGGTGGACAAAATTCATTTTTCCGATATTCTCGGAATTTAACAAGACCGCATATTCTGGTAGCTGAATGTCTCTTTTGTCGAGATCCGTACGATTTTTGTAAAAAAAAAATCGTGGTGTCGATTAACTACGACCGTAAAGAAGACATTTGCTCAATTTGTTTGAGGGTGATTCAGCGGTTGCATTTATTTCCCGAAGTTCGAAAGCACGTCTTAACTATTCTGTTTAGTGTGAAAGCACGAGTTTACTGAAAATATATTACATATTTTTCAAAGTAACATTTAACCTATTGTTGTTTGAAAATAACCGCCATTAAACCAGTTTAAGTGCTTTTTCCAGAAATTGTGTTTTTAGATGAGCCATGTTGTTGTTTACAAACTTTATCTTGACTTTTAATACAGTATTAAGCATTATTAAGCAATACGATTTTTTTTAAAATAAAAGTATCATTCCTAAAGTATTGGAAATTTTGAAAACTCCTGCGAAAGATTGCGAATCGTAAAGTTATTATTAATAAATCAGCTTTATATTAACTTTCAGTATATGTATTACATTTAGTTAAAATCTTGCAAGTCAATTTTAAACCTCTTTTAATTATCCGATTGATCTGTAACTTTGAATTCATGTGTAGTTTTAATGATAATACAATATTATTATAATTTGACGAGCGTAGAAGTTATACTGTTTCTACAGGGTTACACAAAAGTTAAGTTTAATTCTTGCAAGTTAATTTTAAGCCACTTCCAATTATTCGATTAATCGAAAACTTTCAATACATGTGTAGTTTCAATAACAGTACAATATTATTGTAATTTGAGGAAAGTAAAAGTTATACTGTATCTACAGGGCTACACAAAAGTTTATTTGAAATCTTTCAAATCAATTTTAAGGGTGTATTCAAATCCAATTTGCTTATTTTGAGACACATTGATAAATTCATTTTTGCTCTAAAATGCGTCCAATTGGTAGGTTCTCTTATTCAAAAACTTTATAATGTCCGTATTGTCTCGATTTTTTGTTAAAGGCAGAATATATTTAAAAAAATGCTGTCAAAGTGGACATTTTGAATCGAATTTCCCGAAGCGATAGCGCTGGAAACAAAAAAAAAAGATCGTACTCTGAAAATAATTGTCTGTAAATCAATTTCTAATTAATTAAACGAAAAATAAAAACATGGGGCCCTTGTAAATCTCTTCATAAATCACGCCGCCAAGTTTCAAGTTGTTACTTTTAAAAATGAGTCTGCAAATGTGTCTCAAAATTTTGAGTTGTTGAGCCTGGAAAAATATTTTTTTGAATACCGCCTTAATCCACTTATAAATATCCGATAGGCGCTGAAACTTGGTTTGCATGTATATTTAGATGTTAATTTAATTATATTATAATTTGAGGAACGTAGAAATTATACATTATTTACAGGGCCACACAAAAGATTGCGGAAACATTGTTATTTATAAACACAAATTTTAATTCAATTTCAACAAAATTAATCTAGATTATCGAGATGCACAATACCATCTTATAAAGTGAAAATAAAGTGTGCAGCAGTTATATTTCTTTTAAGGGCCACACACATAATTCGGATGCATCATACAACAGCCTTTTTCCAACTGAAATAATTTGGGTAGCATTTATATTTTTCACAGAGTCACACAAAACATAAAACTTATTTTTTAAAATATGTTTTTATTTTAAAACTTTTATTTTTCAGGATGACTGCACAAATTTCTCGAAAATCTATTGTTGACGTATGGGTTGCCAACCAAAAAGTAAGCAAATTCGAAGCTTCCTTTCATTTTCGTTGTAAAAACTGGGGAATTCTCAGTTAACTGAAGAATTTTTTTTAAGAGCCTTAAATCACGTGCCCGGATATTTTGTTTCCAAATTCAGCAAAAATGTCTAAATTGGAAATAAATAGACAACGTTTTTATCAATACAATTCCGCATGGTTTCAGGGAACCTTTCACCTACATGATTGCGTTACTCAAGCAATATTAAATGAAAAAGTCGTAAATAAAAGCCTACAGTAGACCAGTGAAACTTTATTATTATTATTTTAATTATAATTTAATCATTAAGTTATATTAACTTAGAGTTAAGTATGTATGTTTAGTTCAAATCTTGCTAGTCAATTTTAAACAACTTTTATTTATCCGATTAAGCTGAAACTTTGAATACATGTGTAGTTTGCATGACAATACAATATTATAATATAAATAAATAAAATAATAATAATAATAATATAAATAATAATGATAATAATATAAATAATAATAATAATAATAATAATAATATAAATAATAATGATAATAATATAAATAATAATAATAATAATAATATAAATAAATAAATAAACCAAATATTTATCACTGTTTGAGCATTTTATTACTGGTACATTCGAAAAACCAGCAAAACCTAATTAAAATCCAACCCAATAATTTTGTCCACCTAGATCGTCAAAATGCCCCACTGTGGGATGGCTGCAATGGGTAGCTTTTTACTTTTACGTAGCTTTCATTACAAAAACCTACCTATTGCAGCCGTTCGGAGGAAAGCAATTCCAAAAATTTTGGTATATTTTTACCGATTATGACCCCTAGACCCCCAAATCACCCTCCGTTCAAATGCTGATATATATATATATATATATATATCTGACATATGTCATGCTGTAACTCTCTTATTTAAGAATCGATTTGGATGTGACTGTGTATGTGTGTAGGACATACCAAGGTCCCGTCCGAGCTCGTTGGCCAGCGTCATCCGCCATCTTGTTTCAAAATGGCGGCAAGTTAATTAAAAAAAATAATTCAAAAAGATCTATAAAAAATTATAAATTGAAAAATTTGTTACTTTTACGTGTTAGATCGTGATACAAGGACTCCAGAACATTTTTCGTTTTGGCTTTATCTTAAAAAATGGCTGAGATATGGCAGTTTGGAATTCTAGGATGGCTGGCATTTTGAAACAATCTGATTTTTGTTATGCTGTAACTCTCATGCTGAAATTTGTATTCAAATTGAGTATTAACGAAAAACGGGATTAAATCTTCTATAATCGGGTTCCAGGGAATATTGCTTCGGGTGTTTGAGTAAAATGAGTTGAATTTTTAAAAACATGGACTATGAAAGCTACCTTTTCCTCCCGGTACAGGCCGGAAGGACTTTTAGTAATGGAAGCTACCTAATAACGCTTACATTGTATTACTTTATAATAATTAATAATCATACGCATGTATATATAATTAATAATGTACTCTGCTGCCCAAAAATTAAGGGACAGTGATCAGACGCTTTCGTTTTTATACGGTTTTCGAATATCTACTGAAATTCTTGACAAATTGTCCTTGAAAATCAAGGATGTAAAGCACATGTTTGACTTCAAGAACACTACAAACAGTATACTGCAATTAAAAAATTTAATTTTTTTATTAAATTATTTAAATCTTTCTAAAATTTTAAAGTTTGTTGTGGTTTCAAAAGTTCCACTTACAACAGTATATTTTGCATTACACAATCGGTAATCTGCTTTAATTTTTCCTTTCACATCAACAGATATTGCTTTAAAATATCTTCCATCTAATATTGCGCCCCATGTATTATCACAATTGATTAATTCCCTCGATACATTTTCATTGGGAGCTGAAGAAGTGCTAGTCAGGATCCTTTGCAATAACTAACTGCATCACAGTGCTATCGTACTTTAAAAATTCAATGCGCAACTAACTTTGAAAGATGCTTTCTGTCTTTGACACTATAATATTTTTTAATTCCCATAGCAACGTTAAGGATTATGAAACTATTTTTTATAGCTATTCAACAAAAATGCTGTCAGAAGTTAAACATTCTTATCTTGTCAATAAATTTGAAAATTGAGAAAAAAATACATATGTTAACTAACAGAAACGAATTAAAAAGACAAAAAACAATAGGAATTTATTTCCATGTTTCGAATCAATGATCTTGCGGTTTAAAAACAATAGTCTGAAATTGAAGAAATGAATTTTATTATTTTGAAAATACAAAATACTTGGAAAAACATTACGAAATACAGTACCAAAATACTTTAGTTTTATCAGTTTACAATACAAAATACATATGTATTTTGAAATTGTATTTCAAATCCATGCATTTTCGATACTGATACAACTCTGATAAATGTTGCATAGTTCTAGTTGTTCTTTTAATTATTAAAAAAAATTCTAAAATTTCAATTGTTGATTAAAGTATCAGTTATTATTGATGACGAAGATATGAGTTTTTAATAAGATGACCATTCGAATGTTTATCAAAAACTTTTAAACTAGTTCAAATCAGTATTGGTACTAGAATAGTGTGGAAGTGAGACCGTTGTGAAATTTTGCCACAGGTCCCCACGAGCATAGTTATATCCCGAAAGAAAATATTACTTACTGAATACTTTTTGTCAGAGTGTATATAAGTTGGATGAAAACAAAATAAAAATGTAAACACAAAAACAAAAAAAAAAAGTAGTCTTACTTCGTATGATGTGGGAGATGTCTTGCTGGAAGGGCTGGAACGAACAACGATAAAGGTGTGCAAGAAATGAGATTTGATGCATGTGGGAGCGAAAAGTGTATCATTAGCTTCCAGGAAAGCAACGCAAACGATATCATTACCTATGTGCCGCTTCTTCTGAAGCTGCAATAAAAATAAATTATAGTAGTATTTTGTATTTAATTAACATCATCATTACTTTTTCATTAATATTTAAACAGAATCTGTAAACCTAGAAAGTCGTAAAATGAATAAAAGGTTACGAAATTTTTTAAAAGTTAAAAAATTATAAATATCTTCCGTTTCAAGAAGCTTGCATATTCTGCATCAAGGTGTTTCTTCATAAATGTAAAAGGAAATTTATAACAATGATATTACGGAAATTATTACTATCTCAAACTATTAAAAAATATAGTATCTTAAATTAGCTTGCGCTAAAAAGATTGTAAAATGATGAATTGACATCCAAGAAAATGTAAAATTTAAAAAATGATGTGTATAACGTGATTAAATATTACAAATATTCATATAAATACAGTTTTAAATACATTCACATGTAAGATTTTCATCGATTCTTTATATATTTTTATGTTCAGCAGTAAAAAACTTAAATATAAGAGTTATTGTATCTTTTAGTGGATGCAAATAAATTCACATTTTATTGTAGACATACCGAAAGATTTAGGACATATTTACATATTGAAAATAAATTATACATATTGGTAACTTTCGATCATCAGCACTACAATTTATATTATCTTAATATTAATAAGGTAATCAGGGTTACTACGGGTCAGGAAATTTGAATACCAGTAATTCCGAATACTAATATTCGCCAGTAGAGGAGAAATGTAGAGGAGAATACCCGCTACAGGAATCAAGAGCCGGAGCCGGAAGTGACTCCTTTCCGAGCAACACTTTTCCAGAGCAAGACTCCTGCAGACCGAAAGTGAGTCTTTCTAATATAGAAGGAGGGTGTAGTTTTCGGTCGTACTGTAGAAGAAGGTTCTAAAATTGAGGGGGGGGGGAGGGCTTAATTTTTAAGAGGGGATTATTTTTTTTTAAATAGTGGAATCGACTTAGAGTAGGAATGGAATTTGAATACGGCACGGAGATCGTCATTTTTTGGTGGTGCTGTCTATCGGTGAGAACTGGAATGACAGATGTTTAAAATACGTTTTATTTGAAAGTTTTAGCTTGGAATCGAACCGTTGTTAGAATAGTATCTTGACTTGATAATTTAGGGTAAATTTAACTGATCAAGCCAAGAAACTATGACTGTGAGTCGAGATTTGAAGTGTTTAAAAAGAGGTGACCTATTTCGCCTGTTTGGGCTTGGCTGGTGTTTTTGATCAAATGACTATTAATTTTGCCTGTTCAGTCTTAATCATATTGTGAAATGAGGGTTTATTAATTTTAACTTTTTTAGATTATCTTGCAATACACTGCTTTCAGTAAAATGGATTTTCGATAGTTTTAGAAATATAAACTACAATTTTTACTACAATTTCGCTTGTGTGGAAAAAAAGCATAGGAAAAAAATGTAATAAAAATAATAACAACTGTTCAAAAATAATAACAACTAATAATTAATAATAATAATAATAATAATAATAATAATAATAAATAAATTAATTTTTACGTTTTAATCGATAGTTTTAATTGTTTCTTTTTAAAACTTTAATTTTAAATAACGACTGCTTAAATTTTAAAGTTTAAACTGAACACTGTTTACATTTTCTTATAACGATTATTTATGTTGAATTTTTAACGGAATGTATATTAAAAGAGGAAAATATAACAAATGTTAAAGAAATAATTCAACATTTATAGGAAAATTTGAATAGCTTTACACACTTTGTAAATTATTTGAAATATGGGATTAAGATCCTTTTATCTTAGAATTAACTTAAATAATTTGAATTTCACAGTTTCACAGATAAATTTCTTCACAGAAGACAAGCTAATATTTACCAGTCATGATTTGATAAACGATTTGTTCACCATAATAACAAACAGGAAATATGTTTCACAAAAGCATAGATAACATTCCTCTATTTGTATGAACATAACTGATAAAATACTTCTGGCTTATTATTATTATTATTTATTATTATTATTATTATTAATTATTGTTATTATTATTATTAATTATTGTTATTATTATTATTATTATTATTAATTATTAATTATTATTATTTTTAAACAGTTGTTATTATTTTTGAACAGTTGTTATTAATTTTTGAACAGTTGTTATTAATTTTTGAACAGTTGTTATTATTTTTGAACAGTTGTTATTATTTTTTATTACTTTAAATTATTTTCCCTATGCTTTTTTTCTATACAGGCGAAAATTATTCAAAAAATATTCAAAATTGTAGTTTATATTTCAAAAACTTTCGAAAATCCATTTTAATGAAAGCAGCATATTACAAGGTAATCTCAAAAGGTTAAAATTATCTTTAAAAAATAAACACTCATTTCACGATATGATTAAGTCTGAACAGGCAAAATTAATAATCACGTGATCATAAACACCAGCCAAGTCCAAACAGGCAAAATAGGACACCTCTCTTTAAACACTTAAAATCTCGACTCACAGTCATAGTTTCTTGGCTTGATCAGTTAAACCTACCCTAAATTATCATGTCAAGATACTATTTTGACAACGGTTCGATTCCAAGCTAAAACTTAAAAAAAACCCTATTTTAAGCATCTGTCATTATATTTCCCACCGATAGAGTCCGCCACCAATAAATGTTATCTCCGTTCCGTACTCAAATTCCATTCCTACTCTACGTCGATTCCAATATTAAAAAAAAATAAGCCCCTCTTAAAAATTAAAAGGGTTTTAAATTTTAATTAAGCACCCCCCTCAATTTTAGATCCTTTTCCTACAGTACGGCCGAAAACTACACCCTCCTTCTATAGTAGAGAAATTTACTTCCGGTCTTCAGGAGTCTTGCTCCGAAGTGAGTCACTTCGGGCTCCGGCTCTTGACTTCTGTAGCAAGCGAACTGTTATTTCCTATGTATGTTACGTAGCCTCTACTTTCGCTTTATTTAATAGCAGAGACCTGTAGCAATCCTTGATAATATAAAAATTCTTATCTCAAAAATGAGAAAAACTTAAAACTGCAAATATTCAATTTGTTCCTCCGAAGCTGGGAGGTAATGTTTTAAAGTACTGAAATACTGATACTCTTTTTAACACTCTCCAACATAGTTGAAAAGTGTGTATGAATTCGACTTGTCTGTCTGCCACCTGTCTGTCTCTATTCGGACACATACTCTGATTGTCATGTAACTAATATGAATTGTGGTGGTTTATAATGACATGTTCAGTATTGAAAATGATGTGTGTATCATTTATAATTCGTTTACAGAACCACTCAAAATAATTTCGTTGCATTATGGTATATGGGAAAAAATCGTTTGCAGTGTAATTTGACGATTTTACATTATTTCAATCATACTGAAATTGATATACCTTACTGAGGTTCGCTACAAGATGCTTACTATAAAATATGGTGTGCATGGCAATTATCGTTCATTTACATGGACACAAAAAAAATTTGGTTACAGTACTGCATGAGCGATAATTGCTGGAAGTGCGTTTTGAATTGTGGTATGTGATTTTAAATTTAAGTAATTCTTTGCATATTACTTGGCGTATATAATTTTTATAGGTTATATACAAGTCTGTACAAAAGAACTCGCGTACATTTCCGTTTATCGACGGAAATTACTGAAGGGGATTTTCAAATGTGTTATGCGTTTCCTAACTGAACAAAAATTTTGCATACTATGTAACATACTTTTGCATACTATGTAGCATACTTTTGCATACTATTTTCATATATGCAAAACCTATAGGTTATATACAGAGCCGTACAAAAGAATTCGGATATATTTCCGACTAAAGATGGCAATTGCTGGAATTGGGTTTTCAAATGTGTCATGTGTTTTCCAAATTTATTACTTAGATGTTATCTTTCACATTATTAAACGGTGAAGTTTTATAACCGTAGTCTGAATGTGTTGGACAGTGTTTCGTAATCTATGCTTGATGCATGATTTTTCTTTCTTTTTTAATCTGCATACATTAACCTCGTAAGAAATTTACTTCTTCCGAAAATTTTACAAAGTGACTTTAGATGAAACAAATAACGAAACATTGATATTTACTGAGATTGTATTTGTAAAAAAATTTTTATGTGAAATTCTAAATAATGCTGCGAACATAGATTTACGATTACTGCTATTTACCACCTTTTTAATATTATGTTTTTTTCGTTTAGAATAATATTGCCAGCATTTATTATTGAAAAGTAAGAGATTAAAGTGAAAAAAATGAAATTCGGATAAGATTACTGGATTCCTAAATTCTCGGTGATATCTTTGGTGATCCACAGGGAGATTCAAGAATACTTCACCAAGATCTCACTCACTGTCTCTCCTCCAACCTCAGACGAAATAATAATACAGTAGGAATCACTTCTAAAGCAACTGTATGAAGCATGGAAATTATTCATTATAGACGGACTTCGTTACAACCGATTGCCTTATAAAATTAAAAAATTGATTATGGGATTTGGTACATCTTTTTCAAAAGACACTAGTTCTACAACTTCAAATACTTTTTTAAAAAGTAGTGACTACATACTACTTTTCAAAAGTAGTCACTACTTCGCTACTTTCAGATTTAATCAAGGTATTCAATTAAACTCGAAACTGAGGATTCTGACACGGATATATTAATACAGTGGCCTCTCGTTATACCGCATCTGCCAGTATTCAACCAAATGCGGTATAACCAAGGTCATTAAAAAAATAAGAAAGATAAAATGTTTTGTTTTCGATTATACATACCAAAATGTTTGTTTATACATATATTAAACTCTCTTAGCGAAATTAAAAGAGATACGTAATTCAATAAACATTTATGTATAATTGTAGATATAAATGCAGTTAAACTACAGCTTATTTACTTTTTGGGGATGCACGAAAACAAAGATATATAACGAGCTCTGAACAAGCGATATGACGAGCAGTAGAAGTATAACATATTTAAGCTTAATCATATTCTACATAATTTTTATTTACATTCGTACAGTTATCTGTTGCTGACATTCGCAAATTTTTGCGCAGAATACATTTTGCACAAAAGAGGCAAGTTATAATCACACGGTTTGGAGAATGGCACTGTTTTCTCCTGAAGTAGCGTTAAAAGAAGCGTCTTTGCTCATTACAAACTACTGATTTTTTGTATCGCACTACTCGCTACATCTTATTTTCAACATGTAGCGCGTTACATTACAAACTACCAGAGAAAGTAGTAACTGCTGTAGTTTCGCTACTTCTGACCACTTATTTCAAGAATTATATTATTTAATATTGACTTATTAATTTATCATGATATTTACATGTACGACTGGGAAGCACCGCATACTTTTTAATGCCTATATGCATGTCCAAATTTTGTAGAGTTTTTTTTTATTAGCACTTCCTTTCATTAAAATGAAGTTTTTTCTGTAAAATTCGATGCATTTTGAGAAATTTTAAAGCAACCATGAAGTTTCGATTGTCTTTGAAAATTTGTTTTAATAGCAGTTTCAACAAATTTTTCAACATCAAATAATGCTGCTGGGAAATTTATAGATGTAAGATATATATATAAACATTATTTAAAATTTCAATCATGACATCATTTTAATTTTAATTAGATTTAATTTTTTATTTCTAAGAAGAAAAAAATTCTCCATCGTCACTTTATTTTACTATATTTGAATTTTTCATGTAAACGAATATATCGATATAGGGATTTTCATTTTTAATTAGGACTGATTCGTCAGACTCCAAATGTTTTAAGAAGCTTTCGTCTGATATAATTTCTTTGCCATCAAGATGATTCTACAGTTCATGTGTAATGAAGTTTTCTATAACACAGTAAAATCGCGTTACATGTTGAGTCAGTTACCTAACAAATGACACTGAAAGCATATCGATTTATGCAGTTGTAGTAAAACGAAACTTTTTGCATAGAGGGGATTAAACTAAAACCAATCAAATTTGGTATTTCCAATTCTGGTAATATTTATTAAAAAAAAATCTTTGTTATTTAGATCAAAATTAGATTATGAATATACAGACGGAACGTTAATTTAAATTTACAAAATAAATAAACATAAAAAAGAAAAAAAAGAAAAATGATGCGTCGAGCACAGATTATGAAACACTTTCCAACCCTTTCAGAATGCTTTAACAAAACTGCGCCGTTTGAAAAGGCAAAGAAGATACCTAAGTAAACATTTTAGAAAACGCATAACACATTTGAAAACCAGATTTCAGCAATTACCATCCATAGCCGTAAAGGCACTCCAATTCTTTTATGCAACTCTGTATATGATCTATAGATTTGTATATATTCTACATACTATGCTAAAATTAGTGGTACTTTTATGTTAGCCGGGAGCCAGTGTTATATATATATATATATATATATATATATGTATATACACTTATATTTATACATATATATTCATATATATATATATGTATGTATGTATGTATATACATATATAAATATACACATATATGTATATGTAAAAGTTAAGCTACGCCCGCTTAAGGCGGACGTACTTCACCGCCGATTCTAGGTTCTCGAGAACCCTCGCTTGAGATCTACTAGAGAGCGACCAGTTTACCCGGGTTACCCCACAGGTGGGCCCTTCGGCCAAGAGGTGCACCGCCATCTGCGCCCTACCCCTCTGCGCCCAAATTTTGACGATAAAAGTCTCTGTGATTTGCGATGTTACCCAGAACTCTTAGGACGCCATCACAGGGGGGATGCCGGAGTCCTCCGACAGCTTCGGAGCCGGAAACCAAAGAGGGAACCAGGCCCTTGGCCTTAAGCCGAGCTTTCCTGACAACTCTTACTTTACCGCCGCCTTCAATGATCAAAATCTTACAGAGGATAGGACTAGTTCATCAGCAGAGGACAAGGAATAGATACCTCTCGCTTGCCCGGGAGAGGTCGAGGAAACTCCATCCTTGGACGCATAGACACTTCCCAAGTTAGGCTTTGGGCCGCAGGGTCGGGACCTCCCAGCTCCCGGCCCTCGGCCCAAGAACTTCCTCTTACATAACCTCCCGGCGACCTGGTCCTTTAGACTCCGAGAAGTCCTCTTGCTGTGCAGGGTCGCCGGTACCGGGAAACCGTGGACGTCACTCTCGGTCCCAGAGAGTCGTACTCCCAGTCAAGCGCCAGAGAAGCGCTCTGAGAGGAATAGAGAGCTCCTGAGAAGCATAAAAATTTTAACCTCCAGGCTTTAAAATTATCAGTTCTTAGGAGTAAAATTGATGAATAAGTGCTTTTTGCATTCGTTGGTGTTTTTACGATGCACCCAGGTTTTCAGACCGTGGTGTCGTCATAAAGCCCAAGGATCATGCGAGAGCTAAATAACTAATAAGGGGGTTTTACGAGCCCATTCCTCAGTGTCGCACTCTGTCGGGAAAAATCTTTATTATGTCAAATAAAAAGCGAAAGCACACGTTTTACATGGCCTTTTCTCATCAATTACGTTCTCAAATTACTTACGGCCGGCCGCTTGGCCCGTATTGAAAATGACTGCATCAACGGGCTGTGCTCGCTGCTCTAAAGCATTACACTGACTTAAAAAAGCTCATCGTGTAACTAAAAATGAATAAAATCAGATCCCCAGGAAAAGACCCCGTGTTCTCTTAATGCTCCACGACTACACTTGACAGATCTACAAGTGACTAAAAGCAAGGTTGATGCGGAAATTTCTTACATGTATATATATATATATATGTGTGTGTGTGTGTATACACTCATGTTTGTGAAAATTACAACACCATGAAGGAATTGTCAGAAATTAATGGAATTTATTTAACATATTACTGATAGTGATATAAATAAATGATCAAATTTACAAGACAAAAATCAAAAACAACGTCGGAAATTAGTACTTTGTGCGTCCACCACGCTGAGCGATGAGAGCTTGTATACGGCGTGGCATTGAATCATACAGGTTCTGAATGTAATCCTGGGGAATGGCATTCCAGATGGCTTCGACCTGAAGCCAAAGTTCAGTCTTACTGTTGCCCCACCAGCTGTACGAGTGAGTCACCGACCAATGAAATCCCAGACATGCTCGATGGGAGACATAGCCAGTGAATAAACAGGCCATGGAAGAAGCGAAACATGTTGTGCACCGAAGAAGGCTTGAGCAGTTTGAGAAACATGTGCACGGACATTATCCTGCTGAAATGCAGCACCCGGCATGCGTCGAAGAAAGGGAGGACCCCAGGCTCCACAATTTCCCTTATGTAGCAATCACTGTTGAGGTTGCCCGCAATGTGCAATAGATGGGATCAACAATTATACCCAGTAGCTTCCCACGCCGTGAAGCCAGGCGTTTGTGCGGCATGACGTTGGATAACACGCTGTTGGAGTATACGTTCCCCTCTGTAACGTATGACGCGTAGTCTTCCATCATTGTACTCTAGATTATAGCAAGATTCATCGGAAAAAGCAACATGTTGCCACTGGACACGCCACGTGCTGAGTTGCTGAGCCCATTGAAGTCGGAGGCGTCTGTGATTCAGCGAGAGGGGAATCCTGCGTAGAGAAACCCTTGCACGCAGTTCATGCTGCAGACGGCAACGAACTGTGGAGCTAGACAACAAAACACCTGTAGCTGTGCTCCAACGTTGTGCTAACACACGATAGGACACTGTACGGTCATTCACAGCCATGTGGATTAGGTGTATGTAGTACCGTGACGTTGTGCTATTGCGTGCCCTATTGCTGTGTTTTCTCCTTGTTTGATTCTCTTCTGTTCATTTCTTCCAAACACGCATCAGTGTTGTGGCATTACACTGCGTGTGGGCTACGATTTCTTGATACGAAAATCCACCTTCTTGCATATCGACGATGCGGCCTCTTGCGAACTCCGTTAGTTGTTGGTATGGCTTCCTCCGCTTTTCACGAGGCATATTGATCACCAATGAAACGTTTACCGCAGACAGAGTAAGATAAACGGATTTCAACGCATCTTTACAGTCCTTTATATACCTGGAACAAGCGACTGGTAAGGAGCAGGTTCTCGTTCGATACACGCGCAATCGCTTTGTAATTCTAATCATTTGCATGTCTTACCTGACTTTACTTTTCCTGTAAGTTTGGTTCAATTTGCATAATTATTTCATATTGTTGTAATTTTCACAAACATGAGTGTATATATATTATATATATATATACATATTTGTGTATATATATTTGTGTGTGTATATATATATATATATATGTATATGTACATATATATATATATATATATATATATATATTATATATACATATTTAATATATATACATATAACACTGGCGCCGGGGTAACAGAAAAGTACCAAATTATTTTAGTATGAAAACACATAACACAGTTGAAAATTCACCTTCAGCAATTTCTACAAATAAGCGGAAACATATTTGAATTCTTTTCTACAACCCTGTATATTACCTACAAATTTTTATATATGCCACAGTATTTAGCTTCAATTTATTTGAGGCAAAAACACACTTTAAACTACTGAAATGACACTTCCAGAAATGATCATCCATAGGCGGTCATACATCCAGTTGTTTTTCAGGTCCTGCATATGATTTTATTTCTATTTTACAAACACCTTTTAGCATACAAAATGTAGTTGAGCTTCAAAAGTCATAACTCACAATAAAAACACCTTTAAGCTATTTACGCTCATCCCCTTATGCTTACTAATCCTTTTGTGTGCCCTGTATATGATCTATGCACCTTATTTTCTATTGTAAGCATCTAGTAGTAAAACTCCGTAATGTGTATCAATTTCAACATGTTTGACATAGTGCAACATAATTAAAATATGCTGCAAAAAAGCTTTTCCCCGTAGATCATTATATAACCGAACTGTTTTGTTTAACCCTGTTAATGAATGATAAATGTTTTGCACCCCATATTCTACAGAAAGCATATTTTAGTGACCGTAGAAATTCATATCAGTTTTATTAGGTTTTAAACAGAGTAACATCATTAAAATACGCCGCAAACGATTTTCCCCTGTAGACCATAATATAACGGAATACGTTTGAGCTCCCCTGTAAACGAACACTAAGTTTTACGCATAACATATTCTATAGTAATCTTCTTCTAGTGAACCTCAATAATGTATATCGATTGCATTATATTTAAAATAGTGAGACACTATTAAAGTACAACGTGAATGATTTTCCCCCATAGGCCATAATGAAACGAAATACTTCTGAGTGCCCCTGTAAATGAACTATAAATGCTACACATTTCGTTTTCAATACCGAATATGTTATGATAACTTCATTAACGTATATCAATTACATGCCATTCCGAGTATATTTACACGAGTTAGAGCACGGACAGACAAACCGAATTCATAAACACTTTTCAACTATGTTGGAAAGTGTTAAAAAGACTGTGTATGGATAAAGGTTCGTGAACAACAAGTTTTATATCAGTTTATTACCATCACAAAATGCATATAGCAGAATACAAAACATGTTTTGAGTACTAAATTTTGAGGACTATTAAAAAAAAAAAAAAACATTTAAATTGCTTTACCTTTTGTGGATCATGTTCTTCATGAGGCAGTAAAGTGGAAACATGGAACATGATTTCTATCCCTCTCCAAGCTGTGTATACCGATTCTTTACCTGTTAGATCGTGAACGGAATCAAGACCACCTTTATATTTATCGAATCCTAAAAAACAAAACAATGAAAATAGCCTTTGAGTTATACTACCAATCAGATAACAAAGTTACAATGAGATATACACTCTGCAGCTAAAAGTTTGCGTACTAACTCAGTAACTACCCAAAAGGACAGTTCTTATCGTAATCATGAATGGTACAATGAAATGATTTTATGATTAAATCTCTTTAAAGCAACTTGCCGGAACTGAGTCGTACATGAGCTGAAAGCTTTTTATTTTTGCACTATAAAATGCCACATCTGATTCAAAATTTTCACGTGTTTCAATGTCTAATATTATTCGTGTTATATTCTGGCGCATCCAACATCTACGCTTTCCATATACACTTGTGTTCCCAAAATTAGGGCCACAAACCCCAAATAAGTGGTACCTAAAAAAATAATTAGCTTATTGCGGTTAAATTTGGCACAGTTGGGCAGAAGGAAAAAAACACAAACACTCTATACATGTTTTAATCACTAAACTGCTCCCTTTTCCTCTTCCCAAATGACCAATTGACAGGAAAGTATGTCTTCTTTCAATTGTTGTTTAAAAAAAAGCTTAGGGGTCGTCTTCATACTGAAATTGTACCAAACTCTGAAATTTTAAATACGAACAGCAATTTTGACAGTAAATTATTTTTTTTCGGTAAAATTTACCTTAGAATACGAAAAGGGAAGTTATTCGATCAAATAGTTTAGTAATTACAAAGGTTTAAAGTGTAGAACTAATATTAAATTCTATGTTAATGAATGCAAAATAGATTGCAATGCAGGTAGTTTATAAAGCATAATTCAAAAACAATTTGGCGGAATGAGCTGTAATTTTGGATTCCCATATTTAAAGCTGCTAGAAATCGTTTCCTATTAAAAAAATAAATAATTAAATAAAATAAATTATTGGTCAAAATTCATATTTTTTTCGAAAAGTAATTTCCACATTATACATTTTTTGAAATTGATTTAAAAAAATAAACAAATAAATAAACCAAAAGCCAATTGCAATATTTAAAATAATCGATTTCCAGAAGCTTTAAATATGCGAATTATTACAGTTTACACCACACACCTCTACCTACTCTTAATGAAGTTGTTGATGATAGCTTGTGGCAACAAATCCCACTCATCTAAAAGATCTGATTTTAAAAACTGGGGGGTCCTAGGAGGAGCTTGATGTCATGCTACGGTTCTTCCTAGAGCATCCAAAACATGATTAATAGGATTGAATGTCGTTGACCTTGTTAGGAAATTCATACGCTGCACACACGGAAAAAAATTCTAATTTACGTAGGCAAATTCAAAATTTAAATGTGTTTTAATATCTAACTTCTAAATATGTATTTAAATATTTATCGAGTTGAGGAAAAGCAATAGTTAGAATGTAACATTCCTCACGAAGCTATAGGCGTCCCCGAAACTTATGAAATCTGCAGTATGATAGCACGAACCTCACTCGTGCATGCCCAATCGCTGTGTGTAGAAAGAAGGCTTTATAATACTTGTATCAATTTATCTTTCTAATATAGAGCGACTTAATTTTTTTTACAAGAAAGTTTTCTACATTTTTTTTTAGTTTTGTGTTATTATTTAATGAAATTATAAAATATATACGACAATGAATCCACAAACCATTACAAAAAAATACATAAGTGTACAGCTTTCTGTTTTTACTAGAATGCTGTTTATGTCTTTTAAAAGCTTCTCACTAAAATTTATTATTACTATCTATCACTTTCTGCATATCTTTTATTTTCTTAATAGGTAACAAGTAATCCATTTGAGGAATTTAATCAAATTAAAAAAAAAAAAAAAAGATGCTGTCAAAATTCACTTTTTTAAAGAAAAAATTAATTTAGTTTCACTCAATAAAAAAAAACAGAAAGCCTTGATTTGAATATTTGAAAAAATGAACATTCCCGACTGCTCTGAAGATGTTGTTATTTTTGTCTATCTAAATTAGCCTTTTTTTTCCGTGTGTGCATCGAATATCCTCTTCCTTAAAAAAATGAGCGACAAGATGTGGTCTGTGTGGCCTCAGGTTGTTATCGTCTTTAGTTTAGAGTCTAGACCGGTAGCACACCGGAAAAGTATTACGTGAAGTACAAGGGTCTCATACCTATAATGTTGCGTGGTCACAGTATCCGCATGCTCCTTGAGTTTTCTGCACTGTTTTGTGTACCTTACCTTACCTTGTACTCCCTGTGTTTCGTAAATACGAACACATGTATCTTGGGCAGAGCAAGATTGAAATGTCCTCTTTATTCATGAATCGGAAATCACTGCAAAAACTGATTCTCGACAGGTCATCATATGATGAAATCGTAGCGTACTCTATCAACCTACCAAAATACGGGGAATTGGCCATTTCGGTGGTCGTAGAATCCTTGTTTGAAACGGCATTATGTTGAATGTAGCGTAACCTCACTGCACGCCTTCAAAATGGGTATTGTGACCGCACGGTGGTATAGGGACGAAGTCCTTGAACTTCATTAAGGCTTGTCACAGATCAAATTCTAAGACAAGGGTCATAAATTATTTCCCTGGACTTTCTTTTCCAAAGATTCTGTGGTCAGTTGTGACCTTTTCTATTGATCTTCAAAGGTTTAGAAGCAAAGCGCACAAAATCAACAAAAGAAATTCTCCCCAGGAGAGGTGTTAAATATACCGCATGCTATCAGGGACAATCCTTCGCTATTCCTCGCGCTATTTTTCTTCTAACACGACAATTATTCACCACACAAAAAAGGCCGAAAAAATAACTGTCTTCTGTCGCGTAGATGTGGGGCAAGCTAAAGAGCCTACACTAGTCACGGGAAGAAGCGCTCAAGCTAAGTTAAGGCTATGGAAAGGTTATTTTCAAACTTCTCGCTCACATTTTAATATTTTTAAATGATTTTATTTGCTTAGGCTAGCTGAGGTTGATCTATCTCTAACGTTATTAGTTTTTACGTTTTAGATTTTTGTTTCAGTTTTTTTTATAAGCGGACATTTTCAGTTTTGGAACTGGTTCTGAAAGACTGGTTTATATAAAAAAAAACTGGAACTAAAATCGAAAAAGTAAAAACTAACAACGTTATAGATCGACCTCAGCTATCCTAAACAACAACAACAAAAAAATCATTTAAAAATATTAAAATCCGAGCGTGAAATTTGAAAATAATCTTCGCACAGACTTAACATTAGTTTGCGCGTTTCTTCGCTGGTTCTTAAGACTCTTCTGCAGTTGTCGATGTAGACTTCATTTTATGGAGATACTATGAGGTCACAAGAGTACAACATGTCAATAATTTTCTTGATGAAAAGCACAAATCACAATATAGAAAAAGCTTTCCATGATGCTTTCCGTAGAAAGCTTTTACATTATATAATTATGTTTTGCAATCTAAATATTTTTTTTTAATCCAACTTTTATTAAAAACGCAATTTTTCTATTTCTTATTCCTTTTTACAGTATTAATTATTATGATCAAATTATATTATCAGGAAAAACTATTTGGGAGTTAAATATTATTTCGCGTATCATACGTTGTTGAAAAAAAAAATCAAAATGTATTTTCGAGTATATTTACAGTTTATAATAGCTCCAAGTACCAATTTTATAAAGCACGCGTAGTCAGTATTTTTTTTATAATTATGTAAAATGTAAATAAAACGACATACATGTAATTCAGACTTTTTTTAAAGGGGGTGGGGGGGGGGGTTACGGTCATCTTATGTACACGAGGAATAAACAGACCGGGACCTTTCTTTCAAGTGGAATCCAATCCGCTATGAACATTCAAGCTTGAAACGAGTTTTGAGCTGTTTTGTAGACATCAACTAGACTTGTCGTCACACATGCATTCGATATATTTGATAAAACAGATGGTTAGTTAAATTTGAAGTGCGCAAGTTTAATTCTTCAAACTATTCGGTGAAAAGACTTCCAAATTGTACATGCGCACATGTCTTAATATTTTTTCTTGAAATCTATAATATGCACAGTATAGAGTAACACGACAATATATTTATAATTTTAGACAAGATTATTTGAGGCGTTGAGAACCAGAGTGGACTATCACATTTTCGTGAAAAATGAGTTTGAAATGTCAAAGCATTATATGTCATGCCATCTATTGGTCGTATAATGGATTTTATTAATTTCGAAACTATTCAAGTGATAGTGCCAATTTAATAGATGGTCCAACGTAACTTGGATATCACGTTGCCAGTTCAAGAGTGGATCATGTGGCTTGGTCCACTCTGGCGCTGCCAACTTAAACACCATATATTTTCTGAAGAAGTTTAGACTCTTCTAGCAGTGGTAGAACTGGCCTAAAAGAGTTTGGCAAAAATTTGTGCAAATTTTGGAAAGCATTTTTCTCGAAATCGCAGCTGGCTTGGTTGGTCCACTTTAGTTCTCAACACCTCATTTTTAAATACGCATGATTATTTATGTTTGCGCATGCCACGGTCTCCTTTATGATACAACCAAACAACAAAAACGCGTAGGTTCAGGTTCTCATTTTCCAGAATTTTTTTAACAGTGTACATAACTATTCTTTTCAATATTTTGCTAAAACTTAAAGAGACCCTTATGCACTAGACCATGATATATGCCCTTATATAAATTAATCATACTATTTAAAATATTACTTTATACCTGTTATATATATATTTTCAAATTGAAAGAATGTCAACAAACCTTTTAAACGAATTCTATCACCAAGAATAGAAAGAAATTCATCAAAAAGAGGTGTGTGCGTTCTGTTATCTAAAATTTGCTCTTCTGTTGATTGGCCCTCTCTAACAAGTATAATTCCTACTTTTAATTCTGTTTTGATGAATACCTGAAAAAAGAAAATAAATGAATTTCAAACTTTGCCAATTTTAAAAATAATTAATGTAGGGGAAATAATAGCAAGATGGCGAACTCAGTTTTTCTCCCGCATAGTCAAAAGTAGCAGCACCTGACCTGGTGAACCAGAGACCCTTGCTGAAGATTGGTGTAACTTACTATCAACAATTCGTTTCAGCGACACTTGTAAGCCGAAGAAATCATATGAGATGTAATTTCACCAACTAGGCGAAAAATTCCGGGTCAGGATTCGGACCAAGGATCTGTTGGCTGAAGCAGCCAATGCTCTACCAACTGAGCAATCCCGGACGAATATGGTTATGATCAATAAAGGTTAACTGGGTGCATTAGTTCGCCATATTCGTCGGGATTGCTCAGATGGTAGAGCATTGTCAGCTTCAGCCAAGAGATCCTGGTTCGAATTCTGGCCCAGACTTTTTCGCCCAGTTAGGAAAATTACATATCAGATGTGATTTTTACTTTTGAATTTTCAATTTACAACCTGTATTGAATAAAATTATGAATGCGTGTGGGATATTGTAAAATGTGTTGAATGAAGTAATATTTGTCAAGGTACCTTGATAAATATCGTTATCTATAGTAAATATTACTTTCTGTTCGCCATCTTACCCTCTATGTGGAGCAAAATGTCAAATATGACTTTACTTTGTAAAACTTATTTTTTTTTTTTTTTTTATCCTTTGAGGACTGATGAAAACATGTGAACACTGAAAGTCATTTTTTTTTCTTAAATCTCATTTTTCACAATACAATCCGTAATTTAAAAATTTTAAATTAAATACATATATATATATATTCATGTAAAATACTTCGAAGGTTTCAGAAATTAGAAGCGTTAAATTAAACACGGTTTATGAAATGATATTCTTAAATTTTTATGAGCTTATTCTTGTAATTTTTTTTATATAAAAGTACATTTGTACAAATGTAAAATCATACTACGAAACTTGAATCCAAATTACACGTTCAACGTTTTATAATTTTCGTTTGGAAAAAATGTTTCGGTAATCATTCTATAGTAGTTAAAAGATAACGTGTATCAAAATAAATTCTCATTTATTTCAACAGAATACTAAAATAACCCCAAAATGTCTTATTTTGCTAATAAAATATTGTAGCAAAATAGTGCGAATTACTTGAATTTTATTATTTTGATATTCTTTGAAATATAGTTGCTAGGCAACGGTTCAATTAAAGAAGGAAATTAAAATAAATGCATTTTAAAATTTGTAAAATAAGGTTAAATAAAATGCTTTATATTATTTGAACAGATGTATAAAATTGCACCAAAAATTATACACCTAATTAAAAAAAAATCTGACAAATGTATTAACAAAATTTCAAATTAATTGGAATAATTTAAGACCTCACTTGATAAATTTAACCTTCATAACTTACCGTTTAAATACATTAATCAAATATGCCATTTTCTTTTCAACGAATGGAAAATTTGAAAATCATCTGAATTCCCATAGGAAAGCATTATAAACTAAAAAGAAATGCTCTATAATTTTCGAACGAATGAACCAAATGTAACTAAAAAATATACATTTAATTCCGGGTACCTCACCAATACACCTACAAAAAAATCAACCTAATCGGATCATTTTTGCGGCAAATATCGCGGAACAGACAAACAAACAAATAGAAACTTTTCACGTCTCTACAGAGAGCCTCCACTGACGTTTCGGCAATTATGCATACACTGATCAGCAAAAACCTTATGAACACCAGTCTAATACTTTATTGTTCCAACTTGGCCTAGCTAATAAACTTCGTTGTTGCATTAATTCTACCTAGGTTAAGTGTACGGAAGAAGGCTGCACCAAATGTAAGAGCAAACATTACGCAATTCCCCTAGAGTACAAGGTGATGTCTAAGAACTCGAAGTTGGCGCTTCGTGACATCTCACATGTACTCAATAAGATTGTTATCCTTGGAGAACGAGTTTTGTGCTAAGGAACATGCGTCCTACTAAGTTTTTCTCTAGTAGTGAAAACAGAAGTCATAGAAAAATGTTCCAGTTCGCAGTGTTGTTCAGATAATCCGAAGCTTTCATGGTATGTTTCTGGAACAACCACTGGTCCCAGAGCTACCCCCCTGTGAATGTAACCCAAAGTATAAAATCCCCACCACCGGTCAGTGTACAACCCTCGTTACACGAGTGGAGCAATTTTTTGTTAAGAAAGCGTGATTCATCGGAAGAGACAATTGATTCCCATTCTTGTACTGTCCAATCACCATTCTCACTGGCATATTGGACGTGTAAATATCAATGATGTAACAGTGGCTTTCCACGAAAAGCATCGGCAGAGGGGTTCCATATCTAACAGAGATCGATGAAGTGATTTCTACACATTATTACATGAAACTTTATTCTATTTAACTTTTAAATAAGCCACCATAATGCATCCATTTGCCTATACCAAGCACGGCAAACGACAACATTCGCAATCATTCATCAGAAGTGAAAGTCAAACATCGTGCCATATGCTACCCGTGTCAATATCAGCCTTCAATTTTTCAAACTTATTAACCCCCTCGTTACCGATTTATTTTTTTCAAAAATCAGTCTTTGAATTAGCAGAATTAATATGCTATTAAAGATTGCGATAAAAAATTAATTTATGCCATACATGAAACCTGGATGTTTAAAAGATATCATACAAAATAAAATTTACTCGAAAGCCTTTTCTAAAGCGTTGCCTTTAATCATTTAAGTTAGCAGGGTCATATGAGGGTCAGGGGAACGAGACGGTTAAAAGTGGCAGCTCGGAAACACCCAGATAGTCATGAAATTTTGGAGTTACTCTTTCCCAGACTTTGAGTCATCACAATATGTTTTTTTATCGAAATCGCTAAAATAAGCAACATTTCCTATCATACATAGTTATTTGACAAAATGATGGCTCACTAACCCCGCCAGCGATTAAATACAATTCTCATCTTGTCACCCTCCTTATGTTATTTGGGCGAACATATTTTGATAGTTGAAAATCTTCCGGGTTTTTTTTTTTTCCAAGTCAAATAAGCATAATTCGGACCAGAAAAAATATTTGTTGATATGTTTCTTCTTTCTAAGCGGTTATTAATTAACTTATTTAGTTTATGATTGCATTAAATACTAAAGCACAGGCCATACCAGTGTCTCTAATCATAACGTTTAAAAAATTAAATTGCTTCTCTTATTGACTAGATTTTGATAGTCTTGAAAGTCTGTCGGTAGAGTAACATGAGTATATGGAATTCATATAAGGACTGCATAGACAAATATACTTATTATTGTTATATATGAAAGGTTTCAAATTAAAAGTGTAAAGAAATGATAAATATATTTTATAACAGACTAAGTTTGAAATAATAATTAATTTATAAGGGTTTAAGGCTCCTGCATCTCTGCAGATACTCCATTTCTTTCGAAAAGTGTTATTCCAACTGTTTTTACAGTAGGATTTTTCGATATTTTTATCCTTGTCAATAAATTGCATATACCAGGATGAAATGGCTCGTATAAAATCTTCTTTCTAAGCGGTTATTAATTAACTTATTTTATTTAATAAAAATTCAGACGCTATAAAAAAAAAACGGACGGTTGGCTGCTATGTAAAGTGCCATTCTCAAAGTGAAGTAGTGCTCATAACTTTTTGGTTCATCAGTGTACGATATACCCTTCAATTTGAGGAATTGGTTTAAAATATCTTCTAAAATATCACCAAATAACTTATTTGTAGACACAGCTAACATATATAAAACTGCAAATAAATATGCACCACATTTTTGCAGACATATACCATATTTATGTTTCATTGCCTGATTAAAAATTCTTTCATCTAAAATTAAAATTTTCTTGGGAAGGCATTGTACGTATTCATATTCATATGTAAAAAACTTATGAGAAAATTTAAGTTATAAAAGCTTTGCCATTATGAAATTAAAATTTGTAGCACGTTTTATATTAGGGAATTCTGAATATTTCTCTGAAATTTTCTGCATTAAATTGAAAATAAATATCGCATTGTAGAAAAGAAAATATTATTTGTAATTAACAACAATAAGATCGTAACAAATTTTCCCTTCCCGGATTTTCAAATTTAATTGCTCTCTGTACAGAATAATATTCCAAATACTTTTCAAGATGTTGAAGTATATATGTAGTCAGTATGTGTTATATAGATTGCATTGCATTAGAAAAAAGCATCAGAGACCTATGAAATTCAATAGAACGATTTATAGGTATTAAAAAATGGTTCTTTCTGCACACATGGGAAAATGAACATGATACCATGTATTTATGATATATATAATTACGCGCCGCTCTTTTATTGGGTAAAATTTCAGAAGGCTTTAGTTCATATTTAGTTTATGATTGCAATAAATACTAAAGCACAGGCCATGCCAGTGTCTCTGATCATGACGTTTAAAAAAATAAATTGCTTCTCTTATTGGCTAGATTTTGATAGTCTTGGAAAGTCTGTCGGTAGAGTAACATGAGTATATGTAATTCATATCAGGACTGCATAGACAAATACTTATTATTGTTATATATGAAAGGTTTAAAATTAAAAGTGTAAGGAAATGATAAATATATTTTACAACAGACTAAGTTTGAAATAATAATTAATTTATAAGGGTTTAGTGCTCCTGCATCTCTGCAGACACTCCATTTCTTTTGAAACGTGTTATTCCAACTGTTTTTACAGTAGGATTTTTCGATATTTTTATCCTTGTCAATAAATTGCACATACCAGAATGAAATGGCTCATATAAAATAAGCTGCTGATGTAATGATAGGCTTTTTTGCGCCAGAAATGTTCAAAAACCGATGTAATCTTTAAAACACAAAGAATGATATTTATGTTCGTTTGCGTATGCGAAGAAAAAGTGAACAATTTTAAATATGAAAAAAAAAAAAAACCACAAGCAAAGAAACTACAATTAAACTTTACAGATATTTCACAAACTAAAATATTTCTTAAACAGAGAAAAAAAATATAGTTTGATATAATAAAAATACCTGATCAAGTTTGAGAAGTTCATCAGGCGTGGATGATAGTTGTCCAAGTACTAATGAAGGTTTAAGTCCAGCTTCTTCACCAAGAGCCTTTACGACGGCTTCGCGATCATAACGATCAGCGCAAATGCAAGAGGCTGGAACTAAACCATGAAGGCAGTAGCTGACTGTGCGTAACATTACCCTGTAATGGACAAGTTTAAATAAATTTGGGTTAACCAGACTTAAAAGATATTGCTGAAATACAATATAAACACACATTTTTTTTGAAGAGATATCTCGACACTAAGAATTACAGCAAAGAAATATTATTCCTTTAATCTAAAATTTGAGTCAATTACGGGCACAAAAATTTAAGAAGACATAAGAGTTTTCCAGCTTCATAAAATACATTTTTGTTTGCATTTTTTGAATGTGACATTTTATAAATGTTCACCTGAAGCTATTTATAAAAATATAAATGCATATATATGATATAGCGATTCTTGTCTCAAAGTGCTGGAGCGAAATGTATTTATTGCAACACTTTCAAAGAGATGTTCTCAAAACAATGTTTTTTTTTTTTTAAACTCGGGACCAGAAATATATTTGCAACGGATTAACCGATTTTTTTGCTTTTTTTTCAAATGAAAATTCATTTTTTCCTTAGGTCTTGACCGATGCTTCTTTAATCTTTTAATTCGTTCGTTTTTTTTTTTTTTTTTTTTTTTTTTTTTTTATAAACTAAACAGAATAAGGTTTTAAGAAAAAAAAAACTGATACGTTAGGTTTGATAGTTCTATATTATATTAAAAACCAAGAACATGTCCATGAGTAACGCTGATCATTGACGGCGGCAACACTTGACCAATAAATTTCGTTTTCATTGCAAATTTTAAAACTTTTAAACATCGCACAATTTCAATTTTTGCACCGTCGAATAGAGAAAATTTTCTTTCAAATGTAATGTGTTTGAAAATAGTATCTCAAGTTACTGATTTTTTATGGTTTTTAAAGTAATTTTCAAGCATGATTTTTTAAAAATCTATCTTTATCGCGTGCTCCACGATTACGAAAGAGTGCACTTAAAATAATATAAATAGTCCAGCATTTGTTTTCGGCTAATATTCCATAAAGAAATTTAAACTTCATCAATAAATAAATAAAATAATATAAATAAGACACAAATTAAATAGACATGTAATCGAACTACAAGCTTATATTACTGAAATTATCAGAATCAGAAAGGTTACTGTAACTAGAGAAATCGTTGGCGATTTCAAAAATGTAAAATTTCGATTTATAAAAAATTAAAAATTTAAAAATACTCACAGTCAAAGACTAGACAATTATTCATATTTTAATGTGCTTTTTGTTTCATTTATATTAGATGAAACCACTCTGGTACCGCGGGATGCTATACGCAGCAACACCGGAAAAAATATAGTCCAAAAGGCGGAATTTTCTATATAAATTAATAACAACTTGGTTCTTGAAAGTTCAAAATATGCGTGTTATTATGTAAAAACCTACTTTTTTTTTTTTTTTTTTTTTTTTTACTTTGCTCCTAGGCGTAAAAAAAAACTTCGTAAAATAGGATATTTTTTTAAGCCGAAAAATACCCATACCTCCTTAAATCGCAAAAATTTTCGCTCTAGTGAAGTGAACGCTGAAGAAGTGTATTAAGAGCCTACATCCAGTCACGCGAAAAAACGCTCAAGCTAATGCTAAGTCTATGGGAAGGTTCTAGCGTGATTTCTCGCTCGCATTTTAATATTTTGAAATGCTTTTTTTTTTTTTTTTTTTTTTTTTTTTCATAGGATAGCTGAGGTCAATCTCCAACGTTGTTAGTTTTTACTTTTTAAATTTTGGTTCCAGTTATTTTATATAAGGGTATTTTCACTTTCAGAACCGGTTCCAACCGGTTCCAAAATTGAAAAGGCCCGCTTATAAAAAAACTGCAACAAAAATCGAAAAAATAAAAACTAACAATGTTGGAGATTGACCTCAGCTATTCTATGCAAAATAAAAAGCATTTAAAAATATTAAAATGCGAGCGAGAAATCGTGCTAGAACTTTCCCATAGACTTAACATTAGCTTCAGCGTTTCTTCCCGTGCCTAGTGTAGGCTCGAAAATTTTTAAGAGTCACTAGTCACGCAAAGATACTTGCAAGCTAAAGTTAAACCTATGGAGTATTCTTTTAAAATTTTTCGATTGCATTTGAATATTTTAAAAGGATTTTCTCTCACAGCATAGCTTAGGTCGATCTCTCTTTTTGTATGAGGATACTTTAACTTTCGGAACCGGCTCCGAATTAGAAAGTGACCTCATAGAAAAAATCTGCAACCAAAATCGAAAAAAATTAAAAAGGAGCCGGTTATAAATCACCCCCAGTTATCCTATAAAAAAATCATTTGAAATATTGAAATGCAAACTAGAAATTTGAAATTACCCATAGATTTAACATTTGCTAGCAAATTTTATAATGTGATTAACGTTGGATCCCCTTTATTATCTTTTTTCTAATATCTAAGTCACTCAAGGTCTGTTTATAAATTGAAAATGACCTAACTTGTCTAAGCGCATAAATATGCATTGGATTTTATACAAAATAAACAAGATTATTTGCATCGTTTTCGTTAAATCGTGCATTTGATTCACAAGATAAAACCTACCAGAGCATGTTTAGTATAAGTATGGTGATCAAAGGAATTTAACATTTTAAAATGTCTCTCATAGACGCGTGCTGATTAGTTTACATAGTGTACCGAACCTAAAATAATCAAACAATGGCAATCCAAATAACCTTGCTTGGTTGGTTTATACTCAATTTTCAGATATTTAGACAAGTTAGATCATACAAAGTTAGATCACAATGTAAATGACTCAAATGATGTATTCATATGTTTAGTCTTTGTAATATTAACAAAATTTTGCATAGAAGATTACTTATAATTTAACGCAGACAGCGTGTTTTATCTAAATCTCACACTGAATAATTAAAATCACAGCAATGTCTCATCTTAAGTAAAAAAAAGTTAGATTATAAAATATATGCATATATGTAAATTAAGGGCAATAGTAATATCTTCAGTTAGACAAAAAATTCAATTGTAATATGTAACTATATATATATACACTAGAAGGCCATAAATGATGGGAACTTTCAGTTTTAGACATTTTTTCGAATATTTTAAAATATACATGTCAGATTCATTTGGAATTTTAGGAATAAAAATAACTGGTTTGACTTCATATTTATGAACGTGAATTTGATAAGGAAGACAATTAGGGGACCAACAAAAAATTACAGAAAAAAAAACAATACTTGGGATCACCCTGCAAAATAAAATGCACGAAATGATCTATTGCAACAGAATATACATAGGCAGACATTGTATAATATGTGTATTCATTTGTGTAAGAATAGAATGCATATTAATAGAGATATAGCGATTTCTTTAAAAAAAATTAAAAAATTCTTGCATGTTTTTTTTGCTTATAACATACACGGTTTTTAACCAAATTTAACGCCAGTTTCAGAAAAATTGACAAAATGTAGTAGAAATCATATACTGCAATTGGAATATAAATATATTAATTATTTAAGGAAATATGGGCAGTTGTATAAAATAATTTTTATCTGCGCATGCGCGAACGATAATAAGGAACTTTTTGCATAATTTAATAGCCAACTCTATGGAGCAACTTATTAAAAAAAATCAGTCAAACATCGTAAAAATTCAGAGAGATATCGGCGTTAGAGTGCGTTGTTTTCTAGTTTCTGACTAAAATTCGCTGAATGATAAGGGATTGTCCACAAATTGTTATTTTTAAGTTATCTGGCAGCGTTCGGAGCAAATTTTTAGAAAAAACAATTTAATTATAATTTACGCTTATGTTTAGGAAGATTTTGACTCTAAACTACGATGAAAAGGAAAATATAGTCCATACATTGATTACATAGGTAAATTGAGGCGTTTATGGTAAAATTTTGTGAAATTTAGCACAATACGCAAAACACTCTACAGTAAATTCTATTGCATATATATGTATTTTCTGTGTATACGTAATTTGTATGCCAGTAGTGAAGATGATAAACTAAAATCTAAGATATATTATACATTTTTCACAAATTATGAGTCAATAACTCGCAATTTAATTTTTATAGTGATATTTCAATAGCTTTTTGAGAAATTACGTTTTGCTTATTAGTCCAGTAAAATTAGGAAAGTTTGCCATAATAAATACTAAGGAGATAAAAATTGGTACAGTTGTTCATTGATGGCTACTGATGACTATGTAAAAAGTCCTGATGGATAGGAGGTATCATCTTCACTACTGGCATACAAATTACGTATATACAGAAAATACATATATTATGCAATAGAATTTACTGTAGAGTGTTTTGCGTATTGGGCTAAATTTCACAAAATTTTACCATAAACTCCTCAATTTACCTAAACGTAATCAATGTATGGACTGTATTTTTCTTTTCATCGTAGTTTAGAGTCAAAATCTTCCTAAACATAAACGTAACTTATAATTAAATTGCTTTTTCTAAAACTTTGCTCCGAACGCTGCCAGATAACGTAAAAATAACAATTTGTGGACAATCCCTTATCATTCAGCGAGTTTTAGTCAGAAACTAAAAAACAGCTCACTCTAACGCCGATATCTCTCTGAATTTTTACGATATTTGACTGATTTTTTTTATTAAGTTGCTCCATAGAGTTGACTGTTAAATTATGCAAAAAGTTCCTTGTTATCGTTCGCGCAATCGCAGATAAAAATTATTTTATACAACTGCCCATATTTCCTTAAATATTTAATATATTTATATTCCAATTGCACTATTTGATTTCTACTACATTTTGTCAATTTTCTGAAACTGACGTTAAATTTGGTTAAAAATCCTGTATGTTATAAGCAAAAAAAACATGCAAGAATTTTTTAATTTTTTTAAAGAAATCGCTATATCTCTATTAATATGCATTCTATTCTTACACAAATGAATACACATATTATACAATGTCTGCCTATGTATATTTGGTAACGATAGATCATTTCGTGCATTTTATTTTACAGGGTGATCCCAAGTATTATTTTTTTCTTTAATTTTTTGTTGGTCCCCTAATTGTCTTACTTATTAAATTGACATTCATAAATATGAAGTCAAACCGGTTCTTTTTAATCCTAAAATTCCAAAAGAATCTGGCATGTATGTTTTAAAATATTCAAAAAAATGTCTAAAACTGAAAGTTCCCATCATTTATGGCCATCTAGTGTACAGGGTGTCTTCTTATCGTTGAACAATAGCTAATTTCTAAAGAATCACTAGTTTTAAAGGAATAGTTCCTAATGCAAAAATGTTTCAAATGTTGGTCTTCATCATATGAAAATCTATTTATGTCTCTAATTTCCCAAATAAGATTCCATTTTTCAGATAGAGTTGTGCAATACACATTTTATTATTCACTTTTGTAGATTATATATTTGGATATTATTAAAGAAAACATGAAAAAAATGAACAATCACAATTTCGAAAAGTCTATTAACTTAGCTTCTGCAGAATTCTCAATGAAATCAAATGAAATTTTCTTATACAACATAAATGAATGAAAATATCTTTGTCAATGGAATATATTAACGAACAAATTGTAGAAACACAAGAAAATTGTATTCATAAAAATTCCTCAGGATTTGACTATTCCGCTCTTTTTTTAAATTAAATAAACTTATATGGATTGGCATCGAATTATACAGTTCATTTATGTAATTTGCAACTATTTCATTATGCCATATACCGTAAATAAAGGTTTCCAAATCTGATAAATTTCCCAGGTTTAAACAATAGAGTTGTTTTCCTATTTCAGCATATACATTTTCTGTCGGATTTAAATCTGAACTGTTACCAGGACACGTTAGTGATTAAGTTACAAGACGTTCCTTATATACTGTATACCTAACTTAAAAAAAAAAAGGACTGACAAGTATTGCTGACTCATATAAGACGATTAATTTCACCGCGAAACTTGAAATTTATTTTCCGCAGGCACTCTATAGCAAAAAACAATATCGTCTTAAATAGTGTTTTTCAAAGTGTGTGAAAAATTAAAAATACCACCGGGATATATCCACTATTTTGCAATGTTTAAATATTTTAGAGTGTTTAATGACACCCCACTCCCCCCCCCCCCCGGGTTAATATGTGACCACGTCCATCATAATTTATGTAGCCCTACCCCATATCATAAAGAGAAACCTTGACTGTTAAGAGTGCAATTTTCACTTACCTTTCGCTCTTTGTACGTCTTTACCTACCGTCAACCGGGGTGACTTTGTTCCATCTCGCGGACAAAGACAAAACGCGTAATAAATAAAATTTGTTACAATAAAACTAATTAGATTTCTGATAGATTAGAGCAGTAGCTTAAACATAAATTATTCAGCATTTTACAAATTAAGTTTGACATCACTTCCGTTAATATTTTGTTTACTTTTTTGCGCGTGATTTTACTGGGGTAAACTTTTGCTTGGAAAAGTAATTTATAAGTAATGATGTAAAGTGGTACATTCTTTTAAATTTCTTAATATGGTTTCTTAACAAATCAATGAGATTTATACATATTAATTTGATATTTTAGATTTCACATTGACTTTATTCGTAATCGCCATTTGAATGCCAAATTGGAATCAGATTGTCTCAGGACAAAGTCACCACAAATTTAGTTTATTTATTATATTTAATCTTTCTGAAAATATATACATAAAAGTAAACATTTGCTGCAAATATAAACGTTGTAATAGTATATATATATATATATATATATATATATATATATATTTTTTTGTACAAGTACTGCTGTAAAAATGCACCGTACCTATAAATATCTTGTAGGTAGTCGTGATTATAAAATTATACTGATGAAACGCTGAAGAAAGCGATAGATGATGTTCTACTGGCATGTATTAAGCCAAAGAAAAGTCGCTGAAAAATATTCAATGCTGATCACTACTTTAAAAAAATAGGCTAAAAGGTCTTAGAGGATTAATATTTTTTAAAATTTAACACTCTAAGAACTATTTTTTTTAAAGAAATGTTCTTTCAGCGCCTGAAGTAAGGGAATATTATCTAAAATTTTGTTTTCTTATAAAGCAGTAATCTTACCATCTATTAATTGTTAATTGTTTTTACATGTCTTGCACAATGGTAATATTTTAATAAAATTTAGTTTTCTGTTTATTTTCATACAAAATTTGTGTTTTTTTAATTCGAAATGACGTATTTTTTTATTATGTTTTATTACTCTATCATAATAGTAGGGTTGCATTGTCTAACAAGATTTTTAAGGCTCATTCAGTGATTTTTTAGTTATGAGACAAAGTCACCCCGAGTCACTTTGTCCCACATTTAAAAACATAATTTAAAAAAAAAACCTTTTCTTTAAAAATATTAAATGTGGATTTTAAAATTTACATTTGACATCTTAGAACTTAGACAAAAAAATTAGAAAGGAAAATTTCAATAAGTTTTGGATATTTAAAAACAACAAGAGGCAAAAAATGAAACAAAGTCAACTCCGGTTCACCGTACTGATTTGCACCACATCAGAATAGGTTAATTTTTGATTAATCTGAAAATATTCAACGTGACCAATTGTTATATGTCCAATTTTAAAACTTTCTTGCCAATTCCAATCATGATTTATACATTTTCTGTGTCTGTAGTGTTATTTTACAGGTTTTAATCCTATTTCATTTAACCGTCGCTGCACTAGTTTTGCGGAAATCGCGATGCCCAAAGTTTTTCTTAGTCCCTTTTATGTTAAGAATTTAAATAAAATCAATTATTTAAAAAACTTTGTTATAAGGTGGCCTTCTGGTTTAGACGTACAATGTTGTCATCCTGAGTCGTACTTCCTGTCTAAAGTCTAAGAAATTTTAAATTTTGCTAAAAATCGTCTGACGAAAGATAAATTTCAACTAAAGTTTTTTTAAACTTTTGCTCCAACGGAAATATTCCAGTCTTTTCCCAATCAAGAATAAACGTTTTTTCCCAAATCGTCAATTTCGTATTTCCTGTCATATTTAAAATTGCCTTGAAATTTAAAGTTTTCAAAAATCTTTTTCTCCCACTGCAGACTTCGCATTTATCCAATAGCCCATCTAACGACTGTGGCAAGAACTCGAATCAAAAATTTGCATATTTAAAACTTAAAACAAACAAACAAACAAACAAAATTTCAAGTGCGCATTTTTTTTTTTCTGTTTAAATCCCAGAGTATTTCTTCAACGTTTGATGTAAAATAGAAGGAAATAAATGAATGCTATCCTCAATAATATCAAGAAAAGAAAAATGCTTGATTGCCTCGAAATTAAAAAAAAAAAAAAAATACATGCACGGAATAAGCAGTTACATAAATAAAACATTGAACGAAGTAGTTGAATATTTAAGATGTATTTTGTTTTTTATTTAAGAAGCTATATAATAAAGAAGATATATCAGATTCTATGAAATAGTCAATGTTAAAATTCTGATTCTGGTATATTTTACTGATTTCAGTTTATCACATAATAGAAAAAATCTTCATATCTTGTTTCGTTTATCGGATATTTGATGAAATCTTTATTATTATTGTTATTATTTGTAACATAATGAATTGTTCGTAGGTGATGAATTTCGGTTGAGAAAAAGAATAAGAAAGTGTAAACTCTCTCTTAAAAAATGACACACACAAAAAAAAAACTGATATTAAATCGACTTACTTATAGACCTTAAATACAGTTTGCTTATAATTAAAGGAATATCCCATTATTTTGATGCAAAAGAATTTATTCTATTTTATTATAAATGCAATTATTTTTCTGGTTACAAATATAATGTAACATGCACTTAAAAAACTGTACGGAATGTAATATATATATACAAGGTAGCGGCGGTCCCACCGACCGTAGCGTTCGCAGGACTCTCCTGGTCAAGCACATTAAAAGTTATTAAGAACTTGGACATGGCGGTTGACGTGATGCGCCTGGCGGTGCAGCTCAGCTTTACTATATTTTAGAAATATTAATAATATTTCTGAAATAACTTTTTCGAATATGAAAAGGAATTCAAGATGAAAAAAATATATTTTCTTTGTTCGGCATATCTCAAATCTGTTTTCGTTTTATTCCCGTTACATAATTTTAAATAGCATGTTGTGGAAATGAAATAAATTCAACTTATGGAAATATTCTAAAAATAACATCCTTTCATTTTTCTTCCTATATCGGTGATAAAATTTGCATTTTTTATGTCTCAGAGGGGGGTAGTAAATCTCTAAAAAATGTAAAGTTTTCCATTGTACTACTGAATTTTATCAACTAGGAATTCGCCACCGCATTTCAATCCTGTCAGTTGCCTAGGACGTCTCAATCCCCCCTCCCCCCTGTAAATCGTGTGATCAAGGCTCATCAGTGTCACGAGATGAAATTGTTTTATAAGCCGTTAGATGGCGGTGATTCTGACACAGTAAAACGTAGGCCGTTTGTAGCAGATTTCCAAAAAAAGAAAATAATAAGTTGAGGCTGAAGGTCGGAAAAGAATACTAGCAAAGCTAATATAATTTTTGTTTTTGCCCCGCTTTTGATTCATCGCACCAGCTGTCTTCACCTAGAAAAATCGATAACAATTGTGGCATAGAAAATCATAGGCTAAATGGCTAAAATAAGATACTAGATTTCTTAATATTTGCAGAAATATCGAAATTGATTAAATTTGTTTGAATTTATCACTATGCTACATAATTATATTTTTAATAAATGTTCTGGATGTAACATTTGTCCACTTTTGGACATTTTTCGTCATTATTCGTGATTTTATTGCCAGATGCTCATTATTTTAATGTGTATGTGAGTAAGTGTGTAGGGTGACCGACTGAGACCAACCTCTTTCTTTATTATGATTGTCACTATTGAAAAGAAAAAGAGTTTATAAGGTCTGTTTTTGACCAGTAAAATTATTTATTTATTTATTATTATTTTTTTGACATAGTTTATTTTAATTCAAAATATATTTATTTTATGATCATACAGTTAAAATTCTGTGTTGATAGAGCAAGTTTATTTTTCATGTTCATAAATTTCTATTACTTTTTACTGTATTTTCTTATTTTCAACTGCTCTTTCACGTTATCACTCATTTTTTGAAATATCACAGTAATTGCAACACGCTCATTTTTACATTTCGTACATTCAGACAAAATTCAAAATTAAACGTTTTGAGAGAAAACGTTGTAGATTTTTTATTTAAAGATTATGGCATATTTCTTTTTTATTTACAAACTAATTTATCTATCGGAAACAGGTAGTTTAAAAACGACAGCCTTCCAAATAAAAAGAACTTTCATTTGAAAGATAATATTCGAGACGGCTCAAAAATTATTATTTTTGTGTCCCTCTTCTCGAAAACCGACGATATGTTAATCGTCATTCTCTTCAGAAACCACATTTAAAAGTTTAGTTTGATGCTTTCAGTTCAAAGATGCAAGGAAAAGTTTATGTTAAATGTTGGGTGTCATGTGTATTACGGACTGCAATTTTACACTTCTGCTGGTTTTATATAAAATAATTTTATATAAATCTATGTGTAGGGCAACCAGAGAGAGCTCCACAATATCTTATTTATCCTAATGCTTGCTAGTTTTCACTGTAGCTTGGTATTTGTTGACGTATCAGATGATATGAACGACTAACTCAATAGGCATCATAAAAAAATAGTTGGAGTTTCACAGATGTTTTTTTCTCTACCAAACTCTTTTTAATTATTTTTTTTCATGTGTTGTTGGTCAAATTAGAATGATGAAAATGTATTGTAGCTGATGATACTATATATCCATACCTCACTGACTAGGAAAGATTCCCAACTGCCAGATCGGGATTTTGTAGGGAGTGGCGTCGTTGGAAAGCTCTTACCATGGGGATCAAGGAAATGTATACAACTAGCCGTCCGAATGCAACTGGTGAAGAGTTATAGGCCTATGTATTTCTGTCATTTATTGATTTCTCCAGGTCGCTAGGTATGTAAGAAAGACACTCTGTGTGGTAGAAAAGAGAGTTGACGGATTACTTAGATTACAGAGAAGACAGCTTATGCTTTGTGGAAAAAGGAACTTCGAAATGGCTGAAGCACGAGTGTTTCCAACTCAAGATACACAGAATGAAAGGGGTGTTTCGCAATTGTCACAGGTGTTATTAGTTAAGTTAAAGCAAGCCTGTTTAACTGATCGAAAGAGGGGATCCGTGTCTCTAATTAAAGCCTTTTGAAAGGCATACCGACGCATATCATCGAAGGTCGGTGAAGAGAATTGGTTATAGGCTAACTTATGCAATTTTATTATGTTTTCTCTAGTAGTCATATCGACGAGATGTGGTCAAAATCTTCTGTTTCTTGCTAGAGGGAACATGGAACCTTCACCAAATTTACTCTGGCAACAACAGGTTTCATAACTGTACTGCAAGCTGTCTTTTCTACCACACAGAGTGTCTTTCCTGCATAGCTAGCGACCTGGAGAAATCAACAAATGACAGAAATACATCGGCCTATAACTCTTCACCAGTTGCATTCGGACGGGTAGTTGTATACATTTCCTTGATCTCCATGGTAAGAGCTTTCCACCGACACCACTCTCGACAAAATCACAATCTGGCAGTTGGGACATTCCCTAGTGAATATTACGTACAGGAACGATGACACTATTTATATGGGCAGAAATTTCGAGAAAAAAGTACTGTACCAGGTTGCCTGTACCGGGAGGAAAAAGGTAGTGTCCCTATTCCTTAGTTTTAAAAATGCAGATAATTTCACTCAAACACACAAAGCAATGCGTAGAAACCGATTATAGAAGATTCAACCCCAGTTTTTGTCAATGCTGAATTTGAATGAAAATTTTGCCAAATTAGTCAGCTATATAAAAGTTGGCTTCAGTTTTGGCGATTTATTTTCGGTCGTAAAATTTGGCGATGTTTTGTCAAGTATCGCCAAGTTTGGCGAGAATTTGACACTGGCGGATATGACTATGTAGTTTTAAGCGTATGGGAGTCGCAACGATTAAATTAAATTTGCGAGAAACCACATTTTCTAAAGATTATAAATGAAACCTGATTATGGAAACACCAGCCACCCTATAATTGCAAACTGCTATATTTCAGCAATTTTTTAAGATTGAGGCAAAAAAAAAAATGCTCCGGAATCCTTGTGTGAAGGCCGAACGCTTAAGGGTAAAAACTTTTGGATTTCTAATTTTATTTTGTACATCTTTTAGGTAGCATCCATTACAAAAAGTAAAAACTACGTATTGCAAGCCGTCCGGAGGAAAGCAATTCAAGAAAATTTCGATATAATGTTACTGATCCGATTATAGAAGACACCCCAAAATCCCCCTACCCTATTCAAATGTTAATTTATATATATATTATATTTGATTTTTGTCATTCCGTAGCACACGTGTTTATGAACCGGTATGGATGTGACTGAGCATGTGTAAAGAAATTACCAAGGTCTCGACCGAATTCGTTAGTCAACTTCATCCACCATCTCTTTCAAAATAGCGGCCACTTAAAAATTTTAAATTCAAAAAGATGTACAAAGAATTAGAAATTCAAAAACATTTTTGCTGTAAGTGTTCGGCCTTGATACAATGATTCCGAAGCATTTTTTGTTTTCTCTCTATCTTAAAAAATGGATGAGATATAGCACTTTTAAACTCTAGGATGGCTGATCTTTCCACAATCAGCTTTCATTTATGAGCATTTGAAAACATAATTTCTCGCAAATTTACTTTAATTGTTGTAAACATTGTTTCACCTCACATACGCTTAAAACTACATAGTCATATCCACTAGCGTCAAATTATCGTCAAGCTTGGCGATACTTGGCAAAATATTGCCAAATTTGGCCATCAAAAATAAATCGCCATAAATGCCAACTTGTATATTGCTGACTAATTTGTTGAATTTCTCATTCACATTCAGTATTGAGGAAAACGGTTATTGAATATTCTATAATGGTGTTCCATGAATTTTAGCTTCGTGTGCTTAAGTAAAATTATCTGAATTTGTAAAAACAAGGAATAGGGAAGCAAACTTTTCCTCCCAGTACAGGCCGGAAAGACTTTTTGAATCTAAAATCTTTAATTCATACATTCTGAAACAAGATGGTGGATAAAGCTGGCCAACGAACTCGGTCGAGACCTAGGTAAGTCCTGTACACATGCTCACACATCCATATCGATTGATAAATACGAGTGCTATCGTATGACAAAAATCCTATTGTTTCAAAATGTCAGCCAACCTAGAATTTCAAACTGCTATATCTGAGCCATTTTTTAGGATGGAGGCGAAAATTTAAAAAATGATCCGGAATCCTTGTATCAAGGACGAACGCGTAAAGGAAAATTTGGCAGTTATAATTTTTTTGTATATCTTTTGCGTTTGAAATTTTTAAGTGGCCGCCGCCATCTTTAAACAAGGTGGCGGATAAAGCTGGCCAACGAATTTAGTCGAGACCTTGGTAAGTCCTGTATACATGCTCAGTCACATCCAAATCACACCAGTCACATACATCCATTCATATATATGTATTTGAACGGAGGGTGGTTTTGGGGTCTGGGGGTCATGATCGGTGAAAATATACTGAAATGTTCCTCCGGATTGCTAATTTTTCGAAACTATACCGACTTAAAAGTTACATCATGAAGACAGAATACATGATATTCATGTATTCGTTTTGTAAATATTTAAGCTGTTCATAAATTAAATTTTAAATCTCATTAAAATATATTTTAATAAATAAATAATTTTGTAGTAGATTTAATAGAAAACTTTAAATTTTAGTTACAAAGGGTGATATTACATTTTTTTAGCGACTTCTGGGCAAATTGAAAAAAATTAAATGTTGAATTGTCCCAGATTCAACTTATCAAATTCAACAATATAAAATTTTGTCCCAAAACCATTTTTGGCTGCAGTAAAATGAAAAATATCCCCTTCTTTCTTTTACAACCCCAATGGCGGAAGACTGACTTGGCCTCAAAAATCTTCCCGTGATTTTTAAGGGTATACATCAACTGCACTCGCCGATGGAAGAGAATCATCAACTGCACTCAAAGATTCGAACCCTATTTGTACAAACTGCAGTCAAGTGGGATATGCAAATTTATAAAGCAATATATCATTGCATTAAGGGTTTCCTTTAGTAGTTTTGTTCAAAAATGTCTTCTGGGTGCAAATCCAGCCATGGTAAATATTGGCGACATTTTATAATCATGTGGTCTGCGGTCGTCTAGCATTACATAGTAATAGAAAGAAGAACGTCATTATTTTAATATGGTTATTGTATTTTTCTGAATATATAGAGGAAGTACAAAGATATTTTAAATATTTTTTTAGCAATGAAATAGATTATCTTAATTTTTTATTTTAATTTTTTATTTTATAGGAAAAATTTAAATATAGTAAGTTCTAAAGTCTTAAAAATAAACAGGTATTCCAGATTAAAAAAAAAAAAAACATTTTCGAAAGCCCAAGTTATGAAGAGCTCAATTTAGCAAACAAATTAATGAACGCCAAGTGTATCCAAGTACTATCTAAAAGAGAAAAGAGTTGATCTTCTTTTTAACAAAATAAACTGTCACTTTATCCCATAAATTATGAGATGCGAATTACAATGACATCTGTGGATGCTGAGTGCAGTTCGTACATTTCTTAACAAAAAAAGGATTAGCTTGAGTGTAGTTAGCCGGTCCCCATTTTTAACCTTACGGGATGAGGGAATCTTCCTGCCCGTTTTTTTCTTCCTCCTAGCGACCAACCAGCAAGAGAATTCTCAACCACATGTAGGTATATGACATCCACAAGGAGCCAACCGCATCTCAGTTTTCCCAAGAGGCCACCCTTCCAAGTACTGGAAAATTTCAATGTTGCTTCACTTCGATGTTCGGATGGGAACCGGTGCGTTACACCATAGTTTGCTGTTGGCCCAGTCGTAACTCTGGAAGTTACCACTGCATCCCTAGAAAAAATTATCACAGATATATGTATTCAATAGAATGTGTACTTTTAAACATATTACTGCGAAGTTTGCTGATATTTCATTTATGGACTATTGCACCTTTGGCCTGCTGAAAAGAATTGTTTTTAAGCGTGAAATTACCACGATGGATGGACTCTGGAAAGTAGTTAAAGCAATACATTTAAATGTTATGAAAACCCTTCTTCATTAAAAAAGCTCGATGAAGACATATGTCCAAAAATATTTTAATATCGAACATTGAAATAATAAGTATTTTCATTTAAACATTAATTAAATGGTTCCAAAATCCTTCTAAAAATTTTTAAACACCCACTGTAATTTTTAAAACTATAATCACATACCCACACACTTAGTTGAACTATAGTATTTCGCCCCCGTTTATTTGAAATAGTTGTAATGATGAAATTTGAATAATATAAACGAAAATATATATTTATATTTTAAATGAATTTTCAGAGTCTTTCAAAGTTTATGAATAATCTATTCACATTATGACAGAATAAATGGATTTAAACTTTTGAATTAATTCGGAAACTTTGATATAAGCAAATATATTTTTACTGTATGCAATAAATATTTTTCTTTTGTGGAACGAAGAAAAATTTTCAATTGAATAATGATATTTATCAGTGATAGCTGATGCAACGATTAGAAATTAAATAATATATAGAGTTGAATCAGTGGCGTAGCGTAAAGGAGAGGTACGATCGTAACAGGCGGTAAATGTTTAGGAATGTTAAAATAGTATTATTGAATAAAAGTTTGTATTTGTAATAGTTCATGGCTAGACAATAGCTATTAAGAAGAAGCGCAATATTTTGAGCTACTAGAGTGCTTAAAACGCCACTGAATAGAATTTAAATAATTTGAAATTGAGGTGATTTTCAGATTAATGAGTTTGTTCAACCGATTTTATTAATTACTTGTACAATTTGATGAAGGATATTTCTCACTACATAAAAAAAAGTTAATGTGACGTGATTATATGGGCATTATTACATTCATTTTACACCGGAGTATTCGCTAACATTTCGAAAAAAAAAATTGTATAAAACAAGAATCTACATTACATGGCATTAAAGTGGCAATTGAATATGGTTTACTGATCCGACGGTTTTCATTCTTATTTAATTAATAGCAAAATTAGAGTAATGTTTTTTTATGATATCGCAATGACTGACTGCGGTCAGGAGGAAGGATCCCGTTGGAGCCGCAGCAGTTTCGAGCCCACGCATTGGCTTAGAGTTTTATTGGTTTGAGAATGTTTCTAAGAGAAATCTGCGAAAGAGTTTCCATACTGCTACTGTTTTTTCGGGATTAAATAAATGAATATAATTTGAACTGTTGCGTTTTTTTTCTATAAAACTTAATTTTTATTATATGAATGAAAACTTCATTATATGGCGACGTATCTTATCAAACACTGATTTCTCTTTCATATTTTCAAAATTGTGATAATTTAGACTTTCGCTATCTCCATAGATTCGGCTGCTAAATTTTTGTGTAAAACAAACGGATTTCAAACTTTTTAATCTAATAAAATATAAATAATAATTTCCCCAATTTCTAAAACTTTATATACTTAATTTCAGAGTAAATTGAGCTTTAAGTTCGGATAATTATATCACATAGAACACGGTGGCCATAGTTAAACTGACAGTACTCAGCGTGTTATGTAGCCCGATCTAATGGCGAGAACGAAACCAAATTGTAAGAGGATTAAACAAGACGAGGGACGAAGGATTCCGCGAAAACAACAGTGCCACATATTACCTAGTGGTGACTTTTGGAACTATTTTTTTTCCTGGACTCCTTCGTCTCCCGTGTTGTTTAAGCATTCTACAAAATTTGGCTCCATTCTCGCAATTAGATCGCGCTACAGAACACGCTGAGTCCTGCAGTTTAATTATGGCCACAATGTATATATCTAAATCTGCAGTTCACCAGATTGTGCTATATTGGACTTCTGCTAAACTAAGACCTACCTTGTGGAAAACAAGCCCCTTTTGTGAAATGTGACACGAAGCTAAGCTTCATTGTATGCTTTTGTATATATGTTTGTGTAAAATACCATATAAACAATGAGAGAGCAAATAAAAAGACGATTTATTTTTTTAAAAAATATGTTTATTTTTGCTAATTTTAAGTATTTTTGTAAACAGCTTCATTTAAGAAGAAATGGAATATCACGAAATTTGTAAAAATAGAGTTAAATATAAGCCAATATGAAAAGACTTTCTTTTCAAAATTAGTTTTCTTATTTACGAAGCCATAGTAAACAAAAATATTTCAATAAAACTGTTCTGATGTGGGATTCAACAGTTATAGAAAATATTTCTATTGTATTTCAAGATACCCTACAAGGTTTTTAGGCTAACAATGACGGAATTTTCGTCATTGTTATATTGAATTATCGGTTTTATGTTCTTTGGAAGTAATGCGAAAATTTCTTCTAAAGAACATAAATGTTTTCATTTGTTTATATTCCCATAGGTGTAAAATAACTAAGCAGCTTGGAATTTGAATGGGAATTTTTTTCAAATTTTGTTGCGTAAAAGTTTCTATAAAGATAATATTTTTTTCGGTTATTTTGGTTTTAAATTTTTCTCACACACTTTTCAAACTATAGAGATTTTATTAAAGGGAAAATTTGGAATAATGCTTTAGAATTGCCGAGGACATATATTTGTTGCTTTTCTGGGTCATGATTTTATTATTAATAATAAACCTATGAAAGTTTTAGGTGACAAATCAATTAATCCATGAGTGGAAAGTTTTTTGTCTTTTTTTTATTTTATTTATCTGTTTATGAAACATATAGTACACTGTAAAAAAAAAAATCCAGAGGTTACTAAAATTTTTTTAGTATATTTGTATTCCACAGATTTTTTTAGTAACTTGTACTAAAAATCGGAATCGTTACTAGCTGTTTTCTAGTAATGTTGCTAGCTGTTTTCTAGTAATTCTTACAGATTTTCTTGTAACTGAGTAAGAATACAAAATTTGAATGAATCAAAATAAAGCATCTGGAATCACTGCGCGTATGGAACATTTTCAGAGCTTTTTATTATTTAATTTTTAATTTTTAATTTATTTATCTTATATATTTATTTGCAATGAAGGATAATACAGATTTTCTTGTATACAAAGATCTTGTATACAAAGATACAAAGATCTTTCAAATTCTTGTTGCAAAGAATACAAAAAAAAATTTTAGTAATTGCAAAAATCAATCAGAAAAACTAAATCTTTTTTAGTAGATCGACCCTTTTTTTTTTACAATGTATTGATTAATATAACTGTTTAGATTTATTTTGATGGATCTTTCTAAAATTACATATCGATATGTAAGAAAAGGCTAAAAATGTTTTGAATGAATCAAAATAAAGAATCTGGAATCACTGCGCGTATGGAACATTTTCAGTGCTTTTTATTATTTTATTTTTAATTTTTAATTTATTTATCTTATATATTTATTTGCAATGAAGGATAATAGAGACATCATGATATTTTCTTTTGTTTTGGAAATGTATGATTTTCTAGAACATTATAATGATATCGTTCACAATATATCGTATTTAAGAAGACAGGATACATCGGAAAGTCTCTTTATCATGAAAAAAAAGTGAGTGGCTACATTTCGTCTTTTTCACTCATAAAATGTTTATTCTACATTTCTTAAATACAAATTTAAATAATTTTATTTTTTATAATAGCATTTTTTAAATTTATATGCTCGATTTAACTAAAAGAGAAATAAATGTGTAACTTAGCTGGGTTCATAAAACACACGTGAAAAGATAAAACAAATTAAAAAAGTAAAATAGTGCAGATCATCCTAAAAACCTCAAATTTACGAAGAAATGTAGCTCGAATAGAATACTACTATTGATATACTATTTGAATACCAGCATTCACTCGATAATCTTACGAGACCATACAAAAACAGCAATTTTCGTTGCCAACATGAATGTCTGGTGGCTTGTATTCGAATACTCCTGTCTGAGATCGAAACCACTTGAGAACATGACTGAATCGAGAACTTGGACATTTCACATTCGAATACCCTCAACACTAAAGAAGAGGCATTATTTTAGGAAAAATCAGGTTAACATTATTCACATTATTCAACAGACTTGTCTAATTTTGTGGAAATCATATGCACAATTATGGCAATCGAATATTTACAATAAAATAAGATTACAGATTTTAAGACGGGAAAGAGCATTCTTTATTCTTTTCGGAATTTTTTGACTAAATAATAAAAATAACAATAAAAAAATCAGAGTTAAACACGAGCAGCTTTGTATATTTTGACAAGCTATGAAAATATTCTAAGCTGCACTGTTAAAAATAAATCCGTCAATTCACGGTAAAACTACTGGCAGCAAAGTTGCCGGACTTTTTCCGTTCCGTTAGTACATTTTCCGTTTTGAAAGATAAAGGAAGGGTAATTTATTTTTATTTATTTTTTATTTTTATTTTTATTTTATATAATTTTTTTATTTGTAAATAAACTCCGTTTTAAAAAATGTCATCTCTATTTGTGTTGCCATCTACTGATTCTTACGGGAGTATTTAATTTAATATTTGATATAATGGAAGAACATTTTCTACCAGACCTGAGGATTGAACCGGGGACGTTAGTGGTTTGAGCCGAGTGCTTTACCGTAAGACCAGCGGGTCCTTGTTAGAGGAAGAGTAGGAAACGATTATACGGGATGTCTTCAAATCGCAGCTTGGGACTTAAACAATTTCGGTTTTAGAAAACTGGTAATTTTGAAGGTAATTGCGGGGATATTTCGTAATGAGATGATGGTTGAAAACTATAGTATTAATAGAGGATAAAAACATGAATTATATATATTCTTAATTTGATTGTTAGATGTAAAATATAAATATTATATTTTGAATTAAATTCGATATTTTTTTTTTTTTTTGCTTTTTTGCGAAAATCGATTTTTAATCAACTATTATGTACACTCATGTCCAAAATTAAGGTCACAAACATAAAATCTGTGAAAACTGATGAACTATCCACTGTGTTACCACGAAATTTGGCACAGAGGAAAATTACAATGGGAGAAAGAATATAGCACCATAACAATATGGAAAAGATTTTAATTGTGAATTAAGAAACAGGGTATATCAAAAAGTGCTAAATCATGAATCAGAGATAAAGCATTTATCTCGGGAAAATTCTGTCTAATATGGAGTGTGACCACCGTGCACTGCTATACAAGCCAAACAACGAGCTCTCATACTGTTTATGAGGATGCCAATAAATTTTTGTGGCAACAAAGCCCGTTCTTCCAAAATCGCGGCTTATAACTCCTGGCGGGTCCTGGGAAGGTGGTTAATCTATGCAATGGCTCTTCCTAGGCAATCCCAGACATGTTCAATAGAACTGAGGTCCGGAGACCTCGAAGGCCAATTCATACAGCGAATATCCTCTTCTTCAAGAAAATCATCAACAATGTGTACAATGTGTAGTTTCGCATTATCGGCCATGACATGAAGTCCGGGACTACAGTAGCCCGGAACAACCTCACATAGGCTTCAAGGACCTCATCCTTATAGCGATGTGCGCTGATAAACCCGCATCGAAGACGTACAGTGGTGTACGACTGCTCAACATTATGCCGCCCCAGACAAGGATTCCTTTGTCACCAAATCTGTCGATTTCATTTACGTAGAAGGGATGATAGTGAGCTCCACGTTCTCTCCAGATGAAGATTCGATGAGAATCACCCTGCGTTGTGAATCTCGACTCATCACTTTAAAGAACACGTCCCTATTCTTGTTGTGTACAATACTGGTGTCTTCGGCTCCACAACAACCGGGCTCTCCTGTTGTATGCAGTGAAAAGGACACACACGACTGGACGCCGGGTGTAAAGGGCCCTCTGTGCTAGACGTCTATATGCTGTTTGCCTGGAAATTCTTATTCCTGACGCAGTAGTAAGATCACGAGCAAGCTGAGGAGCAGTTGCTAGCCTATGTCTTGGTGCGCTTAATGCCAAATAGCGAGCATGTGCAGGTGTCGTTGTTCTGTGATGGCCTTGCCCGGGCTTCCTGGTGACATTGGGATGGTCTAGGAAGAGTCATTGCACAGCATAATCCCCCTCCCAGGACCCAACAGGAGTTAAAAGCCGCGCTTTTGGAAGGATGGGTTTTGTTGCCACAAACATTTATTGACATCCTCATAAACAGTATCAGAGCTTGTTGTGCTGTTTGTATAGCAGTGCACCGTTGTCACACTCCATATTAGACAGACTTTTACGGAGATAAATGCTATATCTCTGATTTATGATTTAACACTTTTTGATATACCCTGTTTCTTAATTCACAATTAAAATCTTTTCCATATTGTTATGTTGTTATATTCTTTCTCCCATTGTAATGTACTTCTGTGCCAAATTTCGTGGCAACACAGTAAATAGTTCATCAGCTTTCACAGATTTTATGTTTGTGACCTTAATTTTGGACATGAGTGTATTTTTTAAATGTGTTCGTTTAGAATATATTTTCAGTGTGAGTGTTTTTATAGCTTTAAAAAATAAATTGCGAATAATTTTAAAGGAATGAGTTTAATTCGAAAGCATTATTTTTGTTTGTTGCTTTTTTAAATAGAATCGATTTTTTTTCACTTAATTTAGCTATTTTATATATATATTAATCTGTTTGTTTAGAATATATTTTAAGTGCGAATACTTTTTTATAACTTAAAAAAATGAATTGCAAATAATATTAAAAGAATGGAAAGAATTAATTTTTGCTTTTTTAAATTCGAAAGCACTATTTTCTTGTTGTTGTTTTAAATAAACTTGAAATTTTAATTCATGGAATTTTTAGTTTTTCTGTGCAGCAACATGTCAGTTTTTGAAACATTGAAAATAAACATGCAGCAGATAACGGAATATCTCCGTTGGCTGCTGTCTTATATGAGGAAATTTTCTGCTTTTAACTGAAAATGTCCTTTTGTCATGAAAAGGGACTTTTTCTGTGAAATTCAGGAAAAAAATACCCGTGAATTTCAGATTATTTTTAACAGTATACTGTAAAAAAAAATTCCGTCAATTTACAGAAAAAGGACTGGCAGCAGAGTTGCCTTAATGTTTCTGTTTTTTGAGGAATGTTCCGTCTTTGTAGTCCATAAATGGAGCGATACAGGCGCGAAGGAGTTTAAGCGCAAGTGTGACGATCAAAATACTGCAATCCCATTGGATGATAGATTTTTACATTAATAATTCCGTATTTGAAACTCTGTAATCTTAAAAGTCTAAAAAGTGTACAATTTAGGGATACCGTTTATGCCCTTTTTGTGCACAATTCAGTTTGCAGTTTTTATGCATAAGTAGAGGTGCCAAATACGCTCGGATTTTGTGCACTTTTTTTGCAAACTTTTTCTAGCTGGGTAGCAACAGATATACGGGAGAGATTCCATTTTTCTAACAAAACGTAAACTTTCTGATCAAAATTCACGGAAGACAACCTGTCAATAAACGAAATTTTTTAACAGTGTGAGATTATTTTGTTTATATATAGACTTCACCAAAACTGCAAAGTTTTGCTGAGAGTATGTGTTTTATTTAGTTTATTTGCCAGTCATATTTTATTGAATTAAGAGCTTTAATTATGAAATTTTTATATTCTACAGTATAGAATATATGAACACTTCTTTAAAAAAATCCGGCTTGAACCCAGTTTATTTAATGCCGAATCATGAAGTCTGAATATTTAAATCGATTCAACTTCATTCTTATTTTTTCAACAACTAATTTCTATACGGATAAAAATATATACATGATCATATGAAAATGCGTCTATACGTTACTATTTCCCACTAATGCAAAACCATTAAATGAAAGAAATTTTTTAAAAATGATTGCATTCTAATATCTCAAAGGATTTCACTCAAAATCCATAGTTGCGAAGAATTCTTCTAAAGAACATAAATGTTTGCGTTTGTTTATATTCCCATAGGAGTAAAATAACTAAGCAGCTTAGAATTTGAAGGGAATTTTTTTCAAATTTCGTTGAGTAAAAGTTCTGATGAAGATAAAAATTTTCGGTTATTTTGCTAATAAATTTTTCTCACAGACTTTTCAAACTATAAGGATTTTATTAATGGGAAGTTTTGGAATAATACTTTTGAATTGCCGAAGTTCAGTTAAAGAAAAAAGAAAAAAGTTATCCTTTAAACATTGAGTGGGATGCATTAATGTGTAGGTATCGCGTGGAAAGTGAATAAATGACAAAATTTCTGTGTTTAAATAAGACGATGTTTACTATTAAAAATAGTGGTACTATTTGGACGGAGCTTGTGCGCTATGTGCTCATCTTTGAAATGACTGTTTATAAATAGGATTCGTGTATTTTTTGACGGATGGTTTTTAGATACTGGAAAATTATTCTCTCGCAAGACGTGTCTCATAATGCAGAAACCACCTAAGATATGAAGATGGAATTAAAACAACATTTTAGATAATATTCTAGAGTGTCATAAATATGTTTTTTTTCATTTTTTAGAATATTATATCCATTTTCAAAATTCAAATAAAAATTGTAATTAATTTTACTTTGTGGTTAAATCTGAGTGACCGCAACACACTTTATATATATTACATCTATTTTCAGTGTTATTATCGGTATAAATTTTATGAAACATTTTGGGCGAAATCTATATCACAACCGTTGCTGCATTTCTATAGTACAATGTGCAAAAAAGCTACTAAACAGTTAAATTTGAAATCAAACGCAAAATTTTTCAATAATGTCAAAATACTTTATCAACAAAATTTTTTCCATAAAAAATCATATAGAAATGTTTCCTACATAAAACTTTCGAGTTTAGTATTATGGTAGTTTGTGGACTGAAAACGTAACTACGAGGGCGAGTCAAATGGAAGTGAGCCAATGCAAATATATGACAAATGGAGTACTTTATTTAAAAGTAGTATCCATGAGCATTTAGACATTTTCCCCACTGACTAACGAGTCTCGTGATTCCCTTCTCATAAATCTCCTTGGGTTGCTGCTTCAAAATGTCTGCAACTGCCTCCTTCACGTCATCTTCCGACACGAATCTTGTTCACTTGAGCTGTTTTTTCAATTGCCCGAAAATTGCTGCCAGTTCATCTATGCTTATCCTCCGTTCTTGTCTAATCAGCTCAGCAACCTGTGCAATTGTATTGGGGGTGATTGCACGGTGGCTTTGGCCACGTCTTGGCTCGCCTTTTGAAACTTTCATGTCCTTCTTTGAACCGTTTGCTTAAACGTTTCACAGTGGTCAATGAAATGCAGCCATATGGCGACTAATTTTGTTTTGGGAAACACCTTCAGATGTCAAAAACCTGACTACACCACGCTGTTCATCTTTTGGAGCGTCCATTATGTCACGCAACCATCTTCAACCCAGTGTATGAGAGCATTAAAAAACTTTTATCCTCACACCTCCGTATCACTTTCGTAAATGAGAGATGCCTGTCTGCTACGTACATGCGTCGCAGATAATGGACCGAACCATTATTGTGCGGGGTGGGTTGGCTCACTTGCATTTGACTCGCCCTCGTATAATACAGCGGTAGAAGTGGAATAAAAGCACAATAATACACCCTTGGCCAAAATTATAAGGACACTAAAAAATTTAAAGACTCATAAATTTTATACAATTCTAAATATTAGAAAATAGTATATGCATTTATGATTCAAAGATAACTGATTTGCGCATTTTTATTAAAAAATAACAATTTGTTAAAAAAAGTGTATGAAATAAGAAAACTTATAACTATTATTTAATCGTCATAATAAGGAAACTGCTTAGGGGAAAGTAGGGTAAAACCAGGTACATAACGCTTTTCTTTTGTTGACAAAAGTCTAGAAGGGCGGAAAAATCGGAACATCCCACAAAAGTATATGGAGACATCTGGGCTATTAAAAACCACACCTGTTGCCACAAGAAAATTTTTCTGCACTTGGGAAAAGACGTTTTCTAGGACCATATGAAACAGCTCCGAGTTTTTGTGGTAGAGTAAAACCGGGTACTAATCAAAATTTAAGTTTTTACACTTCCAGTAGCAAAAAGCTTTATTGTAATAAATTTTGAATCAAACTTTAAAACATATATCATTGTTTAAAATCAGTATATTTTTTTGCAGGTTTTCAAACAATTTTTAATGTTGTCATATAATGGCTTTCTCAGCTTTTACTTCTCGTATTCGCTGCCCACCCCCCCCCCCCCCATGTACCTACTCTTTGCAGACTGCACATTGTATCTATCCTTCACCACCTGTTGAGTGAAGAAACAATTCATTGCAGAATTCGGTGCAAAGCAATGAGTACCCGGTTTTGCCCTAACAGACGACCAAAAATTAACATGGTTGTTCTCCTGGATAGCTGGACGTATCCACTTCTACTTGGCATCAAAATACCATGTCAAAGCTATAGAAAACCTTGGTTTACTTACCTAAATCTATCCGTCAGGCTAAATTTATTTAAAGAGCAGAAAATACGGCAAAAAATTAAAACTTTTGAGGTGAATTTCTTTCCAATAGCATGCACTGACACAGAGCTTAACGATTAACTCACTTCAAAAGCCGATGGCACACTGCTAGGGGACGCTAAGGGATATAGTTAAGACGATTGCTGTCCACAGGACATCGCCCATCAGCGAGAAAACAGGATACCTGGTTTGACCCGCCTAATCTGTTTTATCCCACTCCTTATAAGTTTGAATAGATACTATTTAAATAATAAATCTAGCCATTTTTTGCTTACAAGGGGAGGTTCGGTGGTTGGGGACGCAGAATGCGGCGAACGTTTGTGTATCGGATAATTTTCAAATTTAAGGCATTTTTTATGTCTGACTAAAGACTATTTTTTATTTTGAAATTAAATAATCCTGGGGAATTGAATGTCGGTTTTTCCAAAAGATCTTGTCTGTTACCAATAAAAATAGCTGTCAAAATTACTCTGTATATGGCAGCACAAGCTTTAAAAATTAATTTCATGTTTCAATAAATAGTAATAGCCATTTTGAAATCATATGCTGAACCTAAAAGATATTAATAGTTTTAGTTTTTCAAGGTGAGTATTTTTTTTATCTTGTCAGGTCTGTTACCAGTTTTTTTCAATTAAATGAGTGCAGCATTATTATCTGCTTAGAACACCAAAAGTCACTGTGAGAAGTGTATTTAAGTTATATTATCCTAAGTATAAAAATTTTACACATGGTAGCACATAAAAAAAATGTTAATTTGTCAAGTCTGTTACCCATTAAAAGTAACAGACCTGACACGTTTAAATAATAATACTATTTACCTACTTATTGCCATTAGTCAAAAGTGTGGAAGTGTTATCTGTGGAAGTATATTTAAGCTATATTGCCATAAGCCTAAAAAATTTACACATGGTATCAAAAAATAAATAAAAAATAAAAATAAAAATAATAAAAATAATAACAAATAAATAATAATAATAATTTGTCAGGTTTGTTTTCCATTAAAAGTAACAGACCTGACATGTTTAAATACTACTACTACTTACCTTCTTATTTTCAATAGCCAAAAGTGTGGAAGTATTATCTGTGGGGAAGCATTCAAATAATTGTGAGATTACCTATTCAAATAATTGTGATTTCATGTTAAAATTTCCAAATAAAGGTCCGGTAACAGACCTGACTTTTTTTTGTTTCATAGTTATGTATAAGTGCCCTACAGGACAAAATTTTAATAAAAAGTGGATTATGACCATGTAAACATGTACAAGACATAAGTAGAATTAATCACAAACAATGGTTAATTTAATGTTTTTTTTCTTTTTTTTAAATTTCAAATTCAAAAATTCCTCAAATTTGAAAATCACTCTATCGATAGAGTATAGTTAGTATATAAATATATAAAAGCCATAACGCGCAATAGCCTTAGGTCTAGGGGGTCTTCAGAAAATAAGCCTCAAAATTTAAGTAACAGTTTATAATCGGATAAATTACTTCTTTAGGCAAGGGGCTCGGTTACATACTTGGCAGAGCGCTGCTTTCTGAAACATTTTCTTGGAGTTCGAAACTCAGCGAAAATTTTTATCAAACCACAATTGAAAAAATATATATATAATCATTGAAATTTACGAAAAATATAAATTAAATATACGTTTTGTAGCATATAAGTTAAATTTTAACCATGGAATTTTGAACATTTAAATATTTATTGAAAAATAAAAAATAAAATAAATGGGAAACTTGAATTTTTATAGAACATAAATTGTTACTGCTATTTAAAATTACAATTGTTTACAATTATTTACAATTTTTTAAATGAATTATCTTCTATTTTTCACAGAGGAATAAATAAAATTGCGTGATATTAAATCTATATTATATTATTTTAATTTTATTTCATTATTCAAACATATAAAAAAAATGATTTTTTGAAAAATATGCTGTTAGATTTTTAATATGATTTTTTAAAGCGAGAAAATTTCGGATTCTTGATTTTTTAATTAGAATAAAAGTCTACGGAATAAATATTTTTAGCGATTCGAATTCTTTTGTTTTGTTTAATATAGTATTTTTATAATATTGTACTGTATTTTTATATGAAATTTTGCATGTTTATATATTTAAAGAAAAGTAAAGACAAAATAAATAAATAAATAAATAGGCAATTGGTACTTCTTATAGACCACAAAATTTTACTGGTTTTAAAATATATTTACTATTATTTACATAAATAAATTACGATTTTTCACGCTGAAATAAAATTGAAATACGCTACATAAAGATAAAGTTATAACACGTTGGTTTAATATTTTTTAAATTGTAATTTTTGTATTATCATAATAATATTTCAAAATATATGTTTTTTTCTTTTTTTAACAACTAGCTTTAAACTTTTGGATTTTTTAAAACTCGGATTCTTGTGTTAATACATTGGATAACTGTCTATGTATATAAAAATAAATTATGTTGAATAGCTTAAAATAGTTATTACGTATGCAGTAAATACAAAACCAAGAATCCATGATTAAAACAATTTTATTAAATACTTAAAATAATATTTTTAAAAAATCATAAATTTTTTTAAATATTTGGATGATGAAACAAAATTAAAATAATATATTTATTTATTTCTCTGTGAAAAATAGTAGATTATTAATTTAAATAACTGTAAATAATTTTAAATAGCATAAAAAATTTCTGGTCTATAGAAATACAAATTTCCTACTTTTTTTTTCCTTTTACTTTTCATTAAATATTTAAACATGCAAAATTCCATAGTTAAAATTTAACTTATATGCTACGAAACATATATTTAATTTATATTTTTCATAAATTTCAATGATTAAATATATTCTTTCAATTGTGGTTCGAAAATAATTGATACAAATATTCAGCGCGAAAATTAAGAGTCTGCTGGGATTGGAACTCAAAGAAAATGTTCAAGGGAGCAGCGCGCTGCCAACCATGAAACCGAGTCGCATGCCAAAGGAAGTAATTTATCCGATTATAAACTGTTACTTAAAATTTGAAGCTTATTTTCTCAAGACCACCTGAGTATTGCACTTTATGGCTTTCATATATTTATATACTAACTGTACACTATGGATACACAAACACTCACCCCATTATCTGTCCCCGACCTCGGAACCTTCCCTTGTTAGACACAAAGACATACTATTCGGCATGCTTGGAACAAGTTTTGATAATTAGCTGTGGGTGTAGCTGCCTAGGGATTGTAAATAGATTACTGAAGATCTGTAATGGATGAATATTGTTTTCCATTTACATAAAAAAAGTTAACCATTGCATAGTATTCATTTTTTATAATCTGCACATCGTGCGATCAAGTTAAATAATAAAATAAGGGAGTAATGTGATCTTTGAACTACTTTTTCGAAGCATTTGAGGTATACGCGATCCATTATCTTGTTGGAAAATGAATATTTTCCCTCCTAAAAGCAATCATATGCCAGAATTTGTGCTTCTAAAATAAGGGTGTATACTTTTAAAATACGTTTTCTTAGAAATAATAGCTTGATAACCTTATCTTAAGCTGACACAACACCCCAAACTACGATTTATGCTTCTTTATTTTAGAGGCTCCAGGCGACGTTTCTATTCCGTCACAAATCGTGCCAGTATTAACATATAGTTTCAGACGGATGAAAGATGGTTCATTCTTGATGGGCCTAAAATTATACGTTAATACTGGCACGATTTCAGGAGGAATAGAAACGTTACATGAACCTATCAAAATAAAGGAGGATCAGTCATTGTTTCGGGTGATGTGTCAACTCAAGGTAAAAGTAATTTAGTTATTGTTTCTAAGAATTCAAAAGTGTACACCAGTATTTTAGAAATACAAATTTGTCCATATGGTGGCTTTTAAGAGTTAAATAATTCCTTTTCCAACACTTGTGTGTTTACCCTATTTGATTATGCATCGTGCTATACCTCAAACACTACGAAAAAGGTGTTCAGTGATAACAATTATTTGATTGGCCACCTCGATTCAACAATATGAACATTATAAAAAATGAATGGAGTGCAATGGCGAACTTTTTAAATATGTAAATGGCAAGCAATAGTCATATATTACACATCTTCATGAATTGATTTACAATCTCTGGGCAGCTCTGTCCACATCAGAATTGTCAAAATTTGTTAAAAGCATGCCGAGCCGTTTGGATGAATGTCACCAAAATAAAGATGGTTACATTTCCTATTAAAATTGTATCTATTCGAACTTATAAGAAGTGTTCTCATAAATATGACCATTAAAGAATGTAATATTTTACATTCTTAAATGATTATTATTTTAAAAATAAAAATGAGCAAGACAATTCTCTTTGGATTATAAATACATATAATAATATTTATTAATACTTTGAGTATTATAAAATGTATGACTCTTTACATTTTTAGTGTCGTAATAATTTTGGAAGAAGGTGTACAACACTGAAACAATGGAATGGGGGAAATTATGGAAAAAGGAGTGTGAAATCAGATTTTGTTAAAATACCGTGACTTCTATAGGCTACCCATCTTATGATCTATATTTACCTACTTTTCCACGTTCAACAGTCGAAGTATTTTGCATATTTAAAATCGCTGTGATAAGAATTCATTTCTTTCTTTTTCTTTTATTGAAAAGACGTTATTTTTTTTTTTAATTATAGGGTAAAAGCACAAGTAGTCTGCCACTTAAAATTGCTAGTATTATTATTGAATAGCTGATTAAATTGAGAGCTATTCTTCTCTGTTATACATATGTAGCTCTTTGCATTCCGTAATGGCAGTTTGATTTAAATAAATGAATTAGTTGAAATTACTATCTATTAAGTTTAAAAAATATTTATCGATTTTAATTAAATTTTGTTTAAACAATAGTTAGGGTATTTTTGCAAGTTGATCCATCCGCAAATAAATAAAAGATTGGAGTGTTATGACGCGAAAAAAATCTTGATTTTGAATAATTTGAAAGATAAAAATATCTGGTTAAACGTTTCTTTTTACGTAACTAAAACTGCATATACTGTTTATAATATTAAAGAGTAATATTAGTAATATATCTTTATTAAGAAAAAGTAATAGTTCACAGCTCTCGAAATATATTACAGCGAGATTTTAAAAATGTTTTATTAAAATGCAAAATATTATTACCAGCAATTCATTCATAATGATTAAGATTCGGTAAAGTCATTATTTAGTAAAGTCACATAATCAAGGTAATTTTTCAAAAACTTTCATTCGTAGAAACTGATAATTTAAAAAGTGAAGAATTCTTTTCTTTAACTTTTTCAAACGTATGTATAATGCAGTTTTTTTCGTTATATTCATTTTTTATATTGAAATTAGAAGAAAAAAATTTCTGACGTAAAAATAAAACTCGACATTTTTTATGTTGTCGGATTTAGTTGACGGATAATTTGTTTAAATCTATGTTCAAGTTTACATTTCAACCTTAAAAAAGGGCAAGGTTTACAATTAATATTTAAAAAAATAAATAAAAGTATTGAACAGAATACACTAAATTATTCAAAATAATGTATAAAATTTAAAGGGAAAAGTGTGAAATAGCATTGTGTTATATTCTAGGATTTTTATGTACATTTGAAAGATTTCGGTGTCTCATAGTAATATCCCCGTAGGACATGAATCAATCACGACACAAAGAAAAACACAAGTGAAAAAGAATTAAGTTATTAAGATCATAAAAAAATTAATGCTTTTGAAAAAGCTACGATTTAATCGAAGTTAAATTACATTTAATATTAATACAATTCACGAAAGCTTTGTAAAACAGTGATTTATTTCAGGGAAAAGTAATTTTACTACCGTTTACTAAAAAAGAAAAAAAAACCTACATTTATCAACAGCTTATTAATTAATGCATGTATATTTGGTCTGAAAAAATATATCTTAATGAATTTATTAGTTTTTATTGTTAGATTATTACTAAATAGAGTCAGTTCTAAGAATGGTATTATGAAATACACTTGATACTTGATTGAAACTACTAATTTAATCTCGATGTTCATGCATTTTTGGGAATCTGTCTAATGTGAATATTTGATTATTTTCAGCATTTTATCATTTGTATTTTTTTATATCATAGGAAATAATATTTTTATTTGATGTTAAAGTTGTAATATAAGTGTTTCCCAACTTATTTTATCAATGCGTTCTTTCTTCTATCACTATATTCTTACCTGCAAAGCTTTCTACTTTGGATGAAATACCTTACGCCATTTGCTATGCCACATCAGTGTTCATAGAGAAAAACTGAATGTCTCATAATTTCCAACTTTTCTTAAATTATGATACACTTAAATAAAAGTAGGCTCATTGCAGGTCATAAGAATAAAAAAAAAAATTAGGTAGTGTGATAGTAAATATTAACATTTGTATGTAAGCGTAACGTAAATATGTAAAAAGCAGTGTATTAAAGCAAAAGCAGTAACTTCAACCTATTTGCCTTTGAATGCACCAAAAAGGGGGTAAAAAGCATTTCTACAAACTATAAGATGACATAAAAGGGTTTAGGGATAGGTAGGGATAAGGAAGAGAGAGTAGGGATGACATAAGCATCCATACCTCAGTTCTGCCTCGGACCTTCCACTGCGTTGGGAAAATTGATTGTCGTCGTTTGATGATGAGATACTATCGTTCCCTGCCTCTGGAACGGATTCTAGTTTGGCACAGGAACTGTAAGGAATTATCACTGCGTTAGCTGTGCAATTCCAGCAAGCAAAAATTGGAAAATTGTTTTTTAAAAAATCCCGCAAATTTTTCCGAAAAAAAGAGAAAAATTACATTGCACAAAAAATCTTTCTTAATAACAAAAGCCTACATAATTATATCTGTAAAAACTAAATTAACAGAAAAAGTATCAAAAATTTTTGAAATATTTTGCTTAAATTTTCTTCCAACACCACCATGATATTTACCTTTGGCATGTAATAATATAATGTAATTATTTTCTTTCTTCTATACCTAAAATTAATCTTCTATACTTGTATCACCTTTAAAAAATACTGCTTTTGACTGTGACCAAATTAGGGATGTTATGAAAAAAAGAGACAGTTAAAATTGAATATTATGTTGAAACACCGTGCTAATAAGTCTATTTTTATGAAGTATATTTTTGTGCGTTACTTCATCTAGAAAGACACGATTTTTCTAATTTAAGAAAAATCATTATATTGTCAAACTTTCATATACTTGGGCGATTGTATTTTCTACATGATTTAGATATGGTTATTTTAAGAATCGTTTCCATAGTTTTTACAGTAATATAGATTTTTAAGGAAATCTCCTTCGATAGTCTGATTTAGTCTAAACTTGTTTCAGAATATCTGCTGTTTAAATTTGTAAAATACCGATTTCTTGTAATTTTTTGATGTAGTAAATTTTTGTAATTTCCTTACTGCTCTATGAATATCGATCTTCAAAATATTTTTTGTTACAAGACCTACTAATTAATGGATTTAAAGTTTTAATGATTATTCTTAGTTAAATTAAGTTTTAGTTTGTAATAATTTAGTTTACTTAACTAGTGGAAGAAAAAAAGTTCTATGCTATTCAATAAAACGATTAAGTAGTACTTACTCTCTGTATATAGTATATATTTGACGTTTACTTTTAAAATATAAATAAATAGATAAAGCAAGAAATGACTGAAATTACATAATAAAAGTCTGCAATATTGTAATTGCAGTACTGTATTGTGGGACTGCATCTAGTTTTATTTACCAATTTATTCATTTCATTAATAAGAATTGGGTATTAATCATTATTCTAAAAGCAACGTTACTGTGATGTGTGACGATGTTTTTGTTGTTCTAAATATGTGCATATGCATTCTTTTTGGGGTAAAGTAACATCAAGTGTTTTTATTTCTAGAATTGAGACAGACTTATGCTTTCCATCATTTACTTGCCTTATTCAGGAACTAGAAAAGGTAAATATTAGAATTAGCAATTTTACCCATAGTAATTTTACTGCCATAGTAATTTACCTCCATAGAAAATCACACAAAATGTTATAAAGCCCAAACCATACCAAATGTACGGATGGAAATGTTATCACTACAGCAAAATGCCTATTTACCATTCCGTAAGTAATATTAATATTTTTTTTGAAACTATAGATAAACATATATTTTTTAGCGTGATCAACTAATTTGTCAGAGTTCAAAATAACATATTATTTCTACTTCTGAATATAACATTGAATATTAATATAATTTTGCTATTAAAGAAAAAAGAAAATTTTTCTGTAGATAAAAGTATCTTGAGAAATCGAGATGTCTAATCCAAATACCTAATGGGATATTCTTCTATCTTCATAAAACTATGAAATCAGAATTTGATATTTACACGTTTATCTGCCTCTTTGTTAAAAACAGAAGTTAGAAGTGTGTTCTATGAAGAAAATAATTAAGAAAATAAGTTTATTTATATTTGCTTTTCCTAGGAGGAATGGAGATTTTAATTTGACTGTTAATTGAAAATTTCAACCTTAAGGCAATGGTCATTTCATATGCGAGATTATTTAAATTTACGCAATGTGCATCTCACACATGCGCTTACAAACAAATATATGTAAAGAGAAAGTGCACGTTTAAAAAATTCAAATGCTCTCATCATGTGAAAAAGCTGTTAATTCAATAAATTTAATTATTTTAATTAAATCGAGTCCTTCCCGCCAAATTATCGTAACCGTGAAAATGTAAGTTTTACAGAAGACGTTTATTTAAAATGTTTTAATTTATTTCTGTTTTTTCGTAAAAGAATAAAATTTTGAATGGAGCAATTTAATACAAGTAACTAGCTTTATATGTACTTTAAAGAAAACATGGGATTGTTTTCCTTAAAATTCTTTTGAATATAAGGAATATTTTGAGACTTGCTATAAATTTGTTGTTATTTAATAAACCCTTCCCGCCGAATTATTGTAAATTTTTCAGGATTTTGTTGTTATCCTAAGCAAAGAATGTACGCTGTTAAAAATCTGAAGCAAACTCTCCAGTCACTTGACCGTTTTTTATAGAAAACGGTTACATAACCGTTAATCATTTCTATTCTGGCCAATGAGAATGCTTCATAATAGGATCAAGTAACAGTTATTTACAAAAACGGTTGAATGACTGGAAAGTTTGCTGTAAATTTTGTAGAGTGAACATATACGATACACTTACGAAAGATTATTAAGATAAATTAAATAACGTCGGGCACTATTTTATACAAATTTAGTTCTAAAATAAATCAATAGTTTTTACGTTATAAGATATTTTACGAAAAAATAATTATAAGAAATATTTAGCGTTTTTGTTAGTTTTTTATTTCGGTCTTCTCCGCATTTTTACTTTCTTCTATATATAAAAGAAGAAAGTATTGTAATCAAAATTGTTTTCGACTTCTGGTTTTCAACGGATTTACAAATTTTAGGGATCAGAGATCCCGAAAAACATGTTTATACAAAATGTCTGTCTGTCCGTGGCCTGTTGGTTCATGTGTCTGCGTGTCCCTGTGTCTGTCCTCATTGTATCATCGGAAAGTGTATGAAGTTATGCATAGAATTGAACCAAATTTCATTTATAGGTTTTTGACTATGGCCAGCAGGTTCCAGTCAATATGGAGATATTCTGCTGGAAGGGGTAGCTGTAATAGTGATTTTTGTGCCATTTTCATTGTTGTATCATCGAAAAGTATTTGAAGTACTTTGAAAAAGTGAAAAGTGAATGAAATTGAACCAAATTACATTTATAGGTTTTTGGATATGGCCAAAAGGTCCCAGTTGAATTTAGGGCTATTCCACCAGAAGGGAACGCTGTGATAGCGATTTCGTTGCATTTTTATTACTGTATCATCGAAAAGTGTATGAAGTTATGCATAGAATTGAACCAAATTTTATTTATATGTTTTTGACTATTGCCTGCAGGTCTCTTTTGAATTTGGGGCTATTCCACCGGAAGGGTATGCTGCGATAGTGAATTTCTCATTTCTTCGTAGTTGTGTTGTACATCAACTGCTGGTGCAGCGAAGGGTGCTTTTCATCCGCGTAACCCGGCGATTCACAAGCTGCTGACGGGCAACAGAATGACGAAAAATATCGATTTTATTGGCGCTGTGATAGCGAATTTTGAAGTATCAACATTTATGAGATAGAAGAAAGTTTTGTGATTGGCACATTCAACTAGTTTCTTTCTTCTATCTATAATAGAAGAAAGTATTGTAATCAAAATTGTTTTCTACTTCTGGTTTTGGACGGATTTACATGTATTAAAGATCAGAGATCCAGAAAAACATGTTTATACAAAATGTCTGTCTGTCCGTGGTCTGTGTGTCCATGTGTCTGCGTGTCTGTGTGTCTGTCCTCATTGTATCATCGAAAGTGTATGACGTTATGCATAGAATTGAACCAAATTTCATTTATAAGTTTTTGACTATGGTCATCACATCATACTTGAACTTGGGGATATTTCGCTGAAAGGGGACGCGGTAATAACGTTTTTTGTGTCATTTTCATTATTGTATCATCGAAAGTGTACACTCTCAGAAATAAAACACTCAATTTTGACGATTCGACAATCCTTAAGCCCTATTTCGTTATTTTTGACAATCATTTCGTCACAGAGTCACGTGGTTTTTGACGAAACGCGAATCCTCAAATATCTGACGAAACTGTTTCCTCACTGTCAAAAATAAAACTCTCACTTTTGACGATTCCGCAATTCTTGAGCTATATTTCATCATTTTTTACAATCATTTCGTCTCAAAATTAAGTGATTTTTAATGAAATGGAAAATCTCAAATATTTGACGAAAATGTTTCCCCATTCACCTCCAGATTATTTTTGTTGTTACAAACTCGTGCAAAAAAAAAAAAAAAAAAAATACGCGAAAGTACCAAATTTACAATATATTAATGAAAACAGAAACAAAAATATTTCATCCTTGGGGGCCGCTATAACACGAAAGTACCAAATTTCTACTTTATTTTTTATATCTGAAAATTTGCGTCTATCCTTTTTGTAACTTTAACGTTTTTGTAACGATTTTATGCATTTCTATTGCCTGTTCAAAGATAATTTTTTCTAAAGTTACAGAATTTCGTTAAAAACGCTTAAAAAATTCTTCTAAAGTTACAGAATTTCGTTAAAAACGCTTAAACAATTCTTCTAAAGTTACAGAATTTCGTTAAAAACGGTTAAAATAGTAAAATGCGAAAATCATTTGGTCCATTTTCGACCGAAAGCAACAACCATTTTCCCAATGGTTAAAAAAAAAATCAAAATTTTAGGAGCTCTTTTTTATTTAAGAAATGTATTCATATAACAATCAATTTTAAAATATGCATAACTGATCCCTTTCCCCTCTATAAACAGTAACGTGTTAAAATCTTATCATCTAAAATTGATGAACTCTCCTCCAATATGCACTTCAAAATTTATTATTTCTGATCAACAAATTAACTAGACCATATTCTAATCATTCATTGAACAAAGGGAATTTCTCTAATAAATTATATTAATCAAGCCATATTCTAATTATTTATTAACCATAGAAAAAACATAATAATAATCTAGCCTTATTAATTAAAACATGCAGAAATTATAACAGCACCGATAAAAATACTTCTAAAATATAAACACACATCAAAATCCCATAGACACATTTAAAATCAAATTCATGCAAGGCCCCGCTGGCGAAGGATACGGCACAGAGATCTCCCACACCAAAGATCGCGCGTTCAAATCCCGTTGAAGATTTGAGAAAAATGTCATACTATTTCCCCCCTGTCAATCACATATGCTTCTAAAATTGTCAATAGATTTTGAAATATTATCATGTATGAGATGGGAAAAAATCTTGGGACTGGCGCATCCGACTAGTTTATCTTTCTATGTGGAACGATTATGCTAAGTCTGTTTTTAAGAAAAAAAATTAGCTCAAATAAAACATTCAAAATCTTCTTTTTCTATGACTTTTACAAACGAAACCCTTAGGGATTCTGAGGATTTCTTTTATACAATTATTATTACTATTATTTTAGTTTCATTTGCTCATGAAACTATAAATTGTATCATTCTTCCGATATTTTTTGAATGCACAATTATTCTACACAATTAATTAAGCTTTCTTTATACCTTATAGGAACTTATGCTTGGATTTTAAAACTATTTCTGGCAATAATGCACATTAATTCAGATGTCAATTTTTATGGTCTGCCTAATCTTCTGAGATTTTAAACTCTATGATTCACTAAGCGGAATTTAACTGAGTCAAAGTTTGTCAAACTCTTTAAAATCAATATTTCGGGGACTTTTTTGGTAAATTCCTTCTACATGCAAATTAAGAGCTATTTTTCGGAAAAGCCAACGAAATGGTTTTTCTAGGCGCATCCTTCACTCATTACAATGATGGGCAAAGAGTCCGTATAAGATTTAAAAAAAATTACAATAAAAATAAAATAAAGTAAATAATACGCAAGTGCACTAAAGGCGATGTCAGGATTCCGGATATTTTTATAATAGTAAAGAAGATTGCACTTAAAAAATCACCAATAGAGGGCTCTTACATGAATGCATCTTACGTAAGTAAGCAAATGAGGAGGATTATAAAAGAACTGACTACTCGGTAGATCTCTTACTCGATCTAATCATCAAGGAGTGTAGAGTATGTTTGCAGCCAAGGAATGAGTCTGGTCACGGTACTTCACCGATCTCGGCTGCTTTTCCACTTACTTTAATCAAACGACTTTTCGGAAATTGGTGTAACTCAGCCTATCTTAATCACTTGACACACAAGAAGGGTGGAAGTATCACGGCATGTCTCTTTCGTTGGCTGCGAAGGAAGTGCCTGCGCGAATGTTGCCTGTGACAGATCTAGCTTTGTTTGAAAAGCTGTTTTCATAAAAGGTGAAAAAATTATCCGTTTCTTCAAATCACTTGACGATCTGAGTTAAAAGTTATTTCATATTCCTTAGAAACTCGATCTTTAGTACACTTAGCTACATTTCCACTTCCATCGCCATCTATCGGAGATCATTATCTTCTTTAGGTGTTTCTGTGGTCGTAATACTCGCAAAGGATTCATTGCCGCGTCTTCGTTTATGAAACTCATAGGCAACATTCATTCAATAATTTGCCTTACACACAAAATTTATTATTGAATCAAATAAGGGCTCTACCACGTACTCAGTTCTTAGATACTTCCGGAAGGTTTTCATTCGTGTCAGCTGTGAATAAAATTTTAAACAACAGTTTTTTTTTTTTTTTTTTTTTTTTTTTCTGTTAAAATAATCATCCCGCATTCTTACAACGCTTTTAGTGCAAACCGCACTGCTGTATGATTATTTGTTCTATTTTTATCAATCTTTAACCCTTTAAGCGTTAGGCCCGTGTTTTTCCGTTTCATGTAATCATGTTAAAATGGCTGTAGACAAAAATATTTTTAACATCATACTTTTTTGAACCGTATATACAATGAGGAGTTATAAAAGATATTATAGCATCAAACAGCGATTTAAAAATATATATATTCTGAGATTTACAAGCATATTTATAGAAATATTGGAAAATCTTCAAACGGTGAAAGGGTAATTTATACGGATTTTTTACCTATTCTGTAAAATACTTAGCTGCCAAACATTCTGATTTTTGAACACCACTATTTCCGAATAGGAAATCTTGTTTAATCGCAAATTTCTGTCTTTAAATAAAGCAGATATTTCTAGTAGGAAATAGTAGTACTCAAAAATCGGAAGGTTTGGTAGCTATGAAAATATTAAATATTCCAGGAAAGAATATTTCAATAACATGAGCAGAAGATTGTCAAAAGCGTTGACATTTATTTTTGATTTCAAAAAAGGAAATATACATTCATACTTTCCATTTTCATCGTGAAGTGAAATTTTTCCACTTTTATCTTTTATTTTAAGCGCCTTTCCTTTGAAACATGCAATATATTACATTTCGCAATATCATTAAATTACTCGCTATAAAGAAATCTCGAAAAGTATGAAAATTAAATTTCGCTATAATTATATGATTATACAAGGAGGTTCAAAATAGAGGTTACCGCAATTATCCCTTAAACCGCTAATCTTAGAAACATACTCCCATTTTCAAAATGTATGCAAATCAAGTCTAGCTTTTAGATATGACATTTGTTTTACAAAGCGATGTATATTTATTAAAACACGAAATTTAATTTTTTATATGGTCCCATTTTCCTATAACTTATATTCAGAAAAATATTGTTCTGCATCTAAAACATTAAAATATTTTCTTTTACTATAAAAAATTTCCGAGTTATGATACTTTGAATTTTAAGAAATTTTCCCGTTTTTGGCGCTAGAAAAGCATTTTTTCGTGTTTAGTTTAAGAGACAATCGTTACAACATCTATTTAGAAACCCCGAAGTATTATAGCTTTATAAGAGCTTCTAAGAGAAAAAAAAAGAGAGAAAAGAATTACAACACATCAGTGACTTGAAGTCTTGTTGTATAGTAATCTTGAAAAATATGAAATTGTTTAAAGCCGCGATCACTGTAAAGTGTGTATAAGCGTTTTGTAGCCATGAAAATAAAATACAGGTGATTCAGGCTAACTTACTGCATAGGAATGTAGAAAATGTGAAAAAAGCTGCAATCATTGTAACGCGTGTATGAGCGATTCGCGCCTATGCAAACAAAAAATAATCAATAAATTCAGCTAACTCGCTGTATAGAAATCTTGAAAAATATGGAAATCATTAATGCTGCGATCGCTATAACACGTGTGTGAGAACTTCTCGACTAGGAAACAATATCTACTCCCTTTATAGGAATCAGGAAAAATCTGAATTTCGTTAAAGCGGAGACTGCTATAACGCATGTATGAGTACTTCGCGCTCATGAAAAAAGAGTCAGTGGATTTAACTAATTCACTCTAATGGAATTTCAAAATATATGAAATTCGTTAAAGCTGACCTCACTTTAACGCATACATGAGCGCTTCTCTTCCATGAAAACCGAAGACAACATAAACGGATTTAGGGCAAGAGGAAACAAGAGATGGCGTAACAAGGGATGAAAGTGAAAAAAATTCACTACACACTCTGAAAACAGTTCGTTAAAAAACGTAAAAAATACAGGCAGCAAGTTGCCGGAACACCCTTGTTATTGTTAGAAATTTTTCTGTTATATGAAGATATTTTCGTCAAAACTGGAAAATTTTAGGAAATTTCGAGTTTAGGTTCTCGAATTTTTCGTGTTTTGAGGAATTAGGAACATATGTAAGAATTCAGTTTCTAATACATAAAAAATACTACGAAGCACAGTTGTCAGAACACTTCTGTGATTTGACGAAAACGCAGCTCTAGATTGGAGGATTTTTGGTAATTTTTACTTTAGATTGTACAATTTTCTGTTTTCTTTGGGGAAAGGGGCAAATAAAAGATGATATTTTCGGTTTGTAATGAAATATAATCAATTGAAGAAAAAAATGTCCAATTTACGAATTTGTTTGAGGGCGCAGGATAAAAATGGACGAAAGTGGTGTACGAAAGTGGACCAGTTAATTAAACCACCAATTAAATAGATATTTCCTTTTTGTATTTATAACATCTAGTTTTCTTAACTTACTTTCTGTTAGTTTTCTGGGCTCACAAGTGTCCGTTGACATTTGCACCCTATTTTTCTACATATGTCAAACAAATTAGTAATTAAATAAAAATCAATTCTACATTTATTTAGAAAAAATGCATAACATATAAAGACGGAGCTAGGAAAATTATTTTTTACAATGGCAAAAATGTTAAATGCTTTAAATGCTTTTTAACTATTCGATAATTCTGTATTTTCAAAGTGTCCTCTCACTTTTGTGACTTACTGTATACACACACGATATCTAGCTTTTATTGTTTGTCTCTCTCTATGTAGTTTTAAAAGGACACCTGATACGAATTTATTTTGTTAAATTAATTGCAGTCTAAAATAAAACTAATTAAAAAATTAAATAAAAATCAAATAAATGATTTGTGACACCTAGATTATGATCTTTGGACAATCGGATCGTTGAGATAAAGCATAACCAATTTTACATTATTTTTATGTCATTTCCGACTAGGGAACTCTAAAAGTTAAAAATAATATAATCTTAAATTGCTATGACAATAGAAATATCCATTATCAGTAAAAGCAAAGCTAACAGTAATATTTATTATTGAATAATTGTAATTTACACGAGTTATTATAAATGCACCGAAAGTAACCGTTTACGCAACAATTAATGAGAGAAATAAATCCTGTTAAATTGTATATTTTATCAGAAAAGAAAAATTACAACTACCCCTGCCTTTCCGTTATGCTTCTCTTGTTACACTACCTTAGGGCTCATGATAAAATAATAAAATACAATACACCAAAAAGATAAACAAATCGTACGATACATTTAATTTTCTGTATGTTTTTAAAAACTATACAGAATAGCGACTTCAAATTTTGTAGCATGCTTCTAATCACAGAAAAACTCTATTTGTCATTTTGCCAAAAATTGTCGCTTACGATAATTTGAAAAGAAAGGCTCGAAATGTTCAGTAACATATCAAATCTAATCAATACCGTCTGTATGTTCGGACCCGGAGTCTGTCAAGCGCCATATACTAAATATACTACTTAGAAGGAAGAATGGAAAACGGAGAGAGAGGGATGTATGGGACATGTTCCATTTCTTTCTTTTGTATTTCTAAACTGTTACAAATAATTCATTATTCTTAATCTCTTTGTAGTATTGAACAATTTTTGAAATATTTGTTTTGTAATAAATGTCAAAATCAATTAAAAAATAAAATTCATTACTTTCTTTTGACGGTTTAAAGGTCAAAGGGACAGTTAAAAGGGATTTCTTAACTACAAATATTTTTAATTTTTCAGCTACAAATTTTGTAGAACTCATGTAATAAATAAAAGCATATCATGTTTTTCACTTAGCTTAAATGTGTGAAAATATAAATATTCGTTAAAATGTGAATTCCTCATATTTTCCCTTTACTTTAAATTTATGTACCACTCCTTCCGCACTTGAGAGAGGGATAGAACAAAAATTTCACAATTTTCAATTTGTCTGGAAATTAAAATTTTTAAACATGTTTACTTATGCATTTTTACTTAAACATATTTTCTTTTTAGTTTCGAATAACATTAGATATTAATATACCACCAGGGCCGTAGCGAAAGAAACTTTTTGGGGGGGGCAAAAGGCAAGATTGGCCGACTCAAAAATGTTTCAAATCCGACTAATGTAAAATAGTCAATCTGTCGCATTATTTCTTAATTAATAGTTTTTACAATTAATTTTAACTGATTAATTATAATTGATAGTTAAAAATAAAATATATGATTTTGTATTACTAAAATGTTTCTTTGATATAACTCAGTAATTATTTAAAAGATTTACCAAGAACTTTACTGGAAAAAAAAAGAATATGTATTGATAAGAAAAAATCCTACAGTTATATTTGTGAAAAACACATTTGTTTAGAATGATAGAATGAAGTGATAGTTTAGTAAATAGAACGTAGTGCTTTTCAACACAAAAGCTAAATAAAAATGTGATCTCTTAGTTCTAAAAATTATGATAATGTAATGAATGGGAAGTACTTTCAATATTTTATTAGCATGCGATAGAAAATAATTTGAACTTTATATTCCAATTAGAGATAATATCGTATGGAATTAACAATATACACTTTCAGTAATTCTAATTGTAAAACTAAAAAAAGCACACTAGGGGTACTGAAAATATTCGGAGGGCCTCAAAATTTAATTGCGCCTGGGGCCTCTTGAGTGCTTCATCCACCACTGATTGTGTTTTATAGGAATGTCAAAGGACCGACAGAAACATTTGAATTATCCACGATTTCGAATTATTCAAGTTTGACTGTACTATTTTTACATGAATTACACATCACACTGAATAAAGCAAACCATTCATACCTTTCTTATCACCAGTCCTTGTCGAGTGGTTTCCACTGTGCAGCCATGTTGATAACTTCTTCGAACTTTTTGCAGCCTCCCAGTTTCTTCTATTTAGAGTCTGTCTTTTTTTTATTTCCACTTGGCGTTTCATAATATAAACTATTATCTCAACACAAGCAAAGTAAAATTAACCCCTTGGGGACGAGCGACACGTTTACGTGACGCATAAGATGCTCAGAATTCTCGATTATTCCCACCAGTTAATTTTTATTGTAAGCTTTGCCTTATATAATGACAGCATTTCTGCGATTCAATTAGGGGAAAATTTCTGTTTTGAAAAACCGGTGGTAAAAGATGAAAAATTCCGTAAAAGACTCTCGTCACGAAGGGGTTAAGTTATAAACTATCGTACTATCACTACTATGCGACTCTCAACTGCTCTGACAGTCCGATATTGATAAGCAGTTAGTAAACGAATGACTCATCATGAATAGCACTAGCTCACTGCACGTCCTAGCTTGCACTTGACTCATCACTCGGCAGGCACCAGGCGCGACATGACACATTTGACTCGACATTCTGCTGTCTGCTCTAGAGATGCTTTTGCATGCGAAGCGTATGGAGTATTTGAACGGATACGCAAAAACATTTACTCTAGCACTTTGATGATTTTTTTTTATTATTAACTTTTAGCTAGGTGCTGGGTATTTTATAGGAAGTTAGATTAGATATTAAAATACAATAATTTTTTAACCATTAGTTTGGGGCCCCGGGGCAGTGCCCCGGCGGTAGTTACGGGCCTGAAACGCTGAACTATTTATATTGTTTTAAGTGCAAATGTGTTAATGTTCCGCAATCGCTTCAAGTTTTTTTTTACCATAAAACTACTTTTAATAATTTAATTTTTCCTTAAATCCTCTACTTTCTGAATTCTTTATTAAAAAAATAATTCATCTTGCGTATGATTTAGTTTTTAAAAAAAGTAATCGCTAACATGTACCATATTTCCGGCGTATAATCCGCGGATCAAACAATTATGTTTAGACCCAGAAATTTTATTTAATAATTGAAGTAAAATATTTACAGCGATCTAGTATGTTCCATTACATAAAATAAAATTTCTGGGTCGAAACATAATTGTTTGATCCGCGGATTATACGCCGGAAATTACGGTAATCAGGGTATACAATAAATATTAAGTAATTAATAAAGGCTCCAATTCTAATTTTTATAATAACAAGTGAAAAATCAGTGAAAATTATGTAATTATGTTATGTTGGCACAAGTATATAAATTTAGTTTTAGATTTATCAAAAAAAAAAAAGTAAGAAGTTTTTAGGTATTAAATGTTAAATGCACGGATATTTTTTTAATTTATTCATCTTCTTTTTTTAAATAGTTTTAAAAATTCTTCGTTTTTATTTTCCAAATGTTCCTAAAACAGTTCCAAAGGCCGTAAACATCATATCGCTGCTAGAACCTACTATTTAACAAGTATAAAATTTCTTGAATTTTCTTAAGCGACTTTCGCATTCGGTCAACCTAGTTTATACACTGGCCTCCAAAAGTTAAAGTACAAGATGTTTTTCGAAGCTCACCAGACAAAAAATGGCAGTCAGATTAATCTTCATAGTTTATATGAATGACAATAAGCTTTAAAAAAACTTATGCAAAAATTACCGCTACCACTTTTATTTTATAGAAAAGAATAGCTACTTGTGAATGAGAGAAAAATATGCAATTATGAAGCTTTCGTAATTTCGCGTGTAAGTTTTGTTGCATTCGAACTATTGTTGTCAGTTTTGTTCACAACAGCCACTAGTCTAGAAATGACTAGAAGAAGTCGTTTGTCCGATTCATTAAGGTGGCGGACGGTAGGATGGATGGAAATGGGGTTGTCACAGGCCGCTACTGCTAGACGGCTCAATGTGTCTCGCAGTGTAGTCCAACGACTCTGGGATCAGTATGAATCCGAAGATTCTGTGTCCAGAAGACATGTTCCAGGCAGCCCACGTGTTACAACACCTGCAGAAGACCAGTTTCTAGCTCTTTCGGCCCGAAGGAGAAGACGCACTACTGTGCCGCAACTCATTGCAGACCACTTTGCAGCATCAGGGAGAAGAATCTCCCCTACTACGGTGCGAAGATGTCTTCACAATGCAGGTCTCTATACAAGGTGACCAGTTGTGTGTTCCCCCCCTCAACAGACGACAGAGAAGGGCCCGCTTATGTTGGGCAAGAGAACATGTTTCCTGAACCAGACAAAAGCGGGCTTCACAGACAAGTCCAGATTCACACTGGAGAGCGATTCAGGATGTCTTCTGATCTGGAGAGAACAATGCACTCGATACCATCAATCAAACACTGTCGAAACACACAGGTACAGAAACGGTGGAATCATGGTTTGGGCTGGGATCTCACTCGGAGGCCACACTGACCTGCATGTGTTCCATGGAGGAACTGTGACTGGTGCGAGATATCGGGATGAGATCCTTGATTCATATGTGCGCCCATATGCCGGTACTATTGGCAATGGTTTCATTCTAATGCATGATAATGCGAGACCACACCGAGCTGTGGTTGTTGAGGATTATCTTGAGGATCACGGTTTGGAGAGAATGGAATGGCCAGCTCACTCTCCAGACTTGAATCCGATAGAACATCTTTGGGACTATCTTGGAAGACAGGTTGCGGCTTTAAGTCCTCCTCCAAGGTCATTAAATGAGCTGGAACAAGGCTTACTCCAAGTTTGGTCAGCGTTACCTATTTCGGTGTCCGACAATTTAATTGAGAGCATGGAAAGTCGATGCCGCCAATGCATTCAAGTCCGGGGTGGGCATATTCCGTATTAGAACCAGTTTTTTAATGTTTCTGTCACATTTTACTGCATAATACTGCGATGTACTGATTTCTCCAAAAATGGAATTTTCCACCATGAGGGCTTTTTTGTTGTAGTTCCATTTATACGTTTAACTTAAGTAAATTTCTATGTCGCATTTAATAAATAACTGTTTAGCGCACATTTCCTCCAAATTTGTTGTTTATATATTCATTCATTTGCAAATTAGACGCAAAAAACCGGTTGTACCTTAACTTTTGGAGGCCAGTGTATATTGATAGTTTTTATCTATGTAAGTTGCGAGTGTTACTGTAGAACAAATTTCTGATATTTTCAATCAATAGATCAGATTCATTTTTTTCCCCTATTGGCCCATGTATCGACGGCCGACTTAGATTTTCCATGTGTGGGTGAGGTATAGTATATGTCCAACATTTCCGGCTCTGCAGACAAAATTTATACATAATTTTTTTTCAGTGGGTAGACCGACTAGCTATTTATGTGATTCGAAAATGTGACAGAACACGTGACTTTCATACCGGCTGACCAGATAGATCTATTGAAATCATTACTTTTTTTACTCATAACCTAGATAGGTTGATTGACCGACTAGCTTTTGCCATATGATTGTAAGGGTGTAGTGAAATGCATTCTGAAGACTTAAAGTCCTGCCAACCAGAATTTTTCCGAATTGCTTTTATTAATCGGCCTATTGACATACTACAGAGACACTAATTAAATCTGCTGATAAGCCGACTGAATCCTTTTACCAAACATTGGGGGGGCAGCTGCCCCCCCTGCCCCCCCGCTCGCTACGCCCCTGTATACCACAATTGCATAAAAAACTGAGAAAAATATATTGAGTAAAAAATGTTTTTATAATAAATGTCTTATTCCTGTCTCTTGTTCCCTACTGGTATTATTACCATTATTAGTAATTGTAAGAAATTATTTAACTAATTATGTTACGCTATTTTACTATCGCATATTAATAAAATTTATGTATTTATGTAACTGATAATTTTGCTACAAATTGGTAAGAATAGAATATGAAAGCCAACGGTATACATTTTATAACCTAAAGGTATGTATTTCCACAGCTGAATACATTTAGGAAAAAAAGACGAATGTAGGTTATTTATAAGACCTCAAGAAACACAAATGTGCTCAGAGGCTCTGAATGCATTTTGACGGCGCTGAATGTAAGCATAACTTCCTGTTTCATCTCATGATTTAGAAGTTTTTTTTTCTTTATGAATTTAATAATATGAAGTAAGTTCCGTAATCCTTTATTCCTAAATCTAACGAAAAAAATTCGTATATAGTTTCATACGTAATAATATATATAATATATATATATATATATAATTCAATAAATAAGATATAAAATATTAGATAATCTATCTATATTATAAAGGACAAATGTCCCCCGTGCATAACGCTGACGTCATTTTGCGAATGGCAACACTCAACGATGAAATTTAAAATTTGCGATTTTTGCTACTGTAATTTTTTTTTAATTTCTAAACATCGCATATTTTAGACACTTTATATAGAAAAAATAATCTACTTTCAAATGCAATTTGTTTGAAAACTAACTGTATCTTAATTGACTGATTTATTATAACATTTAAATTAAATTTCAAGCATGATTTTTTAAAAATCTATCTCTATTGCTTGCAGACGATTACAATATATTAATCAGTTTGCACTTTAAACAATATAAAAAGTTCATAATTTTCTTACAGCTAATAATCAGTAACGAAATTAAAACTTCATTAAGCAATGAATAAAATAGTATAAATAAAACACAAATTTAACAGACATGTAATTGAAATAAACGCTTAAAACCGCTGAAATTATCAGAATAATAATAATTAAAAAAAACTGCTGTGGATAACGAAATTCTTAGCGATTTCTTCGGCTATTGACTTCTGGCACGAGGCTGAAATTACCGCTTTTAATAAATTTCAAAAATTTATTTGAATATACAATTGACATATTTCATGTAAAAGTGCTCTTTGGTGTTATTAAGGGGCAATGTCAAAAAAATTATTAAATGTAAAAAATCCATTAGGGTTTTCAATAAAAAAAATACGTAAATGGTTTTCAGATATATTCTCTATCCCGGGAAGCCGGGTTTGTATGTCCTAGTACTTATAAAAGAGCATCTCCCCACTGACTCATAATGAACACCGAGCCTCAACCGTTGGGCCAAGGGTAATGCTATTTGGCAGACATCTTACTTACATAATGTAGGCACCCACTCAGAAAGGATTTATGAAAATTCACACAATAAGGGAATTAAATCGCGGGTAGAAAGTTTTAGGTCGTTTCGTCTTTTCACCATATCTCAGCAGCACTTGTAGGTAGAAGCATGAAATTCGGGATAACAAATCTACTAAAGAATAGTTAAACATGCATTTCTGGCGATTTTAGAAATTTTACCACTAAGGGGGTTAAATAGGGGGTCGAAAGTTTTCGGTGATTTCACCTTTTCGCCATATCTCATCAGCAATTTTAGGTAAGAGGGTGAAATTCAGGCTAACAAATCTACTAAAAAATAGTTAAACACATATTTAAGCGATTTTAGAAATTCAACCACTGAGGGCGTTAAATGGGGGTCGAAAGGTTTAGGTCATTTCTCCTTTTCGCCATATCTCAACAGCAGTTTTAGTTAAAGCGTGAAATTCGGGATAACAAATCTACTAAAAGATAGTTAAACACATATTTCACAGATTTAAAATATTCAACCACTAAGGGGGATGAGGGGTCGAAAGGTTTTCGTCATTTCGTCTTTTCGCCATATCTTCAGCAGCAGTTTTAGGTAGGAGCGTGGAATTCAGGATAACAAATCTACTAAAAAATAGTTAAAGACATATTTCAGCGATTTTAGAAATTCACCCATTAAGGGGGTTAAATGGGTGGTCGAATGTTTTAGGTCATTTCGCCTTTTCGCCTTTTCGCAATATATCAGCAGAATTTTTAGGAAGGAGCGTGGAATTCAGGATAACAAATCTACAAAAAAAGAAGAAAAAAAAAGTTCAACATATATTTCAGCAATTTTAGAAATTCTGCCACTAAGGGAGGTTAAATAGGGGGTCGAATATTTCAGGTCATTTTGCCATATCACAGTAGAAGTTATAGGCAGGAGCGTGAACTTCACAATAACAAATCTACTAAAAAAATAGTTAAACATGTATTTCAGCGATTTTAGAAATTCAGTTACTAAGGGGGGGGGGGGGTAAATGGGGATCGAATGTTTTAATGCATTTTGTCATATCTCAGTAGAAGTTATAGGTAGGAGCATGAAATTCAGGATAACAAATGAACTAAAAAATAGTTAAATAGATATTTCAGCGATTTAAGATATTAATCCACCAAGGGGTTACATGGGTGGTCGAAAGTTTTTGGTAATTTTGCCATATCTTAGCAGCAGTTTTAAGTAGGACCGTGAAATTCAGCATTACAAATCTACTAAAAAAATAGTTAAACATGTATTTCATCGATTTTAGAGCTAGCGAGTTTGTGGGCAACATCGGCTATGACCCCGATTATGGAAGATTAGACGAATAAGATAACTATTGCGGATTTTTTATTATATATTTTGCATGACATTTTTCCAAGGATTTTTTTTATATATAAATTGTTTCTGCGCTTTTCGTCTTTTACGATCGGATTTAAATTTTTTATGCAAAATATAATACATTTCCTCTTTTTTTCAAAATGCATATTTTGAAGTAAATATTTGCGATTTAAATACTGATCGCCATATGTATGGGCTCGGGTATGCACAAGGCTTTCTTATAGTGATTGCCGTATAGTCAGTTTATAGGCGTGCAACCCAATAGCCCTGTTAAAATGATTTCATTTTAACAATTTATGCACACAAAATAACTGAACACATTACAGTGATCTCTGCATTAACTATATATGGCTGAGAAATACACAGGGCCCCGTTATTTTGATCGCCGCATTAACAATTTATAGACGTGAAACCACAGTGCCCATTTACAATGATCGCCATGTATCTTAGGCAATCCCCTGTTTAGGTGCGTTCGTAATTATATAAATTACGTAGCACCTATTGTTGTCGCTTGGTCCGTCCGTCTGTTTGTCCGTCCGTCCGTCTGTCTGTCCGTCCGTCCGCATATAACAACGCAAAAACTACCCAACCGAATGGTTTGGAATTTAAGATATATTATCTTTGCAGAATTTTGTCAAGACATTTCAAATTTTTTAAAAATCGAATCAAAAGTTTCGCAGATATAATAAAAATATTTATTAAGAAATTTGAATTTTTAAAAAAAAAATCGGCGCTTTCTTATTAGAGAAGCTTTCGAGGTTTAATCGTCAAGCGACCGAGATACTTATTTTATGACATAAATTAATATGCAGACGATATAATTCATTTCACAAAATTAAAAATCATCAAGATCTGAATATTTATATAACTAGCTATAGTACGAACGCACCTCATTTGTCACGTTTGACGCACAATTTCCAACTTGTTATTTATCTGAAAGTTCTCCGCCCAAACTAGATAATCACGGGCAGGGCCCAGCAGTACTTTGTCAGTTGTCTCATGAAAAAAACAAATATTATTAATCTTATTAATATCGCGAAATATTTATTTGCGTGCTTTTTTGATATTTTTATTAGATATTTTCGTATAGTTTAAAATAAAGTATTTTATTTACATTTTTCTGTTTGCATGTAAAATGAATTTTCTGGGCCCCAAGCGAAGTCAAGGCAGTACGCTGCAGAATGTATCTGGGCCCCACTCGGAAACGACACCTAGTCGGGCGAAGACCGGCTAGTATATTAATATTTTGATGCGTTAAAAAAATTCCGTTTGTACAATAAATGCATATAGACAAGTGGTTCTCAATCTCTTAGTTATCACAGACCCCTTTTCGTACCTCCTCTGTGTTTGAGGAGCCCTGGGGCCCACTTAATCCAGTGGTTAGTATTTTGGCAGCAAAATGAGTAGCTTGAGCTGATGGTCACGTGTTCGATACCAGCGTAGTCTGTGTGGTGTGACTATGCAAGTTTTACAGGGTGTTTCTTGTACGCGAACGATAATTCAGGTCCCTTTCCCTTCAAAAGTCTTCCCCGAAATCATCCATCCCATAGCAATTTGGCAAAAACTAGCAAATGCTTGAAAAAAATGTCTCCTCCTTCTACTCCACGTGAGAACTCCCTTGGATTTAAAACTGAAATTACTGATATTCTTTAGAATATTAACTAAATGGTATATAAACTAATAGGGATATAAATATTAATTATATTGTATATTTTAAGAGTATTCGTTTCATTTTACCCGCAAGATTTCTCTCAGACTATTATAAATTTCTGTGTTAAATTATTTCTTATGTATTTGGTATTTACTTGACTTTTTTCAGTAAGAAATATATAAAATGCATTCAATAATCGGTGAAAAAAGCGGAAAAATAAGAAACAAACAGATAAACACACTTCATACTCTTAAACTCGAATGGTAAACTAGACAATAGTTTGTACAAATTTGTTACATACAGGGTGACCTGCCCACCACGATAAACTTCATAACAGCGAGATCAGCTATGATCATGGACGGGTGTGTATGCGCAACGCGATGTGACCACATACAGCGCCACCTAGCGGAAAACTGCGGTGTTAGTGTTCCCATCTTAAAAACTGTACGAGATACGAGAAAAAGTAAAATACAATGTTGTAGAGCTTCCTAAATTTAATATGAAGCAATGCCTTACATGGCAAAATAACTTTATTGGAAGTCCCGAAATACAAATTTTAATATCCAATCAACTGCTAAAATAAACTACTAATTCCATACAGAAGATTTGGCGTTTTAACGTAGGTGCACATTCACAAATAAAACTAACACATGCTAGCAAGGTACAGTTTGATTTCATAAGAAAATCATTTTAAGCATGCTTAGTGTGTTGGGCAATTGGCAGCAATGTATGTGTACTACTACCTAGACACCACATGCGACTTCACGTGTATTGGTATGATTAACATGCTTTTCTTATTAAAATAAACTGTACCTTGCATACATGTATTAGTTTTATTAGTATTTTGTGTCTGACTTATAATACCAATTTTCTGCATGCAACTAAGCCGGTGACTGGCTATAAAAAATTATATTTCAGGCCTTATAATAAAGTCAGTTTTACATTTATGACATCATTTCGCATTAACTATGGAACACTCTAAAACTTTGTAATTGACTTTTTTCACATCTTGTACAATTTTCGCAATAGGAACTGTAAGAACTGCAGTTTTCCGCTAGATGCACTGTAATCGGTCTCATGACATAGCGCATAGCAAATTTACTATGCCTAGACACCACATTTATGAGTATAGCTGTCGCCGTTTTGAAGTTAATAGGGGAGGACTGGACTTTACCAAGCACACTGTATGTCGTAATATAACAATACTAAATCCATTGCGTCTTAGAAAGTAATTTTTAAAAGGTAGAAATATTTTTCTCGAAGATCGTTTAAAAAAAAATCAAAATTAGGTTAATAGCAATAAATATGGATTAATTAGACAAGAAATAATGTGTAAAAAAGTGAGAACACTCTAGCATTACAACAGTTACATCACAAGATACAACACTGACAGTATTTTGAAAAAAACAGTGGTTGTAAAATTTACAATCATAATAATATTTTCAGAAGTGAAATGCAAATATGCTAAACTTCAAAAGTTAAGGTAATTTTTTAATTTTGTCTAACTTATAAATGTTTTTTTTGTTTCATTTGTTATGGCCGATTATCTGCGCGAGAGATATAAGCCTATAAATAACTTAATGTAGAAACATAAAACTCGGTACATAAGTGCCTCAAAACTATGAGATATCACATAGCAAGGTAACAAGATGAAAAGAAAGTAAACATTTTCTAATATACACAGTACATCAAAAATGGTGAAAACATGACACATCATATCCACATGACAGGATGGCTAATATGGAGTGTGGCCGCCCCGAACAGTTGTTATAGGTCGTACAACGAATCAGCATATTTTTAATGAGGTTGTTGATGTTTGCTTGTGGCAACAAAACCATCTTTTCTGAAAAGGTAAATTTTAAGTTTGGAAAAACCTTGGCAGGGGTTGACGCCGTGGCATGGCTCTTCCTAGACCATCAGAAAAATGCTCAACGGGATTAAGGTTTAATGACTTTACGGGCCTATCCATAGGATGGATATTCTTTCTCTGAAGAAAATAATCGATGTTGCGCTTTGTGCGGTCTCGCATTATTATCCATAAAGTATAAACCGGAAGCTGCTCAGAAAATTCTCATATGAGATTCAAAGACCTCATCCATAAACCGTAGTGTGGTCACAGTATCCGCATACTGAAGAAAGCTCGTCTTTAGTGCAGACAAACACATGCATTTTGGACACAGCAAGATTGGAGCCTTTATCTGGAGAGATCACTGCACACGCGATACTGTAAAAATAAATTACGTGAAAAAACGGATAATGAACTGCCAGCAAAATTGCCGTTTGTTTTCTGTTTTTTCAAATAACTTCCATTTTGGTATTTCACCAATTTCAAGATGGAAATTTTCCGCTATTCAAGACGAGAAATTTCAGTTTTTAGAAATAAATGTGAGCAATGGCGCAATATTTTAAACAAATCTAAAGAGTAATTATTCATACTGATGCATTTTTACACTCAACAGGCATGTGTTTGAATATTATCATTACAGCCTTTTTTTTCACCTGGCCTTCCTCCAGCTTTGAACCTTAGTACTCGTTATGACAGAATGAATGCTCTGTCTCCTACACCAACTGGTCACATCCAACAATTTGGTAATAGACCAACAATATCAGTCACGAAAGATTAACTGGAATTTTACATTTTATCTCAACTGAAAAGGAACATTTCTGCTTGTTTGTCTTGGAAAGAACATTTCTGTTTTCAACATTCAACGAGTAAGGATAAAAAAGAAAATATTCCGTTTATTCCAGGAAAATTTACGAGTCCACTCAAAATAGAAAGTTTCCGTTTAAAGACAGAAATTCATATAAAATCACCAGTATATATACGGATTTTTATTTATAGCGTATCATCGCACCAGCGTACGGGAAACTGTCTGCTCCTTGTTTTGGGCAGTATTATGTCGGACAGCCGTACATCACTGCACATCTTTGATTCGGGTAGTGTGACCACACAGCAGTATACAGATGACATTTTTGAACATCATATGAGACGTTCAGGGCACCTGCCTGTCCAGATATCTTTTTTATGGATGATATTGAAAGACCACACATAGCACAATTTGTCGATGATTTTCTTGAGTGAGAGGATATTCGTCGTAATAATTGCCCTATTAGGTCGTCAGACTTTTATCATACAAATTTGAATGTACAAGAATAATCCCATTGAGAATGTTGGCAGTGATAGTATGCTCTAGGAAGTTGGTATGCTCTTCCTAGTATGCTCTAGGAAGAACCGTGCCATGACGTCAACCCTGTTCCTGAACCTTCAATTCTAACAAATTTCGCGTTTTAAAATGAGTCAGATTTGTTGCCACAAGGTGTCATTAATAAGCTTATTAACATAATGAGGGAATGCTATAAGATTTATATAGCTGTATTAACAGGCCTGTTGTGGGGCATATGATGTATCATCACAAATATAGTACCTTCCTGCGCATGTTAGTAATAAGAACACGGCTCTTTCAGAAGGAGGTAGGCAAGTTATGTAGGCAAAAGAAGAGGAAAACCGCATAGTCGGGTAAAACCGTATATCTCAGTTTTGACTCAATCTGAACGGCTCTCTAGTGCATAATGTTTTAAATATGTACTTAGCTCTATGCAAGAGGTAGAAGCGCCCATTGGGGTGTCTCTATCCTAGCATTTGTGTAGTTTCTTTTATTAAATAGCTTCTTTTATCTTTTTTTTTTGTTTTAACGTTTGCTAGATGCTTAAATATGAAAACATTTAAATTTACTAAAACTTCTTATATTATTGTGCGTGTAATATTTAATAAGGATTTATTTTCCAAAATGAAACTGTTGCTAGCATTTATAGATGCAATCGGTGTAAAAAAAAAGGAAGGAAAAAAAATACTCTACATACATTTTAATCGCCAAACTGTCGAAGATAATAACAAAAATAGCCATTCGACCGGGTAGGTCGGTTGATTGGTAGTTAATGGCACAAGGTCCTACATGGGGTATGAGACGCCAACTATTGATAATTATGTCTTTTTTCAATTTCTATTTAAAAATAACCTTAGAATGCCGTCTCCAGATAGAAATTGCAACAAACTTCGAAATTTTCAATATGAACACTCGATTTTTACATAATCTTTGTATGCCAAACGAGAAGTTGTTTTGAAGAATAGTTTAGTAATATGACGTAAAGTTTAGAAATCCTATTGTTAAATTCCTTTTTTGCAAAACAAACTGAAATGGGGGTAGTTTTTTAAACATAACTCAAAAACTACTCGGCGGAACTTGTAACATTGGATTGACATATTTAAAGCTCCTATAAATCGATTTCTATTAAACTTTGTATGGGTTACAATATATATATATATATATATATATATATATATATATATATATCTAAATATTAAATTTCATAATTTATATATTTCGAAATTAATATTTGAAAAAATATGCAGTGTAACCTGTAAACATTTTATCAGAAATCGCTTTCAAAATCTCTTTATCGCTTTCGCAGTGTCATTAAATTCGGTTGGAAATTTTGGTTCAAGAAGCAACTATTAATAATATTTAATGATTATTTTTTAAAGATTTCCTTCCAAAAAATGCATATCTTTAAAATATAGTACCGTAATTTCTGGTTTATAAGTCGAATCTAAAATAAGTCTGCTTCAAATCAGATATTTTACTTAACCCCTTCGGGACCGGCAGCTTTTACACAAATTTTATTCGGTTGGCACCATTTTTTAAAGTTACCTTTACTTAAACTATCACAAAAATGCTCTAATTAGAGAAAGCAAATATTACTTTTATTTTTTACTGGTGCCTGAAACAAATTCTGTACGCCCTTTTTGAGGGTGCATATATGCACCCATGGTCCCGAATGGGTTAATAAATGAAGTGAAATAAGTACCAAGAATAAATAAGTTACATTTTATTAAATAAAATTTCTGGTAAAAACCACTGGTTATTTGTGCCGCGACTTATACGTTGGAAATTACGGTATTTAAGTACAGGGTGATTATAAAAAAAACTATCCCGATATATGAGTCCTTAACTATCACACCGTTCACAGAAACTGACTGAAATTTTGGTTTTAAGTATTTTAAGGTATGCGCTCAAGAATCGTATGAAAAACAACAGTAAAACTCTAACAGTTACGGTTACAGTGACAAAATTTTGAAAATTTCAAATGGCAACACCTATTTTTTTTTATTGGAATGTGATCCTCATAGTGAAAAACCATAAAAAGCGTTGGAACGGTACCCGTAGCACGAAAATTTCCGGCGCTAGAGAGACTAAGAAGAAAAGTGAAAACAACCAATAAAGGACAGAGAAGCAACAGAAAGTAAAACATTTTATTATTCAGTGCTATCCACCATCTGCCACATGCAACGTGTCTTTGTGTGTGGCGTGGAAAATTTGTGAAACACAATAAAATGTTTTGTTTTCTGTTGATTTTCTGTCCTTATTCGTTGTTTTCACTTTTCTTCTTAGTCTGTCTAGCGCCGGCAATTTTCGTGCTACAGGTACCGTTCCAACGCTTTTTATGGTTTTTCACTATGAAGATCACATTCCAATAAAAAAAAACAGGTGTTGCCATTTGAAATTTTCAAAGTTTTGTCACTGTAACCGTAACTGTTAGAGTTTAACTGTTGTTTTTCATACGATTCTTGAGCGCATACCTCAAAATACTTAAAACCAAAATTTCAGTCAGTTTCTGTGAACGGTGTGATAGTTAAGGACTCATATATCGGGATAGTTTTTTTATAATCACCCTGTACATAAAAACATTATAATGTGTTAAAATGATAAACGAATATTATAAACTGCTTTTTGTTAAAATTATTAAATAAATTAATCTAACTCTTTGCTTGATAGAAACGGCAAATGTACCTTTATAACAATATCCAGCATTTCAGTGCAATCAAATGTGAAAGGAAAACAAATAGGAGTTTTTTTATGCTAAAAAACTGAAACGAGCATGCAAGAATTATCTTTCAATAAAAAAAAGTATTTATGTAAATTAATGTTAACGTGGTTCTCAAATGACCTGCTCAAAAACGCGAAACTTTCTGACACACTTCCTGACCCATTTTTAAACGTAAAGGCATAAAATGGGCAGGCCTGACTATTGAAGCGATTTGGATTTGAAATGAATTTTCCAGTTTTTTATAAATAAATTACTTATCGAGTTATAAACGATTCGTGTCACGTGACGACATGTTTTTCCTCTTTCTCATTCGGCTTTGGGAATTCGGTTTAAAACGCCGATTTTGACAGTATTTTTTGAAAGATCTTCTGCCTTTACCAAAAAAATGGAAAACGTCTTTTGATTACAAAGTTTCTGAATAAGAACACCTACCAATTTCATTCATTTCCGAACAAAAATGAATTAAAAAATGTGACATAAAGTAGCCAGCTTGGATTTGAGAACAGCCTTAAGTTATTTTATCACACTGAAATACAAAATGACAATGATTAAAAAAAAAGTATTTCAGCCGCCTACGGCTAACAAGAATAGTATATTTCTAAGAATTATTTATGAATTACTGTAAGGTACACCAAACAAGAATTTTATGGGAAATAAACTCAAATTTGCGCGTAACATTATCACATGTACGATTTTTATGATTCTGAAGTTATGAAGGTCATTAAACATATAAGTGCCCGTGGCATAAAATTTGTTGCAAATATTATTGAGTAATACATTGAAGTACCACTGAATTAGAGACACCTGATTAAAAGAAGTCGCTGCTCCTCTGACCTTGATACCTACTGTAGAAGGACAAGGCATGGTTTCAACAAGTCTACGGAAGTGTTTCGAATACACGACATGCCAAACATGTGCTAGAAATTCCCATAAATAAAATAAAGAATCTGGTGATGTGCTTGCACACCTTTTTCAAGACAATCGCAATGGTGTTGAAGTGGATTTAAAACTGATATTCTTGATGGTCATTTCAATAAGGAAAATTCGATGGAATAATTCTCGCTCCAGATGATTGTCAGTGGGATCTTTGGAAGCAGTAATAATTCTGCTCAAACCTGCATTTTAACTCGGCTTTTCAAGCTTAATTAAATTTTAGTATATTACGTAGTATGCATAAATTCTACCAATCATATTTGCTGCCCAAAAGAATTTGCATTAATTATCGTCTGCTTGTGGGAATTGCTGAAATTGCGTATTCAACCGTGTTACACGTTTTTTGAGCTGAACTAAATTTTGCTGTACTACGTAATATAAGCATAATATAAATAAATTTACAGGGTGTCCCAAAAAGGAGTACCCATTTTTAAAAATGAATAAGAAACAAACGAATAGAGTTATTAAAAGAATTCTTGCAGGAAACGGATATGTGAAGTGTGGAATTTTATTTAGAGTATTTTATTATGTTAGTTCAAATTCTTACCGACAGATGGCGCTGTGGCTACCGCATTCATCAGCAATAGTTGAAAATTAAATGACAATATTTTCAATATGTCCTCCATTCATCACAATAACGTGTCGGAGTCTTAGAATGAAATTAGCACACACCTTCTGCAACGTCTGTACGGAAATGGCTATACACTCTTGAGCGATTAATCGCTGGAGCTCAGCTAGCGAAGTGGAATTTTGGCAGTAAACTACATCCTTCAGATGGCCCCAAAGAAAAAAAATCACACGGATTTAAATCTGGTGAGTAAGGTGGCCTATTCATACCCTTGCCGGTTAATTTCGGGTAATTTTCGGTGCTGTAGTGCCATCTGTCGGTCAGATTTTGAACTATCATAATAAAGTGTTATAAACAAAATTCCAGACTTCACACATCCGTTTCCTGCAAGAATTTTTTAAATAACTCTATTCGTTTGTTTCTTATTCATTTTTAAAAATAGGTACTCCTTTTTGGGACACCCTGTATATACAGGGCTAAATGATATGGGTGCATTGCCGTCTATGGATTGTAATTTCTGTAACAGCGTTTTCAGTTGTTTTAAGAATTTTTCAGCTGAATCAAATTTCAATGTACTATGTGGTACATATAAAAATCTATAAATCATACACAAGGCTGCACAGAATAATGTCAGAGCATTTGTAATGATTTTCACGCTTTGATACTGGTGAAAAATTTCCATCTTCGGTCTTCAACTTTGTAAACGAAATATATGGCGATTTTTAAGAAATGAGATATTTTTAAATTGCTTTGCTCAAGTTTTAACCCTTTTAGGGGAAAGCAATTGTGTTTCAGTACTGTTGAATTCACACCAGAAATTTTCAAAAATATTCATTTAAATATTTTTGAATTAAGATTGCTTTGATTTTGAAAAAAAAAAAAAAAAAAAAAAAGAAAAAGAAATGCAATTTTACAGCTTTTTTTTCACAAAGGTTATAAAAATAAAATTTTACTCATAAATTCAGGTACAAATCTTGATTAGGATTAAGTGTGATAAAATATATACCACCGTCATTCAATGGGTTAAAGATTTAATTTATAGCGTGACTTTTCATTTTTTGAGAGATCTTGAAATACCTTACACACCCTGTATTTTATGTGGAATTTTCGTTTTGCTCATGTTATACTTAAAATAAATTTTTCAGTGAATTACAGAATAAAAAAGGGGGAAAATGTTTTAAGTTTGTGATTTAATATTACAATTTCAATACTCATATATATATATACGAAAATTGAGCCTCAAATTTTTCGTACAGTTTGTGTAAAAAAAAATACAACCGCCTTTATTCACAAATCGTTTTTTTTTAAATAAAAGGTATTAGACTCCAAATAATGTGTTATTTTGGTATACGAATGCAATATTTGAAATAGGGGTCACCAACATATTAAAATTTGTACCACTTTTGTTTTTGCAAATCGTAACACCCACTTGACACCATATTTGAGTTCCTTGGATTAAAAAAAAACCCGGTAAAAGATATGGTATATACACTTTTTCTTAAATATTCATAGAGTTAGATGGGGTCTTAATTTGGGGATGCTAATGTTATATCTACGTAATAAACTTTCTTTTTTTTTTCAAGAAATCTTCCGATTCAAATATTTATTTTTTAATCAGATACAAGAAATGTGATCAAACCTAATCGACTGCTGTTATTCGCGGAACAGGCATTATCGCGATCCCTTCAAGAGAAGAACAGTTGGACAAAGTGCACCGATCACACCAGAAGAAATTGAAAATGTTTTTCGTTAAATTAAAGACATCAGTGAGTTCGGGTGGGCTAGAGCGTTTAATACATAGTTCGACCAAAGCTCCTTCGAACTTATCCATCGTTCTCGGTGGCCTTAGTGGGCGAGCGGGTGGGACCACCAGCATTACTAACGGAGCAGGCATCTCAACCCTCTTTTATGACTGCCAGAAAGATAGCCCGAACATGGAAGATCTCACAGGAAAAAATTAAAAGCGAAATGCAATAACTTTAAGATATCGACGACCGGGCTTGGAAGGGCTGGAGCGTATAATACATTGGATGGCTTCATGCTTACACATTGAGTTTTATATAAACAGAATGAGCGTCGTCAAAATATGGATATGTAAGTTTATAGATCATTTCAATCATTCTTTTTCGAGATCTGGAAAAATTTTACTTTTCGGCGGTCTAAAGGGACCTATTCTGTTATCGTTCAGCTACATTTGAGTCCTGCATCAGATTGGGGAATCCGATGTTTCCCAAACCCGATCCGACCCGCAGTACGGTTCTTGTCAGGTTGACGCTAATTTATTTCGATGCGGGTTGGGTTGATTTTAAATGTTTCGGTTTCCGGTTCACTTAATTTTTCAAAAGAAAGTCCTGAATATTCTCCGATGAAAAAAACTTATGAATATTAATGAGTGTATACATTTTCTTTTTTCGACATAAATGATAAAATTTATGTTAGAGATATAATTGTAGACTATTTTAATACAATTATGGACTAGGATTAATTTTCGTTCACTTCAGTTTCGGGTTGAAGAGCATCGGGTTCGAGTCGGGTTTCAGTTATTTTTAAATAGAATTTTCGGGCAGGGATCTAAACCGCAAATAATAATATAATCGCAAAATGGAAGCAGAAAATTTATATGTAATTTGCTTTTAAATAAATTTACTTTATTTCATATTTAGATTTTCTCTACATTTTTTCTGGTATCACTTTGGAAGTTTTTCCTGTGACATCTAAATTTAATTTTATTTAAGTTATGGATAATCCACTAACACATCTTCTTTCATATCTCTATGAAGATTTAACAAAATTATATACACTATTCGATTTTCCGGGCTGCTTTGATCAAAGGAACTCAAATATGGTATCATAAACAGGTGCTACCATTTGAGCAAAGAAAATTGGTAAATTTTTTTATATGTAGACTGTCCCTATTTCAAATATTACATTCATATTCTGAAAGAAGACACTAATAGGGCTGTAGTGGTGGGCATACGGTGGTATACACGTATACCGGGCCCTCCTTGGACCAGTGGTTAAGACTCCATTCCGCTAATCGCTGTAGAGCGTAGGAGAGGCGACGAGTTCGACTCCCGTCAACTCCGTTGCACACTCTTTGTGGAGTTACAGGCTGTAATGGTTCGGTTTTGCATTTGCTTGTGTCAATCCTGTCCTTTCCAAGAAGAAGATTTATTTAATATGTCGAAGTCCTGTATGTGTGTTTCTGGAAAATAAAAATATATGGATTATTCGAGACAACAGACTTGTAGCTGATAGGGCTCAAAGCAACCCTCCTTCAAATTCAAATTACGACGTATACCTTCTGGATTGTTTTAAAGAAGCTCCGTATATCCTACTTTTTTCTACGATTACACCATTGATTAATTCGTGTCTAATGATAGTCTTATTTTGATTTTAATGTGAATGATCTGCTAATAAAGGTGTGCTTATTTTTTTTTCTCTTACATAAACTGAACATGAAAAAAAATTTACAAATTTTGTAAAGAAATTAACCAAAGTAAGCAAACAAAATTGTTAAAGAAAGAAATAATTATTTCACTTAATCATAATTTTTAAGCAATCTAAAGAAAAAATATTTTGTCTTTCTTTGTTTTTTATCGATTGTAGAGACGACTATTCCTACATTTAAAGACAGAGTATTGAATATGTTTTATACTGAAGAAATAGCTAAATATATCTTACTTTCTGTCAGATACTTCTTTGAAACTTTCTCTACTTATAAATAAAGGATATGACTACAATTTAAGACAGGAGAGAATTATTTCGTTGAATTTTGACTAGTTTGAAAATAATGTGCGCTCTTTACCATTGCAAATAGTGCCTAAATGTGTCTGAAGCCCTTGGACTTTTATAAGAAAATTCTGTAAGCATTTTATATTTGTTAAATCTTCAACAAGTGTACATCTTAAAGACATATTTTAAAGGAATATTGTATAGAAGTAATATTTTAAACAAATTTGAGATATCGCGAAGGAATTTAGGGCATTTACTAAAGCTAAATTAATTATTTTAAATCTTCTTTCTCTGTTAAATTTTTACTTTTTTCTCATCTACAATAGAAGAAAGTATTGTAATCTAAATTTTTATCGACTTCCGGTTTTCGACGGATTTACACATTTTAGGGGTCAGAAATACCGAAAACATGTTTTTACAAAATGTCTGTCTGTCCGCGTGTGTATCTCCACTCTGTATTATCGAAAATTGTATAAAGTTATGCATAGAATTGAATCAAATTTCATATGTTTTTGGCTATGGCCAGCAGATCTCAGTTGTATTTGAAGATATTCCGCCGGAAGGGGGTGCTGTGATAGCGATTTTGTGCGATTTTTTGCAGTTTAAGGGAAGAATTTAGGAATATTTTTAGACGAAATTTTATATTTAGATGTAATGGCTATAAAATTTTGGAGAAAATCGGCCAGAAGAGGGCGCTGTGATAGCAGTTTTTGTGCAATTTTCGGATCGGGCACGGTAGCTGTTGAAAAGAAATTCTACTGAATCATCCAATTGTTCAATCTATGTTTATTTTGTATATTTGTGATAAGCAAAATTTTTCACTCTTTGGATATATTACCCATTGGTAGGACTTATTACGAAATATTTTTTCCTCCCTCCCCCACAAGGTTTTGAAACATTTATTGACAAAACACTTGAAGTGTAATAAAAAAATAAATAACAAATCCGTTAAATACTCATTTTTGTTTCGAAAATGCATAATAATAAAAAAAATCCCTTTTTAAAGTATTAACATGTATGAGATAGAAAGAAAGTTTTGGGATTGGCACATCCATCTAGCTATATGCGTATTCATCTCCAATACTATAACACGAAATATCCACTGCTGAGTAATATGATGTTCCGGGATTGAAAATTAAATCTTTTCCTGTACAAGTTTTTTGCTTTCACTTGTCTATACTAATAAAATAAAGTTTCGCTCTATGTGTCTCTGTGTGTATCTGTTGGCGATCGCTAGCAAAATCTAGCCCACCTAGAAGTCTGAAAATTTAGGTGTGGATAGTCCAAGGTCTGGCCATGTGTACTTGAGTCTCAGAATTTTAATACTTTGAAAATTGACAAAAATATTAATTAAAAACTGATCAATAACTCATCTATTTTTTGCGAGCCGGCTTTCACAACTCGCGCAATGGCGTAATCAATTTGAAAAAAAATTTATGTTAACCCTTTGAAAAACATTTTTGAAAAAGTGTCATTTTCCTAGGTTTTAGTTTTCTCCCTTACGCCAACGCCCCTCAATAGCACAATTTTAGAGATACAGACAAACCAAACATATGCTCTTAAAGCTGAAACCTTTTTCTAGTAGGCAGTATAAATATTTTTTTTAAATACGGATTTTAACTCTTTTAAAAGCACCAGCGAACGCAGGTCATTTAGCTCCTCACCAGATTATTTTTTTTCTTGCGCTAAAAGTTATTAAACGTTCGTTTTTCGACACAATCTTTTTAGAACATCTCGTTAGACCAGATTTACATCATCTACAACAATTTCGAAGCGTTCGGATGAGAATAAATATTAAAAAAAAATTAAAATCTGAGATATTTACGGTGAAAACCCATAATAACGGGGTGTTTTTCGCAGTCACGCTCGGCTTCTGGTAACCTTTTCACTATTTAAAATTCATATATTTTCACATAATTTTATAGAGGACTTGGAAACAGTTACATTTATAAACGATTAAAATTTCAGAGAGATCGGACGACGAATACTATTTTAACGTAAAACCGTTATATTTAAGGCCATTGAAAATTTCAAAAGGCTTGGACAAGAAAAGCTATTTTTTTTTAACTATATAATGATCATACTTAAAAAAAAGAAGTAAATGTTTTTTTACAATTTTGCGATTTCGTCATTAAAGATATAAATTCATACAAAATCGAGTAAAATATATAAAATAATACAAATTTGGGGTTTATTTAAAGTTTTATCACGGGCCCGGGCAACGCTGGGCGGGTCAGCTAGTTTAAAATAAATATCATATGAAATAAAAATTTGAGGTGAGTAACTTTAGCTTTGAAAGTATTTTATTGTCAAGAACTGCATAAAATAAAGGTGAGAGAATTATCTTACCTCCTATAGACACACTATCCAAATTAGAAAAATTTCTTATTACGTGTGTATGTGTTTATATAAGACAGACATAGAGAGAGTGAGTGAGTTTACTTACATGCCAAATATTGTAATAAGTCTGTCTGACTTTGGAAGGCGGCGCTGGTGCAACATGGTCTCGTTGCTCATTTCAAGGGTGGGTACAAGCTTATGTATAAAATTTGTCAGGTTGTAATGAAATTTGAATGTGTTGTTGGAATATAATAATGTATTTTGATTTTTTTAATAATCAGTCCATCATGCATAGATTTTTACTGTGCAACACAAAAAGTTTGAATAAATTGTTATGCATGTCTTAAAAATATTAAAATCAATAAGATATTTGAGTATAATGATGAGAAAGAGTATAATATTCTCTATTTGAAATACAACGTCTTATCATATAGGTTTTATTCTGTATTATAATCTATATGGGCTTTCATATTGTTTCAATAATATGCATAGTTTATAAAGTGTAAATCCATTTCGCATTACAGCGAAATGCTGAAGAGATAGTCATGCCTTTGTAGAATAGTAGTCGTTTATTTTGTGAATTCTAAGTTCAAAACTCATGTAATATCTGTATTTAAAAATCAAACAAGAAAAAGCATATGAAGCATGTCAAATGTCTATTTAAATAATTATTTGTTCACATTGATATGAGTTGTATAGTATGCAAAATAAATAAATAAATAAATAAATAAATAAATAAATAAATAAATGGCGAAACAGAAGTTAAAACTTCAGTTTTAAAGATTGCAGAATAAAGTTGTTTCCAAAAAGCTTTGAAGAAGGATTTCTACATTCTATTGCTTATATCCAGGTATTTTTTGGGAATTTTTTTTTTCAATCTGAAAGAAATATATTATTGTAGATGTTTTTATTTTACGATTAGATGTATTTCAAACTATCTTTTTAACTTTTTGGAACAACCACCCCCCTCCACCTTTTATTATTTCAAATTGGCGGTGAAATTGAGCATACGCCCCGCCCCGCGCAGAGTTGTAATGTCTCACGTTTTCTAGCAAATCTATAAATCAGAAATTTAATTCATGAACAGTTTTATAATCCATAGGTTGACAGTTATGGTTGGAACGACAAAAATAATAAATTTGTCATTTTTTGTCAAAATGACGTTTATCTGAAAAAATGGGTAGCAAATATCAATAGTTTTTTGGTCTTTAAGAGGGTAGAAAATATATATTTTATTGCTGCAAAAAATATTAATAAACGAACAAAATAAACATCTGTTATCACTACAATATCAATAAACGAGCATAATAGATGTGTGTAATCACTATACATGCGCGAGTGTTCATTCACAGCTCATATGATTTAATCATGTCTTTTTAAGTATAACAGTCATAATAGTGATTATGAGAAGAAATTTTAAAATTCAGTACAAACTATTTTTTTCGATAAAAATTTCCTTTCTAAATTAACTATATTTCATATCATTATATGACACAGTCTGATTTATCTTGTCGGTCAAACAAAGACCTTATAATCAAATAAAATTTAAAAAAAGAAGTAATAATTAAAAATTGCTTTCATAGAGAAATTTAAATAAATTATATAAAAAAATATGGCTATAGGGTCTATTTGGACTCAGCCCAGAAGTGGGTTCAAGTAACCCCATTTTTAGGTTACACTATAAATTTCTTATAAATTTCACAGTGTTTAATAATTTACTATCTAGCTAACACTGATGTTATTTTCTTAAGGTCTGATTATGAAATGTAAATTTCTCTTTATATTGTGTGTAACAGTAGTGTGCAAAAATGTGAAGGTGGAAATTATCAAGTCAAAACTTCGTGTTTTTACCACAAAGCAACATAGAAGAAGGCGAGATGAGCTGGGACGTAGTTGAGCATCTCATAAGGAAGGTCGGTTGAATCCTCAAACAAGGGCGGTGTTTGGCGGCGTCGAAGTTGGTGAAGCGATAAATGAGATTTTCTTGCTACCAGTTCGTTTGTTATGTTTCTTCCACGCCTACTGTGGTTGATTGGTTGGTTTATTGTTGTTTGTTCTGGAGATTGGATTGTATTTTGAGCTCAATGCAAAGATGTAGGAAGGTTATGATTGGATTATTGTGTGTCGGATTTGTTGAATTACGTTTGTGGAATGTATTTTGTGAAGTTTAATGATTTGACGTTTTGTCGTATATCATAGAAGGATAATTCCTGTGAAATAATAAAAAAAAAACCGAAAGATGAGAAATATGAGTGTTATATAGTTATATATATATTATTGTAGTGCCAACACTATTTTTCTATAGACGTTTTGGCAACAAGACCGTTTATTTTTTATTCCACACATGCCGCTGCGTTTGCTTGTATATGTTTATTATTGCTAATTAAAATATGGGTTAAATAGAAACAAAAATAGCAAAAGGTAAGTTAATTTTTGTTGATTTTATTTGATAAAATGTATTTCACGTATTCTAGAGACTACACCAAGTTATCGTTCATACATCCAGAAGTGTTTTTTTTTTCGGAAAATGTACGCTAAGCGTACATGTATGTTACTAATTGCTGCTTGTATGAGTTTCGTATATTCTAGAGACTGCTGCACACTGAGGTTCATGCATCCAGAGGTGTTTTTTTTCGGAAAATGGACGCGAAGCGTTCATATATAAGTTACTAATCGCTGCTTGTACGAGTTTCGTATATTCTAGAGACTGCTGCACATAGAGATTCATGCATCCAGTGGTGTTTTTTTTTCGGAAAATGAACGCGAAGCGTTCATATATAAGTTACTAATCGCTGCTTGTACGAGTTTCATATATTCTAGATGTCGCGGCACGTTGAGTTCCATGCATCAAGGGTTTTTTTTTTTCGAAAAATGTACGTGAATCGTACATATATGTAAGTTAATAACTGTATGTTTGTAAAAATTGAAATATTCGAAGGAAATATTGCTAAAAGTTTGTAAAAATACAGGGGGAAATATTGCTAAATGCTTGAAAAAATCTAAATATCCGGAAGAAATATTGCTAAAAGTTTGTAAAAATATATAAATACGCAGGTAAATATTGCTAAAAGTTTGTAAAAATCGAAAAATCGTAAAGAAAATATTGCTAAAACTTTGTAAATACTCGAAAAAAGGAATAAAATCGATGTTTACTTTGTAAAGAGGCTTGCCGTAGGAAGCATGCGTTCTGATTGGGTGGAATTTGGAGGTTGCCGAGTTTTGGGTTGGCGCGCGTCAGTGCTTGGCGCGTGTCAAAAAAATCGCCAAATCGGGGGTCGCCCTTGTTTGAGGATTTTGCCGGAAGGTCTTCTTAAAGCGTACTTTCAAAAAAAAAAAATAATAATGAAAAAATATTGAAGAATTTATGTATGTACATTACAATAAAATATCAATCAAATTTAGCGGCAGAATCTCGATAGATTTTTCAGAATAAAATTAAAAACTATTAGTTTTTTCGTTAAAACCACTCCGTACAAGTTGGCGAACATTATATTGGCGCGATTTACACGCCAAAATTTTTTAAACGCTTGTGAGTGTAATCATTTCTAAACTGCTTTTTAAACGAGCACATTTTGCAATTTTTTAATGTAAATATCGCTAATAACATATTTTTACGTGTAAATAATAAAAGCAAGCTCAGATGACCTTCAAACACTTAACTTTTGATCTGAATTATAACGATGTTATTTTATTTTTATTCTCACAAGGGATCATGGCTGTGCATATCGGAAAAAACATATAAAATGTACTCTGCATATTATTCAGAGAATATATAGAAAAAACTGGTATTGATGAATTTATAGAAGAACAAACAAAGTTAATTCCATGTTATGAATAATTAAAACAACATAAATATTCCAAATATATTAACATATATGTGGAATTTGAGGAAGTCCTGAAAGGTTGGTAGGTGAAAAATGTCCAAATAATTCGATCCCTCTTTTATTGATCCAAATTTGTACTATACATTTTGTCATTCCTATACTAGCACTCGAATGAAAGTATTTGTAATAAGTAAACATATTTACAGAAATATTTTTTCTTTTCCGAAATCTCTCTTTTTTCTCTTTATGTATTGAAATTTTCATTTTCCTATGCTTTTACACTGAAATGAAATATTATTTTAAATGCGGTTAAATAAAACATATTTCTTTAGTACAAAGTTCTTTTAATTCTTAAATTTCTGCTTTAAATGATAATTTACCATTATCATTAAACATAGGAAAATGTATTTTTTATTGTAGAAAATTCATTAGGCAACCAACAGGGTGATGTTTTGCTAAATAATGAAAAATTCATAAATATTTAACTAAGGTTATAAAGAGTTTCCGAACCAAAGTTTTATATAATTATCTACGAGTATATCTTCATAAGAAATATCTTCGGTATTGTTTTCAAAATCTTTCGAGCATGCGTTTATGGAGGCTTTCCTTGTTAAATTCCCGCTAGGGCTATTAACTGTTAGAATAATGGAAAATTGCGCAAATACTATCTTCACAGTAGAGACAAGACTGGTTTAAAACTTTTTTTTTTGTTTTCGGTCTACATTGTAATGTGTTCGTTAGCGCAATTAAAGGGCTTTCTCTGAAAAGGGGGCAAAAAGAAGCATCTCCAATTTTATCAAATTTCGGAAAAATTTGAAATTTTAGGATTATAATTTGAACTGGGCAGCGACTATTTTCTAAAATCACATGACCTAATAGTAGAAGCTACATTTATTTTGCTCTATTGGGTACATAACTTATAACATCTAAAAACTAGCGATGTCTCTTTTTTGTAGAAACTGCCTCAGTTTTTCAGACAGGGTATATTGAATTTTTTCACAGCAGAATTTTATGCGGGATTTTAAATTACTTCTTACTCTTAAATCACCTACTGGTGATTTTTATAACCATTTTACCTGTATTATAATCATTTGCAATAAGTACTTAAAAAAAATATGGAGGAAATAATTCCATGCCAAGGGATATAGTAAGTGTTAAATGATTTTGTTTCTGTATGCGAAACTCGCCTATCATGTTCAAACATTCATTTTGTAGTTTATTAAAAACGAAATAATAAAATAAAGTAAAATAAATGACTCATAGATTATTAGATATCACAAGTTTACATTTCATTTTTCAATTTGGATAATCCTTAAAATCAGCTAATCTTAAAATTTGTTCATTAAATCAATGTTGGGAGTTTAAAATACTTCTGTATTATTTTCCCTTTCATATGATATCTATCATATTAATTTGTTTCTCTTTTGCCAATTTAGTGTATTTACTGAGATATTTTGTTTATGTTTTTAAAGTATTTTTTACACATTGAAATTTTACTTTTAATTTTATTAATTTTCATAAATATTCTTCTTAAGTCTCTCATGGAGCAATGCCACTTATATTTGATTATGCTCTGTTACTAATTTGCAGCGGCTAAAGTCATTTATATGCGATGTCCAATGATATCGTTAATCTACTAGCTGTTCACCCAATGAGTATTCTTAACATGTCACTTTAAATTAAAAAAAAAAAAATACAAATATACTTCCAAACGGTTTAAGCAAATAAAAATAATTTTGGAAAAACCCAGAATCAAAATTTTTATATTGTTTTTTGGTCGTGAGTTGCAAGTAATTTCCTGTGCATAAATAAAGTAACCATTCTTCTACCATTAAACCTAACCAAAAACCAAGTTGTATTTGCTTTAACCCTTTAGCGGGCGGTGGTCACAAAAAAGGACACCTAATTTTAATTCCAAAACTGACAAACGGCACCAAGAATATTTAATTAAAATTTTCCTTTTATAAGGTAAGGGAAAATCAACAAGTTACTCTTTTCTAAGGAAATCGTTTGTAAAATCTGGTGTCAGTCCATTATTTCATTATTTTACAAACAGATTTATTCCGCGCCGGAAAGGGTTAAATTTAGTCATTAGCTTTGCTCAGAAGTTAAAGCCATACCATACCGATTATCGCTGCCTCCTCTTTAAAAAGGGGCCCCACCAGTGGCTGAGAGGTTCTGCTCTCAAAGCTGGTAGACGAGAGGTGCTGGGTTCAAACCTCTGTCGCGCTCGTCGACCTAACCTTTCGGAGTTTTCCGTGGTTTTCTTCGAACCTGGCCGTAAATACGGGTTAGGATCCCTTAAAAAGGCCCCACGTAGGGCACTCCCCCTAGGGCCTATATCCCTCGTGTTGGTAATTGGCCGTCATAAATCAAACCAACCCTCCATAAAAATTAGATAAATTAAAAACTCCATAATACTGTTAATACTGTGAAAAACTGTCTGCAGTCAGGACTTCTCAAAGTTTGAGTCGCGAACCCATTCGTCCAGGATAGCTCCATTGGCAGCTTAAGCCAAGAGGTCCCTGGTTCGAATCCTGGCTTGGACACTTTTTCACTCAGTTAGAAAATTAGAACTCATATGAATTATTTACCAATTAGAATAATTGTGTTAAAATTAGTCAAGTGTAATTACGTATCTAGAGTTTATTTAGAGTTCCATTACCTGCGATTTATTCTGTTGAGCTGTTTCAGATAACAGACCAGATGCCATGATCAGTAAGGTTAGCTGGGTGAAATGTTTTCGCCATATTCGTCCAGGATAGCTCAGTTGGCGGAGCATTGGCAGCTTAAGCCAAGTGATCCCTGGTTCGAATCCTGGCTTGAACACTTTTTCACTCTGTTTTAAAATAATATCTCATGTTTGAAATAGTGTAACATCATTAAAATACATAGACCATAATGCAACGGAATTCTTTCTAAAGTCCCTGTAAACGAAATATAAAGGCTACATACTTCATTTTCAATACCAAACACACTTACTAAACCTTAATAACATCAATTAATTACATGACAATCCAAGTTTATATAATAGAGTTAGAGTGCAGACAGACAGACGACCAGACAAACCGAAGTCATAAACACTTTTCAACAATTTTGGAAAGTTTTTAAAAGAAGAACTTTGTTGTAATATAATCGTATTTTTTTAGATTACATCTGAGGTTTCAGTTAATTGCGTATTTTTAGCTAGAACGTTTTGAGTAATATTAAATTAAAGTATTTTTATGCTAACTCAGATTAGAAGACGTTGATGATTTCCTAGAGAATTGTCCTCAAGAAATAACATTCTGACATAGATTAAAATCACCTGTAAATTATTTGTAAAATTAACTAAATACTAATAACATAACTTCCACCTTTTGTTTCCTTTGAAGTAAAATAAACATATTTTGAATGATAAAATATATTTAACAATAAGTGTCTTGTTTCTCAGTAGTACTAATTCGATTTCGCTTATTAAGTATAATTTCTTGTTCAAAATATTTTTTACTTAGATAAAAGACCCCGGAAAGTTGGTAGATATGTCATAGCATTGCAAACTTATGTTTTATAGCGCCATTTAATAATTCAATAGCCGTGACTTTGTTTAGTAACCAAATCTAAAATGTCTGTTCTTTTTTTCTTAGGTGTTACAATTAATTATTATTGTCTTAAGTAAAATGTCGGTGAAAATATTGTACCTTATTCCCCTAAAATATTTTACTTCTTTTCTAAAATACGTATAGCTACAACTGTCATTGTTACACTCATTCAGATAATGAATGTATAATTTTAAAATGCAGCGAAATAATCAGACATTAATTTTTTTTCTCGAAAACTGCTTAACCTGTATTAATCGCAATCTTTTTTGAAAAACGGATATAAAAAATAATCAGTCAATGTGCCTAAATGTGATGACCCATAAATGCGACAAAGTTCTTTTACCTAAAATACTAATGCAAGAATCGTATATAAAGATGACATAATCAAACATCCACTTTTCAGGAACAAAGCGCGAAACATGTTACTGCATTTAAAGCTTTTCTTCTAGGAGAATTTCCCATTGAAGTGTATACATATTGTCAATTATCAATATCCCACAATATTCTTTAAAAGCGGATAATAATCCCGAAATTAAGATTACCATTTTTTTTATTATTTATTTATTTATTTATTTATTTTAAATCTTTGAATGTAAAATAACACCATAAGTGTCACGGCATTGAAGATCTCCGGAAGAAAAAGCTGGGAAAAACAAATTTTGAACTAGAGTTGTTTTAAACTTTTCATCCCATTTTGATGTCGGATTTTTTGATAGACCTATTAGCGACGAATTGGATCCTTAAATGCAGAGAAGCTTTCAGAAGTTGTACTAAGATAAGTTTATGTGTTGTTTTCATGCATTAAATTAAAATGATGTTTAAAAGCAGAAATTGTGGACATTGAAATTTGATGAATTAGTATATTTAGGAATTTCCAAATAGGAAAAGATTATATATATATATATATTTTTTTTTTTTTTTTTTTTTTTTTTTCTTTGCTGAATACTCAATTACGTATTTATTTCAAATGATGAAAATAGGAAAATCCGTGCCTTTATAATAATTTAATGAAAATTTTCATGTAATAATAGCGGTGTATATTTAAGCAAAGTTTAAAGAAATATGATCAATGGATCAAGTTTTGAATCCAAGGGCTGGGGGCAACAAAAGTGAACTTATCCCATTTTCCTAGAAACATGGGGCTCAAGGTAAATAGTCAGAATTATTGTTTTCATTTACTTATTTCATTTACTTTTAAAAACAACTCCACGACTATCTTTACTTTTCTTTCGTGATGTAATTTGTAGCTAACAAATTACTCAGGAAGCTTCTAGAAAATTCTAGAATTTAAACAAACTGTCGAGCTGTTAAAACTTGTCCACTGTAACCATGACAGGCCCATACTAAATATAACATTCATCACTTAGCAGTTCATGGTCAAGTAAAATATTGGACTTTTGCGGACAGTAACTCCAGCTTATCTAATTGAAGAATCAAATGACAATATTAAGTTTAACAGCTATGTAATTGTTGAGTATGCGTGCGAGTTTCTCCAGGTAATATTGTTACTATTAAGACATATAAAGAAATCAAAGTATAAGCACAAGAGTAATTAGTGGTCACACAATTTGGAAGTGGCCAGAACGGTGTGATAAAACCTTTTTATTAACTTAATAAAATTAATGACATATCTGTTAACTTTCTGTTTTTTTTTAATCAACTAAGACCAGAAATTTTATAAAATAGTAGAAATTTATACGTAACCACGTAGAAACAAGAAAAATTTTATTAAACAATTTTTCTGGTTCAAACTATATTAATTTACTAGAAAAAACATAATCCGTAAGGTTGGCACCTAATGCATAACCTGTTGAACAGAGAAAAAGAAAGGATTTAAATACTTCCAATACTTAGATATATATATTAAATCGAACTCGTGATTCTGATGTGATAATTCAAAGGATTCTAGATGACCTTGGCTTTTCTAGATTTGTAGTCACGTTCACAAAAGACAAACACATCAAGAACATAAATTAAACATTTATAATTAATTATTTCTTAAATCGAGAGAAAAGCAGCAGTTCCGCTTGTCATTCTATCAGATATCCCAGTAAAATTGAACTGATTTTTTCTGCGTCACTTGGGGCTTACGCGCGGGCCGAACCGGCGCCACATATCAGCCACCCCCGTGATTCGCAATATAACCACAGTTGTTAAATTCCAGAACAACTACTGGGTTTTTTAATCTCTAACTATGAAAATTTAGTTTGTGAAGTTATTGTGTAGAACATATATTAACAAACACTGTTTTGATAAAAATAATGTTGCATTGGTTATTCATTTATTAGTTCCTGTTTATTAATTGTCAAAATTAAATGTGTTTAATGTATGAATGTTAAATGTTTCCTTATTTATTTATAATGTAGTATTAAATATTAAAAAAACTGATTACAATTAAATTAATAAAAAAAAAGATAAACGTGCATAAAATGCTTTATCACAATTAGGTACTTCTGACATCTCGTTTAGGTTTTAAATACGGTAAATGTTACACAAATGACCTAAATGTGACAATGATATATTTTTGCTTAGATTACAGATAATACCCCAATTTCTTTAAAACAAATTAGTCTTGACTTAAAATCATAATAATCCATCCTTTTTTGCTTATATTTAGTTTTATATAATTAATAAAATGCAATATATACCCTAAATTTGACAAACATATCGTACGAGAAATCGCATCGAATTTAGTCACAATGACCATATTTACAACTTAGAAGAATGTCGGCTTGTCGTCGAAAAACTAATTTCATTAAGATTTTTCTACTGAATTCAATAATAGAAAGATTTTTGTGATTTAAAGAATATCCAACATCTTATTTCTAATAATATATTTTTCTTGTCTGGCTGAATATTTATAAGACAGTTGAAGATCACACCTTTCTCGTTTCTTTCACAACTAATCCTTCCAACAAAACGTTTGGAAGTTCTTTATTTATGACGATAAATTCACGCGGCCAACGCAAGTAAAGGATTTCCGTTTCGATAATTTTTTACACCTAATCTTATTACTCACCTCCTTTATTTGAGAATCTAAGAAACTCTCACTTTTCGTTAAAGGCAGTTTTTTTTAAATATTTTTGAAATCTCGAATGCATTTCTTGTAATCTTTTTCACGTTCACGATTTTAAATGGAAATATGGTTTGCTTAAATATACACGCATTCTTAAATAATAATAATAATAATAAAACACCGAATTCTTTAAATGGTTTGTTGAGCTTATCTTTTATTTTGAAGCGAGATTTTCGTCCAAAATTTAATTTTAATAGAATTTACAATATAACCCATGCACGGTTGGAAAAATGATTTAACATGAGACTTTATACAGAAGGTCGTTCGCACTTTATGGAATCGATTTTCACAATTATTTTCTGAACATATATGCCATAATCTTTACGACAATTTTACTCTACTGTAAGGCCCTGACTTTTGATTATAACTCTGGATTGAAATTTCCATCATAGTCGATTTTTATCTTAGTACAATCACATCATTTCTCTCCCACACCTCTTGGAAAACTTTTCAAAGTCTTCCAATGTGTTGTGGATAGTGCTTTCTAACGCACGCTTTAACAAACACATAGGTGATGATGAATAAATATTTATCGTAACACTGGATGAAACATGGCTTTATTTAAGTGAGTGTATCAAAAGAAGAGCAATTTTTATCAATTAATGAAAAAAAAATGGGTTTGTGAATGTAAAGAAAAATTTCCAAAAGAATTTATGATTGCTGCTGGATTTTGTTATGAATTTAAATTAAAGGTAAAAAAGGCAGTAAAGCTAAGGTGATATTACTTTATTATCAGTAAAATATTGTAGAACCCATTTTTGAATAAGAAATTCCAACTTTATATGAAAAAGACATTAATTGAACTTCATATCAAAAAAGTCTCCCAGCCGTTCTTCCACAACTCAACTAACGCATATTTAGCAAATAAAGAATCCCAAACGGAAAATAAATTGTGCATCAATTGAAGAAATGCATGTAAAATCACCCGACGCACCCCCTTTCCCTCATCAATGGCCTTTTTCTGCATTTGGATTGTTTAAATGAATTCACGAACATTGACAAGACTTTGGAAAATTTTGACAAGATATATCGGGAAAAACTGACGTGACTGTAACAAGGAAATTCTATTATCATAGAAGTTTCGAACCAGAGCCATAGCCAAAAGTCAAGGCTATCCAACAAGTTCAAATTATGGGAAAGAATATGTCATTTATGCGTAGAAATTAACTTTCAAAATCGTTTCCAAAAAGTGCGAACGACCTTCTGTACAACAGCCTTTTAAGAACGCTACACCTGACACCTTTTTTGTGATTTCGCTGAGCACTTACGTACTTTTTTTTTTTCAATCTAAATGCGATTTCTACTATAAAATGTTCGGTTTGAAAATAAAGTGTGTAACATTTGTAGTTCGTTTACAGGGATATACAAAAGAATTTCGTTACATAATGGTCTATGGGAAAACATCGATTGCAAAGCATTTTAATGATCTTATGATACTTCAAACATAATGAAATTGAAAAGGATCATTTAGGCACACAACAATGTCTTTACTGTAGATTATAGAGTACGTAGCATTTATCGTACACTTACAGAGACGCACGAAAGCATTCGATTACATGACTGACTAAGATTAATAAATCTAGAAGTGCGTTTTCTGTTGTATGCATTTTTAAACTTCATTATACGTGAAGTGAGTAAATTCTATAGATCCAAGGCTGCATGAAATAATTTGTACACGTTACCGGATATGGACAGCAGTCGTAGAAAATGGATTTTTACCGAGTAATGTGTTTTTTAAATTGCTTATTTAAATTTCTCATTTCATTGTATGAAAAAATGTTATTTCTTAATAATATTCTGTTAGTATTGGAAAGTGTTTCCTAATCTATGCCAAGCTTGTCCTTGTATCAAATGATTTTTCCTCCTTGTTTAAATGTGTAATTTAAAAAATCCATGAAAGATACCGATCAGTTTGGCTATTAACTGACTTTAGTTTAAATTAATAATTTGATGCATTAATCATAATCACATTTTTAACACTTTCCAACATAGTTGAAAAGTGTTTATGAATTCAGTTTGTCTGTCTGGCCCTCTGTCTGCCTGTCCGTGCTCTAACTCTTGTATATGTACTCGGATTGCCATATAATTCGTATATGTTATTGAGGTTTACTGTAGACTGTTCGGAATTGAAAACGAAGTGAGTAGAATTTATAGTTCGTTTACAGGGACACACAAGTATTCCCATTACATTATGGTTTATGGCGGAAATTTGTTTGCGATGCATTTTATTAATGTTACGATATTTCAAACATAATGAGATTGATATGCATCATTGAGGTGGACTATAACATGCTTTCTCAGGAGCATGGAATAAGTAGCATTTATAGTTCAATTATTGCGACATACAAAATAAGTACATTACGTTATGGTATATGAGGGGAAAATAGTTTTCGGTGCATTTTAATGTTGTTATGATGATTCAAACATAATGGAATTTAAAAGGATCATTAAGATGCACAACAACATATTTTCTATAGATAATGGGTAGCATTTATCGTTTATTTACAGAGACGCACAAAAATTTCTGTTAAAGGGCTGACAATGATCGATAATTGCTGGAAGCGCGTTTTCCGCTATTGTGTGCATTTTTAAACTTATCTAATTTTTAGTACATAAAGCGGGGTATATACATATTTTCTATAGATAATGGGTAGCATTTATCGTTTATTTACAAAGACGCACAAAAATTTCTGTTAAAGGGCTGACAATGATCGATAATTGCTGGAAGCGCGTTTTCCGCTATTGTGTGCATTTTTAAACGTATCTAATTTTTAGTACATAAAGCGGGGTATATAAATGCTATATATTATAAAGAGGGCTGCACAAAATAATTCGTACAGATTATCTGATATAGACAGCAATTGCTGAACATGGATTTTTACTGAGTTATGGGTTTTTTTAATTGTTTATTTAGATATCACATTTGATTGTACGAAAAAATTAAATTTCTTAATAATATTCTCTTAGTGTTGGAAAGCATTTCATAACGTTTTTTTTACAGAAACGTACGTAAAACGTAACGTAAACGTACGTAAACATTTTTACGTAAAACATTTTTTTTACAGAACCTCTCTTAATCCTTTCAGTGTCAAGTAATTCTGTTTATGTAATATTGAAAATTCACTACAATTTATGACCAATTTCATTTGAAAAAAAAAATAAATGCAATTTATTTTTTCACATAAATTATAAAAGCAAAATTTTATTAAAAAATTCTTGTAAAAATTTTGATTAAAATTAAGTAATTTAAATAATAACCACAGCCCTTCAATAGGTTAAAATGTATATTTAGACATTCGAATAAACTTTCTTGTTTGGATGTTTTATTATTACAAATAATTTTTTAAACATTTTTTTTTACTAATACAACTAATTAGTTTGGAAATCCAAGACTAAATATAAAATTTATATAGTATTACAGAATGCATTAAGAGGAATAATGGTGATTCTGAGTTTAATATAAAATAATGATAACACACACTTTCATTCAAACACGTTTCATATAAAATCGCGTTAGGTATTACAAAAGTGAATAAGTAGTTTAAATATTTATAAAAATAATATTAACTAATACACTAGTAAGCTTAAAAATTCTAAAAAATAAATAGATATAAATTAATCTAAAAACTTTCAAAATGCCCTTTTTTTACAGGTTGCTGTTTAATTTTATCATAATGAAATACCATAAATTAATATTACAAGCATAAAGTGCGAGGAGTGCTTTGTAATTTCATTTAATAGTTGCTCTAATTTTATAAAAATTTTCCAGGTTTAAATAATTATTTATACATCTCTTAAGAAAATAGTGATTATAATGTTAACTCAATGACATAAATTTGAAATTCCTCTAAAATTTTATGTTAAATTTTTTTCTCAAACATAATTTCTGTAACAGATTATGGAAATTGAAAAACAAATTTTACAATAATGTGAGCTGTTTCCCGTTTTTGTCTGTAGAATTTATAAATGTTTATTTTTTTCCCATGTGTGTTCAATCTTTTCATACTTTTTGTAGAAATGTGTATAAAAACAAAGCCACCATTTTAGAAATACACTGAATTGGCTCAAAGGATTTTAGTTATAAATTACATTTTATAAAGCAAGGTCAAGAGAGTTGTCATAGAATAAGAAACGTTTATTGCATGTTTGAACACATATAAATAGATGCTCTTATAAAGCAAAAGGCCAAAATAAAATAAATATAACATATAAGAATAACGAATATTACATAAAATACTTTAGCGTACGCTAGAAAATTTATAATCCCCAAGTAGTTACTGTTTAATTATAGACTCAATACACCTAATTCGTTTTTGCATATATGTAACATGGTGCAAACAAAATGTAAAATTTCAATACATTTTATTAAATTTTAATATTTTATCGTTGTTAAATAATGGAATTTTATAATTTGGTTTAAATAATAAAATGAGCAGTAAAAATAATGGAATAAAATAAAAACATTAAACCGCTCACAATACTTTAATGGACAAATTATCAACACACATTTACGTAGTATTTTAGTACTTGAAGTTTTGTCCTGATTATCAAATAAATGGCACGAGATCTCAATAATACGTCATGGTGGTAAGAAGAGAAAGGATTTGATCCTTATTTACTTATTTTAGACTTCATTTGTGCGATAGATTGATTATAAAATTTTCTCGTAATTTTACCTTCACCCACAGATATGTAACTATATTTTAGCAGCATAGAGTAACTCCGGGAGAGTCACCGCATTTGGGATAGACGCTGCACTCCTTGTATTTCTTGTAATTATCGATAGATGACAGTCAGACGCACAGGCGTATAGGTGCGCAATGAGATTACTTTAACCAGTGTATAGCGTGAATCCCATTTCTATGTTTACTTGTAGCTGTACAACCCCTTTTTTTGTGGTAAGCACATGATTTCTCTATCCAAACTTTTAAAAACGCTTTGCTTAAAAACATTTTATACGCTAATTACTAAAAACATGCACGATTTCGAAGTCAAAATTAAGTGTAGCGTCTGTATAGAGTACTGTGTGTATAGTTAAGCCATTTTCCTTTGCGAGGGCAAGCAACTGTGATGTGCGACGTCTGTACCGTACAAAATGGGATACATGCCGCACTGCGATCTTGGTATACATGCCACAGTTTCTTTTGTACGGAATGCGCGATTAATAAAATTCAGTTCATCAGATATTGATGGTTGTTCAAACAGTATGTTGTTTACTACACCTAAGGAAAAAATAAAAAGTAATTGGGCGAAGAAAGATGCAAGTCAAGGATAATAATGAAAAGTAGGATCACACATGTGACGCAGACGTCCTGTGTAAGGAATGTGTAGAAAACTACTCCAAAACTAAGAGGAAGTATGATTGACATTGTTGAATCATGTGCAAATGTGGTTACATGAAGACTGTACTATTTTTGACACTTTTTGTGTAGATTTCGGTCGAAAAAACAGGTCTATTAACAAATAAAACAATGTAAAAACTATTTTACTTTCTTCTGTTCCTACTCTAATACACTAATGTTACGTTGTTGCTGAAATAACAATTAAAATCCAATCTTTAAAAAAATGAGTAGATAATTTTAGTAGTGAACAAAGTAGGGAGACTAATATTGATTTGAACCTACTAGTACGTTTCATTGTACTCATTTAGTTTCTTTTTGTTCTTACATAGTTAATTATAGTCTAGATATGAATATTTGTTTGAATATTTTTTGTTTATAATTTCATGCTGTTCTTATGACAAGCACGGCATAACTCCCGCACTAGTGCGGCGTCTCACCCTGAATGTACGGGTGATGTGCCGCAGTGTAATGTTTTAGAAAAAATTGTTAGAAAACATTAATTATTTCTTCATATTTTTTGTCGCAGTACACATGCTGTATATTAAACATTAACCCTTTCAGGGGCAGTGCTATGTTTATGAAACCACTTAATTTTAATTCCCAAACGCCACAATATCACCAGGATTTTGTTAAAATCTTTTCCATTTAATATGTATGTGAAATATAGCCCTTTTTCATATTTCGAAATAATTTTTTTTGTAAATTCCGGTGCCAGTCATTTATTTCAACATTTTAGTACTTAAAGTACTTTGCCCCTGAAAGGATTAAATAGCACAGCATGATTTTTTTTTAAATTTTATGTGCACCATGAGATTTTATACTCAAATTAAAAAATATGCGGCATCTCACCCGGAGTTACTCTATATGAATAGCTTAATTTTATATTGTAAAAAAAAATCCAGAAACATTTTGCATTTTACTTATGTTTAAAAGTAGATAAAGTATTGAATATATCTTTTTCTATTAAGCTAAAGTTGTAATAATGTAATAAATATTGTTCTGGTGTTAGCGGTTTTGAAAAACAATACAATTTCTTGGTGAAAGAGTTGCGAGAGCAAGAAGATCATGAAGGTAGAAATTTTATAGACTTTAAGCAAAAATTTGAAATTTTAAGCTATTATTTACAATTTGATGTTAAAAAATATGTAAAATAAAGGAAAAAAATTAGATAATTAATAAAGAATTGCTTGAAATATCACATTTGATCATTCACAGCGGGAAAAAAAGAGATGCGCCAAGCTTGTCCTTATTACTTTACTAAATATTTTCATCGATTTTACACGACTTTGCTTATCAAGACCAAAATTGCATTTTAAATTTCCATAGCTTTCGCTTTAAGTCAATAAAATTCCTCCTGTCATGATTTGTCTGCTTTTTCACCTCTTCTGCAGTGGAATAATAATGCTTCTCAAAACCATTTGCTCCAGAACGTTTCCAGGAGTACTCTCGTCATAATGGAAAATGGAATTGAAATCATTCCCGATATAACAGTTCATATAATCAAGATATGTAAGTAGACTAAGAAGAAAAATATTAATACTAGCTTTGAAAATAACTGGTTCGTTAACAAACTTGTTCAACGTAGAAAAATATTGAAATGAATTCAGATTTCTAATTCACGATTAATAGGGAAAAAAATAACATGAATTGGACACTCGATTGTGTTTAGAATAAAACAAAAAATAAATAAATGAAGAACCAAGGGAAAAACAATCATACTTACAGATGGTTCGATGGTATTCATCGTTCTTTATTTTACGAGAGCCTACTGTCCTCGTTGCACTGTTGTTACCCCCCCCCCCCTTTGTACCATTTTCTTCTTTCTTTCCCCATTGTATCAATCTTAAAATGTGTTTTTCACACTATTTACCTTCATTTTTGCCTCCATAGAAGATTGCCAAACAATAGCACGCCTCTCAAGCGAACGGATACTACTACCATTTAAAATTTCATAAATTTGGACTATCATCGTCCCTCCCCCCTCCCCACTGGCATTTTTATCATAGTATCATATGGTTATGTAAAAAGCAAGTTATATGTTACCAAAATGAACTGTTACATGAAAATGTGCGAAGGATTCATAACCAAGGATGCAGTGGAAAGTAAACGGGGATATACGCCGTATATTTTCTGGATTCTCTTAGGGCTGTTCTCAAATCCAAATTTACTTTATGACATTTTTTTAAATTAATTTTTGTTCGGCAACGCTTGCAATTGGCAGGCGTTCTTATTCAGAAACTATGTAATCGAAACACGTTTTCTATTTTTTGGTAAAGGCAGAAGATCTTTCAGAAAATACTGTCGAAGTCGACGTTTTGAACCAAATTTTCGCCTTCTGAAGCGAGCAGGGAAAAAATGCGTTGTCACGTGATACGAATTGTTTATAACTGGATAAGTAATTTATTTAGCAAAAAATGGAAAACTCATTTCGATTATGAATCGCTTCCATAGTCAGACCCGCCAATTTTATGCCTTTGCTTTTAAAAATGAGTCAGAAAGTTTCGCGTTGTTGAGCTTGTCATTTGAGAACCACCTTAAGGAACTTCGTATACCATCTGTTTCTCAAATAAAGCTATTCGGTATACTCTATCGTATACCCCTGCCTATAGCGTATACCCTCTGGTTTTTTTAAGACTACACCACTGTTCATAACAAAAATTTCTATCATCAACTAGTTATATCTTAAACGTAAGTCGAAAATAAATATAAATAACAATGAAACCAGTTCACTTCTTACAATCTTAGCAGATTTTTCTGATTTCATATTCGTCATTGATGATCTGGATAAACGCCAAAGCAATTGAATATTGCGTAAGTGGGCGTTGATAAATAGTTTATTAACGTACTATAAGCTGTTATTTCGAAACTGAATTTAATTTGTTTTCAACTTTCGAAATTCCCTGCCCTGTTGTGTGCGGAGTTTAGAAACTTGCACGGAAATTCTAACTACTAAACATATACTTGATTTCAAATCCCAAAACCAAACATATATAAGAAAGGAAATTTTCAGCTATGGTTGAAATTAATTTTGAAAATTCTGATTTAAGTAAAGTATTGCAGTAATAAAGCATTATTTGATGGTATTAAACACAGTTTTTTAATTATAATTTAAAAAAAAATTCTTAATGATACTATTTTTGAAAGTAAACCTCATAATATTCTCTATATTTATTCATAAATCTCATAACATTCTTTAATCTTATATTGCATTATATTTCGTTATATCGTTACTGAAATTTCTAAGTTGGAATTTTAAAAAATGTCTGGTTGTTAGATTATTCTATTAGCTGAAAAAAAATCGTTGATGTAAGACGAAATATCAATAAAGAAAACTTTTGTTCATCATAAGCAAATTATCAGTTTAAAAGTAGTTTCAATGAAAGATAGAAATAAAAAAGAAAGAAATTTTTTCATTGGATCAAATAGCTACATATAATAACCACTGATGAGAAATCACAGCAAGAGACTTCAGGAAAATTACAAAATAGTAAAGCTTTATAATAACATTTTAATTTTAGTAACATTATGAAAGTTTGTAAAAAGTAAATTTAGTTGAGAGTGCATTCATCAATGTTATGACGTTCAAAAAACTTCTTTATATTTCAAATAAAAAATAAAAATCAGAATGATTCCTTTATAAAACATATGGTTAAATTTAGTTTCTTGTTGGTATGTTTTACCTACAAAACAATTTACCGTTTATAAACAAAGAAAATATAACAAGTTTAATAAGCATTCCTTTATAATAATTCCTAATAAGCATTCCTTTTAAGAATTTATGTTATATTAAAATAGCATAAGCAAATATCTAATATAAGAAGTACTAAAATTTACTTATAAGAATTATAGAATGAAGCGTAAGATAATTATATATACATGTATACAATACCTTGTTAATAAATTAAAAATAAAATCTTTAAAAAAATGACAGTTCGTAAAAAAATTACTTTAACAATTAAGAATTTTCTTACCTAAATTGATCCCTGTTATAGACATTTTCTTGTTTTATGCTAAGGATAACGGGTCCTAAAGCTTCATCATTCGTAAAATAATTCCAATGTTCCGTACCATAAAAGTATTTTTCATATGTTTCTTCTTCAACATTTATTAATTCAAACTTTTTTTCTAGTTCTTGAGCACTGAAATTTACCTTTAAGTTTTCATTAGTTTTGTTGCTTCCACTGCATTCTATCCAGTAACCTGGAATAAGTTTTATTATATGAGGATAACCCTCGCATGCACCTTGTCCTGGACATGCTTGAACAGGGACTGGGAATTGCAGAGTTGTTGAGCTCTTTCTTCGTGCTTCTGCACACCCCAAACTTTGTCGCTTATAGTCTCGCAATTTTTGCATAAATTCATCTCCACTACTAAGCCCAGAAACATCTGCATAATGTAAGGAACAATAAATTTCATTTTGATACCTCCTAGCTCTTTGGATATTTGAGCCAGCCAAACGCAACCCACAAGTATTACATACCAGACAATCTTCATGATACGTTGAGCCAACTACTGTTGTATCTGGTACAGATATTGCAAGTCCATCTTCAAGTGCTTCTTCACTTGGTGAGGCGGGAGGCCAGACACCATTTGTCTGATGACTTAAAATAGGAAGTTCACAGATAAAGCATAACGAAGACATTGGATTAGGTTACTGTCTGAAATCGAGGTAATTATATTCCATTTTCGTTTATGAATTAGACGAGAAAAATAAAAATAGAATTTATAAAAAATTAACTGTGGAAAAGATTTAGAAGTTACTGTAACTGAATTCGTGTTCTTAAAGATTTGTAAATACAAACTTCATCTGTAGCACCAGGTTTCAGCTTTAAGAAAATATACTTTACGTAGTAAAAAACATTATATATGCTCAGTAAAAGTAAAAGAACTTTAAAGATTATCGTATCTACTTCTATAAATGCGTCAATTTCTCGATCTTCTTATGAAATAGAAATGGCAGTTGTTTAAATTTTGCTTGCTTTAATTTTTAAAGTTACAGATCTGTTGTTTGGCACAAACTCTGGAAAATAAATCTTCTACCTTCTATATAAGTTTCTGAGATACCCTTTTTTTAATCACTTTTCCATCTTTTGTCTAATTTTGTCTCAAACAAAATGGAATCTCTCCGAATAAACAATCTCTTCTTACTTCTCCTAGTTGTTTTGAAGCGCATCTGCATCTCCACTCTGAAAATACATTTGGAAATCAGAATTAAGTTGCCAGCATTATTTAAGACTTATTCTTAGAAACAATATTAAAACATAAATATTTTAAAAATTAACAAATATTTTAGTTTGATTTTGCCTTAAATGCACTTAAATACAGTGGCAAATCTGATAATAATCATTTATAATTAATAATAAGAAAGAAGAAGCATAGATTATGAAACACTTTCCAACACATTGAGAATAATGTAACAGAACTTCAGCGTTGAATAAGGTGACTATCTTAGTAAACAATTTGGAAAGCGCATAACACATTTGAAAACCCAATTTCAGAAATTACGATCAATATTCGAAAAAATACTCGAATTATTTTGAGAAGACCTGTATATAATCTTTAGATTTGTATATATACTACATAGTATGCTAAAATTTAGTTCAGTTAGGAAACGCAAAACACACCTGAAAATTCCCCTTCAGAAATTATCCGTCAATAAAAGGAAATTTACACGAATTCTTTTGTGCAGCCCTGTATATGATTTATAGAATTTCTACACACGAAGTAATATAAAATAGTTAAATTTAAAAACACATACCGCAACTGAAATCGCACTTGTAGCAATTATTGATAATAGACAGTTATGTAACTGAATTATTTTATGTGTCTTTGTAAATGAACGATAAATGCTATGCACATCATATTTTACAGTAAACGTCTTGTAGTGCACCCCACTGATGTATACCAATTTCAATATGTTTGAAATATTGTAACATCTTTAAAATACATTGCAAAATATTATTCTCCATAGACAGTACTGTAATTGAATTCTTTTCAGTGTCCCTGTAAACGAACTATAAATGCTACATAGTTCCTTTTCAATACCGAACATGCCATAGTAAACCTTAATAAAATATGTCAGTTACATGGCAATCCGAGTATATTTACGCGAGTTGGAGCACGGCTTAAACAGACGGCCGGACAAACTGATATCATAAACACGTTTTAACTATGTTGGAAAGTGTTAATAAAAAGGTGCAAAATATAAAGAAATTAAATATAAAAGGACATTTCTTTTACAATTCCTTTCAGATAGCTATACGGTTACAAATGTTTGTTTTCCAAAACCCTACTCCCCTCCTCTACCTGCTATGGAATTCTTTCACTTTATGTTATAAACATAGAAAAGAAATTTCTGCAGTGTGAATGCTAAATATTTTCTTTGCCAGTGAAAGAAACCACAAGCTGTTGCTTATGAACACTGTCTATAAACTTAAGATCCAATTTTATTCAAAACAGAATCCAATTATTTGCAACAATTTAGTGAAAGAAAAACTTAATTCTTAGAAACTCAGTGAAAGTTCCTAATAAAATGCTAAAAAAAAAATCCCTGAGGGCTCGGCCTACAGGCACAGGTAGATTTGGAAGACGCAAACCGTGGGGGGGGGGTGGCTGTTTATTGGGAATTGTAGAAAAAAGACATTTTTGCCATGATGCGGCAATTGGGACCAACCACTTCGAAATTTATTTGTACCTATAGGCGTAACCAGTAGGGAATTTTTTGGTTTTAATTTATTTTATTTTTGCTATAAGAGTTGGTCCTATAAAAAAACTTATCAAAATAAAAGTTGTAGTTAATATTAAGTAGATTTATAATAAATTTAAGCGGATTTGATATCTTGTGAATTGAAAAAGTTATGAATTTTTTTCTTCTTAGACAGCTATTTTTCCCCCCTTGAGGCCATTTTTAATGATATAAAACACCTGTCATACATAATTTTTTTACCCTTTTCCTAGGAGTAATAATAACTTTAAACGGATTCGATATGTATCATGATTAAAAAGTTATAGGTTTTTTTCTATTTTCACAAAATACTCCCTATTTCCCCTCCTGTTCCGATTTTGCCCATTAACGAACGTGACCGAGATTTTATGCCGCTTGATTTTATGTATCAGTTTGGAAGAGATTTGTGCATAATTATAGAAGTTATCGTGTCCATGAAAAAGTGAGATAGATAGACAGATAGATAGATAGATAGATAGATAGATAGATAGAGTTTTGAACTGGGGGTAGTTTCAGGTTCTAGCAGTTATGATCGCCGTAGATTTGCAAAAATTTTTCAGAAATTCCAACTTAGGGGAGAATTTAATAGGTAGTATTTCTAACGAAATCAACCTAAAAGAAAAGTGCCCAGTTAAACTGAGGGCATTGGCCTCACAGGCTATTCACACTGATTGTACATTATACTGTTATATTTCAAAGAATAATGCACCTCAAAAAATAAAGAAATCGACAATAAAACTGTATACCAAATTTGAAACAAATCCGAAAATTATGCATAAAATACACGTTTAGCTAAATTAAGGGAGGGATAAGCCCCCCCCCCCCTGCTTCCTCTCTGCATACATAACTAATAAACCGCCAAATCTAATCGGGGAAGCGCCTTATCAGAATAAACCTGTATACAAAATTTGAAGCAAATTGGATAATTCTGCATAAAAAACACATTTATCTAAATTAAGGGGGGATTAGCCACCCCCCCCGTTCCTCTCCTTTATACTTAAGCACCCAAAACTAATTAGGGAAGCGTCTTATCAGAATGGAGCTATATACAAAATTCGAAGCAAATCGGATAATTCTGCATGAAATACACATTTAGCTAAATTAAGGGGTGACTAGCATCCCGTTTTCCCCCTTTATACTTAACCAATGAACCCCCAAAACAAATCAGGGGAGCGCCGTATCAGAATGAACCTATATAGAAAATTTGAAGCAAATCGGATAATTCTGCCTGAAATATCCATTTAGCTAAATGAAGGGAGGATTAGCCCCCGTCCCCCCCCCCTTTATACTTAACCAATAAACCTCCAAATCTAATCAGGGAAGCACCTTACCAGAATAAACCTATATCCAAATTTTGAAGTAAACCGGATATTTCTATTCAGAGTTATCGCGTTACGTACATGAATACATACGTACATACATTCATACGTACATACATACATACGTACATACAGAACCTGCGGGCACATTAGCTCGCAGGCTTTGGATAGCCTGTGAGCTAAAAAGTGATCTAATTTAGCATTTTATTCAAAGTAGGAAAATAACCTTATAAGTAACTTCCTTTAAAATAAAACGTCCTTCCGGCCTGTACCGGGAGGAAAAGGTAGCTTTCATAGTCCATGTTTTTAAAAATTCAACTCGTTTTACCTAAACACCCGAAACTAAAATGCTTGGAACCCGATTATAAAAGATTCAATCCCGGTTTTCGTTAATACAGAATTTGATATTAATTTCAGCATGAGAGTTACAGCAAAACAAATATCAGATTGTTTCAAAATCTCAGCCACCCTAGAATTTCAAAATGCCATGTCTCAGCCGCCTGGTGCATGTAAAATCCGTCGTGGGTGTAAAGTCCTCCAAGTTCCCTGTGAATAATACCTCTGGGGGTGCCTAATCAGGTGAAGGTCTCGTCACCTGATCAAGGCTCTAAATTACGAGACCAACTCGCATAACGATGACAGGTCCATATAAAAAGAATAACATCAATTAGCAGCAAAACAAAATGGAAACAAAACTAAGTTCTCCACATAGCCGTCCTGTCAGCAACGGCCAGCCGCTACGCGGCATCTCTTCAGTGGCGCTACGCTCCCCGGTACCAGGCACTAAACCCGTTTAAGCTAGGGAAACCTGGCAGGTAGGGGCCTGGTCGCCTGTCTCAAAAAAAAAAAAAGATATAGCCAAAACAAAAAATGTTCCAGAACCCTTGTATCACGTTCTAACACTTAACAAAAATAATTTTTTTATTCATCTTTTTGAATTTTTAAAATTTAAATTTCTTTTAAGTGGTTGCCATTTTGAAACAAGATGGTGGATGAAGCTGGCCAACGAATTCGGTCGAGACCTTGGTATGTCCTATACACATACTGAGTCACATCCGAATCGGTTCATAAATTCAACATTCCCTTGTCGTGATTGTGATGAAGTGTTTGAACGAAAATTTTACCTGAGACAGCATATACTCCAACCAGCACGCTTGTCTACCTCCTGTGAGTGTGAAATGGAAAATGGCTTTTTCTATTGTTAAGTATAAAAAAACAAAGCAATCTGATGCACTTAATCTGTTTAAAACAGTGATGAACGTAACCCTGGAGTGGAACGTAACCCTGATGAATGTAAAGAATATGAGTTTGAAGTGTTTCCTAGACACTTACAATCTTAAATATAAGAAAATTTAGTGAGATAAATAGAAGAAAAGGGTGCAATTAAATGGTATATGATAGAAAAAATATAACTTGAGCATGTAGCTGCCAATGAAGAGATTGAAGAAATTCAATCGTATTTTCGATGATCATGTATGATCGAACTCACCGAAGATACTATCTCACAACATATTAAAGAAGAATTTTCAAAGATTGTTAAAGTTTTTGAAGAATTCGTCCATGCAGGATCAGGATGGAAGCTGAAAAAAATCCTCCAGTTGAAGCTCAAGATTGCCAAATACAATCCCCTCTCAGCAAGTTCATATATTGCTTTATCTAATAAATTATATGATAAAAAGGCAGACCTCAATATAAAAAATGAAAACAACAAGTGCTTAGAATAATGATGTCTTTTGTCATTTAAGCTAAACATAGATTTTATTAAAGTCTGAACGTGTTTCACATTACAACCGTTATGAGGCCAATAATAAACTAGGCAGTGCCGAATGCCCTGTTCCACTCCAGAAGATACCCATGGGTTGGTTTGAAGGGGGGGGGGGGTGGTTTTTATTCTAAGTTTCTTTTGGATTCCTCTGTGGGAAACAAAATATAGCAAAGTATCAGGAAACTTTGTAGCAGCATTTTCAACCGTTTGGCGTGAGGGTTCTGAGGGGAGATTGCAGCAAGGTCAGTCCTACAATCCAGAACGAACGTAGTATGAAATAATGGCTTTCCATAAAAAAAAAACCTAGTTTTGGATTGGCCAGCATTACGCCATAATTAAGACCCTACATAGAACATTTCGAATATCTTAACCGGCGAATTTTACAAAAATGCAAAGGAATGTGACTCTACTAAAGAACTCCCAGATGTCACAGTGAAAGCACAGTATTCTGTGCCACCAGTAACATTTCAAAAACTGATCGATTCCATAAAAAGACGCTCATGAAGTTACCTATACCAAGGATATACAATGAGTAATTAACATCATGTGTAACAGTTAAATATTTTTTTTCATTGGGCGTAAACTTTTGGTAGATTGTAAATTACGGACAATATGAGTTTTCGACAAATTCATTTATTGATTTTGATTTTCGGCAAACATTTATTGATTTTGATTATTTGAAATTATTTTACAGAATCTAATAAATAAATATTATCCTTTTGCTTATTTTTTAAAATTCCTATTTAATATACGACATTTCCTGGATATGCTTAAACTTTTGAGACAAAATATATATCTAAAATATCAGCAGGAACATTGATTGATAACACGCTTAGACGTCATTATTAAATATCGCTTTCATTTTTTTTTTTTTTTTTTTACCTTCTTTAAATTTTGCTTTCGCAGGATAAATTTTTAACGGTTGCATTTTGAAATTTTCAATGACACTTATATGAATTATTGAACTCAAAACCTGGTTGGCCGATCATTGGACATATGATCGGAGGAATGCGTTACAAACCTCGGCGCAGTCACATATCACTATGCACGTTAAATTTGTCGTTAATTCCAAGCCCTCGGGGTGTGAATTGCCAGTCTTCGGAATACTTAACAAAAAGAGGTTAACCAATCCTGAATACTTAACCAAACCAACTGTCATGTTTCCCGAGATTCAAATTACGGTGTTATTATTCTAGATTCACTTAAGAGGCTACTTCACTCAGACGAAATACACGCTCGCTAATGTTAATCCTATGGAGAAAATATTTTAAGATATCTCGTTCGCATTTCAATATTTTAAATGATTTTTTTTGCATTGGATAGCTGAGGTCAATCTCTATGCACGCTCCTTTCTATTTTTTCGATTTTTGTTGCAGTTTTTTTTTTTATTGAGGATACTTTCACTTTCAAAACCGGTTCCGAAAGTGAAAGTATTTTAATAAAAAAAAACTTATAATCAAAATCGAAAAGTAGAAAGGAGCGTGCATAGAGATTGACCTCAGCTATCCAATGCAAAAAAAAAAAAAAAAAAAAAAAAAAATCATTTAAAAATATTGATATACGAACCAGATATCTTAAAATATTTCCTCCATAGGATTAACATTAGCGAGCGGGTGTTTTCGTCTGAGTGAAGTAGCCTCTTAAGATGTCTAATCTCTTTCCAGGCTCTGGCAACTCCGCTTCCATAGAAAGTGCCATGGCAATTTCCTGGACACAACAACAAAAACATTATTCTAAAAAAGTATTATAATATAGATTATTTTATGTGATTGTTGCTCAGAAAGAATTTAGAATAAATCAACTATAAAGTTTCTTTAAAGTTTAAAGAAAAAAAAATGGTCCTAAAATATAAAAATATATATACTCGTATGTGATACTATAGAATGTTAAGAATGTTATCTTTCTGTTCATTCTGATTTCATAGTATTAGTTGGATTGTTTGTTGTATTGTGAGACATAAAAAAATTACTTTCACCTGTAAATATTTTGCTTCGCATCTCAGTGTTGAAGGTGAGGAGGTGTCTGGGGAGAGCAGTTCACTATGATTATTATTCTAGATTCGTTGCTCATTTCTGCATCAGACATGTCTACAAATTTCATTACTGAACGTTGGGAAAATGTGATGCTGCGGACGTTAAACATTCCATTGCAGTATAACTCGGAACAAATTAGTAATACAGCTAAATTAAAGCCGTTCACAATGAAACATATTATTCTTCTTTCATTAAGGTTGGAAGGTTTCGTTTCGAAATCACTTGTTATATTGTCAAGAAAATAAATATTGCGCAGGCAGCAATTTATTTATTTTTTTTTTTATTGAAGTTTAACAAATAGATTCAGCTCCTAATGGCAATTTGGAATTAAGTGGTATCTGGTGTACTAATTATGGTAAAATATTCAAATAAGTTCAAAATTTACACTAAAAATAATGCTAATGGAATTTATATTTTGTAAGGTTAGCAGTATTTTTAATACCATTAAATAATAAAAATAGTTTTACAAAACACACACTTATTCAAGATATTACATTGTATCATGGTACACCTTTTAAAGCAGAAAAAAATTACGTAATAAAAGCAACTGCATATATAAATTTCTTATCTTATAAATAAAATTATTTAAAAATAAGAAACCTGAAATAAGAATATTATCACAACTAATTGCTGGGGACTACAAATTTTTGAATGCACTGTTCTTGAAATTCTCTTATTTTAATTTATTAAAAATCATTTCTTACATCATTATTTTATATATGTAGTAGAATTTTTTTAAATCTGATTAATTTAAGTAATTTGGTTAATTTTTTTTTGTTTTTTTTTGGGGGGGGAGGGGGGACATTACCTCAATTTATGAAATCCAAGGTAAAGTAAATTAAAAAAGGGTAGAAGAGCAGCGAATTTAAAAACTTTCGAGCAATTAAAATGAAATGCAAAACTAATGTGAGCGAAGACATTATAAAAGAAAAGTGCGTTCTCATATATATTATTTCAGCACAATTAAAACTTGAAAGCTCTTAAAAAGTAACACCACTTTAACGCCTTAAAAGGCTTTTTCGGGAATTTCTTTATAAGAAGTGCGAAGTGTTTATAAATATCCATTTACACTAAATTATTACGCATACATTTAAGTATAAAACGGTATTTTTTAGTTGATGTATTTAAAAATTGCGGCTTGACAGCTAACGGGCCAGAAACGCTTCAAATAAAGAAGGTCAAGCGGTGGACACGACAAATCATCGCAAACTTGAAATAGAGCAACCGGAAAAATATAGTTTTTTTAGTCCAAAAGCTTATTAAATACATAACCTTTTTTCAAAGTATGCATTTTCAGTGGAATGGCATTAATTAAAAATAAATGTAACTTTTCAACTAAAAGTTTCTATACTTAAAGTTACAAAGAAAAGCGAGATATCAATACTTTGAAAACAATCCTATGCATTTCACTAGAAAGATACGTGAGTATTAATTTCCAAAAAAATCAAGTTGATTGATTGGAAATTGGCGGAGTTAGAGAGTCTATCGAATTTTAAAATGCTACTGTGAAAAATAAAATTGCTTACGTTTTCGTTACTGTTTACTTGTGGTAGCGCGCTCTATTTCTATAGCTCCAAAATCGCCCTTTCGATATCGATTTCTAACTGATAAAATATTATTTTCGTGTATTTAAAATGTGCCGATTTTGAAAATGCTGTTCTGTCGAAAAAAAAATCCCTGACGGCTCGGCCTACAGGCACAGGTAGATTTCGAAGACGCAGACCGTGAGGACCCTGTTTGTTGGGAATTGCGGAAGAAATGACCTTTTTGCCATGATGCAGAAGTTGGAACCGCCTACTTCGAAACCTAACTTGTTTGAAGCGAAGCCAGCAGAGATTTTTTTTTTTTTTTTTTTTTTTTTTGCTATGAAAGTTGGTCCTATAGAAAACTTGTCAATATAAAAGTTTTAGATAATATTAAGAGGATTTATAATAAATTTAAGCGGATTTGAAATCTTGGGAATTGACGAAGTTATGAATTTTTTTCTTCTAAAACCCCCCTTTACCCCCCCCCCCCCCGGGGCCATTTTTAATTATATCAAAAATCTGTCATACATAAATTTTCGGCCCTTTTCCTAGAAGTAATAATAACTTCAAACGGATTCGATACGTATCATAATTAATAAATTATGGGTTTTTTTCTGTTTTCATAAAAAGCCCCCCCATCCCCCCCTGGTTCGATTTTGTCCATTAACGAACTTGACCGAGATTTTATGCCCCTTCGTTTTAGGTATCAGTTTCGAAAAGATGCGGGAGTTGGAACCGCCTACTTCGAAAAATAACTTGTTTGCAGGCGGTGTCGGCAGGGATTTTATTTGTTTTTAATTTTTTTTTTTGCTATAAGTTTTGGTCCTATAAAAAACGTGTCAATACAAAAGTTTTAGATAATATTAAGAGGATCTATAATAAATTTAAGCGGATTTGATATCTTGTGAATTGACGACGTTATGATTTTTTTTCTTTTAAAACACCCCCTTTCCCCTCCCCCTTGGGGCCATTTTTAATTATATCAAAAATCTGTCATACATACATTTTTGGCACTTCTCCTAGAAGTAATAATAACTATAAACGGATTCGATACGTATCATAATTAAGAAATAATGGGGGGTTTTCTGTTTTCACAAAAAGCCCCCCCATCCTCTCCCCTTTGGTTCGATTTTGCTCATTAACGAACTTGACCGAGATTTTATGCCCCTTGATTTTATGTATCAGTTTCGAAGAGATCTGTGCAGAATTATTGCAGTTATCGTGTCCATGAAAAAGTGACATATATAGATAGATAGATAGATAGATAGATAAAGTTTTGAACTGGGGGTGGTTTTGGGTTCTGGGAGTCATAATCGGCGTAGATCTGCAAAATTTTTTCAAAAATTCTAACTTAGGTGAGAATATAATAGGTAGTATTTCTTACGAAATCTACCTAAAAATCTCGCTTAAAGTTTTCATTATTGTTTACTGTTTTTAAAATATACTTAAGTGACAATTTTTTTTTTGAAATTTTGAATTTTACAAAGTGTTGTTACCCCTTAAGGATGCATGTTTACAAAACGGTACATTAGTTACAAAACGGTACAGCTAGAGGTAACTGTTTCAAAATTTTGTCCTTTTTTCATATGACGAAATATCGAAACAACAAATAAACCGAAAGCAAAGTTAGAAGCTGTCTGAAAGAGAACATGATAGGTGCTTTGTGGTTCAGACAAAATTTAAGCAATTAAACAGCATGACGAATTAATTCATTATTACATCTTCTAATGATTCTTTGAACATCTCAAATTACAAATCTTTTAAAATTTTACTTATCGGAGCATATTCATAAAACAGTTAATGCTGATTTTTCATTTATTTATTCAAAATTATTGTTGGTAAAATGTATCTCAACTACGGTGCCGTCAAATAGTAGAAATGAATTTCAATAAACTGAAATTAGTTTGGTTTCAAGTTTTGTGTTAAAATAAAATATAATGGCCATTCATTTTTAACCAACTTCCAACAAAAGAGGTTATGCAATTCGTTTGTATATATATATATATATATATATATATATATTTAAAGTATGACAATCCATAACTTTTGAATGGATGCTCCGATTTTGATAATTCTTTTGTTTTTCTTGGAAAGTTCTAGTTTTGGTGATAGGCCCATTATAAAGTTCACGAGGAACTGAAAAGGCTACTTTCTTGTCTGCTTGTACATTTTTTTTGTCTGCATGTACGCTTTTTTGACATGCTATAGGCTGTAACATTTCTAAATAATCGCTGCGAAACATCAATATGTTGTTAAAGGACACAGTACTAAATTATGTTTTTAAAATAGTTGTAGTGTGGTATATAGTTATTTTACAGTAACGTGTAAAAAAAAAATACATCGTAGTCAACTGCACATCAAAATGAGCGATATTGGCAAGAATGGGATTTAAAATAAATGTTGATAACACCTAAAGGTCACTCTGTTTTGCGAAAAACTACTCTCACTAAAATACAGCAAGTGGCGTGGAGTAAGTAAATGTCAGTACAATAAAGATAAGAAACAATCCCTTGAAGTCGTTTTTTTCCTTAAAAATTACTCGTGCTAGCATCATATTTGTTTTCTAAAGGGAGAGACAGCTTTTAAGAGCCTACACTAACCAGCATACGACATTCGTACGATAATGTAAACCAATGGTAACGTTCTTTACAAAGTCTCGTTTACATTTCAATATTTCTGTATAATTTATTTTGCATAGGATATCTGAGTTCAAAAGCTAACGGGCTAGTTTTTTACTTTTTCGATTTATGTTGCAGTTTCATTTTTAAGACACTTTCAATTTCAGAACCAACGAGGATCAAGGTACTGTTTTCACTATAGCCTTACAATGTCCATAACCATCAAATTACGTAATATTTTCATAAAAATCAACAAGAGCCTGCGACCTCAAATAGTTTATGCAAAATGAATCATTTAAAATTAGTTAAATGTAAACGAGAAATTTGTATAGAACGCTTCCATTGGCTTAACAGTATCTTGCGGATGTCGTATGCTGACTCGTGTAGGCTCTTAACCCTCCTAATTCCAGATTTTTAATTTTGATGAGCGTTCTTAGTTTTGAATGATTTGAACCACAAATTTAATTCTATTAAATGTAGCTTCTTTCTACGAAATATCTATATGATTTTATTTATTAAGTTTAAATTACTATTTTTTTTTCTGGTTCGATACATAAAAAACTTCGAAACAAAAAATAATGGGGTTAAATAAGACACCAATGGAACTAGGAATGTTAAGGGACCGAGGTTGGATGACCGCTGGAGTCATCAAAACTAAAGAGCAGAAAATGCTCAAAATACTGAATACATTTTTAAGGAGTAAATTGAAACCCATTTTTTATTTAATGAGATATTATCAAATTTGTGATTTTTTTCAGAAAATTGAAATCATTTCTATTATTTATACATATATATAAAAAAAGATTAATCTTTGATAAATGTATGATATAAAAATGATTACATTTTATCGACCTCTTACTTTAAAATCTCTGAATAATATCACAAAAATCTGAAAATCATGATGTTGCCAATTTAATTCGGGATTAGATATCCAGATTTTGTCTTATGGAAGTCTATACAAATACCTATACACAACTGGACCAAATAGCAACAATGTTAAAGCATTTTAACATTTCAGTTGTCTAATTTTTATTATCGATATCCAATTATGTTTTATAATGAATGTGTACTACACTCTGAAATTATTCGTTATTTGTTAATACATTCGTTATTCAGTACAAAAAAGCTTGTGACTCCACTAATATAACACTTAAGAGGTATAAGAAGAATTAGTTTACATTCTTTTCTTGTGGACCTGACTTTTCAGCACTTAGGCTATTTTTTTTTAGATATGTGGAATATGGTTGCTATATCTATGAATGGTTTTGAAATTGCTCCTACACAAATGCTTTTAAAAGCTTTCTAAATCAATAAATGTTAAATCATAAATATAAAGGTCCCTTGGTTTAAATAGTTTTATACAGAAACAAAATATAACTAATTTATGCCTTTACTAGCTCAGATAAAAAGCTCCGTTGTCTTACAAGGCGATATGTACAGAGAAGAAAAATAATAAGTAAATATTTTACATTTGTAGTTTAAATTATTCAAAGTTACTATAACAGGAAAAAATTACACTTTCCTCATTTTAATGTTGTAATATATACAGACAGATGTGAAGACATGTTTGATATCGTATCCATATGCCAGTAAAGGTTCATTAAATTTCCATATTAAATACTTTCTAACTAGTGTCTCAAGCATTTTGTGACTACTTTGTTAAAAGAGGTCTTCGGTAAGAAAAGAAAAATATATACTAACAATAATGGTACACATATGATAACTAAAAAACAACAATAATTACTATAGAGTTAAGTCAAAAAGTTGACGAAAAGGGAAAATTAATTTAATAAATCAAAATATAATGTAAACGCAGAAAAGGGATAATTTATTTTAATAAACATTATAAAGAGTTATCGGTTGTAAAATTGTACAATAATGGGATTTAGAGGCATGTCATTCAATTCAATATTATCAACATACATTTAATTGATCTTTTGAAGTTTTTGAAAAAGAAAGTTCGTGGAAGCCAAAATACAATTTTTATAATGAATGTATAAAATACGAAAGATTAAATACTACTTCGAATTGCGATATTTAGAACCAAAAGTTGTGATAGAAATATTAATATTATTTTAAAGATAAGTCTACTGTACAGAATAACAAATTTATCACTGTTCAGCATCATTCCTTTAATTAGAAAATTTTATATCGACAAACGAAACTAATAAAAAAAAACTATTTTTTTTTCTATTTTTACACCGATCATTGCTCTACATTCATAAAACAGCTTGTTGTATCATTCCGCAATATATTTCATGTGGATTGGGATTTGTAACATATTGATTCTTGCTCTACATGCACTGTTCCCTCTTCCCGTATGCATGCTGTGCTCCATTTCTATTTTTAGATATATTTTAGTGGGTGCACGTTTAAGAGTTATTTATAGCCATTTAGATAATATTTTTTCCGGATTTAAATTTATGTAAATAACATGCTTTCATGTCTCCTTATTTTTAGTTGCAAAGAGTGCGCGATACTTATATTGTTGCATAATAAATGTTTGATTTATAGAAATAATAATAGCAATATTTTATGATCATTTATTTTTTCGTACAGCCTTTTTACTTTTATGGTAGTTTGTGTTACTTTAAAAAAAAAAAAATGAGTTGAATGAATATGAAAATTTATCTAAGAAATTTTGTTATTAATTTACGAAATTATGTCTACTTTATAAAAACGTTTTGAGATACTTTTGATTTTTGATTTTTCTGGAGTCATACAATATATATTAAAAAAATATTTAAAGACCATTTTCCTTTTTAATGCTTTTCATCGATATGTTCTTTCAGTCACAATTGTTTTTAATAAATACATTTTTCATCATTTTATTGCCTTTGGGTTTTCATTTGCAAAATTCCCTCAAAAACATTTTTACGTTTCGGTAAATATTTTCTACAGCTATGTCTTGTAAATTTTAATACAATAATATATCAATTCTGTCTATAATATATCTAAATATATAATAAATATATCTATAAAATTTCACGATAAAGCCCTAAAAAAAGTAAAGCTTTAAGCAAAAATTTAGAAAATATATACCCTTAATAAAGTATGCATAAATCCAAAGAAAGTTATTAAACTTTTAAAAATGTCAAAGATAAAATAAAGACTGTTGAAAACTATCTTGAGCGTTTTGATACCTTGAAACCTTAGAAATTAATCTGAAGCTTTTTAAGAAACTTAGCCTTGAAAACGTTTATTAAACTTTGATTTTATTAAATTTGAAGTCGTTTAATAAACGTGTTTTCGAGCTCATGTCATTCTTCTTTGAGAAACTTTATTTCGTCCTTTTTCCCACTCTCTTTTTTTCTTTGTTCTTTGAAGATTATGTAAACTTATTTTATAAATCATGGATATTATCTAACTTTATGGTTTAAATATTTAATTGTTACTTAAAAAATATCTCCTGTATCAACAGAATTTTTATTTCTTTAAATACATAAAAATATTTTGTTTGATCTAAATAATTTGAAAACTTTTTCTACTTTGAAAGTATTTTTAAAAAGTTTTTCTTCTTCTATCTCTGTCCTCTCTCTCTCTCTCTCTGTCTCTTTTCCCTTTTTTAACCATTATAATTCTTGAAATAATATCTTGAAAATGTATTTCTTTTTTTTTTTTTTTTTTTTTTTTTTTTTTATTATGATATAATTTTGAAATTTGAATTAAGAGGGAAAATTTTTTATATGAATATATTTTTTGAAGTAACATTTTATGGTCTAAGAATAAAAATACATGAATGTTAGAATTTAAAAAAAAAAAACCTCACCTGTTACTCTTTTTCTTTACTGGCCCTTTCCGGGACCACACAATCTAAAATCACGTCTATACTGAATCTCTATCGCCAACCAAGTGACAATATATATAAGCTCTTGAGTTTGGAACTCTATGCTTATTCGATGAACTCCTGAAATTTCCCATTTTAAGGCGCATGCGTCCAGGATAACTGTTTTTCTTGGCGAAAGACTTTTGTGCCACGATTCGATGAATTTCGGGATATGGAATTCCCATCCAGAGGAGAGACTTCGTGTTTCCTTATTGTTAGCACTGCCAGCAGATGCGAATAATTTGTAGTGGTTTTGAGTTGGACTACTAAATACGAGTCCAAACTACATCTCAAAGTAACAGCTTATTACTTCAAAAGTTTTTATTTTGTGAAGTTTTGAAATTAAAATAATTTACGTTTTGATACGGAGCTTGAGAATATTGCAGGGTAGCTAGGAGTCTGTGAAAAAGCGGTGCTCAATTGAAAAGTCGTTGGCTTGTATATGCATGCAAACAGAAATATTTCCTTAACTAAATAGTTGATACTTTTAATTAATTACTTTTCTCGGTTTAGATATTTTCAAATGTACTATAACTGAGATACTTTTGTATGAATTTGTCTCTCAGGATGGGGGTCTTGGTTGCCATGGTGACATCTTACGCACTGCTGTGCTTTGATCAATAATGCTGCACCGGGCCACAGTAATTCAACTCAGAGCGTTTAACAATTGCAGTTTGAAAAATAAAAATATATCTCTAAACACATTGTGTTTTATAACAATTAAACTCCTGTAATTGTAAAAATCAGAAATATATAAAGTTAGAATACGCTTAAAGAATTGTTGCTTAAATCGCAAAAGCAACTTCTTTCACAGGCATGAATCTTTCGATAAACCGCTTTGGCACAATTTTATGCATGTAAATGAAAACATGCTTTGTCTGAAAATGTAGAAATTTTTTAACGTAACAGAATTAAATAAATGTACTAAAGCGGTACTTTAAAGTATCTAAAGTTACTTAAAGTAATTTAAGTATTAGAAATGTTACATTTAAAGTATGATGAAATAGTTCAATTAATTTAAATACTCGGGGAAATATTTTATAAGACTTAATGTGTGTTTCATACTCTTTTTAAAGTGAGCCATTTTAAATCGTTTTTAAACTGTAGTAACGAAGTTATATAATATTATTAAGTTGAAAGGTACTTTGTTAATTGTCCCAAGAGAAAATTAAATTTTTAATTTTTAATGGAAATTTAAGTGATAAAGTTTCTTTAAAAAAATATTTAATGTAGGGTCAATTGGGGCAAATATGAGACACCCCAAAAAATGGAGTTAATGTGAGACATACAAAAAAAGTAAAATATTTTATAGTAATAAAATTGGCTTTGTAGTTGTTTTATAAGCAATACATCAGTTTACTTATATCCATTACGAATGCACTCAAAATTTAATGAAAATATATCCCCTAAAAATCTACATTACTTTTTTGATGAGAAAAACTTTTCTGTCAGACTTCAAAACTTTTGTTGTACAACATTTAAGTAAAATTTTAGGTAAATAATAATGATTGGTGTTTATTCAGCAAGGAATGGCGAGACTTTCTAGGCATAAAATTTTGGAATATGCTTAGCGTAATCCGAGATATAAACCAACGAACTCTGGTAGCTAATGTGAGACAGTGTATGAAGGTAATAAGAGACAGTGCATTGGGGCTAATATGAGAGAGTACTTGGGGCTGTGACAATACTGTTCTATCATAAACTTAATACATCCACCAAAAATAAAAACAGAAAGTGTGAATATTTAGTTGTATTTTTGTTTCAATATGCCAGATATATATATATTTTTTTTTCCCAAGCTTAATGGTATATTTTTTATGTTTGTTACCGATTTTTAATCGACTGATATGAAATGATTCAACCGCTTACTTTTTCACAGGAACGTGCTGCGACCGAACAAATTATCCACGCAACCATGTATTAATTTTTTTCTTTCTTATCATTTATTTTTTACATTAATTATAATATTACCAATTATGAAAATGTATTAGTAACATATATTTAACAAAATCTATAAGACTACTGCAACTACTGTCTAAAATAATCCTGCCTTTCCCGATAACTACATTTAAAAACAGGAAAATTACTTACACTTTTACAGGCTGTGTAAGTATTAATGAGCAATGAATTAATAATCAAGATCATAGAATATTTATTTTTTTCAATAACAAGTATTATTTCATTGTAAATTTACTACTAAACCTTCATAAAAATATAGTTTAAGTGTTGTAGATAATTTTCATAATATGTTTTACCCTAAATTATCGTTTAATAAATTAGGGAGGTGGTTTATTGTAGTGGGTTTTCATGAGTATTCTGTTGGATGCGTGAAAGATTTTCGGAAATCCAGTCAAGTGAAAGATATAAAAATCTAAATAATGCAGCTGAAACATTAGACGCGGGTCAACATTGAGAAAATTCTTTCAAATCCTTAGTGTTTGCAACCATTTAAAAATAATGGTGTCGCACTTAGCCCCATAGCAGTCTCATATTATCATTCGATGGGGCTAATATGAGGCAGGGTTTTAATTTTTCTCTACACTCTAAAAGCGACATTTTCAAAACTTAGCAAAAAATATTCAATTCTGAGTATGTCGCATAGCCAAAATGGCTTCGAATCAAAACTCAAGTTTGAAACATATATATAATCATTTCTGAAAACATGCACAGACTCAAGAATAAAACATCATGTGCTCATATTTGAGTACGTCCATGTTTCAAAAATCAGTATGAACTGACTTCTATGTGCTTAATTTTGAGTATGTTCATGTTTCAAAAATGAGTATGAACTGACTCTAATCATTTTTTAGTATATCCATGTTTCAAAAATGAGTATGAATTGACCTCTATGTGCTCATTTTTTAGTATGTCCATGTTTCAATAAAAAGTTAGAATAAAAAGTAATTTATAATATTTAAATTTTAATTGCTTAATAGGCGTATAGCCAACATAGTGAAAAAGTACCCAAGCCGGGACTCAAACCCGGGTCATCAGTATGGCGCACTGACATTCTACCAACTGAACCACTTGGGAACGATACTCAGCCTGGAACTTTTTCACCATAACATGTTGGCAAGACTACAAACGCAGCACAAGATGGAATATTTTCCGTGAGCCGCCAACCCTGGGGCAAACACGAAAATCAAAGAAAATACAGCATTGACAATTGAATAAATTCATATTTTTTTAATACTTGGAAATTTTTCCAGCGAAAATGAGATTTTCTCTGGAAAATTTCGAAGTATTAAAATAAAAAACAGTAATTTTGTTTGAAACTGAGTATATCTGGTATTTCAGAATTGAAAGCATTGGATCATCATATTTGAAACAAAAAGTTTCATAACAAAATGAAAACATCGATTTACACAAAATTTTTCCAAGTATTTCAGACGCAAAATTAAAAGAGGGAATTTTTATCGGTCCACAGGGCACAGATACGTAAACTGATGCAAGATAAGGACTTTAAAAAACTTTTATCTACTAATGAAAAAAATGCTTGGGATTCATTTAAAACGGTCGTCTATGGATTCTTAGGAAATCACAAAGATAATATTATGAAAAAAATATTGTTGTTTTATTTAAAAAACTATCATGCAACTATTGTTTAAAAAACTATCATGCAATGGGTGTGAACATGTCTCTAAAGATATATTTTCTCCATTCACACCTGGATTTTTTTCCTGAAAACTTGGGTGTCGTGAGTGACGAGCAGGGAGAGCATTTTCACCAAAACTTAAACTTTTTGAAGACAGACACAAAGGTTTTTGGGACGAAAGTATGTTAGGGGACTACTGCTGGTCTATTTTAAGAGAAACAGATCAAGAAAATTATAAAAAAGAAGAGTAAAATCAATCATTTCTAATTTTTTCTTTTATATTTCATGTTATTATTTTTTCTAAGTATTTAATAAATATTTTTAAATTAGACGTGACAGATTTTTTACAACAATTTTCCCGTACTCAGTGCACTAGAATCTATCAAAAAATACACATTTCGGCGAAAGTATATAAACCGTATAAACCAGTGTAATTTATGGGCGTGACAGTACGCATTTACAATGACCGCCATTTATCTTCGGCAATCCCATTTTTATTTATTTCATCTGAAAGCTCATCTCCACTCATCTTAGATAAATACGCAAAGGGCCAGTAGTATTTTGTAAGAGGGATTATGGTAAAATATTATTAATGTCACGAAATATTTATTTACGTGCTTATATATATATATATATATATATATATATATATATTATTTATTATTTAGTTATTTTCGTATAGTTTAAAATAAAGTATTTTACTTAAATTTCTCTGTTTGCATGTAAAATGCAATTTCTGGGCCCCAAGGGAAGTAAAGACAGTACGCTGCAGAATGTATTTGGGCCCCACTCAGAAACGACCGGCTAGTATATATACTAAAATAAGTATGTCATTATTTTCCGTAAAAAAAGAAAAAGAAAAGAAAATAAAATAAAAAAGAAAAAGGAAAAATATTCATATAGGAACTATAAAAGAAATTACCTTGATATCCATGGTTTAATAATTAAATAATGTACGAAAATGTAAAATAAATTTAAGTAATTAAATATATATATATTATAAATTGTTAGCTCTAAACAGGAAATTTTAAGTTCAGGGTTTTAGAGTCAGACTGATAAAAATTAAATTAATGAAAATTTTTAAAGGTCGCGTAGTTAAAAAAAAAAAAAAAAAAAAATAGAAAATGCAAAATAATGTTATTTAAAAATAAAATCAGTTAAATTTAACACCCAAGAATATTTTTAAAACTCACTAATCTTATATTAAAAATATTTAAATCAAAATATTTTGCATGTAATTATCAATTAAATAAATTGAAATGATCTACAATTTTTGCTATATTTTGCTCAAGAAAATATATATATGTGTACTAAAAAAGTATGTCAGTATGCCATTATTTTCCATAAAAACAGATAAAGAAAAGAAGAGAAAACAGAAAGACCGAAAAATATTCATATAAGAACTGTAAAAGAAATTACCTCGATATCCATGGTTTAATAATTAAATAATGTATGAAAATATAAAATAAAATTCAAGAAATTTGAAATATTTATTTTAAATTATTAGCTGCAAACATCAAATTTCAAATTTCGGGTTTTAGAGTGAGACTGATAAAAATATAATTAATAAAAAATGTTAAAGGTTGCGTAATTTAAAAGTCCTTCCGGCCTGTACCGGGAGGAAAGGGTAGCTTTCATAGTACATGTTTTTAAAAATTCAACTCATTTTACTCAAACATCCAAAACTAAAATGCTTGGAACCTGATTATAGAAGATTCAATCCCGGTTTTCGTTAATAATGAATTTGAATGCGAATTTCAGCATAAGAGTTGCAGCATAATAAAAATCAGTTTGTTTAAAAATGTCAGCCACCCTAGAATTTCAAACTACCGTATCTCAACCATTTTTAAGGTAAAGCCAAAACGAAAAATGTTTTAGAATCCTTGTATCACGGTCCAACACTTAACGGAAAACACTTTTTCAATTTATAATTTTTCCTACATCTTTTTCAAATTTTTAAAAAAGTTTAAAAATTTAACTTGCCGCCATTTTGAAACAAGATGGCGCATGAAGCTGGCCAACGCACTCGCTCGAGACCTTGGTATATCCTATTCATATACTCAGTAACATCCAAATCGGTTCATAAGTAAGTGAGTTACAGCATGACATATGTCATATATATATATATATATATATATATATATATATATCTGATATGTGTATATATATATATATATATACTAATAAAAGAAAGTTTCGTTCTGTGTGTGTGTGTGTGAAAGTGTTTGTTTGTCTGTCTGTGATGGCTAGCAAAATCTAACCCGCCTAGAAGCCTGAAAATTTAGATTTAGGTAGACCAAACCCTCTCCTGGTGCACCTGGACGTCATTATTTTAATATTTTAAATACTTATAGAAATATTAATTGAATTGCATAAAGAAATCTCATTTAAAAAAACGCTTTTTTTTCTTCGGTTTTTTGGTTCTATAGAATATTCACAGAAGAAACTAAATAAGCGAGTAACGATGCATAGATCAGGACTTATAACAGAATAGTTTCAATATGGATTGCAGTTATCGGCGTACAGCCAAGCTAATGCAGCGCCACCTATTCACGACAAATTACACAGATGCCATCTGTTTGAAATATTTTCCTGGCACGTTTTCTTCATGATAATTAGCTGGGTTTAAGTTTTTTTTTAAACAGGAAATATATTATTATGATAGAGACTATTAATACATAAAACTTTATTTGACAGATTATTTGTTATATTTGCGTTGATGGAGAGGGATAATTACATTTAACAATTTTAACATTTTTAACTTCAAACGTAGCGTTTAATTGCTGTTTTATATACAGAATACCGCTATTTTAAATCTCAGCTATTAATGTTCCGAACTCCTTCAAACAAGTTTCATTTTTATTAAATTATCGTAAAAATCAGCATTCATAGCTTCAAGATGTATTTCTAGAAAGCAGTTACCATTATTACCGAATAATAGTCTAAGCCAAATTTGTAATTAAGTTCCTAGCTTAACCAAATGAACGAACTTTTAAAGATGCATAGTGGTTGTCCTAATTAGTCATTTGCTGAAGGGCACTTGAACATCCCCTCCCCCCGCTCCCTCCTTCAAGGTTTTTCTGTAACTATGCCCCGTTTCCATATCTCAGAAACTACCTTTCCGATTTCAACGCACGCGATTCCAAACATTATAATTAATTTAGGAGTCACCCTTTATAACATTAAATTAAATTTATGAGTAGCGGAAACCACAATTTTCGAAGAATAGTTTAAGCCAAATTTGTAATTAAATTCCAAGCTTAACCAAACGAACGAATTTTTAAAGATGCATACTGGTCCTCCTAATTAGTCATTTGCTGAAAGGTACTTGAACATTCCCTCCCCCCCGGCCCCTCCTTCAAGGTTTTTTCTCTAACTATGCCCCGTTTCCATATCACCGCAACTATCTTTCAGATTTCAACGCGAGTAATTCCAAACATTATAACTAAGTTAATAGTCACCCTCTATAACATTAAAGTAAATTTATGAGTATCGGTTACCACTATTTCCGAATAATAGTTTAAGCTAAATTTGTAATTAAGTCCCTAACTTAACGAAACGAACAAATTTTTAAAGATGCATATTGGTCCTTGTTGGAGAGATTTAAAACATGTATATAAAACTTGCAGGGCGTTACTCAAACCCATAATAATTAACACCTCCTGTCAGAGACACACCAATTATCTTAGCGGCAATTTGAGGGGAAATTGTGATCGTGAAACCTGGGATAGCTTTTTTTTGTATTAAATAAAAAAGGGTGTACGGCGTTGTGTTATTTTTTGAAGAAACTTATCCTTAAGGTTGACCCCTCAAGCCCGCTGTAAAATCTTGCTTAAAGTAGTAGTTTAAATCAACATATATATTACTCTAGATTAAACATCACACTATACACTAAATAAATGCTGGAGTCTAAATTAAGGGTAAAATAAAAAAGGTTTTATTTACAGAAGATAGATATAAAACAAAAAAAACAAAGAGTAAAATAATTATACAAAAAGGTAATACACATTATATTCACGAGACTTCATTTTAACAATACAATATATTAACCAGTTAGGTTATTAAGTTCTTATTTTAATTATTTAAATTTACGTAAGTGCTTAATAAGTTTGTGATAATAATTTAACCTCTACATACATCCTTGATCCTGGGGATGGCAAGAGAAGCATAATCTTCTTAACGTTAATTAATTAATTTAAAAATATTTACACAGTATCAGGGTGAATAATATCTACCTGTTCCTCTCAAGAGAATAGCAGTCATAGAGTAGTTCACCAGTAGTTCTTGCTTCCATGGGCACATATTTAAAAAAGGTGTGAATGACTTAATTATAATTGTAGGCTGTTGCCTATAGCACTGCAGCCTATATAGAAAAGCCAACTTTCATGTTGGTAGCAAGCTGCTGAAAAAGATGTCCTCCTCTTAAGGATTTTTTTGATGGAAGTGATTTTTTTGAGTTCAAGCGAAGTTTTCGTTATTTTTCCCCTTCAGAGGGGTGTAAAAAGTATTTACCTCCTCTTAAGGATTTTTTATCCAATGATGATGTTGGCGGTCAATTTCCCTGCTCTCTCGAATCACTTTTACTGGTCGCCGCGTATATCTGATCATCACGATGTTTGTCATTCGCTCCAGCCATATTCCGTCTCTTAGGGACTCCTATGTACCACTCCTCTCCTTGTTTTCCTGGAATCGCCGGTTCAATGTATATCTTAGCACATTTTATGACCCCTCTAGATTGTCTGTCATAAATCCCTGTTTGTTCAGCATTGCTGAACTGTCAGTTTCGGCGCCTGTCTGCTTTCTGCCCTCGTAAACACGGCCACCCATATCGTTGCCGTTGTTTTGATTATTTTAACGTGGGATGCGGGATATACCAATATCTTAGGTTCTATCGAGCAGTCCTCCTAATTAGTCTATTGCTCAAGGGCACTTGAACATCCCCTCCCCCTCGGCCCCTCCTTCAAGGTTTTTTTCTCTAACTATGACCCGTCTCCATATCTCTGCAACTATCTTCCCGATTTCAACGCAAGTGACACCAAATATTATAATTACCTTAATAGTCATCGTTTATAACATTAAACTGAATATATCAGTAGCGGTTACCACTAGTTCCGAATAATAGTTTAAGCCAAATTTGTAATTAAGTTCCTAGCTTAACCAAACGAACTAATTTTTGAAGATGCATCATGGTCCTCCTAATTAGTCATTTGCTGAAGGGCACTTGAACATCCCCTCCCCCCCGGCCCCTCCTTCAAGGTTTTTTTTCTCTAACTATGCCCCGTCTCCATATCTCTGCAACTATCTTTCCGATTTCAACGCAAGTGATTCCAAACATTATAATTAACTTAATAGTCACCCTCTATAACATTAAAGTAAATTTATGAGTAGCGGTTGCCACTATTTCCGAATAACAGATTAAGCCAAATTTTTAATTACGTTCCTAGCTTAACCAAATGAATGAATTTTTATAGATGCATAATGGTCCTCCTAAGTAGTCATTTGCTGAAAGGCACTTGAACATCCCCTCCCCTCCGGCCGCTCCTACAATGTTTTTCTCTAACTATGTACCGTTTCCATATCTCCGTAACTATCTTTCCGATTTCAACGCAATTGATTCCAAACGTTGTAATTAACTTAATAGTTACCCTCTATTCTATAACATTAAAGTTAATTTATGAGTAGCGATTACCACTATTTCCGAATAATAGTTTAAGCTAAATTTGTAATTAAGTCCCTAACTTAACCAAACGAACAAATTTTTAAAGATGCATATTGGTCCTCCTAATTAGTCTATTGGTCAAGGGCACTTGAACATCCCCTCCCCCCCGGCCCCTCCTTCAAGGTTTTTTTCTCTAACTATGCCCCGTCTTCATATCTCTGCAACTATCTTTCCGATTTCAACGCAAGTGATTCCAAACATTATAATTAACTTAATAGTCACCCTCTATAACGTTAAAGTAAATTTATGAGTAGCGGTTGCCACTATTTCCGAATAACAGTTTAAGCCAAATTTTTAATTACGTTCCTAGCTTAACCAAATGAATGAATTTTTATAGATGCATAGTGGTCCTCCTAAGTAGTTATTTGCTGAAGGGCACTTGAACATCCCCTCCCCTCCGGCCTCTCCTACAATGTTTTTCTCTAACTATGTACCGTTTCCATATCTCCGCTTACTATCTTTCCGATTTCAACGCAATTGATTCCAAACATTATAATTAACTTAATAGTTACCCTCTATTCTATAACATTAAAGTTAATTTATGAGTAGCGGTTACCACTATTTCCGAATAATAGTTTAAGCCAAATTTGTAGTTAAGTTCCTAGCTTAACCAAACGAACGAATTTTTAAAGTTGCATAGTGGCCCTCCTAATTAGTTATTTGCTGAAGGGCACTTGTCATCCCCTCTCCCCCCCCCGGCCCCTTCTTCAAGGCTTTTTTCTCTAACTATGCCCCGTTTCCATATCTCTGCAACTATCTTTCCGATTTCAACGCAATTGATTCCAAACATTATCATTAACTTAATAGTCACCCTTTATAACATTAAACTAAATTTATGAGTAGCGGTTAGCACTATTTTCGAATAATACTTAAAGCCAAATTTGTAATTAAGTTCCTAGCTTAAGCAAACAAATGAATTTTTAAAGATGCATCGTGGTCATCTTAATTAGTCATTTTTTGAAGGACACTTGAAAATCCCCTCCTCCGGCCCCTTTCTCAAGGTTATTTTCTCTAACTGTGCCTTATTTCAATAACTCGGCTTATAATGTTCTCATCTTCACGAAACAATTTTGTAGCAGGCCTACTATATAGTACCGTAGGCAGTGGGGACCTGTTTCAGGGGTTCTTTCCGAAAGAGGTTTGTTTAAAACTGAATGCTCCCCTGGAGGTGGCAGGGAGGAATAAAAGTTTTTCCGGAGCATAGGAGCTTGCCCGGCATACAGAGTTGAAGCCATCGGAGACCGTGGCCAGAGTTTCGTTTTTTAAGAGATTTAAGTTTATTACACGGGCTCGGGCAACGCCGGGCTGGTCAGCTAATATACTTATAAAAGAAAGTTTCGCTCTTTGTTTTTGTGTCTGTTGGCGATGGCAAGCAAAATCTAGCCTATCTAGAAGCCTGAAAATTTAGATTTAGGTAGTCCAAGCTCTCTCCTGGTGCACCTGAACCTCAGAATTGTAATATTTGAATTATTTACTTAAATATTAATTAAAATCCACAAAGAACTCTCATCAAAAATACGCCTTTTTTTCTTCGGTTGGTTGGTTGTATGGAATCTTCACAGGATACATTAAATAAACCAGAGTAACGATGCATAGATAAGGACTTATAACGAAATTGTGACAATATGGGTTGCAGTTACCGGCGTACAGCCGAGCTAATGTGGCGCCATCTGCTCATGGCAAAATACAACGACGCCACCTGTTTGAAACATTTTCCAGGTACGTTTATCTTCAAGATAATTAGATGAGTTTAAGGGTTTTTTTAAAACAGGACATATATTAGTATGATAGAGATTTTTAATACAGAAAACTTTATTTAACAGATTATTTGTTATATTTGTGGGGGTGGAGAGGGGTAAGGGTCAAATTACATTTTAACAACTTTAATATTTTTAGCTTCAACCGTAGCGTTGAATTGTTTTTTTTATAGAGAGAATACCACTATTTTAAATCTCAGCTAATAATGTTCCGAACTTCTCCAAAACCAGCTCCATTTTTACTAAATTATCGTAAAAATCGGCATTCATAGCTTCAAGGTGTATTTCTAGAAAGCAGTTACCAGTATTTCCAAGCAAAATTTCAAATTAAGTTCCTAGCTTAACTTAATTAATAAATCTTTAAAGATGTATAGTGATCCTCATAATAAGTTATTTTCTGAAGGGCATTTGAACATCCCCCCCCCCCACAACTCCCTCCTTCAAGGTTTTTCTGTAACTATGCCCCGTTTCCATATCTCAGAAACTACCTTTCCGATTTCAACGCAAGCGATTCCAAACATTATAATTAATTTAAGAGTCACCCTTTATAACATTAAATTAAATTTATGAGTAGCGGAAACCACTATTTTCGAATAATAGTTTAAGCCAAATTTGTAATTAAGTTCCAAGCTTAACCAAACGAACGAATTTTTAAAGATGCATACTGGTCCTCCTAATTAGTCATTTGCTGAAAGGTACTTGAACATTTTCTCCCCCCCGGCCCCTCCTTCAAGGTTTTTTCTCTAACTATGACCCGTTTCCATATCACCGCAACTATCTTTCCGATTACAACGCGAGTAATTCCAAACGTTATAACTAAGTTAATAGTCATCCTCTATAACATTAAAGTAAATTTATGAGTATCGGTTACCACTATTTCCGAATAATAGTTTAAGCTAAATTTGTAATTAAGTTCCTAACTTATCCAAACGAACGAATTTTTAAAGATGCATAGTGGTCCTCCTAATTAGTCGTTTGCTGAAGGGTACTTGAACATCCCCTCCCCCCCGACCCCTCCTTCAAGGTTTTTTCTCTAACTATGCCCTGTTTCCATATCTCCGCAACTATCTTTCCGATTTCATCGCAAGTGATTCCAAACATTATAATTAACTTAATAGTCACCCTCTATAACATTAAAGTAAATTTATGAGTAGCGGTTCCCACTATTTCCGAATAACAGTTTAAGCCAAATTTTATTTATGTTCATAGCTTAACCAAATGAACAAATTTTTATAGATGCATAGTGGTCCTCCTAAGTAGTCATTTGCTGAAGGGCCCTTGAACATCCCCTCCCCTCCGGCCCCTCCTACAATGTTTTTCTCTAACTATGTACCGTTTCCATATCTCCGCAACTATCTTTCCGATTTCAACGCAAGTGATTCCAAACTTTATAATTAACTTAATAGTCAGCCTCTATAATATTATACTAAATTGATGAGTAGCGGTTACTACTATTTCCGAATAATAGTGTAAGCCAAATTCGTAATTAAGTTCCTAGCTTAAGCAAACGAACGATTTTTTAAAGATGCATCGTGGTTTTCCTAATTATTCATTTTCTGAAGGGTTCTTAAACATCCCCTCCCGGCACTTCACTCAAGGTTATTTTCTTTAACTGTGCTTTTTGCAATAACTCGGCATATAATGTTCCCATCTTCTAGAACCCAGCTCAATTTTGTAGCACACGTGCTACACAGTGCCGTGGGTTGCGGGGACCTCTCTCAGAGGTTTTTTCCGAAAAAACTTTGTTTAGAACAGAATGCTCCACTGACGGTGGAAGGGGAAATAAATGATTTTCCAGAGCGTACGAGTATGTCCGGTATATAGTGTCTAAGACATCGGAGACCGTGGCCAGAGTTTCGTTTTTAAGAGATTTAAGTTTATTACACAGGCTCGGGCAACGCCGGGCGGGTCAGCTAGTATATATATATAAGGTAAAGCTAGGAGAGTCTGCTCACAATTCAAAAGAATAACAATAAAAAATCTAAACATTAATTTTTTGCTAAACTATCCATGAATAATGTTTACTTCATTTGTTTTTTATGCATTTCCAATGCTATTTTATTGTTATGTTGTAATTTAATAAAGCAGTTGTAATAAAACTAAGAAAGTTATTTTGCGCAATCTGTCCTTACAGGGTTGGTGTGATTGCGCACATGGGTAGAAGAGATTGTTACTAATAATAACTACAATTAAATTGTTAACAATAATAATTACACTTAAATGACATTGTTGTAATGTTTTTGTTAACAAATATTATTGTATTAGTATTGAATATTTCAACCTAATGATTAAAGAATCAGAAAAAGGAAAAAATTTTAATTAAAGGGGAAAATATTAAAGAATCAGAAAAAATAAATCCAGATAAGAAAATAACATTAAGTTACTTAATAACACGTTTATCTTAAAATTAGTCCATTTTCTTTTTTCATTTTTAATGCAATTTTACCAATAAGCTGCGTAATCTCTCCTATCATGGAAACTAATGGGAACAATGCGCCATCTCTCCTATGTAGCAGATGCGCAAATTCTCCAATTTCGGTAGGAGAGATTGCGCGGCTTTTTATTTAAACATGGCCGCTACTAAAACGAACCGTTGGTGTTCACACTGTTAGTCTACATTAGTAGCTTATGAGAAATCGTTTAAGTTAAAAATATTTAGTACTACTGACATTGTATAGAAATTCTGACGAATAGCTATGAAAATTCAAGCACTTACTTTGGGAAAACAAAACAAAATAGCAATGCTTTATCTTAGACGCTCAAAACAATCAACGTACACTTTCAAGTAGACACTCCACTACTGCTGTTGTACAACTACCTACTGTCGCTTCGCGCTCACTCTACTCCTTCCCCCCAAACCTCTGTGTGCGCAATCTTTCCGACCGCGCCATCTCTCCTGGCTTTACCTTATATAAATCAACGTTTGAGCGGATGGTGGTTTTGGGGTCTGGGGTCCGGATCAGTGAAAATATACCAAAATTTTTTTGAATTGCTTTCCTCCGAACGGCTGCACTTTTTAACTTTTTGTAATGAAAGCTACCTGAAAAAGTTCTTCCGTCTTGTACCGGGAGGAAAAAGTAGCTTTCATAGTCCATGTTTTTAAAAATTCAACTCATTTTACTTAAAAATTCAACATTTTTCACTCCTGCACCCTGCTGGGGGTAGTGGCACCGACATAAAATATAGCCTATGTTGGAGCAGGGATTGTCACCATCAATTTGCCACCATCATTTTTGAAATCGCTTTAGTAGTTCCAGAGATTACCCCCTACAAACAAACAAAAAAACAATCTTTACTACTTTATAATATTAGTATAGACTAATAAAAGAAAGTTTCGCTCTGTGTGTGTGTGTGTGTTTGTCTGCGATGGCTAGCAAAATCTAACCCACCTAGAAGTCTGAAAATTTAGGTGTGGATAGTCCAAGGTCTGGCCTGGTACACCTGAGTTTCAGAATTTTATTGCTTTGAAAATTAACAAAAATATTAATTAAGAACTGATCATATATATATATATATATATATATATATATATATATATATATATATATATATATATATAAATCAACATTTGAACATAGGGTGGTTTTGGGGTCTGGGGGTCATGATCGGTGAAAATATACCAAAATTTTTTAATTGCTTATCTCCGAACGGCTGCAACAGGTAGCTTTTTGTAATGAAAGCTACCTATAATTAGAAAATACTAAATATTGTTATTTGTTCAAAAAATTGAGACTGTAGTAAGTAAAAATAAATGCCCTACTCTTTAAATTATTATTTTTACTTAAATTTCTGCTAAAAAGAAAGCATAATACGTTATAACTTAGAAGTTTAATTGAGAAGATTAAACTGGTAGCACCATACTAAATAAAGCACTGGTGCCACCGTAGCCTTAAATTTATAGCAATCGATACTTAATACTTAATTAATTTAAAAGCAACAATTAAAAATTCAAACATTTTTCTAGTAAAACTTTCACATTGTGTACCGTTAAATTTTGACTGGTACTATCTAGTACTTTTACTTACCCATCATACGTTGTATAGGATAAGTCTTGTATTGGTTTTGAAAATCGAAAAAAAAATTTTTTTTGACGGATTTACACGTTTCAGACACTGTAGATTACGAAAAACATACTTTTAGAGGAAATAAAATATTTGCCGTCCGTCTGTCTGTGTGTGTGTCGGTAAACGCTCTATCTCCCGAGCAAATTGAGATAGAAGCTTCAAATTTGGTATGTATTTAGTATGTAGTAATGGGAAGAAGCTTATTGAATTTCCGTAACCTCGATTATTCAAAACTATTTTTTTCGGACTCTTGAAATATTCATTCTGAAAAAAGGTATATAAAAATTTTCGAAATTGTTATTTTTAAGGAGTGTATATAAAATACAATTAAAAAACAAATTTTGCATTAAGATTGAAGCCGGTCGGATAATTAGTTGCCGAGATATTTGTAATCCCATTTTCCACACTCTTCGATTTTTCATGACCCTGTATTTCATTCAAATTTCAATTCAAAGATATATTTTAATTAGTAAAGAGACGCTTAATCCATCCGACGCAGTAAACTGTAAATTAATAGGATTATCATTTTTAGAGTTATAAGGATGTTTCTTTTAAGCAATTAAGTAATAGAGCATTTAAAGTTTATGACATCATCAAGCCAGGATTTTATTCGAATTGCAATGCATTTTATAAATAGTTTACACGTTTTTTTTCATATTTTATATTATACATATCCATGATGGGTAAGTATTACGGTGACCCCCAACGACTAGTTTGAATTGAAGAGGAATATTACTTAAGACCTTTCAAAATTTTTGCATTACAAGAAGTTGAGCGCAACTTAAAAATCTTTGAGACTATTATTGCGAGATGTGATTTAGTGTATCAAAGTAGAATTTCATATATAGGTTTATTTTAGTGCTTGAAGCAGGAAAATCATCTTCAGATACACTTAATACTTTCTAAGGAAAATCATTGCTCTGGAAAGAATAGAGTTAGAAATGTAGTAAAAATATTTAATTTTTATCCAAAGTGAATTTCATTAAATCCTTTAAAAAAAAATACAAACTTTAGATCTATTTTAAAGAAATTTAAAAGAATTGTCAGCCTACTAATATACTTCTTGGTACAGAATGCATGAGTACGCATATCCACCGCCTAAATTTCACCTAGGTCTGCAATGAACAGGCCATGGGAGTTTTGAGGGACCCCAAATCGATTTAGTTCATTAAAAATGGTCTTATTATAGATTATGTTACAATATTTATATTGCAATTGAATAGATCTATTAAACATTAAAATTATATATAATAGTTCATAATCTTCTAAATTTTGTGCAAAGGTTTTTAATTTGCAGATACTGACCTTTACGTGCATATAGTATATTATTTAACGTTTAAGTAAATGGAAGTGTGGGGGCCTAAAAATTCATTATTGGGTCCAAAACTTTGTAAGTTAGGCTCTGCGTATATCTGAAGATTCATTCTCGCAAAGCATATATTATAAAAATGTCAACTTCAGATAAACCATTACATGTAATCTAGTATATTAATAAAACAAACAGTTAGCGAGTCTGTCTGTCTGTGTATGCTCTCACGCAGTGATACTACGCAGTACAATGACGTACAATGCAGTACGATGCTACGATGCAGTACAATGCTACGAAATTCTGCATGGAGGTACTCCAAGATGCACTCAACAGCCCCACGAAGAGATTTTTTGAAAATTCGATTTAGATTTTTTTTTAATTAAATTTTAAAGGATTTTTTACTGGATTTTTGCACTCTGTATTTATATTCACCATCCGCATCTTTAATTCTATTAAGTATCTCATAATTTCAGTCTTTACAGCACAGAATAGAACAAACAATGCGCTCACAGATATAGTTTTTCTCAAAAGTGCCACAAGAGTTAGGGATTTTTAACGATTTATTTAAAAAATCAAAAATGTAATTTTTTGTTTTAATTTCGATAAATTTTCGATCAATCTGAAAACGATTTTCTTACAATATGTTTCTTTTCACGACGTTGAAATATTGATATGTTTTTTGTTTCTTTTCATTTATCGCGCGAAAATATTATACTAAACCATATATGCACAATTTTGGTTATTTTTATCACATTAGTACATTTTTTTTTTTTTTACAAAAATGGCAGAATACGGAAAATGTACATAAGAAATTAGCTGATATATAAAACAGCTAAACCGAAGCATAAATGCAGGGTGACATGTGATTTTTTGCATTTAATTTTGATAAATTTCAAACTGAAAACGATTATTTTGTTTGTTTGAACAGCGGTGACAAACTAAAAATATGTTATTTTTCCCCTCAAAATCTCGGGAAAATAAAAAATGCCGAACAATATATGCGCCATATTGGTTCTTTTTCTCATCATTATAAAATAAATTTAACTCGTAACAGAAAATTAAAATTACAAATGTACTTGGTTTGGAAAACAACATAAATATTAAACATAAATATTAAACATAAAATTAAACATAAATATAGTGTAACTCAAAACAAAAAATTGAAAATGTAATTAATCATTCCCGATATAAGGTATTTCATCGGATGCGATGGGCATAAGTAATGTCATTTAGGAGCTTACATTTATGAACAAACCTTTATTACAATAGTGGAAAAAAGAGACAATGCTTCCTTTATAAGTACGAACTTTCCATACATGTTAATATGCAATACAAAACTATCGACGCATAGCCAAGTATAATAAAACAAGAAAGAAAAATCGTGAGTTAAGTATAGATTATGCAACACTTTCCAACACTTCCAAAATACTTTTACAAATCTATACCTTTTAATAATGTGAAAGATGATGTCAGTTAACAAAGTAAGGTCTAAGTAAACAAAGTTAAAGTCAAACTGGGCGGAGAGGCCTACCTTTCGGCTTAAGCTCAACTAGCGCCGCCCAGCAGGTTTATTTACATAATTATACTGAGAATTACTAAATTATACTTTGTGATATTGAGCAATAATTATACTATGTAATTCTGAAATACAAATTCCGAAAATTTGTATACATACTACATATAATGCTAAATTTTAGTTCAGTTAGGAATCGCATAGCACAGTTTAAAATTCCTCTTCTGGAATTTCCACCAATAAGCGGAAATGTACTAGATATATTTTGTGCCGCCCTGCATATGATCTATAGAATTTATACACACCAAGAAATAGGAGAAAAACTTAGTTAAATTTAAGAACACGCTCCACAACTGAAAACGCATTTCCAGTTATTATTGTTAACAGACAATAGTTGAGCCGAATTCTTTTGTGTGTCCCTGAAAATGAACAAGGAATGTCATATACACAATATTCTATAGTAAGTCTCTTGTAATGCACCTCAGGGATATACTACTATATCGATTTTAATATGTTAGAAATAGTGAAATATTATTACAATAAACGGCAGACGATTTTCCCCATAGACCTGTAATGTAACAAAGTCTTTTGAGTGCCCCTGTAAAGGAGCTATATGTGCTATACACACGATATTCGATAGTAAGTGCACCTCAGTGATATATATCAATTTCGATATGTTTTAAATAGGGTAATATCATTAAAATAAACCGCAAATGATTTTTTCCCGTAGACCGTAATGTAACGAAATTCTTTTGAGAGTCCCCTGTAAAGGAACTATAAGTGCTACACACTTCAGTTGAAATAGGGAACATGCTATAGATAACGACATTAACATATAAAAATTGCAGGGCAATCCGAGCATATTTACGGGAGTTAGAGCACGGCCAGACGGCCAGACAAACCGAAGTCATAAACACTTTTCAACTAGGTTGGAAAGTGTTAAAAATACAAAAATTAAATTATAAAGTTACTTTAAAACTTTTGTTTTACATACAGCAGGAAATTCTTCTACCACACACCTCGGAACTAAAATTTATTTGGATTATAATTTATTGTATAATATAGATCATTTGTTATACATTTCAATACCGAACATGCCATATTAAACTTCCAAAACATATATCAATTGCATGATAATTCAGGTATATTTACGCGATTTAGAGCACGGAGAGACAGAGAGACAGACGGCAGACAGGCAACAGACAGACAGACAAACTGAATTTATAAACACGTTTCAACTATATTGGAAGTGTTAAAAAACGCAAACGATTTTTCCCCATAGACCGTATTGTTCCGGAATTATTTTGAGTATCCCTGTAAAGGAACTATAAGAGCTATGCACACCATATTCATATTCTGGAATAAGCATCTTGTACTGTACCTCAGTGATGTATATCAATTTCAATATGTTTGAAATAGTGAAACATCATTAAAATAAACCTCAAATCATTTTTCCCCCATAGACCGTAATGTAACGAATTTCTTTACAGATTCCCCTGCAAAGGAACTATAAGTGCTACATACTTCACTTTCAGTACTGAACATGCCATAGTAAAGTTCAATAACATGTATCAATTGCATGTCAATCCAAGTATATTTACGCGAGTTAGAGCTCGGACAGATAGACGGACAGACGGCCGACAGACAGACAAACCGAATTCATAAACACTTTTCAACTAGGTTGGAAAGTGTTAAAAAGCGTTACACCACACCTAGTATTATAGAATCCAAATACGAAACAGATAATGTTGCATCACTTATGAATTCGGTATTCGGCATGAATGTCACCTCTAGATATCAGATGCTAATTAAGCACAGATTTTATAAAAAAAAACTTTAAAAGGTAAAATGGGTGAAAAAAGCATAAACAAAAATCATACGAAACTTTAAAACAGGAATGGACGTTATTTTTAACATCTAAGTGCTTACTTCAAACGGTTTTTATAAATCGAATTTTAAAGGGTTAAAGCGGGAAAAATGTTCAAAATCACGATTTAGAAAATTCAATTTGCTAAGGAAAATTTTTTGATGCAGAGACTCGCTGAGAATTCGCATTTTTAAAGATTGAGAAAAAGAACAATCAATTTTTTGTTTCTTCAATGTGAGACACAAATTTACTATAAATTTTTCTGAGTTTCGGAATAAAAAATAAATACTAATATACTATAAGAATGGAACTATTAATAAAGAAGGAATATTGTTGGAAACTATATAAAAAATTGTCTCATACAAAAAGTATAGTTAAAAATGCATACAAAAAAATATATTTAAAAAAGCTCTGTGTTTTCAAAATTTTCAGTTTTTAATATTTTCTTTTAAGAGAATTTTTCTGGCGCTCACATTTGTGCTTTGTAATATAGATGTTGAAAACTTCTTTTTTGTATTTGATAAGAAATAATTTTGCTTTCTATCTACCTAAAATTTAGGTTTTGTGACAATATCGAGGCATTTTAGCAACATTGAAAAAAATTTGGCCAACTTTTTTTCTGTTATCATAGCAGAGTAATTCCAATTTAAATTTTAATATTCTTTCAACTTTATATACCTTAATTACAGCGCATATGGAAACAAAAATCAATGAAAATTACGTTATTTTATTTTTCTCTAATGTCAATAAATGTTTCGTATGATGGATAAAAGTTCACATTTCATGCTAAATCACTTTCATCACGGAAGCCTTTCGTGTTTGTCAGGTTAAAATTGTAAGTTAATATTTGAAAACATTTCTATTTTAGATTGAAATGTTATGAACTGAATAAATATTAAACATTTTAACGGGTGAAAATTGCCTGATGTTTCTATTATAGTTTTAAATTTTTTTTTAAATGTAGTGAAATTGTTTCGTCAAAATTCGAAGAGAAAGCGGTCTTTCCATTTAATTTCCACATTATAGTAAGAATTCTTATATTTAAAGGAACATGACTCATTTTCGCGCAATCACAGTAAAATGTTTCAAATTTTTTTATGAATATGCCAGTTTTCTTTTAAAAATGACTCAATTTCAACGACGAATTTTGGCATCTAGCTTCGTTAATCGTTTTACAGTTTGGTTTATCCGTGGTAATTAAATCACTTTATCTTTGTGATGTGAGACTATAATCTTATTCTAAACTAAACAAGAACGAAAAATCATGCGTCAAGCATAGATTATGTAGCACTTTCCAACGCTTCTAAAATAATTTTACAAATCATTACCGTTTAACCACTTCACCGTTTGCCCCGAGATAAGTCGGGGGTAAAAGCACTGTTTCCCCATACCTGTCGCCAGTAAAGTGGTTAATAAGCTGAAAGATGACATCTAAGTAAACAATTTGGAAAACGCATAACATATTTAAAAACGTAATTTCAGGAATTTTCAATATATACAATATTCGGAAAAATATCCGAATACTTTTATGTAGCCCTGTATATGATCTATAGATTTGTATATATACATAGGATGCTAAATTTCAGTTTAGTTAGGAAACGCGTAGCACAGTTTAAATTCTCCTTCTGGAGTTTCTGTCAATAAACGGAAATGTGTTCGCGAACTTTTGTGCTGCCCTGTATAGGATCTACAGAATTTATACACACCACGTAATAGACAAAAAGCTAGTTAAGATTAAAATCGCGTTCAGTAACTTAAAACGCACTTCCAGGAATTATTGTTAACAGACAGTAGAGAATTCTTTTGTGTGTCCCTGTAAATGAACGATGACTGCTATACACACACTATTCTGTAGTAAGCCTCTTGTAATGCACCTTAGTAATATATATAAACTTCAATGCGTTTAAAATAGTGGAACATTATTTAAATAAGCCGCAGACGATTTTTCTCCATAGACGTAATGTAACGGAATTATTTTGACTGTCCCTGTAAAGTAACTCTAAGTGCTATACACCTACTATTCCATATTAAGCTTCTTCTAATGCATCTTAGTGATCTATATAAATTTCAATGCGTTTACAATAGTGAAACATTCTTAAAATAAACCGCAAATGATTTTTCCCCATAGACCGCAATGTAACGGAATTCTTTTGAGTGTCCCTGTAAGAAAACTATAAGTGCTACACACTTCAGTTGAAATAGGGAACGTGCCATAGATAACGACAATAACATATAAAAATTGCAGAGCAATCCGAGCATATTTACGGGAGTTAGAGCACGGCCAGACGGCCAGACAAACCGAAGTCATAAGCACTTTTCAACTAGGTTGGAAAGTGCTAAAAAGAAAGAAAATTGCATTTCCTTTAAGCAATCATTGTAATATTTGTCACATATTTTCATGAAAATTTCCGATATACTTTTACACAAGTTATTCTCATCGATGGAAGCGCCGCGTCTTTCAGTTGACGAGTATTTTTTTTTTCATTTTAGAACGTGAGAACAATGCTACTACTAGTCTATATTATAAAGGACAAATGTGTCCGCATCATTTTGCTCGCGTCATTGTTCGAATAGCAACACTTGACGGTGAAATTTCGGTTTTGCGATATTTGCTACTGCAATTTTTTTAATTTCTAAGCGTCGCATATTTTTAATTTTTACACCGTTATATAGAGAAAAAAATCTACTTTCAAAGGCAATTTGTTTGAAAACTGTATCGCAATTTGCTCATTTATTATGGTATTTAAATTAAATTTCAAGCATGATTTATTTTTTTTTAAAATCTATCTCTATCACTTGCAGACGTTTACAAAATATGAATCTCTTTGCACTTTAAACAATATAAAAAGTTCAGCATTTGTTTCCAGCTAATATTCAATAACGAAATTAACACTTCATTAAGCAATAAATAAAATATTGTAAATAAAACACAAATTTAACAGACATGTAATTGAAATAAGCGCTTGAAACAGCTGAAATTATCAGAATAATAATAATAAAAAATAAACTTCTCTAGATAACGAAATTTTTGGCGATTCTTTCGGCTATTAATTTTTGGCACGAGGCCAATACGAAATTGCGGCTTTTAATAAATTTCAAAATTTTATTTGAATATATAATTGATATATTTCATATAAAAATGCTGTTTGGTGCTGTTAGGGGGCAATCTAAAAAATATATTAAATGAAAAAAAAACTATTAGAGTTTTCAATTAAAAAAAAATAATTGGTTTTCACATATATTCTGTATCTTGGGAAGCTCGGGTTGGATACCCTAGTATATAATGAAGAGAAAAAAATAAAAAATTAGTTTTTTTAGAATTTCTCGTTTTTGAAATGCAATTCAAATAAATATTACTAGATGGCACCCGTCAAAATTTGACGGTAAATAACTTGAAAGCTCCTTTAGAAATATGCTTTTATTTTTAATTAGCTGCTTTTAAATTAATTAAATATTGAAAATTTTATGAAGTGTTATATTGTGTAAGCGATTTCTATAGACATAAAACGATAGATTGTGTTGTCAGTCCAGCCTACTCAATTAATGAAGTGAAATAATTTTAAGCTTGTAATTTACATCCTATTATATTTGAATTAATTTAGCAAAAATTTAACTAAAAATATTAATGAAATGATTTATTTTTACTTACTACAGTCTCAAAAATTAAAATAATATATATCAATATTTAGTATTTTCTATTTTTTTTTAAATTACGCGGCCTTTAAAATGTTTCATTAATTTTATTTTTATCAGCCTGACTCCAAAACCCAGATAAACCATGGATATCAAGGTGATTTCTTTTATAATTCTTATATGGATATTTTTGCGTATTTCTTTTTTCTCTTCTTTTCTTTTAAGGAGAATAATAATATACTTTTCTTAGTTATTCAAATATATCTTGTTGATAATTGTCGTACAATATATAGATAAAAGTTTGGATCACTTTATTTAATCGATAACTACATGCAAATCTTTTAATTTAAATATTTATAATATAAAATAAGTAATTTAAAAAATATTGTCGGTTCTTAAATTTTATTTACCACAGTCCCAATATTTTGAAAAAATAACAATATTTAGTATTTCTAATTTTTTTTTTTTAACTACACGACCTTTAAAAATTTTCATTAAATTAATTTTTATCAGTCTGATTCTAAAACCCCGAATTTAAAATCTGCTGTTTGTAGCTAACGATTTATAATACATATTTTTTAATTACTTGAATTTCTATTTTCTATTTTCACACATTATTTAATTGTTAAATCATGGATATCAAGATAATTTAGAGTTCCTGTATGAATATTTTCCCTTCTTTTTGTTTTCTCTCCTTTTATTTTTCCTTTTTTACGAAAAATAATCCCATACTTATCTTATTATATAAATGACATCTTGATAATGGTCATACCAAATATAATAAAAATTGTAAACCACTTCAATTTATTTAATCGATAATTAGCTGCACGATCTTTTAATTTAAATACTTTAAATATAAATTTAGTAATTGAAACAAAAATTCTTGGGTGTTAAATTTATATTATAAAGTATTCGAATAAAAAATATATAAATTATATAACTTTTCCTCCTGAATTAAATATGGCATTATTAAAATAAATTATTGCCAATAAAATAAAATAAAAAATCATTCTGCCCATAGCGGGGATCGAACCGACACAATGATAGAAACAGTAAAGAAACTCACGCCTTATACCACTGGGCCACCCTTTTCTCATTCGAGTGTGCTCTAAAACTAGTTAGGTTCTACATTTAACTTTACGCATGCGCAAATGGGGCAAATTCGTGTGAAAAGTTTATTTTACAAAAATCCCTTTTCCTTTTAATATATAAGATGTTTTTATTATATTCACTTAAATATTATGTTTTAATGGTTGTATTGTATTTTGATTGTATTCTAAATAAATTTAAAAAAAAAGGTATATGACTTCTATACTTTTTTATTTAACATCATAATTTAAGTGTACCGCGATAAAAATAAAGAGGTATTACTGTATGGAATTTTAAATTTGTTACAATTTTCAATGTGTTGACAACCCCTAATTCGGAAATTGCATTGATATTCGGAGAGAAGATATTATTCCGACTCTAATGAAACGTTTGTTGTTATTTTATTGTAAATGATCTCCGAATAAAGGTGGTTGCATTGTTTATTATGAACTGTTCACCATTATTCCACATCACTTGTTTTAGAATTAAGATGCAAGCTATTTCTTGGTAATTGCGATAATGAAATCGGATGTTCAAAAAAAGTACTTACAAGAAACTGTAATAAAAGCGATTGTAATGGAGTAGTTTTTTAGCTGTTTTTGAATTTATGAAGCCTTTGTCATACTTCGTACTTAGTTTCGTGGCATATTTAACAAAAAAAATAAATCATGCATCAAGCATAGATTATGAAACACTTTCCAACACTTCCAGAATACTTTAATAAAACTTCGCCGTTTAATAAAATAAATAAATTACCTAGAAAACGAATAACACATTTGAAAACCAAATTTGAGCAGTTACCGTCCATAGACGTAAAATTACTCCAATTTTTTTTGTATAGCCCTATATTTGATCAATAGATTTGTATATATTCTAAATAGTATACTAAAATTTAGTTTAATAAGAAAACGCATAATAAGTTCAAAATTCACTTTCAGCAATTTCTACCATTAGACAGAAACATATTTGAATTATTTTGTACAGCCCTGTATATTACCTACAGATATTTATACACGCCACATAGTAAGCTAAAATTTAATTCTGGCTAAAACACACTTAAAACCACTGAAATCACGTTTCCAAATATTATCATAAATAGGCATCGTTGTATCTAATTTTTTGCGTAGCCTTGTATATGATTTTATTTTATTCTACAAACATTTCTTAGTATGCTAAATATAGTTCAGCTTGAAATGGCTAGCTCATTTAAAAACCACCTTTAAGCAATTCACGCTCATACTCCGTAATGCTTACGAATTCTGTAGTGTGGCCCTGTATATTACATATAGCATTTATAAACACTACGTAGTATGCAAAAATTTAGTTAAACTTAAAAGCGCTTTACTGAAAACGCACTTAGTAATTATCACTAATAGACAGGACTTCGGTTACAGTTACTGTACACGAAATCTTGCAAAATCCCTGCAAATGAACGATAAATGCTATGCACATCCTATTCTGCAGCAAGTATCTTGTAGTAAACCTCAGTAACGTATATCAATTTCATTATATTTGAAATAGCGTTACATAGTATTCTGCAAACTGTTTTTTTTTTTCGTATAGAACATTATGTAACGGAATTCTATTGTGGGGCCCTGTAAATGAATAATAAATGCACATTTTAGTGCACTTCATGAATACATATCAATTTCATTATGTTTGAAATGTTTTAACATCATTAAAAAGCACTTGAAACGATTTTTCCCCATTCACCGTAATGTAAAGGAATAACTTTTGACTGTTCCTATAAAAGAACTGTAAATGCTACACACTTCATTTTTAATAGTGATCGTGCTATTGTAAACATTAATAACATACAAAAATTACAGGGAAATCAGAGTATATTTACGAGAGTTAGAGTATGGACAGACTGGCAGACAGACAGACAAACCGAAGTCATGAACACTTTTCAACTATGTTAGAAAGTGTTAATAAAAAGAAAAAATAATATTTTAACAATGGTTGAATTTTTACTAGGGTTGATGTGTTTAGTTTTTGAAATTCTCTCTTTAAAATGACATTAAAATTTCAAAGTATCTAAAGCAGTGGTTCCCAACCTTTTTTTAACCGCGCCCCACCAAAACATCTCTAAAATGATGATGCCCCCCCCCCCTCCCCCAATAATATATAATTCTCATAAAATTTTTAAAGAATTTACTCCTGACAGAGTAAAAAGCATTTAACATTGATCCTGAAACGTTCCGAAGGTAATGGATGAATCAAATATTTTTTATACTCATCTGATACTCCTCGTAGTTTACTGGCACACGGTCGCCACGTACGCGTGATGTATAGAGTGCTCAGAATCCTTGATTAGAAAAATCAATAATTTTGAATAAAACATTTTTGTCTTATTTAATCACAGAATTTCTGTGATTAAATTACTAATCAATTTCTAATCAGAATGAAGCATGATAAAAGATTCGGTAAAGGAAGGTCGTCAAGTAATTGTTAAATATACACTTGAATAGTTTCATGCGCATAATTGATTTTCATGTGACATATTGCAGTGCGACTCATTCAATAAATAATCGAAAAAGTTGTTTAAAATTCTAAAATACTTATAAATCAGAAAAATTATAAAGAATTTTTAAATATATAAAAGTATCTAAATATCTTAAAATATTTTTCTCTATAATTATTCTGGTGGGACTGTATTTAAAACTTTTGAATGGATACTTTTTAAAAATTGAATAAAAAACTATTTCTTTTAATTTTGTTTTTGAAATGTATAACTTTTATTTTCTTTTCAGTCTACAACATTGCTATTAGAAAAACAATTCAGAAGGTATGGGTTCACAGAAATTCTGAATTGTCCCCTTGAAAAGTTAAATTGCCCCCCTGAAAAGTCAAATTGCCCCCCTGTGGGGCGTACGCCCCCCGTTGGGAAACACTGATCTAAAGGGTGTATTATAGATGCTGCATTTTACAATAGCAAACACCCACATTGTAGACTCTTAGTTGTCATCAATAAGCCTAACAAGAAATGCGATGAGAAGCAATTTTAAGTTATAGCTGAGCGATCACTAAAATGTTATTTAACCTATAAAATACAACAAGAACGCAAAATCATGCGCCAAGCATAGATTATTAAACACTTTCCAATACATTGAGAATACTATTAAAAAAAGTCTCCGCTTAATAAGGTGAAATATGATGACTAAGTAAACAATTTAGAAAACGCATGACACATTTGAAAGCCCAATTTTAAAAATTGCGTCTTTTGTGCAGTCCTGTATAAGATTTATAGATTTGTTTATATACTACACAGAATTCTACAATTTACTTCAGTTCGGAAACGTATCACACAGTTCAAAAATACACTACAGCAAATTCCGCCAATAAACTGAAATGTGTTTGAGATCTTTTATGAAGCTCTTTGTAGGATCTTTAGAATTTATATACCCCATTAATATGCATAAAATTAATTAAATTCAAAAACGCCTACCACAACTGAAAACGCACTTTGAGCAATTATTATTGATAGAAAATAATGTTTCCGAATTTTTTTGTGTGTCCATGTAAAAGACCGATGAATGCTAAGCACACTTTATTCTATACTAAGTATCTTTTAGTGCACTTCAATGATATATATCAATTTCAATATGTTTGAAATAGTGTATCATTATTAAAATACACCGCAAACGATTTTTCTCAATGCACAGCAATGCAATGGTATTCCTTTCTGGGTCCTGTAAATGCACGATGAATGCTATGCGCATTATATTCTTTAATAAACATCATGAATTGCGTCTCAGTAATATATATCACTTTCAATATGTTTTAGACAGTCCAACATCATTAAAATACACCGCAAACGATTCGATTTTCCCCCATAGACCGTAATGTAACGGAATCATTTTGAGTGTCCCTGTAAATGAACTATTAATGCTACACGCTTTATTTTCAATACCGAACAAACCATAGTGAACATCAATATCATATATCAATTGCTTGGCAAGCCGAGTATATTTACGCGAGTTAGAGCACGCATAGACGGCAGACGGTAGACGGACAAACCGAATTCATGAACACTTTTCAACTATGTTGGGAAGTGTTAAAAACGAAGAAATGTTCACTTTTCTTGGTTAAAATATGGCTTGTACTTCAGATAAATTTCGCATAAATTAGATACGCCTGATGTCCCAAACAATTTTTCAATCACACCGCCACTGTATCGGTTGTCCGAAAATTAACTGCCTCTTTAAAAATTCAGTAATAAGTAAACAGTCACAACTACTGAAGTTATTCTAGCAGGAGATTATTGTGTGCAACCGAGGAGTTTCTTTACAACCTTTCCTTGTTTTAGTTCCAACAAGGAAAGGTTGGCCGTTTCCACCTTTCCAGTTTTAGATGCTGTTTAGCTGCACCGAACTCTTAGAACTCGCAATCTAACGAATAAAAATAATCAACTTTCACCCAGCTTTTAATCCTCATTCTATTTTTCTGTTGATATGCCAATAAAATTGTTTTAGTTTCGAAATTAAAAGCTATTTCAAGTAGTATTGCTGTCTGAAGAGTGCAGCCCCCCAGGGGGATACCTACTTTAGGTATTCACGGGCTTCGCAACCCCGGGCACCTGAGCGATCTTTATCTTTTCTTTTTTCCTCTCCATTCTCTTGTCTAATCTTTCTTCTTTGTTTCACTCTGATTGTGGTTTCCTCTTCTGAGGTGAGGGCGATTCTGCATAAGCCGATATCAACCTGTTTATATCGACTTATGGAGAGTCGTAAACCACCCACGCGTTTGCCGTGCGTGGCGACCCGTATCCCTGGAAAGGGGGGATCCTGGCAATTGAGGGAAACCAACACACTGCTTTGGCCTCTGCTTCAGGTAGACGGGAGGTGCATATTGGTCCCGTATGCATCAATCGGCTGGTCAGCTGACATGTCTGTCACTGGCTAGGGATCAAGTGAGCAGGCACATACTAGTCATTTCATTAAGGGTGGAAACTGATATAGGTGTGTCATGTGAGCGTATGGGCCCTAGTTAGCACTGGTGCATGAATGTGCATCCCCTTGTTGAGCTCGGTAGTGGGTGGTGCAGCCGGGGTCTGAATTATCTTTCTCATTAATATGGATGGAAAAACTTGTACTCCTTCTACTTCTCTCCCATGTGGAGAGCAACAAATTGAACAGATGACTTCATTAACACGCTTCTTTGTTATTCATCGTACTGACAGTCTGTCTGATAGTTCTTTTAAGAGAACTTCACCATTTCTTATCGAGAAAACATTTCAATCTGTTTTCGGAGACGGTTATTTACTTAAAAAACTACAGTCTGGAGATTTACTTGTTGAGGTCTCTTCAGAAAAACACTCAAGATTTCTCTCAAATTGCAAAGAAATAGGCAATTTTTCTGTTACTGTTCAGGCCCATCAAACTCTAAACACAAGTCGTGGTGTAATATCAGAACCAGATCTTTTACTCTCTACAAAAGATGAACTCCTACAAAATTTAAAAGAAGAAGATGTCATAGATGCACGCCGTATTACTATTCGTCAGAATGGGCAAGTGCTTCCCACAAAGCACATCATTCTGATTTTCAATAGCCCTTCTTTGCCAACCAGAATCAAAGCTGCCTACCTGAGCTGTCCTGTCCGACCTTATATACCTAACCCACTCCGTTGTTTTAAATGCCAGCGCTATGGGCATACTACAACTACCTGTTGTGGTTCTGTTACCTGCGCACGTTGTGCAGAAGTTGGCCACGATGGTAAATCATGCAAAAAACCTGAACGTTGTACAAACTGTAAGGGTGACCATACAGCATACTCCCGCTCTTGCCCAAACTGGACTCGTGAAAAAGAAATCCTTGCAGTTAAAATCACTCAAAAACTTTCTTATCCTGAAGCTCGAAAACTTGTAAAATTCAGAACACCATCTGTAGGAGTTTCCTATTCCAGTTTACTCAAGCAACAAACAAAATCCTTAAGACATATAAGCACTCAAACTGAATTCTCTTTACCACCAAATGATCCCTCTATGGCACTAACCAGCACTAAAAAGAAAAAAACCCGTGATGTGTGCTGTCCGACTTTTAAAAAAGCCATACCTGATCTAGAACGTTGGGCACCATCATCAGAACCTGTGATAATAGAATACGCTAATAATCGTCAATTTAAACAGTCAACTGAACACGAGTCAGGAAAAACTTCTGTTTCATCTGCAAACAAACTAGAAAAACCCGTTTCACCCACTCAAAAAGAAAAATCAAAATCATGTGCAAAGAAAGAAATAAAGAAAACCTCAATCCAAGCCTCTTCACAGTGGAAAAATGTGAAAAGAAAAAGCAGAAAATCATGCCTCAACCCATTAATAAAGAAAACGAAGGATTCCAAACAGCTAATCTACTATGTGGAAGAGGCTATGGAGTCAGACTCTTACAGCTATGACTCAGATACAGAAAATACTGTTTTTGAGGAGTTCGAGCCAACATGATTTTATTTTGATTTTATTAATTATCTGTGTTGTACGTATGCCAGTTTTGTGCTGTATTATTGGATATTTTACACTTTTCTTGATAATCGTTACTCTATAGAATGTGAAGATTTGTTTGTATTTTTTTAAACATTGTGAAGTCTTACCAATTGTTAGTTTTAAGATTGTTTGTTTATATTTTAATTGTGACAATATGTGATTATTTCTATTAAACGTATGTTACATTTTCATTGAATGATTTTAATTCTACATTTATCATCATATCACGCTTTGTATTTATTGTGTTATTTTCATTCATCTTGTTTTTATGACAAAGTTTTAAATCGATTTTATATTTCAATTTGATGTTCTTATTTTAATCTTTAATCTTTTTTTTTGGCGCAGCATGTCCCAAAAGGGACTTTGTGCCATAAAACCCCACTCAACCAACCAACCAACTGAACAGTGCAGTACCATCTGTCGCTGATAATTTGAACTAGAACAATGAAGCTTAATGAAGAAATCCCTGACTTCACACATTACTTGCTCACAAGAATCTTACTTATAATAAAATCCGAAGGCAAGGAAGTGTCTGTAATGGCTTAGGGCTCGACCACTCTGATCTGCGAATCGACCATAGTTAAACGCCATGTTAGGCTTAATGAAAAAGCTATGCTACGTCCGATTCTGCTGTTAAAATATTTGTAGAAGCATATTAGAGCTTTTAAATATTTTAATTTTGTTCAAAACCTTCAAAAACTATTTCATATAAAACACGTATATCAACATTTCTGTATACATTTTTTCTGTAAGAACTTACCGCTTTTCTTTTTAGAAATAGCGGTGAATTCTTTCGTACGGAGGATTTGAGTGATCAATCCAGTACACTGGCGTCATCTACTGGCGTATTTTGAAATTTTGCTTCCATCTTAAATACAGTTCAGGACCTATTATGCGAAATCCTCTGGACCAAAGGCTTTCCGAGTTTTGGAATTTTCCGGATTTTGGGTCCTCCCGAAGTTCACGATTATTTGAGAAAATTCAAGTTTTTTTTTTTTTCGTGATTCTTTGACAAAATTTGCAATTTTTTCTGCTATTCTTTGACGAAATTTACCTTTTATTTACGATCCTTTGACAAAATTCGAGTTTTTTTCTAAGATTCTTTGACGAAATTAGCGGGTTTTTTTTTTCGCGATCCTTTGACGGAATTCGCATTTTTTCTGTGATCTTTTGACAAAATTTGTGTTTTTTTTTCCTTCGATCCTTTGACGAAATTCCACTTTTTTCGCGATCCCTTAACGAAATTAGAAATTTTTTTGCAGTTCTTTGAAGAAATTTGCGTTTTTTTTTCGCAATCCTTTGGAGAAATTCATGTTTTTCCGCGATTATTTGACGAAATTCGCGTTTTTTTTCGATCCTTTAACCAAATATGTGTTTTTTTTGTGATCCCTTGAAGAAATTTTACATTTTTTCGGAGTCCTTGGAAGAAATTTGTGTTTTCTTCCCAAGCTTTTGTCGGAAATCGCGTATTTTTTGCGATTTGTTAACAAAATAGCGTTTTTTCGCAATTCTGCGATGAAATTTGCGTTTTTTTCAATCCTTTGACAAAATTCAAGTTGTTTCCGCAATCCTTTAAAGAAATTGTCTACTTTTTCTTCGAACGATACACATAATTGTTTTTTTCGGTGACGTTCGCTCAAATTTCGAGATTTTGTTATGTTCGAATGTTTGGACTGAAGACTAAAATTTTCGAAACCGAATGCCTTAAACTTTTAGGAAAATTCGGAACAGAATCACCCTTGATGAAATAAATATATAACTATTATTTGTTTCAAACGAATCGTAATATAAATTAATTTTAAACTAAAATTTGAGAGAAAAATGATTTGTTTCTAATTTCGGGAAGAAGGGGGGGGGGCGTGTTCACCCGCTACCAAAGTAACAATATTTTAGTGATTACACACTGAAACACAATGGACTGAAAAAAAATTAGAAATCGGTAAAATTTTCGAAAAAATTCTAAAATTCTAAAATTTTAGTAAAAATTTACAAATTTAGAAAATTTTCGAAATTTTTTTGCTGACTTCGGGTTTTTCCGGATTTTGGAATTCCGGATAAGGGGTCATACACTGTAAAATGATTCTTTCTTATCAAACGTAATTAAAATATAAGGAATACATAGTACAGCGTAATTTGCATTTAATTTTGCTTATGTAATCAAACATTGAGTTATGTGGTGAGTCAATCTGCTTAGAAACTCATTGATAACACTTTTTTACAAAAACTTTCGCACATGGATTATTTGTTAATATTTAATTTGAATGTTTCGTCCAATCGTTGAACTACTTCCGAAATTTAATACTGAGTAATATATATATATATATCCTCATCATTTTTATTTGTAGAAATCATTTGTCATTTTTAAAATGTACTTTTTACAGTACAAACCTTTCAATAATAAAATCTTCATGCTGTTTGTTTGTATGAAGTCTTGTGAAAGAGAAACGCAGATCAACAATCTGTCATTTTTGACGGGGTTATATACTAGTAACTAAATAGTTTGCCACCGTTTACTTTTTATTAAATTTTAAAAACAATCACTCTATTTTAGAATACCCTGTCAGAGCCTAATATTAAACTGTACACCATTAACCACTGTGTGTGTTTACCTCTACCTAAACTTCATCAGTTAGATGGCCTCGGTAATTCAACTTACAAACAATCTCTTTCGTAATTTTAATTCAATATTCTTTAAAAATATTCCTCCAGCCAAAATTTCGAAACTAAATGCTTTTTAAATGCGTTAGATAGGTATATATGTATATATTTGCTTTAACGCTTTTGAAATGAATAAATGAGAATATTTTTGTAAAAATTTTAATGTTACTTGTAAGAATAACATTATTTTAGTTTCACTAAATATTAAAAGTTACTGAATATTTCAAGAATGTAATCTTAAAAGATTACTATTTTTTAATTAATCCAAAATTTTGAAAGAATTTAATTATAATATTTTTGAGCTTGTGCAAGGAAATAAATCATGATAAAAGCTTTGGAACATGAAACCAAGAGAAAACATCCATCTGCAAAATTTTAATTATTGTAAAATCAGGAAGTATATATTTTAAGTTGTTTATATAAGGTTTCGATATTAAACACTATTTCATAACAGCTGAAAATCCAAAAAATTGTGAAAACATTTAAGTAATGTACATTTTTATAATTATTATCGGTATCAGAAATGTAGTATGTTGCTGAAATTAACTGTATTAAAAGAAATTTGAATTATAAATTATAAATGATGTACAGCAGGCCAAAGTAAAAATAAAAAGAGAACACCTCATACGTTTTAATCACCAAATTGTTCCAGAAAAACGGAAATATTCATTCGACTGGAAATTGTGTCTTCTTTCAATTTATGTTCAAAAATCAACTTAAGGAGTGGTCTTCATACTGAAACTTGTACCAAACTCTGAAATTTTCGATACGAGCACCTAATTTTGACACTACATTTGGATATTTGGGTAAATTTTATCTTAGAATACCAAACGGGAGGTAATTCGGTCAAGTAGTTTAGAAATTCTGAAGGTTTGAAGTTTAAACTCTCAATTACAAATTCATTTGTAATCGTTGCAAAACAGATTGTAACGTGGATGGTCTTTCTAAGCATAACTTCAAAACTACTTGGCGGAATGATATGTAATTTTGGATTCGCATATTTCAAGCTTCTAGAAATCAATTTCTGTTAAAAAATTCACAGGTTACAGTTCATAATTTTTTCGAAATTTTTTTTTAAAACTAATTTTCGAAAACAATATATATATATATCCATGTGTTATTATCGTTCAGCTTTCACACTTATGGCAGCTTCAAAACGATTGATTGGTCACTCGAGACCTCGTGACATGGTGTTCTTCAAATCACCACCCAGATCCTGACATTACTTCTTGTGACTTCTTTTGTGGGGATATAGACTGTCTTTGTGTCTCTTTTATCTGCAGCTGTGAACTAACTAAATGTGTGCATAGGGCCCCGAACATGCTTCAAAATATCAGACATGAAATGGACTACAGTTAAAATATTGTCCATGTGACCAAGAGGAGTTATAAATTAGTCGTAAATTAAGCAAATAAGGAGGAATATTATATAATATTGAGGAGTTATAAATTAAGCAAATAAATATTTAAATTTCCTTCTGTATTATGATAAAAAGTTTTCTCCCTACCATTGTTTGCTACGAAGTTATTGTTATTTGGAATCAGGGCCACCGTTTTGATTATAACGTTCTATTTAATATAATATTAGTGTAACAGTTCAACTGACGAGCTTTTGAAACAAAGTTCTTTTTATTTACCTAACTTAATATTGTTCTTGATATGATGTGGTTGGTTGGTTGTATAGAGTTTAATGGCACAAGGTCCCATTGGGGACAAGCTGCGCCAACATGATACAATCTGAAAAATAATTAACAATTGGTACTAAGCTTTCTCAGTAAAACATATTGGCATATAATTTTTAACATAAAAATTGTGATTATTGTTTAAACTATTACACAAAATATAAAATATATTAAAAGTAATATCTCGCATCATCAAGTACCAATATCTTAGTAAGCTTTATCGTATGATGGATGCTTCATCCATCTAATGCAACCATTGCATAAAATGAATATCTATCTATCTATCTATCTATATATATATATATATATATATAATATATATATATATATATATATATTAAACAAAAATCTAAGTAATAGTGGATCTAATTATTATAACGGTGGAACTAAAGGTTTAACGTTATAATGATTTCCGGTTTAATTATTTAATTTCTTACATTTAGATATACTAAATTTTCAATTTTGACCAAAAGTCTCTCTCAGAGTCATCAGTGTTCAATGATTTTATATTTTCAGATGAAAACCTTTCCAATTATTATAATGTTGGGGACCCCACTGCCTTAGACAGCGTAGACGGTCGGATTTATAAGATTTTATATTTTAAACGAAAATCTGTGCAAACGAACATAGAGTTTGGGGCCCCACAGCCTTCAGCACCGTACACCGGGCGTACTGCGCACGCTCCGATCTGTTTTTGCAAACTTTGAATTTCTATGATTTTATATTTATTAAACCAAAAATCTTTCCAAACGAACTAAAGGTTTACCTTTATAATGATTGCCGATTTCATTTCTCGCATTTTGATACACTAAACTTTCAATTCTGACTAAAAGTTTCCGAGAAAAAATAAATAATATAAAAAAGCGCCAGCCCCTCACTCTTTTAAAACGCGAAATGATATCTTCCAGTGTATTGAAAACTTAAGTTGGAAATTTAGAAGTTTATACAACATGCTCAAAAATGCCCGTCCCTCCAGAAAATGTTCGACAACACAATTCTCTTAAAACGGAAAACTGTCTACAAAGTCAGGGCTGTCCCACCTGGGGCCCATAGAGTACCAGAAATTTCTTAGAGAAATGTCTGTCTTATTTAATCTGTGATATCAAGAGATTAAATAAGGTAAATATTTTTATAAAAAAATTCTTGTGCTTAGGCGGGTGCCAAGTTGGACAGCCCTGTTGAAAGACACTAACTGAGAGAAAAAAATCTCTGGCAAATCCGTGAAGCGACTTGTAGAAAAGAATTTTTTGAAATAATATTGTCAGGTCCCTGGCACCTATAGGCTTAAAAACTATTGTTATGGAACTATGGTGATTATTATCTTACTATTATCTTATTGTGTGTGTATCTTGTGTGTACTTTGAGGCTTTTCAGTACTGGAATCTTAATCCGGATGGTAGCGAGTCGAATACAATGGAAGAAGTATGTCCTTTGTGATGTGGTCTTCCATAGATAAGAAAGAGATTGCACCCATTATTTAGGAAGACAGACCCTTGGAAACAGACCAGGAGCCCCGTAGACAGAAAGGTGCTCTGGAGAATGACCAGAGAGGAAGTTAGTTGGAACGCAGGACTGGAGCGTGTAGGTTGGTTGTTCAGAGAGCAGCTCTGGGCACGTGTGTGGAACGAGATCTCTCGAAAGGAAGAGATATAGCGTGTGTGAGATTAATAGAAATCTCGGTTCTGAGCGAATGAACGTAGTCTAACGGTACACGTAAAGCGTTTGCTGTAATTATTTTGATTTAAATGTTAAACCGGATAATTTACATCCGAGTTTAAGTGTAAATATTGTTAATAAATTGTTACTTTAAGTTTAATTGAAAGAGTTAGGTTTTTCTTGAATATACATCAAGTATCGTGTCCGATATCACGTATTCATATCGGTGGTGGCAGCATATCAAAAGACCGGATTATATTTCGAAGTTGTGTGGACGGAGAAGTGGAATCCGACAATGGTGGCAGCGATGGGATCTGAATCACCGAAGACCAGTGCCAGTTAGTCGTGTTACAGAGAGTTTGTGCCGGATCGCCCAGCGGAAATGTTCGTGCCCTATCGTCGTAGACCAGTGCCAGATAGCCGGGTCACAGAGAGTTTGTACCGGATCGCCCAGCGGAAGTGTTTGTGCCCTATCGTCGTAGACCAGTGCCAGTTAGCCGTATTACAGTCAGTTTACGCCGGATCGCCTAGCGGAAGTGTGTGTGCCCTATCATCGTAGTCAGTGCCAGCTAGCCTATCGTCATTACAGTGAAGTGAACTAGTGGTGGTGCTGTGTGTAGTGTGTTTGTGCATAGTGAAGCAAGGTACAGAGATTGTTTCCCGAGAGTGCAAGATTTACCCTGTGGAAAAGTGAGCAGAGAATTGCCCCAGCGAATAAAGTACGAGGTAAGGTGTTTTGATCATTTTACTCTATTGACATTCTCGAACCTACTGTTTTTTATTGTGTATAATTGATGGTAATTTAAATTAATGTTGTGGTTAATTTATGATAATTTAAGTGCAATATAATAATTGGATTAAATCAAATGAGATATTAAGAGCCATTTTACACTATTGTTTTAAGAAAAGGATCTTATATTAATTACTAGAAGTGATTTTCTAATTGTTTTAAACGGATAAGATTAATGATTAAAATCAATGCATTGTGTTAATAGTTGGAAGGAATAATTGAAATTTCTTAAATTTAAATTATTATTAAAGTAATATTTAAATTAAGTGATACTGTTTGTTTTAAATTTGAAGTATTAATCGTAAATGAGGAAGGCAAATTTGTGTAGAATTTAAATTAAATTGAAATAACCTTCAAGGAAGAATTGAAGGCCCGGAAAAAAAAAGTGCTGTGATTTACTTTTTTAATGTGAGAACTAATTTTGGAAATTGGAATATTTTTATTGAGATTAAATTTAGGAATTTATGTGTATTTCATGCAAATTTTTGTTAGGTGGATATCTTTATGTAGTGATTGGCATCAGTGTTTTATTCAAATTGCAACGTATCAGTATTATTGTGTAAATTGTATTTTATTATTTAATTGTATAAATTTAAAATCTGTATTACATAATAATCAAATTGAAATTATTGTTACTGTGTTATTGGAAGCAAATTGGGGGGGTACCATTGTTGAAGGAAATTTATCATTTTATTATTACTTAGTTGAAATATGTTAAATAGTATAATATGTGGAGGTAATTTATGAAGGTAGGTTTGGAGGTAGTAGTAATTTGATATTGTGCTTAAGTATTATTGTAGGGTGGTAATAATTATCGGTAGAAGGTATGGCTTTCTTACTAAAAATAAAAAGTGTGGATCTTCAGGCGATATGTGAAGAGTTAGGGATTGAAGTCTCGGAAGATGATACCACGTTTAAGCTTAAGAAAAAGATAGTGGAGAGCGACGAATATGAAGAGGGGGCCGTTATGGAATTATCTAGCACAATTGTTACAGAACGGTTAGAACAAGAAGCGTTAGTAGTAGACCGGGAAAAGTTAGAAAGGGAGGAAAATTTAAAGTTACAACGAGAAAAGTTAGAAAGGGAGGAAAAGTTACAACGAGAAAAGTTAGAAAGGGAGGAAAAGTTACAACGAGAAAGGTTAGAAAGGGAGGAAAATTTAAAGTTACAACGAGAAAAGTTAGATAGAGAAGAAAGGTCTGAAAAATTGAGATTGGAACATGAGTTAGAGTTGGAAAGGATAAAAATTCAGAGTTCGACAAATAACTCTAATGGGACTAGAGAATCTAATCATGAGAGTAGCCTAGAGAAATTGATTAAAAGTGTTAAAACTTTGTCTATCAAAGTTCCAGAAGGAACTGAGGGATGGAATCTGTTTTTTAGCAGTTTAGAACGGGCATTCCAAACAAAAAATGTACCGGAAACCCAGCAGGCCGAAATTCTGCTAAATATGTTAGGAGATAAGGCCGATAACTTGCTAATATACACTACTAGGGAACAAATTGAGAGTTATGAGAAATTAAAGGAATTAGTTCTAAGGGAACATGAGCCGACACCGAAGGCGTGTTTGGAAAACTTTAAGAAGGCTAGAAGGAATCAAAATGAAACTCATGTATTATTTGTATCGCGTTTAATAGCAACGTGGAAAAATTATTGTACGATTAGAGGTGCAGATACGTATGAGAAGGTTAATTAGTTAATTGTCACGGATAAGTTGTTAAATACTTTAGATGAGGAAACCGCGACGCATGTGGGATTAACTCAGCACAGTAATTGGTTAGAAGTTTCTAAAATTGCTAAGGAATGTGATAATTTCTTTGATGCTAAACAAAAATCTTATGCGGTCACTTATAAGGGTTATAAAGGTAAAGAAAGGTACGTAAATAATGGAGATTCTAGAAGGGAAAAAGATGAGGGATTTAGTAGTAATTGGAGACAAAATTGGAATAATGAAGTTAGTCCATTTTTGGGTAGAAAACCGGAATATAAGAAACCTAATGATACGACGCCTATCTGTTTCAAGTGTGGTTTAAGAGGACATGTTCAGCGATTTTGTACAAAAGGAAATAATGAGGGAAGTAATCAAATTAATAACCGACAAGAACCAAGGGCTAGTATCAATAATGTCTCAGTGCGAGGAATTAAAGAATTACCAAGGGGAGCGAGTATGGCAAGAATCGGAACAAAAGGGAATTGGAGAACTAAAGTTATTGGAGAGAAGTTAAATAAACTCGAGAAAGTGGAGGTTAGTGTAAATGGGAAAATAGCAAAAGGATTAGTGGATTCTGGTTGCGAAATTAGCGTCGTTCATAAAGATTTAGTACCAGCAGAGAAACTAAGAGGGGATGGTAGCCTCTACTTACAAGGGATATTTAGTAAGGCAGTTAAATCGCCGTTAATTCAATTACCTTTAGCTATTCCAAAACGCGGTCAAACTAATGTAATTCATCAGGATGTACTTTGCGCAATAATTGATAATAGTAAGGAACAGGTAATTTTACATCCTGACGTGGCTAATGAATTATCAGGGTTAAACAACGAGAAATCATTAAGAGAATCGGTAGAAAGGGAATATAAGGAAGGTAGTAGGGATAAAGTGAAGGAAAAGGAAAGGATTGGAAATGATAAGAGTGACTGTTATGCCGTAAAAACGAGATCGGTAAATTTACAAAGTCATGAGAAGGAAAAAGCCGAGGTAGAGAAAAGTAAGATTAATCAAGTTACGGAAAGTAGTCTAAATGTATTTCAGGAATCCCAAATGAATTGTAAAGATTTAGAGAAAGCTTCGGAATTAGCTGAAAATGATAAAGGGTCTTACTATCTTGTTAATGGGTTATTATATCATAAAGAGAAATTGGTAGATGAAACGGTAGCTCAATTAGTAATACCTAAAATTAGAAGGGAGGAAATTCTAAAACTAGCGCATACCTCCTTATATGGAGAACATCACGCGGTTAAGAAAATGTTAGAAAGAATCAAGCATTCATTTTATTGGGAAAATATGGCAGAGGAAGCTAAAACGTTTTGCGAATCATGTGTAGAATGTCGTTTAACGAGGGAAATGAAGGTGAGTAATGAGGAGAAAGAGGAAATATGTCGACCTGCAGTTATAGTTGAGTTAGTGGACGGGAGTAAGAAACTGGTGTATCAAACCGAAATGAGAGAATTTATGGCTCAAAATAAAGTAGTGGATATTGTCTTTGATAGTGACGGAGAGTTTGAAAATCGTGGGAAAAATCTGTTGTTAGACAGAGAACAACCGGAAAATAAAGACAGGAAGGGATTTGAAATAAAAGGGTTAACAAATATTCAAGTTGGGGACATAAAATCAATCTTAAGGAAAAATAAGGAATTATTTATGGGTCCTATCCAACGGGTAGAAATGGAGAAAAATCGGATTGGTCGTAAACCGGAGAGGGGTAAGATAAGGCAGAAATTGTACAATGTTGTTATTACGTACAAAGAGGACTTGGACAGGCAAGTGCCTGATTGGCTAGAGGGAAATTTAATTAGGATATCAAAGGCAGAAGTTAGCCATTCAAGCGGGTGCATTGCGGAAAGGGAGGTACCAATTAAGTTAACGAGGAAGGACCGGAAGGAAAAAGTTGTACCGCCTCCATTAATATCAGCCTAAGGACTGACATTGAAATGACATAATACTAGTGTAACTTAATTTTTTGTGTATTTATAATTGTATTTGCATCTTGTGTTTATAACAGTGTATTAACATATTGTGTAATTTTTTTCTGTATTTATCACATTAGTATATGGTTCATTAGAAATGTCAGTAGGTAATTTTCAGACACCTTGAAATATTTATGTAATTATGGTAATGAAGAAACCTACCAAGGAACTGTTGAACTCTTCTCAGACATTACATAGTTTTGAGGAAAATTAGCCCCTAAAAGGCATATTTTCCGCTAAGGTGGGGGGTGTCAGGTCCCTGGCACCTATAGGCTTAAAAACTATTGTTATGGAACTATGGTGATTATTATCTTACTATTATCTTATTGTGTGTGTATCTTGTGTGTACTTTGAGGCTTTTCAGTACTGGAATCTTAATCCGGATGGTAGCGAGTCGAATACAATGGAAGAAGTATGTCCTTTGTGATGTGGTCTTCCATAGATAAGAAAGAGATTGAACCCATTATTTAGGAAGACAGACCCTTGGAAACAGACCAGGAGCCCCGGAGACAGAAAGGTGCTCTGGAGAATGACCAGAGAGGAAGTTAGTTGGAACGCAGGACTGGAGCGTGTAGGTTGGATGTTCAGAGAGCAGCTCTGGGCACGTGTGTGGAACGAGATCTCTCGAAAGGAAGAGATATAGCGTGTGTGAGATTAATAGAAATCTCGGTTCTGAGTGAATGAACGTAGTCTAACGGTACACGTAAAGCGTTTGCTGTAATTATTTTGATTTAAATGTTAAACCGGATAATTTGCATCCGAGTTCAAGTGTAAATATTATTAATAAATTGTTACTTTAAGTTTAATTGAAAGAGTTAGGTTTTTCTTGAATATACATCAAGTATCGTGTCCGATATCACGTATTCATATCGGTGGTGGCAGCATATCAAAAGACCGGATTATATTTCGAAGTTGTGTGGACGGAGAAGTGGAATCCGACAAATATATATTAATATTTTGACATCGATAGAAGCGGAAAAGTACTGGAAACAAGTGTGTATGTTTTTTTTGTTTTTGTTTTTTTCAAGAAAATTTTAAAACTAGAGAAAAAACGTAAAAGATGAAAACGAACACGAATTGATCTCCGAGAAATACTTTTTTTTAAATAATAAATATAAATATATTTTAAACCAAAGATACCGATAGAACTGAAAAAGTACGATGAATAAGAAAGTATTTTCTTTCGTACCGATGGAGGATGTGGCAGTTTTGAAATATAGAAAAAACAGACTATTTAAAAGGAATCAGAAAACACGAAAGCCAACAAGGAATCAAACTTAGGAAAATATTTTTTTGGAATAGTAAATATTATTTTTAAGGGCACTGTTAAAATGTGAATAGAACCCCAAATAAGGGGTATATTTTTTTTCTATCTTCGGCCAGTAAGATCAAGGTCCAGTAAAATTAGTTTAGAAAATAGTAAATATTAATATATATATATATATATATATATATATTTAGCGATAGATACCGTTGGAACCAGGAAGACATAAGGCAAAATTTTCTAGTTTTCCTTTCTTGTAAGTCTACGGGGAACCCGGCGATTGCGTTTTCAAAATGCAGAAAAACTCGTACGCTTCGCTTTCGTCTGCGTGAAGATACGAGGAAGCCTGTAAAGGCGCAAGCACAAACGACAGAACGACGGAAACTCATCATTTTGCGATGTTCATTGGGTTTTTTTAATTAATATCTCTTATAATTATCAAAAAACAAAAAATCTGATTCCTCAGGTGCATTTGGGCCTGCCTTCTTCTACCCTCATCCAAATATTTAGACCTCTAAGTGCGCTAGATTTCCCTAGCCATCGCCAACAAACAGACAGACAGACAGATTGCCACATTTTTTTTTATTAGATAGTGTGTTGCAACTCATCTAACATAACAAACATATGTTTTCGGCACTCGAGAAAAAAAGATTGAGTTATGGCTGATCTACATATAGCAAATATTGTTGAACTATCGTCTTTTTCCAAATAGAGGGAAGTCTAGGCTGCCGGAATAGGTTAACCTTATCTGATCTAACTTATCTTAGCTAAAAATTTGAGATAAATTTTCTTCTTATAATATATTTGAAAAATATATATATTTAATGTTATTTGTTTAATTCAAATTACAGGTATATTGACTGCAATATTACATCATGCTACTCAATTCATGTTTTACTATTTTATGATTAAGTATAGGATTTATAAAGAGGGTTACAGTTTCCTTTTGCATTAATTTCAAATGAAATAAAATATCTTTATGTATTAATAGCAGTCTTAAAAACTTCTCATTTATGTCTAGTAGATGATTATTTACAAATATTAAAAACAATTTATTAGTTTTTTAAGGTTTCCTTATTTCCGTTGCGTTTCAAATTAGTTTATGTAAAAGGATTTCAGCCATTAAATATCATATATTTGTTTTCAAACATATTGAAAAATTTCTTTAATTGACAGTAATTCCTCTTACACCTACAGGGAATTTCGAACCCTTTTAAGTATTTTCTGATACGTAAGCATATATTTCCTTAAATGTGTGGTAAACGATATTTCCTTCTCTGTAAATTAATAGTACTGGCAAATAATAGTACTGTTAAAAAGTAATAGTACTGTAAATTAGTGTGTAAAAAGTAATAGTACTGTAAATTAGTGTGTAAAAAGTAATAGTACTGTAAATTAATACTGGATCTAAAAAACAGCTTATAATATTTTTATGTTTTCTGTTCACAATTGAATGAGACCATTTTTCATATAAAGTTCTACATAAATAATTGGACAAGAATAATTAATTAAAAAAACTTGAATTTTGTTACACATTATAAAAGAGCAAACAAGACCTGTAGAACTCTTGACAAATTAAGTGGTGTTACCTTTCCAGTTCAGTCCTTTCACAATATGAACTTATTTAATGATATTTCCGTTTTTAGTTTTCTGAGAAATTAAGCTTATAAAGAGTATCCAATATATTAAAGCGAAAAGGAATATGAGTAAGACTCATACAAAATTGACCTTATTGCTCATGCGTCAACTTTTTACTTTCTTCTATCTTTACAAGAAGAAAGTATTGGATTCATGAAAATTTTCGACTTCCGGTTTTCGACGGATTTATACATTTTAGAAGGTCCTGAACACGATTTGACTATTTTTAGAAAATGTCTGGCTGTGACTCTGTCTGTGACTCTGTGTGACTCTGTCTGTCTGTATGTGACAAAAATTTTGTGGGCTCTCTATCTCAAGAACTAATGCTCGAAATTTAATAAAACTTTATATTCAGTTAGTCCCTGATATAAATTGGTGCTGATTAGTTTTTAGTGAAAATCGCCCAGCAGGTGGCGCTGCTATGCAGCATTTTTCACGATTTCCGCAATAGCTCTATCTCAAGAACTAATGCTCGGAATTTAATAAAACTTTATATTCAGTTAGTCGCTGATATAAATTGGTGCTGATTAGTTTTTGGTAAAAATCGCCCAGCAGATGGCGCTGCTATGCAGCATTTTGCAGGATTTACACGATTTTAGCGATAGTCATATCTCAAGAAATAATGCACGGAATTTAATAAAACGAGTTCCAGTTAAACCTTGATATAAATTGGTGCTGATTCTTTTTAGTGTCTGTGAAACTTGTGTGAGATAGAAGAAAGTTTTGGGATTGACACATCCGACTAGTTTTCGTCCGTCGTTCCCTTATTTTCATACAATTAAGAAGAAACAAGAAAACTGTTTAGCTCTGAAGCGCGCTGGGGAAAGAAAGACATGTGAACAGCTCGCGCTATTGGCCTGCACAGCTCGCAACCCTACCGTTAGGAAAACACCTCATACTCAAGCGAAATCGAAACTAGAAGGTCACGTGACCCAGATAGACGAAGCAAATTCGGTATTCTGAATTTTTCGGCGATTTTCCAAGACCGCAGCAGGCGTACGGTGCCGAAGCCAACGGGTCCCCAATCCTAAGTTCGTTTAATTCGAGGTCCGTTTGGAATAAACCGACCAGCTAAGTGGGCGAAGTTCCGCTAGTATCCTTTTAAAAGAAATTTTCTTTGTTCTAAGCAGATTTCTGATGAAATCACTCCGATCGTTAGAAAAAAAAAACTGACCTTTACTTTTTTTTTCTTTTTTTCTTCAAGTGACAGTATAACTATTATTATTATTATTATTATTATTATTATTATGTTGAAAAAGCAATGTTACCATAAATCATATGACATTTCAATTGTAACTTTTTCCTCAATTTAAATATTTATTTATTTCGTTTTAGTTGAATTTTTGTGTGTGTGTGTAATCTAGTCTACGAGAAATGAATTAATTTTTTTAACAAAACGTGTGATTTTATTTAAAATGTATATGTATAGTCAGTCAAAAAAAAAAAAAAAAAAAGAAAAAAGAAAAGAAAAAGAAACACCCTGTACATTTGTATTGCCAAATTGTCGCAGAGAATAACAAACTAGCCATTCGACTGCGAATTATATCTTCTTTCAATTGACATTAAAAAAAAAAATCTGTAAGCTTAGGAGACGATCTTCCTATTGGAATCGTAACAAATTTTGAAAGTTTTAGTAGGAATACCTAATTTTGACACCAGAATACGAATCTAGATCCTCAAATTACACTAGACATAAGTTTTCAAGATGTTTCTATGATTAGTTCCAAAGATATTCAATATTAAATCTGAGCTAATTGAAGTGATCGTCTAAGCAGTGTAAATCGTCATGTAAAGGTTCAGATTTTATACAAATTTTATAAAAACTTTTCAAAAGGTAAAATTATTTGTATTAGAAAAATACTAAATTCATAGTTTAAGTACTCTAACAAATAATTAAGACCATTGTTGCATTTATTAAAGGTTTTCGTGAAATTATTCTTTTTTCAAAGATTCTTTAAGCATAACTCAAAACAACATATGGGAATAGGATCGAGCTTAAGTTTTGCATATGCATTAGCTTCTAGAAGAAGCTAATTAGAAGCTTCTAGAGCTTCTGTTAAAAATACATTGGTTACAATTATTGTTTTTTTTTAAATATTAATTTTATAATTAATATTTGACATATAATTTTTTTACATGCATGAAAATCACATTATTATGTTTGGGATGGTTAATACTAACACCACAGAAAAAAAAATCACCGTGAAAGGACAAATATTCCAGAATGTATTAATAAAATATTAAAAATTAATTTAACATTAATTATGTTAAAAGCTTACATCTGCTTAATTCCAGATTTCTTGAATGTATTGATTCTCATTTGGTATCAAAGTTAAAATTTATTTTAAATATGAATCTAAATATGAAGTCAAATTTGTGTGTTAGCATTGAAAATTTTAAAGTTATTTCAATATGGAGACAGCACCCTAAGTTTATTTTTTTCAATGTAATTGCTTAGAAGACACAGTTCCCAATAAAATGGTTATTTTCGTTTTCCTACTGTACAAATTAGAAATTAAAATGCTTTTTTTTCTTCACCGACTCTACCACACTTTCCTTGTAACATTATACTCATTTTTTAATTTGTTCTTTAATTTAAAACGTGATATTTTGCATGCCACACAATAGTATGGTGGGTTTATCCCGACCATAGAAAGGAAACTGTAAATAATTATATCAAGATCTATTCCAAGCTATCATGACGATAGTATAAACAGAATAAACTTTACGTTGTCTTTACAGTGTTTCTTAGAAACTTCATGCATTTACTGATGTATTTTCCATCATTATTTTATAGTAATATTTCATTGTTTTATTTCACTATTACTGCAAATAAAACCTGTATATTGTAATGAAAAGTACAAAATACAACGATTACTAAAAAACAAAATTTCATAAATATTGTGAAAAATACCAATTTATGCAGATTTTTTTTTACAGTTTAATATTGTATCGTTGAATAAATAATCAATACATCATTCTAAAAGCATGATTTCGGTGAAAAATACTTTTCTATCATAATAGTGCTTCTGTGTCTTTATCATAATAGTGCTTCTGTGTCTTTATACTAACATTTGCCGTTAATTTTCATAAGCGATTGTAATTTGCAAAATAAAAGTCTTTAATATATGGTTGATTGGAGCTGAGAAGCTACCATCAAAACAAATTGGCTTTTAAGGGTGTATTCAAATCCAAACTGCTTATTTTGAGACACATTTGTAAATTCATTTTTGCTCTAAAATGCATCCAATTGGCAGGTTCTCTTATTCAGAAACTTTATAATGTCCGTATTGTCTCGATTTTTTGATAAAGGCAGAATATATTTCAAAAAATGCTGTCAAAGTAGACATTTTGAACCGAATTTCCCGAAGCGATAGCGCTGGAAACAAAACAAAAATGATCGTACTGTGACAATAATTGTCTGTAAATCAATTTCTAATTAATTGAATGAAAAATAAAAACATGGGGCCCTTATAAATGTCTTTATAAATCACGCCGCCAAGTTTCCTGTTGTTACTTTTAAAAATGAGTCTGAAAATGTGTCTCAAAATTTTGAGTTGTTGAGCGTGGAAAAATATTTTTTTTTAATACCGCCTTAAATAATGTAAAAAATGATTAAAAAGATTAAGCTATCAACATAGTGCTTTCACTAAATCCAATATTTAAAGGTCTTTTAGTTTTTAGTGACAGAGCAGCTATAATTTTCATTTTTTGAAAAAGCATTATTACCAAAAATCACACGAGATTTCGATTGTAGACATATCGATAGAACGTTTTGAAGTTTTAATAGAGCCGGAATTTTTGAATGCAAAATAAATCGGAAGCGACGAATAAAATTTGTGATTCTAATTATCCATCTAGTACAGTTTCCAGTGGAAGGAAACCTTCTAGTGTGCTCCTCTTTTTTGCTCTGTAATTCTTGAAAAAATAGTCATAGGAATGTTCAGGGCCGTTGTTCTTGATATGATCTGATCAGGACCATTGGTATTGATATCCAATCAACATTTGCTGTTATAATCATATACTTTTTATAACTTCCCAAACTTCATCATTCTCTTTTGTATTGCTATACATCTAAGTTTTGGTGTTTACAATGACTTGTAAAAATTGAGTGCTGGCATTTTGTCATGATTTACTGTTAGTATAATAGTTTTAGAAGGCTTGTGTATGAAAATTGTGAATGAATTTTTGCCCCAATGCGCACTGCAATGTGCGGAATCATAACCAAATAAATACAAAACAATAAAATTGCTTTGTATTCGTATTATTTAGAAGCTACTACATAACTAAAAATTATTGAAAGAAAGTAAATTGCTCCTGTAAATCCCATGTGGGAACTAAAGTGTTAAAATATAACATAATTTTCTTGAATTATGTAATATTTTTCTTAAATTTTTTTTTTTAAAGATACATTTTGCATACCACTCCATAAGACGAAAAATAACCCCGATCATAAAAAAAAGAGTCATGCATCCCGATTATAGAAAGAGTACGAAGAACAATTACAAAGAGATTATCAATTGAAAACATTGAAACTCTGCTTCATCTACAGATTTTATTTACGCATCAGCGGGAACAAAATACTTTTTTTAAAAAACTCATTTTTGAAATTTAGCAATTCTGGACCGTAAAATCTAACAAAAAGGCAAGATTTTTTCTCTCTTTTTTCGTTTATTCCTATGTGATCGCTAACATATTTATTACAGCTTGCTATGCTTCATACTAACTCCATAGAATCGTAATATTCGTAATTAAGGGCAAATCATTCACAAAGGGTGTTTAGCTTAAATTTATTTTAAAATTAAAGATAAAGCATGTACTCAACAATAGTGAACAAAGATGACCTTATCCACGATATAAATAGACTAGCTGGAATTTTCATTATACATTAAAAATATAGATGCTTAGTGTTTTATTTTTTCGTTCTCATTATTTTAATAACTGCCTATTAATGAGCAACATTCTTTCTTACGTTTCAAAAGCATCTTTATAATTAATTATTAAATGAAAAGCGTTAAAAAAATAATCGAAGCGGAAGAGCCAAAAATAAGGAAGTATGTTGTGCAACAATTTTAATTTCGAGAGTTCACATATTTTAATTAAATGAATTAATCTTCTTTGCATTATTTTTTAAATATAGTTTTTCTTCTCCTTATTATTTCAGTTCCCACTCTTTTTCAGTGTATTGCTAAAGTGCTATCTTAAATTAATTACAGTGAATATTGAGGTTTTTTTCTATCTTAAAACCCTTCTGTTCTATTTCGGGAATCTTTAGCTAAATTTTTAATTGGTATAATCTCTTCTCAGTTTTTTTTATCTGACTTTTAAAATTCCAAATTCTTTTCGCCTGATTGAATCTCTTGAGTTTTTCTGACCGCAAGCATAATAACATTCCTTCAGTATTAACAAAAATAGCACTTGCTTTATGCATACACTGGCAATGTCTGACATTTACTTCACATCCTCCCAAAACACAGTTCATTTTACTAAATTATTATTATATAAAATAATTATTAATAACATATATATAATATTAATTAATATAATAATATATATAATAATTAATATAACAATATAATATATATTAATATAATTAATATTACAATATATGTATTAATAAATAATAATAATAATTAATAATACCAGTATATGTCTAAGTATGTGCTTTTTTAGCTCACAGGATGTCAAAGCCTGAGAGTAATGTGCCCGCAGGTTCTGTATGCACGTGTGTATGTATGATCGTATGTATGTATGTATGTATGTACGTAACGGGATAATTCTTAATAGAAATATCCGATTTGCTTCAAATTTTGTATATAGGTTCATTCTGATAAGGCGCTTCCCTGATTAGTTTTAGGGGTTCACTGGTTAAGTATAAAGGGGGAGAACGGGGGCTAATCCCCCTCCTTAATTTAGATAAATGGGTTTTTCATGCAGAATTATCCGAATTGCTTCCAATTTTGTATATAGGTTAATTGTGATAAAGCGCTTCCCTGATTATTTTTGGGGGTTCATTGGTTAAGTAAAAAGGGGGGAACGGGGGCTAATCCGACCTTAATAAAGAAAAATGGGTTTTTCATGCAGAATTATCCGATTTGTTTCAAATTTTTTATATAGCTTCATTGTGATAAGGCGCTTTCCTGATTAGTTTTGGAGGTTCATTGGTTAAGTATAAATGAGGGGAATGGGGCCTAATACCCCCTTCATTTAGATAAATTAGTTTTTCATGCAGAATTATCCGATTTGCTTCAAATTTTGTATATAGGTTCATTCTGATAAGGCGCTTTCCTGATTAGTTTTAGTGGTTCACTGGTTAAGCATAAAGGGGGAGAACGGGGATTAATCCCCCTCCTTAATTTAGATAAATGGGTTTTTCATGCAGAATTATCCGATTTTCTTCAAATTTTGTATATAGGTTCATTCTGATAAGGCGCTTTCCTGATTAGTTTTAGTGGTTCACTGGTTAAGCATAAAGGGGGAGAACAGGGTTAATCCCCCTCCTTAATTTAGATAAATGGGTTTTTCATGCAGCATTATCCGATTTGCTTCAAATTTTATATATAGGTTCATTGTGATAAGGCGCTTTCCTGATTAGTTTTCGAGGTTCATTGGTTAAGTATAAAGGGGGGAACGGGGCCTAATACCCCCTTCATTTAGATAAATTAGTTTTTCATGCAGAATTATCCGATTTGCTTCAAATTTTGTATATAGGTTCATTCTGATAAGGCGCTTTCCTGATTAGTTTTAGTGGTTCACTGGTTAAGCATAAAGGGGTAGAACGGGGGTTAATCCCCCTCCTTAATTTAGATAAATGGGTTTTTCATGCAGAATTATCCGATTTGCTTCAAATTTTGTATATAGGTTCATTGTGATAAGGCTCTTCCCTGATTAGTTTTGGAGGTTCATTGGTTAAGTATAAAGGGGGGAACGGGGCCTAATACCCCTTTGATTTAGATAAATTGGTTTTTCATGCAGAATTATCCGATTTGCTTGAAATTTTGTATATAGGTTCATTGTGATAAAGCATGTCCCTGATTAGTTTTGGGGGTTAATTGGTTAAGTATAAAGGGGGGTAACGGGGGGCTAATCCCCCCTTAATTCAGATAAATGGGTTTTTCTTGCAGAATTATTCGATTTGCTTCAATTTTGGTATACTGGTTTATTCTGATAAGGCGCTTCCCTGGTTAAATTTGGAGGTTCATTGGTTAAGTATAAAGGGTGGAAACTGGAGGATGGAAATCCCCTCTTAATTTAGCTAAATGGGTATTTCATGGAGAATTATATAATTGTGTGAGTATAATATACAATTAGTGTGAATAGTCTGTGAGCTCAATGCCATAAGTTTAACTGGGCACTTTTCTTTGTATTCTACATACAAATCACTGCAATATCAATTCTTTCTCAGGTTTCGTCATATATGAAACGTAATTAAATGTCTCAGCGTGATTTATCTCTTCTGCTTGCTTGCCTCTACAATAATCGTTTTGGGGGTTGTAGGTGCGTTCAACCTTATCGCTGTTTATTTTTCTACTAGAGCTTTTAAAATTATATTTACTATTGGAATAGTATTCGTCTAACTATAAAATGTTCTCTATAATGATTAAATAAGGTAAATTAGAGGTTAGTATATGTAAATTTTGGACATTTGATTGCCAGCTCTTCATCATAATACCCTCACCAGTACATATAGAACACCGTGATGGGGTGGGGTCATCCGGAAACTTCTGCGGTTTTTAAAGAGAAGCGCGGTTTCGGTCATTTCCGCTTGATTGCATAATTCTTGCTTAGACTGTAACATAATTTTTGCTTCAATGCAGTGCTAAGAATGGAGCACCAAAAAATTCATTTTCGTCAATTATGCTCTTTTATTTCAAGAAAGGTAAAAATGCTAGTCAGACTGCTCGTAAACTTTATGCTGTATATGGACAAAGTGCTGTTTCATATTGCACAGTTCGAAGGTGGTTTGAGAACCTTAAACGCGGTAATTTCAGTCTGGAAGATGACGCCGCTTTTAACGACCATCATCAATAAAGGGGGACCCCTTAAAAGAAGATATCGCTGTAAATCCACTTTAATTACTTTTTGCAGGAGCTATCACACAGACCAAATATTCCAAAAGATACAGTGATCATTTTATAGCTTCTTTTAAGAGGATATCCTTTACAGAAGAGGATGATCGTCCAGAATGGGTATCATGTTCGAGGCTGAAATTTCCGCTCTTAAACTTCTCAAACCACCTTCGAACTGTGTCATCTGAAGTAGCACTTTGTCCGTATACAGCACAAATTTTACGAGTAGTCTGACTAACATTTTCACCTTTCATGAAATAAAAGAGCATAATTGACGAAAATGCATATTTTAGTTCTTTTTTAGAACAGCATTGAAACAAAAAATAAGCCACAACCCAAAAAATAATTATGCAGAGGAAGCAGAAAGATCGAATCTAAATATCTGGGTCTTTCATATAGTCACTCCTTATCAGCAGTAGCAAAATAACTAGACGAAACCGCGCTTCACGTTTTAAAAACTTCAGATCTTTCCGGATGACCCAATAGTTTCGGTTAAAGTAACACCCGGTAGAATGTTATATACAAACGATACTCTAAACGTCTTTCTACCTCTATCTATTCTAAATTATATTTATAGAGAAATCTCTCGCTAATATAATATGTACTTTAATTAAAATTCTGTTTTAGGAAATTTTTCAGCTTTGTTATTGTCGAAACTTTCTTTTTCAAAAGTACAACTTCAAAAATAATTTTATGCCTTAAAAGCCTTTCATTTATCATTTTAAGAAAACGTGGAATCTTCCTAGTTTTTTCAACCTTTCTAATCTTTACTAGTTCCTGACAAACGATTTTATCGGCAGGCAATCATATAAATTTCTTTGTTTAAAATTATTCAAAAGTCGAACGAAACAAGCTTTCATAAAATATCCTCAAATCCGTTGGCAAAATATTTATTAGTCAAACCTAAAGAATAAAAAATGAGAGAGGAGCAAATAGGTCCGCAGAGAATTGGGGGAGGGTAACGCAGGTGCAAATTACTGGGGGTCCTGATTTTTAAATAAAATAGCAAAAACGTAGATTTATACTTTTAGTACGTAAAGTTTTTTAAGTTAAAATATTTAATAAATAATAAAATAAAATTCAGACTTTGCTAGAACGTCTTTACTCAAACTTAGAGGCACGGGCACAGGGTTCTTACTCCTGTTTATGTATCTAATGTTTTAGATTTAAGAGTTTTACGCTTTTATTAAAAATCAGCAGAACTTACATAGCAAAGTACCAGGAGGCAATCAATCTGCGCCAGTGAAATTTAAACAATCAATTCTCAAGAAATTCATGTTCAAATAAATATCCATTAATGCTACTATATTTATCATCCAATTGACTCAGTGGTTGTATGCTCCTTTTTCATTTAATTTTAACGTAAGTTAACTAAGGAATTTACAAGAAAGAAAAGGGTAGAAATTGCTATTGCAGGTAAATAACTTTCTGAAAAAATTAAAGGATTAAGTACACTTAAAATGTTATAAGACATTGAATGCTTAAATATTGTTATCTTAAAACTATTAGACCCATTTGTAAGAAAGTTTAACATTTATAATATTTATTACTTTTAAGTCAAAAAGTGCCTATATTTCCCACTGTCCAGGATAACACTAACGTAATTTAAGGGTCATTCCATGTCAACAGGCTTAAAGGCTCCTGCTCGACACTCTATTTTTTATGTAATTGCTACAAGACATACATATAGGTCTAAGATGGACACATCCAAACTATCAAACTCGGAAGTAGTATAGTTGGGTCACCAGGAGTCCTTCTGTAAAGTTAACTATTTCACAGTGGCAGGAAAACGATAAAATATCCAAGTTTGTCACCTTGTTGCTCATGATACAAGAAACCCTACTTATTGAAATAGATACAAATCTAGTACAACTTTTTGTGCTAAAAAGCATATTTTCAGAAATGAACACATTCATCATTACTTGGCCTCAAAGTAGGTCATACGGCTTGTCGCGATGAATTTTATCCCGACTTTATCAAGCTGTAATTACTGAACAAATTACTTTAAATGTTTGTTACCTTACAAATTATTTACCTTATGAAAATGTCATAGAGCAGCTAAAATTATTTATATCTAAAATTATTCATTAATTTATTCATCTTTGAAATCCCTTCAAAAAAATGTTCATAAATTCAATACCATTTTCAGAAACGTATATCTCATAAGGGACACTACTGATTTCATTACCGTTTGTACCAATGGAAAAAACACACCTTAATCGACAAGATAATTGAATGGCTCCATGCAAGAAGGGCTTCAGTCAGCTAAACCAGTTTTGAGAAAATTGAAAAAAACATTGCTGTTTTAAAAATATTAAACCAATCAAAATGATTTTTTTCCTTTATAGAAAAAAATTATACTTATCAAACACCGCTGAGAAAAAAAATTGTTTAAATCTACCCTATAAGAACAAAAATCCGTGGATAACTCAATTTTGATAATTTGGTGATTGAAGCCCTTTTTGCATAGAACGATTCAATTTTTGTTTCATTTGGACCTCTTCGATATAAGGTAAATAAAGCAAAGTTTTAAAAAAAAATCTACCTTTTGTGAGATTTACAACTATATCCACCGTAGAAGTTGACTCTAAAAATGTCTCTTTGAAGACTGAGAACACTGCAATACGGAAAGAATAACAAAAAAGTATATGAAATAAGTGGGTCATTCCATCTAAACTGACCTATGGGGTCCTGACTGAATATCCTTTTCCGGGTGCAACGTAATGTCCCGTTATCCTCAAATATATCTTGAACGAATAAAGGCGAAGAGTGAAACAAGTGTCTACCTATGTAAAATGACTATGTGCTATCACATGAGAGTAGTTAGTGCCGAAATTTGAAAAATGTTGACCCTATCTCGAAAAATATGAGAGATAGAGAAAAAATGTCAATTACAAAAGTGTAGCGCATCGTCGATTTAGTATGAAATGACGTTTTACATGTAACAACAACTTTATTAGAAACTCTGAAAATATCGAAGCGATTAATTGTGTATTTATGCCTGTGATTGGTTATCGAAAAATACACTGTAAACTGAAATGTCTCAAATTCAGACACTTAAATGTCTGAAACGGATGGTTCAAAAAAGAGACACTTGTTTGCGTTTGAATTTCAGACATTTGAAACGTCTGAAATGCTGTCATTTTTGACCTGCCATTTGTTGACAACAGGCAGCCATTTCTGACCACTCTTATTTAAAAAGAATTAAAAGCAGCCATGTTTGACCACATTGAATCCTCAATAAATGGGAAAATATTTCACCATAAAGCAGGCTTGGGTTTGTTCCAGAAGCATAATCTGATTAAAGCTCGGGAAAAGTGGGCCGTGACCCTGCCCACACCCATGATTTTAGGGATACCAAATTTGGCAAGCAGTTTTAATCAGGCTGATATTTCCAATCTATTTCGAGCTGTTTTATAAACATGTCACTGATATTTCAACTTTATTATAATTAGCTTATTTATTGAGTTGTAAATTTCATTTTTCGGATACCTTGTGTGTGTGTGTGTGTGTAAAAATAAACATCTTGTTCCATTTTAAATACTAAATTGTTTACAGGATTATTTTAACATGAGCTTAAACAAATTATACGTGCGAAATAATAATATTCATAAATGAGTTTCAGAATGTCTATTTTAAGCCATCTGGGAGAAATAGGTAATATTTACTGATGATAGCTTAACTATAAGTGTTTCTAGAAATGAATGAAAATCATTTTTCTATGTAATCTCTGATTAAAGATTCTACTTTCGTTTTCACTAGAAATACTCCTAAATCAGCGAATACTTGCTTATTATTGTTCCATAGAATCAAATATGCGCTATGTTCAATTTTATACTCTAGTTAATTTAAAATCATTAGAATTCCCATTTCATAGAATTTAATAAATATTTAATGCAGAAGACTAAGGTTTCTTTATGTATTGACTGGATAAATCATGTTTGTACCATGTTACTTTTGAGTAAATAAATAGACTGATTCCACTATTTAACCATAATAAGGTTTCGATTTGTTTAATTTAAGCTCACATACACACGCATATGTAGAAGTGTTGATCAAGATAATGAAAACACCAGAAATAAAACAAATATCTTTATAACGAGTAGGATCATGCACCTTTAGCATGTAATACGGCCTGAATTATTGTACGCATAGAATAATAGAAATTCTGGATGTCATACCACGCAGATACACTATCTACCAATATGTATTCGGACACCTATGCAAATGCCGATATCTGCGGTACTGATACACATCACGCTCTCCATCGTTAAATATGCTGTCGGAAACAACATTGGCATCAATCGCATGCAAGATGCCACGAAGTACAGAGTTATCTGATTTCGAGAAAGGTGTAATCATCGGGTACCACAGAAATGGCCGATCCTTAAGGGACATATCTAGCAAGCTGAGTTACTCAAAATTGATTGTGACCTATGTGATTCAGATGTGTAAGGTGAGTGGTGATAGTCGGAATATGCCCAGAGTTGGCAGACCCACGAAACTGGGAGATAGAGACCGACGGGTGCTGTCCAGAGAAATTTGGAAGAACCACACCCAACCAATGGCGCACATACATGAAAAGTTTCAACAGGCATCCGCGTGTGTTGTTTCGATGAATACCATCCGAAAGGAAGCTCATCTGATTGGTTTGCATGGTCGTGCTGCCGCCCATAAGTCTTTTATCACCAAGTTCAACCGCGCTGCTTGGTTAAGGTGGTGCAAAACACGTCGACAGTGGTCCGTATAGCAGTGGAAACGGGTTATCTGGAGTGATGAATCAAGGTTCACCCTCTACTGTTTGGATGGTTGGGTCTGTGTCTGGAGGACGCCTCCTGCCAGAATGCATTGTGCCCACAGTTAAGTTCGTCGGAGGGGGATGTTTTTCCTGGTTTGTTCTGGGACCGTTTGTCCCAATTCATGATAAACTCGACACCGACGCCTACTGCACTATTTTGGATGACAGTGTGTTTCCTACGTTGTGGCAGTTATACGGATTGGACCCATGTTACTTCCAGGATGACAACGCCATCTGTCATGTTGCGAGGTTCACCATGGACAATGAGTATGGTGACAATGAGGTTGAACTACTGAACTGACCTGCCCAGAGCCCATACCTGAATCCAATTGAAAACCTCTGAGACGAGTTGAATTAAAGATTTGCGACAACTATCCAAAATCAGTGAAGGAAATTATCTTTCTTTTCAAAGCCGAATGGTAAAAAAAATAACACTAACTGCCATACAAGGATTTGTAGAAAGCATGCGCAGGAGGGTTGGGACTGTAATTATCTCTCATGGAGGCTCTACTAACTATTGAATGTGAATAAATGTTGTTTTTATTTTCGGTCACAGGTGTCCAAATACTTATTGGTAGATAGTGTATTGTAGGAGTTTCCTGAGAGATCTTGATGAGGATATCGGTCCAGACACTAATTTCTAAAATAGACAGACCACAGTCGTTCAACGATATTAAGTTCATGGAACTTTAAGGGCCAAATAAAGATGTTGGACTTCGTCATCATTCTCCTCACACCACGACTTCAAAGGTACTGCACGAATTGTACAGCCATCTTGTTAAAAGGGGCCATAACACGGTGCAAACAATGTTTAGACAGGCGGATGAACGTGATTGGCTAATATTAAGACATTCAGATTGCTCTCCTTTGGAGGATGACTAGAATCTGTAGGCATAAGATGTCCTCCTAAATGATCACACATTCGTGATAGTTATATAACGTCATTCCACATCATATGCTTGCCGTAGTATACTTCATCGATATACGCATACACATCCAGTTATAGGACAAAATGGGAGTGAGGATTACTCTGACCATATCACTTTGTGTTAGGCATCATTCTACTACAATTTTAATTAGATTTTACTTCTGTGGCTTATGTTTTGCATTGATATTAATAACCGGACAGTTCCCCATCAACCTTCAACTCTCCGTTGAGAATCCCTAGTTTATCAAATCTAACCGCGAGTTACAATTTCGATCTCATCATTAACTTCAGAGCCGTGTTTATTCGACCTTAGATTAGTGAACCTAAGGTTGAAATATGCATAGCGGATTGGCCAAAGCAATCACATGACCTAGTAATTGGCTCGTATGAGTTCGATCCTCGCTTGGTACTACCTTTATCTGTTTCTTTTCAATAACAAAACTAAAAAGGGTATTGGAAGTGCATAGTTATCATGTTTAATTTTTAGATAAATAAACCTTACGAATAAATTTGGAATTGCCATTTTTATTTGATTGTCTTGTTCGTTCACAAAAATAGACCCAAAGATTAGAAATGCTGTTAGATTTATAAGACGTTCAATGGCAATTTGTGGAAAATCCCTTATCATCGAGCTACTTTTGGTTGGTTGTTTTTATAACGGCCAATTATCTACTCGAGGGATATAGGCCCTAAGGAGGGAATGCTCTCCGTGGTGGTCTTTTTAAGGGTTTCTAACCCGTACTTATGGCAAGGTTCAAAGAAAAGAACGGAAAACTCCGAACGGTTAGGTCGACGAGCGCGACAGGGGTTTGAACCCAGCACCTCTCTTCTGCCAGCTTTGAGAGCAGAACTTCTCAGCCATTGGTGGGGTCCAGCTACTTTTGGAAAACAACTGCAATTCAGATCACTACATCGCCGATACCTTTCTGAATTTTCACGATATCAAACTGGTCCTTTTATATGAGTTGCCCTATATAGTTGTCTATTAAATTATGAAAAAATGTTATCGCTCGCGAATGCGCAGTTAATACTTATTTCATGAAAATACTCATATTTCAAATATTGAATATATTTATATTCTAAGTGCAGTATATTGTTTCTACTGTATTTTGTCAAGTTTCCTGAAAGTGGCATTAAATTTGATTGAAAACCCTGCATGCTGTAAACAAAATATATGGGGAAATTTCTTTAATTTTTTAACTAAATCTTTTAGCTTCATGAACTTACGTGCTATTCTTACACAAATGAACGCAAATAAAATACACAGCATACGGTCCTGCGATATAGCTGCAGTTTATTTGGAAGATTTTTTAAGGGGTGATCGCAAATATATATATCATCATCAACAACAACAACAACAACCATTTTCAATCCACTGCTGGATGTAGGTCTCCCAAGATTTTTCCATTGTTTCCTCTCTAGTGCTTTAGTCATCTAATTAACACCGGCCACTTTTTCTGATTTCGTCACTCCATCTTACTCGAGGTCGTCTTTTGGTCGTTTTACGTCTCTGGGATACCATTGTAGTGCGTTTGTGCCCTTTCTTTTTTCTTGTCTTCTTGCAGTGTGCCCAGCCCATTTCCATTTTAGCCGTTTAATTCTCTCAATGATGTCACAAACTTTCGTCTGACTTCTTATCCAGGTTATTGTCTTTCTGTCTGTACTAGTTATGCTTAGCATACATCTTTACATACTTCGCTGCGTTGTTTGTAATCTTTGTACCATCCGTTTTGATAGCATCCATGTTTCTGCTCCATAAGTTAGAAAATCAAATAGATAAATGACGTCACGTGCATGAAAAAACTCTAAAAATCGCATAAAACAAATCGCGAAAAATTCACTACTCGCTTTTCGAATTGCAATCAGCGGACGACCTTTTCATCTGCCAATCACAATTGCCCCGTTGACTTCCCGCTATGCACACAATCCTATCAGTAACCAATCACAACTGCCCTCCAACGGTTTTGACTTCTAGCGGCATCAATTGACGCCATACGCTGCAAAACATGAAAAAAAGGTTAAAAAACGGTTAAAAATGGAATTAAAAATATCTAATAAAAAAATCGGGATAGTAAATAATCCACCGTTCCCTTTTAAAATCATGATTTTTTTTAATCTGTAAAAAATTATCAATTTTCTCCAAGCTAAAAAGAAAAAAAGACGATTCTGAGCTTAGCTGAGGCTGAAACGGAAGCAACGACCGAACCAATCAAGCATTCTGGGCAAAATGTCTTAGTGTCGAAGAAAAAAATTCGCCAAAAATTCAAAAATCACTGTACGAATTTTGAATAAACTTTATTAAAAAGAAGACAAAATTTACTATATAGGGTTAAAAGATTGGAATCGAATTCCAGTTACTAATGTGGAAAATTGCAGCAAAACGTGGAAAAACACTAAAAATCACATAAATAATTTAATTTAAAAAAATCTATTCAAAATTCCAAATTCGGACTTAGAGATGCAAAACTATATGCATAGAGGTACCTTACCCTTCCCACCAAATTTTGTAGCTGTGCGTGCAGCGGTCTCTTCAGAACACAACCGAGAAACACATACACAAACTTCCTACTTTATTATAGTTGGAGTTTACATTATATATATATTATGTTATAAGTGTATATTATATATATATATATATATATATATATATTATATTAGGCTATATATATTATTATAAATATTATGTTATTATAATATACTATTGTATATTTTTATTATATTTAGCATTTCGTATGCTGAAACAGGAAAAAATAAAATAAAATAAAACTCCAGAAAGTTACCTGTACATTTATATTCTTTTTCCATGTATTTCTTAACAATATTTGGATTAAAATTTTTAAGAGTTTATTTTATTTCAAAGAGAAATTTTTCGATAGAGCAATTGCTTCTATAAAATCTCAAACTTTCTACTTTTCAGTTTGAAAGGCATTATTAAAGAAATTTCTGGTAACTTTTTATAAGTTTAAATTGATTGCCAATGACTGAAATTCTTATTTCTTTTATTTAACGTCGAAATTATATTTGAAATAAATATGGGTTTATTTTTTAAATCTAAGTAAAATTCAATAACAGTCTAGTACTTTCAAACGAAAGACACATGTCAAAAACATGGCTAAACCATTTTCTTGAAACTTTTTTCGTTTAAACTGATGATTTTAGATTTTCTTTTCTAAGTAGTTTTTTTTTTTTTTTTTTTTTTTTTGGAAAATACATTTTGAGGGGGGAAATTCTTACTGAAGTTCATAAATGTAATTTTTCGTATTATCACAACTTCAAATTTTATGATTGTTAAACAAAATTACATGATACTTTGCTATAATTTTTTATGAAATATTATATGAAGTGCCATTTATTACTAGTCTTGAAAACCCAAACAAGACACTTTGTATATTTTAAAAACAGTGTCGAGGTATGCATCATGGCGATAGAAGTGCCGATTCCATGTAAGCCTCAATCCTGAAGTATATTCATATTCATATAACTGTAAACGTTTCTTTTTAACATTTCTAAAACTTAATGTGGTGCGACAAATAATTTGATCATTTCTTACCTTTTTTTTTTATTGTGTCATTTAGGCGTGAGAAAAGAGCTCGAGAATCGCTTCCTTAGTTCTTTTAAGTTACATTTTTAAATCTTTAAATTAAAATAATAACATAGTTACTATCTACAGCACAAAAATCAAAAATCGTATCTTCATGATGAAGCCACTTGGTACATTTAAAATTTTTCAGATGGGTGATTGGTTGAATAAGCTTTTATGGAATAAGAACCCTATAGGAACATGTTGCGTCAAGCAAGAAGTAAAACAAAACACTGAGTATTAATTAAAAAGATTAAATTCTTTATTAGAGCCTTATTATAAAATAAAGATAAAATCAGACAATAGAAAAAAATTTAAGGTGAGTTATCTGAAAGGGATAGATATAGTCAGATATAGATCCAGATATAGTCATGCAATGTAATTTGAAAGTGAATAAGTAAAATCATTAAATGAAATCAAATTTAATATGTTAAATATGGAATAAAACTAAACCTTACAATAAATATCTGCAAATTCTGTTAAAATCGGATGAAAAAATTAACAAGGTATGAAAATGTTCAATTTATGAAGCGTAACCAGCTTTATGTTAAACCATGAAATAAAAAAGAAACTACTTTAAAATGACGTAGGCTTGAACTAGTCAGATAATATTTTCCTCATCGGTATCGGAATCCTGACTGTAGAATTTAGATTTCATAGCTTCTTCTATATGGCAGAGAACTTGTTTGGGATTCTTAACTTTTAGGACTATTTACTGGCCTGAAATAAAAAGACGCACTTCGGTGTTTTCTCTTAACAATACTAGCTGATAATGTAACAGATGTATCAGTTATAAAGAAGTTGGAACTTGGGAGTTTGCAAGCCCGACAGATTTTAAGGGCTGTTTTAGGAGACGAGAATATGAAACCCCTATAGATTCTGGAATCTACTCACCCGTGAGCGTCAAAATAAGAAATAGTTTGCGTAATTTTCATTGTTTGGATTTTTTTATGTAATCATCTAGGGCAAGATCGTGAATAAACTGGATCATCACCCTTGCAGTTGACTCATGCTCAGTATTTTTAAAAGCCTTGCTATCATAGCCAACTTCTTTGCAGCGTGCACAGATAATGGATGCAAGACACGCAAATTTCACATGGCCATAACGCTGGCACTAAAAACAACGTAAGTGATTAGGTATGTAGATCGTAAAGGAGAGCTAAAGTAGACTATTTGAATTTCAGAGGGTAAAATAAGCCTATTTAAAATCAGAATGACATGCTACGTAGAAAGCACTTGTTAAGTCTAACAGATAGCGATTCTGCGACTTTTGATAACGTTTTGAGCTTTTAAATTTTGTAAAATATCTTCTTTTGTAGAAACTGAAAGGTCTGGGTTCAGTTACTACACCACGACTTTTATTCAAGGTTTGATGTATCTGAATAAAAAAAGAACCACCTACTGTTGTGCAATTTGAAAGCAATTGTAACTGGTTGGTTGATGACACCTTCACCAGCAAATCTCTGGACTGCATTTTTTAAGTGACTGAATATCTCCAAGAACGGAATGAAATGCTTTAGATATAAGAACAGGTAAAGTTATATTGAAAGAAATATTGGAAAGACTATCAGTGTGTTTAATACTAAATAAAAGAATGAAAGAATTGTTCTGTGTGATTTGTTGCTCTCCAGAATGGAGAGAAGCAGAAGAAAGTGAAGTACTTCTATCTATAGTAAAAGAAACATTAAATTCAGACCCCGAAAAAACCACCCACTACCACGCCCAAGAAAGAGAATACATAATCGTGAGCCAGTGGTAATTAGAGCCCATACGCTCATAAGACACTTCTATGACCTTAACCCTTAAATATACGACTAGTAACTTGCTTGCTTGATCTCTATCCAATGATAATAGTTTAATGACCAGCCGACTGATGCATACGGAGCCAGTATGCACCTCCCGTCTACCCGAACTGGGGGCGAAAGCAGTGTGTTAGTTTCCCTCAACTGCCAGGATACTCTTTTCTACTGACACGGGTCGTTACGCACAGAAAATACGCGGATGGTTTACAATTACTATATAATTACATTTACTATGATCTACTCTGATACAACAATAGACAGATTGATATCCTTTACGGGAATCGCCCTCATTTACAAACAGAAAACCGCGCTGAGAGGGAAATAAAGAGGAATGAACTGCTATCTCTTTTCAGAATTAGGCCCCCAGGGGGATACCTTCTTAGGTAATTACAGGCTTCTCAATCCCGGACACCTGAGTGATATTTCTCTTTTCTTTTTCCTCTCCATTCTCTTGTCTAATCTTTCCTGTTTGTTTCACTCTCATTGTGCTTTCCGTTTCCAAGGTGAGGGCAATTTTGCATAAGCCGATATCATCCTGTCTATATTGGCTTATGGAGAATTGTAAGCCACGCACGTGTTTACCGTGCGTGACGACCCGTGTCCCTGGAAAGGGGATCCTGGCAGTTGAGGGAAACCAACACACTGCTTTGGCATCTGCTTCAGGTAGGCATGGGGTGCATATTTGGTCCCGTATGTATAAATCGGCTGGTCAACAGACTTGTCACAGACTGGAGATCAAATTATCGGTCACGTAATAGTCATCTCGTTAAGAGTGGAAACTGACATAGGTGTGTCTTGTGAAAGTATGGACCCTGTTTAGCACTGGTGCACGAAGTGCATTCCCTTGTTGTGCTCCGTAGTGGGTGGTGCGACTGGGGTTTAATTTTTTTTTCCTCTTTACTATGGATGAAAGTACTTCACTTTCTTCTATTTCTCTCACATGTGGAGAACAACAAACTGTACAAAACACTTCGTTCACTCGTTATTTTGTAATTAAGCGCACAGATAGTCTTTCTGGTAGTTCTTTAAAGAGAACGTCATCGTTTCTTATCGCAAATCATTTCACTCTATTTTTGGTTGCTGCTCACTTAAAAAACTGCAGTCTGAGGATTTACTTGTTGAGGTTTCTTCAGCAAAGCTGTCACAGTTTCCCTCAAATTTCACAACAATAGGTTCTTTTTCTGTTTCTGTTCAGGTACATCAAACTCTAAATGCAAGCCGTGGTGTAATATCTGAACCTGATTTTTTTTTCTCTACAAAAGAACTTCTACAAAATTTAAAAAATCAAAATGTCATAGATATACACAGTATTATTATCCGTCGGAATGAGCAAGTGCTTCCTACGAAGCATTTTCAATAGCAATACTTTACCAATCAGAATTAAAGCTGCCAATCTGAGCTGTCCTGTGTGGCCTTACATTCCTAACCCTCACCGTTATTTTAAATGTCAGCCTTATGGTCATACTCCAACTACCTTTTTTTGGTTCCGTTACATGTGCACGGTGTGCAGAAGTCGGACACGATTGTAAATCTTGTGAAAACTCTGAGCGCTGCGAAAATGTAAGGGTGACCATACAGCATACTCCCACTCTTGTCCAAACTGAATCCGTGAAAAAGAAATTCTTGCTGTTGAAATTTAAAATTACTCATAAACTTTCTTATCCTAAATCTCGCAAACTTGATGAATCCAGAACACCATCTGCCAATGTTTCCTACTCCAGTTTACTAAAGCAACATTTAAAATCCGCCAGGCACATAAGTAAGTACCCAAACTGATTTCTCTTTTCCAACAAATAATTCTCCTGGGACATTACCATCCAGCACTATAAAGAAAAAACTCATGATGTGCAATCTACCACAAGTGGAAGACTTTTGCCTGCATTAAAACTTTGGCAATAATCATTAGAACCTGTTAAAATAGAATACCTTAATCGTCAATCACTAAAACTTTCAAGTCAATCTGAAAAGTCTACCGAATATGAGTCTGAGCAAAATTCTGTTTCATTTGCAGACAAATTAAATAAACCCGATGCTTCCCCAACACAGAAAGGAAAACAAAAATCATGTGCACAAAAGAAGAGACGAGGAAAATCTCAACTCAAAGCCTCTTCGCAATGGAAAGCTGTGAAGAAAAAAAAGAAGATGTCATGTCTTAGCCCGTCACTTACTAATATGAAGGACTCCAAACAACTGTTCAACTATGTGAAAGAGGCTATGGAGTGACTCTTATAGCTGTGACTCGGAAGTAGATTAAGGAACTACTGTTTTTGAGGTATTAGAGAAAAAATGATTTTAAATTTGATTCTTTTAATATTTGTAGTTTAAGTAAATGTGTTTATACTAGAAATTTTGGACATTTTACTAACTCTTAGTTTAGATATTGTATAAATTTTAACTGTGAAATTTTTTCATTTTAAATGTTTGTCTTTTTTAGACATGGTATTACGATTTCATTAAATGATTTTAATTACATTTATCATCGCATTACTCTTTTCATTTAAGAGCCTACGCTAGTCACGCGAAGAAACTGCTAATGTTAAGTGCTAGCTAATGTTAAGTCTATGGGAAGGTTCTTGCGCGATTCCTCGCTCGCATTTTTATATTTTTAAATGATTTTTTTTGCATTGAATAGCTGAGGTCGATCTCTAACGTTGTTAGTTTTTCGATTTTGGTTACAGTTTTTTTTATAAGCAGACATTTTCAATTTTGGAACCGGTTGGAACCGGTTCTGAAAGTGAAAGTACGTTTATATAAAAAGAACTGGAACCAAAATCGAAAAAGTAAAAACTAACAACGTTGGAGATGGACCTCAGCTATCCTATGCAAAAAAAGCATTTAAAAATATTAAAATGCGAGCGAGAAATCGCGCTAGAACCTTCCCATAGACTTAACATTAGCTTGAGCGTTTTCTCGCGTGTCTGATGTAGGCTCTTAACTGTGTTATTTTTGTTCATCTTGTTTTTATGACTAATTTTTAAATAATAATTTGATGTTTTGTTCTAACATTTCTGTTGGCGTAGCATGTCCCTAAAGGAACTTTGTGCCATAAAACCCCAATCAATAAACCAACCTTTCAGAATTAGACGGTGCATGTAGGAATCGTTTTTGTTCTAAACATGAACACTAATTCCACCCACATATGATAGTATTAAAGGTATTTGATTGGTCGAGAGGAACTTATCAATCTTACCTGTTATCATCGCGCTTACACCATTGGTATAATCAAGTCATATGTAGATGAGAAATAAGACTGATGTTTGTCTGTTGCTGATATAGGCAAAAGATTTGCCATGCTAAATCTAATTCTAAAAGGTCTATGGAAAGAACAGACAAGAGAAAGGAGAAGAAATAGGAAAAGGAACAAGATCGCTTGAAAATACCAGGTCGTGAAACATGTATGAACTTTCTCTCAAAACCTGTAATCCCCTCGGTATTAAATTTTTCATGAGCTATAGAGAGCAGTTGACATGGGAATTTTTTTTAATATTTTAACTGTTACATATGCATTTATTAGAATACCTTATATTTTTTGCGATAAAAAAATATAGTGCATTTTAAGGGTTATTTTTTTATTTTAACCGCTATTTCGTACTTTTTTTATAAGTGTTTTCAAGAGTACATTGATACTTCGGCTAACGAATATACTTCGTTCAGGAATCACATTCAGAGTTGCCAGATTTAAGTCTCAAAAAGATTTTTATTGACACTAGTTTATTTAGGTTTTCGCACTACCGTAATTTTTCCATACTAATAAACTAATATTTTCTAAATGAGTAGTCTTATTTACAAACTTTTCCTTAAAAACAGTTCATTAATGAATAGTTATAATTATTTTCCAATTATATTTGTATTACATTATTCTCTCAACAATGGTTTAATTAATTTTCTAGTAATTTCCCATTAAGGATAAAAAAAAAATAATTGTAGTAACAGAAACACATGAAAACATCCTAAACATTTTAGCATTGGACAAACAACATAAAGAAAAAGTTTGCATTTAAAAACCATAGCACGATAATAACACAAACAAAATATAAAAAAATAATGATATAGGGTAAGCGGGGGTAATTGGAAGCTAATGGTTATCTTTTTTTAAGAAATATTTTTTTCTTTTTACTTTTATAGTAAAAAAAAAAAATAGAGCGATAGATAATGAATGTAGCTATTCCTGCATGTGTTTATATTTATGCTAAAACAAGTGAGCCGCTTTATAAAAAATAAAATAGAAGCTAGAACCTATTATCACTATCAACTTTATCCCCCCTACCCCCTGCTTAAACTTCTAAATAAAAAATTATCATGGACATACTTTTAGCGTGTAAAAATGCCAAGTTTAGGCAATAAGATAATAAAATGAAAATCAGTCTCATTTCATCTCATTATCTGAGTGAAGAACTATACAACTGTGACACAAAACGTCTTCAGCATGAGATTTAAAAATTATTTAAGATAAGTACAGGGTAGTTCAAATTAAAGTATTTTTGTTTGGAACGTGTTGGAGAGACAATCTGTAGATGCACCATTTTGATATTTGAAGGATATTCTTTTCAAACTATGGGGAAATGATTTATGGAAAACAATATTTATAAACATAGCCTATAGATGGCGCTTTAAGCTGTACCGTGGAACAAAATTTGAAAAACTCTCTCATGAAGGGACCTCGTATCAGAAACAAAATGCGTACAAACATTTTTGGATCATTATTTAAAGAAACGATGGTTCTATTTTTGAATAAATGTGCGAAGCTATTAAAGTTGTTTCAGCAAAACAACAAAAACGTTTGTAAAGCTCTTCGTGAGTGCAGGAAACAGAATGCACAGCTCCAAAAACAGCTTGTAGTTTGTAGAGAATGATTCTTCGAAACCGGAAAGACAGGAAGTTTTTTTAATATTCAATCAGCATGAAGACGAAAAGGAAATACTGCAAGTGGCTGAAAATATAGCAACTGCTGTTATTGAGCAGTCCAATGAGAAGCCAACAGAACTTGTAATGTTCGTGCTACAGTGAGAAATTGGGATTTGTCGTACACAAGAGTTAAAGGTATTTGCTGTAAGGGGAAGAGACGTATAACGAAGAGCCAGAAAAGGTTAAACGCACGTAACATTTCTATTGATCAATTATTGATTTTGTGGATCAGTGACACGGTATCACTCGTTGTCCCTTCAGCACGTGGCACATATAGACACAGTGAGGCCATTTGAGACAGATTCTAGAAGCCTTTGCTTGCTATTATGTTAGTTAAGTCTGCTTTGTTGATTGTGATATCCACATCTCTGCGTAATCGAAAGTATGTGCCTGAATGGTGTGAATTAATTAAATTTAAAAGATGACGCTTCGTATGATGGAGTTATATTCATTAAATGATGCTGTTTTATATTCATTACATGATAATTCTCACAGCGTCACATTTTTACCTATCGGCCATTTTGAAACTTTTTTTTCATTAATCATTATACCATGGTCTGAAACGGATGTTCTCCAAATATGGATTCGTTACGTCCATATGTTGTAACTCCAGAGCGTTTCAAATAGGGATACAATAATTTGAATTGCCCTGCATATATAATGAATTAGTTAAGATATGTGATAATAATCGCACAGGAAAGACTTAAAAACAAATTACAATAAGCTTGAAAAAGGGTGTAGAACTTGCGGAGAAAACGCACAATCTGACAACACTATAACATTCGTTAGCCAAAATCTTCATAAGATGAAAAGTTGTTTCTCGTCCAAACAAAATGCAACGTGGCCATATTATCTAAGTAAGTGACTCCTATAAATCATTTCTTAGCCGAATCCCTATTCGTTAGCCAAGTCAGAATAGCAACGAAAAAAATCTCTGTTAGTCGACATATATTTGCATTCAATCTTACAAATTTATTCATTTTTAACATTCCAATCTTTGAGTTTTATTATATGCATACTATACGTGATATACATCATTTGTGACGTTTTTTTATAACTGTACTAGCTGGCTTCTCCCGTTAGTGGGCCCCTAATTACAAACAAATCTCGAGTTTAATTAAATTTTTCCAAAAAACAAACCTTGAATATGATAAACCTCGAACCGCACGAGCCTCCGTCTTGGGTAAACGCTGTCTACGGTACCGTATACCGGGCGTGGTGCGCACGCGCCGGAAAATCTTTTAGTTTCACCTTCCACCACCAGTGGGCGCAATCTGTTCTAAATGGAACTCCGGCACGTATCCCCGCTGCTTACGGCACCGTATAGCAGGCGTGCTGCAGCAAAAGCCTTTAGTTCCTCTTTCAACCACCAGGGGGCGCCATATGTCCTATACAAACATCCGACACGGGTCCCCGCTACCAGCGGCACCGTATAGCAAGTGCTGCAAAATCTGTACTAAAATCTGTAAGACAATCGAAAACCAAGTTGAATGAGCCAAACAACGCTATGATCGGCGCATAGAACCGGAGATAAGAATGTGCCCCCTGACGATGGAAGCTGGAACTAAAATATGTAAGGCAATCGAAAACCAAGTTGAATGAGCCAAACCCCGTTGTGATCGGGCCCATAGAACCCGATAAAATAAATCCTCCCTGATGATTAATATTAAGAAATGGTGGTAACCAAGGACAAAAGAGGTGATAATTAAAATGTCAATTTACTTTTCCCTCCCTGCCTCTTCTTTTAACATCTATGAATGGAAAATAGGATTAAAAGCACAGTAAATTCCTTTTCCATAAAAAAATCACTTTTTTTTATAAAATAAAAAAGTTACTGGTTGATTTTTTAGATTTTTCGAATTTCTGAAATATATGATTTTGCGTATACATACCAATTTTCAAACCCCTACCTTATATAGTTTTAAAAATTTGAATATACCTTAAAATTTGTGAGTACGTTTTTTAATTATTCCAGACATTGTTGATTTTCTTTTTCTATCTTTGGTGTCATAAAGTAAATGAAATAAACAATATTTTTTATAAAAAGTTAATTAAGATAAATTAAAAATAAGATAAATTAATTAAGATAAATTAAAAGATAAATTAAAAAGTTACCGGTCGATTTTTTCGAATTTTGATTTTCTGGAAATAGGATAATGTTCTGCGTATATATACCAAATTTCAAATCCTTACCTTATATAGTTTTAAAAATTTGTATATACCTTAAAATTTCTGACTGGAATGTTTATCTGGCACCCCGTGCTTTGTGGTAACCTTTCTTTTGACTTGAAAAGAAATTATTTTCGAATGGAAAATTAATGATATTTTAATTAATATCTCAGCAAATTAGGAACAGATTTTTTCGAAAATTAGATTTTGGATTTAGAATTTAATTTTATGTATAGATGCATAATTTTCAAATAGATAAATGCAATAATTTTAAGAAATTCATAGAGCCCAAAATATCCCCAGTACTTCCTTTATTTTGTGGTTTTATCACTTTGCGTTTTTTGCTAGCTTCGCTCGGGGTCCACGCCGCGATCTTATTGTTTCATTCTTTCTTAGAGCGAGCCGCGAATCGGGGTATCAATGCAGTCAAAAATAAACTTTTAGTATTTTTTAAAAAACTGTTTCTTTTTCGGGAGATTTTTAATGAGTTTTTAATTAATATCTTGTCTAATTATCAAAATATTAAAAATATGAGCCTCAGGTTCATCAAGACATGCCTTGGACTATTCTCACCCAAATTTTCAGTCTTCTGCGTGAGATAGTTTTTGCTAGCTATCGCACACACAGAGAAAGGCAGACAGACAAACAACTTCATTTTTTATTAGATGATTGATTCAGTAGAAGTTTTATTGGATTCATAAAGAGACTATAATTATTTTGTGTTAACCCTCGGTAGCACGATATATTTACTTTAATTATAAATTACAGTTTTTTCTTTATTTTATCAGTTCCAGGATAAAAATATAAATTGTTCATGCACATTACCTGGAATTCATCATCGCGCAGAGAATAATCCGCAGTGGTATTTGAATCCGCTACACCAATTATTAATTTTTTGAACCAGCTATGAAGTATCCACACGAGATCGTCATCGAAGTGCTATAAAAAATGAAGTTGTATTAAAAGAGCAGTAATTCGTTAAATAAACGGAGATCCATGTTGATTTAAAGTAGAATTGTGTATCATTCCTGGGATACTTTGTAGATCAAATTTAACTGTCGAGACTGCATATAATTGCTCCACTTTTACGCTATTAAACTAACATTTATTTTAAGGGCTTTCACATAAGCAACATTACGATTAGACTACATTTTGCACTCTAAAGGAAAGATTGAAGATCCACGCGCTAGGAGATAAAGTTCAAGGTTATAGAACAGTCTGTTTTTCGTTGAAGTGTCCATTTTTGTTGTAAGTCCAAGCTGAAAACTTTATGTTCAGATTGTATCTGCAGTTTTTATTTGTGATAGAAAAGTTAATTTGATCCAAATTGCAGCACTTAATGATTTTCGCTGCAATGTTCAATGAGTCATTGGACAGTCATGGAGTAATTTCAGATGTGTTTTTTCGCTTTTTTCGCGGCACGTGGAGCTTAATTAGGAGTAATTGGGGTTTCTCCGTCATTTTGTATTTCGGAATGAGCTACAAAGTAGTTTTTCAGGTAACAGAAAACATTCATAATTAAAATGAAAGCGAACTGAATTGTTTCTGCGGTATGTGAACAAGTATTGACATAAAAATCTGACATTTTCACTCTAAAATTGGAAGGAGTGAGAAGTTGACTCTTTGGAAGAGTGAGAGGCATTTTCACTCTTTTAGGAGTAAATTTTATAAATATGCACTCTTTAAAGAGTGGAATTTTCCACTCTCTAGAAAGGAGTGAAATATCTCACTCCGTTGTCGAGAGTGACTGTTTCACTCCGTTGACAAGAGTGAATAGTTCACTCCGTTAAGAGTGAAGAAAAACAGTTTTTTCCAACAAAACCACAAGATGGCGCCAGTTCTCAGATCCCCCGTTATCGAAACGAAACGCCTAAAATGAAATCCTTTATATACAGTAGCACGATTTAAAAAAAAACAGAAAAAGGCATTGAAATAATAAATGAATCGATAGAATTATGGACAGGAAATATATTTTATGCTTTACAAATTGCAGGATTTGCCAGTGCTAAGAACAGGGCAGGGAAAACAAATATTTGAAGTAAATTTATGCTTAGCTGCAACACAATTTTGCTTCTGTTTTGTAAACAGAAATTTAATATCTCTGAATGCTAATTATTTTCCTCTTTATTTAAATAACCTATTATATCATTTCTAACCTCTTTATGAATATAAACAAAATATAATTATACAGATTAAATTTTCTGTTATTTTTAGCACGTTTGAAATTAAAATGTAAAACATTCTTATGTTGAAAATGTTATGTATGAAATGAAAAACGTTGCATTTAATCACTGATTTTATGTGGTTTTGCCCTTTGAAAGAGCTCTTTTCAGCAGACCAAATGCACAATAAACTATAAGAGAAACGTCAGGTGACTGGAGGAATATGTTGAAAGGTATAAATACAATACCTGTGTGAGCTTTTAATGTTTTCAACGAATACAGCGGTAGTTTTTGAAGTATGAGCAGTAGCTTTGCTTTGATGCAGTTTCACCCTTTAAAAGTCATTGTAATAAAGAAAATCGCATTTTTTCTGTAAATATCGGATGTAACACATTCTCTTAATAATATAATGAATTGATTGCAACATTTTTGTCCAATATTCTTATTTTTATTTTCCCATTGTAAGATAAATTTGCGATAGTCATAAATCCTTACCTGAAACTTCGTTTTCCGCCTTGAAATGGGCTCTTTTTTTTCCCTGTTTTTTTTTTCCATCTGGTATCTTTTTACAATGTATATGTACTGAGTTTTGGAATAGCACTTTCCAATCAATTGTTATGTTTATTTCGCACTAAAAAGTTTTTATATTATGTGCTTTGCAATCATTTTAGACTGTCGAATTAGCATACTTCTGTTCGGAAGAAGAAAAAAAACGCATCTTCCCTTTCACAGCTTTTTTGCATGCGCAATCTTGAAATAAGAATAAATTTGAAAGTATCAGACGATAATATAAATTACACATAATAAGTTGTCAGATTTTTTTTCCTCTAAAATAATTCCATTTTTTAAAATCATTTATCAAACTTGTCTAAAAAATGTGCGAACAGTCTCTGTATTATATGATACAAAAAGAAAGTTTCAGTTTTCTTATTTACACAGTTGAGAAACACCGTAAATATTTGTGATTTCTACACAAATTTAATAAGTGTGCTCGAATATCACAAAAGAAACAAAGCTAAAATAATGTAATAAGATCTTTTTTTATCGTTAGCGGCTGTAGCATGCTGTAGGTACCAGCTCTCGTCCGAGCGCAGAAGTCAAGCAGCAACGAGCTCGGTTAGTAGTTGGGAGGGTGACCGCCTGCGAACAAGCGTGTGTGTGTAAAATGAGTTTCTCTTTTTATTCAAGAATTTTAGTCACTCCTTAGCGAGTGACTATTCACTCCAATCAGGGTTGAAAAAACTCACTCCTTTTGAAAGAGTGGATAGTCACTCTTCTGAAAGAGTGAGTATCCACTCCTGTTCAGAGTGAATATTCACTTCTCAGGAGTGAGTATTCACTCTTTCAGAGAGTCAAGAATTTCACTTTTTCCTAGAGTGAATAGTCACTCTAAAGAGGTTAGGCAAATTTTGACTCTGCGATAGAGTGAATATCCACTCCTCCGGAGTGAATAGTCACTCTTTCTTATTTAAAGTGTTCATTCTCTCATAGGAAGAACTATATCTCGCCAATCTGTTTCACTTAGACTTCAAGAGGGTGGACTGTTTACTAAGCGTCCTGCCGTTTGTATTCCTTTGTCATAATTCCATGGCAGAACCGGTTGAATTTAGCTCATGAACATCTGAGAAAGGGCAATCAAGTACTATGGATGTGTTTCGATTTTAAATCCAGAATGACTGTAGAAGGATTTTGATAGGGAGAGAGCCCAAGACTCGATTCCGAGCAACAGAAACTTTAGAAAGAGACCATAACAGAGAAGGTGTTTAAAGCTACAGTCACACGTACTATCCGGTATTTGGCAATATCAGATATTTCCTCATAAACAGATTTTTCGAGAGGAAAACACACCGTGTGATAATTTACCTCTGTACGTTTTCCCTACCCTCACTTATATAGCGGAAATATGGACACAAGAAAACGCTTGGTACAGAAATTACAAACAACATAGCAAAGCACGGAAAATATGCATGCTAGGCATAACAAAAAAGACAGAAAAAGAATAACCTGAAACAGAAGTCAGACGAAAATTTTTGACATCATCGAGGAAATTAACCGGTTAAAATGGAAATTGGTAGAGCACATTGATAGAAGGCAAGACAACAGATGGAGTAAAAACATCCAGCAATGGTATCCCGAAGATGTCAAAGTACCAAGAAGACTACTCCAGGTAAGATGGAGCGACGGAATCAGAAAAGTGGCTGGAGTTAATTTGATGACAAAGTACTATGCAGAAAACGATTAGAAAATCTGGGGAGGCCTACATCCAGTAGTGGTTGAAATGGTTGACGTCGGGATCAACGTCATCGAGGAAATTAAGCGATTAAAATGGAAATTGGCTGAGCACATTGCAAGAAGGCAAGACAATATGATGGAGTAAAAACACCCAACAATTGTATCAAACGACCAAGAAGAACACTTCAGGTAAGATGGAGCGACGAAATCAGAAAAGTGCATGGAGTTAATTAGATTCCAAAACGCTATACAGAAAATGATTGGAAAATCTGGGGGGAGACCTACATCCAGTATTAGTTGAACCGGTTGACGGTGATGATATTTCAGGGAACGAAACCTTTGATTCTTAAACAAAAAAGTTGCATATTTCTTACTTATGGAAATGAATTCGGATCTACTTGTCTGAATGTATAGCGTGCTTGTGTTTTAGAAACTCGTGATACTCGTAACCGACCGACAACGTTGAGGTGACTGATTTTATAAGGCTTAAGTGGCAGTGGTTATTAAAGGTAAGGGCATAAAGTTATTAAAAGTTTCCTTATACAAACATGAGAACACTGGACACATCCAAGATGACACTTCTCCCATTGCAGCGTGTTCTAACAGATTTGTTGGATAAATCTTTCCCTGTTTCATAAATTAAATTCATTTACCTTAAACTTGTTGTTAAATTTAATTATTTTACTACTCTGTCGTAAAGTTAAATTTTTACTCATTTTAAATATTTTCAGTTTTACTTTTTGATTTGTGTACCTATGCGATAAAACTCTTATAGGCTCCTCTCTCTTTAACATTTCCTTAGCCATACGATTTATGTTAAAGCCTTTGTTTCGCATAAAATAATCTTTATCAAAATAAAGTAAACTATCGATAAAATATATTATTTATACCTCAAGAATTAAGAAGAAGAATCCTTTGAGAGAGGCACGCAATTAATTTATATCAATTAAGAAAATATTATTTTAGATTAAGAAAATATTATTTTAGATTAAGAAAATATTATTTTAGATTATATTATCTAGAATTTTTTTTTTAATTCTTATTACCGTATAGTTGTTTGTTTTATTTACAGTTGAAACTTCAAAATAAACTCTGAACGGATTTCAAAACTTAGCTGAAGAAATGTTTTTCCTTTTGATGTTCCTATGAGCTGTTGTTTCTTACTATCCAAACAAACAAGAAATATTTCTAGCTCCGGAATGAAAGATAGTTGCAGTTTTTCAAGTGGTGAGATTTTCTCGGTCAAATAATAAACTAAGGAGGGTCTTAAACATCATTGGCGGATTTCTCCATGCGTAGGAGTTTATGGTAAACCTGAATTTGGCGTTGCTTTGCATTTCGCCAAAGTACTACCCTATATTTCTACACGCTTTGTGCATCAAAACAGTTCACTAGAGTCTTCCACATGACAGGAACTGGGATAATACTTTAGGCTAAATAGAGAAAACTTACATAAAACTACTTTCTGAAGCTAAGCTGTCAGGGCGGGAAAATGTTGCGAGATAGATTTTGTGTTCATTAAACAAATTAAGTATACAGGGAAGGTAGATAAATTCTTTCTCCGAGAAAATGGTGGATGATTACTAAAGAAAAGATTTCTAAACTTAAATTGCTTATTCATTCTTTTCTTTTATTTAACGATATCCGATTTCATAAACTGAAAATCTGAATTTGTAATCGCGTTAAAAATTTAAGCTTATAAAAAATTCACTGTCATCAGAAGAGTTCTAAAAAAAGAAAATAAGAAATTAATATATTTAACTCAAATAAAAATAATAAAGGAAGTTATATCTATGTTCTATATTGCAATACAATGATAAAATTAAGACTGTTTTCACAAAAGTTTAAGAATTCAATTCGTAATAATACAAGAGAAAAATATATGTTGCTATTAACTGAATGCATAACAGATGAGGAAAAGTATCAGTTTAGCATTTTTCAAAAGCAGTAACTTAGGTTTTGCAAAGTCATATGAGAAAAAGATACTTGAATGGCTGGAAAGTTGCAACAATAGTATATTTTGCTCCTATATCAACATTCATTTTAATGAGCAAAATTTGTTTCATATTTGAAATAGTATTTGAATTGTGAATTAAGATAAAGAATGGCGTTTAAAGGGAGATTACATGTTCATGAAAACAAAAACTATTTTTTCTTACATTTTTCGAATCTCTATAGTGTATAGAATAAGCCCCTAGAATGGTTAGGTGAAATTCAAAATATTTAAGAAATCAGTCTAATTGAAAGCAAGCGCGGTCCGGCTGGAAAACAAGGTATACGCATACGGAACTCGGCGAGACACAACTGCATGCGGGAGGGATTCTTTGCTTCTTAGATATAAATACAGGAAACGCGGACTAACTGTAAGTTGCAAAATATAACGGTTAACAGTTAACTAAAAAAAATTATACCCTTTTCTTTATTAAAATGTTAAACACGGTTTTCTTGAAGCAACATTTTTCAGCGTATCGTGTAAAGTAGCGTTTAAATGGATCAACAAATCATTTTTTTTCTTTTCGGAAATTAAAGAGTATTTATTTTGTGGGGCCTTGAGTCTTTCATGTGTAAAGAAAAAAAAATAGAAAACAAAAAGGACACTTTTAGGTAGATTTCCTAAGAAATACTACCTATTTTCGGAACAGATGTATTACACTCACGCACAGATGTATGGCGACCTTTTAATTGGCGCGATTTCCAAACCCGCGCCAAACCAATAACTTAATACATTAGGCATGTTCCCATTAAAGGAAAAATTCCTCAAAATTTGACGACTTTTTTTCCTTTTTATAACGGATTTAAAAAAAAAAAAAAATCGGTGCGTGAGTGTAAGATATTATAGCCTTTTTTTCAAACGACTGCCTTTTTACCAAATTTTGTTCAATTTTATTAAAATTATGTTCGTGACACCATAAATTCAATGTTTTCTGAAACATTTGGTTTTGTTTGTTTCAAATTCTTTAGACAAACTGTGCATTACACGGCGCAGGGGGATGCGCGCACAGCATACCCATATACCTGTGACAATATTTCCATAAATTTTAATAGTTATTGTATATTAAAAATATTTTTGTAGTAAAACTGTGCCTAATAAGTGGGTAAATTCATTTTTTGTGTTACTTTATTCTTTCTATGAAAAAAAAATTCCAGAAGTTGATCATCTTTTCTGACCGATGAATGGTAATCTTTCTTAAGACGTAAAAAAATTGATATTAAAAGACCTAAAAAGCACTCTCTATTACCTTAACTCGCCATTTACAGGAGTGTACCATTTAACAAGAAGTATCTCCTCTCCCCTTTCACTCTACCATCCTTTAAAATTGTAACCTCATGTTTCTGAAACACTTTGAAGACAGATCGATAGACAAGTTAGTAGATACGTTCAGAAATGATATTCCAACAACATATTGGACGTTCGCATACAATTCGCGTTGTTCAGGACATCCTTTTTGTATATCTAAACAGTTCTATGGCATGCCTACTCCTCATAGCTGTATCTTATCAAGAATGTCTGAGACAAGTTGAAAAACCAGCTGCAGCCGTGCTGCAATATTCGCAATTTGGAGTTTTCAATCCAGAAAGTATGGACCCATTCACCGAATGACGGCATGAGACGTGTGTTCGACTTATCCATTCAATGTATGTATCGCAGCACAAGATGATGCGATTCGCTAATAATGATGAAGGTTATATGTACTGCAAAAACCTCCTCACCTGTGCTATATTTTTTTTTCTTTTGCAGGAGATAATGTGTATCAATCGTCGATACTTTTATGAGAGTGTATATTGTTATTAATTTCATCTCAATCCAAAATGTCTTTCTTGTTTCAACCCTTTTTTTATTTACTGTTTGCATTAGAGATGAATTCGGGATATTTTTTTGGAGCCCAAGCCCGACGATTTGAAATCAGAGCCTGGAAAGCAGAAAATATTCAGCAGAAAATTTTTATTAATATTTTTAAATTGTTTCAACATTAATTTTCTCATTTATAAATATTTTCTTACATAGAAATAAGTATTAATTCTAAATACTCCCTCATGACAAAGCTTCGTGATTTTCATGTCCTGAAAATCTGTTTAAAGTAGCACATTTGTTATTTATGCCCAACCACTGGCAGAAATCTCCAAAAGTCACTTATTCTTTTAAAATATCACTGTACAACAATGGTACAAAGACACGAGTTCTGTTTTCCAGTTATTCTGGGAAAGAATTTCAAACAGCAAGTGAGGATAAACAAGGGATATAACACGGCTTCTTTATCTTACTGTGGGGCAGCTGGAGGGATAGATTCTGTAGGAAAATAGAATATTTGTATGAAACCGATAGCAGAAAATTATTGTTAGGATTTGTGGGGGATATCACAAAAATATTTCAGCTACAAGTTTACAAAGGATATATAATTTTGAAAAACATTTCTTAAGGCTCTAAGAAATGCAGCTGCGGCGACAAAAGAATTGCAATAATACGCAAACAGCCGGAATAAAAACTATTCAAGGGCGCGTAAGTTAGCAAGTTATGGTTTTCTTATACAAAAGTACGCTCGGAGAGGCACGCAAAGCGAATTTTGTCGCCATACGTTGAACTATGTAACAATAAAAACAATAAAAGTTACGTATGTGTGCGAAAGTTCGAGGCGACAGTGGTGCACAAGTCGTGGTCTCAGAATGCCACATTAATGAATAGATCAAAGAGTCCAGCGCGTTATGGCCAGATGGACAAACGCAGAGGGGTTAAAGCGTCCCCGTGAAAAAAAAAATAAGAAGAAGAAGAATTGTTTCCGCGAAAATAACCTAAATAAAATAAGAGAATTTATCAAAAAAAAGGAAAAGGAGAGAGTTAGGGAAGGAATAATAGGACCAATGAAACTGATTTTATTATTCGGATCTTGGCAAGTAAAATTCGGAGAAAACTAGGCAAAAATTATAGGGCGGCGATTGCGATTATTTTCTAACCCCGAAAAGGGTAACGCTTAAAAGTTGAAAGAAAATTGGGAAGTTTTTATATACGGAACACACGGAGAGAGCAGGCAGTTTTTATTTTTAGTCAGTTCTTTAAGTCTTCAGTCGTAGTTTTAATCAGAGTTTTGGTACGTCTTTTTAGAAAAGTGTGCACTTAGAGTTTTTTTTAGATTTATTGTGACTTATCAAGAATTGAATCGTGCCACGACAGAGGATGAACTCGTCAATATTGGTGAGAGGTAAGACTTTTGAAAATTATACTTTGAGTTTATTTTAATTTTTCTTCCTTAAAAATAATGAATTTATAGTGTGCATTTTATAGACAAAAAGCTATGGCACTCACCGTGAATGATCTCCATTGGAGTTATAGCCAGTCATATTGTTTTTCACATAAGTTATATATTAAACGAGTTCAACAGGTGTTTTTCTGTTATCTGATTTTAAATATTGATGAATTTGATATCTTTTAATAAAGATAAATAAACAAAATATCTAATTAATATACACAAATTGAGATTTTTTTAAAGTGTTTGGTTTCTCTATTTATTTTATTTGTTATCTTAGAAATGCTGGGAATTACATACGCAATGAAATTACGGCCTATGTATTAATTATAATACTCATTTAATAATATCAAAATAATTATAATAAGAAATTCAAGATGTTAAAAACGGGTTATCTAATTTTTAAGTACGATCATTAATGGAGTATCCCAGCATTACTAACACCCACCGTGCAAAGGCTTTAGAATCAGATAGAATATTTCTCCTTATATCCCATCAATAACAATTCAAATCCGTTTCAAACTCATTTTTAAAGTATTGTAAAACTTTAAATAACTTAAGATTACATTCTTGTTTTTCAATTAGCAAGTTTTTTCCCTTTTTTTTCAATTTGTGAATAGTTTTCAGTTTGAGCCCGATCTTGAACGAACATGAAGACTGGTATAAATATCGAGCTCTATCCCGTTTCGGTCTCACGCGCTCGAGCTAAACTCATCTCATCTCTAGTGTGCGTGCATGCATTGCTTTGTTGCGTTTATTTTAAATTTTATTTAATGGCATGTTCTAATCGTCTGGATTTACTCGTTTTTCTTTTAATTTTCCTTACTTTTTATTATCAAAATCTTAACGTATTTCAAATGCTAAAAGTAACTGTTAAACTGAAAATTAGAGCCGTACCGAGTACTCGGTATATACTCGGTACTCGGCCTATTCGGCCAATTTGCCGAGTACTCGGTACTCGGCTAAATCTTGGCCGAGTACTCGGCCAATACCGAGTAGTTGTAAAAATAGCATTTTTTAAGCATATTTGAAGACAAAAGAATTTATAACTGATCTATAAAAAGTTATTTGTTATTTGAATGCATCATATATGCAATCATTCACAAAAACTTGCTTGGTACAAAAAAATATATCTACAAAATATAGAAAAAAGTAAGAAAAAACCCTGATGTAAAATTAATGCACATTAAAATTAATTTAGTTTTTTAATATTCAAATAAAAATAAGTCATTTTTAAATCTGTAGGAAAAGACTGATTTTGAATAAAGAAACAGTTTGTAGAAACAGAAAATACAATAAATGCAAAAAAACAAATTTTAATAATTTGTTATATTGTAAATTATGTTACAAAAGCACCAATTGTTCTGCATTTTCAAAAGATAGAGCATTCGTTTTTAATTGTAAATTTGACCTGCCTCAGTAAAAATGCACTTGTTGCAAGGACTGTTAAAACAATGCCTTTGTATTCTGTACATATGAAAAAATGAACAGAAACTGTAAAATAAGATAGAATTAGAAAATTAAATATTTTGCATTATTCAATGAATTGTTACAGCAAACAATAATTATTTTTCATAGACAGATTTCAGATATTGGAATGAGTAATAATGGGTTTTAATTTCATATTAGTTAAATGCAGTTTTGATTGTATTATTTTTTTTTTCATATTTTGCAATAATGTTACTACTGTCTTAAAATTTTAAATTTACGAAAAGTTTCTTTAACCAGGTGCACAATAAATTAAATTTCTAATTGAAGTTAATTAAAAAAATATGATCATATGCTCAAGAAACATGTTTATGTATATATATAAATGCACACACACACACATAGGAATGTTATCCCTAAGCTCACATGTGCATATCAGTGATTCTTTCTTACACACAATTACTCGGTACTCGGTATCAGAACTCGGTACTCGACCGAGTATTAAAAGGCCGAGTACTCGGTACTCGGCTACTCGGCACTATTCGGTACACCACTACTGAAAAGACATCTTTGAAATGTGTCTCGGGTTTCGGTGTAAGATTTGACTTCAATTTTTCTCTAAAACTTTTTTTTTAATTGAATATGAAAATAAATTATTAATTGTTAGACTTAATACTAAACTAACATAAAATGAAATATCAAAAGACTGACTTCATTTCTAATAGTCTAGTTCCGATTTTTTTATTTCTTTGTTTTAAGAAATTTACTTGGTATTTGGAACAGTTTAGTTTAAAATATGTTTTTTTTAGGTTGTTGTTTTTGCAATAAAGTAAAAATGAATTAAATGTCTGTTGCAATAAAAATTCTTAATATCTTATCGAAAATAAGAAAATATTCATTTTTTAAAGGGGGTAAAGTAGCAATAGTATAAATGATAAATGAAAATGAGTTTTTATTAAATACCCGATCATTAGTCATGCACTTAGTCAATTTTTAATTTCGATGCCATTTTGAATTATAAAAGTTTAACTTAACTTAAAATATAGAAGTTCTATTACATATACTACAAAATTTCTACGGTATTTCTTGGATGATTGCATTAACTAATCACCGCAGTCAATTTATTCACGCACAAAATTCTTCTAATAATTATATTTTCAAAATCTGGCCACTTTTCATATTGAGGATCAAATGAAATTGATTTTATCATATTTCACTTCTGATATCGAGGAGAGGTTTCGCTATTTACGACATTTAGCGAATTCTCTGGGTACTGGTCAGAAATAAAGTAACACATTAATTTTCATATTGCTCGATTTTTAATACCTCGATTCATTTCAAAATTCCTATTCACTTTATTTAATTACCATAATTCGGGTTTGTAATTTTCAATATCATTCGATTTTTATTTATTTTGTTTAAAAAACTCACTAGTCGTCGTTTTTCTTTTTTTTCTTTTTTTTTCTAAGAAAAGCCAGAATTTTTTATAATTACATAACAAATAGGCGTTACATTCAATAATATTGCAAATTCAGTCATGTGCATTTGGCGAGCACCAATCAATTTCGCCAAATCTCTTTTGCAATAAAAACTCGATAATCTTTTTTTTTTTTTTTTTTTTTTTTTTTTTTTTTTTTTTTTTACAGATTTTCTATTAATTTTCACCGATCTTATAGGTACTCATGAAGCATAGATTAACCAAGAAGATAGAACAGTTACAGCAAAATATGTATAACGAGACCGTTAACTAGTGTTACTAATGAAAAGGGGAAAACTAACAAGCTTCCGAAATTTACCTATGTATACGAAATTTGTTTATGCTTTATGCTTTTAATATCTATTCTTTGATTTTATTCTATTCTTTTCGAGGCAGTCGATTCTCTCTAAATTGACCGTTGGAACGTTGTTTAAGTGTTTTTTATTATTATTAATTTTTATTACTTATTTTATTATTAATTTTTATTAATAAGACAGTAACAGGTCTTTTCAGAACTTTTATAAATTTGCGTATACATCAGGCAAAATTTTGTCTGTGTATGAATCAGAGTTCGAAACTTTGTTTTTTCGCTTTTCTTACTAATAACACAAAGCTGAAAGTACTTCTTTAATTTTCATCGTCGAATATTACTTGCACGCTTTATATTAATGCAATATTTGCAATATGTTATTGCAATATGAACTTATATAGCACACAATTGATTTTTATGCTTTTTTGGTGAGCATGTAACTAATTTAAATAATCTTATACGAATGAAACATAGAATTAAATTTTTATGTAGTTGACAAATTGTTGTGAAAATTAAAATATTCATGATACTTTTGCGTGCACTATAAAAATATTATACTCAAACATGTTTACGTGCATTACGAATTACGATATTAATTTCAAATTTGGCGATGAAAATTAGCAAAGACCGTATAATACTTGTTTAAAAAAGGAGTATTTAAAACTAAACCTAACGGGAATTTTACTCAAGTTTTATAATAATATTTCGCACCAGAATTTGTATTTAAAACTATAACTTTTTTATTTAACTTATTTCTGTGTGATTTATATTTTATTTTTTTTTTGAAGAAATTTCTGGTTCAAATCGAAATATTTCATTTGGTACCGGTCAAATGACCGATTGTTGGTATATTTAGTGTTAAGAAAAACCATAAATATCACTTTCAAGATAATCAATATTTGTTTCTTGAACTCAACATGAAATGGCCATTTTCCTCTTAAAATGTGTTTCGAACGCTTGTAATTTATTTACATTAAAAACAAACGTTTATTTTTCTTTGTAAAAAAACTTCACTTTTTAAACATTGTTTTGACAAGTGTTTTAATACATTAAGCTTCATAAATTCACAAATCAGCGGTTTAAAGGTCTTGTCTTCCAAGTGAGAATGTTTATTTCTGAAATTTTCTATTTTTCATTGGTATTTTCCCAGTAACACAAATAAAACGAAATTTTATGGGACTTGTAGAATATATTACTTTGTCTATTCTTATAGTATATCATTGCTTTATGTGGGTTTTTTCAGATTATATCCTATTTACTTGATTAAAAACATTAAAGACGATTTTTTAGTGTATTATTTTTTTCACTAATATTGTTAACCCGTTAATTACACACACAAAACTTTTGTTAAAAGCATAAGCATGTCACATTAAAAAAAGAAAGATCGTATTAAGGTAGAAGTTTACAAGCAGAAATCAGAACTATTCCTAGAATGAAAAGTTTCTTCCACCTTGTTACTATATGCGCTGCGATCGTTATCTCGTTACCATCACACTCTATGACAATGTCTTATTTTGTTATTTAATCTATGATATGGAGAACCATCTGATTTTTTTTTCAAAATATTCTTATTATACACATTAAGGGGACCTTCCTTGTTAAATGATGGTTTCATCGTCTATCTTTTTCGAACGTCAAATTTCATCGTTCTTCCCCTCTATACCAATCTTCAATTGTGCATTTTCAAAGGATTTTCACCGTTCTTCTCACTTCATACGTCTCTTTAAGTAAGTTTCATCAAGGGACTTTCATCGTTCTTCCCTTTTATGTCTATCTTCAACTGTGTTTTTCAAATGATTACCTTTATTTTTGTTTCAATCCAAGGTTGCATAAACCATAGTATGCATCTCAAGCTAACAAATGGCCCTGCTATCTCAAATTTTACAAGAAAGTGGACTAACATCGTTTTGTACCTTACCCTGCATATGTATTTCAGCTATTATAATTACGTTGTTTCATTCTGAAAACATGTGCTTACATATAAGAAAATAAGACTGAGATAATATGATATTTCGAGATAAAAATATACAAAAAAATTATTAATTTAAATTATAATGAATTTTTAAATATCTTCCAAAATCTTCCATATAAGCTTTGGAAAATAAGCGTACAAAAGATTTCGTGTTGACACTGGAAAAAAGATATTGATGAAAAAAAACACACCTTGCCTTGATGCGAGATCACTTTTCTATCTACTCAAACATGATTATTAAAGCTTTTAGAAAAACGGATTGACTTTTTGAACAATTATAAAATAAATAACTATTTCTACATTTATAAAACATTATTCGGTTTGCATGGTAAATATGTTCAAGATATATTCAATAACGCATCAAAAAATAATACAATTTCAATTTAAGTTTTTGTATAATAGTTTCCTCTGAAGTAATTCAAAGAAATTAAAATAATACCCGAAAAGTCTATACGTTTCATTGAAAAAATATTGAATACGAAGTTTAATATTACTAAAATACAGTACTTGTTATGAAAACGTTTATTTGGTTATCGTTTTTGAGTGATTTCTTTTACTGTAAAAGCTTTTTGTAATTAACTTTATTTTAATATTTATTATTTCAATTTTATTATTATATAATAATTAATATTTAAAATTTAATATTTATTTCTTTATTTTATAAATTACATTTTTACGGAGAAAATGAATTAACTCATTTCATTTTCAATCTTTTAACTGTTATTTGAAATTTAAGTAATATTAGGTGTTAACATATTATTCGGGGATTTTGTTTTATATATTTAGTTTTAACAATCGGTAAGTATAGATGCAAATTTCTAGTAATAAAAGTTTTCTAATATATCAATGGTTTTTTCCAAAATTTTGAATTTCAAAAACTGCAGATGGGTTTTTCCCCAATATTTTTTTATAATAAAGATAATTCCACAAAATATCATATGTCATAAAATCAGTTTCCTTATAATATAAAATGGCAATGATACCTTCATAAAAAATTCGGCTATGATGTCAGCTATGATGTCAAACCATTACGCACCGTTTCTTTTAATCGGTTAAAAAAAGGAAAAAAAAAGAAAACTGCCCAGTTAAACTGAGGGCATTGAGCTCACAGGCTATTCACACTAATTGTATATTATACTCTTATTTCAAAGAATCTGAAATAAGAGAAAAATAAAGAAATAAACAATATATTAAGAGGGGGGTCATCCCCCCGTTACCCCCCCCTCATTGTTAACTAATGAACCCCTTAAACTAATCAGGGAAGTCTCTAATTACAATGAATATATATACAAAATTTGAAGAAAATCGGATAATTCTGCATGAAAAACCCCTTTATCTAAATTAGGGGGGGGGGGATTAGCCCCCCCGTCCCCCCCCCCCCTTTATACTTAACCAATCAATCCCGAAAACTAATCAGGGAAGCGTCTTAACCCAATGAACCTATAAACAAATTTTGAAGCAAATGGGATAATTCTGCATGAAAAACCCATTTATATAAATTAAGGGGGGATTAGCCCCCCGTCCCCCCCCCTTTATACTTAACCAATCAATCCCGAAAACTAATCAGGGAAGCGCCTTAACACAGTGAACCTGTAAACAAAATTTGAAGGCAAACGGAATAATTCTGCATGAAAAACCCATTTATATAAATTAAGGGGGGATTAGCCCCCCGTTCTCCCCCCTTTATACTTAACCAATCAATCCCGAAAACTAATCAGGGAAGCGCCTTAACACAGTGAACCTATAAACAAAATTTGAAGGTAAACGGAACAATTCTGCATGAAAAACCCATTTATATAAATTAAGGGGGGGATTAGCCCCCCTCGTCCCCCCCCCTGTATACTTAACCAATCAATCCCGAAAACTAATCAGGTAAGCGCCTTAACACAGTGAACCTATAAATAAAAAAGAAAACTGCTCAGTTAAACTGAGGGCATTGACCTCACAGGCTATTCACACTAATTGTATATTATACTCTTATTTCAAAGAATATGAAAAAAAAACCTCGAAAAAGAAAACGAAATCGACAATATATTAAGGGCGATCATCCCCCCGTTCCTCTCTTATAGTTAACCAATGAACCCCAAAACTATTAAGGGAAGCTCCTTATTACAATGAACCTATACACAAAATTTGAAACAAATCGGATAATTCTGCATGAAAAACCCATTTATCTAAATTAAGGGTGGATTAGACCTCCGTATCCCCCTCATACTTAACAAAAGAACCTCCAAAACTTATCTAAATAAAGGGGGATTATCACCACTTCCCCCCTTTATAGTTAATCAAAGAACCCCAAAACTAATCAGGAAATTGCCTTGTCACAATGAACCTATATACAAAATTTGAAGAAAATCGCATAATTCTGCATGAAAAACCCATTTATCTAAATTAAGTGGGTATTAGCCTACCTTTATCCTTTATACTTAACCAATGACGCCCCAAAACTAATCAGGGAAGCACCTTATCACAATGAACCTATATACAAAATTTGAAGAAAGTCGGATAATTCTGCATGAAAAACTCATTTATCTAAATTAAGAGGGGAGAATTATCCCCCCCCCTTTATCCCCTTTATACTTAACCAATGAACCCCAAAACTAATCAGGGAAGCGCCTTGTCACAATAAACCTATATACAAAATTTGAAGAAAATCGGATAATTCTGCCTGAAAAACCTATTTATCTAAATTAAGGGGGGTTAGCCTCCCGTTCCCCCCTATATACTTAACCAATGAATCCCCAAAACTAATCAGTGAAGCGCCTTATCACAATGAACCTATATACAAAATTTGAAGAAAATCGAATAATGCTGCATGAAAAACTCATTTATCTAAATTAAGGAGGTAGGATTAGCCCCTCTTTAGACTTAACCAATCAACCCCCGAAACTAATCAGGAAAGCACCTTATCACAATTAACCTTTATACAAAATTTGTATAAAATCGGATAATTCTGCATGAAAACCCCATTTATCTAAATTAAGGGGAGGGGGGATTAGCACCCATTTCCCTCTTTATACTTAACCAATGAACCCCCAAAACTAATCAGAGAAGCGCCTTATCACAATGAACCTATATACAAAATTTGAAGAAAATCGGATAATTCTGAATGAAAAACACATTTATCTAAATTAAGGTGGGTTAGCTCCCCGGTCCCCCCTTAATACTTAACCAATGAATCCCAAAACTAATCAGGAAGCGCATTATCACAATGAACCTCTATACAAAATTTGAAGAAACTCGGATAATGCTGCATGAGAAACTCATTTATCTATATTAAGGAGGTAAGATTAGCCCCCCTTTACCCTCTTTATACTTAATCAAAGAACCCCCGAAACTGATCAGGAAAGCGCCATATCACAATGAACCTATATACAAAATTTGAAGAAAATCGGATAATTCTGCATGAAAAACACATTTATCTAAATTAAGAGGGGTTAGCCCCCCCGGTCCCCCCTTTATACTTAATCAATGAATCCCCAAAACTAATCAGTGAAGCGCCTTATCACAATGAACCTATATACAAAATTTGAAGAAAATCGAATAATGCTGCATGAAAAACTCATTTATCTAAATTAAAGAGGTAGGATTAGCCCCCCCCCCCCTTTACCCTCATTATACATAACCAAAGAACTCCCGAAACTAATCAGGAAAGCGCCTTATCACAACTAACCCATATACAAACTTTGAAGAAAATCGGATAATTCTGCATGAAAAACCCATTTATCTAAATTAAGGGGGGATTAGCACCCCTTTCCCTCTTTATACTTAACCAATGAACCCCCAAAGCTAATCAGGGAAGCGCCTTATCACAATGAACCTATATTCAAAATTTGAAGAAAATCGGTTAATTCTGCATGAAAAACCCATTTATCTAAATTAAGGGGGGATTAGCACCCCTTTCCCTCTTTATACTTAACCAATGAACCCCCAAAGCTAATCAGGGAAGCGCCTTATCATAATGAACCTATATGCAAAATTTGAAGAAAATCGGATAATTCTGCATTAAAAACGCATTTATCTAAATTAAGAGGGGTTAGCCCCCCGGTCCCCCTTTAGACTTAATCAATGAATCCCCAAAACTAATCAGTGAAGAGCCTTATCACAATGAACCTATATACAAAATTTGAAGAAAATCGAATAATGCTGCATGAAAAACTCATTTATCTAAATTAAAGAGGTAGGATTAGCCCCCCCCCCCCTTTACCCTCATTATACATAACCAAAGAACTCCCGAAACTAATCAGGAAAGCGCCTTATCACAATTAACCCATATACAAACTTTGAAGAAAATCGGATAATTCTGCATGAAATACCCATTTATCTAAATTAAGGGGGGATTAGCACCCCTTTCCCTCTTTATACTTAACCAATGAACCCCCAAAGCTAATCAGGGAAGCGCCTTATCACAATGAACCTATATTCAAAATTTGAAGAAAATCGGTTAATTCTGCATGAAAAACCCATTTATCTAAATTAAGGGGGGATTAGCACCCCTTTCCCTCTTTATACTTAACCAATGAACCCCCAAAGCTAATCAGGGAAGCGCCTTATCATAATGAACCTATATACAAAATTTGAAGAAAATCGGATAATTCTGCATTAAAAACGCATTTATCTAAATTAAGAGGGGTTAGCCCCCCGGTCCCCATTTAGACTTAATCAATGAATCCCCAAAACTAATCAGTGAAGCGCCTTATCACAATGAACCTATATACAAAATTTGAAGAAAATCGAATAATGCTGCATGAAAAACTCATTTATCTAAATTAAGGAGGTAGGATTAGCCCCCCCCTCCCTTCTTTACCCTCATTATACATAACCAAAGAACTCCCGAAACTAATCAGGAAAGCGCCTTATCACAATTAACCCAGATACAAAATTTGAAGAAAATCGGATAATTCTGCATGAAAAACCCATTTATCTAAATTAAGGGGGTGGGATTAGCACCCCTTTCCCTCTTTATACTTAAGCTCTGAAAGCGAGCCAAAAAAAAGTGGCCAAGAAAGTTTTTATTACTCATCAGTTCCAAAATTATCATCCTTTTAGAACAAACGGCAAAATGCAATGTGTATCAAGCTTTTCATGTCACTAAACACTGAAAACGCGTTTTTAGTTAGTGAACGCGTTTTTAGTGCCAGAAACTTCCAAAAATTCATAAAATGTAAAGTATCATATCTCGGTAAATTTTGGTCGTACAAAAATGGAATTTTTACTGTATCACTTGTTAGAGCACGAAGAAACTTTTTCTAATAATAATAATAATTTATATTAACCAAGGACCGTATAAAATTTTAACTTACAACTTAAAATTTAAAAAAAAAACTATTTTGATGTAAATCGATTTTCAGATGATGAAGAACAACATTTGAAAAACTTTTGCAATTGGAATTATACTCTAAAGCTAACGGTTTAAAAATTAACTATTGATGAAGGATAAGGAGGGAAACGTTTTATTTGTATACCTTATTTCATGTATTATATAATTCTCTAAATTTCAAATGGTTTCAAAGAAATGTTGTTATACAATTCGGCAATACAAATGTTTTTAATATTGTGTTCTCGCATAAACTTAGAGCAAATGTTCCGATTATATATATATATTTTTATTATTGAGCCGTGTAAATTTTATTAGGATCGAAAAATGATATATTTATCTGTCTGGTCTCATTGCCTGTCCCTCTTGGCTCCAATTTTCAATAAAATGCATCAAATGCTACGAAATTTTATATTAAAAAAAATAGTCATCGTTTCGCATGTAGTTTTTTTACAGGAATACGTTAAAAGTTTTAATATATTATATTCCATTGTCTTCTAAAAACCTTATAAGTGTTTGGATATTTAACATCGTTGGCCAAGAATCCACGAATTATATTAGTTCTGCTTTGCATTACTATTTATGAGATTATATTCATAATGGTATGCGGGCGAATCTCATAAAACAGGACATTTTCAAAATTAGAAACTTTTAAAATTGAAAACGCTTTAAAATATTTAAGTTAATTTTTTTACGTTTGATTTTAGTTATTTAGCGAATATTTATTACCAAACGTAAATGATCTTTGCAAAATATCATTACCATGACATTTGAGCTGTTACGCTAGAATGTACTAGTATATACATGCCAGGAAAATCACCATTTATTTTTCAAAAAATCTAGTGTTCTTCATTTTTAGATTTAGCATGTTTGACACTGTATAAAGGGAAACTTTTTCTGTGTGTTACAATATAGGACTGAATTAAAATTTATATAAATCATACATTAGTCAATAAAGCTAGAAAAATGGCATCTTGAACACATCTAAGTTTCAATCGATGTAGTTTGCAATTGAAATAATTTCTAAATGCTGGTTCTTGAAGCCGTGTTTTAAATAATTCTGTTTTAAACCATGTTTGTTCGAGTCTGTCTTTTATTAGCTCCGGATGTTTTCATAATAGAAAGCTAAATTATCCAGGCCAGGTAAATGACATGAATCTAAATAACAAAAAATTTATATACAGATATACATTATATTAAGAGTAACACTGAAATTTTTGAAACAGGGACAGACGATAAGCGCAAAATAATATACATATTGGTCGGATATTTAAATTTGAACTTTTTTATGTCCACAGATGATAATAAACAATTGTAATTTAGTTATCGTAGAATAAATTCGCAAAAAAGAGAAAATGGAGTTGACGCAAGAGCATTATCAAGCTATGAATTTCTATGATTTTAAAGTGGGGTTAAATCTAGATGAATGCCTACAACGTCTACAATAGCATATGCAAATGTAGCTCTATCTCGTGTTACTGTATTCAGATGGTTTATAGAATTTAGAAGAGGTCGAAATTCTCTGCTGAATGAAGGACACACAGGAAGAAATTTGTCAGCTGTAGTCCGAGAATATATGTGTTCGCCGTACAACTTAACATTGCATCCGCCGCTATACATAAAATTGTTCATGAAGAACTGTATATGAAAAAATTAGTTTGACGTTGAATTTAAAAGAACACCAAAAAGCGGAGTGTCTCAGAATCAATAAAGAAACCCTAAAATTATTTAATGAAGGGGGCACTTTATTTCTAAAATCATAACTGGAGATAAGACAAGCATACCTTTTATTTCTACGTTCTAACACGTAAAGAAAGTAAAGAATGGGTCTTTGAAGACGATCCCAAACCAACAATGATGAAAAGACAACGAGCAATGAAAAAAGTTATGTATGCCGTGTTTTTCAGAAGTGCAGGTCTGGTGAGAATTATAAAGCTAGAGGGACAAAAGACAGTTAGAGCTAACTGGTACTAAATGTCTTCCAGAAATTCTTCAAGAGGTGAATGCTGGGGAACTTATGCTTCACCTTGAAAATGCATTTTCTCATTCAGCAAGGTCCGATTTCGTGAACAAAAATTCTAAGTGATAGAACATCTACCCTATTCTCCTAATCCTGCTATGTGTGACTTTTGGCTTTTTTTAATCTAAAAAAAATTACGTGGACGCCGTTTTCGTTCCAAAGATGAAATTGGTGTGGCTATAAAAGCATATTTTCCATCTATTCCAAGAAATAGATGGCTTGAGGTATTTGATCTTTGGAAAATTCGCCTACAAAAGTGCACTGGCCTTAAAGAGAACTACTTTGAATACTCCCAAGAGGTGGGTAAGTTTAACTTGTATGATTTAGCCGCATCTTAAAAGCTTCATTGTGGACCTCGTACATCTATATTTTAAAGCAAAAACATAGTCCGTGAGCAACGTTGACGTCATATTGACGGTGGCAACATCTGCCAATAAATTTCGCTTTTGCGGCAACTTTTTAAACTTCTAAACATCGCACACTTTAAATTTTTATACCGTGAATAGGGGGAAAATGTTCGTTTAAATGCAATGTGTTTGAAATTTGCATCTCAATTAACTGATTTTTTATGGTTTTTAAAATAAATTTCGAGCATGAATTTTTTTTAATCTATCACGTGCAGCCTGATTACAAAAGATTAACCCGTTTGCACTTCAAACAACATAAATATAATAGTTCAGCGTTTGTTTCCGGCTTAATATTTTCCATAATGAAATTAAAACTTCGTCAATAAATAAATAAAATAAAAAATAATATAAATAAAACACAAAGTTTAACTGACTTGTAATCGAACTACCCGCTTAAATCACTGAAATTGTCAGAATCAAAAAAAGCTGCTGTAAGTAGAGAAATATTTGGCAATGCCTTCGACTATTATAATACGAATCGTTTTTAATAAATTTCAAAACTTTATTTGAATACATTATAAATATTTTTCATATAAAAATGCTTTTTTGTGTTGTTATTGGGCAATCTAAAAAATTATATTTAATGTAAAAAATCTATTCAATAATAAGAAAAAAAGGTTTTTACTTATGTTGTGTAACCCGGGAAGCCCGGTTTGGATCCCCTATAGTATGGAATTAAACATTTACTTTTAAATAATACTACTGGGGGGAAAAGTACACATTGTGGTGCATATTAAAAGTTGACTAAACCTAACATCATCTGTAACATTTCAGGAAAATGTCTTCTCTTACTTTTAAAATGATAATTTTATAATTTATCTGTAAATAAACATAATATTGCATATATTTTTTTTCTCATACAGACATATTTATGCATAAAGAATTTTTCATCCATTATATAAAATAAAGGAAAAAAGAAGTAAAGACATCTAATTTTCATCTTTCTTTAAGAATAACCCACAATTTTACCTTCTTTTTTCATGAAAATCTACTGTCTGGTCAAAATTTTTGCAATTGCATTTAACGCACAATCTTCATAATATCGTATCCATTTTTTAACATCAAATCCTCAGATTAAATACCTTTTAAACAAATGAATAATACAGGATATAATTTCGTACATGATGAAAAGCCTGTCATTTCATAAGTATTGTATAAAAATCCTCCCATTGGGTTCGGGTACACCCTTTAGTTAAATATGCTTTAGATGGTATATTACTAGATTATACATATCTAATGGGATTTTTCTATTAACTAATGGTTTGGTAAACAACTTCTAATCCCTACGCAACTCGTTATTAAGCAGTAATTACTAAAATTTGCTCACTCGCTCAAAATGACTCTGTCTTTAGTTTATATTATTTAAAAATACTATATCTCTTTCGGGATAGCCTTTAGCTAATTATTTACAGGGTGTCCTAAAATGCACTGAACGTTTTAAAATTCAGTAATAAGTAAACGATGAAGATATTGTTGAAGGAGATTAATATGTGAATTGGGGAATTGCTTTACTGTACTTCCTTTTTTAGTTGTAAATATCATCAATAGATGGTGTTGCGCTATCTGAAACTGTTAAAACGATCAAACTAACATATAAAAATGAATCAAAATTCACTCATATTTTAACCTTCATTTAGTTTGGTTAACCTTCATGTTAGCCCGCAGTCCGCCATCTTTTTTTATTCTTTTTTTATTATTAAATATAAATAAATTAGTCAAGCAAATTAAATAACGTGTTTATAATTTAGTAAATGCGAAACAAAACAAATGGGTTTTGATTTAAAAAATGACAAGATGACGAACTGCGGGTTAATACGCAAGTTGTTCCTTTTGTTTATCTGTGATCTACCCCCCCCCCCCCAAGGTTATTAACCCCCCCCCCCCATTTCAAGGTTATTTTGAGCAGCATTACAATTTGAGGCAGTGCAGCGCCATCTATCGGTGATATTTGGAAACGTATAAAGAAATTCTTGACTTCACACATTACTTTCCTGTATAATGGTAGCTGGAGTAGCCATGAGTAGCTGTCACTGTTTACTTACTATTGAATGTTTAAAAAACGTTCAATCAATATTAGGACACTTTAAACTTTTCGATGCATTACATAAATATCCAAACTACTATTTAAAACGAGTTTATTCTAATTAAATACACTTGTAAACAACGTTTAATCTTTATTAAAGTTAAAGAGTGAATGAAAAATATCAAGTGATTAATTTGTTGTGCTAACCAAGCCAAAAGCAGAAATTTTACATAAAAGTAGAGATCGTCCGAAATTTCGGTTTCGGTTTCGGTTTCGGCGCAAAATCGGAGTTTCGCCGAATATTCGTTTTCGGCGAAACTGCTGTCAAAATTTCGGCCTGACTGAAACTCGACCGAAACTATCTGTATTTCAAAATCTCGTTCCTTCTTTCGGAAATTTTCAACTTTACTCATTGATTGTATCGGCTCAAATGCGACACTGTTTATTGCTGTGAACTCCACTGTTTATCATTATCCACCATGACTGCTTCATGATGCGAGTGTAAATTATAAAGCAAGCAATGCATATATGACTAAACTTAAAAGACGCTTATCACGTGATTTTTAAAAGCTGCAAACTTAACAGTAATAGAATTTTTTTACTTTGAAACTCCAGATTGTTTCGAATGCTTTATGAGAAAGGTGTTGTTAAAACACCTTTCTCATAAAGCATTCGAAACATGAAGATTTACGAAACTTATTACAAAAAATATATCGAGATATGTATACTTAAAATATTTTTTATTAGATGAAATTCGTATATTTGGAAACTATTTCTGTCTTATTGATAAATTAATTACGTTTTATTTTATATAAAAATAAATAGTTTTGGATAGAAGCGCAGAGAATCAACTTGGCAGTGGAGATAAAATTTTCAAACAGGGGTGCCATTTCAATACTTTCTTAGGGAGGCAGGGAGTGGCAAACCTTTTTTGATCTTATTGTGCACATCCTAAAAGAAAATTGACAACTGTTACATTTTTATCCTTATATATATATATTTAAGATTAACAAAAGTACAAAATAATGTTAAACATGTCTCACTTTGAGAATATTGAAATGGAAAATAAAGTTTATAATTAATAATTTGTAGGTTTAAAATTTTGTCTTAATGCCAATTTTTCTTTTTTAGTCAAATTGGACAAATTATTTTAGCTTTTGTTCCTTTTACTTAAACTAACCTATAATGACTCATACATTCTTATCACATTCTTTGAGGGGAAACTGCCCCCCCCCCTAACCTTCCCAAATGACACTCCTGTTTGTAAAAAATCGCACATATGGGTGCATAAAAGGTATTAATAATATTGATTGAATGCATTATTTTAAATTACATTATTTTATATTAATTTTATATGTTTATAACAACTTATATTTAATTAATTATTTTCGATAAATAATTTTTACTTAAATTCATTTTTAATAAAATTAACGCTTAATTAACGATTATGTATACTGTTCTATACAAAATATTATTTAGATAACATGCATAGCAAAGTAAATGCAATATTCCGCATCAATTTAGACAAAAGTTCTACATTATAGTTCTATATCAACTATAAATCTTAAGAGAGATCCTTTTAAATTAAAACAATTTTTTTAATTATTTTGAGCGGTGTAAATTTCAAAAGCACCCATAATTTTATGTTTGAAGCTGTAATACAATGTAATATTTTTTTTCAAGAATTAAACAATTAAATTATATTAATATAATTACATTTTTGTTTGCACACTATTGTTTATTATAATAAGGAGATAGCTGTCAAATTATTTCTCGAAAAACTAATTATTGGAAACTGGAATGTTTTATTTCATGTGACTGGTATATTATTATGCAAAAATGTACATGAATATATATAAATATTAGATAGGTTATATAAGTATTGCGATGAAACTAAAATGTTTTATTTTATGTCAGTGATATATTATTATGAAAAAAAATTACATGAATATATATATAAATGTGAAATAAGTTATATAAGTAACGTGACGTTAAAAAAAAAATTATATTTCATGTAAGTAACATAATACAAATCTTTTTTATTATCAAAATATTACTTGAATATATAAAATCATTAAGTATTTTATACAATTACTGTCATGAAACTAAAAGATTATGTTTCCTCTGAGTGATATATTATAATTAAAATATTACTATTATAAAAATTTTACGTGAATATATAAAACTATTAAATATGTTTTATAAATATTGTGATCCAATTAAAAATTTCTTGTGAGTTATTTATTCATGATTCAAATTTTATAAAAAAATTTATAATATAACATAATGTAAATAAAAAGTTGTCGTATGAATGCAAAAAAAAAAGGAAAGTAAACATGATAAACATGTTATTTAAACATATGTACCATAAAAATGTTTGTACAAAATTTTAAATAATTAATAATAATATTCATTAATATTTAAATATATATTTATATTTAAACGTCTATTAAATTAATAATATTTATAATTATAAAATGATTAAAACATATTCAATGTTAATTTCCTAAAAAATAAATTTTTAAGTACTTTATTTCAATCAATTTAAAAGCAAAATATTAATGAACTGAAAATATGAATATATTTTAAAATTAAATATTCATCATTGAATTTGTTTTACATTATTTAACTACATTGTTAATTAATTATTGATAAATGCCTAAAATTATTGGTGGTTATGAAATAATAAAATTTAACAGTTGTATTATTTAAGTTTCATTTTTATTCAAAACTTATACACGCACATATATGTGTACATTTGTTTGTTAGAAATGTGGTTCAATACACGTATAATTAATAAATTAATTAGTAACGTAATTAGTTATTATTAAGTAATTATTAATTATTTGTTATTAAATAATTAATTAATTTAAAATATATATCTAGTTTTATATGTATTAATCGGTTTTTAATTTTTTTTACACTTTCGGTTTCGGTTTCGGTCTTAAAACCTGTTTCGGTCGATCTATACATAAAAGCTTTGATAGCTAAAATTGTAACTAAGCATCATCCCGTTTTGACCGTGCTGTTATAAAGGTGAGGACATCCTAAAGCGCTTCCACAAGAATTTATATATATATATGAAACGAAGCGTGTTGCTCCGTCGGTGGGTCCTTGATCGCCGGGCCGGGCCGGTGGCTGCGCGGACTGATGGCGGCTCCGTACGTCAAAGCGCTCATTCTGATTCTCTTGCATGTTCGTGTAGTCCTGGGCCGTAAGCGGGATTCGGTTAAATTCCGAGTGAATGTATTTCTGTTTAAAGGAAGACTCAGTTTATTATGGAACCTGGTTTATTTCTTTTTCTTACATGATTCCTTTTAAACCAGGCCCATATTGGCGTGAGAGCTGCTTTTTAAGTCTGTCTGGACATCGAAGGTTCGTCCATCGCGAGGCAATTCCGAGAGAGCAGATTGGCGTGGATTTGTTTAGATGAGGGAAATCGTAAAAAGTTCGCTCCTGATAGCCGTGTAATGGTATAAATATGAGGTTTTTGCATTATTTCTGCTAGAGGTCGTCTAAGTCAAAAGAGGCGTATTTTTAATTTTAATTGGCCGTGAGCTGAGTGATTGTGCGGAATAAAGGCGTTGGCTCTATCGGCCGATCGGATGCCGCAAGACCTTAAAATTGCGTTAGCGTCAGCACAAATATTCTTATGAAGAGTCAGAAAACGATCTTTGAAAGTTATAAGATGCGATGCAGGAAAACTAATTTAACAGGGGCGACGGCATTTTCAATCAATTGAAACACAATTATTAAAGCATTTAAAAGTTTTGATTTAAATTTCTATTTTTTAAAACGGTAATTTAAAATTTTAAAAGGGGCAAAAAGGGATTTTGCATTTTAAAAAGGGGTTTAGCTTTTATCCTTTCATATCCCCCCCCCACTAAAACAAGAGCCACAGGGCTCGCCTGCAAGACCTGTGGGTCTTATCTCGTGAATTTAACCCATGTTTTTTTTTTTTTTTTTTTTTTTTTTTTTTTTTTTTTTTTTTTTAGATTCTTATTTTCTCCAGCTCTCAAGTAATTTCTCCAGCTCTTCAGTATTTACTTCAGCTCTCAAGTCAATTGGACCTATTTTTACATTTATATATCAAATTTACATAAAAATATTGGTTACACTAAAATAATGGAATTCTTTCAATGGTGCTGCAGCAAAACAATAATGTGTCTCGAGACGACATATCTTGATTATAACAGTTGTCATAACATAACTGTGTTTGTAGTGTTTCCCTTTCTTTCCAGTTTTTGTTTTAAAGTTTTTGATATAGTTTGTTGGGAAACATCCTTTTGTGTATAATTGCAGATTGCAACCATAAACTATATAATATATTAAAATATTCACAGGTAAACATACTGAAAACTATACAACATATGCAAATGTAAAAAATATTCAATAATAGACAATGTTCAAATGTAAAAAAAATATTCACAAATACAAAATATTAAAATGTAAAATATATTCACAAATACAAATTATTCAAAAATATAAAATATTCAATAATACAAAATATGCACTAATACTATCAACAAAATATATTGTATCTCAAATGCAATTTGAAAAGCTTGCATTTCTAGAAATATTGAATTTTCACACTGAGATAAAATAACAGTAAAATATCCTAAAATACTAATAACAAAAACAAATTATATTTCTTCGTATACCTTTCCGTTTTGTTCGGGACTTAGCTACTCCTATGATGCAGCCTTAGGTTTATATCCATGAAAAAACAACACTAAGTTGTTTTAAAAAAAAAGAAAACTACAGCTAATAAAAACTAAATATACACTTGCTATAATTTTCACCATGCGCAGGGTCAGTGCGATATGGGTTTTAATACTCTGAGGGGAATATCACCCAAAAATGTGCCACTCGCACGACAGAAAAAGAAAAGTGGGTAATCGATATTCACCTGCAGAGGGGAAGCGAAGCAGTTTTGCCAGATTCTCCGTTCAACCTGGAAAGAGAATCTGGGAAAACAGTCCGGCTAAAGATGGGTGGCCACGGAGCGGAGGACCCCTTCATGTGTCATCAATTCGTCATTATAATATTTTTAAAAAAAATAATAAAAATTCTAACAGTACTTTTAAACTGTCACCATCATTCTACACTGCTGGGGAGATAGGTTACACGCCCAGCTGGGTCCTCATCCAAATGCTACGAGTAAGGGGGACGATAGGAAAGCAAAAATTAAAAAAAAAATTGACAGCTGAAAGAGATAGATGGGGTTTATTCATGGCTGAGTTTAAGATTTTGAGAAGGGTGGTAGTATCTTAACTTGGAGGAATGGACAATTTCGGACTTTCTCTTAAAATGTGGGCTGGGTTTATCAATTTCAAAGGATACATCAGAAAGTTGTTTTAAAATGGTGTATGGGCCAGAATATGGTGCCGTCAATTTACGGGTATTCGGATAGTGAAATTCTTCATACATCACAATGTCACCAACTTTAAACTTTACAGGAAGGAAACGAGCATCATAACGGACTTTATTCTTTTTATGGTAAGCAATTGTTCTCTCTTTAGCCAATTTTCTAGCTTCTTCCACAGGGGGATAGTAACTATTATTTGGTAAAGGGGGATCATATGGTAAATTTCCTAAAAATAAATAGCTAGGGGTGAATTGGGTTACAGAATGAGGGATGTTATTATATTCATATAAGACTTCATCTAAAAGCTTAGTCCAGGGTATTTTCTTGGATGTGGAATTGACTTTACATTTTAATCTAGTGACAATAGTCTGATTTAGTCGTTCAATTTTTCCATTCGTTTCCGGGTGATGGCTGCTCGTCAATCTGTGTTTTATATTGTAATTATGAAGAAATCTCCTAAACCTGGAAGCTGTAAATGCTCCATTTCTGTCGGTTAACAATCTATCTGGTACTTGTATCTGAAATAATTGTTTCAAAATGTTTGTATAAGTTTCGGTAGTTACACTTTTTGAAGGAAAACCCCACACATAGCGAGTTGCATGGTCAACGACTAAATGCAAATATTTTTTTGTAGAATTGTAATAATTAAATCCGCCAACAGAGTCTACTGCCAAACATTCAAAAGGTATCTCTGTTGGGGGCATTAATTGCAATAAGCCAAATCTTTTTTGTCTACATTTTTTGTTTATCTGACAAGTGTGGCAGTGTTTTACAAAATTTTCAATGTCCTGATTAAAGTTAGGCCAATAATATTGCGGAGAGATTAAATTTATCATTTTATAAATTCCAGGGTGGCCAAATTGTGTGTGGGTTTTTTCTAATAGGGGTAAACGTAAAGACATGGGGACCACAATCTTATACAAACCTTTCTTTTTAATAACAACAACATCATTTATCTCAGTGTACTTTTTACCATCAATTGTTACATTTTCTTTCTTCTGATTGTCTCTTACTTCATTCAAGTCAAGGAGATGTATAATATGGGGTAAATTTTCTGAAACAGGTTGTCTAGATAGCATATCAGCTTCAACGTTAGTGGAGCCTTTCTGGTATTTAATTTCATAGTCAAACATACTAAGTTTTAGGGACCAGCGGAAAAGACGTCCTCTTAAATTTTTAACACTTTTGAGCCAGGTAAGTGCCGCATGATCTGTATGTATGACAAATTTTTGACCGTGTAAATAATGATAAAATTTATCTAAAGCATCCACAATCGCCAAACATTCTAACTCCGTAATTGCATAATTTTTTTCATAATCGCGAAGATTTCTAGAGTGATATGCTATAGGATGTAATGTTCCTTTTTCATCAACTTGTTTCACTACACATCCCACTCCATGACTTGATGCGTCTACAAACAAATGACAAGGTGTTTTGGGATCAAACAACTTTAAGATTGGTTTTTCAATTAAAGCATTTTTTAATTTTTCAAAAGAATTTTGACAATTTTGGTCCCACACATAAGGGACATTTTTCTTCAACAAATTGTTGAGAGGGTATCGAATGTTAGCATACTTTGGAATAAATTTGTGATAAACATTTATAGATCCCAAAAAACGTTGTAATTCTTTTACATTCGTTGGTGGTGTTAATTTCTTAATCGTCTCTATATTAGGGTTGTCAGGTGTGATACAACCGTTCGAAACTTCATATCCTAGAAAGTTAATTTTGGATTTCACAAAATTACACTTTGACAATTTGAGTTTAAGGTTTTCTTGAACACATATATTAAATAATGTCTCTAAATGACATAAATGTTCCTCTTCATTTTGGGAGAATACAATAACATCATCAAAGTAACTACAGGCAAAGTCAATTTTGTATTTATTAAGAATTCTACGGAGGGTACGGTTAAACCAAGCAGGTGAGTTTTTCCATCCAAACGGTAAACGATTCCACTCATATAATCCAAAGGTGGTGGCAAATGCCAGCTTCTCAGTGTCTTGAGGGTGGATAGGAATGTGCCAATATCCACTAGCTAAATCAAGAGTGGAAAAAATTTTAGCATGCGCCAATTTATCTAACAGGGTGTCGATTCGAGGTAAGGGTTCTGCATCTGTTTTTGTAATGGCATTTAATTTTCGGAAGTCAATACATAACCGGGTTTTCTTCCCTTCTTCACGTTTATACACCAAAGTTACGGGTGATGAATAAGGGGAATAGCTTTCTTTAATGATACCGGCTCGCAATAAATTTTGAATTTGTTCTTTAATTTCCTCTTCTTCCTTAGGGGAAGTGCGATATGCTCTTAAAGAAACGGGGAGATCTGATGTTAACTGTATTCTCTGGGGTTCCATGTTTACACAGCCTATATCATATTTATCTTTGGCGAAAATACAGACATATTTGGCTAGAAGAGCAGGTAATTGTTCTCTGACAGACTGAACATTTTGCACATGGTCAGTGGTCTCGAACAACTCCGGCTCAAAATTTTCTTCGAATATCTCTGCATTTTCAATTGCTGGCTGGCTAGTATATACTTCGGATAAATGTAAAGTATGGTGAGATGTATTTGTTGGAATATGGTCCATGAGAGGTACTTTCTTATTATCTTGAGTTATTTGCATTTTAACACAGTCAATATTTAATCTAAATAGTTTACAATGGGGTAGCCCAATCAAAGCATAAGGTAACTGATTGTTAATTATAAAAAGTTCAATTCTCTTAGAGATACGTCCTAATTGCAAACTAACAAGGCATTTTTCTTTCAAAGCAAGAACACCTTGTGTTTGGGTGACTGGTATACTCTGCTGAACTTTACATATTTTTAGGTTAAGTTTATGGGCTAAATGACAAGGAATAACACTAATCGAACTCCCAGTATCGATCAAACAAGGTAGTGAGTCTTCATTTTTTACATAAGTAACTTTATGACAATCTCTATTTGATTTTTTATAGCTAGCTTTTTCTTTTTGTATATGTCCGGACATAAGAAATCGTCATTGATTACTAGATGTATTTCGGGATGACTCATTAGCGCTATGATCTTGGTTGGGGTTCGGCAAAGTCATATTGTGACTAGGGGTTGGTACTGCTAACACTTGTTGTCGAAAAGGGCAGTTTCCCACCCAATGATACGCATTTGGTATTCCGATATTAAGACAAACTTTGCATGGATAGGGCGGCAAAGTGGTCTGGTGGTGTACATTAGGTCGTGGTGGAACATTTGAAGTCGGTCTAAACGTATTTTGGGGATTTCTGGCTTGATTTGATGGAAAAGGTCGAATGGGGTGTGTTTGATAGGGAACTCTGTAGTTCCACTGCCTGTTAAAATTCTGTCCATTCTCATATGGAGGTCGGTTTGGTCGCCATTGGCGATACTGATTGGGGTTTTGGGGGCTTGCTTCAAATTTGCTCTCATTTCCCTTTCTGTCCAGTTGCAGTTTGCTAATTCTGAAAACTAATTCACGCCATGCATGTGTAGTTGAGGGGTTGCCTGCAATAACTAACTTCTGCATTTCTAATGGCAAGCCCTCCGTTAACCCTTCCAGGATAAGTTTCTGCTCTAACCCTAAGGTTCGGCCTACTTTAGTCTTTTTTTGATAATATTCGTTCAAGTCCTCTCCAACTTTATATCTAATACGTGAAAAATCAGTGAGAGAAAGGGTATCTGGAATTCCGTAGTGTTCATTAAACAAAGTGACAAATTCGGACCAATGAAGTACATTTAGACAATTATTAATGTACAACGTAAGTGCACTGTCCTTTAAATACTTCTGTATGTGCCTAATTTTCCAGCACTCATCTTTTCCCTGTCCTATACAGACACTCTCGAAATAGGCTAGCCATGGTATCCAAGACATTCCATCTTGCGGAGAAAACGCAACGATATCGGGGTCTACTGACATTTTTGGGTTGGCGGATACTGAAGTGTGACCAGACCCAGCTTGAGCTGACAGGGTCTGTCCACCTAACATTGTTACACCAGATGTCTCTGGTGCACCTCCAGATTCCTGACTAGACTTCTGATTATTTTTCTCTTCAGGATTATTAACGGGATTATCATCTTTGCTCGAAATTTGATTTTTTTCTTTTTCGGGGTCACCTGATTTGTCTGTTAAATCCTCTACTTCTTTAGGAGGGGTTGGGCTACTCATGATGGATATAAATACTAAATATCACTGAATTACACAGAAATATAATACACCATTAAAGCACATAAGAATAAAAATGAAAAAATCTTTCAAACTATTTAAAATTTGTAACACTATATCTGTAAATATCTGTTAAAATCATCTTTTTAAAATTAAAATCCACCTTAATTTTTTTTTTTTTTTTTTTTTTTTCAATAACTTGAATTCAATAAAAAAAATTTAAATAACCTCACTAACTATAAAGTACGTTGCATATAAATCACCTTTAAAAAGTTTAACACTTAATAATAAAAATATTATAATAATATAATAATAATAAAATTTTCACTTCTGCTAAAATATTTTCAAACTGTCTAGAAAAATGATTTTAATATGAGGTTTAGTTAATGTTATTTTTCATTAAAATCGTAATTATCAGTTCAACACAACTAAAGAATTTTCATAAAAATCACCATTCTTACTCTTTCATCTCTTTAAAATTACGTTAAACACAATACATAAACAATTATATATTTGAACTTAAATAGCTGACTTAAAAATAATTAAAATTTTCACACAAGTAATAGCATAATAAAATAATCCTCTTTAATTTATTTTTGGCATGCATAAAAAATTAAATAAAAAGTTTGAGAACCACTGCCTCTCACTAAAAAGATCTTAAAAAAAATTTTTTTTTTTTTTTTTTCTTCTGTACGTTAATATCAAAAGTACATACCTTTATACGCCTTTGCTTTAAATAAATCCATGAAAAAATTTACCTCTTACTTTTTTTTTTTTTTTTTTTTTTACCGCGACGCGAAACAATAATAAATTAATTTCACAAAAATACTTTTTCCCGTAGTCACGTGATTTTTGTTTTTGCTGAGTGCAGTTCTGATTTATTTTTCTAAATAGTCCAGAAACCAGAAACCGAAACATCTGAGTCACGAGTTCATTTCTTTACCGGCGCGCTCTTGAAAATTGAAAACAGCTGTGTAGTTGACCTACTTTTCATCCGATAAAACACTTCGATTCTTGCCGGCAGAATGAAATACTGCACAAGATTAAAGAAAAGTTAATGATTCACTTTCCTTTTGACGAAGGGAGATTAAGTACTTTTGAGTTCTTGGGATAAATTCCGTAAGTCTTTCACCGTATGCTGTAAGAATTTTTCACGGAGGTATTCGCTGTGATTGACGGGCGTATATTACGTAACTGTTTAGTTTTTGGGATTTTCCCGTTGAGATGAACTGTCCTGCTCGACTTCTGAAACGAAGCGTGTTGCTCCGTCGGTGGGTCCTTGATCGCCGGGCCGGGCCGGTGGCTGCGCGGACTGATGGCGGCTCCGTACGTCAAAGCGCTCATTCTGATTCTCTTGCATGTTCGTGTAGTCCTGGGCCGTAAGCGGGATTCGGTTAAATTCCGAGTGAATGTATTTCTGTTTAAAGGAAGACTCAGTTTATTATGGAACCTGGTTTATTTCTTTTTCTTACATGATTCCTTTTAAACCAGGCCCATATTGGCGTGAGAGCTGCTTTTTAAGTCTGTCTGGACATCGAAGGTTCGTCCATCGCGAGGCAATTCCGAGAGAGCAGATTGGCGTGGATTTGTTTAGATGAGGGAAATCGTAAAAAGTTCGCTCCTGATAGCCGTGTAATGGTATAAATATGAGGTTTTTGCATTATTTCTGCTAGAGGTCGTCTAAGTCAAAAGAGGCGTATTTTTAATTTTAATTGGCCGTGAGCTGAGTGATTGTGCGGAATAAAGGCGTTGGCTCTATCGGCCGATCGGATGCCGCAAGACCTTAAAATTGCGTTAGCGTCAGCACAAATATTCTTATGAAGAGTCAGAAAACGATCTTTGAAAGTTATAAGATGCGATGCAGGAAAACTAATTTAACAGGGGCGACGGCATTTTCAATCAATTGAAACACAATTATTAAAGCATTTAAAAGTTTTGATTTAAATTTCTATTTTTTAAAACGGTAATTTAAAATTTTAAAAGGGGCAAAAAGGGATTTTGCATTTTAAAAAGGGGTTTAGCTTTTATCCTTTCATATATATATATATATATATATAGTTAATTTATTAAGAAAATTTAATCTTTTTGCTTCGGACAAGTTTAAATACGAAACGGCTCAGATGCTTCTCACATCCAGAGAAATACCTGACCATAGGATTGCGTATGTGGAACATTTGGCTCAACATGTAAGAACTAATAATACCCGTGGTAAAAAATATAGAATCAACATTCTCTGTATGAAAAGTAACAAAATATATGTATTTTAATCCTAATTGAAAAGTTGTAATCGTTTTAGGTGCGTTCGTAATTATATAAATACGTAGCACTTATAGTCGTCGTCTGGTCCGTCCGTCTGTCTGTCTGTCTGTCCGTCCATCCATCTGTTCGCATATAACAGCGCAAAAACTACTCAACCAACTGATTTGAAATTTAATATATATAATCTTTTCAGAATTTTGTCGAGACATTTCAAATTTTATGAAAATCGAATCAAAACTTTAGAAGATATTAATAAAAATATTTATTAAAAAATTAAAATAAAAAAAATCGGTGCTTTCTTGTTATAGGAGCTTCCGAGGTTTAATCATCAAGCGACCGAGATATTTATTTTATTACAGAAATTAATCTGCAGACGATATAATTCATTTCACAGAATTAAAAATCATCACGATCTGAATATTTATATAACTAGCTATAGTACGAACGCACCTCGTTTGTCACGTTTGACGTACAATTTCCAACTTGTTCTTTTTATAAAAAATCATGATATACAGTATCTCACATTTGGATCATCTTGTGTGTGGGGGGGAGGGGGGTGTATCTAGATGGAGTTTAGCAAAATCTATCACTGCATAGATGCATATAAGAGAAAAGTTCTTTAAAAGTAGAAATATAGATCATTTACTTTGATGAACTTTTTGGAAATAAATGCCGGGATTACTTCATTAACATAATCTCACTTCCTACCTTATGTTGAACACTTTTGCAATTTGCATTGCATATACTTTTCTCCAACAGGTAAAAAAGTAAAGAGCGTTTCAAACTTGAGACACCCTGTATATATAAATTTGAATTTGCCATAAAACTCAAATTATTTTTGTTGTATAGTTTATTATAAATTGAGATCAATCTAGAGTCTCTCAATTTTAATGTTTTACTAAAAAAGACGACTGCTGTATTTAAAATGAATGTTGAAAATCTTTTAGAGATAATAATTTTTCAATTTTACACATTTCACTTTTAAGCAGAGCTTTAATGGAAGCTGTTTAAATTAAAACTGGTTCTCACAGTCGCTAATATTCTAAAGTTTATTTGAATTTATTGCTCCAAGCATAAAATTTTTGTATTTAGTCTATTTCGCACAATTTTTTAAAGGAATTTAAAATCTTTATAAATAGATCATCAAATTCGTTGAAAATTGTTTTTCAGATCCTCAAATTTTAACGAAAACAAAATAAACCCCTTTTTATTTATATTACGACATTATCGACGAGAAAATGTGTAAGTTCAGTATGGAAGCGCCTGGAAATAAATCTTCAAAGAATGCATTCAATAATGCTCATTTTTTCCCTTTCTAATGATTTGTTTTATGGGACAAATCACGTATAAAAGATTAAAGGCTGTGTGTAGGAAGGAAAAATATCGAATAAAAGCTGTATATAGTTTTAAAATTTTCTCACTTATTCTAAATATCTTCTTTTTTGAAAACTGACTGAGCTCCGGGATTTTTTGTCTGACACGTGCGGGATTTTGTTTTCACTATACAGAATTTTAGACATTCTTTTATTTTTATAGAGTATGAAAGAGATTTCATAGAACTATGCATTAGAGTTTCAGGTTGGATTTTAATTTCTCTTTCTTTTTAGGAAAACTATTTATTTTACTCTAATATAAGATATATCAAAGATTATATGATACGCATTTGGAAAATATGGGCTAGTTATTTTTCCAAAACTAAATAATACGATAAAACTTCGTCTGTGTTTTTACATCCATGTATTTTTCATTATATTTTAAAATGAAATCCTAAAATGCTTCTTGTGCGAGTACTCCTCAAATTTCTCTCGATCCCTTTAGCAAATCCAGTGTTTCATTTTTATGTACCTTGAAAACATAAAAATATAATATTTTCTGTGAAATAGTATTTTAAGAAACGAGCAAACGCAATTTTATGCCATCTTTTTTTCAACAGAATGGTTTCATAAAATGCAGATTTCTAACGAAGAGTTTTTTGCGGTAACTATTCAAAATGAAAAAAAAAATCATTTCTCACCTTTTACTTTTCAAACAACAAATGTAGATACTGATATATATTTTAACTTTAATAATAATTTATGAACTGTAGTTTTTATGAAAAAACAGGATGATTTGTGCAGATTTTAGGGATACTTTAATAGAATAAAATTTTAAACATAACCCGAAAATGAAAAGAAAAAGGGAAACCTAGATAATTTAGGAAAGTTATGAAAAATAATTCATATTGAAAGTAAATATTTTTTTTATTTGTGTATCTAATTTTGTCTTTCTCTTTCTGATCCTACCATCATAGCACCGTGATCAAAATGTGCCGACGTTTCAGATTGAAAGTGGATCAAATCAAAGTCACAAGTAAGTTGATATGTCCCGTTTTGTGATTAGTGAATTGAAAAAACATAACTTAATTGCAGCATTATTTATCTAGTGCTTTTAAAATGCATAGCGTTTTTATCCAATAATTTTATCCAATCATTATAAAATGATCATGGCCAACTTTTTATAGAAACCCATAAATTACGATCACTTCAGAGGCAATATACAGCTGTAAACACGCCTTTTATTTTACGATAACAAATACTACATATGAAAAAAGTAGAGGGGGATTATTTCTTAAAAGACAGCGAATACATAAAAAAATGACATATGTGACTATACAAGGGGGCAACAGAAGTTTATAGAATTTTACATTCACTCATCCGCTGATGCATCTTCCAGCATGAAGACGTTCCGATTAATGTCCTTGTACTGATGATTTTTAGGTCAGTCTCCTTTATAATGTTTATTACAGGTAGTACTTCTCAGGGCCGTGCGAAGGCGGGGAAGACAGGAACGCTGGCTCGGGCATCAGAACTTAGATTTCGCTAAAATTACGAAATATTTTCTTACAAAAATTTTTACTCGACATTTTTATTCGTTGTCTATTTTTTTTAAATTATACTACAATTGCATTTTAACAAAACGTTTAAAACCAAAACCAAAACACCGTTACGGCAGACCATAGGCGCCGACTTAACAGGTCCCCCTAATCTTATACATGAGGAAAAAGTATTTTTCCGTCCCGTGCTTCACGTATTTCGGGATTTTAAATACTTTCTCCAAAGCAAAAAAGTTTATCTATGATTTCTTGAGGCTGTTTTCAAATCGAAGCGTGATTCTTACTGACACATTTTCGAAAGAGCTGCAGTGATCACCCCCATATCCTATAGGGAGCGGAAAGAAAGCTAGATACGCCGCAGTTGGCTATTACAGACCTTTGAGCTGAACAGTGAAACTTGCTAACTAATTAAATTTTAAGGGGAGGGGAAGCGAATCAAATTTTAGTGCGAGTTCCAGAACACCTTCCTATGGTTCTGAAATATGGAAGTCATTTTTATTACTAAATGCCCGAAACTTGCAGGTGTTCTCATGAAGATGCTGAGAAATGAAATAGCGTATGTTATTTTGTGGAATGTTTCAGAAAATAGTCTCAGTGGTGAGTTAAGCCGTTTTTTGAGACACGACAGTCTATGAAAAGTCGTCATCGGTGATCAATCTGTTACATACAAGATGAAATTAGATTTGAAAAAATAAATAACACAAACATACTTTGACAAAAGAAATCAGAAATACATCGATTGCCAACAAATTAAATGAAATCCTGGATATAGTATAAATGTAAGGAATGAAAAGTTGCAGTCTTTTTATCAGGAAAGTGTAGAATTGGCTCAGTCTTTGTATTGATAGAGCCACTTTTTGAAGTGAAAAGAAAACGAAAAGTTCGCGAATAGTTTGAGATTTTGGCGATGATGTAGAACTCAATGAAATTGACTAATTTCGCACTGAAGCTATGACAATGTTAACAAACAACTCGGATAGAAATTTGAAAAAACGTCTCTCAGTATTTTAGCTTTTTGACTGGCTTAAATCTATTATCTCTAGATGAAGATGAATTGACTAAGAATTAAATGGATCTTTCGATAACATACGCTATACCCATCTGACTTGAACAAATCCAGATATTTGAGCGAGGTAATTAGTGCAAAAATATGTTTCCATCATTAGATGAAAACTTTCATAATGAATCCTTTTGAAATTCTGCAATTAATTCATCGTTTTTTATTTGATATCAAACTATGGAAATAGCATACCGAATTTTCTGAAGTATACCAGTAACCGTCGCATCAGCAGAAAAGTTCTTGGGCAAATTAAATTAATAATTAAAATTTATTTACCATCATCGATGAAACAATATAGATTAAGCCATTTATGTAAACTATCAACGGAGTTTGAGGTTGTGCAGTCATTAAATTTGGAAAAAAATATAGATTTCGCTTCCCCGGTTGTGTTCCTTAAATAGCTGTTTCTTTATATTTAAGTGTATTTATATCACCTCTTTGGATCTTTATGAACACTGAAACTTTCTACTTTATAAACTCTGAAGTTCTTGAACATTTCCAATAAAACAACTGAATAAGGATTTTTAAAAATGAGAAGTCGAAGTTTAGTTGCCGTTGTAACTGCGACACTTGTGATGTTACTATGACATCACTTCAAGAATTGACATCACTTAAATTCACTTCTATACTTGAAATTGAATTTTTTGAAGCATTTCAAATCCATAAAAAATATAAAAATGTTAATTGCGACTTCGCTGTCTCTCATTATTAGATTGTTGGAAGTCATACATAAAATCCGATGGATCAGAATTTCTTAAAACTGTCTCTTGTAATTTAAATTTTTGTTTCGAAAGCTAGGAGCAATTAAAGAAAAATATCATTAAGCATGAGACTTAGGAGAAACATTCTCTAAGGCACTTTATCCCTTAATACTATTTTTCTGGACTAAACATGGTAGATCAACAAAAGTCATTAATTTGAAATACTGATCTGATTTTTAGTTTTAAATAAATTTCCAGTCAATTTAAATTTCCTCTATTAAATTTAATTAAGTAGAATTTGTAGCTATTTTCCGTAGAATGAAATGCTACTCATGGTGTCATTATTTTATATAAACAATCGTTTAATGCATTTTTTATTTGTTTTGGTCTTATTTGGATTGTTTGTGAGTGAATTCGAGAAATGTGAACAATGATTCATTTGCTAATGATGTTAATACGTGTTTTATAAATTAATAGTCACGAAATAATTTTACGCCAAATATTAATTCCGTGCATTAGCTTTCAAAACAATTCTAAATTTACTAAATAAGACAAAAACAAATACAAAAATACATTAAAATAGTGTTTATATAAAATACTCGCCCTATCAGTAGCATTTCATTCTTTCTCTGAGAAATTGCTGAAAATTCTACTTAGATTAATTTAAATTTTAATTAAAACTAGAAAAGTGTTTCTGTAAAATTACCTGACTTTTGTCAATGTACAATGTTTAGTACTGAAAACTGGTTTTAAGGGATAAAATGCCTTAGAGAAAGTTTCCTCAAAGTCTCGCGCTTTATCTTATTTTGTTCTAATTTCTAGTAGTTTTCGTATCAGAAATGTAAATTAGAAGAGACATTTTTAAAGGAATCTGATCCACATAATATTACATGTGAAAACTATCTAAAACGAAAATGTATTGACTAATTTAATTTAGATCTCAAAACGTGTCTACATTTAGAGGTTTTTTTTTTTCATATTATGCTGTTCTTCATACTGTAATAGTCTATAAAGTTTTGAAGTGGGGAAAATGTTAATTTTCATAGAATTATACGAATAGTGGATTCTGTCTCATCTTACTATGAGCAGTCAATTCAGAAAGGTTACATAAGAATGGACATATGCTTGGAAATGTTTATTCTATCCCAATACAGATGGGATGAAAAGTTAGTAATGTGAATTTTCTTATCTCCATCAAAGTAAACTCTCTCAATTTTATGAACAGAAATGTTCTAATTGATATTTTTAAGCAGACAGTCACTTTTTTCCCCTCAAGGTTTCCGTACGCACTCTGATTAGGACATCAAATCTTCAAACTTATAATCATGACATAAAAACATTAAATGAAAAAAGATTAATTAAAAAATGAAAATTTTTCGCAAATATTTTCAGCAGAGTTGAATTCAGAATTTTTTCCTCAGTAGGGGTTTCTGCATTACTTAGGATGAGGGAGAACACTTAGGTATTCCGGAGGAGGACTTTCACTTTTTGAAGATTAATAAGCAAAACATCAGAAATATCTCACATGGGTGCTCCATATGGAAATTATTTTTAAGACCATCTCTTAAACCAAGACCTACGCTACGCCATTTATATATGCCACCCCCCAAATTCCTGCAATTCTATCTACTACTAATTAAAGAAAGGTGTGTATGTGTTTGTCGGCGATTGCTAGCGAAATCTATCACACGTAAGGCAGGTGTTGATGCACCTGAGGTTCAGATTATTCATTTTTTGATAATTAGTCGAAACATTAATTAAAAAACAAAAAGTAAATTCACTCAAAAAGCATTCTTTTCGATCTCGAGCGCTCCTGCGCAGTTCAGATGCTTCCGCAAAACTCTCAGCAAAGAAGAAAAGAAAGGCCGAGCTTTTTTTTTTTCGCACCGTTGTAAACGCGCATCGGCAGAACTGATCTAAATATGGACAAACTAAAAAATTCTTTAATTTCGTACTTTTTACTTTCGAATGCTGCAAGAGACATAAAAGAATACGCATTATATCAGAAAATTTTCTGTAAACAGTTAGATTTCGCTGTTTTTCCCCTTTTTTCGAAGCTCGTGTCGGGCTCTATTTTAAAGATACAGAAAAAATAAAAATACCCACTCAATTCGAATACTTTCTTCTCTACAACAGTGTAGTTTGTTTTCAAAAATACTAATATTAACCCTTTCAAGAAATTTCGCAACTGGAAGGGACCTCGCGTCTCCCGGAGACACTCTTTTTTTCTCTACGCTAAAAGTAACTAAGTATCGGTATTTTAACACAATCTTTTTACACGTTCTTTGTATACTTGATTTACATCACGTATAAAAATCTGGAAATATTCAGACGATTAGAAGTACAGGGTGGCTACTAAATACTGTTACAAATATTCAGTCATTCTATTTTACAAATATAAAATAGAAAATGATAAATACACTAATATGATGAACATCAGAGATGAAAGTTTACCTGGAAATAATTTTACTCGAATCAACCGCCATATTTATCAATTACCAAAGTTAATCTCTTATGTCATTGTCCGACTGCGGCACGAATCATTTTAAGAGGTAATCGGCCCCATTCACGCAATATGGAAGCTTTGAGAGAGTCCAAACTTCTGTGTTGTTTGCAGTGGCGCAGCCAGAATTCGGTTCTAGGGGGGGTTTTGAGTTTCTGATAAAGGTGGTCGCCGGTTATATGATTCACCGGTTAATGGAATCAGTCTTTTAAATGAATCACCGGTTAATGGAATCAGTCTTTTAAATGAATCACCGGTTAATGGAATCAGTCTTTTAAATGAATGAAATCATAATGCTTATCTCTGCAATTACGTTGGTTACGGTTCGTTTAAACAGCGTTTACAATATTAGAGTGACAAACTATAAAATGCAGCAATGAAATAACACAAAAATTGATTAGATTTATAAAGTGTTTAAAAATTATGAGGAGAAAACTTTAAGATGGAAGAGCACAGTACAGCAAATAATTTTTTACATAGAAAATAACAGATTTCAATCAAAAATCCACAAGGTTTCATGAGAATCACGAATTCTTATTCCTAAATTTAATAATAAAGAAGCAATTTTAACAAAATTTTCAATAGACTTACTTACCTTGCTTTTTTCCAAATGTGACAACTCAATTAAGGTAATCGATGTTTTGGAATGTAGTTGATATTAAACACGGTATTGTAGACTAAATTACTGTGCCCTTACAGTACTTTACATGACATCGAATTTCGCATTATCTAATGTAAATCTGATGAAAATTTTGTTAAAATATATTTATTATTGTTAAAGTTCTCTAAAAATATCCGAGTTTGAATTGTAGTCGTATCTATACTAATATTATAAAACAGCAACATTTGTTCTTTTTGCAGGGGTTAATTCTGGAACTACAGACCAGATTTAAAAAGAAATTGGTCAATTGGTCATATGTGAGTTTTATTCGCGTACAAAGGGTTCCACACAAAATATCAGAACTGTTCAAAGGCAATATTCTCACATGACATAGTCACATACCTAAAACAATATTACATGCCAGAATTTAATTTTATTGGTACTGGAATGAAAAACAATGAATATATCTCCCTCTAAAACAAAGACCTTGTACAAAGTTTAAATTTGGCAGAGAACAAATCACGCTTCGGAAGAAGTCCCTGAGTTTCACACGAAAAGTTACTTGTCAATCATATTTGTCGTAATAATAGACAATTTTAAAGCATTTAAAAAAAGTATGCTGAACAACGCGAAACTTTCCGATTCATTTTCAAAAATGAAAACCTATCGAGGCATGATAATTCAAGTGATTTGTTAACGAGAAGATTTTTCATTATAAATGAATTATATATTGAATTATAAGCGATTGTTGTCTCAAAATTACTTACTCTTAATGTCTTAGAATTATTCTATGAATTATTTTTCAATATTTTCCCTCAATAATTGAATTCATTTGGTATGAAAAATGTTGACTATCATGATTCGTCTTACCTAAAGCAAAGATCTTGTTACAAAGTTTCAGCTTAGCATTGTGTCAAGCGCGCTTCAAAAGTAGGTCGCAAAGTAGCAACACAGTTTTGATCCGTGCCGTTGTTTTCTAGATGGGTTTTAATTAATATCTCAGCAAACAAACATATATTTTCGAAAATCATTACCAACAATCCTTAGATGATTCTGCGTCGATGACCCTTAACTCCCCGCTGAGCGCCAGAAGAATAAGACACATGAGTGATCTTTTAATAGTTCCGTTTTTACTTTTTAAGTATGGAACCTTAATAATGGTGTCAAAATTCTGTTAACCATCTCCTCTCTAACATAGGCTATATTTTAATACAACAATTTCCAAACACTTTTTTTCGGTACATCACGTTCCAAATAGGTGCAAGAACAAAAAAAAAATTCTAAAATTGCACTTTCTATGATATTGTTGATTCTAGAAATTTGAAATTTGGACTAGCGGTTACTTTAAAAAGATGTAAATGCTCACTAAAAATGGTTTCTATAAAGCTCGAAATTTAAAAAGGGAAAAGGAGCAGGAAACGTTCTAAATTAAAATTTATTTGTACAATTAGGGCTAGAAACATGAAATTTGGCATTGTTGTTACTTTAGAGACTTATATAGACCAAGAACAGTTTGCAGTAGCAGAAAAAAACAAACAAAAAAAAACCGTTCTAAAATTGGGCCATTCCATTGTGACGGGTGTGACATCCAGACAAAATTTTAAGAGTTTATAACTATATTTTGGGAAATAAATTAGTTAATAAATCCCTGAAAAGTATTTTAATTATGTTTTTTCCATGCATATGCTTGGATAATTGAGTAAATATATAACTTCAATAGCTCTCAATATTTAGAAAACAAAAATTTAAAACTTGTGACGGGTGTGACTCTCTCGGGACAAGAGTTTTTACTTGCATACACATTTGTTAAAATTCCTGTGAATATTTAACTGTTTTATTATTAAAACAATTTTTTTCTAATGAAAGAGATTCAAATAAAACTTTGTAATTTTCATAATAAATTTTAATTATTTTAATGTATAAGAATTTTTTTCCTGCTGTGACGGGTGTGACATTGTGCAAAGTGTACAATTTGAAAGTTGTTTACCAAAAAAATACAGTGATCAGTATAGACAGTAAACTGAACAATAGTAAATCTACAAAAGAAATTTAATAAAACTAACATATTTATGCAGCATGATCACTGATATATCACAAATAATTAATTTCCTTTCATTAGGAGTTCTTGAGCATGTATTATCAATCTTTTCACGCGTCTATGCAACAACTAACTGCATTACACTGCTAACATAGTTTAAAAATGCAATACTCAGGAAAAGTCTGAACAATTTATTTATTTTTTCGCATAGCAACATTAAGAATTAAAAAGCATTAGCAAAACCATTCAGCAAAAATGTTTCAGCCAAAGATAAAAATCCTTATTATGACGAATTCAAAGACTATACAAAACAGACAAGCATGTATTTCCTGTTGTGAATAACTAATTTGCGGTTGTGGTTTAAACTTTATACCAGCTTCAAGTTTAGTACGAAGTTTGAATAATCGAGAAATGTATTTTGAGTATTTTCAAAATACAAAATACATGGAAAAATCATTTCAAAATACATTATCAAAATACTTTAGTTTTATCTGTTTAAAATACAAAATACAAATGTATTTTGAAAATGTATTTCAAATACATGTATTTTTGATACTGCCCAGCTCTTCTTGACAAAGTGACGCAGTCCAAATAACCAGTTTTGACTTTGACTTAACCGATGCTTATAATATGCTCTTTCACAGTTTTAAGTAGAATTTTCACCGTTTAATTGAATCACATTTTTGAATAGAATTTGATTTAACAAAGCGGCAGATTCCGCCAAAGCGGAAAGGCCAAAAAATTTAATTTTAACTTTAGTTTTGATTCATATAAACGGCAATTATAGTATTTTTTTTTAGCTCTGGGGGGGGGGTTAACCCCCAAACCCCCCCTTGGCTGCGCCACTGGTTGTTTGCTATTTATTTTAGCCTATAAAATCCCCCAGACGTAATAATCTGAAGGATTTAGATCCGGTGAAGAAGGTGGCCAATATTCTTGCATGCTAAACTTCAGACAATTGTCATGGAGCCTAGCCTGTGTTGATTTAACTCGTTGCGAAGGTGCAAAATCTTGCTGACATATTCAGTTATTTTTGGGATACAACCTGTCAGCATGGGGCAATAAATGTGTAGCCAATATGTCCTGTTTGTAATATTCCGCATTGATTTTTATTCCTTTATCGATGAATTTTAAAGGCAATTTTCCATTGTTTGCCACTGCAATCCAAATCATAACAGAATTCTTGTTCTAAAAACGTTTAACATTTCAAAGGTTTTCAGGTATATCCTTGAAGGTTGCTGAATATACGACATAATTTTTAGCATTATAACACTATTCAGTGCAAAATAGCTTCTCATCAGAAAATATTGTTCTGTCAACACTATTACAACTATGCCGCTTCAGAAATTTCTTGCATCTTTGTAATATTTTTATTCTTTGTACAGCAGTCAAACTTTGAACTTTTGCGATAAGGGCGAAAACCCACAGGTCTTCATTTATAATAACTTGCATAGTTCTGAGACTCACGTTCTCTTCTGTAGACATTTTATTTGTAGAATGTTGTGAATTTCTTTGTATCGTTTTACGAATTATTTTGATGCACTCTTTTGTGCGAACTGAACGTGGACGACCAGACCTAGGTCGATCTTTACAGCTATTAGTATACAATAACCGATTTATAGTTCTATATATAAATGTTTTACTATAATCAAGGCATTTTAATTGCTTAAAGATTTTACCTGCGGAAAATCCGCGATCAAAGAGCTGGTTAATCATCATTTTTTTGGCTTCCATCTTTAAAATAATTTTAAATATTTGCTTTATACAAAAATCGTCTCTACAAATAGAAAATTGCTAAACGCTGAAATAGAGAAATAAATTGTTTTACCAAACGATAAAAATTAATTCTTATTTTTTGGAGTGTAACAGTATTTAGTAGAAACCCTGTATTTATAAATAATAAATTCTTCAATAAGAGGGTGGCTTTTGTTTATATTTTTACAACTAAATATCCATATTTTTGCACGAAAATTATACGCAGATTTCCAAACATTATATATATAACTCATAAAAATTTCAAAGAATTTAGACCGAGAGGCGGCAGCACAGACAATCACCTCATCGAGTTCACGGCTGACATTCCAGAATTAGTTAAAACTTGATTCGCATATTAAAACGCAATTGGTCTGCCAAGTCATATCTTGGTGGAAAACACCCAAAAAACCCGATTTTAGCGGTTGGCTCGTAGGTTTACCATTGTGTGTTCCTGCTCCCAGTCCTCCATGTTTTCACACCTTTGAGTGCAGGAAAACACAATGGTAAACCTACGAGTCATCCGCTAAAATCGGGTTTTAAGGTGTTTTCCACCAAGATATGACTTGGCAGACCGATTGCGTTTTAATATAAAAATCGAGTTTTAACTAATTCTGGAATTTCAGCCTTGAACTCGATGAGGTGATTGCTTATGCTGCCGCCTCCCGGCCTAATTCCGACGATAAGAATTATTTTGTTTTAATATTAAACGACCCAAAGCGGAAAAAAATATGAGAAGAAAACACAACATTTTACAACTAAATATCAATATTTTTTTCACGATTGTTTTACACAGGCTTCAAAACTATTATATTTTTGACTGATAACAATTTTAATGAATTTGGAAAACAATAACTATTTTTTCAACCATTAAATTACCTCTATGTGAAAAATAAAATGTCTTCTTACTAACGCTCTTACAACTAAATATTAATCTTTTTTTCACAATTTTTTTACACAGGCTTCGAAATTATTAAATGTATGACTCATAAAGTTTTCAAAGAGTTTGGACAATAAAAAATACTTTTTTCCTTAATATTAAATGAACCAACGTGTAAAAAGTAGAAAAAGAAAAGAAAGATAGAAAGCGCACACATTTAAATTCTGAATCCGCTACGTTTTTGTCCGAAATACGAAACCAGTTAACATCTACTAAAAGAGAATACATTTTACTTTAAAACGACGCTATCGGTTTTAAAAAATATGAATATTGTGGTATCCCGAGCTCGATATTTGTTTAAAAGCATAAATTCTTACAAAATCTGGTTAAAGATATAAACGCATACAAATTTGAAGTTTATTTAAGGTTTTAATCACGGTCTCGGGCAACCCCGGGCAGATCAGCTAATTCGTCAATAAACCTATCTCTCCAATTCACTTCTCCATTGTATACATAAACATAATTCCGTTATATTTTTTTGCACTGATGACGGTACGCTGAATGCTACAGAAATTAATATGCAATACTTGGTAACAGTTTGGTTCTTAAAACATTGTTTTTATAATCTGTTATATGGTAAAGATAAAATATATTAAGTTTCTAATCAGTCTCTCTCTCTCTCTCTCTATATATATATATATATATATATATGAGATATATTTTTTTAATATTTAATATTTTATTTAATTATTAAACATTAATATTGATATTTTTAATATTTAAAAATTAACTGTTAAGTTTTCTAAGAGAGTTTAGTACCACCTGTTAAAATTTTAAACGTATGCTACCAAGAAGAAAATAAATCAATAAGATTTTAAAATAAAAAACATTCCCTTGAGTTTTCTAGGAATTTAATTTTTGTTACATAATATTTTCTTCCCCTCGGGTCTTTAATTCAGAATTGATTAATTTAATGGATGTTTTATATAGATTTTTTTCATTCAAATAAGATAATTTTATACATCAGTGAGTAACTCTGATATAACTAATGGCTTAACAATCTCGCTTTGCATTTACTTAGAATATTTCATTTTGTTAACTATTCCTCAATAAAATAATTAATTTCAAAAAAATTATAAAGAGGTACAAAAAACATTACAAAATTGTGTAAATACGATGTATATTTTTAACAATTTCGTTTGATCTTGCGCGTATATTACTTAAAATTATTTTTCTTCCTAATGAAATTTGTTGATTTATTCATAAGTTTCTTTCAAATATATAGAAATGCCAATGTTTTTCTGTTTAGATCAGTCTCGTGAACGTTATGAAGAATTTGAAGAAAAAGTAATATTTTCTGTAAACTTTTTCAAAGCTGATACAGAAATAAGTATTAAAGCAGCAATTTTTATTGAATATACAGTCAACAGATGGCGGGATTGATTGTATTAATCCACTCAATTTTATTCAAAGCTTGAAAAATAACACCGATTCCAACAAGATATTTTGAAATATGGAAATAAAATTATAATTTTTCGGATATTAATTATTGTTTTCTAAGGACTCTGTTTAATTCAGCTTTATGCATAATTTTCTTTGTCAAACAAACATTAATATGATTTTATATAAAATAAATAAATGCTTCTGATTGAAATTTTAATAGAATGGAAAAAAATAATAATTTTTTCTAACTAAATATTTTTCGCCAAAAATGACTAACCCTGCATTCTGAATCATATATTCTATTAAACTATTTTATATGAGAATAGAATATTCAAGATTTAATACACAGGACAAGCTCGAAGATACACCGAATGATTCAAAGTAGAATTTGGTAATAGCGATTATCTCTTAAATCAGATATCTTAAATCACAGGACACTCCCCACCCGAAAAAAAATATCAAGTTTAATTACGAATGTTTTTCAAAAGGCAATAAAACCTGCTAAAACGGAATCAAAAGGTACCAGGGCTCCCGCGTTCCTAATTTTTTCTCCTTTTACTGCCACTATTAGAAAACAATCTTTTTCATAGATTTTTATTTTTCTTTAGAGGTGTTAAAGGAATCTACAACAAAAAATATTGATTTAATTAATTGGTATCTAAGGTAGAAAAAAATCGAAATACTGTGATCCCTGGGTACCAGAAGAGTATTCCGTTTTAGACAGGTTTCCATCTTAAAAGGTACGTTATTTAGCAAGAACCATGAAACAACAGCTTAAGATAAGTTTTCGTTATACACAAGATGCATTTTCACAAATTTTATTGTAGAAAACATGATATATGGCGACTAAAATTTGATTGTTCTTTTTTATTAATTTAAAGAACACTAATAAAACAGTTATTCCCGCTGTTTTTCAGTTTCAGAGCCTCTAATTTAAGGTAATGCATACGCATAGATAAGAAGTATCTTCTCAGTATAAACTGCAAAGCCGCCAGTCTTTTTTTATTTATTTATTTATTTTAATTACAGGCTTGTTATTCAGTACGCTACAGCACTGTTATTTCAGTAACATTCCAAAATATTGTTCTATGGTTTTACAACCTTTTGACTAGAAATAAGCTTTTATTTACATTTAAAATAAATCAAAAATCCAATTGAGTGATTCTGAAACTAGAGCACACAAAAAATTCCCTATTCTATTAAACAAATAAAATCTTTTTGGCGCAACGAGAAAGAGAAGGGGATTCGGGGTTAAATCCCACCAGACCTAAGAAAAAAATACAGCATTTGCCACTTATACTTTATATGAATCATTAGTTAATAAAATGGGCCATTTTTATGAATCAAATAAATCAAACAAAGCGAAAATCAGTATTATTATTATTGTTATATTTTGTTCAAAGAAATTCTTTTCAAAAATCATGATGCATTTAAACGGTTGTTATTACAATTTACAAATGGAAAAACGCGCAGTGACAGCTGTCTACTTTTTGTGAAAACTCCTCACTCGTTCGCACGGAAGTAGGAACAAATATATAAGGGATGTTCGTTTGGAAAAAGGTCGGAAATAAGACCTAAGTTATAATGAATGGTCATTTCATCTCGCACTGTCGCCTTGGGTTCTTAAATACTGTACTGTATTGCTCCTTGAAAAACGCAAAGCACAATCAGAGCTAAGTAGACTAGAATCTAGTATTGGGTCGCGTAAACCGATTCTATTCGAACCCGACCCGACTCGTGATTTGGGTTGACGCTATTTTTTTCGCTGCGAGTTGGGTTCACTTTGAATATTTCGGGCTCGGGTTTAGTTTTGTACTTCCGAGTGTGGTTCGGGTTGACCGGATTTTTCAAAAGAAAGTCGTAAATATTTTTTAATTAAAGAAACTATATATTTGAAAAAGTAATAAGTGTTGTTTTTTCATTTGAATAGAAAAGATAAAATGATATTAGAGACATTAGACCACTTTTCCGTATTTGTATTAAAATAGAGATTTTTTTTTTCACTTCGGATTCGAGTTGAACTGCGTCGCGTTGGAATCGGCTTTCAGGTTGACTTTAAGCAGATTTTTTGAGTTCGGGAACCGCGCAGGACTCTCTCTAATGTAGATCTTACCAATAAATATTCTGTTATTCTGCTGTATCTCTATTATTTATTTCGCTTGTGTTTTTATGCTTTACTTTTCTGCTATTGTTAAGTCATCTTCTTGAATATGTAAACACTGCATCATATGGATTTTGAAATATTTTATTTTATTTTATTTATTTATTTATTTATTTATTTACTAAAATATTTTATATGAGATCTAAATTTGAATCCTCGCCCGGACATTTTCGCCCAGTTGGGAAGATTACATCTCATATGATTCCTTTACCAATTTGAATAATTTTGTCAAAATTAATCAAGTAAAAAATTTTATGTTTATTAAATTTATTAATTCCGTTATAAATAAAAAGCAAATTTTCTTTTAGAACAGCAACATAAAAATTGCAAAGAAAAATCATAAAAATATTGTAATGATTTCCAAAATTCTCCATAAATATATATTTTATTTTTATTTTGAATATGTGTAAAATGTTTATTATTATTGTTGTTTTATGATAAATTTTCGGTAGGCAAAATAAATAAATAAATAAATAAAATAAGTTAACGTGCTCATTACTTTCTTCAAAAAGTGTACCTGAAGTTTAGAATTTCAAAAGTTTTTAATTATTCTTAATGACTATATATATATATATATATATATATATATACACTTTTTTCTTAAATGCATACTGTAACCCGTATGTTTTTACATATTCTATGATACAACAAGAGGGACAGACAGAAAGGGGTGCGGTGGACACCTGAGACCTCCAATGACTAAAAAACATTTTTTCTACCTTTTCAAAAAATAATTTGGCTCTTAAAAAGGTTTGCACTGTACCCAGCTCCAAACGAGATCTAAATCTTTTTTAATCTTTGAAAAAAAAATGTCTCTTTCATGCAGTCCCCTTTAAGGTAAAGGCCGCAGCCCTGTACAAAGTGTTTTAAAAAAAGATTATACATAAGCTGGTTCTTTAAATAAATAAATAAATAAATAAAATAAAATAAAATAAAATAAATTCCCCATTCAACAGCAGGAAACTTTTTGACACATTCACGAACTCATTTTTAAACGTAAAAAATGAAATTAACAGACAGTTGTAGGTAATTTGGAATCGAACAGCGTTTTTCCTTTTATGATAAATGTATTGCATTTTGGGTTATGTGGAATTGATGTCACATGGTGACCTTTCTCTGGCTGTAGTGTTCAAAAATTCGATTCGAAACACCAATTTTTATGTTACTTTTTAAATATTTTTTGCATTTATTGAAATAAGGAAAATGGAGGTCATATTTTCTGATATATATAGATATTTAAATGGATATAGATATTTAAATGCGATAATCAATTTCGATAATATTTCTACCTATGAATTATGCTTAGACGATTGTTGCCTGGCGTCTAAAAATGATATTAAAAAAACCCGTTCTTTTACGGCCAAAACTTACTGAGTTATAATACTATAAGTGTTCAATGTGTTCTGGCACTTGAAGCAGAAATACATGTTTTTAGTGCCGGTAAGCACTGAAAGTTTGCAAAATTCAAAGTATCATAACTTGGTAAGTTTTTGTCGTAAAAGAATGGGATTTTTTAATGTCTTTTTTAGACGCAGGGCAACTTTTTCTAAATATGAATTATAGAAAGCCTATTTATAGGCTTAGGCTATATACATATATATATATATATATATATATACCAGGATGTCCCAAAAACATTAAACTCGGCTTTTATTCTTTAAATATTAATCATAGACACGTATTATAAATTACAAAGTTACGTAAAAAAGGAATTTTATGAAATCGATTAAAATTTTCAGGGGATTCAATTTTAAGAAATAATTTAAATTTCAGCATGTACAAAATTTCAGCATTTTATCAGAAAATGTCTCAGAGATATGAAGATACATAAATGCTGACTTAAACCCCTTTTCGATGCCTAAATACGAGTTCTCAAAGGCGAAAAATCATATAGCCACCTGCAAAACAAATACCTTATTTAAAATCTATGCTTGATTTGTATATTTTTTGGTAATTAAAAGTACGTGTCTATCATCAGCGGTTTAGGAGATAATTTACCGATCTATTTTGAATGCACCTAGTCCCTTTTTTCCACTGACGCTTCTTTACTCACTTAAAATAATCTTTAAAAAAATATATATATTATGGCCATTGGAAGGCTGTAGTAGATTGTGCTTGGTGTACCTGTCAATCTCTTTTGAAACATCAGTGTAAATAATATGTATTGATAGGGCCATCTCTAGGTTTAGGCATAATCTTGAGGCACCTTGCAAAGGTCATATACTGTCGAGCAAATTGTACCTGTCCATACATATAATTTGCTGCGGAATTTCAAAAGGATAGGGTAAAAGTAAGCTGCGCCGCAAGCACCCTGAGGGAGCGCACCGCGCGTAGACGACCACCGAACCCAAGTCCTGAGAAACTTTTATCGCGCCAGTAGCTTTGACTCGCTACGGCGCTTCGGCCGGTCAGAGGACCGTCACCTACGGACCCTCTAACCTTGAACCCACGTGTCGACGACGTAGGCCGTTGCGATACGCAGTGAAACCACGAGGAGTCACCGCGAAACACTTGGAGACGGTCCGGCGTCCTCCAACACCTTCGGAGCTGGAAACCCAAAAGGGAACCAGGCCCTAGGCTTTAAGTCGGGATGTTTTCAAAAGGTTAGAGTATACATATAGACAACGACAAAATAGTGAAACCATTTGATCAAAGTTTTAATGTATAAAACCACATTGCACTTAAATAGTTATATAATGAAATGCTAGTCTTTCTACTAGTTTTCTTGACGAACATGCGTAAAAATTGGCATAACTGTGTAAATATATAGAGGCAAGTCAAATCATTTGACCATTGTTCGTACTTTGCACCCTAGTAGGTAACAAGTTTCTAATAACGAAAAACCTAATGGCAGACCATTTGTAAGTTACGTAAGAAGGGGAAGACATCATCAAACTAGTCAAAAATTTTACCCTAGTTTAAACCATTTGATCAATTTTGATTTAAACTCCATTCGTTTCAGGTCTTCCAAAATATGTAAATGCAGAAAGGCAGACCGAAAATTCATTACGAACACACCGGCAGACGTGGGCAAAGTGTTGAAATTAGGAAAACTTTGAACCAAGTCACGTCTTTTGCTTAATATTCCTGCTTTGTACCCTAGTACATTGCAGTCTAATAACGAAAATACTGAGGCTGTCTATTTGGACATAACGAAAGAGGTGGCACACGTCATCAAAAGTGCGAAAAAGCAGACACGAGTCCAGTCATTTGCATAAGTCAACAGAAAGTCTTCATAAGTTCACGGAATCTGAAGAACATTTCGAATTCTTTTGATAGGGATTTCGACAAAAAAGTGCTATATAACATTACTATAGGAAGTGGCGCTTCTAAGGATATATGTAATTTCCCGTTAATGAAAAAGGGTTATAGCTGAATGTGTTGTTGATGATGATAGATTTGAAAAACCCATCAAAAGAAACAAAAATCTCAACTTGTGAGCCAGTTAAAAAAAAGATCAGCTTTGCTTATAAGGTTTTGCAGGTGCGATTGCAAAGATATTTATTTAGAAGAATGCTAGCACTTTCTTTATTGACGTTGACAAAATTATTTCCTACACTCTTACGCCTATACCTATGTCCCTATGTCACACAGATGATACAATGCTCAAAACCGATAAATCATTATTGAGGAAATAGATGGAAAAACAATAACACAACCTCCTGAGAATTTTTATTTGAATATGGTAGATGGTTTCTTCATTCTACAACTCATGAAAAAAGCTTTTAGAAAATTTGGGGCATTATCTAAAAAGATCCTTTAAATCAGGGGTTCTCAAACATTTAGACCGACGTACCACTAAATCGAAGTTCATACTTCCGCGTACCACCTGGTAACAAACGTAAAGCTAATATAAAAAAACCTGTCTAAAACGAAATATCTCTCCAGTTATTTGTATTTCCGTCATAGCAGGTTTTATTGCATTTAAAAATGAATGCTTACATTACTAAATTGACTGCTTTTCAAATACATGACTGGAATCACCACGTCGACAGACTGCCGTGTGGTGGCTTCTTTTTCCAATATGTCCGCCTTTTCATTAAAGATGTAACCAACATGGGCCCGGACCCAGTGCATGTGAACCTCGACTTCAATCGATTTAATCAAGTCCCGAATCTCAGCAATGGAATCTCAGCAATGGAATCTCAGCCTGTGCTAAGGCACAAGTCCGTGAAGCGCTTGGAGCGCCTATATCGAGTCAGAGTAGACGTCGTGTTCCCCGAAACCTCTTAGATGGGCATGAGTGATTGCTTTCTTGATCGCTTGGACCTTGGACTTAAAAAATTCCGCACCATCCGAGAGACGGAACTGGCTCCCCGCTAATATTTGGTTCTCTGATACGGCAAGGAACGCACACCCGATGGTGTAGTTCTCCTTCTTGGATCCGACCGTGTATTACGAACACGTGGTTCGCGGAGTCAAATCCGCGGTCCAACGGACCCGCCAAAGATCCTGAAGTCTGGGAGTGGGCCTCCACAAGTCGACCTACTCGGAGTCTACTCCGTTACCGTCAACGCTCTTCTTTCATCGGACGAGGGTCGTGTAGTCCCTGTCCTGCTCCGCACGCAAGTTAAAGGGGACGACCCCTGAGAAGACCTGCAGAGCATCCGTGGAAGTCGTTGTGTAACATTTTGTTACACAACGACGAGTGGAATCGCTGCCGCCTTGTTAGGCGGCAGCGATTCCACTGCAAATTCAAGTTCATGAATCGAAAACTGATGTGGTTCACCGGTCCTAATGTTCGCGACCTGGGAAACGTCATCAACCGATAGGAAGTGGTATCTCGTATTGGTATTTCGTAAGTGCGTCTTGGGATTCCTTCCAAGTCGAGACCTCTTGTCCAGATGGAAGCACAAGCACATCAAGTGCTTCCTTTATCCACTTACCTCGCACCACCTCAAGTGTCTGGCCTAGTTTGTCCGTGCAAAGTCCCTCAGAAATGAATCTGCGGAACGAGGCACGATCACCATCGGCTCCAGCGTTAGTCGCGGTAGAGTCGACGGAGCGCGCGCAACCGATTTCTCTGGCTGGACAGCTGGGCTGTCTACCAATACGCCTCCCGACGCATAGCCGGCCGGCGTTTTTTGTTTTTGAGACATAGTCGATTCAAAGTCGACGTCAAGTATTCAACTCCCGCATCAGGGGTCGCAAACTCATACGAAGTCATATCCGCGGCTTGCAGATCACGGAAGAATGCATTCCAAACCAATTCCCTCTTTAGCAAGTCTGCTATAACAAACATTTCTCGTAACAAGAAAATAGAAAAAGCGGATCCTAAATCGCGTTCGAATTTTTTTTTTTTTTTATTTCTATGTTAATAAAGACAAGCTGTTTTCGATTCCATAATAATATGCTGATTTTTGTGTTTTATTCCACGTACCAGTATCGGACTTCTGCGTACCAGTAGCCAGAGCTTCACGTACCAGTACTGGTACGCGTACCATAGTTTGAGAACCCCTGCTTTAAATGATAATAGACACACGTCAGTTTTAAGAGTAGCTATCTTCTTCGATAGCTACAAGATTCCCTCAATTAATGATAATGAATACATGCGAAGAGGAAAAATTGCACGACGGTCTTATACCATCACTGGCCCTGAACTGATAAGGCATGTATCTTTTGCAAAAGATTTGAGGATTGCCAAATTCAAAGAGGCAACAGTCCATTGATCAAATTGTTTGACTAGCCTCTATGTGTTTACATATTTATATAAATTTTTACACATTATTCGTTCTGCAAATCATTAGGCAGACTAGCATTTCATTGTATGACCATTCAAGTGCAATGTGATTTTATGGATTAAAACTCTGAACAAATGGTTTCACTATTTTAATCTTAGTCTGTCAGTCAAGGGTTCACTTTGAAACGAAATTAGGAAATTACACAATTTCGCGTTAATTGCTATCTGAAGCCATCATTCATTGTCATCACCATTTTTTCATGAAACCTAACTTTTAACAATGCAGTGTCAATATCGTAAATTTATTAATTAAAATAATAGGAAATACAAATTTTCGTCAATTTTGAATTGTTGTTTAGTGAAATTTAAATTACAGGAAATTGAACTAATTAATGTTAAAAAAGAACGTCGGTTATTTAGACATATATGCTATTATTTATTTCATTAATTTTTGCTTTATGTAATACTTTGTAAAAGACCAAGCATAAAGCGCATGCATAATTTGCTTTAATAAAGTTTTTAAAATTCCGATAATTTCCATCATTCTGTAGTAGTTCGGAAATTCCTCAATGTTTCAATAGTTTATTAATTTACCTTTTTTCATTTGAATGTTTTAAACGAATGACTCGATAACACGCCGTTTTCTATTATATTGTTTAATGCCGAAATACAATTAATTTAATAAAAATGGATTATTGTTTAAAATGATATATATTTTGCCATTACCAATCTCCAAATATATTGAACATGGAAATTGTATCCACATTCAAATGATTAACTGGTTGTTTGAGTAGACATTCATTGCAAAATACGAGGTGTGGCATTTAAATAACGAGACTGCTGTGAGAAATTATATTTATTGCAAATAAACTTATATTTAACTGTTATCCCCTTCAACATACATTCCTCCCCTATCTATACTCAGCTGCATAAATGTTTTACATTGTTCAGAACAATGCTGCAGCTCAACATTTCTCAGCCTCTTCAACAACTTTGCCGCGTTTGCTTTTTCTTGTTCAATAGATTGTAATCTAAACCTTCAAAAATCACCAACGGAATGTTGATAAATGTTAAAGGGGGTGTTTGGTAATAATGTTATGTCACGTGAGCGAGTTTTTGAATGACACAAACGGTTTTCTGAAGTTTGGGAAGAGGTCGAAGAGGATGAACCGCCGCAGAATTTGCGGAGCACGGTGTTTATCGCGTGATGGTCCTTTGCTTTGCAACGTCCTTTTTATACCGAGACACTTGCTGAAGCCAGGTAGAAAGGTACTTACGACGGTATTATACCGTAATGGTCCTTTGCTACGTCCCTTTTACACCCAGACACTTGCGGAAACCAGGTAGAAAGGGAAAAAAATTCTGAAAAATGAAACCGGGCAAATTTAAAAGGAAAAATGAACAAATTAAACACCTCGAAAAGCGGGAAGGGTTGGGCCAGGTACTCTGAAGCTATTGACGAACCCCTGCGGCTTCGAGCTCGGTGGTCGACCTGTGACTGCAAGAACTGAAGGAAACGTTCAGAAAATTAATGAACCTGTACTGAAAATCCGACGTCTGAGCATTCGAATAATCGATAAAGAAGTACTATTCAAGATGAGAGAAAGAGTAGGAAGAAACGACCGGATTTGTGGATGGATTCTGCACCTGGACAACGCGCCAGGTCACAATGCCTTATCTGTGAAGCGGTTTCTAGTGGACAAGCGCATTTCTGTGCTTTATCATCCTCCGTATTCACCAGGTCTAGCATCGTATGACTTCTAACTGTTCCAAAAAGTGAAAACTGCATTGAAGGGTACACATTTTCAGGCTGGTGAACAAAGAAAATCAAACGCGGCAGAGTTGTTGAAGAGGCTGACAACTGATGAGCTGAAGCATTGTTTTAAACAATGGAAAAAACTTATGCAGCGGTGCATAGATAGGAAGGAATGTATGTTGAAGGGAGTAACAGTTAAATATAAATTTATTTGGAATAAATATCATTTCTCACACCTGTCACGTTATTTAATTGCCACACCTTGTATACCAGTGTTTTCGTAAGAGCGTGTTCTATCCACAACGAGATGAATTTCACATAATGGGCATCTTCTGCAATGTGAATGTGCGCATTGTTTGAAGCATGGCATGTGGAAATTACACTGGTGGAAAAAAAATCTCAATACCAAGAAAGACTTGTGTTAGATAAGCGAAATTTGGTAGGCTTGTTTATACATCTGAAAGATGACATCGATTCAAATTTCGCGACTCGCGCATAAGTGTGGCGCTAGTGGCGCCACTCAGAACTTGCAAATAAGGTTTGCTTTAAATGCGTGCTGTAAAGTTCGTGAGCGTTATTTATCTTCGAAATTTGACGTATTGAGTTGATGTTAGCCAAAAATGCCTTTAAGAAGACGAAGAAGCCATTATCAACAACTCACCGAAGTTGAACGAGGTCGTATAATAGGGCTACGAGAAGCTGGATTTTCTTTCCGTGATATTGCAGAAAGACTTGGCCGGAAGGTATCCACTGTGCATTATTGTTGGGAGTAGTGGTCAAGGGATGGTACAGGTTCAAGAAGACCGGATTCGGGGCGGCCACGTGGCACTACTGAGAGGGAAGACTGCCGTATTCGGCGTACGGCTGTGGCGCATCTTACTGTGTCTGCGGAAGAAATTCGAGCTGCAGTTGGTACCACAGTGACAAACGAACTGTTAGAAACCGGTTACTTCAAGGGAAGCTCCGAGCCAGACGTTCTGTAGCGTGCATTCAACTAACGCCAAGTCATTGTCGTTTGCGTCGCCAATGGTGTCAAGCCAGAGCTCATTGGAGGACGGAGTGGAGATCTGTTGCGTTTTCTGATGAAAGTAGGTTCTGCCTTGGTGCCATTGATGGCCGTGTGTTGGTCAGAAGGAGGTCAGGGCAACGCCTACAACCAAACTGTCTGCGGCCTAGACAAAATGGACCTACACCTGGAGTCATAATCTGGGGAGCAATTTCCTATGCCAGCAGGAGTAGTCTAGTGGTTATCCCAAACACACTGAATGCAAATTTGTACGTCAGTCTGGTAATTCAACCTGTAGTGCTGCCATTCATGAACAGCATTCAAGGGGGAGTTTTCTAACATGATAACGCTCGCCCTCATACCGCTAATGTAACGCAACGTGCTCTACAGAGTGTCGACATGTTACCTTGGTCTGCGAGATCACCAGATCTGTCTCCAATTGAGCACGTATATCATTGGACGACAACTCCAGCATCATCCACAGCTGGACCGTCCCAGTATTGACACAACAAGTACAACAAGCATGGAACTCTATACCACAAAGTGACATTCGGCACCTGTATGACACAATGCATGCACCTTTGCAGGTTTGCATTCAAAATTCTGGAGGTTACACCGGCTATTAATGTAACAACATTTCACATTTGAAATGCATTTTCTTGAGCTTAAATTAACCCGTGATCTTGAAAATCTAATCAATTAAACATGTTAACTAGACAAATGCATTGTCCAAATTTCATTGCTCTACAATAATTTTTTCTTGGTGTTGGGATTTTTTTTTCCATCAGTGTATGTCTACAACGCGCTCACCAATTTGGGAGCTCATTCATCCTCACACATATAGCGCATTTCTGAAAAAGATGCTCATAATTTAGAAGAAATTAAGAATTTGATTTATAATAATTTAATTTTAAGAAAATGCTCACTACCTGTGAATCCTCTTGTTCTGCTGGTGGATTCAACGTCCCTTCACCTTCTATAAAATTACGTATACCCTACCCTAATATGGGATTTGTATAGGATTGTCGTTTCTCATCGTCATTTATAGTTTCATCCGGAACCCAATTTTGTGGAATTAGTCTCTGGATATTCCCATATGTTGAATGCTCACAATCCCAACTTTGTGCCTTAAACCTTTACTGTTATCACTTTCCAGGGATGGAAATGTGGACGGTGATTGTAACTCAAATAAATAAATGAATAAATACATTTCCCCCCCCCAAAACATACTTTTTTACTATCTTAACGTACTTTTTAAAAATTGCTTGCTTACCATCTGACTGTTATCACTCAGTCTATTGGGAAATTCGGAAAGTTATGCGGTTTTCAAAAAGCTAAGCGGGAATTTGTCTAATTATTTTGCTACTGCTGATAAGGAGTAACCTTGAATAATGACCTAGATATGCACATTCGGTCTTTTCAGTTTGCGCTGCATAATTATCGCTTGCGTAAAAGAGGACCTCTTAAAAGAAGCTATCGCTGAAAATCACGTTGCACAGTTCAGGAGCTATCATACAAACTAAATATTCTAAAAAGTATAGTGCATGATCTTTTGATTAACTTATTTTAAGAGGCCTTCCTTTACAGGAGATAGTCTACCAGAGCGGGCATCATCTTCGAGGCTGAAATTTCCACACTTAAACTCCTCAAACCTCCTTCGAACTGAGTAATCTAAAACAGCACTTTGTCCATAAACAGCACACATTTTATGAGGAGTCTGACTAGCATTTTTAACTTTCTTGAAAAAAAAGAGCATAATATGACAAAAAGGAACTTTTTCATTCGCTATTCTTAGCACTGCACTGAAAACAAAGTTATGTCACAACACAAGCTAGAATTATGCACCGCAATCAAAAAAGATCGAATGTACTGTACATATCGGGATCATTGAAGGTCACTCCTTATCAGCAATAGCAAAATAACTAGACGAAACCGTGCTTTGCTTTGAAAAATCACAGAACTTTCCCGATGACCCAATATTTTGTTGTGTTGAATCGCTTAATTTGAGGATTTCATTGTCCTCCTCCTCACTACCCAGCCTATTTGCCGATGATAAGCAGTCATTTTGCTGATCACGAACATTTTCAACTTCTTTGTTGAACATTCTCAAACTCTTTTAGAAGTTGAAATGGAAATAAATTAGAGTTACCAAAAATATTTTTTTTAACATTTTTATAAAAGCATTTAAAATGAGTGATTTCATAAAATACTTTTAAACTTGCTTTATCATTTTTTATCATTTCATTAATTGATGTTATCTATAAAAAAAAAAGTAATTTTAATTTTGATTACCACATATGATGAATTACTCAAGTCAATAATTTCATCATCACGCATCTTGATTGTAGACGGCAGGTTGTTATTTTGCTGAAAAACTAATTTTATTTTTTTTAACTATTTCCTGTATTTCTACTTCTTTTTACATATTCACAATCTCTTTCAGAAGTTGAAATACAAATAAATTAGAGTTTACAAAATATTTTAAAACCCCTTTTTTTCAAAAAAAAAAAAAAAAAAACATTCTAATAAGGAATTTCATAAAATATCTTCACACACTTTTTTAATTTACTTTATTGGCTATAAAAATAGTTATTATTTGCTTAGCACATATGATGAATTATTAAAGTCAATAATTTCGTCATCATCACTCATTTTGATTCTAGATGAAGGGTTATTATTTTGCTAAAAAGAAAAAAAATCATTTTTTAACTATTCCCTAGATTTTCTACTTCTTTCAGAAATTGAAATGTAAATAAATTAGAGTTAGCAAAAATACTTTAAACCTTTTGTATTATTATTAAAACATTCTAATGCATCATTTCATGAAATATGTTCGCGCACACACACACATATAACCTTACATATTTTTGATCGGGAGAAATTTTAATATGTTGTATAATATATGGTTGTATATATAATTTTAATATATGTTAATATTTGTTTAATAATGTTGAGAGAAACTGAATGTGTCCTTAATCGGGTGGAACCCATTGTATCCCAACTGATGAAAGATTCAACTGAGGTATTGTTGAAAATTGTATAATTATCGAAACAAAAATTATAATGAATTTCTAAACTAACTCAGTAAAAATTTTTAATTTAAGGGAAAATTTGTAATAAATTTGGAAACCAACTCACTAAAATTTAATTTGTAACTTTATAATTAGTAACATTTAATTTCTAACTTTATTGCTGATAAAATTTAAAGTAATGAAACATTTTTTTTTTCTTAACTTAAATAAGTATTAACGGAGTAAAAGGAAATTAATAATTTTTTATTCGTGCTAAAAAGTAAAACGCTAGATAAAAACTTCTTTTTTTTTTTTTTTTTAAGTAGTATATTCCATTAAGTGTATTGCCTAGGAAACTAGAGTCCTACATGAAACTCAGCAAAGGTTTTACCCACCGACCTCTGCAGCCCCCCAAGTAGAAACTTACATCGTAAATGATTATGTTTAATTCATTATATGCGCTACGCAAAATGTAATTATTTTTTTACAGCTAATAAAATAAATTTAAAAAGGTATGTGAAAATATTTTACGAAATCACTTATCAGAATGTTTTAATAATAATAAAAAATATATTTTAAAATAATTTTGCTAACTCTAATTTATTTACATTTCAACTTCTGAAAGAAGTTGAAAATTTATGGAATAATTAAAAAAAATGAAATTATTTTTCCAGCAAAATAACAACCTGTAACCAACAATCAAGATGAGTGATGATGACTAAATTATTAACTTGAGTAATTCATCATATGTGGTAAGCAGATTGTTATAATTGTTTATAGCTTATAAAGTAAATTTAAAATGTGAGTGAAAATATTTTAGGAAATTACTAATGTTTTAATTTAAAAAAAAATTAATATTTTTGTTAACTCTAATTTATATGTATTTCAACTTCTAAAAGAGATTGTGAATATGTTAAAATGAAGTAGAAAATACAGGGAATAATTTTAAAAAAAATTCAATTATTTTTCCAGAAAAATAACAAATTGCTCTCTACAAACTAGATGAGTGATGATGAAATTATTGACTTGAGTAATTCACCATAAGTGATAAGCAAAATTTAATTTATTTTTTTATAGCTAATAAAGGAAATTTAAAAACATTTTATGAAATCACTTATTAGAATTTTTTAATTAAAAAAGTTTTAAATGCTTTTGGTATCTCTAATTTATTTGCATTTAAACTTCTAAAAGAGGTTGCGAATGTGTAAAAAAAAAAGGAAATAGAAAATGTTTATGAGAAAATAAAATTTTTCAGCAAAATGACTGCTTATCATTGGCCATTAGAAAGTGTAATGCGGACATTGAAATAATTGAATTAAGCTATTCAACACAAGAAAATAGATTGAGTTATTACAGTCAGGTGATAAGCAAATAATTTCAAAAAAGCATGTTAAGATAGTAAATAAAAAGATAAAACTGCCCAGTTAAACTGAGAGCATTGAGCTCACAGACTATTCACACTAGTTGTATATTAAACTCTTGAAGCGCCTTATTACAATGAACATATATACAAAATTTGAAGAAAATCGCATAATTCTGCATGAAAAACCCATTTATCTAAGTTAAAGGGGGGGTTAGACCCCCCTTTCCCCCTTTATACTTAACCAATGAACCCCCAAAACTAATCAGGGAAGCGCCTTATCACAAGAAATCTATAAACAAAATTGAAAGCAAAACGGTTAGTTCTATCAAGAGTTATCGCGTTACGTACATACGTACATACATACAGAACGGGCGGGCACATTAGCTCTCAGGCTTTGATAGCCTGTGAGCTAAAAAGTATGTGTTGAAAAAAAAAATATTTATTTTAGTTACAATAACCGTCTATTTCTCCATCCGTGGAAAGTGATAGCAGAAATGGTTCATTTATAACATGCACAAAGTTGGTATAGTGAGTATTCAATATATGAGAATAAATTGAGAGTAATTCCACAAAGTTGGGCTCTTGGATGAATCTATAAATGAAGATGAGGAACCACAATCCTCTACAGATCCAACGTTAGGGCTGAGTGTACGTAATTTTATAGAAGGTGTGGGGACATTGAACCATCAGCTAAAGAAAAGGCTTCGTGAGTGATGAGCATTTTCTTAAATTTAAATAAATTATTCACAAGTGGTGAGCATTTTCTTCTTATTAAATAACATAATTATAAATTAAAATCCCAATTTTCTCTAAATTACGAGCATTTTTTTTTTTTTTCAGAAATGCGCCATATGTATGGAAGAGAAAGATCTCCCTAATTGGAGAGCGCGTTCTAGACATAAGATCCACGTGTCACATTGCAGAAGATGCCCATTATGTGAAAATCCTCTCGTTGCGGATAGAACACGCTCTTCTGCAAACATTGGCATATTTTGTCTGGCAACGAATGTCTACTCAAACATCCATTCAACCATATGAGACTGTTTGTGTGTAAACACAAACTCTATGTTAACTGTATTTGGAGGTGTTAACGAAGAGTGCTGTTTGCCCACTGTGTAAAGTTATAATTATATCCGAAACTATTACATGAAAAAGAAGATTAAAAAAATTAAAGGTATAGAAAGAAAAAAAATAAAGATATAAAAAAGAAGAAAACGTGCGTGTGTGTCTGTGTGTGAATGTGTGTGAATGTGGATGTGTAAATGAGCCATCCACTGTTAAAAATTCACAATTAATTTTGAACAGTGTACGCCGGTCCCAAGCCCGGATAAAAGATGAGGACACACTTTTTTACATTAAAAAAATAATATTTTTCGCTAACTCTCAGGAAATTGTTTGTATACATTCAGAAAAGCTAAACTATAGTGAAACTGATAAAAAATAATTCTCATAAATGATAGTCTCACAAATCTTTTTCCAATCTCCTATAATATTTAAAAAATATTATTTTTTCGTTTAAACAAAACTTTCCCTCTCAGGTTAAATAAATAAAAAAACTTTTAATCTCCTCTTTTTTCAAAAATATCTAACTCGTTTTAAATGTTCACTAACTACAGAAAATTCAACATTATTTCAATCTCTTTTCCGAAAATTTTTAATCTCCCTTTATTTCTTAAAATCCTCCCCAAAAATTTCTTATCTCTCCCTTCTCTTAAATAACAATCTCAGGAGGATTAGAACTGCCTCCTCTTTTAGATAAGGCTCTCGACAAAGGATGACCGCCCCGGAGACTCAGCTTTCGCTTTAGAATATAAGTGCAATCCCGGGGGGAAGACACAAGCTCACTGCTTACTTTAACATACACTATTACAAAATTCCAAGTATAAATTGTAAATATTAAAGGATTATAATTGTAAATAATAATTATTATTTGAAAGTAATTATCAAAAGGAACAAAGTTAAACAAAGTTTAAGCAAAATTTGCGAAACAATGTCTTGATTTACCTTTAATAAAAAAGTCAGTATTGCTCAGGACAAAAAAATATATATATTGCAAATAAAATACTTAAGCAATATGAAAACAAACTCCGAAAATTATTAAAAACATAAATTGCAAGTACTAAAAAGAAAGAAAAACACTCATTAATAATATAGTAAGAAAAAGAGACTGACCAGGTGATGCTTTATTTATGTAAAAGGAATGCTGATTTGAGCAATTTTTACGTATACTATAACGCAAAGTTATAATGTCGTTATAATCTTAATAATAATTAAAATAAATAGAATAGTTAATAAAATGTTAAACTAAATTAAAATAAAGTTGTTTAAAACTTATAAACATATTAAACCAATTATTTTTTAAACTTAAATAAATAATAAGACTCTCGACAGGAGGTGTCGGCTCTCATTGAAGGTTTCCGCTCTCGGCAGGAGGAGCGAGGGGGCGGGGTGGCTCCTTGCTTCTCCTGCTGAGGTCGGACCGTTGTTGCCCCCTACTAATGAATATTCAGATTATGTTCATGTAAGTTTAGAGCGTTTATGATATAAGTCAGTTTTACTCGGCGGTTTGTCATATACTATTAAAGGGGTTTAATTATTCTCCTTTAGAATTTTATAGGTTTTGGGGCACAGTGGTGTAGTGCTTTTTTTTATTGAACTTTCACTTTCCTTTCAAGACACTCTGGCTCCACAAGAGGGTTTGGTGCATTAATGGTATAAGACGTATAATGGTAATAGACGATTTTTCATTGGTTTCTAAGAGGTCTTAGCATTGTCTTTAAGTGTTTTATAGGATTAGAGGCACAGTGGTGTAGTGATTGGATTTGTCCTTCTTTTCATGTGGATTTGTTTATGTAGGTTTAACGCGTTAATGGCTTAGGTCAGATTTTCTCAGGAGCTATACTCTACTATTATTTCTACGAGTTATTTTATTATTTAACCCCTTTTGTGCCATCTTGGCAATGTATACTCCTCCCCCTCCGGTTCATGTGAATAAGAAGATGTACATGCTTGTGTAGTTATTTGTGTAGCTTTTTTGTGTTACTATGTGCAGGAGTAGATGCGGGAGCCAGGATCGAACCTGGGAACCCACGGGCAGTAGGTGAGATCTTAAGTGCCGAGCAAAAGGCTAGCTCGATTGCTTCCTGCGAGTTACTCGTTTTCTACTGCCCGTGGGTCACCAATGCAGGAGTAGATGTGGGAGATAGGATCGAACCTGGGAACCCACGGGCAGTAGGTGAGATCTTAAGTGCCGAGCAAAAGGCTAGCTCGATCGCTGCCTGGGAGATACTCGTTTTCTACTGCCCGTAGAAGATGGCGTCGCCACACTATGTTCCAGCTTGGTTTGTGTGTGAAGTACCCCCCCCCCCCCCTGCCGGCACTGCTTTATGCTGCAAAAAAGTTTAGAAATGTTCTTCAGAAGTTAGGACGTGAAGGTGCTCTTTTACTTATGCTGCGACTATGTGCTACATTTCAATTACGCATTTAGTATGTACTTCTTAGTTCTCCCCCTCCCCCCCTCTTATTTTATGAATCTGTTTTTTTTCTGTTACTTAAGTTTTCTTCATGAACTATTCGTCAGAATTGAAAGTAATATATGCAAATGTCAGAAATTAAATTTGGGAGTCCACACTGTATTCGGCAGCATATCAACATCGTTCTAGATACTGCAACTAGGCGGCGCTGTTTTTCTAATATTTAAGTTTTCTTCAGGAAGTGTTGGTTAGAATTTAAAGTGTAATACATGGAAATGCCAGAAATAAAATTTGGGAGTTCCCACTGCCTTAGGCTGCGTACGCAGGCGGAATGAAATGTAGGAAGTTGAGTGGGGATGTTTCTTTTGGAGGAAGGGCGTTGAATTTTGAGAAAAGCCGATGTCTTATTACAATAAATAAAATGCTTTTACCATCAATCTTATTTTTCTGTTAATTTTTAATTGCTTTTAGTCACCTTAGAAAAATAAATGTTATTTTAATTATCAAAGATGAAGAAAATTTAGTCCAGAAGGGGCGATGTCCCCCACTTTGTTTACGTCCATGTCGGCGAGTTTAATTATTCTGGAAGCATTTAAAAGCTATCAGGAAATTTAATTATTTTTTAATAGAAATCTTCATCTTATTTAATCACAGAATTCCTGTCATTAAATAAGACGAATATTGTTTTTCGAAAATAATAATGTCAGAATACTTTTCGCAAATAATAGTGAATACTACTGCCGTAAATGAATGTGGAGCTTGAAAATTAAAATTAAGTTTAACAGTAGCATAATTCTTTCTCAAAATTCCAAGATAAGTTACATTCTTAACGGTGGATATTCTCATATCACTTATTATAAATTTATTTTGTACTTAATCTTATTAATCAAACAATGTGAAGATGTAATGTGCAAGTTGATTTAAAAAAAAAAAAAAAAAAAAGAATTATAAATATTTGAGAACATCTAATGAAACTGATTATGCCAGTTAAAAAATATGAGTAACTCTGTAGATACATGAATCCAATAAATAAATAAATAAATAAAGCTATCAGGAAATTCAAAATATATTGATTTACAATTTCAACACATATAATGAAGGAATACGTGTGTGATTGTTGATTGCGTTTTACACAGCCGAATAAAATTTGTCAAAGTTAGTCCTAGACATGAATTTATACACATCGAAGGGATTTCTTCAAAATTCTATTTTCTTTGTTTTATGCAATTTTTAGCAATGTTAATTTTTATACTTTAGTATATATTTAGATTTTTTGAAAACAAATATTTCTGAACCGTTGTTAAGAAGGGAAAACTATATTTTACTTTTATACTTTTTTTTTAAATCCAAAAAAATTTTCTAATTTTCAGAAATTTTCTTTAAAAAAATTCTGTCCATAGAACTTGTGTTTTTTTTTTTTTTTTCCATTCCTGGGATTCGCAAAGCTATTGATTTTTCAATTCTGAACTTTTTCAAACAATCTAAAATAATTATTTCCTTTCTTTCGCAACCATGATGTTAAAAAAATATTAATTAGGCGTCTTTGTTTTTCATTTTATTTATTATTTTTCTTTTTTTTTTTTTTTGTGGCGGTGATTTTTTATTCGAAACGAATAGCAATTTTCCCCTTCACACTGAAATATCGCCACCCTAATTCATGTTACCATGGTGATGTAACGAGGCATTTCTTTTTCCAGGGAATTGAAAGCACTCGGAGCTGAGGGTTTCTTTTTTTCTTTTTTTTTTTTTTTTTTTTTTTATGTCATTACATCTGTTACTGTTTTCTCATAAGTTTTATCTGAACTAAAACTTTTTTTGAGGCTACGGAAATATTTAAATTAAAGATTCCATTCTCAGTATGTGCAGAGTAAAGTCTCCGCTTTTTTTTTTTCGTTTTTTTTTTTTCACACAACCTTGAAAATTTCAAAGGAAAGTTTCTTACTTTAAAGGCTAAAGGGGTATATTACAAGGATGTCTAACCTTTTTGCTTGACAGACGTTTGTGACCACTTTTTCCGAATAAAATTCTTCTCCTTATTTGATCGTAAGAATTTCTATCATTAAATAAAGCAAATTCTTTTATATAAAAATAGTGGTATGTCTGGTGTGTGTATATATACACACCAGGTGTGTCTAATCTGCGTCCTGCAGTCCACAAATATACCAATATTTTCATATAGAAGAATTATATATAATATATATATATATACTGTGTGATTTGAAATACAGGGTAAGTCAAAATGAATATAGCGATTACAAACGGCTATAACTATTTAATGGAATAGAATTTATCGATAAGATTAACACAGAATGTAGACGGAACTTCAAAATTTTGTATACATACGTCATAGATGTTCTATGTGACTTCCCTTGGTCACACGACAACATCTAGGCGATAGTCCATTTCACGCCATACATTCTGAAGCATTTGTTCAATCACCGACGCAAGCGCATTACAAATGCGTACTTTGAGTTATTCAATTGTTTTGGGCATGAGAGGCACATACAACCTGTCTTTCACATAACCCCATAGAAAAAATTCGCAGGGTGTCAAGTCCGGAGATCTCGGTGGCCAAGAGCAGAAGACATCGTCGGCTCCACTTCGACCGATCTATGGGGTTAGGTGAAAGACATACGTGCCTCCCATGGCCAAAACAATTGAAGAACTCAAAGTACGCATTTGTAAGGCGCTTGCGTCGGTGACTGAAGAAATGCTTCAGAATGTATGGCGTGAAATGGAGTACCGCCTAGATGTTGTCCGTGTGACCAAGGGAAGTCACATAGATCATCTATGACGTATGCATACAAAATTTTGAAGTTCCGTCTACATTCTGTGTTAATCTTATCGATAAATTCTTTTCCATTAAATAGTTATAGCCGTTTGTAATCGCTATATTCATTTTGACTTACCCTGTAGATTGAAATAGCGATTATCCCTTAAAACTCTGATAATAGAAACATACTTCCAATTACAAAAAGAGTATAAATGAAGTTTAGATTTTAGATATGGATTTGTTTTACAAGGGTTGTTTCGTATTTTAATACATATTAAAATACGAAATTTAGTTTTCTATACGTCCTCTTTTTCCAGTTTAGAAAAATATGTCCCAGAAGGACATTTATAAAAATCCCTTTCTTTTACGACCAAAACTTACCGAGTTATGAATATATATTATGTCTATTATGAACATGTATAATTTACAGACTTATGGATTTTCAGTGTTTTCTGCCACTAAAAAGGGAAAGACTAATTTTTAGTAGTTACAGAAAGTATTATTTCCGTCAAACGTCAGACGGCAAAAGAAATTATTTTCGTCAAACAGTGAATTAGACTTCACTTTTGATCAATAACCAGCTGTTTGTCTCCTCTGAATTATGTAACATTTTATTAAGGGCAAACATTGGAATGAAAAGCAAAAAAGAAGAAAACAATAACCCTTTAATTTTCTTAAATTAAATTTCATTTCGTCTACCGAACTATTGTATCAATGAACAAAATTTATAGAAATTTGAAGTTTTCTGTGTTTGTTTATAAAATATTATCTGACACTATGTATTAGAGTGTATTATATTTAATGATAAATAAGCATATCTGGTCTTCAAAGTTCAAGGTGAGAATCTTTCATGCCTGAACTTTGAAGGGAAAATGACTTAAATTCTTCTTTTCATGGTTGGAAAACTGCTAGAAAACTTGCAATGATACTTGCTTGGCCACGTTGAATTAAATCTTCGAAAGTCACTGCCGATCACATTACCACGTTTGACTGCATATGATACACATATATGATGGCTCTAAAAAGTTTTGTTGGGAAAAATATAAGTGTCTTCCCCATTTATTTCAAATGAATTATTTTGTTATTTCTATCTTTTCCTTCTTAATTATTCTAAATTGTTTCGTTATTATTTTCAAATTGTCAAGAAGAAATTAGTATTTTATAGCAACATTATATATTTTTTAATTAATAAATATTCAGTAGCTAGGTTTCTAATTGCTGTCAAATGGATATTTTCTAAAATGAGTTTATAATTACAATGCAAAGAATAGATTTCATTTTTGGTAATAAATTCGGGATTATTGTTCCTCTCAACGTGCAGTGCTTCTCTGCTTAATTTTACAAATGCATTAAGAGAAAGAAACTCTCTAAAAAGTAAAACGTTCAAAAATATTATTAGTTATGTCTTCTCAAGTAAAACTTTCTTGATTAATATTTTAATTTAAATAGCTAAATAATTTCATAGTTTGTGTTCTATCATTACATGATAAATCCCACTGATTGTTCTCATACTGATAAATATTTTGAGGTAACTATATGTTTGTTTTAAAAGTCCATTTTTTATGTTTAAATCGCAATTTTTCCTCTTGCACATGCATAACTCCCGTTTTGGTAAAATAATTAACTGACAACCCTCAAAATATCTCAACAATTAATTTCGTTATATTTTTGCTTAATTAACCATTTTTCTTACTACGGACTTTTCAGTTTTAGGTATATGTTATTCAGAAGCTATTTTATCCGGAACTTCAAATGACTGAGGAGTGAAATCACCCAATAATCCAGTTGACCTCAAAATAACGAGACCTAAAATTGGAATGCTCATCATGCTGCGAAAACCCAATTGAGCCTCATCGAAATACTTTTTCATTTGTTTCTAAGAGGAAAATATTTATCGGAAAAAAATTGCTCACGTCTTTGTTTCCTTAAACTTGTGAACATCTATTTAGCGATCATTTTGTGTTTTAGAATCCGAAATTTCTTCCATTATTTGAAAGTGAATGGTTCCGGGTCCTGCTTATAAGAAAATATTTTAGGTCAGTCATTTAAAATGGATTTAAACATAAAAATCTGCTGGAAAAAATTCAGGTTTTCAATTTTTCTTTCTCCAGATATATATATATATATATATATATGAAATGAATGTGAAAAAGTATGAAAGAATTTTGAATGTGAACGAATGTGGATTGATATGAAAGGATAGTTAGTTAAACCCATTCCAAATCAAAAACTAAAATATAAAAATTCAAAGTTTAAAATCCCTAAATCGTGTGTCAAAATTTTAAAGTCTTGCCTTCATTTCTAGTTGCCCCTGTAACTTAACTTTCCTTACGATACATTTATTACGAACAGATATCAATTTTGAATCCTCGTTAAGATTAAAAGTGCTGACGGTAACGCATCTCTCTTCTCCCGGTGGCTACATCTTGCATGTTAATTATCTGGGCTGCTTACCCAGATATGAGTCAAGGGCTAATTAGCCAATTAAATGACATTATTTCATAAGTTGCAAAGCGGTCTCTAGCGGTGGTCCGGCCGTATATAATGTGAGGAGCACGTTTTTGCGTGGCTTTTTGACTCTAATCACTCTCCACAAAAACTACGGCCAGTATTCTTCGAAGTGCGACGGCATCCTTGCCATTGTAAGTCCGGCAATTCGCCGAAATATGAACGATAAGACGATGTTTCCCCGGTAAAAGACTCTTCAAACTGTCCCCTGGGCCTAGCTTAAAGAGAGACTTGTAATTACAAAGGAATAAACGCTAGTTCCCAGGAAAATGCCTGCTGATTTTTCTTACATTCGCACGACTACATCAACGACGTTATACCTATTAATGGGATGTGTGATAGCGGTGATCGACCGCTCGTTACAGACAGATCGATGTGCGTTCGTTATATCGAGGTGCGCCCGTTATACAGAGGCGTATCGATATCTTACAGTGAGTCTGCTTGGATTAAATACCTGCCAAATCAACAAAAAAAGTAGGCAAAAAAGATTTGGTTTGTTGCAGCTCATGCCCCCAACGGATATACCTTTTGAATGCTTGGCATTGGACTCTGTTGGCGGATTTAATCATTATAATTCGGCAAAGAAATATCTGCATTTGGTCATAGACCATGCAACTCGCTATGTGTGGGGTTTCGCGTCAAAAAGTGTAACAACTGAAACTTATACAAACATTTTGAAACAATTATTTCAAACTCAAGTACCAGAAAAAATACTTACTGATAGAAATGGAGCATTTACAGCTTCTAGATTTAAACGTTTTCTTCGTAATTATAATGTAAAACACCGATTAACCTCCAGTCATCATCCGGAAACGAATGGGAAAATTGAGCGTTTGAATCAAACTATTGTCACCAGATTAAAATGTATTGTAAATTCATCACCAACTAAATTACCTTGGACAAAATTTTTAGATGAAGTATTGTATCAATATAATGCTACTCCACATTCTGTAACTCAATTTCCACCTAGTTATTTGCTGTTAGGAAAATTACCTTATGATCCTCTTTTGCCAGATAATGATTATTACCCTCCTGTTGAAGAAGCTAGAAAATTGGCTAAGGAAAGAACAATAGCTTACCATAAAAAAAACAAAATCCATTATGATGCTCGTTTTCTTCCTGTAAAGTTTAAAGTTGGTGACATTGTAATGTATGAAGAATTCCACTATCCTAATACACGTAAATTGACTCCACCATATTCTGGACCATATACTATCTTAAAACAACTATCTGATGTAAGTTTTGAAATTGATAAACCCAGTATACATTTTAAGAGAGATTCTGAAATAGTGCATGCTTCCAAGTTGAGATTCTATAACCCTCCTCAAAATTTAAAACTCTACCATGAATAACTCCCGTCTATCCCTTTCATCTTTCAATTTTTTATTTTTGCTTTCCTATCGTCCCTCTATCATTTTAGTATTTGGATGAGGACCCAGCTGGATGTTAATTTAAAACCCAGCGGTGTAGTTGGCGGAGCAGTTTTAAAGTACTGCTAACCTTTTTATTTTTTTTATTACTTATACAATGACAAAACTAGGAACACGTTAGGGGTCCTCCGCTCCGTGACCTCCCGTCTATAGTCGAACTGTTTTCCCATTTTCTCTTTCCATGTAGAATGGAGAATTTGGCAAAACTGCTTCGCTTTCCCTCTGTAGGTGATTATCGGGCATCCACTTTTCCTTTTTCCTCGTGCAAGAGACACATTTTTTTGGATGGTAATCACCTCAGAGTTTAGAAATCCATGTCTCACTGAGCATGGTGGAAAGGATAGCCTAAATTTTTTTTATTTTTTGGTTAGAGTTTCCTATTTTTACAAAGTTTTCAAGTTCAATATTTTTTTCTCTCCTGAAAATAATTCCCACTAGTGTCCTATAAGCCCAAAGATGCTTGTAAGTAGATATTTTGGAGTAGTAACAGACCTTGTAACTGCTCATATGACATTTTCATGTTTGTGTTGTTTTTATTACATTTATAGTAATTGTTTTGTCCTATATTTACAATATATTTGAAATATCTTTTATGCTATATTTTTTAAATTTAATATTTTGAATAAGTGTTTATATCATGTTGAAGTATTTTTATAAGTTTAAGTGCATATTTTAATTGTTTGTGTTTGTAAATAATATAAGTAATTGCCATATTATATTTCTGCTTTAAAGTATCATATTATTATAAAGTATCATATTCAGTATTCAGTTCAAAGTATTAAAGTATCATATTCATATATATATATATATATATGAAATGAATGTGAAAAAGTATGAAAGAATTTTGAATGTGAACGAATGTGGATTGATATGAAAGGATAGTTAGTTAAACCCATTCCAAATCAAAAACTAAAATATAAAAATTCAAAGTTTAAAATCCCTAAATCGTGTGTCAAAATTTTAAAGTCTTGCCTTCATTTCTAGTTGCCCCTGTAACTTAACTTTCCTTACGATACATTTATTACGAACAGATATCAATTTTGAATCCTCGTTAAGATTAAAAGTGCTGACGGTAACGCATCTCTCTTCTCCCGGTGGCTACATCTTGCATGTTAATTATCTGGGCTGCTTACCCAGATATGAGTCAAGGGCTAATTAGCCAATTAAATGACATTATTTCATAAGTTGCAAAGCGGTCTCTAGCGGTGGTCCGGCCGTATATAATGTGAGGAGCACGTTTTTGCGTGGCTTTTTGACTCTAATCACTCTCCACAAAAACTACGGCCAGTATTCTTCGAAGTGCGACGGCATCCTTGCCATTGTAAGTCCGGCAATTCGCCGAAATATGAACGATAAGACGATGTTTCCCCGGTAAAAGACTCTTCAAACTGTCCCCTGGGCCTAGCTTAAAGAGAGACTTGTAATTACAAAGGAATAAACGCTAGTTCCCAGGAAAATGCCTGCTGATTTTTCTTACATTCGCACGACTACATCAACGACGTTATACCTATTAATGGGATGTGTGATAGCGGTGATCGACCGCTCGTTACAGACAGATCGATGTGCGTTCGTTATATCGAGGTGCGCCCGTTATACAGAGGCGTATCGATATCTTACATATATATAACTTTTAAGTCAATAATTTTCATTTTTATTATTATTATTATTTTTTATTGCAAAACCTGTGTTACTCACGGGCTTTTCGTGTACAAAAAATCTGCCTGTGGCTGACAAGTTCAAACATGTTTATAATGTTTAGCTCTGTAAGGTTTATGACTAGAAAAAAAATAGAAAATTACCCTTACGTTTCTAAGTTATGCGTAACACCAGGAACGGGAGCCACAGGTACTGCTAAAATTCTCCATGGTTGAACGCCTCGGGCACTGCCCCCATAGGTCCTGCCCATGCCCTCTTCTCATCCCGTAGGATCAGGCGAGGAGTTAGTTCCTGATGTTTTTTAAAGCATACTCCAAGTCAGTGCATTCCAATTAGTTATATATGATTGTGAAAATGTGGTCACAATCTTCTGTTTCTTATTAGAGAGAACATGGAACCTTCACCAACTTCACACTGGCAACAACAAGTTACATAGCTGTACTATAAGCTGTCTTTTCTACAAAACAGAGTGGCTTTCCTGCACAGCTAGTGACTTGGAGAAATCAATAAATGACAGAAATACATCGGCCTATAACTCTTCACCAGTTGCATTCGGACGGGTAGTTGTACACATTTCCTTGATCCCCATGGTAAGAGCTTTACAACGACACCACTCTCGAAATATCCCAATCTGGCAGTTGGGGACCTTCCCTAGTTAGCCTTATTCAAAATACTTACCAGCTTACCAAAATTTATGCTTTGGGATTTTTGTTTTATTTAATCACGAAATGTCTGTAATTAAATTTTTAAAAAATACTGTACATAAATTCTGGTAGATTGGTAAATAACTTTAATAAAAATGGACTAAGTTGGCAATACTGATTGATATTTGCTTCTTGTCTATACTAATGAAAGGAAGTTTCGCTCTGTGTGTGTGTCTGTTTGTTTGTCTGCGATAGCTAGCAAAATGTAGCCCACCTAGAAGTCTGAAAATTTAGGTGTGGATAGTCCAAGGAGAGTCCTGGTCACCTGAGTCTCAGAATTTTAATACTTTGAAAATTAACAAAAATATTAATTAAAAACTGATCAATAACTCATCTCTTTTTTGCGAGCCGGCTTTCAGAACTCGTGCATGCCCAGAACCCGATTTACCACAGCGTACGAGAACGAAGAACCATTTACATGAAGAATGCGTTTATTTCGCAATTCTGTTTCAAATTCTATCGACTAAACTGTTTGGTTTATTTAAAAACGAAAAGCATATTCTGAAATATTGCTCTCTTACGTCTCCAATGCCTTAATCAATTCGAAAACAATTTTATGTTAACCCTTTGAAAAACATTTTTGAAAAAGAGTCGTTTTCCCGGGCTTATGTTTTCTCCCTTACGCCAATGCCCCTCAATAGCACAATATTAGAGATACAGTCAAATCAAACAGATGCTCTTAAAGCTGAAACTTCCTTCTAATAGACGGTATAATTTTTAAGATTTTTTAAAATACGGATTTTAACCCTTTCAAAAACACAGGCGAACGCAGGTCATTCCGCGCCTCACGAGAAGATATTTTTCATACGTGAAAAGTTACTAAACGTTCGTATTTCGACACAATCTTTTTAGAACATCTTGGTAGACCAGATTTACATCACCTACAACAATTTCGAAGCATTCGGACGAGAACAAGTACTTTAAAAAAAAAGAAAATCTGAGATATTTTCTTCGAAAACCCATAATAACGGGATGTTTTCCGCGGTCACGTTTTCACTATTTAAAAGGCATGTATTTTCACATAATTTTACAGAGGACTTGGAAACAGCTATATTTATAAATGACTAAAATTTCAGAGAGATCGGACGACGAATACTATTTTTTTTATGTTAACAACCCGACGTGAAAAGAAAACATATTTATTTTACAACCAGATAACAATATTTCTGATGTAATTTTTACACGGGCTGTAAAACCGTTATATTTATGACCATTGAAAATTTCAAAGGTTTTGGAGAACAAAAGCCATTTTTTAAAACTATATAACGATCCTACTTGAAAAAAGAAGTAAATGTTTTTTTACGATTTTGTGATTTTGTCATTAAAGATATAAATTCATACAAAATCGGGTAAAATATATAATATAACACAAATTTGGGGTTTATTTAAGGTTTTATCACGGGCCTGGGCAACGCTGGGTGGGTTAGCCAGTTTAAGAAATAAATACAAGATAAGGATGATATTAAGGGGAAAAAAACATTCATTTCGTTTCATATCAATTACAGGTTTTGGAAATTCACTGTAATAAATTTACACAAAACAGTAACTGAAATATTTTAGTACTAATGATTTTAGGTGTCAGCCACAGAGCTTTGTTGTCGAAAACGTGTAATTAAATTACGCATGTCATCTCTATGACAGAATTTCCCACATTAAATGGCTGTATTATGAGCTTTAAATTGCAGTAATTGAACGTTGACTTTTCAAAACATCTTTTTGTTAATTCGTATATCTATGCATAAATTATCAATATTCAAAATCTAAAATATAAAGAAAAAATAACTAATTCAAAAGTTAATAAAAGGTCTTTTTAAGATCACATACTAACTTATGAAACTTCCTGTACATATGAATACAGACTCTGATATTAATAAAGATTTATATCGATGTAAGTCAAACGCTATTGCTCAATATTATTATTTAAATAGGCTTTAAATTCACAAAACAGTCAAAGATAACTTAGTTGGTATTTTCGTCTATGTAAATATAATCCAATTTTTTAAATCACAAATTCTTTCATAAATAAATCAAGCCCAATATATCAGATGATTAAAACAAGAGGAATCTCCCTCTCCCTTCTTGCGAAATAAGACCTTGCTTTGTAATCACTGTTACCTCTTACAGAACGGGGTTTCTGCTTTTATGTTATGATGCGGCATTTATCTGTAACTTACTGACCTCGAACGAACTTTTTTCTTGTTTTCTAAATTTTTGCAGCATACTATTGTGAAATAGCTTTTCTGTAAAAGCCTTATTATTAAAAAGAAAAATATGTTTTTGGGTAATTTTATGCGAATGTAATGCACATCCTTTTAAAAGTAAAAAATGTTTAGCGGCTTTTCTGCTTTTATTATTCCCAGGGAATACAATAAAATTTTCTCTTCAAAAGTCCGCCGTTTTGTCTTTACAGACGAGCCATAATCTGATATTTTCTAAACGATTCCGCAATTAAATCATTTCGTGAAGCGGTCATAGACCCCTAGTTTAATGTAAGAAACAAGCATTGCAAAGGTAAGTATTTATTTTACGAATATTCCATCTTCACTGCTGGGAAATATATTCACTTACGTTCTCACAGAAAACAGTTCATGCGGTTTTCTTTGAAGAAAAAAATGTTATTAGAAATGTTTTAAGAGTAGCGATTTTTTAAAAAAGATAATCGGTAACGCGGTAACCGTGGCTTTTTTCATCAAAGTGTAGTGTTAAATTCAGTATATAAGAAAATATGCTGCTTTATATATATATATATATATATATATATATATATATATATATATATATATATATATATATATATAATACGTACATACATAATATATATATTACTTTAATAAGGTTTAAAAATGTATGAAAGCTATGTGCACCAGGCGCACAGCAGCTCTTATGAACACACAAACAGTATAATTATTTCAAAACTAGATGATTGTTTATGAAATTTGATGAAATGTAGGTGCAATAACAAGATTAAAAAATATATGAATACAAAAACATGAGCAATAAAGAACACAATTCAAATTCAAACTAGTCGTTGGGGGCTACCGTAATACTTACCCATCATGTATATGTATAATGTAAAATATTAAAATAAAAATGTGTAAACTACTTATAAAATGCATTGCAATTCAAATAAAATCGTGGCTTGATGACGTCATAAAAAGGCTCGATTACTGAATTGCTTGAAAGAGGTTTTTCCTTATAACTCCAAAAATAATACTCCTATTAACTAGCGGTTTATTGCATCTGATTAAGCATCAAATTTCCAATTAAAATATATCTTGGAAATGAAATTTGGATGAAATACAGGGTCATGAAAAATCGAAGAGTGTGGAAAATAGGATTACAAATATCTCGGCAACTCATTATCCGATCGACTTCATGTTTTATGCAAAATTTGTGTTTTTTTATTGTTTTTTATATTTACTACTTAAAATAAACAATTTCGAAAATTTTTATATACCTTTCATCAGAACGAATATTTCGAGAGTCCGAAAAAAAATGTTCCGGTTAATCGAGGTTATTGAAATGAAATAGGCTTCTTCCCATTATTACATACTAAGTACATACCAAATTACAAGTCTCTATCTCAATTTGTTCGGGAGATAGAGCGTTTACAGACACACAGACACACAGACGGACGGCAAATTTTTTTTTCTAAAAATATGTTTTTTGGAATCTCCAGTGTCTGAAACGTGTAAATCCGTCAAAAAAAAACTTTCGATTTTCAAAACGATTACAAGACTTACCCTATACTACGTATGATGGGTAAGTAAAAGGAACTGCCCCTAGCTCTTCGGAAGATGGGAGGAGCAAAAATATCAAAAATATTTGGAGCCTATCAGGTTTCACAAGGCACCGTTAGCTTGCATACTCCAAAGTATATTAAAAAAACAAAGAAATTATACATAATTTTAAATAAATTAATAAAAGCTAAATAAAAATTAATGAAAACACATCCTTTTAATCCATCTCCAACTATAATAAAGAAGGAAGATTGTGTGTGTGTGTTTCTCGTTGTGTTCTGAAGAGACCGCTGCACGCAGAGCTACAAAATTTGGTGGGAAGGTACCTCTATGCATGTAGTTTTGCACCTCGAAGCCAGATTTTGAAATTTTTGAATAGTTTTTTTATTATTAAATTTTTTATGTGATTTTTAGTGTTTTTTCACGTTTCGCTGCGATTTTTCCACATTAGTAACAAGAATCCGGTTCCAATCTTTTAGCCCAATATAGTAAATTTTGTCCTCTTTTCAATAAAGTTTATGCGAATTTCGTACAGCGATTTTTGAATTTTTGGCGAATTTTTTCCTTCGACACTAAGAAATTTTGCCATAATGCTTGATTGGTTCGGTGGTTGCGCTTCCATTTCAGCTTCAGATAGGCTCAGAATCGTCATTTTTTTTCTCTTTTTAGCTTAGAGAAAGTTGATAATTCTTTACAAATAAAAAATCGTGGTTTTAAAAATGCGATTTTTAATGTTTTTTGCCGTTTTGCTGTGATTTACCCACATTAGTAACCGGAATCAGGTTCCAATCTTTTAGCCCAATATAGTAAATTTTATCCTCTTTTCAATAAAGTTTATGCGAAATTCGTACAGTGATTTTCGATTTTTTGGTGATTTTTTTTCCTTTAACACGAAGTAATTTTGCCCAGAATGCTATTGGTTCGGTGGTTGCTTCCATTTCAGCCTCCGATACGCTCAGAATCGAAATTCTTTTACACTCTTTTTAGCTTGGAGAAAGTTGATAATTCTTTACAGATAAAAATTGTAATTTTAAAAGGGAAGGACGGATTATTTACTAGTAAATCTACAGATCAGAGGCCTCGACGTCAGCTCTACAAATCATTGTTCATTAATTTCACTAATTTTTAATATAATCTGCATAATATTTGATAGCCTAAAGTTAAATTTTTTAAAGTTATTTATACATTTATAAGAATATAAGATTGATTGAAAGTTCCAAAAATTTTAGAAGTATCACATTAAACACAATTTTATGTCGGATAAATGATAGGATAAACAACTTATTACTGTATTTTTTTTTCAGAATAAGATTACATATCTTCAGGGGGGCTCCACCCCCCTGAACACCCCGTTGTCACTTTATTTTTTTATTATCAATTTCCTGTAATTGTGCGCTTTCATTAATCGAGTATATGTCTGAGTGCATTTACTATTTTAATTTCATTAAATTAACCATCTCTTTGTACAGGAGGTTTTATCCTATCCTTAAAAGAATACTTATTTTTCAACCACTAAATATCATATGTTTCTGAAATTAAATAAAATTCCGTGTATTAAATATGTTTATACAAATGTATATGTCTCTTATGAGACTTATATTCCATTTTCACATTCAACGTTTTTATATTTTTCATTTAGAAAGCCGATTTGGCTTTCTTTAGTAGTTAAAATAAATCCTCATCTATTTCATTAGAAAAAGCATATTAAAAAATTAAATCATCCGAAAATGAGCTATTTTGTTAATAACATTTCGCGTCAAAATAATTCACTTGAATTTTCCTTTGAAATATAGTTACTTAGCAACCATTTAATGAAAGAGAGAAAGAAAATGCATTGGAAATTTTTGTAAAGAAATGAGAAATAAAAATTTTCATATCTTCCAAATTAATGCGTAAAATTTCCCAATAATTTATACAATTAATTTAGAAATTCTAATAAATATATTGGGAAATTTTCAAAGCGATCAAATTAAATTAAGATATCCATTTCGTAAATTTAATATCCATAATTTAGCATTTACAATTATCCTAATGCGTGATTTTCTTTTCGCGGAATGTTAAAATTAAAAAATCGTCTGACTTCCCATTGAAAAGCATTATGACTTAAAATAAAATGTTCTATATTTTTCGAACGAATGAACCAAATTTAACCAAAAACTATACAGCTAATTCCGGGTACCTCACCAACATACCCATCAAAAATCAACCTAATCGGGCTCTTTTTGCAGCAGTTATCGCGGAACAGACCAAAAACTTCTCGGGTCTCAACAGTGAGCCTTCATTGACGTTTCTGCAATTATCCTGATTTTTTAATAGATTTTTTCTTTTAATTTCATTTCTTATGCGTTTTTTTAATTTTTCTTTTCATATTTTGCTGCGTTTTTTGTTTCAAATGACGTTATAAATCGCCCACTACAAGTCAAACGCCATTGGAGGGCAGTTGGTTTGGTAGCTGATAGAATTGTAAGCACGGCTGGAAGTCAACCGGGCAATTGTGATTGGCAGATGAAAACGTCGTCAGCTGATTGCAATTCGAACAGCGAGTTGTGAATTTTTGCGATTTTTTTATGCGATTTTTAGAATCTTTTTCATGTATACGTAATTTACGTATTTGATTTCAGAAATTAACAACGATAACTTACTATTTTTGTATGTATATTTAAAAAAAAAGGTCATTTTTCTTCTGTTTCAAAAGTTAATGATAATTCCTAATTTTTAACGTCGTTGGTTTATTTCTGAGGGGAGGGGGAGGTGAGTGTTCGGTTGTAGTTTAAATATAGTGTTAATGCTCTGATCGAAACTCCCTCTTTCCCCCCCCCTGCCTCCAAAATCAGAATTAATTAATTATTAGTCCGATTCAAATGAAACCTTTTCTCAGGTCCCCAGGTACTAGATAAACTTCGGTATCATTTTTTCAGCCCTTGGTTACCACTATTTCTGAAAATTAATGACCAGGGAGGGGTATTTTCTTTGATTCTATGGGCCCAATTTCAATGAGAATTAGTTCATTCAACTTAACACGAACTAATTAAGATATAGATAACTAATTAAGATACAGATTTGGCGCCACCTGTCAAAAGATTTTGCAGCTCCACGCCTGCTATACGGTGTCGTAGGCAACAGGGACACGTGCCGGAGTTTCGATCAGAAAGAGTTTTATTTAGAACTGAGTGCATCCCCCAGCGGTGGGAAATGAAATTAAACAACTATGCATTTAAAATTTGTCCGATTCAAAACAAAGGTGCCGATTTCAACGACAATTAATTCATTCAACTTAACACGAACTAATTAAGATATGGATAACTAATTGAGACAGATTTGGCGCCCCCTGGCGGTGGAAAGTGGAACTAAAAGATTTTCTGCGCGTGCACAGAACGCCTTCTATACTTTGTCATAAGCAGCGGAGACACGTGCCGGAGTTTCGTTAGGAAAGAGGTTTCTTTAGATCAGAGTGCATCCCCTGGCGGTGAAAAATATAACTAAAAGATTTTGCCATTTAATCTTGGTCCAATTCAAACGAAATCTTTTCTGACATTCTTTCGAGGCCGCTCAGGTACTAAATAAACTTTGGTATCATTTTTTCAGCACTTGGTTACGAGCATTTATGAATATTAATATCCAGGGGATGGGATTTATTTTCTCGGGTTCTACGGGTTCGATTTCAACGGGAATCGGTTCATTCAACTTAACATGAACTAATTAAGATATAGCTAATTATTTATGACATATATTTGGTACTCCCTGGCGGTGGAAAATGGAACTAACAGATTTTTCGCGCGTGCACGCCTTCTACACGGTGCCGTAAGAAGCAGCAACGAGTGACGGAGTTTCGTTCAAAAATAGGCTTATTTAGAGCAGAATGCTCCACCTGGTGGTAGAAACTGTAACTAAAATATTTTGCAGCGCGGGCCTAGCACGTCTTCTATACACGGTATTGTAGGTAGCGGGGACACGTGTCGGATAATTTGTTTTGAACAAAGTGCATCCCCTGGCGGTGGAACTAAAAAATTTTCCTGCGCGTGCGCCAAAAATGGCTATTTTTATTGAAACCGCAAAAGAAAGTTACCAATTTGATAACCCCAGACAACGAAAAAGTTTCATTTTCACTCGTCCTCAAGTATTAAGAAAAGTATTGGATTATTTGAATCGAAACTCACAGTTTATTTTTCTGATTCCGAAAATGCAAGTTTTGTGAAAATCAGACGGTAACATTTTTTTAAATTTTGAACAAAAACTGACCAGTTTTAAATCAAATGATCCAGACATTTGAGAAGGTGGTATTAAATGTATTTTCACTCCGGGTCCATCTCTCTATTTAATTTCCGAAAGACAAAGAGTTACCAGAGGAAGTGTTTCGTGCAGCGATTTTTAGAGTGATTTCGCATTTCGTATTATTTTTTGACGGGACCGAGCAACGCCGGGCGGATTTGCTAGTATAAAATAAATATGTATAGCAAAACTAATCATGACTGAAATGTATAAGATCTATTGATATAAAAACAATACGAATTTCAATTTTACATAAATCAAAACTAGAACAGCATTTAATTGAATTAAATGATTTCGTAATAAGATGAAATGCAAGCCGCTATGCCCCCACCTTGACCTGACAAAACTTTCCAAAAAGACACTTTCTATCAGCAAGATCGACTCTCCATGACTCCATCCTCAGCTGGAATAAAATAGGTTTAAGATGTTAAAAGCCAGCATAAAAATTTTTATTTGAATTGTCGGTCTGCCTGTCCAAACTCCACATATTCGATCCTATCTGATGGTTTTCAGTCAATGATAAACATCCAAAAGCACGCCTTCCATCCAGGACTTTAGCTATGTTTCTTCATAAATATCAAGACTTTCCGCCAGCGTCCATTACAGTGTTTGGACCTACTAACGTTGCCATTCGGGAAATTTATTAAAATTATTTGCATAATGAAAAATAAAATCAAACGGATAAAAATTATTATAAAATAAATCTCTTGTAAATTTAAAAATCTGTTTCATGAAAAAATTCCTATTGTTACAGATTTTATAATATCTATTACATTGTCCTAAAACAATATTAATGAAAACCTTTTTATTTAAATTAGAAAACCAATGTGGCATGAACTGAGTACTAAAATTAAAAAAATCGCATTTATCAAAAAGTTTAATACGTAAATAATTATTATCTATGTGTAAATCTAAATCCAGAAAATTAACATGTTATTCTTTTTATTAAGAAAATGTTAGATTAGTTTTATTAAGAAAATGTTTTATGTTAGAAAATTAACATGTTATTATTGTCAAATGTCTCATTTAATTTTAAAAAATTGGGATAAATATTTTTAATTTCAAGCTACAAATAATTATTAAAAAAAAGTATGCCATCGGTATATCTACAAACTTTAAATCTATTATTTTATTTCAAAACATAATTAAATTCGTAATAAAAAAGAAAAGGATTAGCTGCTGTACTAGAAAAATTCGTACCAATACCAATGCCACAGACTTGATAATAAATAGAGTCATTAAATTTAATAAAATTATTTTTTAAAACAAAAATTGCATAAGCTCAAGAAAAAAAATCTCTCTTAATATTTAATTCCTCTTCAATATAAAATAAATCGAAAACCTTTTTTAAAGTATCATATAATACATCTATTGGAATATTGGAAAAAAGTTTTTCAAAATCATAAGTATATAAATTAATGAGTGTAGTTTTAAATTTATTCAAAACTTCTTTGCTATTATCAATACACCAAAAATAACTAGTATTCTTAAATTTATATTTCAAAAACCCGTAAATGCGTTTTAAAAAATCCTGAAGTTTAACATTAAAATTTTTACCAATACCTCTGGAATTGCAACATATAAATCGGAATTTAATTGGGTCTTTATGAAATTTTGGAGTTAAAAACAAAAAAGGAAAACTATGATAATTGTTAATTGCAAAACTAAATGAATACATATTTTCTCATTTTTTTAATGTATGCATTAAATTTATTGACAATAGCCTTTTGGTTCAATTTATTTTTCTCATAATAAGTACTATTGTTCAACTCGTCTGTTATTTTACTAATGTAAAATAACTTTCAAATAACTGCATAATTAGATGCTGCCTTATCAATTGGTACAATAACAAATTCTTTATGTAACTGGTCAATGTATATCAAATCTTCTTTTTTTTTAGTTTATGATATTTATAATTTTCACTGTTAAGCTCACTATTGACTTGAAGCATTGAATTCATTTAAAACACACCACTCCCATTCCAAAAAAGTTCCAAAGGAGTAGTTATAACTTAAATTCAGAACAAACTTTTTCAAATCTCTTTTTAAAACACTGACTGCATTCTTCTTATTTAACCATCTGTTCATCCTAAATTTAGTACCAAATCCCATTAGAAAGTGTAATTTTTGTTACTTTTAATATTTAGATCTCCAGTAATAACATGCCTATGGAAAACATCAACAAAATCAACGTAACTAGTGTTACATTGTCAGGAATCTGGAACATCATTAGTAAAAGCGAGTGATCTATAACTGAACTATTTTTTACTCAATGGGATTGTGTATTTATAAGCAACAGCTATATCAATATCTTTTAAAATAAAATTTTAAAATATACTGTTTAAAATTTTTCTTAATGTTAAAATTATCAAATGACTTTTTCTGAATTCATAGTAAAAAATGTAGTGTCTCTGTTTGTATCTATAAAAAATCTCAATCTAAAACTGATCAAATTATGGAAAAGGTCTTTAAAATGCAAATTTTAAAATTTATAACTAATACACGCCTTACGTATTTTGTTCAAAGTGCAGAGTTTTGGGGAAAAATAGTTTTTTTTAACTGCAGTAACATTATAAGTAGCCAAGAATCCTTTTTCACAGTTATGTATCTAACTACTGGGGACCAGACAACTTAATTTTTTGAAAAAACATGTGAACCTCTACTATTTTTTTGAATAACTCTAGCACCATTGAACAAATTAAAAAAAAATCTAAAACATTTCCAATACCTTTAATGTCACAGCCATCCAAAGCAGTGTTTAAACCGTAAGGGCACAAAGTTCTATGTCTAAAGATCCTATCATTTTCAATTCTCAAACGCTCTTTTTCCCTTTCGACATGTGCCAAGATTTCAATTCTTAAAGGTATGCAATTTAAAATGTAAAATTTCAAAAGAAGGATTTTGTAAATTACTGTTATTGACATTAGACCTGTGATTATTAATACGAATATTTAATGCATTAGAAGTTTCCCCGAGTAAGCCTGTAAACATGTCAATCAAGTAATTTTATAAATTACATTATTAAATTTGCAAACAATTGTTTAACCGGATGGCAAACAGTCAGTTTGGGCACGACTTACTCATAAGTCATGCAACGCCTATTTTTTCACTTAATATATCTCATAAATCAATTTGAAACATAGTTTTAAAAAATATTTTTGTAGGCACTTAGACCTAATTGCAAAAAAATTCAGCAAATTTAAGACATTTCATCAAATTTCATAAACTATCATCTAGTTTTGAAACACAATATATGTATATGTATATTGTGTATGTACGTATTTTTAAATTTACTGACGTTTTGCGGGAACAAGTTATTTTTAAATTCAAAAGAGTAAAATAGAAAAAAAAATCATTCTTCCAGACTAAATTTTATGATTTTTTTCCTTTACTTTTATATAAGATCAAAATTTGCTCTTATTTCTTTACACAGTACTAAGAACTTCTATTTCTGTCATATTAATTTACTGAAGAACGTAAATGCTTTCGAATTTCCTGTTCTAGCAATAGGACATTGCCTTTACATTTATTATTACAAGGGTTGTTCAAATGAAAAAGTACGAAACGTCGTAACAACGTAACCGTTAATATATTTGTCTATGCCGCTATGGGAGAACGTAGCGAGACATCTAGGGATGCGATTGGAGTCTCCGGCGTGGATCGAAGCATGCCCGGGCGACCGCATGCGCAGGAGAAAGCAGGGGCTCTTCTAAAGAGCGCCGTCCAATTGATGCGGCAGTCTGTGTGAGGACAGGATGGCGTTCACATTGCAAAAATCGACGATTGAGGAGCAGCAAGGCGTTATACGATTTCTAACAGCGAAAGATTTTAAACCGGCCGCTATTCATCGCCGGATGGTGACCATATACGGAGAAGACTGTGTGTCCGACAAGTCAGTGAGAAAATGGAGTGCCCGTTTTCGTGCAGGCCGTGAGAGTTTGGTTGATGACCCGAGACCAGACCAGGCAAACACAGTCATCACACAGCCACCGATCTCATCGACAAGGTGGACGAAAAGGGAAGAAGACCTGAAAGGGAATCGCTTCAACTCGGACGACGAACTCAAGGACTCGTTGTGCTCTGGCCTATGGTGTATACTTTGAATAAAGTCTTCATTTATACCCACAGTGCCGTTTCGTACCTTTTCATTTGAACACCCCTTGTATTTTATCTTTACAATTACTTTTTTTATTACCTGCATGTAATAATGATAGTATATGTCTTTACATTTTGCATGATCACTTCATTTATGTTTGAGCATTTAGTAATAAAACAAGAAAAGAATGTTCACTTAAAGCTTTATACACCATGGCTCAGATTTTTATTTCAAGCATATTTTTCATTCTTTAAATTTCAAAATAATATGGGCTACTCCCTTGAACAAATAATTTATGATAAAAAATTCATTCACCCAGTCTGCTTTTTTAAGGCTTTTTCTTTTCATTATTTATGATGAGACTAAAATGTACTCATTTCTCTACGATGTTCTAAGAATTTCCATGTCTATCATGTTTATATCTTATTTTTTTACTGAAGAACGTTATACTTTTCGTGTCTGATGTCTTGACAATACACTGTTAAAAATTTGCAGCAAACTGTCCGGTCATTTCACCGTTTTTATAGAAAATGGTTACATAACCATAATTTAACTCTATTCTGACCATAATATTGCCCATATTATGATCAAAATAGAGTTAAATTATGGTCATGTAACCTTTTTCTATAAAAACGGTTAAATGACTGCACAGTTTGCTGCAAATTTTTAAAAGTGTAGGACGTGCCTTTATATTTGCTATTATTTTATCTTTACAATTACTTTTTTTATCACTTGCATGTAGTAATGATAGTGTCAAATTAAGAGTCAAAATTCTAAAGTTATATTTTACTTAATAATAAATAAATATCGGTAATCGCTTACCGTTTCGGTTATTTTGAACTAATTTCTTTACGACGGGTTAATCGTATCGTGAAATAATATTAAAACTGTAATCTAAACATTTACACTTTATTTTATTCCAGACGTTACGTAATTGATGAATAAAGCACATAAAAATACATAGAATAGAACTTCAAACTATAAACATTTATCAGTTCTTAATTGGCACGCGAATGTCCAAAATTACATTGTAATCATTTCACTTCAGTTCATGTTAGATATGACACTCCTCGCATCTTGTATTCTTAGAAAAGATGACAAGAAGTCGCATATAACATTACAGACTTAGTCTTTTGACACGTCTCACTACTCGACCACATCTTGTTCTAAATACTGCCTGGTATGGCCTATCTTTCTCAGTTTTTGGATGGTCTGATAATTTTGTAAAATGTGGAAAGTCTTTCTAAGGTTTCGGACAGCCTGACAATTTCGTAGAATTACCATAATCTTCTGAATAATATCCTCATCATTCAGTTGCGGAAGTGAACTGTCAGGTTCATCAGAAATGGATTTCTCAGGTAGCAAAATACTCTGTTCTGTTTTACTTAAACTTCAAGGGTATGGTCTTAGAAGTTCGCCATTTGTCCTTACTCGAGTGTTATCTTTCCCAGGGTAAAGTTCAAGTAATTTGTCCGTGGGCCATTCTATGCGTCTAGTATTATCACTGCCACCAAGAACGATTTGACCTACACTAAAAGTCGTGAACAGTTTGTGTTTAAAGTAATTTATCAGTTGTCCGAGGTACTATTCTATATAAAATCTTTCCATAAGGTTTTGCTTAAGTTTCTGTCCATAAAAAAACTGTTTAAATGAGTTGAATCGAAGACATATAATTCGGATACAGATATTTTTTGTATCTCTTGTAGAAATAAAGATGGTGTTAAGGGTTGTAAGTCTTCCACGTCCTCCGATAGTTAACTCAAGGGAGGTCTATGGATGATATTCTAAGATTCACAAAAAATTGTAGTCAGATCATCATAATTAAGTCGAACTCTTCCTAATATTTTCCTCAGAATTCGTTTGGTCGTTCCCAACATATCCCCACCTGGCAGCTGTAGGAGGGTTGAAAATCCACTCTTCTATCTTTTGCTACTCTATGTTATGTAGGATATTACTGGTTCCAACTAGATTTGTAACATTGTCAGAATAAATATATCTGCCTCTTCGTGACACAAATCTTCTGAAGGGTAAACAAAAGTTTTCGGTTTTCAGTGACTTAACTAACTCAAGATGGAGTGCTCTAATCACAGCACAAGTACAGTGGAGAAACCAAGTGTTTTCTTCATTTGTTAAGTATAATGGTCCTCCTAAATATATACCAATTATTTCGAACGCTGCAGCATTTCTAATTCATTTTTCTAGCAAAGGTGCAGACAAAATTTTAACTTTGATCGCTTCAAATCTTCTACAATTTATACAGTTTTCAAAACTTATCTAATGGTTCTTCTGCATTGCAAGATCCGGAAGTTTTCCCTCAGTTGAGGTATTAAAATATAAAGTCTGGCATTGCTTGATTTTTTATGATGTTGAAAAGATGAGTAAATGGACAACGGGATATTTGCTAAGCAACACTATTGGATCTCGGATGTTTGAAGCTATCAGTATCTTCTGTTATATTAGACGTGTTGTCACACAAATTAAACCTTCTTCATCAAGTTGAGGATGTAGTGGTTTTAAAACAGGACTACTGATTGAGACAAAAACATCATTGCGTATACTTTTAAATTGCATCAATTCAGCTCTTTTAATTTCTTCAACAGTAAAGTTAGAATAACAGCATTCTAATTTGGACTTCTTAGCATTTGTTGTGAAGCGTCCCATCCAAGCAATAATTCTTATCAATTTCAGATAAGAAGAAAAACTGTTACGGAACCATGGTGTTTCTTTTTCTGCATCGATCACTACTGTTTTTCTTTGTTCTTTATTCAAGACTTCTTCATCAGCTGTAAACTTGAATTTTGGCCATTCTGACATAGACAACTTTAACCGTGCAGAACCTTGTAACCATTTCGTTTCAAATAGATGTCAAACAGAACGTCTTTCTGTAGGCAGTGTCAGCTGGATTGGGGTTTCCTGGACATGGTGCCAATCATCAGGATTAGATAGCAATTGCATATCTTTGACTGTATCAGCAATAAATGTTGTCCACTGTTCAGCTCTTTTTATCCAGCTAAGAGCATTACTGGAATCAGTCCAATAGTATAGTTCAAGACCTGGTCTCTTCATATCTTTCTAGACGTTAGCAGCTAGTCCAGCAGCAATCAAACACACCTGGAGTTCCAATATATGAATTGTGGGGGTCTTCATCTGGGTTATTCTACTTTTAGCTCTAACAAATGTGTGTCACATATATTCTTCTTTCTCAACTCTGATAAAAATACAAACTGCGTAGACGTACTTACTGATATCAGAAAACACATGTAAACTGCAATGTTTCAAGGAAGAAGTATTCACTATCATCAAACTAGATTAGGGATCCTCAAAGTGAGGGTTACGAATCCATGTCGCGTAAATAAATTTTTAGTTCACAGAAGTTTTAACAAATCTAAAAATTTTCTCTACTGAATATTTCGTATGGCCTGTCTCTATAAAAATGTCGCAAAATGTTCCTAGAAAATAATGAGGTTAAATTCATAAAATTCCTCTATCAAATGATAATCTTTTTAGACAAAAGTTTCAATTTACTATTGGCAATTTTTAGCAAGCAGCTTATTACTATTAGTATTAAGAACAACCAAAATTTACAATTCAGTTGGATATTCTATGAAACAAACGATATTTCTGACTTGACACAATAATTACCCCAACAGCAAGAAATATTGGTTAAATTTCGATAAATGACATAATCGTCGATAAATGAACAGCAGTCATATAATAAGATTTACACAATATCATCTTGACAAAAACTAGCAATTTCTCTAGTTAATGTCATAGATGAACATCGGCAGGAAATCATATTAATGTTGGAAATCAATTAATTGGCAAATTTTCCCAAGTATGAGATCGGCCGGTGATCCTGAATTGACTAAATCTGAATTCCTTCACAGGGAGTGTTTGTTTATCGCCTTGTTAACCCTACCCCCCCCCCCCCTGCTGCGATGGCACGGGTTGTAAATCACATGACTGAAATTCACCAACAACCTGCCAGATCTTATCTCACAAGCCCTTTCAAAATGTTTTTTCATGTTCCAAGGACATATCAGTTTTAAACGTACAGTTGAATGGAGTACAGGGAGAAAAAATACTTTCTTAATTTTGGTGAGAATAAAAATTGTTTGATCAGAAATCAGTAAACATTAATGTCTTAAAAATTTATAGATAGCATGATAATTAGTGCAAAGAAATCGAAGAATTAAAAAGTTATTTTTTTTTATATTTTTAAAAATAATTACGTATAGATATTTGTAATTAAAAATACAATTTGGTAAAAAAAAAAAAAAAAAAAAAAAAAAAAAAATATTGAACTAGTATATATTAAATAAGTGGCTAAAAAAACTTTGTGGATTTTGATAAATAAATTGAAATATGAGATAATATTTGGAATTTATACTGTTACAAAAGACTAATTTTCTCTAAATGTATTTTGTTAATTATGAATTAGAAATTTCCGAGTTAAAAAGTAATTTTTTTATAAATTATTCAGGTAAAATTATGTTTATTAAAAAAAACAGAGCGCTATAATCGTAAATAAATAAAAGAAGCCATTTGAAAGAAAAGTTTGGAAAAGTTTTGAGATTTTCTTCTGAATGTTATAATGTAAACTGTCTTATAAAGAAGTATATTGTTTTTTTTTCTTCTGTTAGTGGGGAATATAATTTTAGGGTTTTTTACAGTTTATAAAATTACTGAACAAAGCATTCTTTAAAATAATTATTTAGATATTAAAAGAAAGAATGAATACTATATTCTCATACATAACCATATAACAGTAGAAGTTTTAAAGAATAGAATTTTCACAGCTAGGAGCAATGTTAAGTGAGTATATTTTTCACTGTAAGTTGTAAAAATTGTATGATTAAAATGTTTGAAAGTTCGTTTAAAATCAAATAATAAATATTGTTAAATGAGAATATTTTGCACTATTAAATACAAAAATGTTTATATATCGAAGGTGTAACTTATTAAAACGTCTGAAAAATTTTGTTTTATTTAAAATTTAAATATTGCTGTTAAATGATTTTACAATGAAAATTACAATTAATTACAATTTAAATTTAAATTGCTGTCAATTATTCTTTGTAAGATGCAAAAATATTTATATATCAATAGCATAAGTAACTATTAAGTAAGAAAATAATTTTTAACTTAAAATGTAATGCTATCTGCAACTTTTAATGGAGAACTTTTAATTGTAATCTAAATTTAAATTGTAATTAGTTCTAATTTTTAATGCAAAGTCATTTAACAGTAAATATTTAAACTTAAAACTAAAATACTTTTTTTTTTCTTTTGCTTTTTAATTAGTTATATAATCGATGTGTAAATATTTTTACATCTTATAGTGGAAATATTCCCGATTAACAATAATTATTTTTTGAATTAAAACATAATTTCTTACGTTTTAAATACTATTTTTGCATCTTACAAATCTATACTTATAAAAGAACATGTCCTGACTGACTCATAATCAACGCCTTCGCTCCTACGACAGTGAAATTTGGAAGACATGTTTCTTACACAATGTAAGCGCCCAATAAGATAGAATTTTTGAAAATTCACATTCTAAGGGGGTTAAATGGGGGGGTCAAATGTTTTAGGTCATTTCGCCATATCTCAGCAGCAGTTTTAGATAAGAGCGTGAAATTCAGAATACCCTATCTACTACAAAAATAGTTAAACATATATTTCAGTGATTTTAGAAATTAAACCACTTAAGGTATTAAATGGGGGTCGAAAGTTTTAGGTGATTTCGCTTTTTCGACATATCTCAGCAGCAGTTTTATATAGGAGCGTGAAATTCAGGATGCCCAATCTATTAAAAAAATACTTAAACACGTATTTCAGCAATTTTAGAAATTCAACCACTAAGGGGGTTAAATGGGGGGGGTCAAAAGTTTTACGTCATTTCGGACTTTCGCCGTAGCAGCAATCTTAAATAGGAACTTGAAATTCAGGATAACAAATCTCCTAAAAAAATAGTTAAACACGTATTTCAGCGATTTTAGAAATTCAGCCACTAAGAGGGGTTAACTGGGGGTCGAATGTTTTAGGTCATTTTGCTATATCTCAGTAGAAGTTATGGAAAGGAACGTAAAATTCATGATAATAAATGTACTAAAAATATTTAACCCTCTGACCGCCGAGCAATAGGGCAAAATTTTAATGTTTTCTCTGTAATTTTTTAAAAATGCTAAAAAAACATGTTATTTCAAACATGATATAAAAAACAAACACGTATATGAATATACTCAATGAGACTATTAATCATTACTTAATGGTTTTAAAAATACATTATATTCGTAAAGTTATATAAATTTAAATAATGCTGATATTGTAGTAAAACCTACAGCAGTAGACGGATATATCAGTTCACGGCAGTGAGAAGGTTAAAGAGGTATTTCAGCAATTTTATATATTCATCCACCAAGGGGGTTAAACGGGGGTCGAAAGTTGTTGGTCATTTCGCCATATCTCAGCAGCAGTTTTAAGTACGAGCGTGAAATTCACCATTACAAATCTACTAAAAAAAATAGTTAAACACGTATTTCAGCTATTTAAGAGCTAGCGAGTTTTCGATGACCCCTGCAAATGTGCTAACTGTTTTGGCGAGCACCCCGCAAGCTATCGATTATGTCCCAAATTTCCAAGGGTCCAAAACCAAAAAAACGTCAAGTCTCTTGTCATCAGGCAAAATCCCCGTCAAGGCCCTCCTGCAAGGAAAGTTAGCGATACGCTTTCGTTCGCGAAAGCTACTACAGGCATTGTCGCAGAAACCCCCACGACCACTACACCTGGTCCATCCAAAATTTCATCGCCCCCCAAAATTGGTGCTATCTCGGACGCCGATTTTGTCAAGGAACTCTTTAAATATGAAAAAGAGTTTGGAAAAAAAAATTATTATACAAACTTACGAAAAATGCTTACCGCAACTCCGTGAGGCACCCACGAAAGTTGACCGAATATTTATTTTCTATAAAAATTTACCTGAAGTTTCTCGTTAATTTTTCTTCTCTCTAAATTGTCCGTTTTCCGATCTACCCCCCCCCCCCCATTTGGCAAATTCCCAGCCTCAACGAATTTGAACTTTCTCTCTGTTGGCATATGGAACGCCAACGGGCTTAAACGCCAGGCCTCCGAGTTTAAGGATTTTATTGTTAGTAATAATTTAGATATCATGTTGGTCTCTGAAACCAAATTCCAGGGTAATGCCGTCCGGGTCGCCAACTATGTGCTTTTCAATGTAGACAGACCACCTACAGTTGGCGCCCGTCCTAGTGGTGGCACTGCTGTGTATGTTAAAAATGGTCTTAATGCAACCCGCGCTAAAGTCCCTCAATTTCATTGCATTGAGGCCACTCCTATTGTTTTAGAATTCCCTACCATCCCCCACCTTCTGATTGCAGCCATCTACAATCCCCCTTCGAGGGATATGCGTCTGCTTGCACAAGAACTCTCTATATTAACCCGTACTTTTCCAAATTTCATTATTGCGGGTGATTTTAATGCTCATCATTTTTCCTGGGGTTCTCATAGCTCCAACAACACTGGCTATAAATTGCGCAGGTGGACAGATCAAAATCATGCGCAAATTTTAGCGCCCCTTGAGTCCACCCGCCATAATCATCACTCCATCATTGATTTCGCCATTACCCGCAATTTTCCCTTCCCGCACACCATTCAAACGGTGAATGATCTCTCGTCGGACCATCTCCCGGTTGTGCTTAGATTCGAAGTGGGCAATTTCAGACTCGACATCCCCCAGGCCTTCTCGGTCAATTGGGAAGACTTCAGTCATGTCCTAGAAAACATGGACACCCCGCCCACTGAGATTCACTCTGCCGAAGACGTAACTTCTTCTATTGAAGCATTTGGAGACTCACTCCATAATGCTTTCCAAGAAGTCGCGAAACCTAGGCAGAGGGTGGTTGATGCGTTTCGATTACCTGAGCACATCAGGGATTTGAAAAGAGAGAGAAATCGTTTAAGACGGGACTGGCAGACGTCTAGGGACCCCCTCTTAAAAACTGCTCTTAACAGAAAAAACCACCAGGTTTCTGCTGCAATCAAGGAGTTTAGTACTTCACGTTGGAACACATACATACAGTCTTTATCGACAGCTGACAACACAATTTGGTCGGCAACGGCCCGCATTCGTAGGACACGAACACACATTCCGGCCTTAAATGGCCCAAATGGTATGGCCTACTCTAACACAGACAAGGCTGAGCTCATTGCAGACAGTCTTAGAAGCCAATTTACACTCAATAGCGATGTCGTTAACCGTCAAACGGTCGACATCGTCAACACAAAGGTTGAACGTTTCATTAACTCACCTCACACAAATACACTCAAACCTGCTCTACCCTCTGAGGTAATTACCTATCTCGGGAATCTCAAAAAGAACAAAACGCCTGGCCTTGATAATATCTCTACCAATATGCTCCTCCATCTTCCTCTTAACTTCATCTTCTTTATTACTATCCTAATTAATTGCATGCTTAATCTTCGTATGTTCCCGGACGCATGGAAGAAGGCGTTGGTTGTCCCGATCCCAAAAGCGGGACAGGACAGGCATGCTCCTTCTAGCTTCCGACCTATCTCTCTTTTATCTTGTCTTTCTAAGGTCTATGAATACATCCTTGCAAACCGTCTGAAAGAGTTCATTTCCTCCAATTCGATTATGATACCCGAGCAGTTTGGGTTTCGGCCCAAACACTCGACTCAACACCAGCTTTGGAGAGTAACTGAACTCATTCATGAGGGTTTATACCACAGCCATAAAACCGGCGTTGTATTCATAGACATTGCTAAAGCCTTCGATCGGGTCTGGCATTATGGACTTATTTATAAGTTAATTCTGCTCAAGGTTCCGCCTCAACTAATCCTAATATTCCTTAAATACCTTAAAGATAGATCTTTCTCTGTTAAAGTTAACAATACAATCTCCACCTCTCGATTTATTGAGGCAGGCGTACCTCAAGGGAGTATTCTAAGTCCTTGGCTGTTCAACCTCTACATTAATGATATTCCTCGTTGTATTCCCGACGTCAAATTAGCACTTTATGCTGACGATACTGCCATCATGACAAACAACATGTTACTCGACACTGTGCTAACTAAACTCCAAGCTTATATTTTGGCCCTTCAAATTTGGCTAAGACATTGGCGCATCAAAGTCAATGCTTCAAAAAGTGCCGCCATGATCTTTTCAAACAAAGCTATCACCCCAATTGCTAAACTCTCTCTAAATGGTGAATTCATACCCTGGGTCGCCAGTTATAAATATCTAGGCATTTATCTAGATTCAAAATTAACCTGGGCTAGGCAGATTCAAGACGTAATTGCCAAATCTACCAAAGCTCAAGGATCCCTTAAATCTTTACTGGCTTATCACAGCCGTCTGTCTCTCTCGAATAAATTGTTACTGTATAAATCCTTCATCAGATCAACCATGACCTACGGGTCAGTTATCTGGGGGTCAGTCTGTGAAACTCGGATGCAGAAAATTCAAATTTTTCAAAACTCTTTGTTACGTAGGATTTGCAAGGCGACAACGTTTGTCCGGAATGACGTCATCCATGCTGATCTCAATATTAGGCCTATCTCGCAAGTTATTAAAAAACTTGCACAAAATTTCCACAGAGATCGACTTTTAATACCCAACGAAGCGTTGCGGTCCATTCAACCTTACATGGTAAATACCAGTAGAGGGAAGAAGAGACCGCTTGCCATCTTGTGTAGAGATGACGGCTTTGCTCCGCCTTCCAAAAGAAGGCGAAGGGAACCACCCTAAACACTTCGTTGTGCTATTCCAAATTCATAAAACTTTGGTACCTGCATTGTTATTCCCATTTGACATTCCTACACTAAATTTTTCCTATTGACGTCTTCCCGCCTTGCTTTTGGCATCGGGTTCTGCTAACTTTCCTTCTTACCTCTTTTGCAATTTTAAGGAAAAAAAAATTATACTTATATTATTTTTTGCATCTTAATTGTATTTATTACTTAATTATCTTTGCATCTTCAAAATTTAATTATTTGAATCTTATATAAACTAATTGTTTGCATCTTATCTAAATTAAATTGTTTGCATTAGTTTTTTAGATTAAAAAAAATATTAATTATGATTTAGAAAAATTGTCTGGCTCTGATGGGGCCTCTCCCCCCCCCCCTCCCCCCTATGCTCACCATTCCGACTCCAATCAAAGTATCAAAGCGCACATCCAGATTGCTCCTACATCTGCATTACTCCACCGCAGCCTGCTGCGAGAGAACTTTTATATTTTTTAATCTTCTGATGCCATCTCCATAGACTGTTCTCATCTAGATGTGAAGTAAACGTGGGCATTACGCCCCACGTAGGCATTCTTCAGTAATCGTCTTTGATCTTTGATCGCCAACACCAGCTATGGAAGATTAGACGAATAAGACAACTATTGCTGATTTTTTATTAAATATTTTGCGTGACATTTTTCCAAGGAGAAGTTTTTTTTATTTCCTATTTTTTAAACTGTGTTTGTGCTTTTCGTCTTTTAGCGATCGGAATTAAATTTTTATACAAAATAGAATACATTTTCTCCACTGTTCAAAATACATTTTTTTGGATTTAATTATTTGTGTTTTAAATACTGATCACCATATTTATGTGCTCGGGTATGCACAAGGCTGCGTTATAGTGATTGCCGTATAATCAGTTTACAGGCATGTGATCCAAAGGGCTCTGTTAAAATAATTTTAGTTAACAATTTATGTAAGCAAAATAACTGAACCACGTTATAATGATCGCTGCATTAACGATATATAGTTGAGAAACACGCGGGACCACGTTATTTTGATCACGGCATTAACAATTTATGGGTATGAAACCACAGTACCATGTATCTTAGGCAATCCCATTTTTCTTTATTTTATCTGAAAGCTTTCTCTTCACACTAGATAATCATGGGCAGGGCCGAAAAGTACTAAAATTGTTATTTATGTCGCAAAATATTTATTTACGTGCTCTTTTATATTCTTATTAGTTATTTTCATATAGTTCAAAATAAAGTATTTTATTTATATTTTTCTGTTTGAATGTAAAATGCACTTTCTGGGCCCCAAGCAAAGTCAGGGCTGTAGGCTGCAGACGGTGTCTGGGCCCCACTCGAAAGCGACTGGCTAGACGGGCGAAGACAGGTTAGTTTTTATATATGATATCACTATCTAATCGGCAAAAGATCATATGATATCGCATTGTACTCGACGTAAGATTACCAAGTGACCAAATAATCGAAAACTAGTAGAAAAAGGCTTTAAAATTTATCCAATATTTCTGACGCGACGCGCGACACGACGCGACGGTCGAAAGGCGGTTTGTGAAGCGGACTAAGATGCCTTCACCGTCGATATCGGAACGTAAAGTCGTCAGGATGAAAAAGTAGTCCGGTTAGAACATTTGGCCGAAGTTCGGCGTACTTGCTGTTTGGGTACGCGTATGAAGGAAGCATATCATTGAAAAAATGTTTTGTCAACCTTTGGGAATGCATAAAATAGTGGAAGACATTTTTTCTCAAAGTTGATAATTTATTAACAAATAGCAATTTAGAATAGAAAAACTGTATCGGTGCGTCTGAACATACGATGCTGAAGCAATGATGAGAGAGAATATTGTATTTGTATCAAAAGTTAAATCGAATGGCAATAATCATAATTTGTATGCATTGCATGGTCTATGGAGAAGTATCTTGTAGTCCAAAAACATCGCCAGATTTTCAAATCACCAGATATTCAAATGTAATTGATAGGATTAAGCTGTAAAAGTGCATACGTGCAAGTGTACGAGGGTATATAAAATGTTATTTTATTGGATTCCTGCACCAGTCGAAGGGTCTATCAATCAACTTCAAAGAACAAACATTAACTCATTTTCGATTTTTTTTTGTCAGTTATACGGTTTCTGAAATAAACGATTCAACTTTCGTTCATTTTCTTATTGTATAGTTTTCGATGTATTTTTTTTATATTTTCTCTCACCAGTCTTTATAGTATCACTCTACTTTGGGAAATTCTCGGTACATCATAAAGACGGTTGTAACTTAGTAAATATATAGAAGTATAATGACCATATTTGATGTGGTTGTAAGTATCAAAGGCAATACAAAACTGGCTACACTAAGCTACACGATGGGACTTGTTCCTTTCAATAGTAGGTATTAAAACGCAGCTCCCACGGTAAAATATCTTGCTTATATAAGCTCATCTTAAAGTAATAATTGTTTTAGTTAAAGGAGTCGATTGTTTCATAATCTTTCCCCTTTGCTTTTGATTATTTTTTTGTCGTTTGTACCTGTATAGTGCATTTAAATGGAAGCGATAGAGTTGTAATGATCCATCATCAATTTTATTTCACCCTGATTGATGGGAAGGTTTTCCGAATTGTGACAGATACAACTTCTTTCAGCAAATGTGTGGTTTGTGATGCAACTCCTTTCAACTACTCTGAATCCTTTTTCGCGGAAAATAAACGATTGAAGACGTTGTTTTACCCATCAGTTTCCTTTCCGAAAGGGCACAAGAAAATCTTAACAATGATTAAAAGTATTACAGGACCCACCATAACAGGAAAATATATCGCCTAGCTACAAACGAAGACGTTTTTAATGTTATGATATCATCTTCAGACATCTACATGAGTTACTTGAGACAACAACCAAAAGTTAAAAGCCTTCCACTTAATGATGCACTAAAAGATTTGTTGAAATGAGTACAGTTACTATTTTCATTTATTTTTTTGTGTAATATCATCTTTATTATTTCATTTCATTTTGTACTTCCTTTTTCACTTTATTAATTTTATTTTGTATTTTATAATAAAAAATATGTATATTATATACATTAATTATATTAGTTTTACTTTCAATGAAAATCACACTCAAACATTTATTCCTACACTAGCTTACCCGCCCGGCGTTGCCCGTGCCAACAACTTTAAATGTACCTGAAATCAGTGTTGAACATTTTTTTATTTTTAAACAAATCTAATGTTGGGGGCCCCACTACCTTAGACAGCAAACACTGGGCGTGCCATACACACTCCCATATATTACCTAAGTCGAGTCGAAAGAGCCATACCCCTTCATGATCCAGCCCATAGAACCAGAGATAGAAAAGCGCCCCTGGTGGTGAAAATCGATAAGCTCGATCGATGTCGAGTCGAATGAGCCATACCCCGTCGTGATCCAGCCCATAGAACCAGATATAGGAACGCACCCCTGGTGGTGAAAATCCAAACTAAAATCAGTCAACTCTATCGATGTCAAGTGGAAAGAGCCATACCCCATTGTGATCCAGGCCATAGAAACAGAGATAGGAAAGCACCCCTTGGTGGTGAAACTCAGAACTAAAATAGGTAAGCTCTATTGATGTTGTGTCAAATGAGCCAAACCATGTTGTGATGTGATCCATAGAACCCGAGTTAGCTGCAAAATCCTTTAGTTACACCTTCCACCGCCAGGGGGCACAATATGTTCTATACGAACTACGAGCATAACTGAAATCATTAAGGTTATCGATGTCGAGTCGAATGAGGCATACCCCGTCATGATCCAGCCCATAGAACCAGAGATACGAAAGCGCCCCTTGGTGGTGAAACTCGGAACTAAAATCGGTAAGCTCTATTGATGTCGAGTCGAATGAGCCAAACTGTGTCGTGATGTGCCCCATAGAACCCGAGTTAGCTGCAAAATCCTTTAGTTACAGCTTCCACCGCCAGGGGGCACAATATGTTCTATACGAACATAACTGAAATCATTAAGGTTATCGATGTCGAGTCGAATGAAGTATACCGCGTCGTGATCCAGCCCATAGAACCAGAGATACGAAAGCACCCCCTGTGGTGAAAATCCGAACTAAAATCGGTAAGCTCTATTGATGTCGAGTGGAAAGAGTCATACCCCGTCGTGATCCAGCCCATAGAAACAGAGATAGCAAAACGCCCACTGTTGGTAAGAGGAAGTTGATGTAGAATAAATGCGATATTTAATAAAAAGTCGCCCCCCCCCTTTATCTCGCCTTTTTCACTAATTATTACAAATGTTTCTTAATTACATCTAATGTCCCGATCCGATAATGGGGTTTCCCTATCTACCTATCCTAATCCGCTTTTCCCTATCATAATAGAAAAAAGCATAATTTATCAAAGAATCGATGGCAAACGCGAATTTCGTCAAAGGTTCGCAAGAAAAACACGAATTTCATCAAATAATCGCTGAAAAAACACGAATTTTGTAAAAGGATCGCTAAAAAAACATGAATCTCGTCAAAAGGCAGCAGAAAAAAAAAAACACGAATATTGTGAAAGGATCATTAAAACGCAAATTTCGTCAAACTATCACAGAAAAATGCGAATTTCATCAAAGGATCGCGGGGAAAACGCAAATTTCGCCAAAGGATCACAGGAAAAATGTGAATTTCGTCAAAGGATCGCTGAAAAACACAAATTACGTCGTAGGATCACTAAAAAAACATGAATCTCGACAAAAGTATGTGGAAAAAAACACGAATTTCGAGAGCAGGTGTGAATGTGGGATGATCCAGGATCCAGCGATGGCAGTTCATGTTCACAGCTAAAAGCGGCTAGCCACAGATTTCATTGTTTTGTTTGAGTTTTATTTTAAAGAAAAGGGATATATTTTTGGCTAATTGAGTTTCACATAAGTTAGTTTCAATTGTATTCATTCTTTGCGTAGTTGCCCCCATATATTATGTGTTTGGTAAGAAAATATTTTGCACTTTACTGAATGTTTTCAAAGCGCTAGACATATCAGCTCATGTTCTTACATGAAACAAACTGTTTTCAATAACAAATCTTAATGAATCAAATTAATCTTACACTTTACTATAAAATGTACAGTTCTACAATTTATCGCATATTACAACGTTCTTGGGAACTAAAAATGTAGTCCAATAACAGTAACAGAAAGAAAAATTGTAAATAACAATAAATAAATAATCATAAATTTCACATCATTGAATTAACAAACTCATATATAAGATATAACTTTAAACTGATATGCCTCATCAACTGTTGGCGAAATCAATATAATGTAAATAATTCTTAAACATTATGAGTTTGCTAAGAAATTAAAACATTCAGTGCAGTGTAGGATGTATTTTTTCCTCAAAACAATTTAATTTGTAAATATGAAGTAAAAAAAAAATCACCGTTTTCTCACATATTATGAGTTTTATCAGCAAGTTAAGCATTAAGGAAATGTGAATGATTTGCGGAGCTGTTTCTAACAAAAATTCAATAACATCGCCCAAAAACCCTCAACAAAAATAATTATAAAGAGTGCGATGACAACATAAATTTTATACCACATTGCATGTCCGTTCTTGGGCCATTCTTATAAAACTCAAAATTTGTCACAAAATGGTGATTTTTTTACAACATGCTTGCAAATTAAAAGGGTTTATAATTATTTAAAAAAAACTCGGCCAGAAATAACATTGATTTTACATTTTTAAAGGCTTATTCTTTATAATTATTTTGAAGCAGCTCCACAAATCATTCATATTTATTTATTGTTTTACTTTCTGATGAAACTCATTATGTGAGAAAACAGTGATTTTTTTTTACCTCATACTTACAATCCTCAAAACAATTTAATTTGTAAATATGAAGTAAAAAATAAAATAAAAAAATAATCACCGTTTTCTCACATATTATGAGTTTTATCAGCAAGTTAAACATTAAGTAAATATGAATGATTTGCGGAACTGTTTCTATCAAAAATTCAATAACATCGCCCAAAAACCCTCAACAAAAATAATTATAAAGAGTGCGATGACAACATAAATTTTATACCACATTGCATGTCCGTTCTTGGGCGATTCTTATAAAACTCAAAACTTGTCACAAAATGGTGATTTTTTTACGACATGCTTACAAATTAAAATGGTTTATAATTATTTGTAAAAAACTCGACCAGAAATAACATTGATTTTACATTTTTAAAGACTTATTCTTTATAATTATTTTGAAACATCTCCGCAAATCATTCATATTTATTTATTGTTTTACTTTCTGATGAAACTCATTATGTGAGAAAACGGTGATTTTTTTTTTACCTCATACTTACAAATCAAATTGTTTTGATGAAAAAATACATCCTACACTTCACTGAATGTTTCCAATTCTTAAACAAAATCATAATATTTAAGAAATATTTACATTACATTGATTTCGACAACAGTTGATGAGGCATATCAGTTTAAATTTATATCTTATATATATGAGTTTGTTAATTTACAATCTTTCTGTTACAGCTTTTGACTACATTTTTAGTTCCCGAGAACGTTGTAACATGCGATAAATTGTAGAACTGTACATTTTATAGTAAAGTGTAAGATTAATTTAATTCATTAAGATTTGTTATTGAAAACAGTTTGTTTCATTTCAGAACATGAGCAGATATGTGAACATGAAATCATTCAGTAAAATGCAAGTTATATCCTTACCAAACACATAATATATGGGGGCAACTAAACATACAAAGAATGAATACAATCAAAACTAACTTACTTTAACCTCAATTAGCCAAAAATATATTCCTTTTCTTTAAAATAAATCTAAAAAATAAACAAAACAATGGAATTTGTAGCTAACCAGCCGTCGTCGCTAGATCCTGGATCATGCCATAATCACACCTGCTCTCATTGGCTGGCTGCTTCGTTGCCACGGATGGCGTTGCGGAGACTATTTCATGCGGAGAGCTTCAAATAGCCTCGAACCCAAAATTCCATGTACACGTTTTAATTTTTAAAAAAAAATCTAAATTAAAATTTAAAAATCCGGCCGCGAGGAACACTTTCCGGTGACAACATCTACACATGACAAAAATTTCAGAGTCCTAGGTGTTATAATTACGGTGAAAAACGCGGGCAGGCAATTGTTGATTTCAACGTCACGGATTCAGTATATTTTCAGAAGTACTCAAGTTTTAAAACACAATAATGTCAGAAAACAAAAAATGTTTTAAGTTATCGACTTGGTTTTGGTTTCATTCTATTCAAAATGAAAAAGTACATAAGGAAAGTTTCCTAGTACGGATTTTCAGTCGTATATCTGACGGGATTTTTTTCTCCGAAAATCAGAAATTTTTAATCACTGTAAAGCGCTTACACTACCGACCTCGTTGCCGGGCGCTTGTTTTACAACCATTAATAGATAATGTAACATTAGGCCTTCAAAATTTAGAATGTGCATAATTCCTATATCTCTTCGACAAATGACTTCCCGTTTGGTATCCGATGGTAAAAATTACCAAAGTATGATGTCAAAAGTAATGATGTCAAAATGATGTGTTTGTATTCAAAATTTCAGAGTTTGTTGCAATTTCAGTATGAAGACGACCCCTAAGCTTTTTTTAGCATAAATTAAAAGAAGCTATAATTTCCAGTAGAATTGCTATTTCCGTTTTTATTTCTGGGACAATTCGGTGATCAAGAACTATTCTAATTCTAATATCCTCCCTTTAAATTTTTCTGCAAGATAATTATTTTTCAGTAATATTTCAAAGAAAATTGAAAATATATAAAAAACAAGAACGAAAAATCCATCATCGGGAATATATTATGAAACACTTTCCAACACTGTCAGGATATTGTAAAAAAATTTCATTTTTTCATACAATGAAAAGAGATATCTAAATAAAAAAAATTAAAAAACACATAAAGCAAAGCATTTATTATTCATTTACAAGTTCACACAAAATATTTGTTACATAATGGTCTAAGGGAAAACAGTGTATTTTAATGATGTTACAGTATTTCAAACATAATGAAATTTATATTCATTACTGAGGTGCACTATAAATTGCTTACTGAAAAGTATAGTGTGTATTGCATTTTTCGTTCATTTACGGGAACCCACAAAAGAATTCGATTACAGTACTGTCTATGAGCGATAATTGCTGGAAATGCGTTTTCAACTTTCAATTGCATTTTTAAGTTAACTAAATTTTTGTATAGTACGTGGTGTGTATAAATTCTGTTGAATATATACAGGACTACACAAAGGAATTCGTAAGTATTATTGACCAAGGAAGTGAATTGCTTAAGGGTAGTTAGAAATTATGTTATGCATTTTCTTGCTGAACTATATATAATATAAGGTAAAGCCAGGAGAGATGGCGCGGTCGGAGAAATTGCGCATATAGAGGTTCGGGGGGAAGGAGTAGAGTGACCGCGCGGCGACTCCAGGTAGTTGTACAACAACAGTAGTGGAGTGTCTACTTGAAAGTGCACGTTGATTGCTTTGAGCGTCTAAGATAAAGTATTGCTATTTTGTTTTGTTTTCCCAAAGTAAGTGCTTGAATTTTCATAGCTATTCATCAGAATTTCTATACAATGTCAATAGTATAAAATATTTTAAACTAAACGATTTCTCATAAGCTACTAATCTAGACTAACAATGTGAACATCAACGGTTCGTTTTAGAAGAGGTCATGTTTAAATAAAAGCCCGCGCAATCTCTACTACCGAAATTGGAGAGTTTGCGCATCTGCTACTTAGGAGAAATGGCGCAGTGTTCCCATTAGTTTCCATGCTAGGAGAGATTACGCAGCTTATTGGTAAATTTACATTAAAAATGAAAAATGGAAAATGGACTAATTTTAAGTTAAGCGTGTTATTAAGTAACATAATTTTATTTTGTAATCTTATCTGGACTTGCTTTTTCTGATTCTTTATTTTTTTTTCTTTAATTAAAATTTTTTAATCGTTTTTTAAATTATTTCCTTTTTCTGATTATTTAATCACTAGGTTCAAATATTCACTCCTAATACAATAATATTTGTTCACAAAAACCTTACAGCAATGTCATTTAAGTGTAATTATTATTGTTAACAATTTAATTGTAGTTATTATCAGTAACAATCTCTCCTACCCATGTGCGCAATCACACCAACCCTGTAAGGACAGATTGCGCAAAATAACTTTCTTAGTTTTATTACAACTGTTCTATTAAATTGTTACATAAGAACAAAATAGCAATGGAAATGCATAAAAAACAAATGAAGTAAAAATTACTAATGAATAGTTTAGCAAAAAATTAATATTTAGATTTTTTATTGCTATTCTTTTGAATTGTGCCCAGACTATCCTATCCTTTACCTTACTAATAGAAGTTTGTAGAATATAAATTCATATACAGGGCTACCTAAAGAACAAGATAAATTGCCGCTTATGATTGGTAATTGCTGGAAGTGCGTTTTAAGTTATAATATGTGGTGTGTACAAAAATCTCTAGATAATATACAGGGCTGTACAAAAGAAGTAGAGTGCATTTCCATCTAAGGTAAAGCTAGGAGAGTCTGTGCACAATTCAAAAGAATAACAATAAAAAATCTAAATATTAATTTTTTGCTAAACTATCCATGAATAATTTTTACTTCATTTGTTTTTTATGCATTTCCATTGCTATTTTGTTGTTATGTTGTAATTTAATAGAACAGTTGTAATAAAACCAAGAAAGTTATTTTGCGCAATCTGTCCTTACAGGGTTGGTGTGATTGCGCACATGGGTAGGAGAGATTGTTACTAATAATAACTACAATTAAATTGTTAACAATAATAATTACACTTAAATGACATTGTTGTAAGGTTTTTGTGAACAAATATTATTGTATTAGGAGTGAATATTTCAACCTAATGATTAAAGAATCAGAAAAAGGAATTAATTTTAAAACGATTAAAAAATTTTAATTAAAGGGAAAAAAATAAAGAATCAGAAAAAGCAAGTCCAGATAAGATTACAAAGTAACATTAAGTTACTTGATAACACGTTTAACTTAAAATTAGTCCATTTTCATTTTTACTTTCTTTTCTCTCCAAAACTCTCCAATTTCGGTAGGAGAGATTGCGCGGCCTTTTATTTAAACATGGCCTCTACTAAAACGAACCGTTGATGTTCACAATGTTAGTCTAGATTAGTAGATTATGAGAAATCGTTTAATTTAAAAATATTTTGTACTACTGACATTGTATAGAAATTCTGACGAATAGCTATGAAAATTCAAGCACTTACTTTGGGAAAACAAAACAAAATAGCAATGCTTTACCTTAGACGCTCAAAACAATCAACATGCACTTTCAAGTAGACACTCCACTTCTGCTGTTGTATAACTACCTGGAGTCAATGCATTTTCACTATACTCCTTCCCCTCGAACCTCTATGTGCGCAATCTCTCCTACCGCGCCATCTCTCCTGGCTTTACCTTATTGGCAAAAACTGATAAAAGTGAATTTTCTAACTGAACTAAATTTTTCAATGCTATGTATTATATATGCCAATCTGTAAGATCATATACGAGGCTGCACAAAATAATTCGACTACTGCAGAGAGGAAAGTTTTTTTTTCAATTAGGTAAATCATATTCAATGATTGAAGTATCGTAGTTGAGATTTATTCCAACTGAGCGAAAAATGTCCGGGCCAGGACTCGAACTTTGATTACCTTGACTTTCCTTGCTATTACTCTCTTATTTGTTAGACATGGCTGCAAACTGCAGCGCTAATTTCATTCATACGAGCTATAACTATAGCATTTACATGATGAATAGATCATCGGCACGACAAGTCAAGGTACACAGGTTCGAGTCCTGACCCGGACATTTTTCGCTCTGTTGGAATAAACCTCAACTATGATACTTGAAACATTGACTATAATGCGACTATTTCTTTTACTATAGAAGGTAATTGCTAAAACTGGATTATTAAATGTGTTATATATTTTCTAAACTATTTACTTATATATCTTCTTTCACTAACAGTGAAGTTTAGTTACAATTTTCCCTATGTGTTGAAAAATATTTCATAATCTATGCTTGGCGGAGGATTTTTCGTTCTTGTTCTCATAAAAAAGGAAACATTTCAATCGTATAGTTTTTGGGAATATATAAAGTAATGTTTGTTACGTGCATTTAACATTAGCAACCTGAAAGTGTGACATTTGTAGCTCGATGAAAATTAAATAAGGAATATAAACTATACCTTTTTTCCGGAATCCTGTGTTCCACGGAACTCAAAGAAAGTTTCAAAAGTGGGTCTTACTATTTGAAAAATTAAATTTTGTACAATTTTTAATATGTACACTATTTAAAAAATTACAGTCATATTCGTAAAATAGACACAATTATCTGTCAAACGGTACTTCTGGCATCTCTATGCGATAATGTTGTGATAAAACTTCGTGGAGTTTCTGGGTTTTATTTCTCTTTTCTTTGACCAAGTGCACAAATATAATTCATGTGAAAGCACATTTACAGAATTTCTCAAGAAAATTCTAGTACATTAAGTTAGTTTCAGAAACTTTTCTTGGTATTTCAGCCAATTCGTCAGCAGCCTTATTTCAACAACTATATAAAATAACCTATACAATTTTCTTCGAAATAAATAATCCCAAAATTTACTAAAATTTCACAGAAAATTAAAATTAATTACCTAAGAAATTTAATGTTAGACGATATCTTTCTCACCATTGTTCTTTTGAAATTCACAGAAATAATGCAGAAAATAAAGTAAAATTTTCTTCGAAACAACTCAAACGAATTTTCTATTATCATAGCTGGTGGCTTCCCACTTTTCACAAGAAATCTCTTTTCTTAGCCTGGGTGATTTCTAAGTTTGTAAAGAGATAATGCCATTCTATGTTTATTCTTTATTGACTATAATGAGAGAGATTGTTCAAAATTGGACTTTCTTTTCATGAATATAGCTAAGAAATATAATGAGATCTTTTCTTTAAACGTTGTATAATTGTTTCTACGATTTTTGCAAAAAATATCATAGATTACTTACTAGCGAGCTTATGAATGCTGTTATTTAGTCTAAAAGAAAAAAGACATTAGTTATGAAATAATTATATTTAAATATAGTTTAAACACTATTTTTATATACAGGGTATATTAAAATTGACTGAACGTTTTTAATATTGGTGACAACTATTGAAGTTGTTCTTGCAGGAAAATAATGTGTGAAATCAGAAATTTATTTAATACACTTCCTTGTTTTTGTTCCAAATATTCCCAATAGATGACGCTGCACTGTCTCAAACTGTAATATTACTGAAAATAACTTTGCAGTTTCAAAACCCAAATGACTATTTTTGGCGTTTGAACAGCTAAAGAGAATAAAGGTTGAAAGCTAAATAAACTTTTATCTATTTTTTAACACTTTCCAACGTAGTTGAAAAGTGTTTATGACTTCGGTTTGTCTGTCTGTCGTCTGACTGTCCATGCCCTGACTCTCGTAAATATAATCGGATTGCCATGTAATTGAGGTTTACTATGACATAACCGCTATTGAAAATGGAGTGTGTAGCATTTATCCCGATTCTTTGCTTCCCGATCGAAACTCCAGCACGTGTCCCTGCTGCCTATGACACCGTATAGCAGGCGTGCTGCGCACGCGCTGCAAAATCTTTTAGTTCCATTTTCTACCGACAGGTGGAGCTAAATTTGTATCTTAATTAGTTATCTATACTTTAATTAGTTTGTGTTAAGTTGAATGAACTAATTCTCGTTGAAATTGGGCCCATAGAACCCGAGAAAATACCCCTCCCTGGTCATTAATGTTCAGAAATAGTGGTAACCAAGTTCTGAAAAAATGATACCAAAGTTTATCTAGTATCTGGGGACCGGAGAAAAGATTTTGTTTGAATCGGACTAAAAAATAAATAGTTCTGGTTTTGGAGGCAGAGGGGGGGGGGGGGAGGGAGTTTCGATCAAAGCATTAACGCGATATTTAAACTACAACCGAACACTCACCTTCCCCCCCCCCCCACCAACAGAATTTAACCAACGACGTTAAAAAATTAGGACATATCATTAACTTTCTAAACAGAAACAAAATGACTTTTTTTTTACATACAAGAACAGTAAGTTACCTTTGTTATTTCTGAAATCAAATACATAAATGACGTATACAACTCTAAGACGTATACAACTTTGAGAAAACTCTAAAAATCGCATAAAACAAATCGCAAAAAATCAAAACTCGTTGTTCGAATTGCAATCAGCTGACGACCTTTCATCTGCCAATCACAACTGCCCTCCAAAATTGCCTACAAAAGGCAATTAGCTCAAATATTTAAATTTTCGAAAAATTAGAAAATTGCGCTAGTTTGAAAAAAAATTAATTTTTCGTCTAAATTTTTCTAAAAAAATTTCGTTGCGGTGAACGTTTGTGTATCGATAGAATATAGTTAGTATATAAATATATGAAAGCCATAAAACCCGACCCAGGGGGTCTTGAGAAAAAAGGTCTCAAAAATTACGTCACACTCTATAATTTGATAAATTTCTTCGGGATTCGGGATTTTTGTGTTTGCGTTCGAATCCCAGCTACGGCTTATTTTTCTTAAGGGAAATTTTTATCAATTTCTTTTCAACTACAATTCAAAAATTATGTATAATCATTTAAATGTGCGAAAAATTTAAATTAAATCTATGTTTTGTAGCATATAAGTGCAGTTTTAATTATGAAATTCTGCATGTTTAAATATTTAATGAAAAAAAAAAGTAGCAATTTATATTTTTATAGACCAGAATTTTTTTTCTTATTATAAATTATCTACAGTTATTTAAATTAATAATGTACTATTTTTCACAATGAAATAAATTAAAATACGTGATATTATTTTAATTTTATTTCATTAACCAAACATTTAAAAAATTTCATGACTTATTAAAAATATGCTTTTATATGTTTAATATGATTTTTTTTAAATCTCGGATTCTTTATTTTGTAATTAAAATAACTGTCAACGTAATAATTCTTTTTAGCAATTCAAATTCTATTTTGTTGTTTAATATGCTTTTATAATACAGTTTAATTATACAGATACCATTTAAACTATAAAATTTTGCATGTTTATATATTTATTGAAAAGTAAAATCAAAATAAATAATTAATTAATTAAACAATAAAAAATTAGGTAATTGGTACTCCTATAGATAACAAAATTGTGCTTTTTTTAAATTTATTTACTACTAGCTGATCCGTTCGGCTTTGCCCGGAAATCAGTTTTCTTTTGCGGTTTCGATAAAAATAGTCATTTTCGGCGTACATTCTGTTCTAAACAAACCTCTTTCGAACGTAATTCCAGCACTCGTCTGCGCTGCCTACGGCATTGTATAGCAGGCATGCTACGCACGCGCTGCAATATCGTTTAGTTTCTATTTCTACCGCTAGGGGTTCGCAAAATCATCTTACTTAATTATCTATATCTTAATTAGTTCATGTAGTAATGAATGAACCAATCATTAAATGTTCATGAATGAACCAATTCCCGTTGAAGAAGATTCCAAACATTTTTTAGAACCCTTTGGTCAAAATATGAAAATGCCTAAGTCGACCGCTTTCAACCACCATATCTCCCACAACTCCACAGGTACCGACATGCAACCACCGTAGTGCACTATGAGAGACTCGAGACTATTACCAAACACAAACATCAGTGGTCTGCGCTGGGTACTTGTGGCTGCAAAGTGAAATATATGGACACACATGTCTATTTATATATATATAGATAGATACATAGATAGATATTTACATAAATAAACTACTATTTTTCACAGTGAAACAAATTAAAATACGTTACACAAAATTATAGCGTGCTGCTTTAATTATTTATTAAATTTAAATATTTCTGTTAGTATAGAAGGTGGTTATAATTAAAGTTTCCCTTTGAAATGGTCATAAAAGGAAAACTACTGGACTATAAATGTTATCAAACTTGATAATAGTTTAAAGGAGGTCATGGAAATTTATTTTCCGCCATAAAAAGAAGTTCAAATACTCACCACCAGGGGGAAAATGGCGGTGTATGCAATATTGTTAAACGAAATAAGTGTTGAAATCTAACTTAACCTTTTGTTACACGTGTTTGACTTTTTTTGTACCCATTAGAAACATTGACCTAAACAAATTTACCATTTAAAGGCGTTAAAGGCGACAAAAGTCGAGTGCACCATCCGTGTAATAAAATCCGTTCATGTTCTAAAAAGTTCAAACCACAAATTAGTGATCAAAAAATTTGAGATTGCAAATCAGTCGCAAATGTGGGCGCATTCCGGAAATCGTTTTCTTACAGATCGCTAATTTGTGATTTTTGAAGCCTGAATTCGGCCTTAAGACACGAAGATATATATCTTCGGTTTAAAATGTTTTTTATCGTTTCTAAAATGAAACTGTTTGTGTGGTTAAGCAAAACCGCAATGGCTTGTAATTGGCTTACGGCAGGAAGAAGAAAATTAGATTTATGCAAATGCGCTTTACACGTCATTTGATTTGTCAGATAAAAGTGAGCCTGTTTGTCAGAGTTCTCATTGTTACGAATCGACAATGTCTCTGACCATCCAAGACAGTGCTTTTCTCGTTAAATGTTATTATAAATGCGATAGCTACAAACTCTGTGTTTTTCAAAGGTATCGTTCAGTAAGAGAAATACGCCGAGGGCCAATGACACCGCAGGGTTTGAGGAAAATGGTGACAAAGTTTAAAGCCACGGGTTTGTTATCGGAGGGAAAGGAAACCTGCTTCTGTCGAAACCGTGGAGGTTGTTGCATTAGCAGTGGAGGAAGCAACAATGGAAAACACACACGGTACGTGCTGTCTCACATCAAATGGACGTACCATGGAGTACAGTGTACAAAATTGTCCGTAAAGTGCTGCAGTTCAACCCATTCAAATTCAAACATGTTCAAGAACTTCAACGTAACGATCCTGTTGCAAGAGAATCTTTCGCTTTGGAATTTCTTGCACGGATGGAAGTGGACGAATATTACCCATGGAACATTTTGTGGACAGATGAGGCCCATTTCTACCTAAATGGCGATGTCAACACCTATAACTGCAGAATTTGGGTCAAACAAATCCCTCATGTTGTGTACCCAGTTCCATTGCATTCTCCTAAAGTCACCGTTTGGTGTGGTATGACAGCAAATTTCATAATTGGACCATTTTTCTTTGAAGAGCAGTCGACAGCTGGACTTGTTACATGCACTGTGACTGCAGCATGCTTAGCGTCAATATTAAGACGTTTCGTTATACCTGAACTCCAGCAACGTGGCATTTTAGACTCTACGATTTTTATGCAGGATGGGACCCCACCGCACATTGATACATGTGTCACACAATTAATTAAGCAACATGTCACGAATGAACGGATTATAGGCCGAAACTTCCCCAGTTCTTGGCCACCCGGTCACCAGACCTCAACACCTGTGACTTTTTTCTATGGGATTATCTAAAAAGCACTGTTTATGGTGATAATCAAAACAATTTGGCGGAATTGAAAGACGCGATACACCGACATGTCCGTAACATTCCTCCTGATATGCTAAGAGCTACTATTAATAATACAGTAATACGATTTCATTTGCTTTCGGAAAATGGTGAACGCCACATTGAACATGCTTTGTAACACGTTCAGAAACGATTAAACACATTTTAAACCGATGTTTTCATGTCTTATTTCCTTTAACAATATTGCATACAGCGCCATTTCCCACCTGGTGGTGAGTATTTGAACTTTTTGGCGGGAAATAAATTCCCTTGACCTCCTTTAAACTATTACCAATTTTGATAACATTTGGTCCAGTAGTTTTCCTTTATGACCATTTCAAAGTGGAACTTTATTTATAACCACCCTGTATTTCAATCATAATAGTATTGAAAATATATCCTATTTTTAAAAAATAATTTTTTAAATGTTTAAATTTTTAAATCTTAGATTCTTGTGTTTATAATTAGAATAACTGCCATGTACTTAAAAATAAGTTATAAAAATATACTGAATTGCTAAAAAATAGTTATTACTTAGGCAGTAAAGACAAAACAAAGAATCCGAGATTTAAAAAAATCATATTAAAAATTAAAAAAAATATTTTTTAAAAATCGCAAAGTATTTAAAATATTTGTATAATAAATTAAAATTAAAATAGTATATCATAGATTTATATCACGTACTTTAATTTATTTCTCTGTGAAAAAAATAGATTTTTCATTTAAATAACTGTAAATAATTTTAAATAACAGCAAACATTTCTGGTCTATAGAAATATAAATTACCTTTTTTTTTCTTTTACTTTTCATTATACATTTAAACACGTAGAATTTCATAGTTAAAACTGTACTTATATGCTACAAAACTTATGGCTTTCATATATTTATATACTAACTATTTTCTATCGATACACAAACGTTCAAAGCATTCTGTGACACCGACCTCTGAACCTCTGCTTGTTAGACAATTTAATTATGAGTAGATGAGCGCACATTTTATCCAAAAATGCTACAAATTTTTCAAGTTATCTTGGTGTCCATGTCGAAAAATGTAGTTTCCAGAAAATAGCGTTTAAAATTAAGATAATAATAGAAAGATATAAGACCGTGCCAATGTTGTAATTGTGGAAATGCCTTGGTAAGCAGAATGAAGCTCGTCTAAAACAAATTCTCTGAACTTTGGGGAAATATAAATGCGTGAGCCTCTAAAATGATGTTTCCTCCAACTATGACAGACTATGACTCTCCACCGACAGTTCATGTCTAACCTGTCAAAAGGGGCACAGGTTCTGCATCACATTTTGTGGCCACCCCTTAACAATGTGGGACAGAAGCAAGGTTAAGCCTGGCCACTTCTCATGCTCCATGACAATTAAATGCTTTGTAACTGGGCTGCCATCCAATTGTTTTATCAGGAGCACATATTCTGTTGAAACAGTTGGGTCTGTACACTTGACTTCCAGGGGCAACCGGCTGCATGCATCAGCATTACTGTGAAGATTCCCTTTTCAAAACATAATCTTGTAAGAGTAAGCTGAGAGTGTCAGGGCCCAGCGCCGAATACGTGCTGCTGCCACTGGAAGGACAGGTTTGTCCTCCGAAAGCAAACTGACTAAAGGACGATAGTCTGCGAGCAATGTAAAGGTCTGACCTAGCAAATAATTGGAAACTTTGTCACTCCAAATACCAATGATAGGGTTTCTTTTTCAGTGTGGCTGTAATTCCTTTCAGCTATACTTAAAGAGCGAGATGCGAAAGCTATAGGAAAATCACCTTCGTGAGTTTCGTGAGACAAGTCCATAGGGACTGGCATCACAGGCAAGTACAAATTCTTTATTGTTATCAACATGCACCAATAATGGTGAATTCTTTAGTATTTGCTTTACCTTTGAGAAAGTTTATTTTTCTTGCAATTTCCATATACATGCTTGTTTATTTTCAAGTATTTTGTATAGCGGAAGTAATAGTGTAGCAATATTTGGGAGAAATTTTGCGTAGTATATGATCAAATCTAAGAATACATTTTTAGGATCCGGTGCATTGACAATTGTTTCGACTTTAGCTTCTACAGGGTACAAGTCATGTTTATCAATACGATGTCCAAATATTCCACCGAGTATTTCATAAATTCACACTTTTCAGGCTGCAACTTAATGCCAGCTTCTTTTAACCTAGTAAATACTTCATTCAGGTTTTGCAAATGTTCTTCGTCATCTTTACTAATGATCAGCATGTCTTCTAAATAAATATGTGCATTTAGTACTTGTAAAATTTTCTCCATTTCACGCTGAAAAATAGATGCAGCTGAGGAAACTCCGAAAGGCAAACAGGTATAGCGTAATAATCCTTTAAGTGCATTCAGGACAACAAGATCTTTGGATTGCTCATCTAATTCTAATTGAAAAGAACACTCTCAGAAAAAACTGTAGAATTTATGAGCATTTGCCCTTCAATTTTCACGGGCAACAGACTTATTTGATGAAAAACGGTCTGATCCACTAAATAAGCGGCCTTATCCCTTAGATACTTAGAAAATTAAGAGCAATACACATATTCTTACAGTTCTAGCCCATATGTTAGCAAAAATACGGTACGACCCCATACATTGTCCTCCGCTAGGGTGTAACCCTTCATTTTACTCGTGTTTCGAAAATTTTAACCCGCTAAAACAGCGATTCTGTGATGATTATCTGACGTGCTACGTGCTACGGAACAGTAAGTAAAGTGTTATTGTGTTTTAAAGTGCATTATATCCTGTGCATTATAATGCTGTATTACTTTGCCCCGTAAAATTACGGGCTGCACAAAATGATGGGCATGGACTTTTTTTTTTACGGGGTATGACTGGAATCTCTGCTGCAGTAATTTTACTGCAATTTTTTTAACAGTGAAGTATCACGCAAATCTTATTAACGGACTTACACATAAATCTTATTAACTTATTAAAGGAATTGCCTCCATATAACTGAGTGAATAAATCTTCAATTTTAGGGACAGGATATGGTTCTAAGTCAGTAACTTTATTTATTGACAATTTAAACTTCTCACAAATTCTAATCCGGTCATCCTGCTTCAAAACAGGCACAATAGCGGCTGCAAATTCTGCCGTCTTCACCGGCTCTAGAATACCTTCTTACACAGGACGAAGAATTTATTCCTCAACATTTTCTCTTAGTGCGTATGGAACAGGTCGAGCCTTAAAAACTTAGGAACTACATCTGGCTTTCTTGTCAAATGCACTTTAACTCCTTTCACTCGGCCTAAATTAGGAGAAAATAAGTCCTTTAATTTATTCAAGAGAGATTGAATGGACATTTTAGGACACTTAGATGGCACACTAGCTAAATTATATGAAGAGCCCCTGTTCGGATCTAGTTCATTAAATACAGACACTAGCTTAAATAAATAAATCCAGTTTCTTAAAGCCAAATTTACTGAACCTTGTTTCAATATGAGAATAGTAGGCTGAAAGAATTATTTCTAAAAGACACATTTACTTGGATACTACCCAATACATTTATGGGATGTTCACGATTGTAATTTATTGTATGTTGGTTCCAATAGTGGTAAGTACTTTTCAATTGTATCAAATGAGTTCAAGGACATTAAGATATAAGGAGCACCAAAATGTACTTCAAAATGTATTGACTTACCTTGAACAGTGCAGAGGACTTTAGTTTCAGGCAAACCTTTTCCAACCTCCTTAACATTATAAAGGGTGTAAATTTCTGTTTTTGAATCTTCAGAAACTTACAAATTGTGCACCTTCACATCATTTTTATTTTTCGGTTTAGACATTTCAAACTTTTGCGACATGGCCAGTTTTTCTACCTTTTTGCGCCAAAGACTGTCGATGGTCGCATGAACAGTATCATTAGATGATGCATTAATAAGAGAATCCATTGAAATTTGCTTGGCGGGAAAAAATGCATCTACACTACGTGTAACATCAGTTGGAGGTTTACCGTCATTGTTTCCAGCAGAATTGGAGGATTCAAAATAATTAGGATTTGTATTTTCGGATGGAGGATCACTGACATCGCTTCCGGTAGAATAAGGTGGTTTCACCGGATGGAGAGTTCTAATATCCTTTGATTCTAACAACAGATATGCAGGCTTAACACAGTCGATTGATACCGTCACTTTTTTGTCTCGTAACATGATAATAAAGTTTTTATCCGTACGGGAAAGGACGGGATGAGGACCAGTATAAGGCTGACATAATGGTGGCCGCACATGATCAACTCGTAAAAAGATGTGTAAACAAGTTTGGAGAGAAGGGTTGATGCAATACTTGTCAGTGCTATGAGCGGAAGTTGCTACAGGATTTAATTGTCGCATGGTGTTGCGAAGGTTAGTGATTAAAATGTCATCACAAGGTGGAATCACTGACGTATTTAACATATCACTGGGAAGTTTTAAGGTTGTGCCACATTACAAGATCAGCACACGATGTCTGTAAATCTTCTTTTATGGCTGTTCGGATACCAAGGAAAACTACGGGAAGTATTTCTGACCATCTGGTGTTCTCGTGAGCTTTCAGATGTCGATAAAATCGCTCTACAATTCCATTCGAAATTGGATGGTACGCAGTTGTTTTTATTCTGTTCGTGGAGTAAATTCAACATATATAGCTGACCGCATTTGGGGACCTTTGTCAGATGTGATGTTTGAAGGACAGCCGAATCGAGAGATCCATGTTCTGAATATTGCACTGCTTACAGTTGTTGCTAGCGTATCTCTGATAAGTATGGCCTCTGGCCATCTAGTAAAACGGTCGATGATTGTTAAAAGATAAGTATAGCTTTCGGATAGTAGTAAAGGGCCAACGAGATCTATATGAATTTGATCAAATCGTGCATCTGGTTTGGAGAATGTGCCCAGAGTTGCCTTAGTATGCCGCTGTATTTTTTAGCGTTGGCATGGTTCGCAACATCTAACCCATGTTTTAATTTGACGCTTCATACCGGGCCATACATATATAGAATATATCATTTTAGTTGTGACAGCTATTCCAGGATGTGAAAGTTTGTGCATATGACCAAAGATGAGTCTGCGAAAAGACTTTGGAGCTACTGAACGAGGGGGGGGCCTGTTGAGATGTCACATACTAAATCACAGTCAGACATTTGACAAGGTTTCAGTTCCAGATTCAGTGACGAGTGAGTATTATGTGAAAGGCCTGGAATTTCGAGATCGCTTTTCTGTGCGTTCGCAAATTTATGAAAATTTAGGATTGGAGATTATGTAATTGAATCAATATTAATACACGAAATTGCATCAGCAACAACGTTTTCTGAACCCTTCACATGCGTAATGTCCGTATAATACTGGGGAAAAGATCCAAATGGCGTAATTGCCGCGGTGAGCTTTTATTTGGATTCTGTTTGAAGGCATAAGTCAATGGCTTTTGGTCTGTATAGATTCGAAAATTCCTGCCCTCAAGCATGTTCTTGATTGTTTTTATAGCAGAATAAATGGAGAATAATTCTCTATCGTATGTTGACCACTTTTGTTGACTTTTATTCAGCTTCATGGAGAAAAAGGCTATAGGTTCCCATCGCCCATCCGATAATTGATTTAAGGTGCCTCCAATAGCAAAATCTGAGGCATGTGTCCATAGGCCTAGCTGAGCTCTCGGAATAGGGTGTCTCAAAAGAGTGGCTGCAGCTATCGCGTTTTTTACATTAATAAAGGCTTGAGTCGCCTCATCGTTCCACGTGAGCTGTTCGGACGACTTGCCGACTTTATAATTGGATTTCTTGTTATTTTTAATCCCCTCTAAAAACTGTACGATAGCAGCAAGTATGTGTGCCGCTTTCGGTATAAAACATCGATAAAAATTAAAAATTCCTAAAAATCTACGCAGCTGTGTTAAAGTTTCTGGTTTAGGAAAGTCTGTTATGCATTTTACTTTGTCGGACAAAGGTTGAATTCCCTTTTGCGAAAGATGGAACCCCAAAAATTCTATGGACGATGCACCCAATACGCATTTGGAAACGTTAATACAGAGTCCGTATTTATGTAATCTGGAAAATAGGGCTTTTAAATTTTGGTAATGTTCATCAGAATTTTTAGAGGCAATAAGTATGTCATCAACAAAGGCATAAACACTGTTTAAGTCGCGAGTGACTTCATTTATAAAACATTCAAAAGTTGCGGATGTGTTGCATCCGTGTACTTTCAAATAAACCAAATGGAATACATATTGCGGTTTTGCGTATATCTTCTGGGTTTATGGGAATTTGATGATAAGCTTTTATAAGGTCTGTGCGACTGAAAATGCTTAAGCCATGTAATTCTGCAGTGAAATCCGATACGCAAGGAATGGGATACTTGTCGTTTAATGTTTGAGCGTTTAAAGCCCTATAATCACCCACAAGTCTCCAATTTAAAGTTCCTTTTTTTGGAACCATGTGAAGCGGTGATGCATATTTACTGCTCGACGGTCTTATATGCCCTAATTGCATCATAGTATGGAATTCTGATTTTGCGATTTTAAGGTGATCTGGTGCTAGCCTAAGAGGTTTTGCGACCACAGCAGGATTTTTTGTTATTATGTGATGAACAGTACTATGAGTACTATACAGTACTGATTGATTAGGGTCAGGCAATTTTGTTAGAGAAGGAAAATCTCTTAAAAGTTTATGATAAATTGTATCATTAGAAATAGATATTTGCACTGAATGGAGTTCAGCATACTTTAAATGGCCTTTTGATTGTAATTTAGTTTTTGTGTCACGGAGACATTTGTGACGTAAATCGGGGACCTATTCGAAATAATGGAGGAAGTCAGTTCCGAGAATTGGCGTACTTACATCAGCGATCAGAAATGTCCATGTGAAATTCCTTCTTAATTTGAAATTTAAGGACAGTGTGTTTTGGCCATAGACATGTATATTTGAGGAATTTGCAGCTAAGAGGATTTGTTGAGGAGAATTTTTTTTATAGTTGTTGGCAGGGATTAAAGACACGTCCGAACCCATATCGACCAGAAAGGAAATGTTTGTTGGCGGGTCTTTAATGAACAGGCGACATGATTCGCTAGACAAAGAATAAGTCGCCTCTATTCTTTGCGTGGGTCGTTTCCCTGCCATGAACACGGCTGAACGCAATTATTCTCCCTACATTTCTTTCCAAAGCGCCTATGATACCAGCAAATTGAAACATTGCACTCACTAGAATTTTTTTCCCGATATTTTGAATTACGGCGAAATGGTGAGCGACCACGTGAAAACGACATTTGATTGATACGTTTATGTAATTTTTCATTTTCGCGAAATATTTTAGTCTGAAGTGGTTGCGCATTTGATTGGGAAACTGAAAAACTTTCAACAGGAGACAGCGAAACTTCAAGAATTCGGTCCGCAATTTCGGCGTCTTTGTCTAAAGTAAGATCAGAAACTGCAGCCAAAATTGTTTGAATCACAGATGGTAGCTGCTGTAAAAATAGTTCCAACATCAACTTATCGGGAACAATAAGTGATTCTGCGCGGCGTTTCATATTCCGTAATAATTCTGATGGTTTACGGGAGCCTAATTCTTCCCCAGATAAAAGCTTACAAATTTCCTGTTGTGACGATTCTCTCGAGCAACTTATTGATTCTCCCTTTATTTGTGAATAAGGATCAGTAGAATCTGGTTTCATTAATATGTCGCGTACTAATGTAGCAGTATCAGGCAGTAGATGCGATACTATATAATTATATTTAGTTGTTGGGTCCGTAATGGCCATTGGAGTAGCAAGATCAAAAGTACTCTCGCACATTATGAACCATAGTGCCAGATCAGTCCTATTAAAAATGGGTTTTTTTTTACTGCAGTTACCTCAGACATTGTGCTATTATGCCCTCAAACAAGATGCAAACAAATGTTTAAAATTTAATTTACAATAATAAAATAAAAGTTTATATTTCAGTAAAATAAAAATATAATTTACATATTTAAATTGAGAGAAAAGGGTAGGTTCTGAACTTAAATTGGATGAAAAATAAAAGTTGAAGCACAGAAAAACGGTAGAAAATAGCCACTTGTCTGCTGTATTGGTTAATCCATAACAAAAGGAATCATACACAGCGAATGATCTGAGTGACGCTATCTTGAACAATAAATAGTACTTACAGTTTCGTTTCGAAAACCGATTCCAACTACGTCATATTTGTGAAATGCGTGAAAAGCAAAAATGACGGGGTCACCAATGAAGTAATTGATAAAGTGTCTATGATCATGATTTATAATAAATCAATCAATCTAACTCCAGAACATCATTTCTTTATTGGAGCGAGAACCACGCCCTGTTCGGACGATCAACAGCTTCATTCTCTCGCTACGAGATTATTCATCCAACGCCACCTATAGATATCTGTAGGTAGTGTTGATTCATACCTGCTCAGCGGAGGGTTACTGCAATACGTATTGCCGTTGGCACGCGCTAATCGCCCTTTTGGGAATTATATTATACGATCGCCACAGACTGATGAAACTCCTGAGAGGGGCGAAAGTACTTTCCATGGAAGAATATTTGTGTCTACATGGTTAAAAAATAAAAGGCCCAGCGAAGCGTGAAATGAAAGGTAGTGAAACAAAGGTTAAAGGAAATATGTGTGGAACAACTGGTTATGGATTATACTTTTTTGTTAAAAACGTCGAACTTCATCATATGTGTTTTATACGTGGATAACTGACTATGTTTTTAATGATAACTTTTAATAAATTTATTTTATAGAAGTGTAATGGTAATTAACAATAATAGTACTATTAAAAAAAGACACATTTATACGACTACTGCTCCTGAAAAAAAATACTAATGCCTGAGGAATGGTACTTGAGGGTGGACTTTTCACGTAAAACTAAACTATGATTTAAGTATAGGTACGGGCATTATACAAACACGTGTTCTGTTTTTGAACTTATAGCGATCTGTGATATCGGACTTCGGACAGAAGCTGGCGAGAGGAGAGGCCTTTTCAACCTTTGGAGTGATGCGCCTTCTTTCCCCCTCCCTGCGCACCCGGAGCACATCAGGTCACGTGGTACGTCAGTCGAACTTTGAAGCGCTTGCTATGTGCTCGGTATTATTTCTCCCCCAGCGGCGTTCACGAATAAATTGCTTTCGTTGTGTTGTTGAAATAAAAGTTTATTTTTATAATTAAATTAACCTTCTGATTCTCTCTTACACAACATTATTACGATCCAAAATACAACTAAATTCGTAACTGTGGACTTTTGAACACTTATAACTGTTCTTCGAACGCCGAACTTTTGTTTTCGTTTTTGCTAGCAACATGTCAACTACAGAAGCATCAGCGGTAGTTGTACCGCCCTATCCCAGATAACAATTTTTGATTTTTAAAACATTTTTCTGACCTTAACATGTAAATGACTAGATGCTTTTTAAAGGCTTTGTCTGAAAGGTTTGCAAACATTGTAAAAAGGATTATAAAAGGTTGCTAGTTGACACAATCTGAGGTACTTCGTAAGTGTTTTAGGACAAGCATACCAAAAGGTAGAAATGTAAGGCTAGTTACGTATTTCTTATTAACCATTGTAACAAGAATTACAATCAAAGGTAGATAATAATGCTTTTATTATAAGCATCTATAAAGGAAATGAGAAAGGTTTTGATTAATCTGTTAGTTTTAAATCTTAATTGACAGAGGCATTAGGTTTTCATCAAAATAACCTGACTTAGAAATTTTTTTTGTTTCTGTTGGAAACTAAATTTTAGCTTAATTTTTATATGCTGAAGAAAAAAAAATGGAAAATAAGGATTTTTATTAGCCCACATTATATTTAAGAAATCATAGTAAGTTACATATTTTAATTAATATATTTCTTTTTTATTTGCTAAAATTCCTTTCCTATGTAATTGCTAAAATTTGAATATATTTTATTTTTTATATTTTAATTAATATATTGCTTCTAAAAAAAATTAATTGTTGATAACATTAAAAATTTTTAAATCTAATATATGCATTTTGTTAGAATGAACTGTGAGGATTAATTTTACAGAAGTTTTCTAACTTTTGTTTGAGTTTGACAGAACTAACTAAAATAGATAACTTAATTATTTTTGTATCTGTTACCATTAATCAGTTTTAAAAATAGTCTAAAATATACCGGGGATAATATTTTCCTTTTAAAGTGAATTCGGGCAACAAGAAATTTTTTTTGTATATTATATTTTTGCTTAAGCCCTACTACATTATCCGGAAAGTTTCACAATAGTTTAAATGTTTGAGTTTGGAATTGTTTATGTCTTAGTTTTTATGTTGTCTTAACTTTTGTGTTTTTATATTTGGAAAGTGATAATGGTCAGCCCACTATCATGCAATTACTCTCATTTATTAGTTGATTGACAAACTGAAGTAAGTTAAACATTACTGCATAATTTAATTTCATAAAGATTTAAGAACTTCATTTAAGAACTATATAAAACCAAATTTTGGTGTTTATATAATTACTGAGAAAAAAAATAGAAACAAATATGCAATTTCCATTTATAAATTTTTATATCATATGCATATTACCTATTTGTTTATTTTTAGTCTACTTTAAGCATGTTTTCATTTTACTTAATACAGAAGAACAATAATTTTTCAGAATGATTTATTTCTGAATTAAATCTATTGATGCTCCGTAATTAAAAATAAATAATAATAATCTGTTAAGATTAATTAGACTTTTTTTCCCCTTTAAAATATAAAAATTCATTTTCAAAATCTTTCATAATTATTAGTATGTATATTGAAACGTCAAAAATTTAAATAATTAAATTAAAACACATTTTTTTAAACTTCATGAAAATAAAATGTATTAAACAAAGTAATAAAAATAACAACACTTTAAAATATTGTAGCAACGCATACAATAAAAATTTTGTATCTTAAACGTACATAATATAAAAACAATTGTCATTGAATGATATTTTAAAATGAAATTTTATACAACATAAATTACTAAAATATAAGAAAATAAAACGTATGCGTAAAAATAATTAACTTTGACTAAATTACAGTTTAAATACCAGTACAAAATCTATTATTATTATTATTATTACGGAATATTTCAAACTTTTGACGGTAATTTTTAAGCACATGAACTATAAGATTAATATTTTAAAATTGGGGAGCATCAATAGATAACATAAACGATAATAATATATTGTAAAAGATAAACAAATGCTATTCTTTATCTATTGTATTTTGCAATGAAAATATGTTTAAAGAACTCGCATTAATTCGTTAAGAATAAAAAACATATTATAAATGGAAATTTCAAGAAATACAACAGAAATATGCGTATGTATGTAGTTCTTACAATAAGGTATAGCTTTATGAAATTAAATTAATACAAAATATTTCAACATACTTTAGATGGAACATGATTGCAAATGCAAAGCCGGCACTCGCAGAGCGACGCTATATGTGACCTGCTAGAACGTCAATATCACCTTCAATGAGTCATGAGTGAGTGAACGCAAGCACAAGGGCAATTTGTAGCTCGAAATAAGTTGCGCATGCGCGGAAAATGAATGCGCGCATTATGATTTTAGAACGTAGGTTTTCTGACGGTTATTCCAAAAATCTAATATTGAAAACATTACTGTGACCGTGATATACGGTAAAGATAATATACCTTTGCAGAAAAATCGAAAGAAAATGAAAAAGGACCATTTTCGGAACCCTGCTTGCTATCTGGGATATAACTGCCGATCCTACATTATGGTTTTATATGCTGGAAAGCACGTTCGAATTAGCTATTCCTAAAGCTATCACGGACTCTAAAACTAAATATAACTATGTCGTAGCTCATTGGACGCCTACAATTGCTACTATGTTGCGCGATGTAATAATGAAACCTGATTCCACGGATCCCTATCTGGACTTAAAAACGAAAGTCATAGAACGTTGCAGTGAAAGTCGAACACTGGAAATTTGCAAATTACTTGCCGGAGAAAGCCTTGGCGATAGAAAACCCACCGAATTACCTCGGTTAATGAAACGAAGGGCTGAAAGTCACAGCGTAAGTGACGAACTTCTTTAGGAGCTATTAACGCAACAGATGCCCATCCCGGTGCAAACAATCCTAGCTTCTCTAGATAAAATTACACCTGATAAAGCAGCTGAAGTTGCCGATAGTATCTTGGATTTAGCACCATCGAATATTAATGTAGTATCGGATCGGTCATCTACAAACGATATTCAGACACCAGCAGTTACAGATATGTTGATCAAGGAAATTCAAGCTTTACGTCAAGAAGTCGCTCAACTTCGACGGTCCAAGGATGCTTCTAGGAATGGCAATTATCAGCGCAACCGCTCTCAATCCCGTCACAGAGATACTAAATTTTGTTAGTATCATAACAAATACCAAGATAAAGCAAAAAAATGTCTCCCATCCTTTCCATACTCGGAAAACACAAAGCGGGAAGAGTATAACGACGACGGACTTCTCCCCAGCACTTTCGCGTCGTCTTTTTGTTAGAGACAAAAATACAGATATTTCTTTTCTTGTTGACTCTGGATCTGATGCCAGCCTTGTGGCTGCGAACAGAATAGACATTCTTGTTCTGTATTTGAGACTTTTCGTGCTGCTAATGACACCGAAATTAATGTTTATGGTCGTAAAAGTATTAATATTAACTTAGGCTTACGCCGAAATCTTACTTATTCTTTTTATATTTGTGATGTTTCATATGCTATTTTGGGAGCTGATTTTTTGCAATATTTTAATTTAAAACTTGATTTAAGGAATCGTCGTCTTACAGATTCCATCACTAATTTAAAAGCTTCAGCCAAATTAAGTATTTCAATATTTTCTCTGTGAAACCGAGTTTTGTATATAATATTTATGGTGAACTATTACTCAAATTTCCTGAAATCACAAAGTTACCGGATCCCAACCAACCGGTTAAGCACAATACTGTGCATTACATAAACACTAAGGGGCCTCCAGTTGCTGCTAAGCCCAGACGGCTAGCTCCAGATCGGTTAAAATTGCCAAATCTGAATTTCAGCATATGCTACAGCTCGGTCATATGAGAGCTTCAAAAAGTAATTACTCTTCGCCTCTGCATGGTGCCGAATAAAGGATCTGTCTATTGGAGACCTGTTGGTGATTATCGTGCTCTAAATGCACAAACTGTTAAAGAAAAATATCCAATACCTTGTATTGCAGATTTCACTGCTGAATTACATGGTAAACAAATTTTCAGTCGCATTGATCTTGTAAAAGCCTACCACCAAACTCCCATCAATCCTGCTGATGTACATAAAACTGAAATTTGCACGCCAATTGACCTTTTGAAAGCACGCGCATGCAGTTTGGCCTTTGCAATGCGTCGTCTACTTTTCAACGCTTTATTGATGGCATAATTCGTGACTTAGTATTTGTTTACGTATTTGTTGATGATTTGCTAATCGCGTCAGAAAATGAAATGAAACATATGAACCATCTTCAGTTGCTGTTTTCTAGACTTAAAGAGTATGGTCTGTGTATTAATGTTGATAAGTGTCAATTTGGTTAATCCACTGTTGAATTTTAGGGATTTAAGCTTTCAGCTGCAGGAATTGAACCCCTAACTGATCGCGTTAAATGTATCCTAGAATTTCTCCAGCCCAATATCTTAACTCAATTGAGACGCTATTTGGGTCTTTTCAATTTTTATCGACGATTCATTCCCAAAGACGCTGATATATTAGCTCCGCTTCTTAAATTCCTTGAAGGACACAAAATAAGATAAAACATCCCTGTTCCAAAGCTAACCAAAATGAGCAATCGCAATGGAACGATCAAGCCATTCTTTCGTTCACTGCTTCAAAAGAAGCTATAGCTAGAGCAACGTTATTACAACGTCCTGTTCCTGGCGCACAGTTAAGTTTTTGGGTGGATGCAAGTAATGTAGTGATCGGGGGATCTTCAATGCAGCTCTCTGGAAACTAATGGGAACCAATAGCATTTTATTCCTGTAAGCTAAATAAAGCACAGAGGAATTGGTCGACTTACGACCGTGAATTATTTGCTATTTACTCTTCCATAAGAAAATTCAGACGCATGCTAGAAGGTCGAAATTTCATTATTTATACGGATCAAAAACCCCTTAGATTCGCATTTAAACAAAACCCTGATAAATGTAGCCCTCGGCAATTGAGACATTTGGATTATATTTCCCAGTTTTCTACTGATATTCAATACACAAACGGCACCAACAACAACGTGGCCGATGCTTTATCGAAAATAGAGATAGACCCAATTTCCCCAAATGTGTTAGATTTTAAAGAGTTTGCCTCTGTTCAGACCACTGATGAAGAGCTGAGACAACTTTTAGGATCGGGCACCACCTCTTTAAAATTAGAAAACAATTATTTTTCACTCGAAGGTATACATATATATTGCGATATGTCACAAAAATAACCTCACCCATTTCTTCCTAAAAGTATGCGACAATCCGTTTTCCAAACTTTAAATTATTTTTCCCATCCAGGCATTTCAGCTTCATTCAAATTAATATCCCAACGATTTGTATGGCCTGGCATGCGAGAAAACATAAAATCCATGGTTCGAAGCTGTACTGAATGTCAAAAAGCCAAAGTCTTCCAACATACCAAATCACCAATTGGCACCTTCTCTGAACCTGATACTCGTTTTGCCCATATTCATGTCGATTTTATCGGACCACTACCATCCTCCGATAGTAATCAGTATTGCATGACCATCATTAATAGGTTCACGAGATGGCATGAAGTCATACCAACAGCTGACATGACTGCAGAGACAGCTACTCGCTCATTAGTACACGGCTGGATCTCGAGATTTGGATCCCCTGTTACCTTAACTAGAGACCAGGGCAAAAATTTTGAATCTACTCTGTTCACAGAGCTAATTAATATAGTAGGATGTAAACGCACCAGAACAACAGCTTGTCACCCCCAGTCAAACGGTTTTATCGAACGATTTCATCGTCATTTCAAGGGCTCTCTTAAAGCGCACAACAAAACTAAATGGACTGAAATTCTTCCCATAGTCTTGCTAAGCTTGCGCACTGCTCTGAAAAATAACATCAAAGCAACCTGTGCTCAGCTTGTTTAGGGTACCAATCAGACTACCCTCCGATCTTATTTCCAGTGAGACTATAAGTCAACCACTTACCCTTACCTATGTGTCTAAGTTAATTGAAACAATGAGGTCATTAAACCCTATTGCCACCCTTCCCATTGCAATGTGTTCAATGGAAGATGCTCCTATCTAGGATAAAGTAGAAGTGATTTTCAGTCGAATAGAAAATGTTTGGCACTCTCCAAAGAGAAATCCTGGCTACGCTACTGATTATTATTAATAACAATATTATATTAACAACATGTATTATCATTATTTACAAAAACACGAAATTATAATTAATTAATATTAATTATCCTAACAGCATAAGTGCTGAACAAAACTATACATTTGTGATAATAAATAAATTTGTTTGTTTTCAAGCCAACTTTAATGTTTTCAGATTATTAAATTACATACTTTAAAGTGTCGATTACAAAACCTCAGATATTTAAATAAGGGGAAAAAATACTACTAATATCAATTGAAAGAATGCATTGTTAGAACTTAATCACACAAATTATAATTATTTGTGATATCTCTTTTAAAACTATAATTTAAAACATGTCAAACACGATAAAAACAAAGCAAAATATTTCAAATTTCTACGAAAATGATATTTTCTGCACGGGCTTATAATTTTGATTTTAAAATATAGAAATAATTAGCCTTATAAATCATATTTTACAAGCATTATATATCAATTAATATGTATATATGTTACGGTCAGTATGGTTAATCCGTTTATTATTAATAATAACCGGATTAATCATATTGACCGTAACATATATATCAAAAAAGAAAGAGTTCTAATGAATTCTAAATGCAAGACAAACATACTTGTTTAAATTTTTAATCTGGTGTATGTAATCAATCAAACAATGAGAAATATCAATTGAAAGAATACATTGTTAAAACTTTAATATATAACACTATAATTATTTATAATGTATTATTTAAAGCTGTTCTAGCTAATAGAATTTTAAACATGATAAACACGATAAAACCAAAACTAACAATTTTGAAGTTCAACGAAAATGTTACTTATGCGTGTTTACTTTATAAATAATTTTGATTTTTAAAAAACCAAAATAATTAGTCTACTAAAACATATTTTACTTACAAGCATTATTTATCTACTTAAAATACAAAGAAATTCACAATAGTAAAAGTTCTAAAGAATTTAAAGCGCTCGAAAATCATACACAATTAAAAAGATATTCTAATGTACCTAAGCAAATAAACAATAACAAGTAAATATCTACTTACTATTTCAGGTTTTTTTCTTTTAATCTTGCCTCTTCTTATAGATTAAAATAAACTGAAATCTTGTGAAACTAACATAATAGGGAAGTTGCAATCAGCTGATCAACCATTGTACTTCACTTGGAGGTCAGGGTACTTCCACCAATCAGAACTGCCTATTTGTAGTGTATGATTTCCATTCTAAGTTAATTAACCCCTTCGCGACGAGCGTCTTTTACAGAATTTTTTATCTGTTGCCACCGGTTTTTAAAATGAGAAATTTTCACCTAATTGAATCGCAAAAATGCTATGATTAGATAAGCAAAACTTTACAAAAAAAATAACTGCTGGGAATAATCGAGGATTCTGAGCATCTTATGCGTCATGTATTCGTGTCCCAGGCTAACGAAAAAGAAAGGCTACCGCGGTGCTTTACGCGTATAATTTTTTACAGACCGTGGGAGTCACGTGATGCTCGAATCCACCAATAGAGATGTACGAAAAGAGCATCACGTCACTCTAGCGGTCTGTAAAAAAGATAAGCTGAATGCACCGCGGTAGCCTGTCTTTTTCGTTAGCCTCGTTCGTGTCGCTCGTCCCCAAGGAGTTAAACTTATGCGAAGAATATCAAATCTGTTATTATCCGCACACAGTCCGGAGATCAATCGTTCGGTGCACTTTGGCCGCCTACAGCAGGTCACCTGACGCTTTTCCTTAAAATCAGCGCGCCGGCCTGTCTAGAGGGGGCTGTGGTGTGACTCCAGCATGACGTCAATTGCAACTGCCCCGAGGCTAACGAAAGAGACAGGCTATCGCGGAGCATTCCACTTATCTTTTTTTACAGACCGCTAGAGTGATGTGATGCTCTTTTCGTACACCTGCATTGGTGCATTCGAACATCACGTGACTCCCGCGGTCTGTAAAAAAAGATACGCGTAAAGCACCGCGGTAGCCTTTCTTTTTCGTTAGCCTCGACTGCCCTATATTTTTTGTATTAAACAACAAATCAAATGTTCATTTGGCGCCCCCTCCGCCTTCCGTTCTGGCGCACGGGACACATGCCTTCTCTGCCTACCCCGCCCTCCTCTTAGGTTCCACCGAGGCTAACAAAAAATATAGGCTACCGCGGTGCTTTACGCAAATCTTTTTTTACTGATCGCGGGAGTCACGTGATGCTCAAATGAACCAATGCAGGTGTACGAAGAGAGCATGACGTCACTATAGCGGACTGCGAGGCTAACGAAAAAAACAGGCTACTGTGGTGCATTCCACTTATCTTTTTTTACAGACCGCTAGAGTGACGTGATGCTCTTTTTGTACACCTGCATTGGTGCATTCGAACATCACGTGACTCCGGCGGTCTGTAAAAAAAGCCTTTCTTTTTCGTTAGCCTCGAGCGGTCTGTAAAAAAGATAAGTAGAATGCACCACGGTAGCCTATCCTTTTCGTTAGCCTTGGTTCGACCGCGACCTACGTTATACATGGCCGATGCATGACGTTTAAAACGTCACCTGCAGTGCATCATTTTTGTACGGCGATTGGTGCAAAGCGGCGCTCCCCCCCGTTTTGCACCAATCGCCGTATAAAAATGATCCACTACTTGTGACGTTCTAAACGTCATGCACCGGCCGTGTATAACGTAGGTCGCGGTTCCAAGGTGCATGGTGCATATTGGATTATCATTTCCAAAAGCGTAATGCCACAGCAATTTCATACCTAAAAGTTTATTACAAACAAATTTATTATACAATATTTTGAATTTGTTTGGTTTTTCTGATGGCCACGGCTATCTTATATCGTATCAAGTTTGAAAAGATTAATATTAATATCATTACACCGATTATCGATTCTGAAATCGATATAAAGACATCCTAGGAGGATCAATTTAAAAGGCTCTTTAATATGGCGGATGGAAGACAGGTATGTTTCAATTTTCATTCATCTTTTATTAGATATTCTGCTCCTATTGATTTTGAAATGGAGAAATGCTTGAAATAAAACGAAAGAAACTTGATATGTCCACTGCACATGGTTTGTTGATGTGTAATGAAAATTTCCATTCAACATTTTAATGCTAAAATATCGTCTGTTGCCCGAGATATGCAGCTGTAAACTAGCTGTCAATAAATATTTATTGAGTGCTTGAATTAATGTGTACCTTGCGGTTTGTTTTGATTTTGGCGACACGTTTATTTTTCAGTGTTAATATAATTTGTGGCACAATTGTTCGAACTTTTAATTTATCTTTTGGTAATTTTTCTTAATGCTTTTTATAAATATCCGCAAACAAATAGATTTACACCTCTTATTTGCATGCATAAAGATCCTTTTTAAATATATATATATATATATTGATGTTTTGTATACTAGCTGTTTACAATTGAGGATTTTTTTGATGCATTTACTTGCAATAAAGTGTATCTTTCTAAGTAAAGTAGTTTTATTTTATAAATTTTATTCCATTTTGTGTTTTTATGCTGAAGTGTTATTATTTTCTGATTATTACGCAGAATCAATTAGTTCATATTCATGTTAAAGCCTTTATTCTCTTAAGATTAATGCGATCTGAAATAACCGGGCATCGTATTGGGTATAATCAAAGTTCCCTTTTTTTTGGGGGTGGGGGGGGGGCGGTCTTGGAGATCAGTAACTGGTGGTGGAATACCGTCAACTCATATTCCGCCACTGAACCAGCGAATGTAAATTTTTTTCACAAATTCAGGTGATCCAGCAAATTTATTTTTACAATTTTAAAAAATGTTTCAGCACTTATTATTATTTTTCTTTTTCTAATTATCCTCTATATCGCTAGTTGTGATCTCTCTCTCTTTTTTTTTTTTTCAAATTTTACTAGCATAAACAAAAAGCATCTGAGAGCATTTTGATTGCATTTCTAGTTCTACACAACAGTATTTATCTTTTCTTTCTTAAAACTTTTTATTCAGTGAATGAAATATTTCTTCGAAATTTTACTATAATGTAACTGAAGTTGCAAAAATTGGGTTCAGATTTGCATACTGCCTATTAAAACATACAACAGATTAATCAGAAAATGGTTTGCAAAAACAGTTTTTTAAATTTTTTTTTTTAAAGATTTATGCATGAAAGAAACACATGTAAAAATTTAAATATTTATTTACTCCCTGTTTTTCATTTTATTATTTCAAGATTTTCTATAAAGAAAATCTGTAGTATATAGTTATCAGTTCATAAATAAATATTTAGTAGTATAATGAATAGTTTTAAGTCAATACTGCCTATTGAAATGATTTAGAAACATTTTTTGTGACTATGCATTTTTTTATCTTTCTTTTATAGTATTTATTTTTAAAGTTACAAGAATATTTGCCATTATTGAAATTTGTACAATCAATTCAGACATTTCTGTATTTTCCTTTTTTTTTTTTTTTTTTTTAATTTATTAGTTTGTATCCTGTACTTCGAAATTTTTTTTTTTTTTTTGCAAACTCTATCTACTTTATAAAAAAATGTTAGCTACAACTACTTGTTTTTAAAAATATTGTTTACAAACTACTTTTTCAAAGGTAACCATGGTTAAATCCTAGAACAAGCAAGTCACTTGCCGTCGTCGAATTTGCGGAAGCGATAAATGAGTTTTTCTTGCTACCGGTTTGTTTCTTACGTTTCTTCCACGCGTACTGTGCTTTGTTCTGGCATGGCCAGATTGCATGGTTCTGGAAATTGAGCTGGTTTTTGAAGAGATTGGTTGGTTGACAGACTAGAATATTCTAGATTAGGGTTCTATTGTTTGTGGGTTGGTTTGTTGTGTGTCGTATAGTGAGATTTGTTGAATGACGTTTGTGGAATGTGTTTTGTGATGTTTGATGTTTTGTCGTATGTCATAGAAGGATAATTCCTGTGAAATATTAAAAAAACAAAAGATGAGAAATAAAGGTAAGGGGTCATTCCATGTCAATTCAACCAATTTTTTTATGGTTTGTAACCCGCCCGACAGGGATTTGGGTGAAACTTTGTGTATATACTACCCCTACCTAGATATGAACCCATTAAAAAATTTTCTTTCCTAGACCTCATAGTTTTTGAGATATGGAGGGTCAAAATTTTGGATTTTTCTGAAATCGTACATTTCTAAGTCTGTATTTTTAGACTGCAGTTCATCTTCAAAAAATTGTTTCTCTGGATCTAAAATCCGAATGAGCTTAAAAATATCACTGTAAGTACGTCAACATATGCAGATTCTAATAAAAAATATTTAAAAATTTATTTATAATTTTTAGAGCCAAAAAATTGAGCCAAAATGTAAAGTTATGGTTATTTTGGTCATTTTACGAAAAATGCTCTCCACAAAAAGGCAATGGAAAATTCCAATTTCTTTTTGTTTTAAATAACAGTTTACACATTGGGGTTTCTAATTATGAAATAAAAATGATGTCTTTCCCATTGCTTATGTAAAAATTTTGCCCTATTCTGGGATGATGTACCAATCATGAGATAAAAATCAGAAGAATGCCCAATTTTAGCTGTGGTACCTAAATAATTACTGTGATTGCTATGGATTTATTATTGAGATTATTATTTATTATTATTATTATTTATTAAGTTTTTTTTTTTTTTTTTTTTTTTTTCAGTGTAAAGTTTGTTCTTTAATTTTCCTGAGTAAAAAAAAAAAAAATCTGACTTCGATAACTTTCTCAATTAAATTTATTGCTCCTTATTATTTAATCCTTAGTTTAATTAATTATTTTTCTAATTGTAAGCAATATTTTAAATTTAAACAAATCTCTTAATTTTGTCCTCAATAATATAATTGTAAATAGAAAGTCTTTTATGGGTATAGAATAAGAAAATGAAAGAATGGCATTTTAATAACAATCCTGTTTAGAAGATTTTGATTACTTCTTCTTAAAGCATCACTTGTAAGAATTTATTTATTGCCTTAATTTCAAGAACTTACACAAAAAGTCGCAAATGAAATGGATATTCAAAATATAAATAATACATTGTCAAATGTTTCTCTCACCATTTATTTACCAGAAATACAAAGCTCTTCCGAAGATAACAAATTATTACTACAAAATAAATATATGCATACAGAAAGTGTATTATACTGTATAAGGAAAGTTTTATGAATAATAAATCAGAATGACAATATTGATTGGATAAATGACGGTGTCACTATTTTTAATAGAGAAATTGATAATGATAACAAAGTTAATAAAGAAATAATAAGCAAAATAACAAAATAAATATTTTCAAACATTTAAAAAAGTTTCTAAAAAATAACTAATCATTAAACTTATATAGCTAAAATAATTAACCAAAAGATAAAGAAAATTACATGGGATAAATACAAATTTGTAAAATTCTATAAACATATCAACTCTTTATAACTCATATTTAAAAGAATGCGAATGCCTCAATCCAAGGAGTAAAAGGTAAAGACCAGAAATTAGACGTGTTCAATCACATTACGATATTCTCAAAATGCCCACCATTCGACACAATGATATGTCTTAGAGAACAAAATTACCACATACGTTCTGCAAAGTTCTTTCTGAAATAGCTTCACATTCATGAGTAATGATTTGTTGCAGTTCAGTAATAGTGGTGGGATTATGTCTGTGCACTGCATCCTTCAGGTAGCCCCATAGGAAGAAATCACATGGATTGAGGTCTGGCGAACACGGTGGCCAATTCATACCTGTATCAGTTGCATTTTGATAATGCAATGCAATGACACGGTTATCAAAATATTTATTGAGGAAAGTGAAAACATCAGCTGTCCAATGAGGTCTCGCACCGTCTTGCATGAACCAATCTGTTTGTAAATTACCTAAGGAAGGTATTCAACATGGCCACAAATTAGTGCAATATTTTGATGTATGACTTGAATTTACAGTTTCCTCCAAAAAAAAAAAAGGCCCAATAATTCGACTGCTAGATAAGGCTGCCCACACAGTAATTTTTTGTGAGTAGACTGATCGTGGCACGCACACATGAGGGTTCTCAGTTCCCCATATCCTCCGATTATGTTTATTGACGAAACCATCCAGATGGAAATACGCTTCGTCAGAAAACCAAATTTGGTTTGCGTCAATACCCCCTTCATCTATCAACTGTAGCATTTCATTTGCAAAAGTTGGTATTTTTTCTTTCATAATGATAGGAAGTGGTTCCTGCGTTTGTATTTTGTAAGGATACATTTCCAAACACTTTGCAATATTTTGTGCATTGCGGTTTTACTCACCGAGCATGAAGCTGCAATTTTACAGACCAATATTCTCGAATCTTGATTAATAACATCTACGTTAGATTCAGTCATGGCCGATTTATGTCGTCCAACTTTGTCTACCAAATCGTCGGCAATGCTACAGGTTTTTACAAATTTCTCATACAATTGTTTAGTTGTATTCGGATGCGGAGCATTCTTTACATTAAATTTCTCTTGGAAACTTCTTCTTGTAGCTATTATGCTTTGATCCAAGCGGTAGTACTCCAGTATTATAAATATTCTTTCTTCCAAAGTATAAACCTTTTCCAAGATTCTTTTAAACTGGATTCAACATGCATAAAAATATACTGAAAAACTTCCTTAAAAGATCTAAAATCTTCTTAGAATTTAACGAAATTTATGAAATTTTTAACAACAACAAAAGGAAAAAAGATACTGAATCTCTTCTCCTAGTTTTAAGATGTGATGCACAAAATATTATTTAAATCAGACGATAAAAAGTAATTAAATCCAGGAAAATAAAGCTTCATAAATATAAAATCGTCTGCTCTCTCACATACTGCTTATTAAATTCATGCCCAATTCTGAATGCTGTCGTTATATTGAGGAATTCCTTATTTCCATGGCAACAACACATTTCATCGAAAATATAACGACTGAGCTCAGAATCGGGCCCTAACAAAAATTGTATTGGTGAAAGAGACCCACTCCATACATGTAACCTCCTGATTTCAGTTTTGGTCTCGACTGAGTGCCTATTGCTCTCAGCGCCATCTATTGATGAAACTTCAAACTAAAACCGGGAATCGCAGTAAAAAAACTCCTGACATCGTACATCACTCTCCTGCAAGAATTTTTTAAATATTTGTCACCGTTTGTAAGTTATTCAATTTTAAAATCAGTCAGTCCTTTTTAGGACACCCAGTATATATTTTTTACTTTATTGTCTTAGTATGGAACTTGATATTGAATCTTCTACTAGCATTCATGCTTGTAGTATTGGGATATTGACTGGTTTAGAGTGTCACAAAACTAGCTATATAAAACACAGAAAACTAAACTACATTCATAATCTCTGTGATGCAGAGAGGGGGGGGGGGGAGGTAACCACTGATTTTAAAATATAAAGACTATTGTGTTGTAGATATTAAATTATAAAGATCCACTGATATACTGGTGTTTTGTTACATTTAAATATATATTAGAAGGTTCACAATATTACTTACATTGGATAAAGAAAGCATCTTGCAAAGTAAGTGATACTGCAAAAATATATTATTTATTTCCATATTTATTTATACATAGCCAGTTATATATTTTTAAATTTCAGCATTCTAAATATAATCTTTATTCTGACTTTTTAGTTTAAAAAAATTGCATACAATTTTAACAAAATCTTCATTTGTAATATAAAAATTCTATATTTGTTAAAGGTTAATGATTAATTTCATTTAATGTAGTTTTTCATATTTGATTAATGTTTATTTCAATATTGATGTATACAACTATTATGAAAATATTTATAGAAAAATGCCATTGAATCCAATGATAGATGTACATTTACATGACAAACATGTGATACAATTGAAAATTAATTACAATTGATTAATTCCAGGTAATGTGTGATATGTACTAGGACTGTCAATTACAAATTTTCTATTATAATAAAAATAAATAAATCAGTGGTGATTTTAAGGACTCAGATTTATTAATTCAAAACCATTAATAAATTTAATTAAAATTATAAAGTACAGCAATTATTTAGATACCATAAGCAAAGTTAGAGATTTTTATCTCATGATTGGCACATCATCCCAGAATAGGGCAAAATTTTTACATAAGCAATGGGAAAGACATCATTTTTATTTCATAACTAGAAACCCCAATGTGTAAACTGTTATTTAAAACAAAAAGAAATTGGAATTTTCCATTGCCTTTTTGTGGAGAGCATTTTTCGTAAAATGACCAAAATAACCATAACTTTACATTTTGGCTCAATTTTTTGGCTCTAAAAATTATAAATAAATTTTTAAATATTTTTTATTAGAATCTGCATATGTTGACGTACTTACAGTGATATTTTTAAGCTCATTCGGATTTTAGATCCAGAGAAACAATTTTTTGAAGATGAACTGCAGTCTAAAAATACAGACTTAGAAATGTACGATTTCAGAAAAATCCAAAATTTTGACCCCCCATATCTCAAAAACTATGAGGTCTAGGAAAGAAAAATTTTTAATGGGTTCATATCTAGGTAGGGGTAGTATGTACACAAAGTTTCAGCCAAATCCCTGTCGGGCGGGTTACAAGGTCTGGTTGAATTGACATGGAATGACCCTAAGTGCATTTTTGTTGATTTTATTTGATAAGATGTATGCATTTTAGAGATTGCTGTAAACAAATTTATGTGCGCACATCACTGACCGCAGCTTGAATGGATTTTATGGATTCTAGAGGCTGCTGCACAGCAAATTTATGCATCCAGTAAGTTTTTTTTTTTTTCAGTTAATGTACACAAAGCGTAATATAAGTTACTAACTGCTGCTTGAATGAATTTCAGGCATTCTAGAGAATGCTGCACAGCGAGTTTCATGCATCTAGGGGAGGGGGTTTGGTTAATGTACGCGAAGAGTACATACTGTAAAATCCCGAAAGTAAGCCCCCTCCCACTTTTAAGCAGTTTTGATGTTCTTTCCCCCCCCCCTCCCCCCTCTCACATAAAAAAAAAATAAGGGAGGCAAGTTTCATTCTTTTGATATTTTTGACAGATTTCCACTTATGTTTTTATATGATGTTAATGAAATCCTTTCTCTCACATGAAATGTCTGTTTCCCTTCTATGCCCTCTCTAACATAAAAAGTTTAAAAACTTGAGAATCTTAAATCCTTCTGTATACTTCTTTCTGCTCACTAGTAACATAACAATTAGTAAAAAAAATCAATCCTCTACACTACAATCTCCCTTTCCATCCAAAATTTATGCCTCTTCTCCCTCAGCATATAAACTTTAAAACTCTATTAAAAAAAAAAAAAAAAAAAATGCTCTATTTGTTGCTCTCTACTAACAATAAATAAATCAGCCATTTAAATTTTTTCTCTATCATCAAGATTTCTGCTTCCGCTCTTTTGCCTCCCCCGGCAAAAAAATCTTTAAAACTCTATTTAAAAAATATATTCTGTCTTGCTTGTTGCTCTCTAGTAAAAATAAGTAAATAATCAATCATATAAATTACTCTCCACTCTACTCCTCTCTCTCTCTCTGAAACTTACACTTCTCCTTTTTTCCCTCACTCTCCTCTCACGATACAAAGTTTAAAACCTTTATTAAAAAATTTGCTGTCTAGTAACAATAAATAACTAATCAACCATTTCAATTATCGCTTTACCACCAAAATGTCCGCTTCTTTCACTCAGCTAACCCCTATCAAAAAAAAAAAAAAAAAATTAAACTATCTATAAAAAAAATCTTCTGTCCTCTTTGTTGCTCTCTATTAACAATAAATAAATAACGAATCATCTAAATTACGAACTCCTTCCATCAAAATTCATATTTCCCTCTCATCCAAAAAGTACAAAGTTTAAAATTGATAAAACTTTTATGTGAAGAAATTTTAGTCCTACTTGTTGCCTTCTAATTTGCCACCTACATTTTCTGTCTACTCCAAAAATGTCTGCCCCCCCCCCTCCCCACACAAATTTTAAAATCTTTAAAACTATTTTTTTTTTAAACTGCTGTATTTATTTCTCTTTAGTAACAATATTAATGAATAATCAGTCATCTAAATTACCCCCCTTTCTCCCAAAAATTCCACTTCCCCCCCCCTCAGCAAATAGTTTACAATCTTTAATAATAATAATATTATTTTTTAATGTTTATCTGTTTCTTATTTTGTAGTAAGGTAATTTACATCATCTCATATAAGTATCACTCATCTAAAATAAGCATTCCGTTTGAAATTTTTTCTCTGTCCTATTCTCCTAAAGAAGAGGAGTGGATTTCTAAATATGTAAGAGGAAAGCAAAAATGTTCATCTTTTTTGCAGTTTGGCTGTTCTTCCCTGAATCAGGTGTATATTTTATGTTTTGAAATAAATATGTTCTCTAAAATAACTCCCCATCCATTAACAAAATAGGTGTGAGAACAGCCAAACTACAAAAAGACTAAAATCTTCTCTTTGCCCTCCCCCCCCCCCCCTCCATGTCTAGAAATTCATCCTTTTTTCTGGGGATGGAGAATGGAACTTTAACCCTCTAGCTGTGGGCGATGTTTCTATTTTCTTATATAAAACCGTGACCTATTTTTATTAGTCACTTATAATAGTTATAAGGATTGAATGTCACCGGAATTTACAGATAGATTTATTTGCAAAATAAATAAAAGCAGTTTCTTCATGTAAATTATAAAAACAAAGTTTTATTTCAAAATTCCAGTGGGAATGTGGCATTTATGGATTAAAAATATTTCAAAAACCGCAGAACTTTAAGAATGACCTAATAAATGAAATGATATATATTATAATTTGTAAACGAATCTCTCTATTTCTAAATAAAAGAAGGGAACAGATGTGTTACACTGATGCTAAAATGTAAACAAAAGATTAGCAACTGTTTCGATGGCGCGATTTCCAAGACTGCGCCAAGCTACTATTATCAGTTGCCATTTTGGAAACATAAAAAACAGAACATTTATAAATAATGTATTCGAAAACACAGAAAATCGTATTTCTACACAACAATTAAAATAAACCAAAAATACATTTTTTACAACATAAATTTAATGGAAAATGTTAATTACATCATTTCAATCTTTTAAAGTGCACTACTATATTACAGTAATCCTTCGCTGATGCTAATTTTAATTTCACACAAATTTTTAGTTAAAATCATTACGTCATTTCAATCTTTTAAAGTGCCCTACTATATCAGTGTAAACATTCGATTTAGTTTCTAATTTCATGACTAACACAACATTTATAAATAATGACGTATTATTTAAATCCGAAAGTAAATATCAAAATAAACGAAAAATAAATTTTTTTAACATAAATTTAATAGAGATACATTACCTACGTCATTCCTCTAAAGTGGACTGCTACAATCAGAATAATCATTCGATAACTGATTTTGTAATTTCGCACAAACCTTTAGATAAAATTACCTCATTTTAATCTTTTAAAGAGCACTACTATATCGGGGTAACCATTCGGTAATTCAAATTCTAATTTAACACAAACTATTAGATAAAATCATCGCGTTATTTCAGTTTTGAAGTGCTGAACTTGCCTTTCTGCTTCCTCATTAAAACTTACCTGGTACTCTCGAAAAATGGTATCCATAGCCACGGACATTTTCCAACTTCTACCAGCAACTACAAACGTCAAAACAATTTTGATAAACAAAATAGAATGATAAATTCAATTCTACCGCTCTCTCTAACTGCCACTGTAACCGCCAATACGTAATAATTCACATGACAATTAAAAACCAATCATTAACTCAACAGTTATGCAAATTATTTCCCTTCCATACATGGTTCTATAATATGCGACTCTGCAACCAATAACGTGCAATAGAACGTTCTTCTACAACCAATCACGTTTTCTCTACTTTTCATCATCAATGACGTAATAGACATGCGCAAACATTTCCCTTAACATCCACGCAAATACGGATTACAATAACAAATTTCAACACCAGTAACTAAATACAAGCTTAATAGCCGGGTTGCCATAAAAGAAAAAAGTCCCCAAAGTTTAGCGACTTTTTTCTTTTTTTTAACCGATTAAATTTTTTTTTTTTAGCGTCAGTGTAAAGCATCTAAGCCAAAAGAAGATAGATTCAACGAAGAAATAGAATCTCACGATGCTTAAGTACTATCAAAATTATAGGGAACGTCAAAATAGCGTTCCCTGCGGAATTCTATAGAATAAGTGAAATGCGATAGGAGTGTTACCCATGGCTGGAGGGTTAAGGGGAGAGTTAGATGATCATTTATTTCTTGCTGCTACAAAGTGACAATACCACATAAAATCTTTAAAAAATAGTTTTAACGATTTTTAAGTTCATGTGCTGAGGGGGGGGGGGGGAGAGGGAGAAGCAATTTAGATAATTATTTAATTATAGTTGCAAGAAAGTTCTAAATAGATTAAAAAAAAACTTTTAAAGACTTTAGTATGTACTGGGGGGGGGGGGGAGGGGGGGCAAATAAAGAGCACTTTTTGGAAGGGAGGAGGGTATAATGTAGATCGTTATTTAAATATTGCTGGGAAAAAATCACAAATAGACCAGAAAAAATTAAGAAGAAAACTATGCATTTTTGGTACCAGAGGGGGGCAAAGGGGGGGGGGAACAGTAATTTTGAGAGCAGATTTTGATTATTTATTGTTACAATAAAATAAGAAATAAAGAAAAATATTAAAGATTTATTTTTCTTTTTGAGGGAGGGGGGCAGGATTTTAGGGTTGAATTTATTTTTATTTTATTTTATTTTATTTTTTTAATCTGCCAAAATACGGAAGACTCTTGCTCTTTTTTTTTTTTTTTTTTTAATTTTACAATTTTACACATTTTAAATTTTACGCAATGCATTTGGAAGGGGAGGATCTTCATGAGATAAGGTTGGGGAGGGAGAAGCAAGGATTTTAGGAGGATGGGTTAATTTAGGTGGTAGGTTGGAGTTATTTATTTTTAATATAGAGTATTTAATAAGTCTGAAAAGAAGTTTAAAATTAAAAAGTATAAAGGTTAAACTATGCATTTTTGGTACCAGAGGGGAGGGGGGGCAAACAGTGGTGTAGTTGAGGGGGACGCGGGGGTACGGCGTCCCCTCACTTCTTTATTTTATTTCAAGCGTCCCCTTACTTTCTATTTTCAAGGGGGGGACGCACACTTTCCAAACTTATTAAATTTTTAAAAAGATTAGCACACCAATACATTAACAATTTTAAGAAATAAGGCATTAATGTTTATACTTTTCAAAAAAGCTGAAAAGTGTTTATGTTGTCGGATCGCCTGATAGCACCAATATTGCATTTACTAGAGAACAAATAAAGAGTTCTTTTATATTGCAGTTTATGGGCAGAAATTGTTTGAAATACACATTAATGAAGTTATAATACTTTAAATATATCGAAAATAGTGCTTTTGAAAGGCCGTACAAAGAAATACGGACACATTGTCATCTATGGGTTCAGTTGCTGGAAACGTGTTTTCGATGATATGATGCATTTTCAGCTGAAAAAATTAATTAGCTGAGTGATACCTAAATGCTATTCGTATACAGGATTACACAAAAGAATTCAAATACACTACTGTCTATGGCCGGATATTTCTTGAAATGCGTTTTGCAGCTGATTTAAATTTTAGTGTGTTATGTTATGCGCATATGATCATTAATTCCTTTAAATGGGCACTCAAAAGAATTTGAATGAATGCATTACCATTTATAGGCAATTATTGCTTAATATGTGTTTAAATTGAACACTATTTTATTTTTGATAAAAAGTGCTAGAAATGCTTTTCCTTCACATTTTATTGTTGTTGTAAAGTTAATTTTACAAACATTTGTGAATAATGAGTATAATATATTCGCCGGTATAAAGGGTATCCATAAAGTTTGACAAGCGCTTTAAATACCTGTTAGAGATTAGTAGAGATGAGCTTGAGCCCACCTGAGTCCGAAATATTTTGTATTATCACAGCCCGAACTGGACTCCGAAAGTACGCAGTAGAAAATTGTTAATAATATTTTAAAATTGTTTCAAGATTAATTTTCTCATTTAAAAAAATCTCTTCTTACATAGAAATAAGTATTAATTCTAAATATTCCCTCATGGCAACGTTTTGAGATTTTTGTGAACATGAAAAATTTGTTTAACATAGCAAAGTTGTTATTTATACACAACCGTTGGTGGAAATCTAAAAAAGTCACAATTCCTATTATTTTAAATATCATTAATCAATTATGGCAGAAAGGCAATCATGGTAGTTTTGTTTTCCAGTAATTCTGGAAAAAGACTTCAAACAGAAAGCAAGGATAGACAAGGGATATCCCACAGTTTCTTTATGTTACTAACATTGGTCATACAAAGGCTTCAGAATCACATAAAATATTTCTCCTTATAACCCATCAATAACAATTCAATTCCTTTTCAAACTGATTTTTAAATGATTGTAAAACACTTTAAGAATTACATTCTCGTTTTCTTTTCCATTTTTGAATAATTAATTTTTTCATTCTGAGTCCAAGCCTTCTTGAGGTCTAAGGTTCGTATAAAAATCGAACCCATCTCATCTCTAATAAGTAGGTAATGTAAATTTTTTAAAAATGTTTAAAATAAGGCAATAAAATAATATTGTCCATGAAATAATCCTATCTTTATTTTTTAGAAAATTATACATTTAAAATTTTTACACGATTCTTCTTTACAAAATTTGTCAGTCAGAAAAAATTTCCTTTTCGCTGCAGCAAAATCATTAAAAACTGCATAACTTTAAAATTAATTAAAAAATGAAAGAATAAATCTGACTTTTTCTACTTTTTAAACCATTTAAATATTATTTCATCAGTGAAAATATAGATACTGTATACATATTGATGATAGTCTTTTTTGTAACAAAAAAAATATAGACAAGTGCATAAGAAATGCATAGGATAGATATTTAACTAAAAAGTTATATGGTCAGAAATCATGTAAGGAGACAATGTAGTTTTTAAATTTAGAAACATAATTAAAAACAATATCAGCTAGCTAAGCATTCTCTAAGTGTTTTCGGCAGCTCTAGTACGTTACTGAGCTTTTCTAAATGTTTTAGAGTTCTTTGTCACAAATATTGTTGCGAGCATCAATTATCTTTTGTTTAAGATCAATTGCATGTATGTGTATTATCATCCGTATTACTGTTACCACTTTTGTGTAATATTTCATAGCTTTTCTAATTCATTATATAGTCGTGTCCCCCCCCCCTCTTGCCATTTTGCTACCTTATTTTAAACTTTTTGGATCTTACATTGCCCACTTATCTTCAACAAATAAATTAAAGCGCATTTCAATTTTTTCGGACACCCTTTATTGGTTGACCTTAGCTAAAACTAGAAAACTTCATCGAAAAGATTGAGACTCTTACAGCAACTTGGTATTTTTAGTGACAAAATTTGGCGCTTTCATTTAATAATAGTAATTTAATTTTAATGAATATTCTGTTTAATCTTATAATGCTAATCATTAACGGTTCACTCTAAGTGAACTTCACAGCCTTATTACTCAAAAGTTGGAAAGGCCCCACCAGTGGCTGAGAGGTTCTGCTCTTGAAGCTGGTAGACGGGAGGTGCTGGGTTCGATCCCAATCGTGCCTGTCAGCCTAATCGTTCAGAGTTTTCGTGGTTTTCTTCGAGCCGTGGATTTATCCATGCGTAAATACGGGTTAGGTTCCCTTAGAAAGATTTCACGAAGGGCACCCCCCCCCCCCCCCCGGGCCTATATCCCAAGTGTAGATAATTGGCTGTCAATAATCAACCCAACCCAACCCAACCCAAAAGTTGGAAAGCGGAAATTCATAGAAATGCTACTGAGACAAACTCTAGAAAATTATAAAGAGTTGAGAACTCTTATGAGAACATGTATTTCTGGACAATTCTTTGATGAAGGAAAAATAATACATATTTTTAAACTGTGATAGAATTGAATATATTGCTGATATTTTGAAACACATTTTTTTATTTAAGTATTTAATAAATAAAATTAATTTATTTGAACCCTCGTTTTAATTTATTAACTTCAAAAGTAATTTATTTGGAAAGTGCTTCTTAAATAAGTCATCTGATGTGTTATTTACCATCAAAACTCTACTTCAAAAAGATATCTTGGAAAAAAATCCGTTCGACTCTCTAAAACACTTTATCTACTATGCAGTCGAATGAATTTATAATTAAATCCTGTTATTAGTGAAGTAACATTCCTTGAGCCGATTCACGCATTAAAATTTTAGTTCTTCTTCGAGAATATTTACATGTTAAAAATAACTTTTATGTCAAATTTAATGATTCTAGCCCTGATAGTTTCAAAAGAATCGCGACTTTAGTACATTTTCCGCTCATTTCACCACTTAAAATTTCGATTTTTTTAAAAAGCCGTTCATTGTAAGCATCTAACACAGCCATACTCAACCTGTGGCCCGGCAACCTTTTATGTGCGGCACAAGACACATAATCATTTATAAAATTAACATCGGCCCTGTTATTTTTAATTAATTTAAAATTATGCTAAAACATCTTAAATACCATTTTCTTAATCAAAAGTTTATTTTACATGTAGTCTGATTTGTGCTATAGTGTTGTAAAATTTTCTTAATCTGCAACACTAATCAAACATTATTTCAAATTAATAAAATCTGCAATATATATCTGTACAATTAAAAAGAAAATAAAGATTTTGCATTGAGCAAAAGACTGGTTGATTAAAGAAAACTCCTGTTTTTTTTTTAGAACGTGGAAATTCTAAATTGTTATATTCTAAATTTTTATACTTATTATACAGTTAATACTGCTTTTAAGGGTTAGACGTTTGTCGAAGAAAAAATTGGCACAATTTTTTTTTTTTACACTACTGTTGCTACTACAACATTTGCAATAGAAATCTACGACGAAGTTTATTATTTGGAAATAGTGGTGCTAAAAGTTTTTGGTAATATTTCTTCTGCGACAACCGTTCGACCCTACCGATAATATTAACTTTGTTATATGCTACTTTTGTTATCTTATTATTTAAATTATCCTTATTTTAAGTGTGTTGCGGCCCGCCTACCTTCGCAAACATATGTTTGCGGCCCGCGAGAGAAAAAGGTTGAGTATGGCTGATCTAACATGTTAATAGTTACCACTATATTCATTTTCGTGCTTCTTGCAAAAAATTGCTTCAGGTAAATCGTGGTGAGACGATTTTAGAAGATTTGTCCATCAATTCACCCTTTTAAAACTTGAATTTTTTTTTTTTTAAAGTGTTTAGCGAGCATGTAAGTTCTGAAAGAACATATGTGCCATGTTTTAAGTTCTTTGTTTTGGTGGAACATTTTTACAGAAATCGTGATGAAACCAAGATTCAAGAATGTTCTTTTTGCATTTCACTCCATTAGAATTCGAATGTTTAAAAAAAATCTTTCAAGTATTTCACTGATCTATTAGAAGTAACTTAATTATTAATTTAAAGTTTCTATCGCAAGTATTTCTAGAGAAATCTTAATGAAATAAGATTTTCAGAAATATTCTCATTTGAATCCTAAAAATAGTCTTCGGACCAATAAAAAGCATCATTTATCGGTTATCCTCGGCCTCCGTAAAATTTTTGTGAGGATTTTTCCAACAGAAACCGTATTTATGTGTTACTTCTGGTCACAAAATGGTTTAAAAATTGTCTAGATACGAAACACGTTGTCCAATTTGCCCAAAATTCTGTACAGAGTTTGAACAGTGGTATATAGTCTCAGAATATTGAATAGTCTATTCATCATATTTATCATACCTGCAAAATTTGGACTCTGTCGAAAACATCATTTGAACTCCATGTTCACACACACAGACCAATGTATTAACATTGGTGTGTAACATAACATAACTCATTATGAAAAACCAAAAACAGACTTTGGGAACATAAAAGAAAATACCAACATACACAAATGCATGCGCACATACGCAGAGAGTTATGATGATAGGAAAAGAAGCTGATTCAGGGGTTTTAAAAAGTAAAAATGTACCAAAATTTTATAGCCTTTTTTTTCTTCCCCTGATTACAATACCTTCCTTAAGGATGTTCTCAAATCCAAAAGAGCTACTTTCTGACACATTTATGAATTCATTTTTGCTCGGATACTCATAAAAGTGGCAGGTGTTCTTATTCAAAAACTATGTAATCGAGGCGTTTTCCATTTTTTGGTAAAAGCAGAAGATCCTTCACAAAATACTGTCAAAGAAGGCGTTTTAAACCGAATTCTCGACGTGCTAGCTAAAAAAAGAAAACACTTGTTTCACGTGACAAGAATTGCTTATAATTCGATAAGTAATTTCGCTTCAATAGCCAGACCTGCCAAATTTATGCTTTTATATTTAAAAATGAGTCAGAAAGTTTCACGTTGTTGAGCAGGGAATTTGAGGACCACTTTAAACAATACGTGTACGTAAAATAAAAAAAAAATCCCTGACGGCTCGGCCTACAGGCACAGGTAGATTTCGAAGATGCAGACAGTGGGGTGCCCGTTTGTTGGGAATTGCAGAAGAAATTACCTTATTGTCCCGATGCGTTAGTTGGGATCGCCCACTTCGAAACCTAACTTGTTTGCAGACGGAGCCGGCAGGGTTTTTTTTTTTTTGCTATAAGGGTTGGTTTTATAAAAAACTTGTCAATACAAAAGTTTTATATAATATTAAGAGGATTTATGATAAATTTAAGCGGATTTGATATCTTGTGAATTGAAGTTTTGAATTTTTTTTAAACCCCCCCCCTTTCCCCCTCCCCCTGGGGCCATTTTTAATGATATCAAAAATCTGTCAATACATAAATTGTCGGCCCTTTTCCTAGAAGTAATAATAACTTTAAATGGATTCGATACATATCATAATTAAGAAATTATGGGTTTTTTTCTGTTTTCACAAAAAGCCCCCCGCCCTCCCCATCCCTGGTTCAATTTTGCCCATTAACGAACTTGTCCGAGGTTTTATGCCCCTTGATTTTTCTATTAGTTTGGAATAGATTTGTGCAGAATTATTGGAGTTATTGTGTCCATAAAAAAGTGACACACACACACACACACACACACATATATATATATATATATATATATATATATATATATATATATATATATATAAGTTACAAAAATCTCATTGCGTGAATTAGTGTTACTGAATTACAAATTATATTCCGAAAAAAATTCAGACAGGAAATAAGGTTTTCATTTTTTTAATTCTATAGCAAGGTATTTAACGACCAACAGATTAAAAGAAAAATTACTTTAATAAATTAAAATTTTAATTTTTTAACTTTAATTTTTTAATTTAATTTTTTAATTACTTTTCTCTGGAATTTAAAATCTAGTTTGCCCTATGGGTGATACAAAACCTAATGTTCCAAATTTTAAGCGTCACCCCACTTCTTTTTCCAGGACTGCACCACTGGGGGCTTTTTATTTTATTTTATTATTATTTTTTTAATCTGCCGAAATACAGAAGATTCTCGTCCCTTTTTTACTTCTAAATTAATGATAAAAACAGGTTTTTAAATGATTTTTAGTAAAAATCCCAATTATAAGTCCCCTTCCCAAATTTAACCTTTTTTGATTTTGAAAAAGGAGGGGCTTACAATCTGAATTTTACGGTATATATGATACTAAGCGCTGCTTGAATGAGCTTCATGCATTTGAACAATCAGAAATCTCAAGATTCTGCCCAAATATAACCTGTGTGCTTTGCGGTGGAGAACTCTCTACTGACACAGTTCCTATGAGAATTTCTTCACGAAGTAAACATTGATTTTATTCCATTTTGTGACAATTTACAAACTTTAAGCAAGGAGGAAAAAATAGCTAAAAATTTGTAAAAATAGAAAAATCCAGAGAAAAAAGTTGCTAAATGTTTGTAAAAATCGAAATATCTGGAGGAAATATTGCTTAAAGTTTGTAAAAACAGAAAAATACGGAGGAAAATATTGCTAAAAGTTTGTAAAAATCGCGAAGAAAAACTTGTTAAAACTTTGTAAATAGTTGTAAGATGAAATAAAATCTATGTTTACTTTGTGAAAAAGCTTGCCGTAACCGTAAGAAGTGTGTAAGTATCTCCTTGGCTTTCGAAAGCATGCGTTCTGATTTGGTAGAATTTGGAGGTTGCAGATTTTTCATTTGGCGCGTAAAAAAAAATCGCCAAATCGGGTGTCTTGCTTGTTGTAGGATTTGACCATAACCACTACTTTTTTGTAGACAAATTTTGTCAAAGGATTGAATCTACACTTGAAGTTGAGTAAAAATATAGTACTTTATCCATAACTGTATACTGTATAACTGATTTAATGTCATTTCAATAAATATTGCATGTAAATATCTACTATATAGTGAAGTTACTGCTTATTATATAGTGAACTTACTGCTACTATATAGTGAAGTTATGCGTACGTGGTTTCGGCAAAGTCACTATACAATATTTTTTTTATATATTTATTTTTCCGGTACTTTAAGTGAAAATATTTATATGTATATATTAATAATAATACGATATTTCTTTATAAATAATTAATAGTTTAATACATTTTTTTTTTTGGTGGTATTTAAGTTAAAATATTTATAACTAAATTTGAGTTTCTTGGTTGCGGCGCTTACGTGGATATACTTAAAAACAGATTTTCATTGGTGCGGCGCTTACGGTGGGTATTCCCGAAAATACGGTACTACTATGCACTTCAACACTTCTGACCACTGGTCATTGGTATTTTAGATGATTGATTATTCGTTAATTGTTACTAAAGATAAAAAAATACAGCAGATTTAAAAAAAAACTAGTTTTAAAGATTTTAAATATTGTATGTGTGTGTGGGTGGGTTGGGCATTTTTGGAGCAGAGAGAAAACTTAGGTGACAAATTATCTATTTATTTTTGCTAGAGAGCAGCAAATAGGACAAAAGATTTCTTCAAATAAAAGTTTTACAAATTTTAAACATTGTATTCTCGGGGATGAGGGGGTAATATGAATTTCAAAGGAGGGGGTTTGTAATTTTAGATGATTTATTATTTATTTATTGTTAATAGATAGCAACAAATAGAACAGAAGATTTTTTTAATAAATAGTTAAATATATTATATAGGTGTTGGCAAAGAGAGGGAAGCAGAAATTTTGGGGGTAGAGAGATAATTGAAGTGGTTGATTATTTATTTATTGTCACTAGACAGCAATAAATAGAGCATATATTTTTTAATAAAGAGTTTTAAATATTTTAAACTTTGTATGCTGAGGAGGAAGGGGGAGATTGTAGTTTGGAGGACTAATTTTTTATTTATTGTTATATTACTAGCGAGCAGCAAAAAGGCCAGAAGAATTTAAGATTTTTAAGATTTTGAATTTTTTATGTTGGGGAGGGCAGATATGGGAATCGGACATTTGATGTGGTGGTGGGGGTATTTTTATTAACAAAATTTTCAAAACATTGAAAATTCTCTACAATAGATTTTTAAAATCCCTTTTTTGTACCTCTTCTTTTTTTTTTTTTTGGGGGGGGGGGGGGGGCTTATATTTGGGAATGGAAAAGAAAATCAAAATTGCTTAAAAGTGGGAGGGGGGCTTACTTTTGGGATTTTATGGTATTTCTAAAATCATTAAAAGAATATGAAAATTTAGATTAAATTTCAAAATCAATCTCTTTCTACGCACATAAATATTGGGTCAAAAACTTATTACAAATTAATTTAATGTTTAATAACATTACATGTTCTATTATTTTGACGATATAAATTAAAAAAAGCAGTTTAAAATAATTACCATTTACAATTAATTAAAGAATAATTATTTTGGTTAAAAAAAAAATAAAGCTAAATATCCATGATAGCTGAATTCTTATCAAATATTTTGTCAGTGCATTTAGAAACAGCCCAATCTTTAATATTTTCGCAAGCGTCTGTAATGACACAATAAAGTTTTGCATCTTTAACCCCTTAATCGTCGTGCCCGAGACATTCACGGGCAGCGTAGTATGCGCATGTTTTATTCAGATTGTTTGATTCACACCAGTTTTTTTTTTTTTTTTTAAAATAGTTTTATTTGCTTTATTCCCGCATTATTTTATCTATCTATTAAATAAGACGAACATTTCTACTTAAAAAAACTGGTGGTAATCAAGCAATCTGACTTTTTAAAAAGTAGCCTACACTGAAAGAGCGCGACGATTAAGGGGTTAAACTTTGAATTGTGCGCAAACAGTAAATAAATCATACATAAAATTGGGGAATATTTTTTCTATTTTTTAGTATTTAAATAAAATACAAAAGCAAAAATTGTTTTTTTTTTTCCCTACTGCAAAGTTATGAATTTTGCAGAAAATTTTCCGTGCATGTTGTGTGCACGTGCGTCTGTATTATACAACTCTGGGGGGAAAGCACAATCTTCTTGCCAGCATCCATGATTTTTTTATATAGAAGGTGGTCGACAGGAAAATAGATAACTACCTTGATAAATAAAGTTTGACAGCTGCATTACTGAATTACTGTTGCTAAGAGGAATTAGTATTCTGTTGCCACACATGAGGCACCCAGGGTCGGACTGGGAATTTTAAAAGGACGCTAACCTTAGATTTTCAGAGGGCATAAAAGTCTTGAATAGTATGAGGGCACACCGGTTCTCTGACCAGCGGGCCAGTCTGAGCCTGTTGCCACCTTAGGGCAACATATGTTGAGGTAAGACAATTATCTGTTCTGTATGTATTGTGTTTGGTTAGAATAAAGAGGTTATAAAATACCTCAGGCAGCAAAATTTTCTATTTCTCAATGGCAATCTGCATGGCTTGCGCTTGCAGCACGGACATTAATGTAATAGTTCTTGCTTCCTCCCACCGTGAGGCATGCACAATGAACCATCTTTGGTCATTGTAAGAGCTGTGTCTCCGTGCTGCCGAAAATGAGAAAGAAAAGGGCTTTTAACACCCACATGCATTCAGGACAAGTGAGAAGTAATCTATTTTCCTACCTACATTAAGGTTTTAATTGATGTTAAATATACAGGGTTTTGGGCAAAATTAGCACTAGCCACCAGCCACAGGCAGCGGCATGCCGAAGGCTGTTTTAGTGGGGGTGTGTGAACTGAATTTTGCCGAGTACGGGATCGGGGGTGAGAAAGGCTTTGTAATAGTTCTTCCCCCCCCCTCAGCGACGGAGTCAACTGTTCTACAATACTGTGAATTTGAAAAAATAGGTCAGAAAATGTTAAAAATGAACTTTTACAGATTTTAAACTTCGTGTGCTTTGCTTGGAAGAGGGGGAGTAAAATTTTCCGGGGGGGGGGGGGGGGGAGGCTTTAAGCCATCATCTCTTGAAGTTTTTAATAAAGGAGTACTTTAACCATGATTACTATTCAAGATGTACCTGTCTACAAAATTAATGTGTCTATGAAAATTTGAAGAATAAAAGTCTTTTTTTTTGGGGGGGGGGGGGTTATACAGGAGCCTTTTCAAAATATAATTTTACATCTGGATGATCTGTTTGAATATGACTATGCAGATCTCTAATAGGATGCAGAAATATCTACATATTGAACATTGAATCCGTTTTCCTTCTGGATGTCGAAGTTTTCATTCAGATGAAATTTTCTTATGTGCCAATATAAATTTCTTTTTTTCTGTGAATATGCGATCACAATGTGTGCATAAAATTTTTGCTGAATTATCCGCCATCATGCGACAAAAACAAACTTTTGCAAAGCACTCTTCTGTGTCCGTGGCTTCGTCTTTTAAATTCAGCAACCTCAAATAACTAGCACCAAATCTAGAGCCAAGAGGCATAGCGAAAAATCTCCATAAGGAGCAGAGCTATATCGAGACGCTAATCTATACTATAGATTCTATAGTAAGAAATAGTCTAGCAAATGATTTAGCTGCTCTGAAAATTTACTTACCAGGTCAGGTTACCAAATTCTAAGAATCGGTCCATAGCAGAAGGGAGCAATTAAAGATGCTAGATGGGGAAACTTCCAATAGAGATTGCAACCCTGCCCCCTTTCCTTTTACCAAGTAAGGATACATGTATCTATCTATATTTTTTTATCCCGAAAAAATACATAAAGATGCAGATGGTGAACAATTTATTACAACAGCAGAAATCATTTTAAATTCTTTAATATTTTTAAATTATTCGATGATTCTGGATTTTCTATGCATCAAATAATTTTTGTGAGCTACTGTATTACAGTGTCTAGAAGTATTATTCTAGACACTGTAACTGTATGTTCCTATAGATCAGTTTCAACCACGTGATCACCAGCCCACCAAGTGTTATCCAACCAATCATAATCGTGGGTTTGTAGCCTGTATTACGAGCCAATCAATCTTTCACACCACCATCTTTGGCGGGCAAACAAAAAACAAATCTAGTTGCTAAGGTGGTTGCTAGGGTGTGATGTCAGTTGAAACTGATGTATTCTCAGAAAAGCGATTTTCTCTTTCTCTATTTTAGCCCTGGACATCACCCCAGCTCTCTGACACCCCCTTACCTCCCACACAGGATCATACACAATCTTCTGTTCTGTGTGAAAAGCTCTTTCTTTTCCCTTTTAAAGACGGACAACAGAGATTTGAAATGAAACTGAAGGCTGGGGAGGAGACTTTTATTTGCAGGGAATGTTCTTAACTTTCCAACTTACAGACTATTCTAAATTTTACCAACTCTTATAAATAAGTGGGAGGGGGTGGAGGGTTACACCCCCAACACCCACCGCTAGGCATGCCTCTGACCACAAGACCACCAAGTGAAAAAAAGTGGCTATTAAAAAATTGTCTGTCAGCGGCTACCTTATGGCCACTTTCCTACAAGAAAGAGTAAAATTTGTTTGCATTTCATCAAGGATTCTACTTTTGCTGGTTCAAATATGTCTATATTAACATTTATTTGGGCTATATAATTTTAGATTGATACTAATTAAAATTTTAACGAAAGTTTACTGTTTAGAACTTTTAAATAAAATAGTGGTCACTAGTTTAAAGAAAGTGGCCACTTATAAAACTGCTACTACTGGCCACTGGCCACTAATGAAATTTCCCAGTTTTGCCCTTTAACATGTGATAAGCATATAGACTTATACTTTTTCCTTGTTTCTTCAAATTAAATTTGAATATGGTAAAAAGAAACAATGAAACAAGTTTTTTCATGTTTTCAGAATTCAGGGAATTTATTTTTTTTCTTAGTAGGATGGGGCTGACAAGTAGTATGAAAGGCTAAGTTCCAGTGGTGGCTCGTCTATTGGCACACATGAGCATGTGAACCCCCAAAGAAAAATGAAAAAAATATATATTAGCAAGTTAAATAAAATAATTAGAACACATATCTATTTTTTCCCATTTGCAGAATAAACTTCTGTCATCCCCCCCCCTTTCTTCTTATGTATGACAAAGACAAAACGTCACTGTAATAGTGCAAAAATTAACAGTTTTCAACAGTGAGCTTGCCCGTGCTACCGTTTGCCAAAGATATGCTCTTCAAAACAACTTTACGCGGACAGAAGCTGGCAGACGTATGTGAGGGGAACGCATCATTTCTATCCTGCCATTCGCACAGTCTGTAATGTGTGGGAGGTTTTGCTGTTTTGTCAGTTTCTTTCGCATTTGTTCAATTTCCCCCTTTGTTTTCAATGTTTGGATAGTTTATTTTAAACTATGAGGGTCGATCCAGAAATAAGGTTCCCAAAGAGCTCCAGCCGCACGGGAAGGTGCGAGGCGAAATACGGCAATGGCGCTGTGTGCGGCTGTTCCTGCACTCGCGATTCCCCCAGCCGTGCTTCTTTGCACCGCTTATTCTTGGCTCAGCAGCCGTCCAAGATGGAGGTTCCCATTGTTGATCCCGCCAAGTGCAAGATTCATTCCGAAATTCGCTTTTTGCACGCCAAAGAGACTCCGCCCGTCCAGAACTGCCAGGGAGGACGACTGACAGCCAGTGTAACGCTGCTTCACGACAACGCCCGACTTCACGTCTCCCGTTAAACCCAGGAACTTTTGACACAATTTGGGTGGACTGTCATGCCACACCCACCTTACAGTCCGGACCTCGCAGCTAGTGATTATCACTTCCCCCAAGCGTTCCCCAAGTTAAAGGAACACTTGGGTGGCGAATGCTTCCAGAGCGATGATGACGTCAAAGAAGATGTGAAATGTTTCCACAACGGGTTGGCGGCGGGCTCTATGACATTGGGATACAGAAATTGGAGCACCGTCTACAAAAATGCGTACAAAAAGATGGCGATTATATAAAGAAATAGAGCAAACTTTCTTCTTTCCAACGATGTAAATTTCTATGAGAATAAACAATGTTGTCTATTTGTAAATTTGATGGGAACCTTATTTCTGGATCGACCCTCGTAATTATTTAATCTGTTTATTCATTTTTGCATTTTATAAATATTATTCTGTTTAAGAATTAGTTGTATACAGTTAAGATGACACATATTAAAATTAGTGTTTGAGCACTAAAGTAATTGCATTTTTCAACACTGTCGATGAAAAGAAAAATTGAAGTTACATTATTTATTTAATATTATTTAAAGGGGGTTGGTCAGTCAGATCTCAAAGTCCCTTGCTAATGTTAAACCTTTGGAAATGGAATGCATTCTTATTTTCAAAATATTTCATAAGGGAATTAATATTTTTAATTTCTTTTTTCTGTGTATTCTTCTTAAACGGTGTCTCTAATTTTTAGTTGTCAAAAGGTTTTGATATACTTGGAATGTTCTCAAACGTATTTTAGTTTGTTTTCCAGCTCTATTAAAAAGGAATTTAGCAATAGAAGCTCAAAATTTTACATAGGCATAATTACTAAACTAATGCATTGAATGACTTTCTGTTTGATATTCTAATACAAAAATTTTCGAGGATTCCAAATATGTAAAAATTAGGTTTTATGTATTGAAAATTTGAGAGTTTGTTACAATTGCAATATAAAGACGGCTCTCTAAGTATATATTTTAAAACCTAATTGAAAGAAGACATTTTTCCCAACCAAAAGATTATTTGTTGTTTCTGCAATAATTAGGTAAATAATATACATATGGAGTATTCTTTTTTTTTTCCCTTTCGTACTGTAATTTCTTTTGTAGAAATTTTTCTCCAATGAGTACTTGTTTATTTCTTATATTTAATTTTTTTTAACTTGTGAAAATTCAAAGGTATTTTAACCTGTATGTTACGTCATAGCTACATATTTTATTTTTGTAATTTTTTATTGTGACTGTGAACCCCCATTTAAATAACCCATTAGCCGCCACTGCTAAGTTCTGAGTCAGGAATATTAAAATATATATACAGTAGACTTCCTCAAATCTGCACAGCTTGGGACCAGAGGTTGTGTGGATTTTGCAGATTTCTGGTCGCTGTTTTGTTTACATTTTTTTAACAGTAAATTGACTATAGTTAAAGCATCGGAAACTATAATGAATCCTTGCAATAAGTAAAATATTAAAATAATTATGTAAAATATCAAAATAATTGATTGGTTGGTTGATTTTATGACTGCCGATTATCAACACGAAAGATATAGGCCCTGGGGGGAGTGCCCTCCGTGGGGGTCTTTCTAAGGGATCCTAACCCATATTTATGGCAAGGTTCGAAGAAAACCACAGAAAACTCCGAACGGTTAGGTCGACGAGCACGACAGGGGTTTGAACCCAGCACCTCCCGTCTACCAGCTTAGAGAGCAGAACCTCTCAGCCACTGGTGGGGCTTCCAAAATAATTGAAGTAAATTATTAAAATAATTATGTAAAATATTAATTGAAGTAAATTATTAAAATATGTAAAATAATATAAATTAAGAAAAAAAAAAAAAAAAAAAAAATCAGTAAAATATTAAAAGTAAAGATCAATAAAATAGTAATTAATGATGCTGTTTTAAATATGCATAATAATAATGAAATATCAATCTTTCCTGTTTCATTCAGCCCTATTAACCAGACTTAAGTATGAAATTATGAAAAAAAAAAACCCGATTAAAACTGAAAGTAAATACTGACTCAAAAATGTAAACATAAACAATATGGCTGCAACAGTTACAGTTGCGGGTATTGTGAAGAAGCTACTGTTGCACCACATTTTTACCTTAGATACAAAAATAATTTACATCAGAATCTTAAAATAATAAAATTTTATTTCATATTTATACAGATTTAATAAACAAAAAACTTTGAACAAAAAAAACCTTTTAATTAAAAATTGCCTTGGACAAAAGATAGCTATCATCACCAGGGCTTTACAAATCTGAAAAAAATCTGGTAGCCAGGTATAAATTGTAGTCGCCAGTAAAAAATTGTAACACCTACACCCCCCCCCCACCCCAGCCGCCGTTATTGAATTTTCAAAAAGCACAAACGTTTGTTTAGGAATTAAGTGTGAATAAATAATAACAAACATAGTTTAGAATTATTAGTTACATAGTTTAGAATAGAACGTAATTTAAAAAGATAAAACTAAGTTTTCTAAGGAAACTTAATCAAAGTTATGTATTTATGAAAAAAATAATAAAGGAAATATGTATTGTAAACTCTGAATTAATCTATATGTTCGGGAAATGCTGATTGCCGTATTCTTCAAATGTCCAAATAGTAGAGTGCTACAAAATCTTTATCTGATGAGAGGGCATCTATAAAATAGTGAAGACGGAAAACTATTTTTTGCCTATTTTAGCCTATCGAATTAAAGTCAAATAATTCTGATTTAATTATTTCAAATTTTGCATTTAATAACCTCTCTTAGTTTCACCAAATTAAAAATAAAAGTTTATTTTTGTTGTTGTTGTTTAAATATTATTTCAAATTTATTTCTTAATATTTTGTAACTTTGCAGTATCTATAATGAGACATCTTACAAGAAATTTAATTCAATATTTTGAAGTTCACAAAACAACTCCAGAGTTATTACGTAATATTCATTGCGAAAAAGAAAAGAAAACAAAAACATTTTCCCGCACAAGATTAAATCTAAATCAGCATCCGGCTGAGTTTTATTTTGATCTAACGATCTACCATAAAAATTTAAGGGAAAAAAAAACTTTACCCTATACTGAAGCAATCAATGATTTTATTTCCATTTACTGCAGATAATAATCTAAACAATGTAATTATAAAATATTATTGAGAAACAACCCAGAACCAGACACTTGTCGCCAAGACAGGGTGACGCCGAACTAATATTCAACATGTGTGGTGTACACTAGAGATGAGTTCGGGCTCACTTTTCAGAGCCCAGGCCCGCCCGAGCCCAACGATTTTAAAATCCGAGCCCGCCCGAGCCCGATACTGAAAGCGTGTAATAGAAAAAAAACTGCATAATATTTACAAATTGTTTTAAAGATTTTTAAACCTCTTATTACATGAAAATAACTGTATCCCAAGAATATAATTATTTTTTTGGAAATTTACATTAAATCGTCTCAAAAGAGAAGTTTGGTATAAAATAAAAATATACTTCCTTAAAAGATTGTCATAGTTTTATCTCCCAACAAACAAATCTGATGGACACATTAACGAAGTGAGTTTTATTAATAAATGCATGATATTTGCAGACATTGCAATTTATATATCAAAGAATCAAACAAATTTTTTTATTTCCCACAAAAGGTGTACACCTTAAATTATAATAGATTCTTTCCTCAAAACAATCTTTCGGGATTCTCGTGTCCCTAAACATCAGGTTAAATAAAAACACCGTAATCTGTATGATACGATTCTCTTAAAAAAAAAGAGAAAACTGTTAAATTGCTTTCTATCGGAATAACAGTACATGCTAATTAATTATATGTACTTACGAATGAAAGTGACTTCGATGATGTGCAGAGTAGAGATACAGTGAGCAGCCTTCATGATGAAAATGTAAGAATCACTAATGTTATTTTCCTATGAAGAGTGATTATTACTCGCACACTATAGAAGACTAAAAATTTGCAAACCTTAAGCTAAAGCTGGTTGACTAAAAACAAAAGTAAAAATTTACTTCGCATTAGATTTCTATAAAAAATAAAATAAATGTTCCAATTAAAACATTGCATTTCCTGCTGTTACAAGCTAAAATCAAACAACAAATGGTGCCATATGAACAGTCGTCATCTTTGCCAGACATAAATCTGCTAATATGTAGGATTTTTTTTTTTCTTTTGAAATAGCATTCTAATACTTGAAAAGAAAAACAAAATTTCTGTTTTTCTTCATTCTGATCAAAACAGCATTAAAATGACTTGAACGAATGAATGGCGAGTAATTTTTAAGAAAAAAAAAGTTATTTTTATTTTTTCTAAGCGAGAATAAATAACATTCTCAGTTTCAGAAAGAATGAGCCCGAGCCCGAAGATTGGTATAAAAATCGAGCCCGTGTCGGGCTCGGGCTTTCGGGCCCGGGCTTAGCCCGTCTCATCTCTAGTGTACACAGACGCAAGGCGCCAAGCATTTTAAACAAGGAAGAAACATTTAAAAAATACATATTTTTATTAAAATGAATTATTCTTGAAATTTTAATTAAGTTTTATAGATTTACTTCGAATGAATTACTTATAATCACTTATCTGTTATTATTCTTTAAAAAGAATGTGATAGATTAATCAGTTTTAATTCTGAACACAAAAATCTGATTTGAAACATACAAAAAAGCAAAAGCCTTTTTAGCACTTTCCAACCTAGTTGAAAAGTGCTTATGACTTCGGTTTGTCTGGCCGTCTGGCTGTCTGCCGTCTGTCCGTGCTCTAACTCCCGTAAATATGTGCGGATTGCTCTGCAATTTTTATATGTTATTGTCGTTATCTATAGCATGTTCCCTATTTCAACGGAAGTGTGTAGCACTTATAGTTTTATTACAGGGACACTCAAAAGAATTCCGTTACATTGCGGTCTATGGGGAAAAATCATTTGCGGTTTATTTAAATAATGTTTCAGTATTTTAAACGCATTGAAATTTATATCACTAAGGTGCATTAGAAGAAGCTTAATATGGAATAGGGTGTGCATAGCACTTATAGTTACTTTAGAGGGACAGTCAAAAGAATTCCGTTACATGACGTCTATGGAGAAAAATCGTCTGCGGTTTATTTAAATAATGTTTCACTATTTTAAACGCATTGAAATTTATATATATATATCTAAGGTGCATTACAAGAGGCTTACTACAGAATAGTGTGTGTATAGCAGTCATCGTTCATTTACAGGGACACACAAAAGAATTCTCTACTGTCTGTTAACACTAATTCCTGGAAGTGCGTTTTAAGTTACTAAACGCGATTTTAATTTTAACTCGCTTTTTGTCTATTACGTTGTGTGTATAAATTCTGTAGATCCTATACAGGGCAGCACAAAAGTTCGCGGACACATTTCCGTTTATTGACAGAAACTCCAGAAAGATAATTTTAAACTGTGCTACGCGTTTCCTAACTAAACTAAAATTTAGCATCCTAGCATATACAAATCTATAGATCATATACAGGGCTGAATAAAAGTATTCGGATATTTTTCCGAATATTGTATCTGTTCGAAATTCCTGAAATTATGTTTTTAAATATGTTATGCGTTTTCCAAATTGTTTACTTATATGTTATCTTTTAGCGTATTAAACGGTATGTTTTGTAAAATTATTTTGGAAGCGTTGGAAAGTGCTACATAATCTATGCTTGACGCATGATTTTTCGTTCTTGTTTATTATTGCATCCAATTTTTAGATGCCACATAAGTTGGATTGACAATATTTCTTATTGAAACTTCTCCCCTCTCCCCCACATTCTAATCACGCGACATGCTAGCTGACTAGAGCAGAAAAGAATGGCGTTTTATGTGCACAAAATGGAAAATGTCATTTGTGCTCATTTTTTAGTTCAATTTTTGTTTAAAAAAAAAAAGTAAATGAAACAAAAAAGGTCACATTAAAAAACTTAGCCGCCAGATAAAAAAAGTTGATCGCCAGTGGCGACCTGGCGACCGCATTTGTCAAGCCCTGATCATCACTGATATTAGCGCCATCTTGAATTTTTTCAGAAGAAAATTCATATTTTCTTCATGAAACAGCTTACATTCGTCCATATTAACCATAATTACATATTAAAGTGCGTACATAATAATGAAAAAATAAAAATAATATTGAAAAATTGAAAAATGAATGCATGAAAAATGAACAGTTTGATTACAATTGACATTTGTAAATATTGTGCAGGATACAATATGGTATATATAATTAATTTTTGGCTTAGATATGTTAATTTACATCAAAAGCATAAGTAATGAAATTTTATTTAATAATTAACCAGCTGTAATAGCCAAAAGAACATGAGTAACAAAATATTTCATAAATAAAACATCTCGATCGTCAACGATTTCAGTACCATCTTGAATTTTGTTCCTTCAACTTAATGCAAGTTTTACTGTTTACATCTGCACTGATACACGGATTTTAGGCATACACAGGTTTAAGGGAGTCTACTGTATTTAGTTATTCCCCTCCCCCCCAAGTTTAAATTCTAAAAAGTATTGAGTTTTGGAACATTTAAATTATCTGAATACCAAATGAGAGATCCAATACTGTATTTATTTTCACAAGTCTCAATGATACTATTTAACATTATTGTGTCTGCAGTAATTTAATATTTTCAAGTTCAAAATAAATGTAATACATTTTATTGTTTCAAATGAGACATCAGTGAGAATCACAAAATATCAGATAAATTATACTGTTAACTCGAGTGCAAATATGAGCAGCATGCAAAAAAAGGTTGCGAGACATTGATTTAGAATTCTCTGTGTTCACCTCCTGTTATATTAAATGCATTTTACAAATAATTTCATTCATATAATAGTATATTTCTTCTCTTTTAAAGGTGCTGCTAAAAAATGCCTTCTGGAGACACTATTTGGAGTGGACATCTTCATTTCATTTTTGTGCAGAAAAAAAAGCATTTCAGTCATGCTAATGTATAACAAAAATTCACCTTTATTGACTAATTGCATTGGTGAAACATAAGGACTGAAAGCCAGCTCTACGAAAAGTATATTTGTCAGTTAATAGTCATTGCATACAAGAAATTTAACACTGTGTTAAAAGTGTCAGTATGACTAGTGGATATACTGCTTACTGCTATAATCTTGTATTATTGAGATGAAACAACAAGGTAATAATGATTTCAACTAAAGCTTTATTTAAAAAATCTGCAATTCGTTTAGTGATATTTTTCCTGTGTTTCTCCAGTTACATGACATAACTTCATTGTAATTTTATTGCATTACATATACCAGGCTATTGACTCATTGGCAATTTTACAGGTGTAGTAATATAATAGGAATAATTAATCCCGTCCCAGATCTTTGAAATTCCAGTTAATTTTTTCCATTTTATATAGAAAAATGTCTATCCCTCTGTCCAGAGAATCTTTCAAGATCTACCCTTGCATTGACGAAATAAAATTAATAATTCTCATGATAGATTTTTCAGACTTGTATAACCAAAGCATCCTTTTGCTGTCATCATGACATGAATGAAAATTTGTTTACTGCTTATATGAAACAACTTGTCTTTTGTCTGTTTGCCATCCTGGGGTTAATATTCTACAATAAGATTGCAAATTTGAATCTTTGCACTGAATATAGGAATGATCATTACTTAACTGTGAAGAATTCTCAATTTAAACAAAATTTGTGTATGGTGCACAACTTATATATACAGTAGAAGATTTTTATAATGCAAACCTAAAAACACGAGGTTGTATGTTATATAAATCATATTTCACACATCATTAAACTTACCTTGTAAACAAAGCCAATGTATGTCAGAAACATGTCAAAATACAATAGAGTATTATTATATTGCATGCCTTGGGGCCCAGGAGTTGTGCAGATTATAAATTTCTGCTTAATATAAATAATTTCATGCACCGTTAAATTTACTTTTAAAAACTTGGATCAAATCATTCATTATATTACATATTTTCAAAAAAATTATTGTAATACAATTTAGAACCATTTATCCAGAGTGCTTAGGGGGCAGATGTTTTCTAGTTAGCTGTTTGATTGGGCATTAACCCTTTATCTACCGAATTATGAATCAACAAATTGTTCAATCTCAATAATTATCTTCCTTGATGTCTGAAGGTATATTAGACAATTTATATTATAATAATATGAAATTTAAATAAGGTTTCTCATTAAAACTGATTTAATAATGCGGTAGTAATAGTTCTTTTTGTGAAATATTTACAAGAATAATTAGATTAATTAACAGAGAATGCTGTTAAGGAAATATCACAATTCTTTATCGGAACAATGTAAATAAATGTATTGTGATCCTATAATTAAATAGAAAGATTTTTATAGTTGCAAAATTTTCATATAACAAGTTTTAAAAAGAGAAGATCTACACTTATGTAAAAGGTTGAGAAAAATATCACTTTATAAAATATTTAGCTTTCACTATTTTGCTGTGCTTTCTAAATATGATCCAGAAAAGTATTTTGTATAAAAACAAAACCTTATTATTAGACAGATTAAAGAAATTTTATACAAAGTTTTCTCTGGTGGTACTTAAAAGTACCGTCAGTAGATAAAGGGTTAAGCAACATCCATTTGATCAGATTTGTAGAATGTATGTTTTATGTGGCTGTGGCACTGTTTCTGATTTAAAATTAATTACCAGTGGGGAAGACCAAACTATGCTCGATTAAAATTGGCTTGACCTGTAGTGACCCCAAAATAATCTAATTGAATTCTCTTGAACATGTGACCTAGCCCAATGGTCTTCTCGTGCCCCAAAACGATAGGGTACAAAATTTAGACAATCATTAGAGCCATTTTTTAGATTAATTTAGCTTGACCCGTAGTGACCTCAAAATGACCCACTAATCGAATATTCTTGAATATGTGACCTAGCCCAATGGTTTTCTCGTATCCCAAAATGGTAAAATACAAAATTTAGTCCGAAAGGTTAGAGCCGTTTTTTAGATAAAATTTGCATACACACACACATACACAAGATTTGCTTGTACAGTGAAATCTCTTTTCCCTGAATTCATCACTTATTGTATAATATATTTCTTTCAACGAGACCATGAAATTTTTTCATGTAAGACAGGATTCTGTTATAGACAAGTTCCATTTAAACAGGTTTTTCTCTAGTTATGAAATTTTAGATATTTAGTTTTAAAACAATATATAGAGAAGGCATTGGTAATTAAGTTAATAGATGTTATTTATTCACAGAACAGGTAATTTTTATTTTTTGGATCACCGCAAAAAGTGAATATTTGCATTTATGAAGCATTTCTAATTTTGTTATATTAAAATAAGTGCATTTTATATTAATAAAATTGGAAGTTCTCTGATCAATATTGTGCAAATGTATTTGTGTTTTAAAAGAAAAACCACATTCATGGCTTGTGGATTTTAAAATTATGAATTTAGTGGTCTGAGAAGTCTAAAAGGTTAGCAACCACTGTGCTATAGCATCTTGCCCATTAAAAGTGGTATCTATAGCATTTACCTTTTTTGTTTCAAGGTACACAGAAAAGAATTCGGATACTTTATTGTCAATGGGTTGTGATTGTTTGAAGTACAATCTAGTGATTTTACAATATTTAAAACATAACGAAAATGCTATCCGGTATTGAGATCTACTACGACTAGTTCTCTATAGAAAAGAGCGTGTGTAGCATTTGTCATTCGTTTGTTTATAGAGATGCACAAAAGAATTTTAATACATCAGTCTATTGTATCATTGACTATATACGGAATCATACAAAATAATTCATATACATTACAATCTATAGGCAGCGATTGTTTGAAATGACTTCTATGATATTATGCTTTTTTACATTAAACAATTTTTTTATATAGAAAGTACTAGGAATTTCTTCTATGTATACATACGCTACATTACTATGTATACATACATACATTTCTGTAAAAGCAATTTTACAGTCTTTGGGGAATAAGGGATAGAATGTTTAGCCGGGTATGTATGTTGATCTTAGCAGAAAACTTGGCAACTTTGATGACAACTTGGTAACTTTGTTTATGAAATTTCGTGTGAAACACTTATTTGTAAATTTCCAGAAATTAAAATTTTACGAACTGTTTTGACTGAATTAAGGTCCAGATTATGTGTGATGAAGTCACAAGATTTTTCTTGCAAAAACAAAGTTTTAAATGAGATTGCTCAACATGGAGTGAAAGATTTAAGGGGCAAGCTATTGCCTTTGATTTTAGAGACTTAATTGACATCATGCATTTCATTCTTCATAAAAGTTTTCTCTAACAAAACGGTTTGCTTTATTAAACACTAGCTAACCCGCCCGGCGTTGTCCGGGCTGAAAATATTAATCTGTTCTATACAAATATGACTGAAATCTGTAAGGCTATAGAAATCAAGTCGAATGAGGCAAACCCCGTCATAATCGGGCTCATAAAACCCAAGATCAGAAAGCGCATCCTGGCGGTCAAAAGTGCAACTAAAATATTTAAGACTATAGATATCAAGTCGAATGAGCCAAACCCCGTCATAATCGGGTCCATAGAACCAGAGATACTCCTATAGTTCCACCTTCCACCACCAGGGGGCACAGTCTGTTTTGGAAGAACACACACTTATTTGAAACTTTTTATTTGCTATCTTTCCTGAATAGATTCAAGATTAAACTTCTATGGAAATTATTTTAAGATATATTTTTACAGTAGCAGAGCATTAGGGGATGCTGCATTTCTTTACTACCAGTATTATTATATACTAAATATTGCCTTATTTAATCATATAGTGCTCAAAGATCAAATAAGGTCAAATTTAGTGTATAACAACACTGGTAGTAAAGTGAAGCAGCATCTCCTGATGCTCTGCCACTGTTTTTTTCCACTTTCCCTTACTTGTCCACCCTTTTTCTTTAATTCTTCCTCAGAGTTAATTTCTAAAAATCAAAACCAAACTTCTGGTTTCCATTAGTCATTTGCCAGAAATCTCATGAACTAATTTTTATTATGAACATTTCTCTCCATGGGCAGAGATAAGTCATGAACATATGACTCATACTAACTATACAAAAAGATTCACGTGCATGCAGGCCGAAACTAAGGGGGGGGGGGGCAGAGATGTGTCCCGAGCACCACAACCGAAGGCGAAGTGGGCGCCACATGAAGATTTTGTTTGTCGTTTTGTACTATATATACAGGGCTTTACAAATTTGATAAAATCTGGTAGCCAGAAAAAATTTCTAGTAACCAGTAAAATATATTTACTACCCTCTCCTTGTTCGTCATTAATTTTCAAAAAGCATAAAAGTTTTTATGAATTAATTGAGAAAAAATAATAACAGGCATTGTTTAGAATTATTAGTTACATACACTATATTGCCAAAGGTAACCGGTCACTTGCGATTTTAGACGTTTTGTTAACTATCTAGAAAAATACATGAGGAATTAACCTGAAACTGCAGGTGTTTAAACAGTATAGTATAGGTTATATATTTCCGTGAAGATTTTTTCATGAAACCCCACAGGGGTCTGTCAACAAATTGAAAAAGAATGAATATCGTTTGGATAACCCTGTAAAAATTATTGTAGCAAAGATGTTCAAACTCGAGATTATTAATAAGTGGCTTATTGTATTATACAGTGTTCATTTTTATAAGGATAGCATGTATACTTGTAGAGAAATTAAGGTTTTTATAAAAACAGTCTTAAATTTTGCCTAGTTTTTTGCTTATAATTTGCAGAGTTCTTAATATAAAACAAAATTCTTTTCAGAAAATATGACAAACAACATTGTACATAATACTCTGCAATCAGAATTAAAAAATAATAAAAATTGGATGAAAAATGAGCAGGTTTACTAAAAAATGTTTCACTGCGCATGCGCGAATGCAATCAAAATATAATATGCATAATATATTAGCTAAGTATATAGAGCAACTTTTGTGAAAGTCTCAAAATCATAGCTTGAAAATTCTGAAAATTATTGTCGATAGAATAAGCTTGAAATCCGTTGTTCCCAAAAAGAAGCAAAAAGATGAGGGGTTGTATCAAATATCTGTTGATTAGTGCCAAGATAGCATACACAATATTGCACGTATTACTATATTTGGATACAGCCCCTTATCTTTTTGCTTCCTTTTGGGAACAACGGATTTCGAGCTTATTCTATCAACGATAATTTTCAGAATTTTCAAGCTATGATTTTGAGACTTTTCACAAAAGTTGCTCTATATACTTAGCTAATACATTATGCATATTATATTTTGATTGCATTCGCGCATACGCAGTGAAACATTTTTTAGTAAACATGCTCATTTTTCATCCAATGTTTATTATTTTTTAATTCTGATTGCAGAGTGTTATGTACAATGTTGTTTGTCATATTTTCTGAAAAGAGCTATCCTCATAAAAATGAACACAGTATATTACAATAAGCCACTTATTAATAATCTCGAGTTTGAACGCCGTTGCTACATTAGTTTTTACAGGGTTATCCAAAAGATGTTTGTTCTTTTTCAATTTGTTGACAGTCCCCCATGGGTTTTTGTGAAAAAATCTTCGAGGAAATATATAACCTATACTATACTGTTTACAAGCCTGCAGTTTCAGGTTAATTCCTTATGTATTTTTCTAGATAGTTAAACAAAACGTCTAAAATCGCAAGTGACCGGTCACCTTTGGCAATATAGTGTAGTTTAGAAAGATACTATAAACTAAGTTTTCTTAAAATCATATTATCTTTAAAAAAAAAAAATAATAAAATCTATAAAGAGTGAATTAACCGGCATGTTCGGAAAATGCTAATTGCCGAATGTTTCAAATGTCCGGATAGTTGAATGCTACAAAATCTATATCTGCTGAGAGCGCATCGACGAAATAATGAAACAGGAAAACAAGTTTCCGCCTATTTTTCTGCCGAAGTCGCAAATAATTCTGATTTGATTATTTTAAAATTTACATTTGATGAAGTTATTTTTGCCAAATTAAAAACAAAAGTTTGAAACTAAATTCACACAAAAAATATTTTAAAGTTTATTTTTTAATATTGGGAAAGGGAGGAGGGTGGCATTTATGCTCATTTCAAGAAAGCTTAGGTCATTTTTTGTACAAAAAAGAAACAACAAAAACTCCATTAGATTAAATAATTTCATCGCCAGTGGCGACCTGGTGACCATAGTTGTCAAGCCCTGTATGTATATATATATATATATATATACACAGTAAAACCCGCTTAAGAAGTTTTCCAAGGGAATGGAAGGCAAAAATGTCTTAAACGGGAAAACTTCTTAAACGGGAAATTAAGAATGTTTCAAACAATCATTAGTTTAAGTTTTCATAGTCAGAAGAGGTCTTTTACATTGTTAAAATAATACATAAATTTATATAAAGTTGAGTTTTACTTAAGAAATTTAAACTGATTTGCACATTTTAAAAAATCTGTCAATCAAGTAAAAATGCATAATTACCTTAGAAACTCTTTATTTAATCCAATGTTTGAAGACAGAGAGGGGACATTTCTCTTTAAGCATCATTTGATATGCTTTTACAGAAGAAATCGGTTATAGATTTTTGTTTGTTTTTTCTCGGCAATTTTTAGTTGATAACAGTCCAGTTGTCTTAAGTTTTTAAAAATTTTCTCGGGCACATTTTCAACACTTTCGATAAAATGGCAAAATGTTTCTAGTCCTTTCACAGCATCCGAAAAACTAGGAATTTCCACGTGCTCTTCTTCAGTGTCACTCATTTCTTCATCTTCTGTAACCTCACAAATATCATCTACTGTAAGCATTTCACATGGCAATATCTCGTCATCTACTGACACATACTCTTCAAACGATGCTGTGAAATCCATCTTTCTTTGTAACGTCTTCCAATCATCTTCAATGTCCAATTCATATTCTTCTGTTGATTCTCCTTCCAAAAATCCTGCTTTCTGGAAACAATTGGCAATTACAGATGGCGTTATTAACTCCAATGCAGATAAAATAAAATGAATAGATTACAAAACGTTCACTTTTCCTATCTCTCCAGTATTGTCCAGTTTTTCAATCATCCAATTCACAAGCCGTTTTCTATAGTGCTGCTTAAACACTTTAATAACTCCCTGATCCATCGGTTGCAAAACCGAAGTAGAGTTCGGTGGTAGGAAATGCACTTTTATGTTAGTAAAGTTACTCGTGTCTTCGGAATGGGCGCCGCAATTGTCTACAAAGATGGTGATGTTCCATTTAGCTCTCCTCATTTTAACATTTAATCATTTCAAATAGGCTTCATAAATTGTAATTGTCATCCATGCAGTTTTGTTATTTTCATAATCACAAGGCAGTGATTTCACATTTTGAAAACATCTGGGTTTTTTGGATTTCCCAACAACCAAAAGTGGCAATTTCTCGGAACCGTCCATGTTTGCACCCAATAAAACTGTAAGTCATTCCTTATTTTTTTTACCTCCGTGACAATTTTCACCTTTATATGCATACGTTTTATCCAGTGAAAGATTATAGAAAAGCCCACACTCATCCATGTTAAAGACATCTTTAGGATGATAGCCGGTTATCAAATCTGGTAAGATTTGTTTCCAATCTTCGATTTCTTGTGGATCTATGCTTTTACTCTCACCTTTTATAGAATTGTAACTTAAACCAGCTCTTTTTTTCATTCTATCAATCCATCCATTTGAAGGTGCAAATTTAATCTCCATTTTTTTAGCAATTTCCTCAGCCTTTTCTCAAATAGGTCCACTTATAGGAATATTGGCGGATCTAGCTTGCTTGAACCAAAGTAATAATTTTTCTTCCATAGCTTCATATTTTCCTTTTTTCACTTTTTTAATTTTTCGAGATTTATCAGCGGAGTCGTTTAATATAAGATTGTGTTTTGCTACAATTCCATTCAGAGTAGTCACCGGCATATTTAAATTTTAATTTTAATGCCTGAGGAAGACCACTCGGCTGAGGGCGAACCCAGCCGTTGAGCGTTTAATGTCTTCCCCGGCACGCAGGGATTAAACGTGGCAGTACAGACTTCGCCATGGCGGGTCCTGCCGGGCAAAGCCCCACGCGACAGGTGGCAGGAACTAAAGACACACAAGAAACAAACAAAAAAAATTTTTTTTACAGGGTCTGTCGCTGGAATCAGCGTTCCTACGCGACAAGGAGCGACAGACAGGGTGGACAAGGTCCACAGGTGCGCCTGCACCAGTTGTACAGTCCGCTTATTTAGTAGAAGGGTGCAGTTCTTAGGTAAGACTGTACCATTTGTACAGTTCATAAATGACGGCACTTGAGATGTGGAGGTGCCAGTGTGAGATTCCCATGCGACAAGGAGCACCACACAATTGCGCTGAAACCCTCACACTGGATGGAGGCTGGATGCACGTTGTGTTAGAGGTGACGATACGTTGCTTGCTGACCAGACTTGCGGTTCCCGATAAGAATAGATAATTAATGGGGACTCAGCCCCTGCTAGGAAGAGAACATTACTTGCGGATGAGAGAAACAATTAAGCTGCAAAATAGCTAAAGGAGAAAGCTAAGCAGATAAAAAATGATGGAATGATTACGTTAATGACTAAAATAAGTGATTTATTATTAATTTATGGAGAAAGAAAACTGCTTTGAATGATTAAGTTCTGTTAGATAGGTCTAATAGTAATTTGTAAATTTCTGAAAGTTTATGAGTTAAGATGGGACGCGTAATTATGTTCAGCAGCCAAAAAGGTTGTGGGTTAGAAGGAGCAGGCCTAAGATGCCAAGCAACAGTCAGTGGGCAGGAGAAGTAATAATGCATGGGGGTATCACTATCGCCGCACTCGCACACATTGGTTCGTGAAATTTTAAATTTGAAGAGGTAATTTTTAAACAGGCCATGCCCGGATAAGAAATCACTTGTATAGGGAGTGAGGTTAAGTAGCTCTCTGGAAACTTTTGGAATTAGGTTGTAAGTGTGTCTACCTTTTGTGGAGATGTCCCAGTAGATTTGCCAGTTGGGGAGTATTTTAGATTTGAGTTCTCTGCTAATAAAAGATGGGGGTACCGGAAGAGAGAAGTCTATTGATTGGCGTTTGGTGGCTTCTTTTGCAAGGCTGTCCGCCAGCTCATTGCCTGCGATACCAATGTGTGCAGTGATGTGGCCAAGGGTAACTTTTTTGTACAGTTGGTGAAGTTTGATTTTAATTTCCAGTATGAGAGGGTGTTTTGTCCGTAAGGCAAAAATTGCTTGAAGTCCAGAAAGATTATCACTGAAACTTTTAAAATTTTCCTGCGTGGGGGAGGCAGCAATCCATTCCAAAGCCTTCAGAATTGCAAACAGTTCAGCTTGATATACTGAGTTATCTCCAATTCTGGAGGCCCACTCATAGGTCGGCACTCCATTTACCATGGCGCAGAAGGCTGCGGCCACGCCAGTTTCAGTGCGCGACCAGCAATCTCTCACCGGCATATTCAATCTCTTAGCAATTTCAACTCTTGTTACGTTTGGGTTGCTATCAACTTCTTTCAAAATTTTGATTTTGTCTGCAATTGACAAGGCCTTTCTTTTAATTCCCTTGTCCGACATTTTGAAGAGGAAAAAATAAATAAGAATTTTTTTCGTGAATTTTCCAAGAGAGATTTGGCGCTTACACTCACTCAAAAACAGATTGAATGAGCCAAACTGAACACAGCTTTGGTTTGGAATGAACCAAACATAGCTTTGGTTCATTCCATTCCTGGAAAGGGGTGAAAGAGACTCTATTCTAAGAGAAAGCAACTGGTCAACTTAAAGAACTACCCCTGAGTAGGAGCAAACCATTTCTCTTTAATCCCTTATCAGTCACTATTGTTGCAGCCATAAGGGACTCGGACTTACCTTCTCTCTACATTTCACCAGACAAACTGATATGAAGGTGAAATAAAGGTGACGACAATCCTTTTCAATCTTAAATGTGCCCTTTTGAATAGCGAAGAATATAGAGAAATGCTTTTCCAGTACAGAATGGGGGGAAAAAATCCCTCAAAAGACTGAAGTAAACGTGTTTTGAAAGTAAAATTAATGGGAGAAAAAACTTCTTAAGCGGGAAAAAGTTTGGAACTAAACTTTTTAAATGGGTTATTTTAACATTGTAAGAATAGGAAAAAAATGGGAATAAAATATATAAACTTCTTAAACGGGAAAACTTCTTAAGCAGGAGCTTCTTAAATGGGTTTTACTGTATATATATGAAATTTGAATAAAAATATCTTGTAAGCCAAAAAGTATGTAAACATATCAGTCTATAAATAAGAAGACTGGTATAATAGATATTTTCACAAAACTGCTGTAGATAGTACACAAAGATATTTTACGGTATTGAAATTCATTGTTAAGCCTGCAGTAAATCCTGGTTTTCGAGTTCGTGAGACAATGGGACTTATATCACTATGACTTTAAACGCCTCAATTGTAATAATTTGTAATACTACAACTACAGTAAAATTTGGGAAAATAAAAATTTTCTATAATAGAATCATGTCTTAAATTAAAATATTGCATGATCCCAACAGAAAGAATACCAACAATTATACCTGTTAAGACTGAAACCTATGTAAAGCTGAATTTTTTCCAGTTCCTTTTGATTTCATTTTCACGGGTTTTAATGAATAAATATTCGGCAGAACTTATTACGTATTTCAATATTATGTATTTTATTATTACATATTTTTAATTTTAAAATAAGTCAGCTAATAGCAGCTTAGTCAAATTCTCTTTGTAAATTTACTTTGAGAAGGAAGGAAGGCACCAAAATCCATGTTTGCCCCGGATGAAAATAAAGCTAGTTTCGGCCCTGTGTGCATGTTCCTAAAGCCGTCTACAATGGGGTTTTTTCTTATCACTCTGTTCGAAACATTTTAGCTGTTGTAATCTCAAAGGAATACAAAAATTAAAATTAAATTTTTTTGCTTTGAAATGCATTTACAGTAAGTACTGCACACAAAGGGATAAAAAAAATAACTTAGTAGCAGTGTGTTATTTTTTAAATACTAGATATTTCAATAATGTAAGTTCATACATTTTGTTTCATATTTGCATTTTTAATAGTATACCATACTATATAATTTAAAAATTACTTCATGCATGAATGGAGGCACTGTCTTTTAAAAATTTCCAAGGTTGAGGGGTTTGCAGTTGATCATGGATGTCACAGAAGTCAATTAAAGAGATACAGACCTTTATTTATTTAGATACTTATTTTATAATTTCAAGGGAGACAATGCATTTTCACCTCTCTCTTTCTCCCTGTAATGTTTTATTTATATTTGTTTTATATTTAAATTATTTTAATCTCTGGGTTCAAACTAGTGTATCAGGTCTTATAATCAGATTTTACCAGCTATTTTTGTTATGGGTTGGGTTGACTCTAATTGTTTTGGATTGGGTTTCAATTCTTGTAGGTCAGGTTCTGGTTAACTCGAATTTTCAAAGGAAATTCCCGAATATTTTTCAATTGTAAAAAAAATATATATTCAAATATATATGAGTATATATATGTTAATTTTACTACAGGTATAAAATTTATATTAGAGATATAATTCTAGATTATTTGTTTTCATAATTGTATTAAAATAGGGATTAATTCTCATTCATTTGGATTGAAATGTGTCTGGTTTCGAGCCAATGAAAATTTCTTTTCTGGGTTTGGGTCAGCTTCATGGGGGTTAACTTCAAATATAATATTTGCAGGGCTGCCATTTGCAACTAAAATGCTACTAAAAGCGACTATTTTCAGCATCAGGCAACTATGGCTACTATTTTAGCCCAAAAACCTTCAAAAGCGACTATTTTGGAGGAAAACCAGAAAAAAAGGAGACTATTTTCTAATCCCAACTACTATTTTTGTTTAAAAAAAAATCATCAGTCTCCCAGAATTGCAAATTTCTCTTTTTTTTCTTTTCTTTTTTTTTCTTTTAACCCAATATCCTGACCTAATTTCTCCATATCAATTTCTTAAGTTTTTTATTTAATTTTTAAAATCTGTAAGAACTTCCATTTGAAAAAAAAAAAAAAAAAAATACTTTTGTTAATCTAAATATAGTGCAAAGATACCAATCATTCAAATTTTAGTGGGGAAACTAATTACTGATTTTTGGTTTGGCTACCACCCACAGCCCTTATGCTTTACAGTATATTTGTCCAATTTTTGATTGTTTTTAAATGTATTTAACCCTTTAACCCTTGCTGTATGAACCACAAAACTGTAGATTTGTTCACTGTGCTGCGTGAATCGTATTTGTTTCCAATCTCGTATAAATGTTTCATACTAGAAATTTGAATTGATAAATGAGCTTAAATAAATGCTACTTAGAAATAAGAAAATCTTGTTTTCTATCGCAATTTTTCAATTTAGTAACAGATTTACAATGTTGAGAAAAACATTTAGAATATTGTTTTTCTTATTTAGATGGCTTTATTTGGCCCATTGGTGTCAATCACATTTCATTTATGCCGATTTTGCTATTTTATTTTACATAAATTTCTTGTAAAGAATAGATTAGTTATATGTACACTACACACATTCTTAAAATTGTAGCTAATAACATACAATAAAAGTTTTCTTGTTCTTTAGTTTTCTTTCCTCACAGTAATGCCCAAGTGTAAGGCAAGCATATATACAATTTAGTTTGGGAAAACCAAATTGCATTCTGATACTATATTTCAGATAATTAAAAAAGTTTCTCCTTTCTTTCCGTTTATGTGTGTGTGAGACTTTATAATAAAAATGCAAAAAGTGGCGAATTTGGGTGGTAGCATAAACTGTAAAGAAAGATGTGGATTTTCATGATGTTATTATTTTTATGGCAAATAAGGATTCTTGCCCCCCGTCCTTTTTCTTAAGTCAGCATGCAACTATTTTGGCTACTATTTTTGTACAAATGCGACTATTTTGGCTACTATTTTTTTCGCTGTAGGCTACTAAAGCAACTATTTTTTATGCCATTCTGGAGTGGCAGCCCTGTTTTTGGGTTAGTCTGATATAATCTAACCCATGCAGGTCTCTAGTACAAACTTTGGGCTCTTTTTGGGTTGACTTGAAGTAGAATTTTCAGGTTTGAATGTGGTATAACAAGGATTTTAATGCAAACTAATAACAAGGAAATACTTGATTTGATTCTACATTGTGTCTGACTATTTCTTTCTTCATTGTTTTGTGTGTTTAGTACAAATATATCATGAATATAGGTTACCCAAGTAGCAAATAATTCCTGATAAAATTTCTGCCGAATATTCTAACCCCGACTACTTTTCAGCCAGACTACCTCCCTCCTCGAGATCGGTTGAAGAGGCTTTTAGGCCGCTCAGCAAGCCGTTTGTCGATCATAGATCCTGAAAAGTTGTGTAGGGGTTGTGAACTTACTGCCAACCTCTTTTTGACCACTGAGTAAGGGGGTGTTTTCTCGTTCTATAATCCCCTCCCACTAGATTTCTTGTCTTATTGTATTTGCAGTTACTTAACTGCAAAAATTCCACCCTTTATTGTATTTATAGTAATTTATAAAGAATTACAACATTTCTTTTCATGTGAAATATTAATCTGTATTTGTTTTTAAATTAATTCATCCTTTTAAATTAAAATACACATCGAGAAGTGATTTTTTGATTAGTGTAAATTTTTTAACAATTTTTCTTCACGAATTAGTAAACCCCCATCTCTTAAAAAAATAAATAAATAAATAATTGCCCATGAAATATTATATAAAAAGTTTTGAAATTAGGAGAAATTTATGTATTTATTTTTCAGAATTACGAACAGTTATTCATACTTAAAAACATTCTTTGATGAATAGAACATAATGGATTTAACTGTTGTACTCATATTTAACATATTAGGGTTTAAAGCTTGATTGTTTTTAATAATTTAAATGAATAAATTGAAAATAAGGAATGCTATGTAATAGCTAAAATTTTAAATATTAAGGCGCTTCTCAAAAAAATATTTTTTCCAAATATTTTTGTCAAAAATATATCTCAACAATGCGAAAATTTCTGACTCATTTTAATCATAAAAGCACAATATTTCCAGGTATGATTTAAAGAATTGATTTGTAACCAAACAGGTTTTTCTCATTTTCTGATATGTTACTTGTTATCTGGAATTATAAGCAGTTTTTCTCTCAGGATGGCAGTTGACAGTTTTTTTTTTTCTTTCTTGTGCTGTTCAATATGCCTACCTATCAGAATCTTCTGAAAGATGTTCTGCCTTTTATCTAAAAACTGAAAAAAAGTTCAATTGTATAGCAGGAGTGATTTGTGAAATTCATGAAAAAATACCTGAAATTTTAGAAAGAATAATGCTGACTCTAGAACAAGAGGACTACCAGTGAAAGGGGATTTAATATAAAGGACACTCTTTTGAAAAGGGCATATTTCAAACTCATTTGTCTGGTAAGAGCCCCCTTATATCAGTACCACTCATATATTTGATCCCATATTTAAATGATAATATTTAGTCAAACCTTCCATTTTTAAGGTTTGTGATACTGGTGGGTTCTTACCCATAATGCAATGTTTTTTTTCTTTTGTCTTATGAGAATTTCACATGAGAAAGCATAGGAACTAAGATAATTGGTTAATAGACAATTTTGTCCTAAATACTATATGAATAAATGAGCCTTCATACTCAATTTCAAAAATATAGAAAAAAAGTATTTTTACAGGAAAAATTATATTTTAGGAGTATTTTTGAACTCTCAAAAAAATCAATTTTATAAGAAGGCAGAAAACCTGACAAATTTCGCAATTTTTCACATGATCGATTGATGGATTTCGATATATTTTCCCATGGCTAACTGATGAATTTCGAGTTTTTTTCCTGCAGTCAATCTATGAATTTTGTGATTTTTTTTTTTTCCTCAAGATGGATTGATAAATTTCTTGATATTTTACCATGAGAAACTGACATATTTCATGATTTTTTTACCTACAAACAATTGAAGGATTTCATAATTTTTTTTTTTTTTCTCACAAAGGACTGAAGAATTTTAAGATTTTTTTTTCCCGTGACCGATTCACAAATATCACAATATTTTTCTGCTACCGATTGGTGATTTTCAGTTTTTTTTTAACATGGCTTACTGGTGAAACTCACAGGTTTTTCTTTTACACACAACTGACTGAAGAATTCCTGAATTTTCCTGCGACCGATTTACGAATATCGTAATATTCAACAGAAGGGTAAAATTTAAGATTTTTTTCCCCTCGACCAACTGACAAATTTCATGATTTTTTTCCCGTGATCGATTAATTTGGTCTCTATCGGGGGAAAAAATGGAATTCCAATATTAAAATTGAAAAAAATACCAGAATTCCAGTATATAACCAGAACATAATCCCCCCTGGTATAGTTACTTAATAAGAGCACCCGAAATTTTGATATGTTTGCGAACAAACAATGAATTAAAAAATGCATCAGAAAACAGCCAATTTTTTATTTTGGAACAGGCTTAAAACAACTATTTGTGCTAAATTAGTTTTTTAAAGCTAGAACTAGAAAGCTGATAAGTTTTAAAAAGAAATTTTTTTGGAAACTAATCAGTTAATTTTGATAATAAAGGAAATACAATACCAGAAATATAAATAAGTATAACATCACAATTTTTTAATATAATTTGGAAAGCTTTTAAGGAAAATTAATCTATTTTTAACACTAAGGCTGTTGTAGAATCAAAACACGGAACTGTCTGACACATTCAGGAAGTTGTTTATAATGTCAAATGTGCTAAATTTCCAGGTATTTTCAGGTACAAAGAAATCAAATATCATTTCCCTTTTTCCAATAAAGGCAAAGGATATTTTATAAAATAGTATAAAATGTGGGTATATGACATTTTAGGCATGTTATTGGCAGAGAAAGGTCATCATCAGGGATCAATTTCTTGTAACTCAAGATATAATACTTTATAGAAAAATACACACTTTTAAATTTCTACTTCAGTAGCAATGTTTGAAAATTAAGTGCATATATGTGTAAAAAAATGACACTATGAATATATCTGAAAAATTCGCAATGTTGAGCAGGAACATTTTTCTAATTTTCTTTTTTTTTTTTTAGAATAATTTAAAAAAACCTGTAAAAGATAAAAATTATATTTAATTTAATTTTAAACTTTGAACAAACTTATATTTTTAAATGACCTGAAAAGCATGTAGAAAAAATACAGGTTGATTCCAAATTCATGGTGCAAACTTTAAGAGTTGGTACAGGATACTGTAAAAAACAATTTTTGTATAGGAAAGCAGGGTCAAAAATCCATTTATGTAGGCAAAAATACAGGGCATCTCACTCCAATCCGAAGTCGCGTTTTCGTTCATAACTTTAATAGTAGTAAAGATACTTTAACGAAATCCTTACATTATGCTTTCAATTTATACAAAGATGAGTCTGTTGCAAATTCTGTTAAAATATCTTCACTACTGTTAAAGTTATGAACAAACACGCGACATCGGATTGAAGTGAGACTCCCTGTAATTTTGACTAAATAAATGGATTTTTGACCCTGGTTTTCTATACAATAAATGATTTTTACAGTAGGTTGGTACAGGACATGTTCATTTTTTTACTATTGTATAAAAAATATAATGCAAAAGATTTTATATATTCTGTTTTGTATTCAAAATAAATTTATCCTGCATGTTCTTAGAGCATCCTAAAAGAAATTCCTTAATGAAGCTCTTCTGCAGTGAACATCTGTACGAGTACTCTGTATCATTGTTTTATTTATTATGTAAAATAAATTGTTAATTATCAAAATGAAAATGCTAGCAATGACTTTCTTTATCACTTTCAATATTTTTTTTCATATTTCCCTCAACAACAGTGTAACTAAATAATAGTAAGGATTAGGTCAGTGGTTCCCAAACTATTCGACTGATTTACCACTTAATCAAAATTAACTTTTCCAATATCACCAAGTAATTAAGGGATTGTTAGCATTTAAAAGTGTGTGAATGTATTACTAAAATGATACTTTCTTTTATTCACATACCTACCAACTTTTAAGATTTAGATATGCAATATAAGGAATTATATTGAATTGAAATGTTATAAGATTGTAAGGTTTTAGGCAAAATTTGAAACTATTGTAACAGCGTGTGAAACGTCTGTAAGGGAAACAGCATTACTCGACTGAAAATACTTTTCTTTCTTTGAGAGAAGACAAAAGAAGGAATCCCAAGCTCTGACAGAGGGATGTGGAATTTCCAAGGTGGAGTAAACACTGGTTCAATCAACCCCGAGCTGGAGAAAAATAAGAGAGGGAGTCGAGTTTTCACAGATCCAAAAGGAGGTTGTCTCCTAGTAAACTCCCATCTGACTGAATTAGTTTTTTTTTTTTTTTTTTTTTTTTGTGGGGGGACAGTTGAAATTTACTAGGTGCAGATAACATATGTTCTTATGTTACAGAGCCACAAAAAATATTCAGGTATACAGTGCATTAAAAAAAATCAAATGATGGCTATAACCAGTTCTAATTAATGCATGATTATAACTATTTCTCATTAATGCACAAGGAAAAGAAAAGTATTGTTTTAATTCATATAATGTTCTTTATAATTGTATGTGGTTTTTGTAATAAGTCATCTAAAAAATTCACCAATTTTCATTTTTCAAATGGTAACATCTAATTTGATACTTTGAGTACCTTGGAACAAAACAGCCCAGAAAAGTATCTAGTTCATGCATTTTTTTTTTTTCTTAAATCTTCACACAATTAACATATATAAATTTCAGGTTAGATTATATATAGAGCTAAATGGGACCAACATTTGAAGATGCTAATATTAAATCCATGTGACAAGCCATAATTTATATATTTTTTAATTCAAAAACACCTTTTTAATTATGAAAATTATTAATAAATTTATATTAAAAAAATCATGTATTACAATCTACATTAAATATTACATAAAAAGAATCAGCATCATCAAAAACATGGCTAGGTGAATTTCCAGCTAATTTCTTTTTTTTAGTTTTCAAGATAGAGATTTTACTTTTTGATCTATAAAAATGAAATTCTTAGAAAGTTCTACACAGTTTTCTTTTATATGATGTTTATTTTATACTTAGACTAGCTGACCTTCCCTGTGTTGCCCGGGCCTGTGATAATAATCTTAAACAAAACTAAGTTTGTATGTTTTTATATCTTTGGAAAATCTTTCAAACGAACCTAGTTTCGGGGGAGCCCCTCTGCCTTCGGCAGTGTCTAGTGTGTTTGCAAGAAAATTCTAAGAATGAACCAGTGCGCTGGGTTCCCGCTGCCTAAGGCCTATACCGGACATGCTCCACAAACGTGAGACAATCAAAAACAGAGTTGAATGAGCCAAACCCTGTAGTAATCGGGGCCCTTAGAACCAGAGATAAGAATGTGCCCTTTGGTGGTGGAATGTGGAACTTAAGTCTGTAAGACAATCGAAAAGCAAGTTAAATAAGCCAATTCCCATTTAAATCAGATTCCTAGAACCCGAGGAAAGAATACACTGTTAATGTTCGAAAATGGTGGTAACTGAAGTCTAAGTTAAACTTTCATAATGCAGAAAGTAGCTGAATCATAATCTAAGTTGAATGAACCAATTCCCATTGAAATCGGGGCCCATAGATCCCAAGAAAAGAATGTGCCCCCAAGTGGTGGAAGGTGCTCCCTCTAAATTTAACAAATTACCTTTAACATTAATGTGAGATTTAATTTACAAATAAAATCTCCCCCTTGTAAAAATAACCACTTACCTTTAACAGGAACACAATTTTTAATTTACGGCTGTAGTGATTAAATGTACATTAATGCTGAAAAAGAAGATTAATATTTGAAAAAAATGGTATTTGAGGTCTAAGGAAATTTTTAGTAGCTTATAATGTAGCTGGAGGATCTTAGTTAGCAAATTGCTAGAGAATCTGATCATTTTTAAAGAAGCTGTACTATGGGCTCCAAGAAGGAGATTAATATTCAAAATTGGTGGTAACCGAGATCTGTGAATTTTTTTTTTCATATAGTAGCTGGAGGACCTAAGAAGTTGTTAGAAAAAAAAAAAGCTAATGAAACACACCATTTTTAAGGGAGCTATAGTAGGGGGCCCAAAAGGATCGAACTGATAGTTGAGAGCAGGACCCTAAAATGAAAAATTTTTAAAAGGTCCTCAGGGGTGTAAACCATTCTAGTTGTGTAGGGGGGGGGGGGTGTAAACTCAAATTTCCGACTCCAAGAAGGAAAATTTCAGAGTTCTATGAAAAACAAAATGCCGACTAATATATACTATCTGTACACTCTGTCATGGGTGGTATCAGCTAAAACTGAAAATGCTTGATATTTTTATCAATATTTTTTTTTCGCACTTCTTCACTAAGTAAATGAATGAACTCATTTTGCGAAGATGGGCTTGATTATGTTGTTCGATAAAGGCACATTTTTGCATCATCAAGCCAAAGCTGAAAATTCTTGTCATGTCTAGCAACTAGTCTAGCTATTTGCACAAAATTTCCATCATCTTGGTCACTGCCATGAAATGCTATGTTTTATTTTGCTAATGTTCTTGCAACATCAATTAGAACTTAACAGCATCATTGTTTATCATATTTTCAATTTATTTTTAAGTAATACTGCATCAGGCTTCTTTATAAAAAAAGATATCAATATGACCAGATTTATTTACAAAATTATAATAAAATATTCTTTTTGCGCGATTCGGAAGAAAAATGTTGCGATATTTTTTCTAATTTTGGCTTATCTACACTTTTAAATTTGTGCCATAACAGGGCATCTTCTTCTTCAGGCTGGTAAAATAAACTACACACAAAGCAAAATGCAGTGTCTTTAACTATGAAGTGCTCTAAATGTAGGTATTGTTTATACCAAGAAGCACAAAATTTATTTCGATTCCCGCTTGGTATTTCAGAGTTTACTGGGAATAGTGTCACAACAAGGACCAATATTTATTAGAGATTTTCTTTTGAAAATCGGTTAATATATTTGGCCTTTTTCCTGAATCATGCTCAACAGGCTGCACATTAATGCTTGGTGTTATTTCTTTATCAGTTTTCTTACTATTTTCTATCGCTAACTTAATATTTCATAAAGCAGCAGAACAGTAATTTTGCAAATTTTTAATACTTTCTTCAGCAGTTGTTAAAGTGTATTCAATGTTGGGAAAATAATTTTCAAGTGCATCTTTTTTTAAATTTTTCAAGTTTTCTAATTCTTAATCCATTAAGTCTACGCATGCTAAACAACTTAACCAAGAAAGGGCATCCTTCTCAGCGAGTGAAGATTTTATATTTTGAGAATCATTCTCTGCTTGCAAGCCTTTGATGTCTTTATTTCATTTTTCACCAGAAAAAGAAAATATATTTTGCCTCTCTTCAGTAATTTTTATTCTTCCTACAGCATTTCTTTCTCCTCTGGCTTCATTTTCAACACCAGATTTAACCTCAATGGAAATATTATTACTGGAGCTATTGGAAGACTTTTGTAAATGTTTTTTGTTGAAATCAACAAAAATCGGCCGATGTTTGCCTTGGCATCATTTAAAAAAAATATATATGCCTTCATGCAGGGTGGAAAGTGAAGTTAAGGGGGCATTTGGTCCCACCCATACCCACGTGCTGAATGATATTTTGGAGCCCCCCCCCCCCAAAAAAAAAGAAAAGCCCTGGGCCCCCAATTTTTATTGGCAGGCCAGCAAAAAAGGGGTGTGAAAAAAAGAGCCCTTAGCACTTTTTTCATTTACATTATTAAAAATCCAAATTTTAAGAATAAATTTGAAAAGTATGAGTTTTTTGTATTTTGCGTTCTATAAGATAACCAAAACTAAACATGCAAAGTATCCTTTCTGTATTTTTATGTTACAATCTTCACAAACATTTAATTAGTTGTATGTAATCATATCAAATAAAAAAACTTTTGTTTATTTAAAAAAAATTCTAAACAAGAACACCTTGCTGAAAAAAACTTTTGTTCAGTGTCATCTATCTCTAAAATAGAATTTTTTGAAAATTTAAGTTTTTATCATAAAATGTTTTAATTAAGTTAAGTTGTTAATAAAATATCTTACAAGGAGAGTGCCAAGCTTGGTAATCACAGATTTTGATTATTTTTATATATGTTGTAGGGTAGAAGCCCCTTAGTCTCAGGTTCAATGGATTTTATACAATGCTCCTTAGTTCTTGAGAAATGGGGGGGGGGGGGTCTAATATTATAACACAACTTAAATAGTTATTTTGTAATGAAATAACTACGTTGATCATAGCTCAATTGATATGGCATCTGCTCATTTATACGAGGGCCCGGGCTCGAGGCCAAAATGCACTACGTTTTTTTTTTTTCATTTTTTTATATATATACTTGTAATTATAATTTAATAATCTCAATTAAAAATTTTGTTAACGTAATTAAATTTTAATTTAGCATTTTCGATTTTTAAACCATTATTAAACATTTCTCATCATTTAAAACTGGATCTACTACTAGTAAAAATTCAAAAATCGTTACAAAATCAGCATATTTACTATCGAATTAAAGAATTCTTCTCCCATCACAATAGAAAACGCAGATATTTCAGATGCTGGATTATTTATTAAAAATCCATTGCTTTGCAATAAAATTTTACAGTACTTCAACGCATTTGTGACATCACTTTTCTGATTTTCGTCGAATCCCGACAGTTCAGATTGATCTTCTTGTGAACTACAGCTTGCTTCTTCCATTTTTATACAATTATAAGCTGTTATAGAATGATATGCACTTGTGTGATAAAAATTTAAAACAAGAATCACTTAACTGCACCAAACTAAAAAAAAGAAATAACCAAAGTCTGTTGTGGCGCCCTCTAGTTACAATAAAACAAAACATAAATGTTGAAATTTAATTCTTATGCTAATTTTTAATATAATTATGCTTCTTATTTTAAAAACAGAGTAGTAGTATTATCGCATTGACTTCCCTTGTTAAGGCAATTTATAAATGTTTCTTTACAATCACGAATCGACATAATTGTTCAATATTGTTTCATCGATAAAGCATATATGAAATACATTTTAAAAGTGATTTTTTTAAAATCAACCATTTAATGATGTTTTATACAACGATTTAGTTACAGATGAAAAAATAAATAGGTTAACATTATAATTAATGCACAATATTATAATTTTTAATTGAGATTATTAAATTATAATAATGGTTTAAAAAGCAAAAATGCTAAATTAAAATTTAATTACGTTAACAAAATTTTGAATTGAGATTGTTAAATTATAATAACAAGTATATTTATAAAAAAAAAAAAATGAAAAAAACAAACGTAGTGCATTTCGGCCTCGAACCCAGGCCCTCGTATAAATGAGCAGACGCCATATCAACTGAGCTACGACCAACGCAGTTATTTCGTTACAAAGTAAGTATTTAAGTACTGTTATAATAGTAGACACCCATTTCTCGAGAACTAAGGAGCGTTGTATAAAATTGAACCTGAGACTAAGGGGCTTCTACCCTACAACATATATAAAAATAGTCAAAATCTGTAATTACCAAGCTTGGCACTCTCCTTGTTAGTTATTTTCTTTAACCCCTTCGTGACGAGCATCTTTTACAGAATTTTTAATCACCGGTTACCACCGGTTTTTCAAATGAGAAATTTTCACGTAATTGAATCGCAAAAATGCTATGATTAGATAAGGAAAACTTTACAAAAAAAAAATAACTGGTGGGAATAATCGAGGATTCTGAGCATCTTATGCGTCACGTATTCGTGTCACTCGTCCCCAAGGGGTTAACTTATTTTCGAGGGAATTTTTTTTTTTTTTTTTTAAATGTGATGTTTCATGCAGAGTGTTATAATTTATATCTCTACTAACTGACCGGCGCTGTGTTTACAAGGCCATTAGATAAAAAATATATAATTAGATACATATCATTAGAATATCATATAGATAGATAACAAATAAATTATTAAAGCAAAGTATATAAATTTCCAAGTGTGAAGGCCTCCGGTTTTCAAATTTATACTCAAATATTTTAAAAATAAATAAGGCAATTAAACAAAATGCATATTTTTCCAGTCTTCGTGTGAAAGCATGCACAAAATACCAAACAAACAAATAAATAAAATAAACAAATGCATAGGTCAGAAGTAAAATTTTTGTGCCCTTTTTGCCCCCCCCCCCCCCATACACACACCAGGCACAAAAAATGTACCAGTCAAATAGAAATGCCTTTTTAAAATTTCAAATTGCAATATAGGTTTAAAGATTGATTTACCTATCAATTAGCTTTAAACAGTCAAAAGTTGCATCTTTGGATCCTCCCCCAGGGCCAAAAATATTTTCAAGTTTCAAATGATTTAATTTAGAGTTTCATCTATCCACAAATAATAATCAGAATATTGTTATGCAGTGGGACAAAATTATTATATCTGTACTATAATAAAGTTTTAAAAATATAGAATATTTTATATAAATAGACACTTTTGAACTTCAAAAAATAACTTAAACTAACTTTCTTAGTTGTTGACCCTCGAGATAAAAAAAAGTCATATGGATAAACATTTATTAAAATACTATTACTCTTCTCTTAAAGATTAATGAAATAACATTGATAAAATATAAAAAGATCAATAGTATGGTTTTAACTTAATAAATAATACTGAATACATTGACTTGCAAATTGTAAAATGTTTAGGAGCTTGGAAGCAAAGATCTTCCTTAGCCTGGGTATGAAAATTGTATGTCTATATTACCTTAATTGAGTAACAGAAATAAATATAATAATAATAGAAAAAAAAAAAGGAAACATTAACTTTGTGTATTAAAGTAATTAATTTAAACAGCCTTTTTTTTATATTAGTTAAAAATTATAGGGGAATCAAATGAGAAAAATAATGAAATTTAAAAAAAGAAGGCATTGAAACATTGAAAGAAAAAATGTAGTTTAAAAAACAGTAATAATTTGATGGAAGTTAAATAATAACTAGCTTGTCATCGCCAGTTGGAAACAAAACTAACAGATAGTTTGGGAAGATAAATTTAAGCAGTTACATGTTTATCATTAGCAATTTTCATGTTAAAATTATTTTCAATAAAATTGTGATACTAACTGTTGTAAAAATGTATTGTTATTCAACATATATTTTTTTTAAGTTATTGAATGACCCCCCCCCCTCACCACCAAAAAAATCATTATTATATATGAAAACAATTCAGTTATTTACACAATTTATATATCTAAAATATTTTATAATAAATTAGCTTGCTTACTTCAAAAGGACTTTTTTGGAGCTCCAGCAATGGAAAACGGAATATGTATATGGGCTGAAATTTTATCAGCATGCTGTTGCTTATTATGCGAGTTCCTGTAATAACTATCAAAAACTGAATTACACAACCCGCATTGCACTTTTTGTCTCTTACATTTAGGTGGTGGCATAATTGATACAAAAATGTTGAATTATTAAATATATACAAAAATATTTTCAGCAGTAGCAACTTACAATTGAACGTTTTCGTGCTATATGATGATGAGTCCGAATACTAATGGTTTAAACAGAACAGAGTTAGATAGTACTAAGAAGACAGAATGTAACAGATTCATAGGAGTGCCCATCGTGACACAGGTGAATTTTGTTTTATAACTGACACATGGGGCTGGGGGTCCAGTGTCCAGTCGTCTGGGTACCTAAGAATGACAAAGCATTACATGGAAGAGAAAACAATCTCTCTATTTTTTAGCAATCAGCTAAAATCTTTTTAGCATTTTTTTTCTGAGTAAAATTGAAATCTGTTTACTTGGGGGAATATTTCAAAGACAAAAATTTGTCAAAATTATGGGATTTCTTAATTTAAGTGTGTAATTCTTTCTAATGACATACTTTAAAGCAGTGTAACAATTTGGTGTCATCCCTATATTTTCCAACTAAACAAAATATAGTAATAATAATAATAATATAAAAAAATCTAATACAATTGGTTAAAGAAAAAGAAAACAAATGCATTATTTCTGATAGAAGTAAACTCATATAGATTGTAAAATATCCAGATTATTTCCAGATAAAAATTCAAAGTATTAGGGTGTTTTCAATTTTCATCCTGTATCATATAAATTTCTTGACACATTTTTAATTAATAACTAAAATTACATTAAAAAAAAGTAAAAAAAAAAAAATCATTTTTAAAAAAAATAAAAGTAAAACACAAAATTAGTTTGTAGAAAAAATAAAACATAATTATTTTCGATTAAAGGTAAAATTCGTGTATAGTGCAAAAAATATCCAGATTTTGATACGGAAAAGTACTAAATATTTGCAATTCAGTTTTGAATTTTCATCGGATATCACCTAAATTCCATGATACACATTTTTAACTACTAAATTTAAAGTTAGATAAAAAATAGAAGTTTCTTCACTTCAATCAGTATATCTTAAAATTTCCAGACTAAACTAAAAACTTTCTGACTATAAATAAATACAGCTGGATCTCGAAGTCAAAGGGCACAGAAAAAAAATCGAAATAACAAGGTTTTCGATCAAAATATCAAGGTTTTAAATAATATTAACATTGCGGGAATATGTATATAAATACTTTTTTTAATCATATCGATGTTTTTGAGTTCACAATATTCGACAAAATCCGAAAAAGAAAATCTGTAACATTTCCAACTAAGAATAAATTTATATAGGTTTTCTTCATTCTAAATTGTTTTTTCTTATTTTTCTAATTAAAAACTACAAAAAAAAAATTAAACAAATTTGACAAAGAATAAAATTCAATAGGTTTTCTTCAATCTAACTTGTTTTTCTTATTTAATTAAAAACTACAAAAACATTTCTCCAATTCATAGGATTTTATAGGTTAATACCATTTTTTTTTTTACTAAATGTACTTTTTTCCATTTGAACGGGAAATTTTCTGACTTTTTTTCTCTCTTTGTGTGTGTGTGTGTGTGTGTGTGTGGGGGGGGGGGGTGTTACACCCCCGTACCCTCCAGGATTTTCACCCCCTGAAGGTCCTAGTACTCTGCGCTTTAGATCTTCAATTAGTCTAAATTATGTATAGGGTATGAATGAATCATTTGCATAAAATTTTAAAGAAATGCACCAAAAAATGGGGAAAAATGCTTAAAAAAGGACCCCAATAAAAATATGAGGGTGGTGGCCTAGGTAAAAGAGTCCAAGACTCAACTTTAAAGTTATGCATTGAGAGGGTGACACAATTAGGAGGATGGGGGGGGGGGGGGGGAGGCATGGCACACAAAAACTTCATGGGGCTCCAGAACGAGTCCCATGGGGCCAGGGTTTTCATTGGAATGTAAGAAATGGAGGAATAACTAAATGAAGAAAGGGTCCCAAAAATGAAGATCGGATAAAATGGGGGCAAGTTATTAACAATTTAGGGCACAAAAATTTAAAGGCCCCAGGGGACTAGGGTCTTAAAAAAATTAAAAATCTGACCCTCAGGTGCAGGAATTGGCCTTGGACTATCCTCACCCAAATTTTCAGACTTCTATGGGTGGTAGATTTTGCTAGGCACCTCACACAGACAATCAACTTTCTTTTATTAGTACAAGTTTGTCCTTTATAATATAGATAGATATTTTATACAATTTTTCTGGTTACTAATTGAATGATCCTAGTACTTTTCCCTTTAAGATCATAATTTTATTTTTCAAAAATTATAAATTCCTAACACATTTTTTTCTTAACGGTATGAATATTTAAGGGTACTGGTCAAGTGAGATCTCATATTCCCCTATTAAACCTATGGGCATACAATGAATTCTTATTAACACTTTCCAACCTAGTTGAAAAGTGTTTATGACTTCGGTTTGTCTGGCCGTCTGTCCGTGCTCTAACTCCCGTAAATATGCTCGGATTGCCCTGCAATTTTTATGTTATAATCGTTATCTATAGCATGTTCCCTATTTCAACGGAAGTGTGTAGCACTTATAGTTTTTTTTACAGGGACACTCAAAAGAATTCCGTTACATTGCGGTCTATGGGGAAAAATCATTTGCGGTTTACTTAAATAATGTTTCACTATTTTAAACGCATTGAAATTTATATATATCACTAAGGTGCATTAGAAGAAGCTTAATATGGAATAGGGTGTGCATAGCACTTATACTTACTTTACAGGGACAGTCAAAAGAATTCCGTTACATTACGTCTATGGAGAAAAATCGTCTGCGGTTTATTTAAATAATGTTTCACTATTTTAAACGCATTGAAATTTATATAAGGTTCATTACAAGAGACTTACTACAGAATATTGTGTGTATAGCAGTCATCGTTCATTTACAGGGACACACAAAAGAATTCTCTACTGTATGTTAACAATAATTCCTGCAAGTGCGTTTTAAGTTACTGAATGCGATTTTAATTTTAAATCGCTTTTTGTATATTACGTGGTGTGTATAAATTCTGTAGATCCTATACAGGGAAGCACAAAAGTTCGGGAACACATTTCCGTATTATTTAACTCCAGAAGGAGAATTTTAAACTGTGCTACGTGTTTCCTAACTGAACTAAAATTTAGCATCCTATGTAGTATATATACAAATCTATAGATCCTATACAGGGCTGAATAAAAGTATTCGGATTACTTAGATGTTATCTTTTAGCTTATTAAAGAGTATGATTCGTAAAATTATTTTGGAAGCGTTGGAAAGTGTTACATAATCTATGCTTAACGCATGATTTTTCGTTCTTGTTTTTAAAATATGTCATCAAGAAATTAATATTTTTAACTTTTTGAGAACATTTTTCTTTTTTAGTTAACACAGTATTTATTTTGTGTATGCTTGATTTAATATTTTATCTGTTAAAATCGTTGTGAAGCTTGCGAGTAAGATTTTAATATGTCTTGGTGTCAAATGTGGGTGTGGCTATTTAAAAAATGTAAGTTGGTACAATATTTATTATGTAGACAACCCTCATGACAAAATAAACCTCATATTATAAAGAATTTTATATGTATTAAAACAGTATATATATTTTTAAATTCTTGCATTCAAAGGGACTGACTTATTGCCATAATTGGGTTTTTTTGTTAATTTACTGTACATTATACTAGTCTATGAGTATAATTGTTTGAGATAGATTTTAATGTTAATGCACCATTTCATATTATCGATATTTATGATATACTATTGAGATATATTACAGCATGTTCCTTATAAAAGTGGTGTGTTTTGTGGTCCACCAGGACCAAAACTAGATATATATATTTTTTTCTTTCCTTTCATGGGTTGCAAACATAAATTTTGGTGCCCTCCCCTTCTTCCTCTACTATTTAAATTTACAAAGACAATCTTACTTCTAATAGCCAACTTATTTTTAAATTTAAAAAATATGTAACCATGAAATATGCAATAGTGAACTATGTAATCAGCTTTATCAAATATTTATTTAATAGCCAGTGAAACTGGAATTGAAAGGAACAGGAAAAAAGTCTGCTTTAAACAGATTTCCATATTAGCATGTTTTAATTGTCGATATTCTTTCTGTTGCGGCCATGTAATTTTTTTTATTTAAGACAGGATTCCATTATAGACAGATTTCATTTTCACATATTTTACTGTAGTTGAAGTATTACTTTACAATTGAGCAGGTGTTTAAAGTTGATATGAGTCACAGTGTCTTAAGAACTGAAAAAACAGGATTTTGTGTAGGTATAACAGTGAATTCCAATACAATAAGGCCAATTTCACTGAACTATCACTTATACTGCTCTTCCTATTAACCTTTTAAATGCTGCACTATGATCGAAAGATAACACAAGCTATTTATTGATAAAAATCCCCTTAAAACTCAAACATAAGAACTATAATTTCTTTAAAAAAAAAAAAAGTGTTATGATTTATAACATGTTCCAGAAATAGAACATTGGCAGAAAACACTTAGTTTTTTCACATGTTTTTATAAAATATGATTAACGACATTTAAATTAAAATCTCTATTTCTGTGCACAATTTTATAAGTATTATAGGTAAAGTTATAAAAGATATTCAGGAATAACACAGGTTAAGCAGAAAAATAGCCGGGCTTCGCCCGTCGAGCCCTGGTTGTGCTCTAGAACTACTACAGCAAAAATTGTCAAGAAGCAGTATGAAGCTTTCACAGAAATTTTTTTTTCACACTAAATTAAAAAAATATATAGATGATGAGCAGGAATTGCTGTATAAAAACAATTTTACATGTATTTATTGAATGGTAAAAAAATGAAAAAACAGCATAAGAAAAAAATAATACTGTACTAAAATTCACAGCACAACAATCATATGAATGAAAATCTAAAAAATACAAAGAAAAAATTGAAAAAAAATTAATAAAATTCTTTTAAAATAAGAAAAAAACATAGAATAATTATTATCCTTAGCTTTTATGTCCTACATTTTTTTCTACTGTCCATGGTAGTTTGGAAAGCATTTCTCATGCAGTCTTTTCTTACACTCAAAACATTTTTTTGTGTGTGTGTTCTTCTGGCATACAGCACAGCATTCTTGTGTTAATGGCACAAGATAATGCACATCTGATTGTCTCAAAGATTCAAAGCAATGAGCACGAGGTCCAGGAACGTAGTGGATTTTTGGTTTCATTCGAAGCAAACACTAAGTTCCTTCTCTCTGGAAATTGATGTGTGATAGTTCTGTTATTGTACCTTTGGGCAAATGTAAATGCAAAATCCATCTAGCAGCGACAGCCATGTCATTGCTAAATAGATTCCAATATCATTTTTTGCTTCTAAACATAGGTCTATATGATCCAAGAAGTTTGTCTAGTAAATCGACACCTCCCATTCCTTCATTATACATTTTTATCAGATGTGGCTGTGAAACATTAGTTCTTTTTTTTTTTTTTGTACAACAAAAGTACTTGGTTTTACAATTAGGCTCATGCACCAAATAATTGGATGCAACAGTTACCACAGCACTGTCTTTCCAGCGGTAAATGTAAACTTGACCATCACTTCGGTACTCAAAATTTCCTCTTTGCCATTTTCAGGCTTCCTTTGGTGATTTGAGAGGGCATCTTCTCCAAAATTCCCGAATTGTGCCAGTTGCTTTGAAACCTTTTTCAGAGAACTCAGTTAAATGTTTATGCGATGAGAATAAATATCAAAGAAAATTCCATGCTTTTCCTGGATTTTCAACACTGGATAGAAGCTCCCACACAACTCAAAATTCAAGCGGAGAATTTTCTATTTCTGAACTTTTTCCAGTATAGATTCTCATAGCATATAGATAGCCACTGTTAGAATACAACAGCCATATTTTAAAACCAAACCATATTGGTTTGCCCATATAAATATTTTAGCCGAATGATGACCGTAATAGGGTACCAAGGATTCATCTATACTCAACTTATAATGAAAGGTACCAAACTGATGAAAGTTTTTTTTTTGTAATTCTCCATAAAAGGGAGATATTTACCCATTTTATCTCCTAATTTCAGTGTGGTATTATCTATAATATGAATTTTTTTTAGTTTTCTAAATTTATTTCTAGGCATTACTGTAGAAACAATTGAGACTGATAGATCTTCTTGAGTGCTTCAATATAAATCTTCATGTACTTGGTGATATCCACTAAACAACAATAATCCAAAAAAACTGACCTATATAATTTTTATCTACAGCTAGAACTTCTCCTTTTTGTAATGCATAAAGTTTTGACATATTTGCTAAATGCAGTAAATATTCTATTGGAATAAACTTAAATATTTCAACTGGAGATAATGTAACCAACTGAGGATACATTTCAGAAATATTCGCAATGCTATCAGTTTTTAGGATTTTTTTTCCCCAGCGATGTTGGATGTTTTTCTCTTTTGACATTAGTTTTTACTTTAAATTCGGTCTTCCCTTTGAAGTTGACGGTACTTCAGGATCAAATGCATCTTCATTAGATACTTCATTGTCATCTATTTTTGTAGATACTATTTCTATTTCACCACAAACATCTTCTGGCAGAACAGGCTCAAAAATTCATTTATTTTTTCCTCATCTGTTAAACAAAAATATCCTCATTTATATTTTCCTCATCTGTTAAACATCCACTTTCTTCTGAAGGTAGTTGTCAAATGTCAATACATTCTTCTTCAGAGTCATCCGATAGCTCATAAATATAATCGAGTGCCTCTTCTACTGTCCTAAATGGTTTTCTATGAGACATCTCACCTGTTTGACGTTTCCTGACTAACTGAAGAAAATCACAGAGTAAAGTAAAAGAATAAAAATTCCTTATGTTATTTTCTCAATATCGCCAGTTCAATCCTATCTTGACTCACAATTTGAGTCATAAAGAACGTCTAACTATCAACAAACACACGTGTTTTACAGCGGCAGCTATGAGTAATCCACTTCAGATACACCTGAGAACATATGGGAGAGAGCGCGAAGGGAGGGGGGATGTTGTATGGGGTGTGCAGGAGAATCAAAAGTAGAACAAAGTCGTAAACATCTTTCCTCGACACTTACTTACACGGTCTTGTAGTTGGAAACTTTTTATCGGTACTTATATTTATATATACTGTAATCAAAAAACTTTATCATGTTAAAAAATAAACCTTTACACACCAATGTTTCATTTCTGGAACATGCAAATTTTTTTGTCTAATAGAAACAATAAAAATTAATCCTTTTTGTTATAGCTTATGTTCTACGAATAAAATGATCATTTTTAACTACTCTCACTTAGTTATAAAAACATTTGTTAAATTTTGAATTTTATATGAATTTTGTTAGACGAAAAGCTCAAAAAGGCTGAAATTGTAATTTTTTCCCCCTAGACACTATTTATTTTATTAGTGTAACCTCGATGCCAAAAAATCAATCCATACTTTCTTTTTGAATAATTTTTATAGAGCAATATGAATAAAATTGTATTTTTCGCACAATTTTGAAGTTGATGTTCCCTTTATGGAACATTGGCGTGTAAAAGGTTAACAGACTGATATGTCTAGATGCTTTCCTGAACCTAACGTTATTTTCAAAATTACAATAATGACTTAGAACAGCAAAATAAACTATTAAGTTTTTACTAAATATTTTATTTTGTGAGTTTTCCACCCCTTAGTGTTTGGTGTCCCGTGCAGTCATGCAACTCTCCCCCTGTTAGGCCAGATCTGGATGTAAAAAAAGTAATTGTAGTAAACAAAAATATTTTTTAAATTGCATATTTTCCACCCTTTTGCTTTTAGTGTTCCGGGCAGTCTGTTTTTATTTTTATTTTCCAACTGTAAAATATTTTTACCCAAATTTCATATTTTTACCCAAATTTCATATTTTTCTTGTATCAAACAACAAACCAAATCTTTATTTGGCATCCCTTCTGCCTTTCGTTCTAGCACATGCTGTCTCTGCCTGCCCCCCCCCCCCCCCCCCCGCCGCTTAGTTTCGGCCCTGCACCAGGGCATCAGAAGTGTTTGAATATATTGCATTTCAATGGTTATTTTAAAAGAATTTTCTTACTGAACTAAATTTGTAAGTTGTGTGAGGCAAGTATCTATAATTTCAATAAAAGTCACAGAAAAGAAAATTTATCATAGATTGTGAATATTTATTGCTTCAAATGTTTTCCATTAATATTTAAACTGGACAAAAAATTGTATTATTGCTTCAAAATGTTATCAATGCCTTCATTAAACATGCACCACCATTCCTGCAAAATTATTTTTGCAAGCATTTATGAATATTAAATGCATACAATTTTATAGAGCCTATAACCATTATAGTGATAAACCTTGGCAAATTTAGTGATGAAATTTTTCATTAATCTCTTAGATGAAAAATTCTAGAAATCGAGTTTCTATGATATATAAGAGCCATATTATTAAGAATGCTTCAGATTAATCTCTGATATCACAAGTTTTTCTGCTACCAATCTAGCTTTTTGAGATACAATAAGTTATTACATGAAATGGCAAGCCATTACATGTGATAAATTTAAATCCCAGATCTATTAGCACACAGACTATAGAGATATTAGACTGTAATCATATTTAGCATTCTTTATAGAGTTTTTCTCTGCAATTCTTTGTGTTCTGTATTATTGCATTTCTCTTATTTTTTGTACTACCTTTTGTGATACAAATTGTGATTGTAGCATATTGTGCATTCTTTGAGTGAAAATCTGTATTTATTTACAAATCTTCTTTAACATTTGTGATTGATAAAAATTTTGTACCAATTTTTTTTGTCATATTGTAAAGGGCACAAATTTTTCTTCTATAGATCATATCGCCAAATTATGTCATTAGTGTAAAAAAGAATGTTTATGAATGAAATTAAGATAGTTTAATTGAATTGTGAGCCCTGGTACAAATTATGCTTACATCGCTTTTCCTCCCTTGCTGTGTGCTAATAGATCTGGGATTTAAATTTTAAGTGCTACATCATAGTCTCTCTTTTGTGAAATATGGAATTTTGAGTGAAAATGGCCTAGTAGATCTTTGCTCTCTTCCCATATCTACAGCTGTGCATATAGTAGCATTGATGAATGTACAAAAGGAAATTTGTGCATGAATGACTCTTTATACATATGATATTCTGAAAATACAACAATTTCTAATGAGTTGAATAAATCATCTAAAGTTAAAAACTGAATTCAACACTAATTACATAAGTGCAATAAAAATGAAATAAAATATTTTAATATTTGTTTTGCTAGGGCTCACTAACACAACATAATTCTAATGTCCAAAGACATCTTAAACTTTAGGCCTAAGTACTTTGTAATGCCCATTACATCTTAACCTATATTATTATAAAAAAATATTAATATGATATAACAGTGACAGTGAGAAAGACTGTACATGATTAAACCATCATCTTTTTAATAATAGTCGGAATCATAGAAAATCAGCCTTTCATTGTAACAGATGAAAGGTTGATTTTTCATGTAAAATTAAAAAACTAAAATTTAACCATGACATTATTTTGTTTTTTTATTTATTAAAAAAAATAATTAGGTCTTTTCAATTCATGACTATATATTTGCAGTGGACGAGTAAACACTGCAGGAATTTGACTGTTTTTTAATGAAAATGTTAGAACACTTTTAGATTGAAACTCAACAAAGACCAAATTGGTGAGTTAATTGCTACTGAATGGACTGGTTAATTGGAACTCCCTTGAATTTTCAATTGACAGATTAAGTGTTCAAAAGATTAACTGAAATAACTGCAAATACAGATATTTCAGTTAAAGTTTTTTATATTTAACTTGTAGATATTTTTCCTTAAGCTATTCATGAACATAACATGTAGGGATTACATGTTTTTACTATTAACAAACTTTATTAATTACACGACATTTTTATATTTTCAGTATATTTATTTATTTTCAGATGAAAGTGCATTTAATTCAGACTTTGGAAGGAAGTCATCTGATCTACTTTTATAGTTGACCTGTTGTATTGCTTAAAGACAGATGATAAAGCTCTGAATCTATGTGGCATTACAAATGAGTGAAGACATCAGTGCAACAAGAAATGTGTCCAGTGTGGAAAAGATGGAAAATGTAATTTTATTAAGTGTAATACTTTGATGTGTGTTTTAAAATTATTAATTTTTGCTGATAAAAAGTCTAAAAATTTTGGGAAAAGATTTAAATTTTAGAAGAAAAAATTAACAGTGAAAATTATTATATACAGTGGAACTTCTATTTAACGAAGTCTCATCGTTACACTTAAAAACTTCGTTATGAAGAAAATTCGTTAAATAGAAATGAACTTAAATTCATGAAATTTTTTCTTGAGATATGACAAACAGGTATTGGATTCAGAAGCATTTGATTCAGTTTTAATTATGAAGCCGTCTTTTACAAAACAGTTGTGTACGGTCGATGAAATCACGTCACATTCCCAAGCTTTCATCAGCTCTGATACACAGAATCTCAAACTAATGTTTTCACTACATCGGCTTTTTCTGTCTTTTTCGATAATGTACTTAAAGATTTTTTATTATTCCTTAGACTAATGATTGAAGTTTAGCTGTATTGGCAGGAACAAAAATAACTTTGATGTTCTTCAATTTGTATTTTGAAGCACGTTCTTTAGGATGTACAAAGCAATTGTCTATCAGCAATGGAAGGTCAGAATGGTACCTGTCTGACTCTAATAGATATTTTTTGTTTCAATGCATCTGACGCCATTGCGACACCTCATCTTCTATATCAGTGAAGGTAAAAAGGGGATTTTGACTTCCCCCAACTGTCAGCGCTGGAGTCTCGGAGTGGGAGAATAGTGATAACAAGTGTTTTTCTTAGTGTGAAAAAAAATTGTTTTATTTAGCACCAAGCAGAATGGAAACTATTTAAATGTGTTCATTTTCATACAATCGAATCCGCTGAAATAAATTTGCATATCCTTCGCACAGCAATCGCTTAATTTGAATTCTGTACACGTACAAAAGTGGAATAAACTTCGTTATATAGAATATATTTTTCGTAATGTGGAGATTAATTTACATGCTAATGGTGTTCAAAGTTCTGCAGAAAATTTCGTTAAGTAGAAAACTTCGTTAAATAGGGACTTCGTTAAAGGGTAGTTCCACTGTATTTATGAATCGAAAAATTAATTTTTATGCAAGTCAGTTTGTATTTATAATAAACGTTTGGCAAATTTTATTCATAAATGGTAAGTTATAAATATATATGTGATGTACTGATTTCTTATGTTCATTTTCCTTTTTGTATACATAGTCAATTTGGAAGGGTTTCTGCTAAAAGTATGTTCATAGCTGCAACTTGACCATTAGTAACATGCTGAAGAAAATATTAAAAATTTAATCAAACAGGAAAACTATTGATATGATATTGCAATGAAATACATATAGAGAAAACTACATGAAAAAGAAACATTGCTTTTAATTCTATGTTATAATATTTTCAATTGGGCTTTTGACATGCATTGTGTACAAGATAAGTGTTTCTGACTATGAGAGAGATAAATGTGTGTGTTTTTTCCATTTATAATTGGAATGTGTGCACTAACATGAAAGTTGAATAGACCAAATCTATACTAATAAAAGAAAGTTTTGCTCTCTGTGTGTGTGTCTGTCTGTGACAGCCAGGAAAATCTAGCATACCTAGAAGTCAGAAAAATTAGGTGAGGATAGTCCAAGACCTCTCTTGGTGCACCTGAGTGTCAGAATTTTAATATTTTGAAAATTAGAGTAGTTATTAATTAAAATCTGATCAAAGATCACAAACAAAAAAGCACTCTTCTGAAATCCACACACGCATGCTCAGAAGCCTTTTTTCCGCACGTTCCATGAAAAGAAGAAACAAAATAATAGTCAGATCGTTTCTTTTTCCATTTTACCAAATTTGCCGTGGGCGTACAGCCAGAAATATGGAAAAAACGTCTACATATTCTTAAACGTACTTTTACGTCTCGAACAATCCAGTGGGTTTAAAAAAAAATTCACACTCTTAACCCTTTCAAAAAAATAATCATGAAGCATCGAATTCGTGTTTATTCCAAGCCTCTCATCCGATGGACTACAAGAGGTACGGAAATACAGAGTTCACCAAATTAAGGATCTGACTTTGCACTTTTCAAAGCTACCTTCGGTTTTAAAAATTACTAAAGTTAACCCTTCCAAAAAGTATATTTTCTTTATGCCATTTGGCGATTTTCGGGATTTTGCTGATTTTTAAAAATTTGCATCGGCGGTTGCGAGGAAGTTATGAAAACTAAAAATACCAGACAAATATTTACATTCATTTCCTTTTCGACATCTGCAATCATTTTTGAAAAATATGAATATTAACCCTTTGAAAAAAAATTACGCGCAGGATTCACTTTTGTGAATTTTGATTTTCTGCGATATATATAAAATTGTGCATCAGCTCTCTAAAATAACCAAATGAAAAACAAACACACCTAAGGAAATCTACATTCTATCAGGTTCAGGCAGAAACCTTTAGTTAAAAAAAAATAATAAAGTTAACCCTTTCGAAAATGATTTTTACCATAAGTGTTCGCATTTTTAACGATTTTTCCTGCCTTTAAAAATTCAAATCTGTGTTTATAAACAAGATACAAAAACTAAAAATACCATGCCTAATCTACGTTCCTTTGCTTTTTAAAATCTGGTATCTGTTTTGAAAAAATTGAATTTTAAACAACTGAAAAAAATTGTTTCCAAAACTCACTCATGTGATTTTCATTTTTCAGCCCAGGTTTAAAAATTGGCATCGACTCAGAAAATGTGAATATGGACAAACAGAAGACACCAGATCATAGACATGTTCATTTTCTTCAAAACAGACCGTTGGGTTATACAAAATATCTACATTAACCCTTTCAAAACTGGTCGTTTACGTAACCCACTTTCACGATTTTCATTATTTTGGCAATGTTTACCCATGGTTAAATTTCAATTCTACTAGAAAATTTGATTGGGTCGAGTGTTCTGAAAAAGCCCCTTCCAGAACAGATTGCGTCCCCTGATGGTGGAAGGTGGAACTACAGGAGTATCTCTGGTTCTATGAGCCGATTACGAAGGGGTTTGACTAATTGGATTTGATATCTATAGCCTTAAATATTTTAGTTGCACTTTCTACCGCCAGGGTGTGCTTTCCAATCTTGGGTTCTATGGGACTGATTATGACGGGGTTTGCTTCATTCGACTTGATTTCGATAGCCATACAGATTTCAGTCATGTTTGTACAGAACCGATTGTTATTATCACGGGCCCAGACAATGTCGGGCGGGTCAAATAGTATTTATTAAAATTTCTTTTATAATTGCTGAATGAGGGAGAGTTTGTAAAATGTCCTTTGTCATTTGATAAAAATAAACTTTGAACTTGACTAGGAAGTTAAACATGGATGTATCTTTGTTCCTGTCGCCACATTCTAAAATCAGTTGTATAACTAAACAGTAGTAATTTATCGTACAAATTTCAAAATTATCAATTTTGTTTTATGTAACATTTTGAAAAAAATAATATTTTTATTCAAAAAGGTAAAGTATATTTCTGTAAGACCTTTGCATAATTATTGAAAATAAAAAGTGTAATATTGAAGAAATTCTTGTTTTACAAAATCTTGAGACCAATCCCAGAATTAGAAATTAGCCTAAGAATTGTGAATCTTTTCTGTAAGAAATTTCAGCTTTTGTACTGTGCACTTTAATACAGTAGAATATATTTATAATGCACACTTTGATGTACACGCAAAATTCTGTGGCAAACATGAGACAGCATACAAAGTCCAGCATACAACAACACACAGTTAATTTTAATTTATTTAGGCATAATTCGCTGCTAAAAAATGAATTAAAATTAACTATATATTTTATTTTATTGCTAATTCTGGTAGCATTCAACTATATACTTGAAAATACATTGGTGGTTCTCGAACACAAAGAATTTTTTGAGAACAGATTTATTTCAAAACCAAATCAAGTTTTGCTATAAGAAATAATGAAAATATGATTTTGTTCCTACCTACTAAATTACTTCTTGTATTTGGCTGTTTCAAATACCCTGTTAAGCACAATATATTATATAATACAATACACTATGTAGTATTATATAGTAAATTATAAAAACATGTTACAGTACTGTACTTTACATGATATGTATTTTACATGAGATAATGACAATTTTATAACATTTTAATAAAAGTTTAACAAAAACTATATCTCTGTACCATTATTGGTGAAGTTTCAGATGACTTGAGATTGTTAGTTCAGTAACTTCAGCATTTTCTTCCAGAATAAGTTTAACACAAGGGTTTTTTCACAGAGAGCTTTGTTATGTGATTCTAAATGATATTTCAAAAGTCCCTGACAATCTACTATATGTTCCTCATTTTTTGGCATTTTAGGAGTAAGGGGTTAGATATTGTAATTTAGCTATATAAGCAAGTAAGGTGTCATTTTCTATGTATTTTTTCACACTGAATCGAATAAAATCAGAACCAAGCTGATACAATCAATAGTTTGAGTTACAAGAGTTTTTATGTAAAAAAAAAGTCAATTTTTTTGGTACACATTTTTTTATTAGAATTTTTTTAATTATAATTCTTGATCACATGGGAGATCTTTTTCAGAGATTTAATCTATTGGTATATCATTTAGACAAGCCTGTCTATGACAATTGCAACACACTGCAAAATTTGACACGTGAGTCATTCCATGTTAAGTCAACCAAAAATTTTCAATATTCAACCTGACCATTTCAGATTTTGATGAAACCTTCAGTGATCATGCTCCCTGATGATATAAATGAGAATATACTTTTATATATTTAATATACAGTACAACCTCTATCTCGAATCTGGGGAAGAGAAAAAAAATCGAGATGAGGTTTCAAGTTATTAAGGTTTTGACAAAATTGAAAAATCTAATAACACAAACTGCTTTTTGCTGTAAAAAATATTCTTCATCAAAAACTACATGTAATCTACTAATAAATAACAGATTACACATCTCAACATTTTAATAATTTCAAAATTATGATACACACATACCTGTTTTGATTAAATAACATTAAATTCTTCATTAAGAAATGTATTCAGTTATTTCAGAAGAAAAAGTCCTAAACTGAAGTCTGTCATCTCACAGAATCTTTTTGCATTTGCAGTGTTTCCTCTAACATAGGAATGGCACCAAACACTTCAGTTGTAATATTTTCGCTTGATTCCAGAAATCTCCGCAGCAGGTCAACTACCTTCTCGGCTTCTTTCACTGTAATTTTTTTCATGTTCTTGTTCATCTTGTAATTTCTTCATCAGAAATTTCTGCATTAATGCTTGAAACAATCTCTTCATCTGTCATAGTGCTGCACATTTCAAGCTCATCATCTACGTTCAAGAATTCTTCGAATGAAATGTCAGTGTGACACACTTTTTGTATTGATTCCCACTGTTCTGGATTCAGTTCTTCTTCAGTTGCTTGCTTAATCGAATCAACTTCGTCTGTTTCACTGGAAGTCACGTTTTCTAAAAATCCTGCTTTGATAAAACATCTTCTTATTGTTGCTTCTGTAACATTTCTTCATGCACAGTCAGACATTGGCATTGACTGTAAGATGTTGATTAGGTGTGCTAGAAGGCTTCACCGATATTATACAGAAGTCTTCTCACAATTTGGGTTAGATTACCAACTTTGAAGTTACAGATTATCCCTTATTCTAGTGATTGTAACTTTGAAGTCGTATTTCGTGGCAAAAATTTAACAGTGATATTTTTTAGTGTTGGAAGATTAGAGTGAGCTTTACAATTGTCTATGAAGAGGAGAATGCGTCTTTTACTTTTAGCCATTGTCTTATAGATTCCTTTCAACCAATCAGCAAAAATTGTGTTTGTCATCCAAGCCTTCATGTTTGACCTGTATAGCATTGGAAATGACTTAATTTTAGCAAAGCACACCAGCTTTTTAGATCGGCCTATCATAAGAGGAGGAATCTTTTCTTTACTCTTTGATTTGATGCCAAAAGCACACTTAATCGAAGTTTACTCTGCTTGCCACCTCGGTATTCTTTACCTTTAAATACAGACATTTTGTTGGGCAAATGCTGGTAGAATAATCCAGTTTCGTCTGCGTTAAACACATCATCTGCTTTGTAGTCCTTTAAAAGAGAAGGAAGTTCTGAAAGCCACTCTTTTCAGGTAGCTGCATTAACCAGTGTAATGTCACCGCAAAGTTTCTGAAAAACGATGTTGTGCCTTTTTTTAAATTTTCCAGCCAACCATTGCTTGCTTTAAATGAACTGTTCAAAGCAAGATCAATCCACTCAAAGGAATGTTTTGATCATAGTGTTGGACAAACCATTTCAGAACACATTCTTCAACTTCAGGCTAAGCTGAATTCTGAATTTTTATTTTTTTCCTATTTCCACCATCAGTTTTTTTTTATTGTTTCATGGTTTTTATTATTATTGAAAGAGTGCTGGAAGGAATTTTAAAATAAACAGCAATTTAAAAATTTTTTTTTTTCTAGTTTGTTTTTATCCACAAACTTCAAGATTTCTATTTTATATTGAATCGATAACACGTTCAATTTATGCTTTTCACTTGCCATTTTTAAGAAGTCAATAAAAGAATCTACGAATTTTCAGTAACATGTTTTTGCTGTCCACTGGTTGGTTAAGAAATGATGAAACAGACTCCCTATCGTCAAAGTTAACCTTTTTCAAAACAGAAGAATGGCGCGAAAAATGTTCCTAGTAGCCGGTGACAAGATAATACCCTCCCCCTCCACACACACTAGAGATCTGCACTGGCTGGGCCAAGGCCCGAAGCCCGAGTCCGGCCCGGCCCACATGTCTATTTTCCTTCATGGCACTCAAGCCGGGCCGGGTCTGGGCCATATTTTTTTCTGAAGGCTTGGGCCAAGCCGGGCCGGCCTTACTTTTTTCCTAAAGGATAAGGTCGTGGCTTAAATTATTTTTACCGTACAGAGCCGGGACTGGTTTCATTCTTCCTAGTCTTCATGTCCCAAAATTTTCAGTCCTGGTTTTGACCCGTATAAAAATCATTGTCTCGGTGTGGCCTGGTCCGTTCGAAGGTCAGTAAAATAAGACCTGGCACAAAAATCTTTGCAAAACATGCATACATTTTTAAATCGCTATTATTCTACAATTAAACATTAAAATTTATTCTTTTTAAAGAATAGTAGATTTATACTCTTATTAAAATATAGTAAAACGTGTGAAAAAGAACCTGCTTATGACGGAATCCTGTCTTAAACTGAAAAATATGTTGATCCATGAAAAATGAATATACTAATACGTAAGAAAAGAATATTATAATACATTTACACCTGCTAAGAAGGCAAATTGTCTATAACTAATTTTTTTTTCTTCCCTATGCAATTCCATCTTAGAAGATTTTACTGTATAGCATTTTTCTGATTTTTAACACTTCAATAAATGGAATATGGATTAACAATATTAATGAAAACTTAAACACATACATACAACAAATAGAGATTTATTAAAAAATAAATATTTCAGGTTGCGGCACCTCTATAAAAATGAAGATTATAAAATGACAAAAAAAAGGTCTAAGATAGGCATTTTTAGTTAGATCTCATACGAGGCAAATTTTTAATTGACGTAAAAATAAATGTTTCATAGAAATTTAGCCGGGCCGTGCTCGGGCCGAACTTTTAGCTTTATATCGGGCCGGGACAGGACCGAATTTTTAACTTTTAAATCGGGCAGGGCCGAACTTTTAATGCTTGTATCAGGATGGGGCAGGCCGAATTTGTTTTTTTGTATGGGTCGGCCCGGGCCTGGAAATTTCAGCCCATACAGACCTCTAACACACCAGGGTTGGACGGTATTTACCGTCTGATGGTTTTTACCGTCTTTGGAAAAACATGTTTTTACCAGGGTTTTTACCACCTTTCAAAAAACTCATTAGTTTGACTGTTTTTGTCACTTTTATGAAAATATATCTACCACTTTTTCATTTTCCCAGGGGTGAAAGTTTTCCAGGTATTTAATACCACTATTTCCACATAACAATATTGACCGAATTTAGTTTCTGATTAGGTAAGTAAAAGAATGCTGTATGAAAATATTGGTTTTAAGGAATATAAAAAGCATGGAAAACTTTCATCCATGTTTTCCCCCTACAAGAATTCAAAATTTTTAAGATATTATTGTACATTTATCAGTATTAAACCTAAAACTCATTATAACTATTATTATGAGAATGCACACTGCAATATTTATCTTGATGGAGATTAGTTTACTAATTTTTACTAAAGGAAAAAAGAAATTATAAGTACACTTTATCACACTTAAAAAACCTTAATCATTTTAATAAAAACAAAATGCTTACAAATATTAATTATCACATAATGTAAGTTTGTACAAATGTTTACCAATACAGTTTACCAATTTATGTCCTTGGACCCTCTTAGCATTTTATACCAAAATAAGCTCTATACACCAAGTCTATTTCTTAATTTACTGTGGATATGTGAAAAGTTCGAAAAAATAACGAACTACAAGGTATGGAGTAAGGATTCACTATTAAATGCAAGAATTCGGAATTCATGTCTTTGTTATTTAATACTTTCCACCAAATTTTGGCTTTTACATCTTTTGTTTTAAAGAAGCTTCTTGGAAATGGTCCTCCTTTAGCTTCATATGCCAACAGGAGTAAAAGATAATCTGGGATAAAATCTATGAGCCATTCTCTTGCCATTTTCTTTTGTGCTTCACTTAATAGATTTTTTTGTGTGCATTGGATCTGTCATACATGGTAAAAAGTGAAAGGTTTCTAAAGCAAAATCCCTTTGTCACAAGTGGAATGGAAACCTGCTTTGTGAAACAGATACTGAACATCTGATCTATTTATAAATGGGGAATAGAAAATATAGTAAAATCTCATGATTAAAGTACTGTATCTGCAGCTTTAGAGAAATGACTATTTTTTTATTTTTGATCTCTTTATATATATGTAGGATTTTTGTCTTAACCTACTTAAGATTCACTTGGCTTATAACTACAGAGGAATATATCCATTAGCTTTTTAATTTTATACCATATCTATTATTCACTCAAACAAATAATATGCTTAGTAGATCACGGCAATTAAACTACATTGAGAATATAATACACTTGTAAACATAAATATTGGAATTCATCTAGAATTCTTGCCAAAATCCTTTTATTTGCATTTAATGGAACATCAACTTTCATGTTGAGATAAAAACGATGGAACACAGTCAACCTCTCTCAGTACTTTAATTTAAATATTTCTTACATGCGAAGATTGCCTCATATCTTGCAATTTCTCCATGTTCCTCGTGTTATACTTTTTCTTTCCCTATGATATTTTATATCAATTAATTAAACTCTTAAGTTTGTTAAGTTGCATTGTTGAGGATACTTTTATTCCCCCCCCCCCACACACACACATACATATATATATAAATAGAACCTTTGAAAGTCAAAAGACAAGTAACAAGTTCTCTCTCTATATAAAAATACATCAATTACATGAAAATACACTTTTAATCAATAGTATTAAAATACAGTTTAATGACTAGTAGAATTTATTGTCTATTGTCATGTTCTAAGGTTTTTACCACTTTTTTCCAGGTTTTTACTGGTAAAAACCTAGTTTTTACCATGTCCTGGTAAAAACCCAACCCTGTAACACACACACTACCCATGCTATCCCCAGTACTGATAATGAACAAAATGTGGAGCGATGCTTTCTGCACTTAAACAGGGTTTTTGTTTGTTTTCTCATTTGTGGCTCGTGGGAGGGAGCAGGAGTTGCGTCAAAGGTCGTACAATAGGGGGAAGCTTGAAGGAAGGTCAAAGAAATGTCGTTTTTAAACTTTTATGAGAATGAATATGCTTTCGTGTCATTTTAGGTTTATGGCCAAAGAATTTTGCGAATTAGCAGATGTAATGAAACAAGCGTGTGACTGGATCTCTCTTTTTAGTGTAGCTATTTGCACTGTTTTGTTAGTTTCAAAACTTTCCATTCTTATCCTTTAAGTTTTTTGTATCAACAAAAGGATAAAATAATGTGAAACCAGCATCCAGATCAAACTGTTTCTACAGCTGTTAAAAGAAAAAGTAAAAAGACAAACTAATTTCTGTGGAAAAATTTAGACATATCAAGGGTTTTGAAAAATATATTTCGAGGTAACTATGGAAAATACATGAGAATTTTGATGGAAATGCAGGGGAAATTTCTTTTTTTGAGATATCAAGGGTTTTGAGATAAGGAGGTTCGATGTATTGAGGTCTAACTATATCTCATATTTAATATATCTCATTAAGTTTTCATACAATGATTATTTTTAATTTCAAAAAATCATTTTTTGGCTTGTATAAACGTTTTTAATTTTTCAAGTTCTATCAAGCATACAGAGTTGTTTGACCCCTCACTTTAAAGAGGATTTGAGACAAGATTCAATTTGATATGCAAGTTAACTATGCTTGGTTAAAAAAAATAATTAAATTCAAAAATTTTAAAATAAAAAATATCTTAGTGTTTTTTTTTTAATTTTTAAAAAGTTATATTCTTTTCGTAATTTTATAAGCTTTGAGTTCCTGAAATTTTTAGAGTGGGATCTCAATAGGATCAGTAGTTATAAAAAAAGTAATGTTGAAAATTAATAAGACAATATTGTGTTTAGACCAATCATAAAGTTGGCGAGGTGCCTACTTTAAATACCTGCCCCAACTAGTATTTAACATTGATTTTCTTACCATAACTACTGATCCCATTAAAATCCCACTCTAAAAGTTTCAGGATTTAAAGTTATAATATTGCAAAACATATATTTTTTCAAAATTTTTAAAACATGCTATTTTATTTTTTTAAATTTCTTTTTATCAAGCATGGGCAACTTGCATATCAATATGGAATTCCCTTTAAAATGAAGGGTAAAGCAACTCTCTATGCCTGATACAGCTTGAGAAATTCAAAATTGAAAAAAAATTATACAAGCCAAAAAATGATTTTTCAAAATTAAAAAAATAATTGTATGAAAATTTATTGAGATAAAAAAAAATTATAAAAGTATTTCTTTATATCTTCTATATATCTTTTTATCAGGGAGAATGATCCCTGTAAGTGTCATCAAAATCTGAAATGGTCAGGTTGAGTCACTGATTGATTTGGTGTGGGATGACCCATGAACAGACAATCATATTTAAAATTGAATTTAGAGCAGGTGGTTGGATTGTTCATATTAGAAATACAAATTATGTTTCATTTCAAATCCCATTTTTCAGGATTCATTTCATTACAAGTCATGTTTGTACATTGTAATAAACTGAAACAAATGTTCTTTTGTTGCACTAGAAGTGGAAGACAGACTATTCAAATTTGTCACTTTATTCTTTGTGACTAATTTTGTGAATTGCAAATACTGATAATCAAGTAATGACCTTTCTTTTGAGGAATAAATGCCCAGAAAAGTTTTAAAGTCAATTTCAGGTATCATACACATTTCTTTGCATGGTATATTGCAAATCTAAACATTTTTGTTGTAATTTTATGAATGCTGATTTTCCTTTTTGGAAAATAGATTTGCCTTCACAGCCAGAAAAAGCATGTAAGAATATGTTCTCTTTGTGTGTTACTTTCAAACTTGTAGAAGCGTAAATCTTCTGCTTTATCTTGCCTTTTCCTGGATTGTGGAAGAAGATTTCTGGGTGGAATTCAAGATGGTGGCTATTTCAAATTTCATACATTCACAGTGTTCATTATATCATCTTTTCATTATGTTAATTCTGTGAAACAATAGCAAAGAATTGACTGGCACGATAACATCATGGACTGAAGAAAAATAATTATGTTAGTATATGAGTATTTTATGTCATGAAAATTTACTTTTTCCCATGATAGTTGTATCAGTGTGTCATTACAATTTATCTTTTCTACATTATCTATAACCCTTGTTGCAATGGACATAGTCACTTGAATATATAGGAAAAGTTGTGGTTACAAAACCAATCTGATACTTTTTTAATGTCTTTTTGGTCCCACTTTATTAGAGATTCCCACACATAACATGCTGTACTGTATTTGCAAAGAAAACCACTCAAAACTTTTCAAGCCCTTCTGAAATATTACTTACACTTAACAAACCTATAACAAATTTTGTTTAAACACTTTATTTGTACCCCTTCCTCTATGAGGACTTAATGAATGATTGTATTATCACCATATCAGTTGAAGTACCACAAGAGTATTTACCTATATCTTAATAGAAAAAAAAAAATCTTCAGTTAATTTTTTGAAGCCTGCATCCATTGAACTTCCCAACTTCTTCATGTCTTGAATAAAGAAATGGGCACTTTTATCATACAAAAAGTGTTCTGCAGCATAGAAATATCAAATCATCCTCTTTATTGCAGAATTATATGCTCTCTAATCCTGGATTATCTCTGCTTTAATAAACTCTTTCAGAATCAACATCATATCTAAATACTGGACCCATAATTTTGAAGTTGGTCCTCTTTTTCAATTTAGAACATTTATCTCAAGAGTTACATTCCACATCACTGAGGATCCTTAATTTTTTCACTTCTGAAAAAGGTGTTTTATGAATGTTTTTAAAGTAGGTGTTAATAAATTTTTGTTTGTTACTGGTTAAAGGCCGTTCACCGATAATTATTTTTGACAGAGCTAGTTGCAAAAGTAGCTAGCTCTGACAGCTAGACAGTAAACATGACCAAATAACAATTTTGTCAAATTTTGTCAGAGAAGCATAACTTCTATGAGACCACATCCATCCATGATGAAGCCGTTTGATCTGAGGAAGGACATGCACATATACACTATATTGCCAATGATGATTGGTCACTTGCGATTTTAGACGTTTTGTTAAATATCTGGAAAGATACATGAGGAATTATCCTGAAACTTCAGGAGTGTAAACAACATGATAAACGTATTATATTTCCGCGAAGATTTTTTCCCGAAACCCCCTTAAGGGGCCGTCAACAAATTGAAGAAAAACGAATATCTTTTGGATAACCCTGTAGAAACTGATATTGCAAAAGCATTCAAACTGTAGATTATGATTAAGTGGCTTATTGTAATAATTTGGGTTCATTTTTATGAAGATAGCATGCATACTCGAAGAGAAATTCAGGTTTTTATAAAAACAGTCCTAAATTTTACCAAGTTTTTTGCTTATAATTTGCAGAGTTTTTAATATAAAAACAAGTTATATTCAGAAAATATGACAAACAAAATTGTACACAACACCCTGCAATCAGAATTAAAAAATAATAAAAATTGTATGAAAAATGAGCAGGTTTACTAAATATTGTTTCACTGCACATGCGTGAATTCAATCAAAATATACAGTGCATAATATATTGGCTAAATGTATACACCAACTTTTATGAAAGTCTCAAAAACATAGCTTGAAAATTCTGATAGTAATCGTTGATAGAATAAGCTCGAATTTCGCTGTTCCCAAAAGGAAGCAAAAAGATGAGGGGTTGTATCCAAATATACTAGCTAATGAAAGTTGACATAATAAGAATGAAGTGTCTCTCATTCTATATTTGATACAACCCCTCATCTTTTTGCTTCCTTTTGGGAACAGCGAATTTCGAGCTTATTCTATCGACGATTGCTATCAGAATTTTCAAGCTATGTTTTTGAGACTTTCATAAAAGTTGGTCTATACATTTAGCTAATATATATTATGCACAGTATATTTTGATTGAATTCGTGCATGCACAGTGAAACAGTATTTAGTAAACCTGCTCATTTTTCATACAATTTTTATTATTTTTTAATTATGATTGCAGGGTATTGTGTACAATTTTGTTTGTCTTTTTTTTCTGAAAATAACTTGTTTTTATATTAAAAACTCTGCAAATTATAAGCAAAAAACTTGGTAAAATTTGGGACTGTTTTTATAAAAACCTGAATTTCTCTTCGAGTATACATGCTATCTTCATAAAAATGAACCCAAATTATTACAATAAGTCACTTAATCATAATCTACAGTTTGAATGCTTTTGCAATATCAGTTTCTACAGGGTTATCCAAAAGATATTATAGTTTTTCTTCAATTTGTTGACGGCCCCTTATGGGGTTTCGGGAAAAAATCTTCGCGGAATTATATGACGTTTATCATGTTGTTTACACTCCTGAAGTTTCAGGATAATTCCTCATGTATCTTTCCAGATATTTAACAAAACGTCTAAAATCGCAAGTGACCAATCATCATTGGCAATATAGTGTATAAACCACCCCAAGCCTAAAACTGTTTTTAGAAACCAATGAAATTTCATCGATTGAAGCAGTGATTTTCCTTGCTTTAATGAAAAGAGTTTTGTCAAATGTTATTACAGAAGTAGTGAGGACATATTTGAGACAATCTTTAAATATCTACAGCAATGTGCTGTAAATTGTGTCATTACTTGCAGGATAGTTTATGAATGGTAGGTACATTACACGTGATTTCTGATGCTCTTTAGGGCTGGATTATTTATCAATATATTGGTCAAATATTGATATTTTTTAATTATCGCAATACCAATATCTAAGCTCTGATTCTGACGATATCTCCCAATAACGATAGCTAAGCTCTGACTCTACCCATTCAAAGTCGAATATCCCTTCTAATGATTCTCTCTTTCATCGTTATTCCAATATATCCCGATACATTCTATGCCTTACTTTTTATTCAAACAAACTGCATTTTCTCATGTGCCTTTGTTACCGAATAATACTGTTATCGTCTGTGTTTCAATACCGTTGCTGCTATTGGTCTGGACATATTGCAATATATCACACATATTGATATGTCCTAACCAATAAAGAAGCGCTAATATCTCATTGCCTCTTATACCTACTCACTTCACCTAAAACCAAGTCATAAGTCACTCATATCAGCCACACATATCTTTATTAAACATACGTAAAATACCCATCAAAGCAACACTTATTTTTATCCATACAGTTTAAAAATTGCTTTAAACTTTATTATATTGCGTTAATTTACTTACCTTAAAACCGCTAAGTTTATTCTGCTTTTAGTTAAAGTAATTTCTTTACGTTCACATCGTTAAAAACTGCCGTTCTGCCATCTTTATTTTTCATGGTAAGCTCAGACATGGTAAGCTCAGACATGGTAAGCCTCAGACATGGTAAGCCTCACATCAAAATGAACTATATATTGACAATAATCCTTACCGTAATATATTCATTCATGCTAGATGGCGACATCATACTTTAATCAATTAATTCAATTCATATTGGATCATCATTTGCATCGTTTCTGATGCTGCATGCTGATTGGTCCAACAGGTGGGCGTTGCTCATTAATTCATTTCTGGATCACATAAATATGCAATGTCAACCGTCATAATTACACACTTCTTGTTTTCCTTTAATAGATGTATCTTTTTGAAAGTCTGGATATGGCAGGTCCATATCTTGGATTTTAACTAGTTTTAAATCTTTACAAGCCGTTTTTAATAAGTAATGGATGGTTGAGTCTATATTTTTAAACTTACTTTCATTTTATATTTGTGTCAACTTATACTTATCATGTTAATCGTCAAACCTCTTGTTATTGTCAACGAAAGCCTGCTATTGTTCATTCTATATAATAAAGCCTATATAAGTTATATCTTTGAATATATTTTTACCATGTCTACTATTACTGAATAAACGTGAGTCTTCCTTGCAAAAACTGTGTCTCCGGATTTTCTAACATATTCTGAAATTACACTGAACTTATTAATTTTTTTCAAATTAATTATTCATCTCTCTGGTTATTGAACTATACCGGCAAACACCTTCCATGAACTGTGCATTTTCAAATCATATTTACAACTCTGCAACCAAATCATTTAACCTAAACCATCTTTAATTATATCATTATTGTGGAGTCGATAATTTTACCAGAGTTTAGCAGCTGGGAAGCTCGGTTCGCAAGCAACCAATCAGAGTGCACTAGGTAAAATTTCACCTTTCGCCACATTGGTGAAGCAAAGCCTCACCATTCTTTTACTGTGATTGGTTCTTTTAAACGGAGCTTACTAGCTATTAATGTCTAGTATTGCAAATGCTGAATATCGGCCAATTATTCCTATTATCCTCTCTGTCATTTTATGGATAGAGAGAGCATGAGTCCGAGTGAATTTAACATATTCTGTCTTGATATTTCAGCTTAAAATGAAGTAAAAAAAGAATACATTTTAATTAGTATAAAACTATTCCGTAATGTGATTTGAATATTTATATTTCAAAGAAGATTTCAATGGTGTATTTATGTATAGTAATTAGATAGGAAGGTATAAATATAGTGAAATTTTAATATTTTTCTGTTAAGAATGCATTGATACCTTATAGAACGATTGAAAAACAACATTTCTGCAACATCTGTCATCCATTGAAAGCTATTTAATTACAAGTATATTAGCATGACATGTGGCATTAAACCAATTTCAATTTTTGCTGTTGCTTTTTATTTATTTTAATCGTATTAAAATCAGCAATGTCCTAAATTTAAGAACATTTTATTTTAGTTTCTTTTTTATAATGTTCTCAGTTATACACAAGGATATTAAATAGTTAAAATAGTGTATAAAATAGGAAGAATAGGGAACATACTATTTTTAAAGAATTCCTTCTTTACCATTTGAACGCGTCTCATCCTAGTTCACCTTTCAAACAATGGTGTAAGCCCAAAATAGATATCGAACAATGTGTATTTTTCCTAAAATATTTCTGTTTTGTATAAATATGAAACTGTAATATTTAAAGGATTCTGCATGAGCAAATAGGTATAATGAATTCATTTGTTGCTTTCTATACCTGTTGGTACTTAAATTGCTGCTACCATACAATTTATCTTTGAAATTGACAATTTTTCTATTCCCACACACTTTAAGGTAAGTTATCGCGATATATCACCAATATCAATGCATTGATATATTTTGATATTAAATTTGTGATATCATCCAGCCCTAGTGCTGTTTATGCTGCACCAACAACTCCATTAATCCACTCTATCCAGGAATTTCCCATAGTTCTTTGTATTTGGTATACTTCCACAAAATATGAGAATTCTGAACAGAGCATATGGTTTTGGGGCTGCAGTCAAGTTTGACACCATATTTTCATAAATTTTGATTGATGTTTGTGTTTTTTTGGTTAGTTTTGAGGTACTAGGCATCATTTTTAGTTTTGGTATAGTCATATTGAATCAATTCTTTCATGAAGAGCAACATTTCTGATGATTCTCATGGAATTAAATGTATTCAAATCATCTATTGTTGCTACATTATGATCTGTATTGTCCACAACATATTGAATAAAACATTCCTCTTTAGGAGGGTAAACTGATGTCTGATAATGCAATACATTGGAGGATTCATATAAAAGTGCTTATTTATAGAAAGTTCAGAATCCTAAGCTTGATAAAATATCAATTAGACATTTCAAGACAAAAGTATCTGTGCAATTGAACATAGTACAGTCAAGTACTCTGTGAACAGGACAACGTCATGTAGTAGAGACAATATGAATGACTGGGGATGAATTACAGACATGATAGTGTGACAGATAGTAAACTTCTTTTTTAAAGGCTCTACAGCTTTCTTAGATTATTTCTTCTATATACATATATATATATATAAAAAAAAAACAATGACTTGGGCCACATCAGAGAACAGTTCAGTACTAGGAGGATAAGTATCCACCTCACATATTGCAGAGTATATATGCCAATGAATGATCTCTGCTGCCTTAACTTGCAACAATCCAGAGTAGCAAATAATTCCTCTCTCAAAATTCTATGCGTCTGTGTAATTAATGAACTCGTCAGTTAATTTTACAGCTTTTGTGTATTTTATACCCTAGTTGACAGTGCAGTTCTAAAAAAAATTTAATTGCAATTTTTGTGAGTCGGATAAAGCATATGTATCTATTCCTTACACTGTAACTATGGCTTTTTCCTTAATAAATAACACATAAGATATCATTTTGTTAATATTAAACCCTATAATGAAAATAATATTGATTGTATCAACTTAGTTCTGGTTTTATTCAATTCAGCACACAAAAGAAAAAAACCGGAATGATACCGTACTTGCCTGTATATCTAAATTACAATGTCAATGTCCTTTCTCCCTAATCCCCTCCCCCCAAAAAGAGGGGAAGCATACAGTAGAATGTCGGGGACTTTTGAGGTATTTAGAATGACATAACAAAGCTCTCTGTGAAGAAAAAGATTGGATTAAAAGTATTCATAAGAAACACCCATTTTTTTTTTAATTAAATTTATTGGACTATGTTGATAAGAAAAATAATCAATTAAAAAAAAAATCATTTTAATTCAGTCTTTTTTGTTTTGTTTGTTCATTCAGTCCATTATGTAAAGGCCACTCATGCTGTTAGAGACAGAACTGAATCAAATTTCACTTTGATTTCTTGTTTGAGAACTGAATTGTCCGAAAACTGATGCATTCATGAAGTCTACTGTATAAGTTATTTTTAGTCTATTATATAGAATTTTTTTTCCCTTTTATTATGATTTGATATATGCCTTTAAATATATTTAACATTAAAAATCTCTTATCTTTCTTTTAGGATGAACCATCAGAAAATGAACAAGACTGTAATGATGGTGAAGAGAATGCATCTGGTGTGCGTCGGCCTATGAATGCTTTTTTCATTTTTTGTAAGAGGCATCGAGATATTGTTCGAGAAAAATATCCTCACTTGGAAAATCGCAGTATTACTAAAATTTTAGGAGAATGGTGGGCAAATCTGGATCCAGCAGATAAAGCATCATACAAAGCTTTAGCTAAACAGGTTGTTTTATGAGGTTAATGGACTGACTTTTGCTAGTTTGCTAAGTTGCTCATGAAAATTCCATTTAATTTATGCTTAACTACTTGAACACTAACTTATTATTATAAAATTATTTTACATTATCATAATCCTTAAGCATTAAAAATATCTTTAAATATTTTTCTTAATTTTTAGATATTTTTCTTGGTTTATTTGCAGATTATTTTTTTACTTTTGGGAGAGAGAAGGAATTTTTACTTGATTACTTTATGCAATAAAATATATTTTAATTTTAAACATTTCAATTTTAAATATAAATTTTAAGTACGAGCAACTCATTTCAGAGATTTTGGCAAAATGTCTCTATGATTTTGTGTATAAAATGTTTAATAAATGAGAAATAAATTCAAGTTAATTATTTTGTTGAACAATATTAGTATTTCTAACATTTTTCTTTTTTTATATTTATCTAAATTAAGCTTTTATTCTACTATTCTATTAATGTATGAAATTAAATTACCTCAAACTATTCATTATAGAGGTGTTAATTCTGTTTTTCCTAAAGTATTTTGATTTCATGAAACATGTTATTTTTTTTTATTATTATTAAAGGTACATTATAAACATTGAGCATATTTCAGAAAACAAAGTTTTAAAGTTAAATACTTTTTGTGTGACTATCTTCTATATTGCATTAGAAAAAAATGACTATTTTATATATACTTAAATAATATGTATATATGTAGTATAATCTTGAAAATCCAACATCAGGATCGAGACCAAGCTGGATTTTCAAAATTTTGGATTTCTGAAATAATATCAAAAGTACTTCTGGTATTTTTAATGGTACCTTTAGTCATAATTTAATTCATAACCAAGTGATAAATATGTGAGAAAAAAAAAAAAAAAAAAAAAAACCTAATTGATATTTTCTATGTTAAAAAAAAAATAAGCAGTGGAAGTCATTTCTCCTCATGTAATTTCTGAAACATCAATGTCAATTTTACTTTTTTCAATTGTTTTGGCTGTTCTTTAACAAGTTTTTCTTGTACTTTATACAACAGAAGAATATCTATTTCAGAAAAACAGTCTTGTTTCTCTAAAGCAGATATTAATTCACCAGTCAAATTTATGCCTTTTTCCAGTGACCATTTCTGCTGCCGGCTCCTCATCTTCTGAGCTGCTACTAACATTATTGACAGTTGTATTTAGCTCAGCAGCAGCAGTCTCACTGTCCATTAAATTGTTCATTGTTGGTGCATTTTTGTCAATTCTCAGCCAACCATGTCATTTTTTTTTTCAACACTTAATGCATTTTCCGATTTTGCATATTCATTTATCTGATAAATGGCCTTTTCATGGGAAATGTTGAAGCTTGAAAATTCTTCCTCATCATTGATGTTTGCAAAAATTTGCTCTGGCCATATATTGTGAAATGTATTCACCAAAGTCCTTGACTCACTTGATCTCATGACCATGTAACTGCCCATATTGTGTTTTTGGTGTTGTAATCTTTTTTGAAAGTTTTAAGCCCTGATTGCATGCATTCATAAGACACTATAAATTCTGCTTTATAAAGGCATTTTAGTGACTGCAGAATTCCTTAATCCAATGGTTGAATAATTGATGTGTAATTCGGAGGTAAAAACATAGTGGTGACATTATTTTTATTCAAGAATTTAGGATGCGCTGCACAATTATCCAGTAGTAAAACAATCTTTGAATCATGTGAAAGAACTATAGACTCTGAGTGGCACTGTGCCTCTGTAACAACAAAAGAATATTAAACCAGTCAGTCATGATGTCTGAATTCATCCATGTCCTCTCTGGATTTATAAATCACTGAAAAGACTTTAATGCTTTTAAATGGCCGAGGAGATTTACTTTTCTTGATCACCAGCAATTTATATTTATGCGTACCAGCGGCATTTGAGCACACAAGTACCGTAATCCATTTTTTTAAATTTGTCATTCCTTGTTCAGCTGCCTCATTTGAAGAAGCAAGAGTTGTTTTCAGCAAGCAACACCAGAACAATCCAGTCTCATCTGTATTATAGATTTATTCAGGAGATAACTTTGCAACAAATTAAAAAATCTGTTGGAGAAAGTTTTCAGCAGCTTCATCATCCACAGAGTTTTTCCCTGCATATTGCTAGTTTCTAAATATTGTGTCAAGTTTTCTATCAGTGCAACCTTCCTTGAGAATATTTGCATGCCTCCAAAATACACAATTTCTGGTGATATGCTTTTGTTTGTGCAATCAGCATAGCACCAGATATGGGTACTCCTTTATTTCGCCGTAACTGAAACAATTTAAAGAGCACCTTTTCCACCATACCAAATTTTCCCTGATGAGTGCTTTTTCTCTTTAGCCATATCCTTCATAATGTCACTTTTTGTATAAAATTGCAGTATTTTTTGCTTCTGTTTTATAATGTCATAAACTGTTGACGATCCAATTCCATACTCAGTGCATAACTTTTTCACAGAACAACCACTTTCTAACTTTTTTATCAAGTCTACTTTTTCTTCGATAAACTTAAATGATTTCTTTTAGAAACAACATTCCCTGGTTTTGATAAAGACATCATACTATCACTAATAAAAAAACCTCCCAAAACTTCAGAGAAAAAAGACACATGATCATTTAAGAAATTCAGGCCCTCGTAAAAAGAAGTCATAATGAAAGCAATCTCTCCACTTGTGTGCTCTCTCCTTCATGTTTAGATAAAGGGGAAAGATGTGTTATAATTTGATATGATGTCCTTTGGCCAACCTGTCCCTTCCAGTCAGTGCCCCCCCCCCCCTGTTTTCTCCCGAAGAACTTATGTCCTCGCCTCCATGCTGTTGCTAAACAAGAATGCAGCTTAGAGTTTTCTCAGATGTTCTGTTGTTCAAGGAACTAATCTCCTCTGGCAAATGAAGAAAACATGCTTTTGTCGTAGTCAATTATTTCTTTTACTATCAATCGCAAAGTTTTTAATTCATAAACAATTGCTATTTTTCTTTCTTCTATAAGTTAGAAGTGTAAAAGAAAAAGGGGGGTGGAAGATTACCTTCATACCAGATATTTGTAGTGGCCGGATTTCTGAATGCTGGATTTTCAAGGTCACACTGTATATAACTTGTATCTACTATGTATAATATGTATATAAAATACCTCAAGAAAAATACAATAAGATCTGTTTGTACTCCGTAAATTATATTAAATTTTGCTTTTTTAAATTTATAACTGGAAACACTATAATAGCAAGGAAACATGCAGAATGTGACAATAATAAGGTATAAATACAATGGACTCTCATTAATGTGTCCCTGTTTAAGATGCATCTCTGGTTAATGAGAAAAATTTTGTTTTTGCCATCATTTTCTATTTGCAATTAATGTTAAAGACATTGCTTTAATAGGTACTAATCAGATATGGCAGACAATTTTTTCTCAAATTGACCAGGTAAAATCGAAACTTGTTCTGTACATTATTTCTTCTAATGCAAAATTTGATGTAACTTTGCTTCTTGAATCAAGGAATTGACAGTGACAGAGATGAAGAGAGAGAAAACATTCCACCATCAAAAACATAATCTGTTCAAAAATTGCTAATGGCTGTTCACCTATAGTACCAATTAAAATGTGATGTTACAGACCAAAATTTCGAGTGTCTCAAAACTGAAAAATAGTGGTATAAAAAGATAATTTGTTCATCTATTACTTTAAGGAGATTACTTTAATTAAAGTTAAATGATGTAAGTGCCGCAATTTCTTTACATATTTTGTTTGTCCTGAATAATTTATTCTTTTGTATTAACAAATGGCCATTAAATTGTTTTTTTGCTAAAATTATTAAAAAGAAAAAGTTGTTTCTTTTGGCATAACATTGGTAACATATTTAATTTCTGTCAAAAACTGACTTCAATTTATTCAACAACATGGATTATTTTACACCATTGAAATGGTTAGCTTAATGTCACGCTTAGAAAATCCACACTAATGAGAGTTCACTGTACATAAATTGGACTGACAGAAACAATAAAATAATCTATTGAAACAATATATTAATATGTGTTAGACAAGTGCACCATGAAATATTATAAATAAGAATGTATTCATAAAAACACATAAAATTGCTAAATGATACACAAAACAAGAACCCTTATATGCCCTTCTATAGTTGTCCTCAGGATAAAATATGATGTTGAAGTGATCTATTAATCTATTAAGTTATTTAGAAGAAATTTTTTTTTTATAGCTAGAATGTAATATTAAGAAAAAAAGTTGATAAACTTAAGCTTGACACTAATCCTAATTATAAAGAATTTTTGAAAGCCTAATAATAGTGTATAAAACACAATGTAAACACATTGATAATTTGTTGTTACTACAGAGGTGCCATAAAACAAAACACAGTTTTAAAATTAAAACTATTAGATGTTAAAAATCCATAAGCTTTCAGCTAAACATTAGCCTTCCTCAGATGAACACAAGCCGTCGAGAAGACAACGCTCCGAATGGCGCGCTCCGGCCAGGTCCAAAATAGGCGAAACCAATCCACTATGAATTGGAGGGAGAGAAAGAAGTTGGGGGATGAAACCATTACAATCTGGGGGGGGGGGGGGGGTCAGCAAAAACCAAAAACCCCAGTGACACTCAATACATTATACCATATACGAGGGATCTGATAAGATATTACATGTATTATCCCCTCTTTTCAAAATTTCTAGGGACTCTCTGATTATGCAACTATTATACTGTGAACAATGTGAAATTATTTTAGTTTTACTTAAAAATATATCAATATCTTTAGCTTGATTTAATCTGGATAAAGCAGTGGATAATTTACCTTTTTTTTATGTCAGCCGTATGTTCTTTAATCCTTTCCTTTAATTTGCGAGTTGTCATGCCTATATATGAATATGTTTTAGAACTGCCATTAACTTTAAAAGGAATAATATAAATGCCAGACTTATCTCCATTATCAATGGGGTCAATCATTCTATGTACCAGATATTTTAGCTTTGTTGGGGGCTTTGCGATAAGAGTTACATTATATTTCTTTAATGCATATTTAATACACTCAAAAAGATGTGGGATATAATTAATACTGTAGAATTTTGAAGATTGCATATCTTTTTTAACTATTGTAGCTTGTTTATTTCTGAATTATGGCACCTTTGTAGTAACAACAAATTATCAATGTGTTTACATTGTGTTTTATAAATTTAAGAGGGTGAATTTGTCGTTCGCATTATATGGAATTTTCTATATATTTTACTAATAATAGTGTTTTTGAAAAATTTTGATAAGAAGTACTGAATTTTATTCCTTCTCCTTCCAGTATTGGGATAATTTTTAGAATAGTTTTTCAGGAACTTTTTTTACCTAGTATTTGGTTTTGGCACTAAGTCTGGCAAAAATAACACTATACATTGTTTAACATTGGTTCTTAATGCATTATGTTATGTTTGTTTTAAACTTTGTTGTAATCTGATTTTTTTCCTTTTAATTAGACTCAGCTTACTGAAATGCATTTAAATTACATTGAGATCCATACATTTACTTGTAAAAATTTATCTCTGTTTACCCAAGAAATTTAACTGGTACCTCGTGTGTTCTAAATGTGAGGGTTTTTGCATGCATATCTCAAATTCTTTGGAAATAACATTTAAATGTATATTAATCATTAAAATAATGCATCTGATTGATTTATAAAGGTAACTAAACTAAATATATAAAGCTTATGCCATATGTTTGGAACAGAATGAAAAAAAAACATTAACAATAAACATTAGACAAGTTTTTAAAAAAGAAAATTATTAAATATATATATAATGAATGTAAACTTTAAAAACCAGTATGTATATAATCTATACAGTGTATTCCAAAAAGATTGAAATGTACTTTAATTTTTTACTTTTTGGAGATGCATATGCAATGTAAATTGCAAAAATGTTCAAAATAAGGTAAGGAATTAAGATTATGCTGATGAAATAGTCTTGTCATTATTTTTCAAGAAGTTTTTTCATATATACGGTCCCTGGGTCCTATAAGTTATATTAAAAAAAAAAAACTCTCTATGCTGTGACAAGCACAACAGTAAAAATTCCATTCTTCTATGGGCAAAATTCACCAAGTTATGATACTTTGAATTTTATGAAATTTCAAAGCTTTCCAGCACTAAAAACTAGTCGGCTAGAAAGCTGACATTTCCTAAAATTCAAAATGTCATAACTCTGACTTTTGGTCGTAGAAGAATAGAGTTTTTATTGTTGTACTTGTCAGAGCATAAAGTAAATTTTTCTAAATATAACTTCTTGGCCCAAAGGACCACATAAAAATTAAAAAAAAGTATGATTTAAAAATTATTGGCAGGACTATTTCATCAACATAATCTTAATTCCTACCTTATTTTGAACAATTTTGCAATTTACATTGCCTCTCAACCAGGTAAAAAATTAAAGTGCATTTCCATCTTTTTGGGGACACCTTGTATATTCTATTCTGACTATAATGATTTATTTTTCCCCTTTTTTTTATTTGTAAGATCTGAAAATATATTTCTTATTAAAATATTTAAATTAAAAAATACTATTTTTTGTCATCTATGTAGTTAATAGAATATTTTTTTGATCATATGTAAAAATGCCCATGATGTTTAAATTTTTGTTAACCCTTTTAGTGCGGGAGTCGACATCTAGGAGTTGGGTGCTGTAGACTACATTAAGCATCGACAAATGTCGCCTAGGCGTTCACGGCATGTATTGTGCTCACTTGTAGTGCATCATGGGCTTAGCAGTGATGACATATTGCACCTGCCTAGTGCAGTAATTTGGCTATAACCAAAACCAGTAGCGTGCGTTTCGTATAACCATAAGATATGATTTTTAGTTTTGGATTGGGTCGTTCAGAAAGTCGTGTCCCTTTGGGAAAATCAATTCATACCGGAAAATTCTGCCTGGTAATCAGATAAATAATGTCGCTTTTTTGGTCAAAATATTCTGAACAGGGCATTAACCTCCCCAAAAAAATTCCACACTGAAAGGGTTAAGAAGAGATATGGAACTATTTTACATTATTTCAAAAATTTGATATATTTGGTTGCATAGATCTGTTTTTAACATATTTATCCTTTTTTTATATTTTAGTATAAAGAAGCATTTATGAAAGCACATCCTGATTTTAAATGGTATAAATTGCCTACACCACCTGCTAGAACTCTTGTCACTAGGCCTTCAAACAATAGAGGAGCTCATAATCAAAATGAGAAAAATAGCTTAAAATCTGAAAATTATGGAATCACTTTAGGAAAGTTAGTTGGTTAGTACTTAATTTATTTCATTAATGATGAAATATGCATAAATTGCAAACTAATCTTTGTGAACCTATAAAATTGTAACCTATGAAATAGATTCTGTTTGACATCAATTTCCTAAGATTTGTGCATGTGATAGAATACCTAACATTAAACCTGCACAGCAGTATGTGACTAGTGTCTGATGTCTTTGTGCAGATCTTCAGTTGGTGCCTTGTATTTCACCCCCCCCCCCCAAAAAAAAAAAACAACAACAAAAAAAACTTTATAGAATATTTATGAATGGATACAAACATAATGTAAAATTATCAGATTTAAGAAAACAAATTACAAAACGTGAAGAAAAAATAAAATGCATTAGAAAAGTACAAAAATTTCTAGTTGTGTGGCAAGAAAATTTGCCAATTGCACCGTACATAATTAATTAACGTTTCATGTAAATCTGCAGTTTTACTAAAACAAAGAACAATTTTAAATAAAGTGTATTTTATTTGGTAAGAAAAATATTTTCATCATTTGTATTTTGTACATCTATTGGAAAGAAGCAGATAAGCTAATAAGTATATAAAATACTATCAAATTATTTTGTAAATAAATAGGTAAATATTTAATCAGATAAAAAAATTCACTCAGTGAATGAATTTTCCCATTCATGAATAAAAATTCTCGAATTATATATTTTGTATATCAGTTTAATCCAAAATATCTGACTTTATTGATATAATGGCATGACCTATCTACTATTACCAGTGTGAAGCATAAGTAATGTTAAATAATATTAAGTTTAGAAAAGGAGCATTCCACAGACGTTACAGCTGACAAAAGAATCTAAAGAACAATTGTAAAATTTAGGTAAACTGTGATTAAGTCATTTGAATAACTAAACCAGAAAATCTGGTAATACATCATTCTTAAAACTAGAAATAAATAGTTGACAATTTAAAATTTCATATTTGTCAATGTCTGTTTATTTTTCATTTGTTATTGTCTGTTGTAACTCTTTACAACAGTATAATAAAATTCTTTATTCTCTGAAGTAGGTAACAAATGCAAGAAGTTAAATGAATTCACATGCTCTTTTAATAGAGTAAATCTTTACTGCAAAGAAACTGATTATTCAGAGTAAGAAATTATTTTAAATGATGTTTCAGCATGTACTATATTTACGTCTTCATAAATAATATCATTTCATCTCTATGGTCTTCTATTAAAAAGTAGACTCTGCTTCAAATTTTGTTCCAAATACTATTGAACTTTCTAAAATTTCTTTGAAAATTTCATTAGAATTATTATAATTTTAAAATTGATCTCTATCTTCAGTACTACTAAATCAAGTTGGACATACATAGGTGAAGAATGCAGCATTTTATTTACCAAGTTTGCTTTATATAAAATATCATATCAAACTCCAATACAACAAATAAATGTAAATAAAGCAATTTTTTCACCTAGATATTTTCCCTGATATTTGAATTGATCATCAGTTTTGAAGAATAGTTGCATATTTTAATTGAAGGGGGGAGGGGGGCAAATAATAACTATCAAGGTTTTATAACTGCAATTCTATTTGACGACCATGTTTTAGATAATAGCTTTGAGACTAAATCAGTTGCAGGTATAATGAAAATATTCTATTAGCAAACAGAAGTAAAAAAACTGTGCTACTCTAGTACTATAATAATGAAATAAGTAGTTTATTGATATTTATGGTGTCAATGACTGCCATGTTTAGAGAGTATTCTGAACATGGGAAATAAAATGCACAGGGATTTAATGCTACATGTTTAATGAAAATATTCCATTAGCAAACAGAAACGAGAAATAAAAATTGCAACTTTAGTACTATAATAATGAAATCAATAGTTTCATTATTGATATTTGCAGCATCAATGACTGCAAGGTTTAAAGAATGGTTTTGACTTTGGAAATAAAATGCACAGGGGTTTTAAATATATATATATTGTAAACATATTGTTTTTGCTGCACATATGAGAGACATCATCATAGTCTCGATCTCTTAAATTATTTGTCTAAATTTAATTTTTTTCAGTAAGTCAGTAAGAAATAGTATTAATGCAAACCTTACGGCTCCATCTAGAATTGTTTTGAATGCTGAAAAGTGTTCAACGATTCATGTAATTCTGACTATCACATTCACTTATTTGATCAGTATGTGATAAAATAAGTCAGAGAGTCTAAAGAACAATCTAAAGTAACTGAAAAATATTTGGTTTGTTGACACAAGTTAATGATATTATTTTTAATACTTGATGTCAGTAAATCATATTTCATTCTTAGCATTACCTTCCATATATGAGATTGCTTTTAAGTCAGGATATTTAGTAATATACTGCCTATATTCTATTATAAAATAATCTAATTTTACAATATTTCAACACAAATTGCATTAGTTCATCTCATTATCAAATTACTTTAATTTTATATAAATAGATGTTTAAAAAAATCATTAATTTACCTTGACCATGTCATATTTTAAATGCCATCATGTCATTTTCAACATGCCATTTCATTTAGACTCCATAGTTCATAGAATTGTTCAAACATTTTACTTAAATTGGCTACAAACCAAACAGGGAAAATTGTAAACATTATTATTAATTTTTAAGAAGCTAAAGCAAATTAAAAAGCATTAAATTAATATAAAAATTAAAATTTTCATACATAAAATATTTTATAATATATATTCAGAATATTAAATAAGTGTAATTTTAACAATTTTCACAGAGTTCAAAATTGCTTTAGAAAGTATGTCCAATGAAAGACATGTAACAAATTTGCATGCATAACCATTTATGTAATAAAATACTAATATGAAACTCAATAGAGCTCAACTTTACTTAAAATATGACATTTAAAAATATAAATAGATGTTAAAAGATGCTAAAATCATCTAATTACTTTCGGCTTGCACCGCAACCATCTTCAGGGAGAAAGAAATTTTTTCTCCAAGGAAAAAATTCCTTTCTCCCTGAAGATGGTTGCGGTGTCAGCCAAAATTACTTGGAGGATTTTAACATCTATATTTTTAAATGTCGCCTTTTTAAGTAAAGCTAAGCTCTATTGAGTTTCATATTAGTATTTTATGAATTTCGTAAGGTGAATATTTGCATTTTGCTCTATGATTTTTATTCACTTATGTAATGTCAAAAATATATAATAAAGAAAACAATTTCAACATCCACAGATATACATTTTCAGAGTTTTTAATTTTCCCTTTAAAGAAACTAGAGGCATAAATACATTAGTAAATTTGGCCAAGTACCAAGTCAAATATAGTCAGAAATTTTCCAGTCCATTTAGCAATATACTTTATTTTAAATTGAAAAATGTGCAGGATTAAACGAAATGAAATGTTTTAATAAATAAGATCAATGCAGGCTAGTTATAAACATAGTTATAGTGCAATTTTCCAATTTATATTGTTTTAAAAGAAAAGGAGTGAAACAAGCTATCCAAAAAATTAGCATAAAAATTCAATAAAATATATTAATTATTTGTCATTTTACTGCCAAGTATTCACTTAGATTTCAGTTAACCTTTATAAACTCATTTATGAACAGTAACACTGTTCAGACATTTTCCCCCCAGAGGTCTCTGTAGGTCTGCAAATCAGAGGTTTTAGTCTGTTTAGTCCTCATGTGCAAAAAAGGACCATAGCACCCACACCAACCAACCAATCATCTCTGCAGGTCCAAGGGAGGGGGCACATTATGGAGTTCCAGTAGGAAACATTTTCTTCTTTATCATCATTAATAAGCACACAATCCAAAATCTTCCAGAGAGATACCTTAGTGCTCCAGGGAGGGTGGAACCCCCTTCCCCCTGAATTCATCACCTTTTATGAAGAAATAAAATTTGAATTCAATATCGAGAAATAAAATGCAGACAGCTAGGGGTGCTGAATATATCTTACCTAGGTTGCATAAAACTGCCTCTGATAAGACTTTTTTTCAATAAGACCATTTCAAAACTGCCTCAAGTTACTAATACCTCATCTTGATCAATCACAATTTTGTCCTACAATTGACATCACTGTTATCAATAAAGCTACTTACTAAAATGCTTAAAAATTTAAATACATATATACGATACTATATAATTTGTGGCACATCTATAAATATTATTTCAAGAAAATTTATTTTATTTTATTGTTTCTTTCAAGTATTCCTCCTCATCTTAAATTTTTGGTGTCTGTGTGCTCCATATACATGGAACACTGGGTCAGCATGCCCTTAAATCTATTATTATTTTGTGTATACTTATTACTACCACAGCGGGTCAAATTGTCACATTTTACAATTTAGAAATACAGTTTTCAACGTTTATAATTTTTGCCACCATTATTTCTGAATAGTACCCTTCACCATATTTAATTGCAGATTTTCATGATTAAATAAAGCAAAAAAATATTGGAAAATGTATATGGATATATATTTATTCCAAAACTCACTTATTTTTTTCTTTCTTCTTTTTTTTTTTTTCTAAAATTTTTAAAGTTTTTCACCCGAATTTTTTAATCCAAATACAAAAAACCAAATCACACATTCTTAACAAATGCACATTCAGCTTTAAAAATACGTCTTCAGTTTAGAAAAAATTTAATATATACCCTTTCAAAAAATTCATTTCTGGAAGTCACATTAGGATTTTTTTGCGATTGCATGCTTAAATCGTGAATACGCAAGTAGCTTTTCCCCTCAATCTGCAGCTGTTTTACCACTATATGTCAGAATTATAGCACAAAAATGAAATATAGGTTACGGAAACATTATATTTAACTCCTAAAAATTTCAAAACGTTTGGACAAATAAAGAAATATATTTTTAAAAAGTTTAAATGTATTCGATGATAGTCAAAGAAAAGAAGAAAAATAGAAGAATGCTTCTTGCAAGACCGCTTTAATTATATTTTCATTAAAAAATATAAAATTGTTCAACACACATTTTAGATATATTTAAGGCTAGTGTTGCGGTCCTGAGCAACGCCAGCCAGGCGGGTCAGTTAGCATTTATATGTTGTATGTTATTAAGCATTGTGTGTTATATGTACAATTATTTGAAGGAAAAAAAAAACAGAACCCTCCTTGCATATATTTTTATTGGAGAAAAATGAAAAAGCAATTCAATTAGAAAAGAAGTCTATCTTCAAATTATATTAAAAAATAAGTTTGGAGGAGCATTCTTCATATTGAAATAGTAAAAGGATTTTAAATTTGTAATACTAAAACATGATTTTACTTTATATTTTGAATGTAGAGCAAATTCTAACTGGAAACCATTCGGTCAAAAATTTTAAGAATTATAAAGATGTAAAGTTATTTTTTCACAGTGAATATTCTGTGGCATTAGCATTAATCATCCCAAACATATTGCGATTTTTATTCATTTTAACAATTTTTATATTTGAAATATGAGTTTTGACATTAATATATGAAAAAATCTATGAAAACAGCCAAAATCGGTGTTTAAAAGCAATTTTCGAGATATGAAACTTATGAAAATTTGGTCATCAGGTAGCAATTGATTATAATCAAACAAGCATCTTTTTTATAGGGGGAAAGGCACATTTTTTAATTCTGTAACACCTGATTAAAATTAGCCAAAATTTAAATTTTTTGTTTGCAAATATGTCAGAGACGTTGGTATTGACAAGCATGTAAAATGTAACATTTCATAATACTCTGGAGTACATAAGTTTATGGCAAGATGCGATCAAAGTTTAATAACCATTTTTTAAATTAATCCTGTTTGTAAAGTAGAATCTGATTCAATTACGGAGTGTGGTGCTGATTCAAATAAACAACAATAAACGTCATGTTCTTAATTCTAAAAACAAAAACAAAAAAAAAAGACTGATTTGATTTTACAGATTTGAATAAGCGGCAGATTTCCATACTTTTTCTTCTAGGGGCCTGTATTTTTGGTCTACCCAAGGGGCCTGTGAAACCTATCACCATCCTTGACTATGTGGTGAGTTTAATATAAATTCATCTACAGGGTTTCACAAAAGGATATGGATAAAATGCCATCTGTGGATGGTAATTGCTGGAAAAGCATTTTCAGTTTTGTTATGCAATTTCCAGCACAATATGTTATATATTGTGCTGTCCTCTAAAAAAAACCCATATTTTGAAATTTTCTCTATATAAAGTCTAATAAAGAATTAAAAAAAATTAAACATGGCTAAATTTTTACAGCTTGTTCTGACTAAGATTTTAATGTTGAGCATTTTTCATTTTATCACTTTATTACAAAATAGTAGCCAATTAAGTGAGAATTAAAAAAAAAACACTTTTCTAAAAAAATAACCTGTTACCTAAAAAAAACCCACATCTGACATAATCAACTGAAAATGAAGCATTTTATTACATATTAATGGTTTAACATTAAAAAAAAATGTAAATAATTCTAAAATTCTATTATAACAAGAAAAGTTGTAAAAATGAAGATCATGTTTTGCCAAAATTTTGCAATTGTTAGAAAATTATTTTAAAACTAAATAAGTTTACCTTGCCTTAGGTTTTTCTTCTTTGGTTCCTTAGGGTTTTCTTAGGTTTTAGGTTCCTTAGGTAAGTTTTTACGTAGGTATTTTTAACTATTTTTATTATTCTGAATGGTGCATAAAAACAGAACAAAACAAAAAAATTGACTTTAGTGAAATATTTGATGTAGTACTAGGGTGGGTTTTTTTTTTTTTTTTAATTTTTTTTTTAGGAAACATTTCACTGTCGGTTTTTTTAGAGGACAGAACAATATACAAAACCTATAGAGGGCTGCACAAAAGATTTTGAATCTATTGCTGTCCATTGGTGGTAATTGCTGGAATAGGATTTTCAGTTGTGTTGTGTTTTCAATATTGTTTTTAAGTATATCATTTCATCATATGAAAAAATGAAGTTTTGTAACAATATGATGATGGAAAGTGTTTCACAATCTATGTATATTGCACGGTTTTCCCCTCTTGTTCATTTTAACTTCCATTTTTTACAGCATAAAAAAACAGTGTGAAACTGTTTCATGCATAATTAAAAATCTGAGAATTTATTAAATAAATATTGAAATTTTAGTTTTTGGTTTTGTTTGAAAATGATGCATCACATGACAATAGCAGTTGTGACGTAATCAATTCGCCTATAGCAGGGATGGTTATGGGTTTTGCGGAAAATATCTGTGCCAAAGTGGCAGGATATTTTCGGCATCATTTTGATTGAGGTTCTAAATCAAAATAACAGTGAAATTATACAAAATAGACAAATTTATACTGTAGCTGAGCTTGCCTATTGCTTGTCAGTGTGATTGATTGGAAATTGAAGAAAATGAAATGCAACTTATTTTATTCTAATCTAGTTAAATATGGGCTCAAAAACTTAACTTTTTAACATTTTTTGTAATAATAGTTTCCCACTGTTTCCCTCTAAAGGGTTAAGGAGTCTTGTTTCTTTTGTGTACATGTGTGTATCCCAGCATTTTACTCGCTCTTCCATTCTGCTGGGAATGGGTATAGTCTAGTTTTTTTGTCTGCTGTTAGTGCACAATAAATGTCCTTTTTCTGTATCTGGAATAAATTAACTTCTTACACAGAGCCATAATTGATCTGTACATACTATAATACAGGATGTCCTTTTTATGATTGATGAAAAAGATTTTTTTTTAAATGTGTTGCATTAGCTTCACTGTAAACTGAAATGTCTGAAATTCAGATACTTAAGTGTCTGAAACAGATGGTTCATTTTTAAGACACTTTAAAGTGTCTTAAAAATTTAAGACACATAATAGTGTCTGAATTTCAGACATTTGAAACATGGTCATTTTTGACCTGCCATTTGTTGACAACAGGCAGCCATTTCTGACTGCTCTTTTTTTAAAAAGCATTAAAAGCAGACATGTTTGACCACATTGAATCCTCAATAAATGGGAAAATATTTCACCATAAAGCAGTCCTGGGTTTGTTCCAGAAAAAAATAATCTGATTGAAGCATGGGCAAAGTGGGCCATGACCCTGCTCCCACCCATGATTTTAAGGGTCCCAAATTTGGTATGCAGTTTTAATAAAGCTGATATTTTAAATCTATTTTGACTGTACAATGTCAAAATAGATTTAAAATATCAGCTTTACAAACATTGCATACCAAATTTGGGCCCCCTTAATAAGTGGGAGAGGGCATGGTCACAGACCACTTTGCCCATGCTTTAATCAGATTCTGCTTCGGGAATAAACCCAGACATGCCTTATGGTCAAATATTTTCAAAAAATAAAAATCTGATTTTTTTTTAAAAATCTGATTTTATTATTATTACCCATGTTTTTTTTTTCCTTCCTTTTTTTTTCTTTTACACCCACATAAAAAATATATACTTTGAGGAGGGGGGGGGGGAATCTCTAAAAACATTTTTTCTATTAATATCACATTAATTTTTTTAAATTTAACTGTAAATTAAAATATAAAACCCCTTAGAAAAGTATCTGGTCTAAAAATTAATTTATTATATACCCATCTGCTTTTTTTCCCCCTCATATTATTTTCAGTTCTTTTTACGCATATTATTCAACTTGATTTTTTAAAATATTTTTTGTGCATATTGGATTACCTACACAGATTTTTATTCTTTATTTGTAGGGTATTTTCATGATGGCTCTGTGTCTCAAAATTTAAACATGTTATTGAGATAGAATACAGGATATTTATCAAAGTAGTTTTTATATTTTCAAACAAGTTCTCATAAGGATTATTTAAAAAAAAATAGTATCTTGCAAGTGAATACTATAGGAGGTATTATTTTTCATTGGAAAAACAACCTTTATTTATAAAATATTCAGAAAGTCATGATAACTTTACTCTAATACTTTCATGATTTCTTTTCATGTTCTATATCTCCATCTGAATAAAAAAAAAATGGAACATTTCTCATACATAAACTTAAATTTGATAATATATAAACATTTACATATATGTTCTGTATTAAATTATACTGTTGTCACTAAAAATGAAAATTCATATATAAAATTATATCAATCATACAAAGGAACTAACTGGTAATTGAAAGGAAAGAATTTAATTGTAAAAAAACATAAGAATTATGATGTTTTTTTTATATTGCCATGTAAGCAATATTTTATTAATTTAGATCAGATGATAATCACACGAGTAGTTTAGCTATTATTAAAAAGTACATAAACATTCTTTTTTAATAACCTATAGTAAAAATTACTTCTAGTTTCAAAACCTCTTTTGTCTTTAATATACATCTTACAATATCTAATTGTCGCTTTTGCATTTTTCATGTAAATGGGTGCAAATAAACTTATAAAAAGTATATACAGCAATTTTAAATGTAAAATATAGTTACGTAAGTATATATATGAAATTCAATTTCCATTTTAAATTTTCAAACACTTTTTTACCAAAAATAATAAAAAGTCAATATTTAATTTTCATTTTGTCAAGTTTTGTATAATATAAACCAAAAATTTTCAGCAGAAAAAAAAACTAAATAAAAAAAGTAACAACGATTTTCTTCTTTTTAATTATCATTTATATAGTTTTTAGGACATAAATATATGCAGCTAAGATTTGTTTTCAAACCATGATAGTATTATGTGGAATTTAATTTGAGAAGTTTTTTAGAATTTAACAATTTAAAATGAAGAATGCAAAGCAGTAATGATTCAAACATTAATCAGGTTATTAACAAGCTATCTAAAATTGTTATTTATAAAATGGAGGTCTAAAGAAATATTAAGGAAATTCATTAATATTGAAATTTTGCATTTATTGAAAAACACCAGAAATGAGCACACAAAATCATTTGACAGAAAAAATATTTATTGGAAAAAAAAGATGCAAATATGAAAAATGAAAATTATTCTAATAAAAATAGTTTAAATAATAAATAAATGTTTCATATGTAAAAAAAGTTCGGAAAATGTTCTGTACGGAATGGATAATTATCCTGCTAGGCGAGCTTACCTTTAAAAGAATGTATCCAAAAACTGTAACGGTAAATCCAATTGTACACAAATGAAATTTACAATCTAAAAACGTCATTTTAAAAAAATATGTATTTGATGTACTCAAAATATACATTTTCTTACACTCTGTTTCTATAATATTGATATTATTTTTCCTTAAATATTCCATTGAATTCCTTAGATTTAATTTATAAAATGCAGTAAACACACTCAGTCTTTCTTCAGTAAAACAGAAAGCGCAAACATATAAAAGGAAGATATTTGCTTTAATATTAAACACGAAACGAGTAATTTAATTTAAATAAAGTACCAACACATTTTTATTTTCACAACATACTGTCAGCATTTCTTTTCTATTAATGACATGTGTAGTCCAGTCACAGTTAATTACTCAGCCTCTATTTAAAAGTGATGAGACTTCAAATGAAACTAATAAAAGTTTTTATCAGCAGTAGAATGAGCCATTTTGGAAATAAAACTATTGCCCGTGAAAACTGCGGTAAACAAACCAACACATATGCGAGCCTGTTATCGAATGATGTGTTTGACTGATACATAATAATGCTTTCATTTTTCATGATACATTTTGTAAGTTTTGTATTTAAATCTGATATTTAAATTAAAAAAAAATTATAAATTTATAATCCAACAACATTTCATGCTTTTCATTTTGTATTTTTTCTTATGGAATTGTAAAATTGTAATGTATTAAGATGTGCACACGCAGGGTTTTCATTAAAAGGCAGTGGCGTAGCATATGGGGCAGGGAGAGCTAAAAGGTGCGATTGCCCAGACAAAATTTTGTAGGGCTCTAGAGAATCGTTGGTTGCTTAAAAAATTATAACATACAAATATAATCGTTATTAAAAAAAAGTTGCAATATTCTGAATTATCCCGGGTGCACAAAATACACTGTACGCCCCTATTAGGGGAAGGGGGGGTATGTCTGCCTTGTTTTAACATAATCACCGGCAGGGAGTGGGACATCCTAGATTTCGAAATTTAATTAACTGCATTTTTTATGCCTGTATATTAAAAATAAATAAATGAACTGATTATAGAATACTTAGACGTTAACAGAAAAATTATCTAAGACCATTTCATCAGGGGACGCCCCTGAATCCCTTATGGAGAATATTTTCAATTGTGTTTTCTATTCAACGTTCATATATTTCAAATTTATCTTAAACAATGGGCTTCAAGAGGACACATTCCCCTGTCAATTAAAAAAATAGTATCAGTTCTTTATTTTTAAAATTGTTGTTAGAAACCTATTTTTGAATAATTAATAAATAAATTCTTGTGTTGCTTTTAAGGTTGATATGTTTAAATATTGTCTTGCGCAATGTGTTCTGACAAAAAACTCTCAGCTTTTTTCATGTTCATAATCTGCATTTAAAAAAAGTGGTTTAGGCTGTGAATCACAGGCACACCTGTTTGAAAATCGGGGTCTCTGTCATGCCCCCTCCCTAGATTTTTTTTTTTGCTGGCACTCATGTATCTTAGTATTTTGAAATAATTATTTGGGGGGGGGGGGACATTCCTGCATTCCCGTGATTATGCCGACGAGTGTAATTAATTTTTGGACTGCTTTATATTTTTGTGAAAAGCAATTCTTCAATTATTTTAATGCCCAATTTTTTTTTCAGACTTGGTAAGCAGACTTGTACAATTTTTTGACACACATCCTATGGTTTAATCAAATTACTTCTTCTATAAAGTAATATTTAGTGGATGGAAAAGTATTTTAAACACTTGTCATATATTACAAAACATTTTCTGATTGTGCTGGCATAGAGATATAATTGTATTACAGTCACTACACATAGTATGCAATTGTATCGAATTCAGACACTTAAGTGTCTGACTTTCTATATGTCTTATTTTCAGACATTTTTCTCAGTTCATTTATACCATGATCATAGTAAGACACTTATGTGTCTTAAATTCAGACATCTATAATGTATGAAAATTCAGATTCAGACACTAAGTGTCTGAATTAATTTTTCAGACACATAAGTGTCTGAATTTAAGATGCCTCTATTTGCAGTGTTCTTTATGGTAGATTTAAGAAGTATTTTTCCTTTGTATTATGAGACAAAACTTTAGAAATTCTTATTTCTTGATTAAAGATATTCTAAAAACTGTATCAAATTCAAACTTTAAAACAACTTGAAAGCATTAAAGGGTTAAAACTGAGCACTGCTGTACCCAAGTTCTGAACTTTTAATGAGCACAACTAGGATGAGTCCTGTGTGCTCTACGGCTGGTGGGGAGCACCACCACCTGCACATCTTCTAAGTCAGGGCTGTCCAACTGGCAGCCCGCCAACTTCTTATTCAGCATATTTCTTTTTTCAAACCGAGGTCTCCGAAGTTTCCTCTTGATCGCTCTTTCACTCCTTTCATTGTATTGGGAGAAAAAGGTACATGACATCTGCAGGTCAAGGTCAAGCAGTCCTACCCTGCACGCTGGTGTTCAAACAAATTCCTAGAAATATACTCTGTTTAAAGTTACTGATTTTTGCACATGCATTAATTTTTTCCGCCAAAAAGACGCTTTTCCTTGATTATTAGTAATCCGCTACGCTTCCAGCTAACCCTGGCTGCAACGGCTGCAATTCAGCTAACGTAGCGGGGGAGACAGTGAGGGAAGAGAGAAACATTTCAGATAAGCAAAACCTGCCCGCAATTGGTTAAACGCTGACGCTGCGGCCTTTGTTGATTTCGAAAAACAAATTGAGAGCTTGCGCTCGTCAACTCTCCGCTCCTTTCAATTGATGATCTTGATTTGACTGGTTGCGACGAATGTTAGGTTTTCAGATGAGGTTGCAGATTTTGGATATGAGGTACACCTCTCTTGTACTGTAGCTGTATTTTTTTGGGAACGTGTGAAAACTAATTTTATTATTGATTGTGAATATTTCATCTTCCAACGATGAGTAAGAAACGGAAGATAGACAGTGAGAACCCAGTGTTCCAGGACCGCTGGGAAACCCAGTATTTCATCACGAATAGAAATGGTAAACTCCAGTGCTTGATTTGTATGCAAGTTGTGGCTGTGTGCAAAGAATATAATGTCAAAAGGCATTATGTGAGTCTTCACGAAGGGAGCCACAGTAAATATCAAGGAGAAGCAAGATCTCTGATAGTTTCAGAACTGAAATCAAAACTGCAAAAATAAACTGGGATGTTTACTCAAGTAAAATCTGATCAGTACAATGCTTTGCATGCTTCGTATGCAATTTCACTTGAGCTTGCTAAAGCGAAAAAACCTTACACCGATGGCGTCATTGTTAAAAAGTGTGCTGTAGAAATGGCAAAAGCATTTGGTGATAGCAAAATGGTTAAGCATTTTCATTCAGTTCCAGCTTCTCATCAGACCGTCCAACGAAGAGTTGCCAAAATGGCTGACCAAATACAACAAAAATTGTCCTGCGAGATTGAAAAATGCTGCTATTTCTCCTTGTGTATCGACGAGAGTACAGACCAGTCAGACGTTGGTCAACTCTTGATTTTCATTCACACTGCTAACGAAGACTTTGAGATCAAAGAGGAGCTTCTTACCATGTGTTCTCTTCACTCCACAACAAAGGGTAGGGACATATTTGAAGCAGTGATGAAAGCGGTCAACAGTGTCGGAGGTTTTGAAAAGTGTTCCTTCCTAGCTACAGACAGTGCAAAGGCAATGGTAGGACCAAAGATAGGATTGATTAGATGTTTGAGAGAAAATGGAATGAAATGCCCTGCACTTCATTGCATCATTCACCAGCATGCTTTATGCGGGGAATCAGTGAAGCAAACTAAAACCCTCCAAAAAGTTGTGAAAGTCATCAACATGATCAGAGGCGGCAACAGGGCTCTTATGCATCGGCAATTCCTCTACTTTTTGGATGAAATTGAAGCAGAATATGGAGACCTGCTTATGTACAATCAAGTTAGGTGGCTTAGTGCCGGAAACTGCCTCAAGAGATTTTTCGAGTTGAGAAAAGAAATCCCTCTTTTCCTTCACCAGTTTTCTCCATCAGAAAACCTTGAACAAGAACTTTTAAGTATGGATTTTTCACGTCACCTGGCATTTATAACTGATATTACTGGCCACCTCAACAATGTGAACTTAAAACTACAAGGAAGAGGCCAACTGGTGTCTGACCTAATGGCACACATCAATGGGTTGGTTTAGAAACAAGCTGAAAATTTTCCATGCAACTTTGGGAAAAAATAACTTATCTCACTTCGCCAGCTGCAGTCGTTTGGCGTCAGAGTGTGAGGAAATACTGGATTTTTCTGCATTTTGCCCTGAGTTGCAGACTATTATTGATGAATTCAACATGAGATTTTCAGATTTTGAGAGCATCAAGAATGACGTGGCTTTGTTTAGTAATCCAGTCACAGCAAGCATTGAAGAACAACCGGCCAACCTACAATTAGAGCTCTGTGATCTCCAGGTTGACCCCTTCTTTCAAACAAGAACCGAAAGGGGGCCCGAGTTCTTCAAGTTGCTTCCAACTGAACGGTTTCCAAATCTGTGTGACTTAGGACTGAAAATAACTTCCATGTTTGGGAGCGCATATTTATGCGAAAGTGCTTTTTCAGCGATGAAATTTATCAAGAATCGTCATAGGAACTCTCTCTCCGACAGTTCATTGTTAGACTCTCTTCGGCTGGCAATGACAAACATAGATGTTGACATTCCTGCCCTTGTAAAGAAGGTTGATCGGCCTCAGTTTTCCCATTAAAATGTAAGCAAATTGTTTTATAATCCTTTTGTTCCATTGTTTTATAATTAATAATTAAACTATTAATTGTTATTGTACAAGAGGTAAGAGGTTATTATTCAACTTTTTCAAACTGCGGCCCGCCAGGTGATTAGTGACCGCAATTCTGGCCCGTGGGCTTTTTGCAGTTGGACAGCCCTGTTCTAAGTGATTGATGACATGGTTGCTGCGATCGTGGAGTTTATGCCCTTAAGGGAACCACTGTACAACACTTAAGGATGTGCCAGAGTCCCCTGGCAGCTTCAGGAACCAGACACCCAAGAGGGAGCTGGGATCTTACCTTACGCCAGGTTTCTCCAGCCTGTGCTTGCTGTATCAAGCTCTTGGGACATGAAAATCAACAGAGGTAGTCACACATTAAAGGGTTAAATTAAAAGACTGTTTAGAGCTATCAAAAACATTAGGCATTATAAGCAAAAATGCCAATGTTAAAATTATGGTAAGATGTACTATAATTCCAGACATGTAAAAGCAGTTTATTTACACAATCTCAGCTTTTGTAACAATGTTTAAAGAAGCTGCTTGTCATTTTGACTATTTTGTCCTCTAACTGCGAGTCATTATTTTTGGATGAGAACTGTCTGCTCTATGGACGGTGGGGGGGGGGGGGGATTGCCACCTGCACATCACCCCCATCTCCCAAGTGATTGATGACAGGGTCACTGCGATGGTGGAGCTCATGCCCTAAGGAGAACTACTGTACAACACTTGGGTCCCCTGGTAGCTTTGGGAACCAGACACCCAACAGGGACCTTGGCCTTAAGCCAGGTTTCTCCAGCCTGTACTTTCTGCACTAAAGCTCTTGGAACATGAATATCTACTGAGATATTCACACATTAAATGGTTAAATTAAAAGAATATTTGGAGCTATTAAAAACAAAAGATTATTAAGCATTATAAGCAAAAATGCCGATGATAAAATTATGGGAACTTGTACTGTAAAAGCAGTTTATTTACCCAATCTCAGCTTTTGTAACAATGTTTAAAGAAGCTATTGTTTGTCATTTTGACTATTTTGTACTCTAACTGCGAGTCATTATTTTTGAAAATGAATAATTGAAAACCTCACATAATAGAAATAGATTGTCAGATGATTCCAATTCTGCTTGCATTCTGTAAGAAGTAATTAAGTATGAACCTGAATTAAGTTATTTGGCATTTAAAATGAAACAGAAATAACATTATTTTTTTTTATTACTATCTAAAATATAACTGCTGCATGTATGTTACCCATATATATATATACAGGATGGTTCAAAAGGTCATGTCCAAATGGCACGTGTAGGTGTATCAGAACATGAGGAGCAAGAATTACATAGGAACTAGGGGTCGGAAACGCGATCGTGACCGTGACACAAAGAAAAGAAAACAAATAGTGTAAAAAGGCCTTTATTTTATAAAAGACTTAATCAAAATACAAAATAAAAATGAAAAATGTTACAACTCGTAACAAGTGCTAAACTTGTGTCTCGATGCATGCTTCACATCGGCCTCCCCAATTGGAACGTGTTCGCGATTCCAGGTGATGCCAATGTGAAACATGCATCACGGCTAATGAGGCAAATTTTGAGCATTTGTTATGAGTTGTAACATTTTTCATTTGTATTTTGTACTTTGTTTAAGTTTTTTGTAAAATAAAGGTCTTTTTACACTGTTATCTTTTCTTTGCGTCACGGTCACAATGCAATTGCACGATTGCATTTCTAACCCCCAGTTCCTATGTAATTTTTGCTCCTCATGACCTGACACACCCACACGTGCTGTTTGGACATGATCTTTTGAACTACCTGGAATTTTTGAATAGATTTTTTTTTAATTTAATTTTTTATGCAATTTTTAGCATTTTTTCAGCATTTTTTCATGTTTTGCTGAGATTTTTCCACATTAGTAACAAAAATCCAGTTCCAATCTTTTAGTCATAATATAGTAAATTTTGTGCTCTTTTCAATAGTTCGAAAATCGTACAGTGATTTTTGAATTTTTGGTGATTTTTTTTTCTTTGCCATTAAGAAATTTTCCCCAGAATGCTTGATTGGTTCGTTAATTGCTTCCATTTTGGCTTCAGTTATCTCCAAAATCGTCTTCTCTTTTTATCTTGGAGAGGGTTGATAATTTTTTTATGATAAAAAATCATGATTTTAAAAGGGAACTGCGGGTTATTAATTATCCTGATTTGGATTTTTTGATTAGATTTTTTTTAATTTCATTTTTCATGCATTTTTTCTTTCAAATGCCATCACAAATCACCCATTAGAAGTTAAACACTGTTGGAAGGCTGTTGTGATTGGTAGCTGAGATAATTGTTGGCACAGCTGGAAGTTAATTGGGCAATTGTGATTGGCGGATGAAAAGTTTATCAGCTGATTGCAACTTCCTTATAGTAAATTTTGTCCCCTTCTCAATAAAAATTACTCTGAATTCCAACAGTGGTTTGTAAATTTTTCGTATTTGTTTTACGTGATTTTTAGAGTTTTTTCATGTACATGATGTTATTTATGTATTTGATTTCGGAAATTGTCACCTATAACTTACTGTATTTGTATGTGAAAAAAAAAGTGTCATTTTGTTTCTGTTTCAATCGCGTCATTTTGTCTCTGTTTAAAAATTAACAATAATTCTTACTGTTAAAGGCCATTGGTTTCAGTTAGAGGGGAGAGTATTGTCCGGTCATAATTTAAATATCGCATTAATGCTCTGATCGAAACTCCCTCCTTCCCATCCTGCCTCCCAATTCAAAACTTTTTAAATATAGGGCAATTCAAATAAAACCTTTTCTAACGTTCTTCTCAGGTCTCCCATGTACTTAATAAATTTTAGCATAATTTTTTCAGCCCTTGGTTATCACTATTTCTGAACATCAGGGGGGGGGGAGGGGTATTTTCTAGGGTTATATGGGCTCGATTTCAACGAGAATTAGTTCATTTAACTGAACAGGAACTAATTAAGATAGATTTGGTGCTTCCTGGCAGTAAAGTGGCACTAAAAGATTTTACAGTGCATGCACAGCACACCTGCTATATGGTGTCTTAGGCAGCAGACACACGTGCCAGAGTTTCGTTTGGAAAGAGGATTATTTAGAACACAGTAAGTGGTAGAATTAAACAATTTCAGATTTAAAATTGGTCCGATTCAAACGAAATCTTTTCTAACATTCTTACCAGATCTCCCAAATACTAAATAAACTTCAGTATCATTTTTTCAGCCCTCGGTTACCACCATTTATGAATATTGATTTCAAGGGGAGGATTTATTTTCTCTGGTTCTATGGGGCCCCTATTTCAACAGAAATTGATTCATTCAATTTAACAGAACTAATTACAATATAGACAAATAGTTACAACATAGACAAATAATTACATCATAGATTTGGTGCCACCTGGCAGTGGAAAGTGGAACTAAAAGATTTTCAGTGCGTACATAGCATGCCTGCTATATAGTGCCATATGACGTGGGGACATGTGCTGGAGTTTCGTTTGGAAAGAATTTTGTTTAGAACAGTGTGTGCCCTCTGGTGGTGGAAAATTGAACTAACTCTTCTTTAACTGTTTATTTGTAATATTTGTGGGAATGTGAAGGGGGGGGGGGTATAAATGACTTTTTATTAAATATTGAATTTATTGTACTTCACCGTGTGCCTCCTGGCGGTGGAAATTAAAACAAAAATATATTGAAGTGATTGTGCAGCACTTCTGCTAGACAGTTCCGTAGAAAGCAGGCACAAGTGCTGGAGTTTTGTTTGGGAAAGAGGTTTGTTTATAACAGAATTTGCCCGCTGGTGGTGGAAAGGAAAACTAAAAGATTTTGCAGGATGCCTTCTATGCAGTGCCGTAGGCAGCGGGGACATATTTGGGAAAATTGTTTTGAACTGAATGCACCCCCTGACGGTGGAACTAAAAGATTTTCTTGCACATGCCCCGAAATGGCTTTGTTTCGAAACAGCAAAAGAAAGTTATCGATTTGATAATCCCAATCAACGAAATATTCTCATTTTCACTCATCCTTGAGTATTAAGAAAACTATTGAAGATATCGATTCGAAACTCACAGTATGTACGTAGTTTATATTTCAGATTCAGAAAATGCAAATTTTATGAAAATCTGACAGTAACTTTTTCAAATTTTGACCAAAAACTTACCTGCTTTGAATCGAATGTTCGACATTTGAGGGTTTGATATTCAATTTATTTCTGCTTTGAGGTCCGTCTTTCTATTTAATTTCTGAAAGGGTTACCAGAGGAACAGTTTCGTGCAGCGATTTTTTCTTTTTTGAATTATTTCGCATTTCATATTATTTTTTGATGGGACTGGGCAACGCCGGACAGATCAGCTAGTAAATAACTACTTGTGTTTTTTTCTCCCCCAGAAGAATGTATTTTCCTTATTCCACATTAATCTTGCATAGGATATAATAAACTGGTTTAAATTGGATTTTTTTCATCATTGAGAATGTGTTCAACTATAAAAATATTTTGGAACTTGTATGGTTTTTAACCAAGTATTCATTTACAATACAATATATGCATTTGGCCACTTTATATAGAAATGTTTTATCTCTTGAGTTAATATAAAAGTTTTTTTTTTAATCTTTGCAAAATTACTCATAGCATAAGCCTACATTCTTCATGTTTTTTTTTAAGTCCTTCTTTTGTAATAATTGCTAAAAAGATGAATTAAAATATAATTTTTTTTATTTTAGATTTAACAAAATTAATTTTTCTATGAAAAGGAATTCTTACATTTATATGAAAATTTAAATCAAACCTGTAAATACAGTATGTTTACTAGAAAAAAAGAATAAAGATCATATCTTTCCTCATATATATTTATTGTGGATTTTTGCTATTTTTCTCAAATGAGTTTTACTTAAGAACTTTTTCATAGATAACACATTCAAGACCAACATCTTTAGATAAAATGTTAGCAATATCTTTTGTTTCTTGAATCCAATACTAGATAGCAACACTAAAATTTTCTATTCAAGAACTTGTTATTTTTTTCTCTCTCTAGATGTTCAGTTAGAGAGATATGTTCATCTGGATAACATGTTGAAAAAGGGGCTCCTGGGATTAAATATCCCTTAAAACCTATTTTGTGATATAAAGGAACATGTTTATATATGATTCAGAACTGATTTAAATTTTAAAGTACTACTTTGCTTAAAATATTTTATATTTATCTCAAGGGTTTTTGTGTGTAAGATCCTAATTGTAAACCACTGTTCAACATTTAATAAATTTGTGTTATTTTAAGATTCTGAAGAAATTAGTTTTTGTGGATTATTGAAATAACCAAAGCTAGTTTTTAATATTTATTTAATATAAGTATCTCCAAAAAGAACTTCTGATTCAGTATTAAAATTTAGAGGAACTCTTACTTATTTCTTCTGGAATCAAATTCCAGCATATAAAACTATGCCCAGTTATTATGAATGTTTGAAGACTGATAAAAGTAATAATATTAAATACTAGGGAAAATATTTTAGGTAATATTTATCATTGTAGTCATGATTCATTGTAAGAATCATTGGCTATTGGGAATGATTTTATTATTGGATGTTCAAATAGTTTGATATCCATCTGAGGTTTTACACAATTCACATGATGAATCATCTATTTTGATTGTGTTAAATAACTTTTTTTCTTTTATAATCTAAAGTTTCCAGTGTTCTTTCAAAGTACTAATTTTTAAGATGCAATAAAATTTTTTTAAAAATGGTCGAAACTTACATGTTTGCAAATCATGGAGAAATTATTCTTTTGTAAATCTTCACTTACCATAAAATCCTGAATATACTCCCCCCCCCCCTCCTAGAAAAAAAATTCCCAAAAAATTTATTTAAAAAATACAGGGGAGAGAATTTTAAACATTGTAGAAATTATATCCAAGTTGAGATTTTTCCAACAGAGTGAATATAATTTACCTAGTTGAAAATACTTTCCTCTATTCATTATGATTGTAGAAATTTTCCATTTTTCTTCAACAAAATTTCACCGCTTCCATATGCAAAATTTCCGCTTCCAGTGTCTGTAGCCCCAGCACAAAAATTTGAAAATCTTAAATTCACCTGTCCTATTTGTCACTCTCTAGTAACAATAAGTAAATAATCACCTAAATTACAACTCCCTTTCCCTCTGAAATGTATGCTTCCTCTTAACCCCTCCCCCTCAGCATCCAAAGATTAAAATCTTTAAAACTTAAAAAAAATAATTATACTGTATTTGTTGCTCTCTGGTAACAATTAACCTCTTCACTCCCAGGACGTATGCTGCATATGTCCTCTCATTTCAGTAATCAGCGACCAGGACATATGCTGCGTATGTCTTCTTATTTCAGTAATCAGTGACCAGGACGTATGCTGCGTATGTCCTCTCATTTCAGTAATCAGTGACCATTACGTACACCAATACGTTTCCAACACATCTTACATCATTATAAGAAAGAAAATAAGCTTTCGACCATTGTCAAAAGTATGTCGATAGCAACATCGACAAACAATCTATGCAATCGCATAGATAGCAACGTCGATAAACAATATCAACACCAAGAGAGTGGGTGCAAAACATGCAAACTGTTTAAACTTTCTAACAGTAAGCCGCTAGAGGGAGAAAGGAGCGGCGAAGAATAAATTAGCATAATCACTTCCAAAATTAAAACGTCTGTAGAGATTCGACTGTTGTGTGTGTTCCCATGTTTTATATTTGTCATATATTATTTTTGTCATGGATGGTGAAAGTAGTGATGATGAAGATATATTCAAGGGAGTGAGAACGATTCTGAGACCAGTGACTCAGATTTTGAAGACGTTTCAGATGAAGATGTGGAAGTCAGAACAGTTGGTGATTGGACCTATATTGTTGATCCTTTTTCTGCTAGTTGCGAAACAGAATTGAAAGAATTTGAAAATGGATTTGATATCCACCCAGCCGTGTATATGGCAAAAATGGTAAGTCCCTGAAAATGTTTTGAACTATTTTTTTCGAATGTAATACACTATCTATGTAAATGGACCAATGAATGTGCAAACCAGTACTTTGAAGAAACTAACTATCACTTTTTGAAAGCACATAGGCTGTCATGGCGTGACGTGACAATACCGGAAATGTATATATTTTTCACATATATTTTTTTGATGGGGCTTTGTACGCCTTCCAGAAATGAGTGACATTGGTCGTCTAGTAACTTGTGTTGTGGACCGAAATGTTTTGATGGTAAAATTATGAGTTGAAATCATTTTCAAAGTACAGTCAAACCTCGTTATACCGCCATTATCCGTTCAAGAAATTTTTGGCGCTATAACGAGTTTGGCGGTATATCGAATTAAAATACAATAAAAATTAATTTTCATACTACTATACTAATATTATTATTATTATAAAAATAAATATCAGTAATGCCTTTTTATTAAATTATCCAATGGTATATAGTATATTATAATAGTATAAATTAATATAATATAATTAATATACATAATATAATTAATGCTACATGATTCAAAATTATCCAATTAATGTATGAAATTAACATGCACTTACCTCTTTATATAGTCAATTTTAGATAAAGTAGATAATTATGCACATAACAGACACACACATACATTAAATATCACACTGAATTATTTTACTTTAATTATCTTTTACAGGAAAATATTTTAATATGCTAGTTTGAGTTTTCCTTTCAATATTGATTTTTTCAATATATTTTTCTACAACTAAAAGATTGTTCATCATTTTTTTATCAGTTGCATGTTTTTCTAAGAAAATTCTTATTTTCCCAATGCAATTTTTAACTTCATCAGATGTAACATGCGGCGTTTCAGCTTCTTCCGCTTCGCTGTCAGATGAATTTTCATTTTCATTTTGATTGGCAACAATTTCTTCGATTGTCAAATCTTCAAATGTTGAAACACTTTTGTCTATATTAATGTACTCAATTGCCGATAGAGGATGCTCAATTTCTGTTAATTTGTGTATTTCGTCTTGTAGTTCCTGAAGTGCTGTACTGTTTTGTTTTTTAGTAGATCCTTCAGGTTTAATCAATCCAGTATGTTTCCAGCAGTTAACAATAGTTTCTGATGAAATTTCATCCCATGCTTTTTTTATCATGCGAATAGCATCATGTAAAAGGATTGGAGAAAAATCATCTTTACTGATTTTTTCAATGATATGGTGGACGTGATACTTTCGATAATGAGCTTTGAATGAGTTTATTATACCAGCTTCCAAAGGTTGCAAAAATCCAGCACAGTCAGGAGGTAAAAATTCAATGCGTATATTACTCATTGGATATGCTTTGTGACAAGGGGCATTATCCAAAATCAATAAAATATGGCGTTTGCTTCTTTTCATTTCTATGTTGAAATTCGCTAACCATTTTTGAAATAATGCTGAAGTCATCCACGCTTTGTTATTATTCTCATAATCTGCATAAAGAGCAGGATTAAAATTTTTAAAACATCGTGGCTTAGCTGATTTTCCAATCACTGTCATAGTTCTTTTATCAGATCCATCACTATTCGTACAGAACACAAGAGACACACGATCTTTTTTTTTTTTTAATCCTTTAGCAGGCCCACTCGAAATTGTTTTATCTGGCTGCAAGCGGTAAAAAAGGCCACTTTCATCCATATTGTAAACGTCCTCTTGTTTATATTCTAAAATCAGCGCACTCAGTTTTTTGCGACCATTTGATACAATATCTTCATCAACACATGCAGTTTCACCACTTCGTACGTACTGAGAGAATCCTCGTCGCTTTTTAAATCTGTTCAACCAGCCACTACTGTATTCGAAATCTGTAATATTCATTTGCTGGCCAAGAACTTTTGCCTGCTCTCTGATGACATCTCCGTTGATAGTGGCATTTTTAGCACTCATTTGTTGTATCCATGTGCAAAGGGCATCCTCTAAGTCTTCATGTTTCGCTGTTTTCAGTCTTTTTACAGATGATTGCAGTTCGTTGGTGTTAATCCATTTTTCTGTATTCATCAAAATGTCTCCGATGCAGCGCCTGCTAACAGGCTTTTTCCAGAGTGTAGAAAAATGATTGGAGATGTGTTGCTGCGATACATTCACATTTCTTTCTTTATATTCACAAATTTCCCGCTTTTCTGAAATTGATAAAACTGCTCTTTTCGCCATAATGAGTTAAAATAAAGAGACAGAATGATATTTTACAGATTTAGCTGGTGAATTCTTCGATGTTTCAATCAACGTCCAACCAAAATTTTGAATGAGAGATTTTGCACTGCACACCGTTTTCTTTCTAAGAAATCGACATAAAGTACAGGGAGAAGTTATTTTTTACATTGTTCTCACCTGAGAGAGGAGAGACCCTTTCAGCCAATGGCGTGCCATGCCTTGTTTTTTCCCCGCTCCAGAAACGGATCGGATCACGTGACTCGCCAGTCTGAATCAGAAGATTTACTTGCTCGGCACTCAGTGTGCGTTATTTTTCTTCTCCCAATGACAAGTAGAATGGGTAGCAGGTGCATTTTGGCAGGTGTTGAGAACAATATAAATTCTTTGCTATTCAATAAAGTTTGAATTGAGCTTGAAAACATCTAGACACATGAAAAGGAAGTGTCCTTTGAAATTCTAACAAAAAATTTAAAAAAGAAAGATATGCAAAGAAAATACAGTAATTTCTAGACATTTTTTTTTTGGCGGTATATCGAGTTGGCGCTTTAACGGATACATTACATTGAAATTCCTATTTGGCAGATTTGTTCATAGACGCAATTGGCGGTTAAACGGAATTGGCGCTATTTCGAGATGGCACTAAATCGGGGTTTGACTGTATTTTAAATTTTTGCGTTTTTCAAGTCCACAAGCAGCAAGAAAAGGATACCCAGTCACTTGATTTGCACAGTATTTGGAATATTGCGGGAGTGCGGCCAACTGATTTTAGATCCAGGCGAACATACTGCAATTGACGAGTGTTTAATGTTGTACAAGGGGCGACTGCATTTCAGGCAATTCATAAAAGATAAAAGATCCCGTTTTGGCTTGAAACTTTTATCCCAAATTTCAAGGATACACATGGAATTTTTCATTGTATATTGGCAAGGATATTTATGAAATACAGTTGCTTCCAGATTCAATGGATTTACCAGTATCGGAAACAATTGTACTGTACTTAGCTCAGGATCTTCTCAATGAAGGGAGGCACATTGTTGTTGATAATTGGTACCTATCTATGTGTCTTTGTTGAGTACTTATTGAAATATGACACTTATGTAACTGGAATCATCCGGACTAACCGTGGTGTACCAAAGCAGCTTGTGGAAGAACCATTTGCTAAGGGAACATCCTTATTTTTATGAAATGGTGACAGTCTTTTAGTAAAATTCAAAGATAAAAGAGATATATATGTTCTGACATAACGGTATGATGCTGGACTGTGTGAAAAAGTACGCCATTGTTCTGGTGGAAAGAATTTCTCTATAAACCATTGTATATTGAGAAGTACAACTCTTTGATGGGATCTGTTGACCATGTCGATCAGTTGCTGCAACCATATAATCCAATTTGCAAATCGTACATGTGGTTTAAGAAGTTTGGTATTCATATGGCTTCTAGAATGCTTTTGAATGGTCTTGTCATTCATAGAAATGCTGGTGGTGAATATGTTAGGTTCAAAGATTTTATTATAAAATGTTCCAAAGAAATACTTATAGAGTACAGTGACAGTTATAAAGAAGTGTTTTCTGCTCATAGTAGTAAAGAAGACGAAACTAAAACTCTTCATAAACTTGTTCAGATTCCAAGCACAGATTGAAAGAAATGTCTCCAAAAGCGATGCCGTATTTGTACAACTAAACATGTTAGGAAAGATACTCGGCTAATGTGTTCTAGTTGTGAAGATTTTCCAGGACTGTGCAGTAGAAGTCATTTTGATCAATATCATAAATCTTTAAAATAATTCCTGAGTTTTATGTATATACTCTATGTATGTATATCAGCATATGTATATAATGTGCAAGTTTTATATATTATTTTATATGTATTATGATAATTGATAGTTGTAAATCCTTTAATGACCTTACATTCAGTACTATTAAATCATAGAATTTAAGAAATGATTTATTACACAAACATTTTACACTGCACAGCCTGGTATATAGCCCTTCACCAGCGAAATTAAGCCTGGGAGTGAAGTGGTTAATACATAATAAGCCATTTAAATTATCCCTCTACACCCAAAAGGTTTGCTTCTCCCTCCTCCCCCACCCCAAGCAAAATAAATAAATAAATAAATCTTAAAAACTGTATTTTAAAATATTCTTCTATCCTATTTGTTGCTCTCTAGTAACAATAAGTAAATAATCAATCATCTCATCTAAATTATAATCTTCTCCACTGAAATTTATGCTCCTTCTCCCTCATCCTCCAGCATACAAAGTTTAAAAATTTTTAAAACTCGTTATTAAATATATCTTCTATCCTATTTGTTGCTTTCTAGTAACACTAAATAGATAATCTGCCATCTAAATTCTCTTTTGCCCACAAAATGTCTGCTTCCTCCCCTTTGCCAACCCCAGCGTAAAGTTTAAAATCTTTCAAACTCGATTTTAAAAAATCTGGTGCATTTGTTGCTCTCTAGTAACAATAATTAAATAGCCAGTTATCTGAATTGCCCTCCTCTCCCAAAAAAGTCCCACTTATCCCTCTTTTCCCCCCAGCAAACAGTTTAGATTCTTTAATACTAATTTTTAAAAAACTGCTTGGTTTATTTTGTAGTAAGGTTCACTATCAGTCATCTGAAATTTTCGCTCCATCATTTTCTCCAATGGGTGAATTTCTACATATGCTGGAGAAGGAAACAAAGCGGAAGTTTCATGTTTTTTTGCAGTTTATCCCTATAAATTCCATATTTATATTTTTAAATAAATGTTCTGTAAAATAACTTTTTTGCCCCCATTAACAAAAAATCAGGTATGAGAACAGCCAAACTGTAAAAAAGAGGAACATCTTCTCTTTGCTCCCACCTGCCCAAACTTAGATGCATTTTTCTGGAAGTGAGGGAATTAGAGATTTAAGGAGAGACTTATATTATTTTTTATTTATTATTGCTGCAAAGTAACAATAGAGCATAAAAATTTGTAAAAAAAAAAAATACAGGTGTAGCCTTGCATTAGTCGCATGTGTATCTCTGCAATACAAGCCACTATTTTCTCTCTTGTAACTTTTTAGTCCAGTCAAATTAGGTTTTTTTGCCATAAAAAATGCTAAGGAGATAAAAATTGGTCCAGTTGTTCATTGATGGCTACTGATGACTATGTAAAAAGTCCTCATGATAGGAGGTGAGTGGGGGGGAGGGGGGGGGGCTAAATAAAGTATTTTTTTTAGTTTTTTACAAATATTTCAGAAACTGTTGGTTTTCATGAAAAAATTACTCAGACATAAATTACAGAACATAAAATACTCTACAAATGACAGGTATATACAGTGGAACCTCAATTATCCGTCAGTCAGAAGACCGGAGCTTTGACGAATTTCCCCCCAAAAAATCACTTTAATTTCAAATTTATTTATTTAATGTCTCCATAATAAATTCTAAAGGGATAAAAATTGGTCCAGTTGTTCATTGATGGCTACTGATGATTATGTAAAAAGTCCTCATGGATAGGAGGTGAGCAGGGGGAGGGGGGGGGGGGGTAAATAAAGTATTTTTTTTAGTTTTTTACAAATATTTCAGAAACTGTTGGTTTTCATGAAAAAATTACTCAGACATAAATTAAAGAACATAAAATTCTCTACAAATGACAGGTATATACAGTGGAACCTCGATAAATAAATTAATTTGAAATTAAAATGATTTTTTGGGGGAAAATCCGTCAAAGCTCTGGTCTTCTGTCTGACAGATAATCGAGGTTCCACTGTATATAACTGTCACTTGTAGAGAATTTCATGTTCTTTAATTTATGTCTGAGTAATTTTTTCATGAAAACCAACAGTTTCTGAAATATTTGTAAAAAACTAAAAAAATACTTTATTTAGCCTCCCCCCCCCCTCTCCCCACTCACCTCCTATCCATGAGGACTTTTTACATAGTCATCAGTAGCCATCAATGAACAACTGGACCAATTTTTATCTCCTTAGCATTTTTTATGGCAAACTGCTCAAAAATGGGCTAATTTGACTGGACTATTTGAACTAAGTAGATTAGGAACCTGTTACTTTCTCTACCTTTCTCCCCCACTGATATAAATTTTTTACCTGCGGCAGTTGCTCTCGAACTGGCTAATGCATTCAAAACTTATAAGAGGAAAATGGTGGCTTGTATCAGAGAGATATACATGCAACTAATGCAGGGTTAAAAATTTTAAACTTTTGTGTGCTGGTTGAAGGGGAGAAGCAGATTTTCGTTTGTTTGTTTGGGGGGAAAGGCAATTAAGATGATTATGTATGTATTGTTACTACAGAATTACAAATAGAGTAGAAATTATTAAAAAATGAAGAAATTTAATAATTTAAAACTTCATGAAATGCTGGAAAAGGGGCAAAGGGGAAGAAGCCCAAATTTGGAGAAGGGGATAATTTAAGTGGTACATTATTTATTTTTTTGTTACTAGAATAAGAAATAGTTCAGAAAAAATTTAAATTGCAAAAATTCTAAAAGTTAAACTTTGTAATTTTGGTACCAGAGAAGGGAAGTGGTATTTTCAAGGTGGAGGGAATTTAAATGATTGATTAATTACAATAAAATAACAAATAAAGCATAAAACTTTTGGAATTTTTTTTTAAAGGTTTTAAATTTTGTGCACTTGAAAGGGGGGGGGGGGATTTAGATTTTTTCTCTTTAAGCAGAAATATGCTGAAGCTCAGAAGGTTACCATCCCTGTATTTTCCCCCTTTTACTTCTAAATTAATGATAAAAGTATTTTTAATGAATTTTTTTACATCTTGATTATAAGCCTCCCTTCCTTCATAAACAGGGCTGGGGAAATACATAATTTTACTCGCCATTGGCGAGTGGATTTATTGACAAGGCGAGTGAATCTATAAGAAATCTTTTATATTTCAGGCTATAGAATATATGTTTTTTGCTTGTCAGCTATATTTTGCAACTCTTCAAATTACCGCAATGTAAATATGGTACTAAGTTCTATTCTATACCAAACTTTCCTCTGTTGTATATATTTCTTAATTTCATGGGGGAAAAAATACGAAAATGTCTTGTAGTAGTAATGATTTATTTGTGCAGTTGCGTAAATTCTGTCCTAACAATTTTCAACTGTACGTTCCTTCTTGTTGGCTGGTAAAATAAATCCTTGGCTGGTAAGATTTTCTGAAAATACCCCACCCCTGTTCATAAATATAACTGTTTTTGAAAAAAAGAGAGCTTATAATCGGGATTGTACCATAAGTCATGAAAATTTTTGATGTATTAAACATATACACTTATTTGAGTTGTAAAGTGACACAACGTAAAAAGTTGTGTTTTTAGAAAATCTATTTTCAAGACTTGAAGTAGTTTTTTTAAGTCAAATGGATTAGAAATTAATATTTTTTAATCAAAAGTTGAAAATTTGTAAAAGCTTGCTTGCAACTGTTTAACGATTTGTATACAATAGAGCTTGTGTAGTGTCACTTGTAAAATGATAAAATCACTCTAAATCAGCCATTTTAAAAATTAAGTACTATTCAATCATGACTGAATTGACATTGGTGACAGCCCTTCTCACATAAAGTAGGTGAAGTGCCTCTTCACTTAATATTTTGCTTAAATATTCATATTCTGTTTCTTTTTTCTATTTATTTAATTCATATTTTCACAGACTTTTAATAAATAACAATCACAAAATGATTGATGCAATAAAAGGAAATGTTTTCTGCAAAAACCGACCTTATGAGTGAAGACTGAAGTGAAGATGCCCCAAAACAAAACTAGTTTTGCCCAGTTGTCATGTCAATGTGACGTCAGCAGTCTGGTTTTCTAAAAGCTCTGGGGAGCGAAATGAAGGGCTGAAGGTGCCCAGGCTAAAGCTACACCACAGCCATTATGGCTCCGGAGAAAATGAGAGTTACACTAGATTAATTTTAACACAATTATTTCAAATTGGTAAATAAATCATACGAGTAGTAATTTTCCAACTGGACGAAAAATATCCGGGCCAGGATTCGAACCTGAGATCGCTTGGCTGAAGCGATTTACAACGCGTGGCAGCTTTAGCCAATCGATCCCAGGTTCGAATCCTGGCCTGGATATTTTTCGTCCAGTTGGAAAATTACTACTCTTATTAAAATGAGAGTTGATATTCATATGAAATTGTTTTCTTCTTTATTATTTGCCTGTAAGCTATAAATACGTTATTTATTGTCCTGTGTATTTTATTATGCATTCTGCTAATGACAATGTGTTTAATTTATTATAAACACTATTTAATTGTTGAAAAGATGAAGACAACAGTGATCCACCTTTAATAAAAGAAAAGGGGCCAAAAAATAGAACAATAAATATTATATTGTTAATTTTAAAATCTATGCTAATTACTTTCTAGATATATCACATCAAGGACTTGTGTGAGAGATTCATAGAGATATTTATACAGACATTTACAAATTAGTTTTGATCATTTTAACCCGGGAGAACTCGCTGCGTGAGATTTTCTCTCGCCATCATACTTTTTTTTGTCCCAGCTGTTGCAATAAGACTCTTATTTAAACCCTTTTTTTCATTTTAAATTAAATTGTAAAAACTTCTTTTTTATCATTTTATATATTTTTTGTGAATAAAGTGTTAAGACAAACAAAAAATGCTGATATTAAACAAATGTGTAAAGTAAAAGTGAAGGTAATTGGGCACCGTGAGAAAACTTCTCACAAGCGAGTTCTGGTGTGACAAGAGATCCAGTGAGTTCTCGCGGGTTAATACTTCCATCTTCAAGCGTGTTTGTGCAAAGAAATTTATCATGTAAAAAAATAAAAATTGCAGAAATACAATATCACAAGAAATACTTTCTTTGACAAATATTTTATTCATTAAAGATGTTTTATTAGTTCTGATAAAAAAAATAATTATTTTATTATGACATAATCAATATTTTTGTACATTTATAAGCTGAAAGAATTCATGACTTGAGATTTCATGCTAATTTATTAAAGATTTTTTGTTATACAGGTAATTTTATTAATATTGTTTGCTAAGAGCTTACATATCTGTAAGCATTTATTTGTTATTTTATTTACATATTTTTAAATGTAATTTCTGTAGCATTTGTGTAAAAAAGAGTGCTAAACATGGGAATACTTTGCAAGCAACTTAGGCTATTATTTAGACACCTTTTAATTCTGAAGACCTTTTCCTTCTGATATTGTTGCTTTATACCTGCTTTTCCGGCCACAGGCTGCCACTGGTTGGCATCTGAGTTATGTAACTTTAGTCAAGTCCATTCATTAAGGTGGCAAGTAAAACACAGTTGTTCATTAAATATCTTCATCACCACCTATGTTATGATGGCTATTTTTTTTCCCTGTAGCATAGTGAACTCTTTATGAGGTTAGTCTTATATAGTCAGACAATGTGTATTTTTCTTAGCAAGTTAATATATTTTTGTGTTTCAGATGAATTAATATCTTAAAACTCACATTTCTTAAGTTACATATAAATGTGCAATGTGTTTTTTCTGTGGTAATAATTGAAATTTTTTTTCTTCATGTACTTCAAATTGAAGTGAAATAAGTTTGGAATTAACACAGTTAAAGTGTGTAAATATGTGGGAAACATTTATCATCACATTAGTTGTCTAACTCAGAATTAAATATAAAGGCAAAATGAAGATATGATTATAGAAAGGTTTTGCAAGCTTTCTCTTGTTAATTGGCAACATTAATTGGCAACTTTTTCTATGAATGATCTAATTGTGGTTTAATCAACTTCTTAATGAACTATATAACTATATTTTCTACAATTTTTCTTATATAATTACAAATTTTAAAGTTGTCCTTTTATTAAGTAAGTTCTTGATATTTGTAAATTAAGAATTTGTTTTCAACACATAAATTTGAATGTAATCTGTAATTTGAGGTACTATAGTTTTTTTTTATGTTTGTTTGTGTGTGTTTAAACAGATGATGAACTACTGGGAGGATTAAGTTCTTTGATAAACACACCATCAAGTTCACCAGCCATTACTAGTAACAGCGTGTCTGCCTCAATGGCACAGAAAACTGCCAAAAATATTTTGAAGCCTCCTAAAAAGAGGTATATTATAAATGGAGAATTTAAGTGCCATTCTGAAGTCATGCCTATTGAAAACAGGGATATTTCTACTCAGAATGCTTGTTCCACTCTTCTAGAATTTGCTGAGGTATTTAATAATTATTTTTTTTAATTATTATCTAATGTATCATGTGAATTTTGTAATATGTTAGAGATCTAATAATTTACATTGTGAAAAAATATATATATCATTTAATCATCTTGGAAATAGGGTGTTTTGCATACAGGATTTTGAACCAATAACTGGAAAAAACTTAATCTGGTGGAATGAAAACTAAGACTTAAAAAAAAAGCCATTATCTTTAAGTGAACAAAACTGAAAGAGAACCTAGATTATTTTTCAGTTCTAGAATTGAACTTTTTATTTTTATTTTCTGGAAATGAATTCAATTCCTGAAATTTTGAGAAGAGAAGCAGAAATTTTGTGCAGGGTGGAGGGAAAATTTTCTTGAAATTATAAAAGTGAAAACCTGCCAAAACATGGTAGATTTCTCTCATGTGGGTTTTAAAATCAATTTGTTGTGCAATTTTTTTTTTTTTTTTTTTGGTGGGGAAGGGGGGTTGTATATGGGAATTAAAAAGAAAATCAAAATTGCTTAATAGTGGGTGTGAGCTTATAGTCAGGATTTTACAGTATATAATAAAGATATTTAAAAAAATCTTTCACAATCAGTGATGGAACAGTTGTGCCAATTGCATCAAAATGATAATACTGTGCATTTTTGTGCCAAAAATATCATTTTTCAATAAAATTGCACCCAATTGTGTCCAAGTATAAAAATTTTATCCTGTCAACATTTTGCTGTAAGGCAAACTATAATTCTTCACAATACAAAGTTGCAACTAAGCACTAGTTGTGATCTGAAACTCCATGCAGGCATGCACTGGTCTAAGCTCTTTTCTCTGATAGTATTGAGTTAAATCTGTGAAAAAACTATTATATTTTGAAGATTAACTAATTAAAATGAACACAGAAAGAATATGAGGGATATCTGTATCACTAGAATCCAGTAATGCAAAGCAGTCATCGACATAGCGGGTGTAAAATGGAAAATTTAACCAAATTGAACAGGTTTGACTTGAAGTAATGCTTATAAAAATCACTGAGGATTGGGCTCAGGGGCAAGCCCATAGACCATTTGCAGTTTCTTTACCTCCACATCATCTTTCATCTCACCTTCCTAATAAAAAATTGACTGCTTTTGATACGTATGTTGACCGCACCTTAAAAATTTGTTCATCTGGAAGTTTGCTCAAAGCCGAATTAAACCACATTAAATCAATTGCCATTGACCGGGGTTATCCTGTTAAAATCGTTGATTCAATTCCTAATAAACTAATTAAACATGTAAATTTCAATGTTAACAATGTTCACGATGAAAATTTAATTATACTTCCATATTTTCCAAGAATTAGCCATTAAATATCCAGAATTGTGAAAAGATTAAATTTTAAAGTCATTTATGCACCGTTTAACAAAATCAAATTTACAGATACATCCAATTGACAGATTTTCACATTGGGATATATTACACATTATAAGATATCTTGTGAGTGTTATCGAATGTACATAGGTCAGACTAAGCAACTTCTTAAGGCCTGCTTGGGAGAACATAAAAATAATGTTAAAAATTGTGACACTAAATGCTCTGCGATTGCTAACCATTGCTGGTCTATCAATCACAGTGTTAATTTTTCAGAAGGTTCAATAATTCAGAAGTGCTCATCGATTTACAACCTTTTTTGGGAAGCTTATCATAAAAATTCAGGCAACTTAGTTAACTTAGCAACTTAGTTTGATATGTCCAGTACACCAAATTTTTCAAATGTTTGGCTACCTTTCATTTAATTCATTCTCTTCACTTCCCCCCCCTTTTTCTCCTCCGTACTTAAACTCATCCAGTCTTGCCGAGTGCTTCTATTAGTCTCATATGTCACATGTGACTCCTGTCTCCGTTGTTTTTAAAAACTCACCGCCATTCTATCTTGGTTGCGTGCAGAGACACAAGCATATTTACATGGCTTAAACTTTTAAAATTTGGCACTGATGATGGAGCTTTAGAGGCTCTGAAACAGCATTTTATATATTTTTTATTTGTGCTATTTTTACGTTCATCATTTATTTTAATAGACTTGGAGTATTTGGGTGGAAAAAATCAGCTGGTGGAAGATCTGTGACACTAGGATATATTAGTTTGAGAATCACCTTTTTTTAACATCTGTATTTTCACTTCTGTAACTTTCTGTCGGGCGGGGCTAGTGGAGCTTAAGCCAAATGGTAGGCCACCCTGCCCGGCATGAACCTGTAACTTTCTGTATAACTTTCTTCAGAATTTGTATCATTAGCTAAATGCGCATTTGAACCTATATTAGTTATCTGATCTACACGTCTTTTCCAAATATTTGAACCAACTTGAATTCTATAATGTAACTTGCCCTGTTTTACAAAAATGCAACCAATTTTCAACTTGGCTTCTAGAGTATCATTTCCACGTAAAATTCCATCCGAACTTTACAAAAATAAAGTACCCTTTTAAATAAAATATGAAATAGTTAAAATAAAATTGAATTGAAAAAATGATAGAAAACTCAATAAAAATTGTGGTTCTCCTACAATTTCATTGATTTTTGCCTGTGCTGTGCTGAATAAAAAAAAAAAAAAGTGAACTTTCCCATGCCTAGCTTTTACACTTGGTCAGATTGGGCCTGAAAATTTTGGCCTGTGCCTGTAGTGTTCAGCATTGCTTTATCAACAACATGAAAGTCAATATTCATATTTTACTCATAATAAAAACAAAAGTTTAAAAAATTGAACATAAACTTTCTGATATTTTTATGCATTCAGTTAAACTACTTATAGATTCTTGGTTTTCTTTAAAAATTTAGTGTAATTCATATCTTATCTGTGTTTTGCCGCAAAAATTATAGACTCTGCATTAACACACTTATGAAAAGTAAAAGAATAAAAAAATGGAATGCATCTACAAAATATCTTGTAATTTAACTCTTAATTTATCTATTGCTCTAAAATAGTTATTCACTCCCTCTCCCCATCTCCCCCCCCCCCTTTTTTTGTGTGTGTGTGTATGTAAATGTGTATTTCCTTTTTTTATTATTTTTTTTTAAACAGCTTTATTTCTGTTCAAAATAGCAGTTTTGCTACTCCAAAATGGCCAATTTTGCTGCTCCAAAATTATATTTATTTTTGTTCCATCACTGCACAGTTCGTTTATTTCAAAAATACCAAAATCCTTCATTTATTGAATTTTGGTTTGTCAAAAATGTATGCTTAATATTTTCATCATTCCTATAAATACTACCCTTCATTATTTATGTTTATCATTAAGTGATGCCCATAAATCAAACAATATCTGAATAGTTTATTTATAAAAATTATAAAGTATCACATTAAGCATTGCTTCTTAATTTCATAATAAAGGAATCAATTTTCGTTTAGTTAAAAAATAATTGAAAACTAAGAAACTTTTCATATTTCTCTCCAGAAACATTTTGGTAGTTAATATTGAACAAGGTCAAGGAATTTTGCATAGAATTATAGTATCAATAATAAAATTTAATATTACATGGGTCATCTTATTAGTTGTACTGAGAAAAAAAATGACTTTTTTTTTTAATTGAACTGTTTACCAACTGTAGTTATGAAAGGACATTTTTAAAGAATTAAAAATATGGCACTTCATCTTCATTATGAGTAAAACCATAAAGATAAAATTTTTGATCAATTGAACAAAGCAGTTAACCCTTTTTGTTAAGATTTAATCATCAAAATTGTGCATGAAAGGAATATTTTTTTCATTAACTTTCGGTTACCCACATGGATTTTAAAAGCAGTCTGGATGCTTTATACTGGACATCTTAAATTAATGTACCTTTTCTAATAAACTTCCAAAGATACACCTTGAAATATTTTATATGCATCAAATAAATAATTCTTAATAAAGTCAAGTCAAGCTTAATAAGATATTTTTGAGATTTATTTATTTTTTAATTTGAAATAGAAGTCACTTTTAAATATTAAAAAATAAACATGCATTTTTTAAAAAGAAAAGTATATGTTAGCTGCAACAGTTCATTTCAGATTAAACAGAATGTTATGAAATAACATTTTTCTGTATATCAAATAAAATTGTTCAGTTTGATTCCCGATTGCAAACTGAAACACTTAGTTAAAATTATCTGACATTGAACAAGACCATTGCTAATTGGCTGAGGTCTTTTGCCATTAATTCATGTGGTAGTGTGGGGGATGAATGATGTAGGTAATCGTAACCTAGGCACTTGTTTTTTTTTTGTTTAATATCTATAACAAAATGAAAGGGGTCAGCTGTGTATGGCTGTGACTTTATATTTAGTCTTCAAATGACTGACCTTTCTCAAGAAATACTGCCCCTTTGATGAAAAATATCACATTATAACTATATTCATTAGATTTTAGGAAATGTCTTTGTTAAATTTCAATAAACCTTAAATTTTGTGATTTGGATAGCTACTTGTAATTTTATTAACCCAAAAGTAATTTTTTTCCAAAATTGAAAAAAAAAAATCAGACCCGAAAGGGATAAATGAAGTTTAAATAAATTGTATTCTTTTTATTTCTCTATTTATCAAGCTGCATGTTTAAATTTTTTTTCAGAAATATGGATTAAAATATTTTCAAAATAAATGAAATAATTTAATCTTCAAACACTCCTTGTGTAGCACCTATGAATTGATCCCTCTAGTCTGAAAAGACGCATGCATATTTTGCATTTAAACTTTATATTCTATAGGAAATAAATTCATTATCATAATTTATTTTGCTGTTTAATTTTCTTAGAAGCTATTATGATAGTAAAAGTCATAAGATAAAAATGAAAAGATACTTTCAAAATGTGGCTTACCATGCATTATAAAAATTCACATTAATTTTAAAAACATTTAAAAGAAATTTTTTCATAAGTTATCACAAACTGTTTTGCAATGGTTTTTCCACATAAAAAAATATGTATAGCACTTTTAAAAGTACAATTATTATTGCATAGGTGACTTCTTCTGTGCTTATTTCCAAGTTGCCTAATGTACTAGTAATTTCCTTGCTGATTTTTTGTTTGTTTTTTTAACCTTTTTTTTTATATTCAGAGGGCTATTTTAATGTGTTCTTATATTCACCTAAAATATTCCTCTTTAAAATAATAATAGAATACTGTTGATCTGGAACTAGATAATTTTATGACACTAACTTAAAGTTAATCAAATTAAAAAAAAAAAACTATTTTCTTTTAACATGATATTAAGTGTTTTATACATAAATTTCAAGTGATATAATAACTTTTAAAATACTGTAAACTTATTTCTTATTAAGAATTTTATTTTGAATTTTCTTGAATTATAATTGGATTTTTTTTACATGCTTTTGAGAGCTACTTTATATGGATATTAAATTTATATGTGCATATGTTTAATATTTTTTCTTTTAGATCTGTACAAGTAATGCTGTTCGTGAAAGTGCTGCTGCCTTGAATTCAAATGACAGGGTCCCTGAATCACAAACATTTATTCCTTCAAGCACTGTCTATAATAAGTATTCCCAAATTGATGCTGAGTCTCCTGATCATACTCTGCTAGAATCACTTACATATCCTGTTCAGTGCAGTATGCAAGAATCGGAAGAAAACAAGAGTAACCTTTTTTCATCCGGGAATAATTCTAACTCAAGGCACAAGACAAATAGTACTGCTGACCAAGAACAACCTCTTGATTTGTGCAAGAACAAAGGAAAGACAATTAAAGCTAGCAATCAACAAATAATAGATCATTTAGTTGACAAGTATTTATGTGATACTTCTGTACCTCAGAACAATTATAATAAATCTTCACTCATAGATTCAACATTTTGTAAAATTTTGTCTAGTGATTGTACTAGTAATTCACCTGTTTCAAAAGGAGAAAAGATGAGCCATTCTTCCTTTACTTTATCTGTTGCTATTGAGTCAACTCTGGATAAAGCTCATAGTAAGAATGATTCAGATAATAAAGTAGAAGTGCCAGATTATAGTGCAATTGTTAAACATATCACAAATAAGAGTTGTGATTTTAATTTGCAGTTTAAAACTGATGATATTATATGTTCAAAGTCTTCATCAGACATAGATGATGCATTTAAATCTAGTGTACAAAATATGGAATGTTCCAGTTCTTGTTATGATAATAAAAGTATTAAACAAATTGCAGATTCTACATCTGCAGATACCATAAATAATAACTGTGTAAATAATCAGGTTGAATCTGAAAAGACAGCACATGATAGAAAAAATGAAAATAGAAGTAGCTCTTTTTTTTGTAAAATGAATTCCCCTCCAAAAAAATCTCGTATATGGTGTGATATTTTTATGAATGAACAACTGTCAAAAAGTGAAAGCATCAGTAATAGTTCACATGTCTCTAAAAATATAGCTGCTAATCTACCATCCCCAGTTCGAAGGAGCTCACAACGGACATGTAAAGGTCGCCGCTATCAAGCACTTATAACAGAGGGTTTGTTGCAGTCATCTAAAGAAAGAAAAACAAATAGTAATAGAAAATCTGGACTTTCTCCAGATAAGGGAAAAAATAAAGTTAGTCATATAGTAGAAAATAATTTGCATCTTAGTTCTAAAAAGAAAAAAAAAGTGGAGCATTCTGAAAAAAACAAAACTACCAAAGCTGAATCTCAAGAATTTGATGGAAGGTAATTGTCTTTTTTATCACTTTTTATTTATTGTACAAAGCTTAAATATTTTATTTACAAATATTGTATCAAGCTATAATGAGTATATTTACAGAGATCACTTTAGGAAAATAAAGGGGGGAGGGATGGTTAAATAACTGTTTGGGACACCAAAAACTAAGGAGAAATCCTAATTCTGCTAAAATCTTATATGGTGTAAATTTCTTCATCGTTATCAATAAAGTACAATCTATCCCTAAGGAAGTGTTGTCCTTCGATACATTTTAATATAAAAAAAAACCAAACCGCTATTTTGATGCTTGGAATCTTGACTACTTGAAACTGCTCCCCATAACCAATAATCCATTAGTTAATGCAATTAGGAAGTGAACAACCATTAGATAGGTATAGCATTTCAAATGAACAATCAATCTTTTCTCTGACTTGTTCTTCCTGTAAAAAGGATCTCACATTTCTCTTAAACTATTTATATAAAGATTTTTTTTTAAAGCTGAAACTGGTTTAATGTTTTTGAAGTTTAGAATTTTTAACATAAAAATAGTCAATTACATGAAGTAAAATAAAGTTTTATTTATTACAAATATTTTACCTCTCAACAATGCTAAATTTTCTGATATGTTCACTGTTTTCATTTTTATAGGTAAAAGCATGAAATTTGCAGACATAACTATGCAAGTGATTTGAAATCAAATAGCAATTTTCAGTTATCAATAAATTTATTCCATCTTGAGTTATAATCAATTGAAAATTGACTTTGACACTATTTTATGAAAGGAAATTTGTCTTCATAAAAAAAATAAAACTATATTGGCATAGGCATAACTGGCTTTTTAAGACTAGGGAAGGGGGCAAGTTTTGAGGCAGTGGCGTAGCTACATATTTCGCGCCCTGGAGCAAGTAAAATTGGTGCGCCCCCTTGTCACTCGAAAAAGTTCAACCAAAATTTGTTTTAAAGTTTAAAAATCATGTATTCTTATTTCGATTTTAAACTTTATTTTTATTTGGAGTTCAAAACATTTTAGCAAAATATTTAACGTAATAAATAGAAATAGAATAAAAATAAAACTGTCATTTTTAAGTGCAGAGTAACTACTAATATTTATTACGAATTGGGTGGGATTTCCGTTTTAAATGCGCCCATGGGGTTAGCACAATTTGCGCTGCATCTGTTGTTCCTTTAGCACTATAGAACGCTAAAAAATAAACACACTATTTTCAAGAAATTTTTAATTTTGACATCGCATTTGGATTAAATACATTTTTTCGTTTTAACCCCTTGAAGGGCACCGGTATATTATATATACCACTTAATTTTAATTCCAAAATGCCACAATGACACCAGAATTTTATAATCTAATTTTGAATTTATAAGGTACATGAGGAAAAGCTTTTACTTATTTTAAAATAAATTCGTTCGTGAATCCTGGTGTCAATCAATCATTTCAATATTTTAGCTACAACAGTACTTTGCCCCTGAAGGGGTTAAGTGCAAGGAAACGCTGAAAATTTATAAAATTCAAAGTATTTGAACTCTGTAAGTTTTGATCGTACAAAAAATTAATTATTATTGTTTTACCTTTTAGAATACGGAGAAAGTTTTTCTAAATATAACTTATAAAACCCAGGGGCCGTATAACAAATTAAATTTTGTAACTATAAAAAAATATCTGGCGGGAATGGCTTTTAACAGGATGAAGAACAACGCTGAAACTTTTTTGTTATTGGAACTATATACTTCTAAAGCCAATGGAAAGTGATAAGAGTTGACACTCTTATATACCATTCAAAATTGGAGGGTTTTTCACACTCTCAAAAATAACAAATACAAAATTTCATTTGCCGCCCACCCCACCACCCTAAATTTTCTCGTCCTTTACTCATGCGGTATAGTCTTAAATCCAGTACTGATTATGTATTTTATAAACTGTATTGATAAAGTGTAAATATGTTTAGTTTTCATAAAGGAAAAAAAAAATCCAAATTTTCGTTTACTCGCTTTTTCGTATGATGCAAAATCTACACTAATATTATAAAGAAGTAACGTTTGATTGTTTGTTTGTAGGGGGTAATCTCTGAAACTGCCGAACCGATTTCAAAAGTAATAGTGGAAAATTGACGAGGACAGTTCCTGCTCCAACATCTACATATATATTTCTCTTACGTGGCGCGGAAATAGGGCTGAATTTATAGCTATGGTTTGGCAACAACTGTAGTTTCGAGAGCTCAGACCAATGAACAGACTAGATTGTGTTAGATCAGCTCCACCTTCAATATGGCGGTCAGTGTGAGAGCAGTGAAACCATAGAATGAAACTCAAACTAGCAATTATTAAAAATAAAATAACATGTACGTAATCCAAAGCGTCTGAGATGATTCCTCATTTTAATTATGAGTAATATCGTTAATTTCAAATGAATTCTCAACTCTTATTTAGAATTTATTACGAATTTCACTCACTCAAAAATGGGAGAAAAAAAAATATCAACTGTCTAGATTGAACCTGCCGCCATCTGTTGCTGTCTTGATGAAGTAAAAAATTTCTTTTGTAAAAATCTATGATGAATTAGAACAGTAAAATGTCGAACAAAATTTAAACAATGATTGATGATATATATAAACTATCTTCCTATCACGTAGTTTTTTTTTTTTCTCTCTCTAATGAATTTAAGCCGTGCTGTACAATATTATAGGTGCAATAAGTTTTAAACTAATTATGTTTCCAAGATCCTTTTTTCATAGTATTTAAATGATTTATATGCCCTTTGGTAGCGTCAAATAAATGCATTTTTAGTTGTGTTTTCTACGGAGAATTACTTTTTTACATTAAAAAAAATTGTCAATTTCATATGTTCAAATGTTTTATGGTAGAACTTATTCCGGCTAGAATTGCTTCGCAAGTCACGGGGGGTTGGCGAGCGTTAGCGAGTAGGGGGCTGAGTCCCCTAGTAGTATATATTTTATGTCGATGCGCCACCGCCTACAGAGTGGAAGGGGTGAAAAGCGAAAAACGTTCTAAAATTGTGATTTTTGTGATTCTGAAGGACTAGAAACTGGGAATTTGGCATGGTAGTTACTTATAAGATGTAAATGCTCTCTAAGAACTGTTTCTAAATAATTCGAAATTTGAAAAGCTGAAATGAGCTAAAAGCGTTCTAAATTACGATTTCTATGGAATTGTTAGGGAAATAAACTTGAAATTTGACATGATTGTTACTTTTAAGACTTAAATTGTCGCAGTTAAAAAAAATCGAAATTTTATAAGGGTGAAATGCGCAAAAAGCGTTCTAAACTTTGATTTCTATGGAATTGTTAAGGATAGAAATTTAAAATTTGACATGGATATGCTACTTTTAAGACACAAATGCACGCACAAAAGTTTTTTTAAAATTCAAAATAAAAAAGGTGCATAGAAAATAAACGTTCTAAAAATACAATTTCTTTTATATTACTGAAGGGACTGAAACTCGAAATTTTGCATGGCGGTTACTTTTAACATACAAATTCTTGCTAAGAATGATTTCTAAAAAAAAATCGAAATTTAACCCTCTAAGCGTGTGGAACGTAATATTCCGTTCACTAAGCTCCAGGTTTCACTGCAATATATACAATGTTTAAGATAATATAATTCTATAGATTTTAATGAATTTTCAAAACATTGAAGAATTATTAATACTCTCAAAGGTTACATTCATATTTGTAATTAAGTTTTATTTATAATGCTGGAAGAATCATATTTTTTTAGCATTTAAAACAAAATGCAGAGAAAACAACATTACAATTTTACCCTTTTTAAAACGCTCAGAGGGTTAAAAGGGTGAAATGAGCAGTAAACGTTCTACTTTACTATTTCCATGGAATTGTTAAGGATAGAAACTTGAAATTTGACATGGCTGTGACTTTTAAGACGGAAATGCACAAACAAAACAGTTTCTCTTTTAAATTCTAAATTTAAAATGGTGCCGAGGAAAAAAAAAAGACGTTCTAAATTTACAATTTTCGTGATAAGGGACTAGAAACTTGAAATTTGGTATGGTGGTTACTTTTACGAGACAAATGCTCGCTAAGAATGGATTCTACAAAAATTTGAAATTTAAAAGGGTGAAATGAGCAAAAAGTTGTAATTTACGATTTTTATGGAATTTTACATAATTTTTGTTAATTAATTCCACATCCATTTCAAATTTCGCTGACATATTTGCAATTCTGATTACAAATCACTAGCAGCTCCATCTAAGTGTTATTCAAATATTACTGTCTTTATTATTCTCTTGTCAATATTGAAAAATTAGTTTATTTATTAATTTCTAACTAAATTAAATGTCTTTAAAACTAATTCAATAGCATTAAAAAAGGTACAGTTTTTAATCAAAATGCTTCACTGCATAAAATCAAATTTTGACAAAGACTAATTTTGACCAAAAATGTCCGAATAAAACCAATAAAAGCCATCGGCGTGTGGCTTTTTAACACTTTCCAACCTAGTTGAAAAGTGTTTGACTTCGGTTTGTCAGGCTGTATGGCCGTCTGCCGTCTATCTGTGCTCTAACTCCCGTAAATATGCTCGGATTGCCCTGCAATTTTTATATGTTATTGTCGTTATCTATAACATGTTCCCTATTTCAACTGAAGTGTGTAGCACTTATAGTTTTTTTACAGGGACACTCAAAAGAATTCCGTTACATTACGGTCTATGGGGAAAATCATTTGCGGTTTATTTTAATGATGTTACACAATTTCAAGCACATTGTAATTGATATATATCACTAAGGTGCATTACAAGAAGCTTAATATGGAATATGGTGTGCATAGCACTTATAGTTACTTTACAGGGACAGCCAAAAGAATTCCGTTGCATTACGTCGATGGAGAAAAATCATTTGCGGTTTAATTAAATAATGTTTCACTATTTTAAACGCATTGAAATTTATATATATCACTAAGGTGCATTACAAGAGGCTTACTACAGAATATTGCGTGTATAGCAGTCATCGTTCATTTACAGGGACACACAAAAAAATTCTCTACTGTCTGTTAACAATAATTCCTGGAAGTGCGTTTGAAGTTGCTGAACGCGATTTTAAATTTAACTCACTTTTTGTCTATTACTTGGTGTGTATAAATTCTGTAGATCATATACGGGGCAGCACAAAAGTTCGCGAACACATTTTCGTTTATTGATAGAAACTCCAGAAGGAGAATTTTAAATTGTGCTACGCGTTTCCTAGCTGAACTAAAATTTAGCATCCTATGTAGTATATATACGAATCTATAGATCATATACAAGGCTGAATAAAAATAATCGGATATTTTTCCAAATATTGTATATCTTGGAAATATATGTTGGAAATTCCTGAAATTACATTTTTAAATATGTTATGCGTTTTCCAAATTGTTTCCTTAGATGTTTTCTTATATGATATATCTGTGCTATTAAACGGTAATGATTTGTAAAATTATTTTGGAAGCGTTGGAAAGTGTTACATAATCTATGCTTGACGCATGATTTTTCGTTCTTGTTTAAATTTAGCCAGCTTTTTTTTTTTTTTTTTTTTTTTTTTTTTTTGTAACCCTGCAATACTGTAAATTTTGCCCTCTGCTATTTATTATTTCTTGTGATTATTTGATCTTTCTTGATTCTTGTGATTATTTGATTTTTTTATACGATTTTTTGATCTCACGCCAAGACAACGTCGGGCGGGTCAGCTAGTGGTTAATATATTTTCTTTCAATTTGTCAAACTATTGTTTTTTTCAATTGATAAAATATATAAATAGCTAAAGCAATGCTGTTACATGTTGCTTTTTAAATACAGGTTTTTCAGCTGTTATTTTTTTGAGGCTATTGTTATTTCCGTAAAGAAATCATCACGATAAATGTCTACAACATTTTTAATAGAAATATGCCAGGAATATTTTTGTTTGGAAATAGTGATAGCAAATTAAATGACCGCAGTAAACCCTATAAATAAGTTTGATTACTTTAAGATTTGAAAAACTTCTTCCGTCATTGGCAAGGTTAAAGAAAAAAGTCTAACATGCAGAAACAGTGTTGGTGAGGTTACTTGAGGCTGCGGTATATGGTATGAAATAACATTAAAACTTAGCGAATAGAAGTAATTTCTTTTGCGTATAAAAACATGTTTTAAGCCAAAGTAGTTGAAAATAAGGTAAAATATCATAGGGATATACTGCTTGTATATAACAGATCCACACTGATGATCCACACATAATATCTGATTTAAAAAAAAAAAAAAAAACATGCAAATATTTAAAAAATCTTTATTCAGATTTTTCTAATTTTGCACCCTTAGGATTCGTGCGCCTGGAGCAACTTGCTCCAACTGCTCCACGGTAGCTACGCGCCTGTTTTGAGGCCTTTTTGTAGAAAAATTATAGCCCTCTCCTTATCATCCAGTGCACAAACACACTTAAATTAAATACTTAAAATTTTTAATTATCTAAATGAAATTTTAAATGTTCAACCAAATACTAAGAAAAATGGACGGAAAATCATAATTTACACATTTCATGTTTTTAAAGGAATATTTAAAAATATTGAGTACTGTGACCATTGTATCTTTTATGTCTGATTCCACTAGAAAAAAAGTTCAAACAAATTTAATAAAAATTCGTCAAAGCCATAGGTTTTTGATGAATTTTTAAAATGGTGGCAGTTGTGGGGGTTATAAAGGTGGATGAAATAAATATGTTTACAGCCTTCATTCAGGATGTCATTACCCCTTCTTTAAACAAGTATTATTGTCATTTGACACTTCTCCTCCGAAACTGACAAGTTTTCAAAACAAGCAACAGTAAAATAAGCAGAAAAATACCTTTTACCAGCTTATTAGACTCTACTAAAAATATTGATCTTGAGACACTTCTTCATGCTTTCTAAAAAACATATATTTTTTTCTTTTTCTAATTTAAACATGGAACATACAAACATAATTTATCCAATTATTACCAAATTAATTTTAATACTTCAGTGTGTTTTATATTTAATATTATGCATAATGTCAGCAAGAAAATGAACTTATAAAATGCTGGCAATTACTTAAAAAGAAGTGGGTTGTAATTTCTGTTCTACAATCAAAGTCTTATCCATGAACATAGAAAGGATTAGAACTGTACTGCAGAATGGGGAATTTGCTTCAAAAACAGTCCTTGAAAATTAGTTGATCCATAAGCCGCGAAAGGTGCAGTGATTAGCACAGATGTCAGATTTGCATTGAAAGCATGGGAGAAGTTGCTAATTTTATTAATTTGAATTAATTTAAACTGCTCACAGTGGCAATATGGCTAGTCACTTGTTTAGCCCTGGTTCTGATGCTAGCTATCGGACAGCCATTAGTAGAAATAAAGTCTTAAGAAAAAAATCCAAGCTAATTTTTATTTGCAAATTCGTGCTTTATCCAAAACAAAAATTCATATTTCATTTTCTAATTAGGTGTTTATTTTTCAGTTAATCAGTCATATATTACATAGTATAAGGCGATATAACAATGATATGGAATCAAATTATGTTTTAATTGATATCATTAATGAATATTATAAAAGTATTACTAAATATTAATTACTAATAAATTATAATTATTATTACAATCAATACTATTAATGTCTGGAAGTCTATAATCAATACTATTAATGTCTGTCTGTCTGCCGTCTGTTAACGCAAAAATTCTGCGAGCTTCACTCCCAGAGCAGTAGTCTCGGTGTCAAAAAATTCAGAAAAATCCCGGGATCATGGATTTCCAGTAATAGAAAAAATTGGCCCTTAATTAAGAAAGTTATTAATTAACAAAATCTCGAAAATTAGCAAAAAAGGAACATTTTTTACCGAAACCAAGAAAGGATCTCAGTTTTTATCAAAACTGCAAGATTGTTTTCGAGTTCTCCTGAGGGTTACCAGACAAAGTAGGGTTTGTCAGGGAACAAATTAAGCAATAAAGTGAAGTGGACTTTTTAAAATAGACTCTCATCTCAGAAAGTTTTGGGCCTAAAAATTCAGAATTTAGACAGACGCAGAAAAAACTCTACTTTCAGAAATTCTAAAAATTCTTACTCTGCGATATATATAACAGAAAATATCCTCTAAAAATCTATCGATAAAAAATTCCTTTTCTTTCATTTGAAAGACAGGTGCAAATTGATTTCATTTCCAACAGAAGGGAGATGTTATCTGCAGACATATGGCACCGGCAAAGTCACGTGATTTTTGATTGTGGAGGTTTTAAAACGAATGTTAAACTTTTAAATTATTAAATTTTTAGATTAAATTTTTATACATTTGGATGTAAAATCTTTCACTAATTTAAAATATGTCCATTTCAAGACTGTGTCTACATTGGTTGCCAAGTTATTATTTCATTAATGGATCATTTCTTTAAAACTTTCCTTTCAATGTGTTCGGAAGGTGCAATTTAAGCATTTATCATGTGACTTTTTATACTCACATTTTTAAAAGAGCCCCCCCCCCCCCAATCTCAGAATCTAAGGGGCGTAAACATCCCAAACTTGTACAGGGCGACACAAAAAAAATCAGCTTTCAGAAATTCTAAAAATTATTCATATATCTTAATTACAAGCTGAAAGATTATTAATTATTTCACTAAATGGTTTATTTCTATTATATGGTGGTTTATTTCTATATTATTCTATATATAATAGTAATTTCAGCAAATATATTAAATTCCAATGCGATCGTTTAAAACTTTAAGATAGTTTATAACACATGATAAAAAAATATAAAAAAGAATGGCATGTCACATTTTGGGGGAGGGGGGGGGGGAAGGGGCACAAACAAAATTAGGAAATATAATAAGGCGATCTGTTTGAAACTTTCTGATATTTTATAACACATAACATAAATTTAAAAAATGAGGCCACGTCAAAAATTATGTGGAAGGGGGAGCGCGTTTTGCCCACACGAGGGGAGGGGGGCACTTTTCTAAATCTTGCCGACACCCTTCATGTGATATATCATTGGGAAGGTCTGTGACCGCTTAATCATATTATGCATCTGAGGTGTCAGTCCCCGATCCAGAGTTTCATTTGGTTCGAGGTTTATCATATTCGAGGTTTTACAAGATTCATAGCCATCATAGCTAACTTTAATTAACTATTCATTTTAGCTAACTTGGCACATTTTACAGGAATCTGCTTTTACATGGTTATTATCCTCTTTCTACAAAAAATATATAAGGACTTCGTTCGTTTCAAGGTTTTATACAAATGGAGAATTCAATTAGATACGAGGCCCCAATGTAAATTAGGGGCCTGCTAGCGGGGCGAAGCCAGTTAGTCTTTATTATTATTTATTTAATAATATTAATTAAGTTATTTTTTTAATTTAATTATTATTGTTATTAAATAGTAATAATTAGAAACTTTATAATTTTTTTCATTTATTTTATACAATTATTTTCTATCAATAATATTCATTGCTGTTATTAATTATATTTATTTGTTTGTGCATTTCAAAAAATTATATTTATTTTGCATGGCATGTTTTGATAATTTTTTACGTTACCTTTTCAAAAAAAAAAAAAAAAAATGAAAGGGTATTCTCGGGGTTGAGCAAGATATTTTCCCCCAATAACTGTGTGAAATAAAGGGGTTGATTAAGAAATTTAAATCTCTACCAGTACAGTAAACACCAATAAAACAAAAAAAAAACCCTTTTTGCTATGATGCTTATATGATGTATAAACACTAACATAATGAGAAGAACAAACATCAGAAATAATTCCGTTTATAACTATTTCAAGACTTAGTTTTTTTTTTTTTTTTTTTTTTTAAATAATCTTCCCTAATTGAGTGTATGGGGGGGGGGATTTTATAAAGCTGTAAAACATGTATCCTAAATTATTACAAAGCATTTGGGCTTTTCTTTATGTTGCTTTTTGATTGTGAGTTATTCAGTAAAAAATGTTTACACACAATGAACAGTGATTTTTTTTTCTCAATTTGGCACTTTTTATGAATAACAATTATTCAAAGTTCATACCTCCTTCTAGAAAAAAAGATCCGAACTGTGCCGCTATATTTTATAATAATTATCTGTCAAATGAAAAATAGAAAAAAAAATTCTAATGCAAAACTGTAATTCGTTTGCATCAGAAAACTAACATTACATACTAAAATTCAATATTACAATTTCAGCTAAGATGACATTAAAGTAGCAAAGACAAAAGTAAATAAATAAATAAAGAATAAACATGGAAGGTTTTTTTTTTAATAGCACGGAATATTGAATTTTAAAATATGCTTCATGAAAATATAAGAACATTCAGTTACAAATTCAGGAGATGATTAGGAATATTCCCTCCCCTCCCCTCCCCCTAGAGATCTGCACGGGCCCGGCCTGGCCAATTCTCATTCGGGAAAGCTGGGCCGGGCCTGGCAAAAATCAGTAAAATGAAGCCCAGGGCCCAACAGTATTTGCAAAAAATGCACAGATTTTTAAATGGCCATTATTCTACAATTAAAATTCTTTTTAAAGAGTAGTATACACACATTTCTAGGCAAGAGTACAGTAAAACCTGTGAAGCCCGTAACCTGTCTATTACGGAAACCGGTATTAAATGGAAAAATGTCTTGATCCAGTCAAAATGAATATAATAATCCGTACAAAAAGAATATAATATATATAAATGAGATGATGTGCCTGTGTGTGTGCTGAAAATGGAACCTGTCTATAACAGACTTTACTTCTCTTACTAAATCTTCATTTGAATGTAATTGTCTAAGTCAATTTTTTTAATCAGTGTTTATGTACGTAATTGCCTAAGTGGTCATTAATATTGTTGATGTTTTGCATTCCATGAATTTCAAACGTAATCTGAAAATATAATCTATACATAAGTGTGCTTTTTGAATAATTTCAATTTTAGGATAAAGTTGCTTCAAAAGTATCGGCATGTTTTATAGAAACTCAGTCTAGCCAAACTTTTAGCTTTTATACCGGGCTGGGCTAATAACATTTTTGTATGGACCAGGCCGAATTTTTAACTTTTATACTGGGCTGGGTCCCAAAAAAATTTTACAGTTCAGCTGGGGCCAGGGCTGTGCAGATATCTACTGAACCCTCCCCTGACCACCTTTTGCATCTCTGGAAGATTTCAGATTTTAAGTCTGATGGTTTAGAAGTGCAAATTCACTGTAGCATGAAATAAATTAGCTCATCTTCTGAAAGGTAATTTTTAACTAGAAATAATAATGTTTTTTAATATAAATAATATATTTTAATAATTATTATAAATAATATATTTTTAATAATTTTTATTATAAATAATATTTAAAATTTATAAAACAGTTTTCATTGTAAAAAGTTAGTTTTAGTATTGAAATGATTCAGATTTGTTTTAGACAGGTGTTTCTAGAATTAATTTGAGTGGAAAGCATCACATTCATCCTCTAAAAATTATAAAATTCATCCAACTCAAACTTATTTAGTATTATAAAATTCAGTATTACTTGAATGAAACTCTAAACCTAATAACCACTCACAAAACAATTGCTCTTAGTTATCTGTGGTTTTAAATTAATTTACTTTATTTAGGTTTGTTTGTCGGAATTTTTTTTTTTTCCGAAATTTTTTGAATTATTTTTCAGTAACATAAGAAATTGTAGTATAATTGAAACTTAGAAACTACCTTTAGTAACTTTGATTGTCTTTTCAAAATTTACAAAATTGTTTAGTAAAATTTAATTATTACAGTCATAAAGTTTTAATCATAGCCTTGTCTCTTTTTTTATCAGGCCCACAATATCATAATTTTTTTAAAGGCTATTCTCAAATTCAAACAGACTGCTTTCTGACATATTTCTGAATTTATTTTTGTTTGCAAACGCATGAAGTTTGTGGGTACTCTTATCTAGAAACTTTGTAATGGAACATTTTTCTTCTGTGTTTTTCTGGCAATGAACGTGATAGATGGAAGAGGAAGTAAAGGGATGAGCAGTGAGAAGAAATTGTCTTCAAGCAATTCTTTCGCTAACAGGGGGTGGGGGGGGGGAGGTTGTTTTTCTATAACACAAACTGGTGCTCATGAATCTCGTATGTAATTCAGCCAAGTCGTTACAGCCAATCAAAATGCAGAATTTCTTGCATGTCACATGACTTTAGAATCTAGGGAATTTTTATTCCGTAGTCTAAGGAAAAATGTAAAATCTATCTGAGAACACTGTGCCTTCAAAACCTCTGTACAGGTAAAGCTGTCGAAAGGTCAATGCGTAAATCTAGTCTTTTGTTTATCCGCTGAATAGTAATAGGAGTAAATAATGGATGAGCAACTAAAAGTAAAAAGAAAAGCACTTTCTTTGACTGAAAAATTGGATGTCTTAAGGAAATACGACGCTGAGAATGTGATAAACAAGACAGTCTTTGAAAAATCTGTAGGAATCCACGAGTCAACTCTTCGAGCTCTGTTAAAAAATAGACAGAAACTGGAAAGCAGTGCATCAGCTGGTGGCTCTGGCAGAAAGAAAATTAAGGTGGCAAAATTTTAAGAATTGGAGAAGATTTTATTTGAGTGGTTCACCCAAACCCGATCAATGAACATCCCAACTAATGGATCATTGATTAAGGAAAAGGCCTGCAAAATTGCTACATGTCTTGGAGTGGATTTCACGCCTAGCAATGGTTGGCTAGACCGCTTCAAACAAAGATAAGGCATAGTTTATAGGAAGGTATGCGGAGAGTCGACAGCTGTGAATGTAGATGATGTCAATTATTGGAAAAATAACATGCTCGCGCCGCTATTGACAAAGTATTCAAGATGCAATATTTACAATGTCGACGAGATGGGCCTTTTTTTAAATTAATGCCTGATAAAACTATGGCATTTAAGGGTGAGAAATGTTCTGGAGGCAAACTTAGCAAAGAACTTATAACTGTTCTTGTTGGTTCAAATATGAGCGGAACGGATAAATTAAAATCCTTCATCATTGGCAAGTCGTGGAATCCTCGCTGCTTTAAAAATGCTAGAAATCTGCCCTGCGATTATGAAAGTCAAGCCAAAGCATGGATGACAGGCGATATATTCATTAAGTGGATCCGCAAGTTCGATGAACGAATGAAAAAAGAGTCCAGGAAAGTATTGTGTCTTGCCGACAACTGTCCCGCCCATCCCAAGGATATCCCCGGTTTACAAAACGTCAAACTAGTCTTTTTACCCCCTAATGCAACTAGCGTTGTTCAACCCATGAATCAGGGCATAATTCATGTTCTCAAAATGAAATACAAAAGTCATGTAGTTGTACGTCATCTACACCAAATAGATCATCGTGAAAAGGATCTGTCCTGCCCAACCTGTAAGCCTATTAACCTCTTGGACGCCATGCATTTCCTGAGAGCGTCCTGGGAAGACGTAACACCAACCACTATTGAGAACTGTTTCTGTAAAGCCTTTGACGTCGACAGCACTTTTCAAAACGTTGACATCACAGAAGAGGAGCATTATCAAGAAGAATGCGAAGATTGGGACTCATTTGTCAATATTGACGATCAGCTTGTAACAAGTGAAGTTTGTTCTATCCCGGATATAATCGCGGATGTCAAAAGTTCCGATGAACCAAGCCAAGGCCGACAGAAGAAGCAGAAGACGACGCGGATGAAGAAGCGGATGTGCCAGCGATACCATCATTCGCATCTGTAATGAGCTCGCTTAGCTTAATTCGACAGTTCGTGGCGTAGCCAGGGTGGGGGTGCAGATGCTCTGGATACCACTAATTTTGTTAAGTTTTCTTTGGCTTATCTAACTGGAGAACTTTCTGCGATAATCAATACAAAGAAAACTTTACATTATTACTGGTATTCAGAGCATTTGGACCCCCTCCCTGGCTACGCCGCTGTCGACAGTAAGCCTCTTCGATAGATGCTGGTTTCTCCGTCGAAGATTTTTTCTACCACATCAACAAGGCAGAAAGCTTCATGGTAAAATCTCGCCCTAAGTTGCACCAAACCAAGGTAAACGACTTTTTTTCAACAAATTAAAACTACTTCACGTACTTTAATTTAGATAATGTAACAATTATTGTTCCTGGCATACATTTAGTTTGTCTTTCTAAAAGTAATTATGCAAATTCATTATTTTTCCTGCTTAAGTATGTAGTGTATTTCAGTTGTTGTTTTCTAAAGATTAACAAAAATTTCGTTTTATTGTCTTTTTTTAATTTGGCATTTTAATTTTGTTATTGTACAAACGTGACTCAGTAAAATTTTGGAGAAAAATAAAGTAATTCTTTATTTCAAAATCTTAAACTCAAATTTTCTATAATATCTAAAAATTGTTAGAAATGGGTAAAATGAGAGTTATAAATGGTTAAAGTACATTAATAACAATGTGCACCGTCTTTGTATGCATTATTACTCGAGAATCTATGAAATCCGGATAAGATACGATCCCGCTTAAGATACGAAATGCTCTCGGTACCTTGATTCGTATCTTAAACGAGTTTCACTGTATATATATACCGGGTGTCCGAAGAAGGTTGGACTGATTTGCAAGAATCATAACTCTAAAAATAATTGAGTAAATGCAATTATTTTTTTTCAAAGTACTCATCAAATATCCAAGATTTGTTAGATGTAGCTGTTTTAAAATCGTGACATTCAAACGATGAACAGATACGATGATCGGAAAATGCAAATCGCACCACACATTCGCAATTTTAGTTTTTTGCTTAGGTTATTTGTGTACATAGTGGATCCTTTCCTATTAAATCGAAGATGCTGAAGACTTTCTGATTGACATTTTTCCCATAACTCCAATAGTTTTAGACTTATACGCTTTCCACTCCAGAATCATCGAAGAAATTGCGAATGTGTGATGCGATTTGCATTTACATACCATCGATTCTGTGCATCGTCTGAATGTTATGACTTTGAAACAGGTACATCTTACAAATCTTGGATATTTGACGAGTACTTTGAAAAGAAAATAATTGCATTTACTCAATTATTTTTAGAGTTATGATTCTTTCAAATCAGTCCAACCTTTTTTGGACACCTGGTATATATACTATATATAAATTAATCTTTTGGGAAGGAAGAGAGAAGCAAAAAAAAATTGGCACTTCATAATAGTATCTATTATGTGAACAAAAAATTTAATGATTTACACTACTATGCAAATTTACCACTACTAATCTTAGTTGTTAAAAATAGCTACAAAATAAGCCCTTATATATTTAAAACATTTGAAAAGACTGAGTTATATATATACAGTGGAGCACCGCTTTATACGTTTCTCGTTTATACATTTTTATCATTTATACGTTTTTTTGAATGGTTCTGGAAAATTCCAATGGATATTAACGTTGAATAATTTCATTTATACGTTTCTCCTTAAATCGCAGATTTCATTTATACGTTTTTTTCAACAAGTCAAGAAGAGAGAAAATGCGCATTTCAACCTCAGATTCCCAACTCCCGATTGTCCAGTCTTACAAAAGGCACGTGACCTTGACCAACACCTGCCCAATGAACAAAAGCCGTACCCCTAAGGAATGTTGAACATCATACTTTCTATAGATAAGGGTTGTTGTTGTGCTCACCCCAGCAGGGCAAGTTCTTTTCCTGGCAGCTTCAGTGTCTGGATTTGTATCGTTCACTAGCGGTTCACAATGACTTCATGTAATCTCTGTCGTTGAAGGAAAAAATGTGCATTTTTAAAAAAGTGGATGAAAACCAACATTTAAAAAGAGTGGATCTTGCCAAAGAATTAGGTTTACCAGTTGCAACTTTAAACACACTAATTTATAAGCGTAAGATCATCAAGGAAAGCCATCATCAAAGTGGATGTAGTGCTTCAAAAAAACTTCGAGTCCAAAGCAGAAAATTTGCTGATGTTGAAAAATTGCTTTTACAGTGGTTTAATCAGTGTTGTAGTATAAAAATTCCCATGAGTGGTTCTTTTATGTAGAAAGCACAAGAAATTTCGAAGAAGCTGAATGTGGAATGTGATGCATCATTTTCTTCAGGATGGCTTCACAAGTTTAAATTAAGACATGGCATAGCAGGCAAAACTGTAAGTCGAGAGTCTGGAGATGTTGATTGCGAAACAGGGTCTGATTGGATTCAAAACCAATTGCCAGATCTGATAAAAGGATATGAAAAAAAAAGACATTTTCAATGCTGATGAAACCAGTTTATTTTATAATCTTCTGCCATCTAAAACTCTTGCAATCAAATCGGATACGTGTCATAGTGGAAAAAAGAGTAAAGTGCGATTAACAGTGTTATTATGTGCCAATGCAGGTGGATCAGAAAAATTGCCTCCTTTGATTATTGGCAAATCAAAAAAGCCCTGCTTCTTCAAAAATGTGAAAACATTACCAACAATGTACCTGGCCAATAAAAAATCATGGATGACAATGTTCTTTACTGATTGGTTAAAAGAATTGGATGATAAAATACGAAACCAGCAGCAGCGAATCATTTTATTCATTGATCAGTGTCCAGCTCATCCACCTGATGTGAATTTTCTAAAAAACATAACTGTCAAATTCTTCCCTGCAAATTGTACCAGCAAATTGCAGCCGCTGGATATAGGAGTCATAAAATCCCTAAAACAACATTATCGAAAACTTTTAGTGAAAACAGCTATCGCCAGTTTAGACCACAGGGACTTCAAAAATGTGAACAATTAACATCTTACAAGCTATGAATTTCATAATGTTGGCTTGACAAAATGTTTTACCCAAAACGATAAAAAACTGCTTCGCCCTTGGCAGATTTTTAACTCCAGCGGATGTCAATCCTATTGAAAATGCCGAACCTGATCATTTTGCTCCACCAGAAAACTGGTCAAATTTAACCCCCTGACCGCCGAGCAAAAGGGCAAATTTGTAATGCTGTTTTCTCTGTAATTTTTTTAAAATGCTAGAAAAAAGATGAATTTTTAAACTTGATATAAAAAACTTAATTACATATATGAGTATAAGCCTTGAGAGTATCAATTTTAACTCAATATTTTAAAACTGCATTATATTTGTAGAAATATATTAATTTAAACAGTGCTGTTATTGCAGTGAAACTTGCAGCATAGTGAACAGATATATCAGTTCACAGAGTGAGAAGGTTAAGTGATGTTATTACATATGAAGATTTTGTTCAATGTGATTCGGAACTTGCAACATGTTCTCTTCTAACAATCGATGAAATGATCACAAATGAGGAAACTAGCAGTGAAGAAGAGGATAACTGCACTGAAAAGCCACTGCCAAGTTTTCAACAAACTTTCGTGGGTTTTAACACCATGCAAGAATACCTCATTAGCAGTGATTTGAATGATAATGTTAAGATGGCACTTTTAACTCTGGACAATGAACTTTTTTCTGTATATTCCAAAAATTCCGTACAACCTAAAATAACAAAATATTTTGTACATAGTGAATGAATATGAATAGTAGTAAGTTGTAAATTATATCTGGAATAAGAAGTTTAGTATTACATACCTCTTGTATTTCATATATCTTAATTTATCTCTGATTTTTTTATTGTTGGTACTTACGGAAATGTTCATACTTTTGTGAATTTCGTTTATATGTTTTTTTCATTTATACGTTTTTTTTTTTATTGGTCCCTTGAAAAACATATAAATGGTGCTTCACTGTATATCAATTTAAGAATGAAAAAAAAAAAAAAAATTTCAATATGACAATAATGCAGGTTCGTTTTTGACAGGTATTTTTGGAATTATTTGGAGTAGAAAGTATCAATTTCATCATCTGAAAATGAAAAATAATTCATTGAAATCAAACTTATGTAGCATAAGAAATGACATATAGTAAATTATTTGTATCTCATCTGTTGAAAAGAAATTAACTGTAGATGATAAACCATGTTTAAAACTTATAAAAGAGACTTCATCCTAAAACGTTTATTATATGTATTACATATTAAATACTTTACTAATAGAAAAAAAGAAATTTAAAATTCTTACTTTTTTAATATAATTAGTTGTTTACTTAAGAAAAATACAGAAGTAAAAAATCATAGAAAATATCTGAGAATTATGCCATATTAAATAATAATAATAATAATATTAAAAACTTAAGTATTTGCTGTTGTAGAAGTAAAGGGAAGCATAAACTATATAATTTCTTTTTTTATAAACTTCATAAAAATCTAAAATATGTTTTTTTTTTTTTTCAAATTCACATATTTATTTCAATAATTTTTAAATGGTTCATTTGGATTTGATATACGAGAATTGACTCAATAGATGGTGTTGCACCCCATATAAATGTTAGTGTATGCAGGGCCGGCGCTAGACATTTTACTGACTGAGGCAAGCATTATTTTGCCACCCCTATGCCGTGATTGTTTTTTCACCACTTCTCCAACTTTTTAAAGAATAAGTAAATTAATTTTGCTAACTATGATTTATTCAAAAGAAAACAAATATATGTAAAATTAATTTACATTTAAGAAATTTAAAATAATCTAATTACTTAAGAAATTTTGCATCTATTTTGAAAATATAACAACAGTTAACTTGAAATTAAATTAATAAGATGTTATCATATTCTTGTAATATTTAAAAAAAAAAGCATCATATGAAGAATTAAACTGACACTTCAAAATTTCATTCGCTTTGCTTTTCCCTTGGGAAATGCATTTATTGTATCGACGTTATGATTATTAAAAAAAGTTACATCAGGTGAAGCTAAGTTTAGAATATACATTATTAAGGCAAACTATATCAAACATTTAAAAACAATCAAATTATGTATAAAATTTGTATAGAATTTCAAATAGCAAAACAATGATATCAATAACAAGTTATATATCTTTTTGAAACATGCACAAAAATAAAATCCCTTATTAGTAGTGTTTAAAAGAAAATAATTATTAAAAATAAAACAAAACTTCAAGATCTAATTTTCCTTGATTTTTCTTCGGCGAAGTCATTTATTATACGGAAATCAATATTATAAAGCAATTACATTATCAAGACAAAAATAGATAAACATAACTAACGCAAACTACGCATCACATTCTTGAAATTAAACAGAAAAATTATTATCAGAATAGAAAATTACATGATCATTTAAAATTGTATACATGAAGATTTAATTTTACAACAGTAATATTAACAAAAACACAAGTATCAACAGTGAAATAAATAATTTGATACTAATTCGCCTTCAATTTTCTGTGTCAAAATCGTTTATTATAACACCCTAATATTAAAAAATAACTGTATTTTCATTTGCTAGAACAATTTAACTAACTGACCTGACCGCCGTTTCCTGGGCACATAAGAAATAGCACAAAGCATGAAAAACTTAAAAATCGTAATATAAAAGCGAGAAAAATATAAAAATCACTCCACGAATTCCGAATAAACTTTAATGAAAAGAGAAAAAAATTACTATATTGGGATAGAAGATTGATGCCGGATTCGTTTTACAAATGTGGAAAATTCGCAGAGAATTGCGGAAAAACACTAAAAGTTGCATACAAAAATCGCAGAGGACAAAATTTACTATCAGGCTAAGAGATTACAATTTTTTTTTTTTTTCGAATGTCCAAAAATTGCCGCAAAACGCTAAAAACTCTAAAAATCGAACACAAAAATTCGCAACAAATTCAAAAATCGCTCAACGAATTCCGAATAAACTTTATTGAAAAGAGGGCAAGATTTTCTACATTGGGATAAAATATTAAAACCTGATTCCCCTATTACAAATTTGGAAAATTCGTCGCGAAACACAAAAACAAACTTGCTAAAAATTAAAAAATCGCAGAGGACAAAATTTACTACTGTATGCTAATACATTCTAACATCAATTATTTCCCGAAAATTAAAAATTGGAGCGAAAAAACATTAAAAATCGCATTGAAAATCGCTGAATACAAAATGTAACATATTGGGCTAAATGTTTGAAAGCGAATTCCTTTTATGAATATCAAAAAATTGCCGCAAAACGCAAAAAATGCTAACAATTGCATTGAAAATCGTAATAAAAATCATAAAAACTTCAAAAATCGCAGAGAACAAAATTTAATAGGATAGGCTAAATGTTTGAAACAGAATTTTTTTACGAATCTCAAAACATTCAACGAAAAACGCGAGAACTCAAAAAAATTCTAAGAATCGCATTAAAAATCCCTAAAAATTCAAAAATCTTGGAGAACAAATTTCACTACATGAGGCTAAAAGTTTGAAAATGAATTCCTTTTACGAATGTCAATAAATCGCCGCAAAACACTAAAACTTATAGAGAACAAAATTTATTAATAGTGAACTGAAACATTGTAAAAGGAATTATTCACGAATGTCAAAAAATTACCGAGGAACGCGAAAAAACTCTAAATATCGCTAAAAATTCAAAAATCGCAAAAATTCAAAAATTGCTATATTAAGCTAAAAGTTTCAAACATAATTACTTTTACGAGTGTCAAAAAATTGCCACGGAATGCGAAAAAGCGAGTTGAAAATCACATTAAAAATTCAAAAATTGCAGAGGACAAAATTTACTGTATTACGCTAAAAGTTTGATGCTAAATGCCTCTTACGAATGCCAAAAAATCGCTAAAATTCAAAAATAAAGGAGGACAAAATTTACTGTATTAGTCAAAAGGTTTGAAACCGAATTCCTTTTAACAACGTGAAAAAATCGCCACAAACGGGAGAAAAACTCAAAAAATTTCATAGAAAATTTCAAAAATCGTTGTACGAATTCCGAATAAACTTGATTGAAAACAGGACAAAATTTAATATATTGGGCTAAAATTGTAACCGGAATCCTTTTACTAAAGTAGAAAAATCGCCACAAAACAACAACAACAAAATAAAACACGATAGCAATCTCATAAAAATTGCTAAAAATTAAATATTCTCAGAGAAGCAAATTTACTACAGTTGGCTAAAACATTTTAAAAGGTATTACTTTCCGAATGTCAAAAAATTGGCGCGAAAAGATGCTAAAAATCGCAGAAGACCAAATGTAATATATTAGGCTAAATATTTGAAACCGAATTTCTTTTATGAATGTGAAGAAATCGCCATAAAACGCCTGGAAATGCTAAAAATTGTATTGAAAATCGGAAAATTTTCAAAAATTGCAGAAAACTGACTAAATTAGCAAAAAATCGAGGCAGAACGCGAAAGTGCAATGAGAATCGCATTGAAAATTGCATTAAATACAACTAAAAATTTCGAAATCGCAGAGAACAGAATTTACTATATTAGGCTAAAAGTTTGAATCATAATTAATTCCTTTAACCAATATTAAAAAATTACCGCGAAACGCAAGAGAAAAAATGTCGTCACAAATCACTAATAATTCAAGAATCGTCGAGAACAAAATTTACTAAAGTGGATTAAAACGTTGTAACAGGAATTCTTTCCCTGTAATTATATGCAACTTCTTTGACTGTAATTATATGCAATGTACTTCATATTTTTATTTTAAATAAGAAAAAAAAATATCTCCCTCACTTTTTTCTTAAATTTTGACACATACAATATGCGAGCCAAATGCCGCCCCTCTAGGGGTGCGCCCTGAAGCGGCTGCCTCACTTGCTTCACCCTGGCACCAGCCCTGAGTGTATGTTGAATTTGAACTATATACATTACATTGAAGTCTCGTCCTTGTTTCTACTTTCATGGTCTTATCATATATTAAGCTTAAGGAAAAAGCTTAACATTCTTCAGTGTGTCCTTGATTATTCATAATTTTGTTTCACTCGGTGTCTTTTTCAAAAAGCGTAATAGCCAAAGATATTTTTGCTGTGTGAAAGATCTATCTATTTTCTGGTGTAAACCCAGAAAAGGAGTGGATATTTAAATATAACAAAGATTTATAAGTATGAAAAACAGGTTGGTTGTATAGGGTTTTATGGCGCAAGGTCCCAATGGGGACAAGCTGCGCCAAAATGAAAAACAGAGAAATTACTTACTATATTTTCGGGAATATGCGCCGCACCCATTAGAAGCGCCGCATCATTGAAAAATCGGTAAAAAGAAATAGTCACGATATAAACGATCATCAAAATTGGATTAAAAGTAACAAGAATAGCGATAAAATCTTACAAGATATATGAATTAACAATAAAACACGGGTTATCTTAAAATATAATAGGAAAAAAATACGTACTACGCCAATATGCGTATTACGGCAATCGATTATTCGATTATCATTTTAATTGAACATTGTCGTATGCCATGTGCTTATGAAATAAATATAATTTATCAACTATTGTAAAGTATACAATAAATACTTTTAAAGAATGAGCTATTAATATTGAACAGAAAATAGAGAAATATGGGTAAGTTAAATATATTATGACTATAGTAATTACGTTTTTATAATAAAGATATATTGTGATATGTACTGTTTATGAACTTTATACTGAGATTAAATGAATGTAAATAAAGGTGAAATATGAATGAATGTTAATGAATCCATGTGTTTAAAAGTGTATTTAAGACAGTAAGACTAAAAAAAACATGAAATGAAGGCCTGTTTTTCACAATATCCAGATTTTGCTGTGTTGAGGAAAAAAAATCATTGTACCCGCCGCCCTTGCGTATGTGCCGCATTGCCAATATTTTGAACTTTCAAACACGTATGCGCCGCGGCGCTTACTCCCGAAAATATGGTAATTGTTTATCTTTTTATGTTGAATGACCATGAATAAAAGAAAAAAAACTATTGATATGTATATTAGAATAGGCAAAAGACAAAACATGATTAAATTTCAATACTTAATTACTAAAAAGCATTTGTTTTTAAGCAACTTTAATAAATGAGTTTAAATCTATTGTTAACATTTGAATGACATAAAATTATAAGAATTAAAATTTTTCTTCTTGAAGCAAGTATAAAATAGAAATATTACTATTGAAATTAAAAACAAAATGTATTCAGCCAGATACCGGATATTCGGTAAAATTTTGTGCCGGATATTCTGTATCCGGTGCATCCCTAGTTCATAAGTGTTAAAAGAGAAGTTAAACTGTAACTATATTACAGACATTGATGAATCTGATATTATCTTTTCTCAATGGCATAGTAAACTGTGTGCATTTTTTAGTTGCAAACCTTTACTCTCAAAAAAGAAAATAAAAACCTAATTATGAAATTAGATGGTCAAAAGAATAAATTTTCCTTCTTTATTTTTCTTTCAGAGCATAGAATTTATTAAAAAATAAACTAAACTATTAAGAAAATGACAGTTTTCAGAACAATAGCTATAAAAAAAAACAAGCTATTCACAGCATAGCTGGATCTAATTAACATACAAAAGTTAAAGAATATAAATTTTGATTTTCTTCTACAGTCAAAAGTATTCAGCTATGGGTATATTTAATTAAAGTGCTGATAGCATAAGAAGAAAATTATCTGGCAAATTATTCCTTTAAATTCTAAATTTTGTGAATTGAACTACCATAACTAACTTAACTACCTAACTAACCTTGTAATCGTACCTTTTTTTGCTATGAGATCATTGTTCCACTGGGCCCAGCAATGTTGAGTGTGATGGAAGGTTCTAAGTCTAAGCATTTTTAAATATTAAGCCTGATGCATGAAAAAAAAAATCCCCATAAAACTGAGTTTACATTGATTTTTACTTATATCTTTTATTATTCTTACATAAACATAAAAAAGCTAAACGTAAGTCTCATAATGGCACTCTCGTCCCATTGCTAAGGAGCATCATTGGGCACAGAAAAGATATTTCAAGTGCTGCATGTAGGAAATGCTGGGACCAAAGAGGTTAATTAATCTTACCAACTGCCTTAAGTAATAAAGCAATTTTAGTGATGCTTTATGTAAAAGCATATATAGATACATAAAGAGTACATTTTCCTGATTTATTTAAATTATAATGACAAAATTATAAGGATTTAACACTACTAAAAATGTTGAGTTTTTCATTTTGCTTAAGGTGGTATTAAAAAAAAATATTTTTCCACGCTCAACAACTCAAAGTTTTTTGACACATTTTCAGACTCATTTCTAAAAGTAAAAACATGAAACTTGGCGGCGTGATTCATGAAGAGATTTATAAGTGACATGTGTTTTTATTTTTCGTTCAATTAATTAGAAATTGATTTACAAACAATTATTTTCACAGTACGGTAATTTTCTTTTGTTTCCAGTGCTATCGCTTTGGGAAATTCAGTTCAAAATGTCTACTTTGACAGCTTTTTTTAAAAATATATTCTGCCTTTATCAAAAAATCGACCAATACGGACATTATAAAGTTTCTGAATAAGAGAACCTGCCAATTGGATGCATTTTAGAGCAAAAATGAATCTAAAAAGAAGTCACAAAATAAGCAGTTTGGATTTGAGTACACCCTTAAGTTGTAGCTATATTCTTCATTACAGAATTAATGAAATTTTAAAACTATGTTTAGCAGTTAAAAAGTTGTTAGGCTTTTACTTTTAATGGATATATATTTAGAGTCCATACTACCATTCTAAAAGTTCACATGGTAACTTTTATTATCAATAAAATCTGATCAATTATTAAACTATTTCAAAACTATTTTGTTATAAATCCAAATGAAGTGAAATGATTTTTATTATTATTCTGTAGCATCATTTGCACATTTTGATTTATTTCAGTATATGGAATCTTTTAAGTAACAGATTAACACTCATTGGTGTCATTTGACAAACAGGACTTAAAATAACTGAAATTGGATGAAAACTGAGACACTATTGTTAAATTTCCTTTTATGCATCCTGTATTATACATCCTGTTTATCAGCAAGATTTCTGGAAAAAAATTATTTTTCTCTTTTAGACAGCTGTTTAAACAATAAAGAAAAACTAATAAAATCTAACTCCAAAGAGTCTCTAAAATCCAGACATCTTAAATCCCTAAAGCATAAACATTAGTTCTAACTTTCTCCCAATATTACTTTTGTTTTGCCACTTTAGATGGCAATACCAATGAATTTGCTCAAATTTTTTGACATTTACATGAGAGATTTTATTACTTAGGGCTACCTTAATAGTAAATCTGTGATATCTATATCAAATTTTGTGACATCTTTCGTTATTAAGAATGCAATAAATAAGTAAAATGCAATTAATTCAGAAATTAAAAAAAATTATTACTTAGCCTACATTTACCTGACACCATCTGTTGCTGACAATATGTTAAAGCAATGAAAGGCTTCAAACAAAGAAAACTTAGCATTGAACAGTGAATAAAAAATTATGTTTGTATACAGAATTAAAGAAAAAGTTATTGCACATAAGCCATAGGTATAAAAACATTAAAAATGTCTAAATGAATGATTTTGATGATAGGAATAAGTTTTCTATTTAACTTATAAGTTGCACTTTTAGTCATACTGTATAATTTTAAACTGAATATGGCATTTATTCCTTCAAACTAAACTTATTATTCTATAACCTCTAAAATCCAGCAATTTCTAAAATCCTGAATTGCTGAGTCTGGGACGATTCAAGATTTTGGAGAATGTTTTGTATAAATAATGAAAAAAGAAGGTATTACTAAAATAAAATCCACATTTTGTCTAATTTTATTAGTAAATCTACTTTTTTTTTAAAATGAAACTACTTGTGCATCTAATGAAACTAGTTTTGAAAAGGAAAACAATTATCACAAAATGGACTATATTTGTTTTAATTTTTTTTAAAAATTGTATGGTATTAAATATTTCAAATTTTCTGTAATGCTACTTTAAAAATCATATGTATACTCAACTATTTATTTTTTTATTTTTTATTTTTTAGTGTATTTAACTTAGAGGAAAAAATTGCCTCACTTCCAAAATGCAGTTTTGACCAATTAAGTAAGAAGAAGAAGAAGCTGGTAGAAACTAATGGTGATGATAAAAATGAAAGTGTTAATCCTTCAACTTCTACCTCATCAGACAATTTTTGTTCTTCATCATCAGAAGTCTCCGAATGGCAGACAGTGTCATCAACTGGAAGGTATAAAACAGGGTGAGTTAACCATCTACCGAAAGATACTTTTATATGTATTTAAAGCTGATGCTTTAATAATTTATTGCACATACATTTATTGCATGATATGTAAATATGCTTTCTGGTTAAGAGTACTATAAAATCCGATTGTAAGCCCCCACTCACTTTTTAGCAATTTCGAATTTTTTTCCTTTCAAATATAAGCCTCCCTCCCCCTCTCCCCCTTCTAAATTTTTTTCGCAAAAAAATTATTTAAAATATCCAAGGGAGAGAATTTTCCATGTATCTTTTGGCTGATTTCCACTTTTGTTTTTTCAATTTTAATGAAATCCACTCCCCCTTCCTTACATGAAATGTCCACTTCCTGTCTCTGCCCCCCCCCCCCCAGAAAAAAAAGTATAAAATCTTGACAATCTTAAAAAAATCTTCTATGATATTTGTTGCTCTCCAGTAACAGTAAATAGATAATCTGTCATCTAAATTACTCTCCTTTTCCAAAACTGTTCCAGTTTCTGCTGTGTCCCTTCACCTAGCAAATAGTTTAAAATCTTTAATATTAATTTTATAAAAAATTCGGCCCTATTTCTTATTTTGTAGATTAAATATCACTCATCTAAAATCTTCCTCATCCCTTAAATTTTTGCTCCATCTTTTCTCCCCAAAGGAATTTCTAAATATGTGGGCGGGAGGGGGGGTGGGAGCAAAAGTTTTCCTCTTTTTTTTTTTTGGCAGTTTGTCTGTTCTCACACCGGAATCGCATGTATATTGTACGTTTAAAAATAAATATTTTCTCTAAAATAACTTTTCTACCTCCATTAACAAAATATCAGGGATAAGAACAGCTAAACTTCAAGAAAGAGGAAATCTTCTCTCTGCCCCCCCCCCCCCTCCCATGTCTAGAAATTCATCCTTTTTTCTGGTGGTAGGGAGTTAGAAATTTAAGGAGAGTTAGATGATTATTTATTGTTGCTACAAAGTAACAACAGAGCATAAAAAGTTTGAAAGAGTTTTAAGAGTTTAAACTTTGTGTGCTGGCGCAGGAGAGGTGGAATTTTATTGGGGTGGGAGCAAAGGTAAAAAAAAAAAAAAAAACTTTTTAACTCTTCCCATTTTATATATATATTTTTTTTTTTTTGGGGGGGGGGGGTAGAGGGAGAAATTTAGATGATTATTTAATTATTGTTGCAAATAAAATCGCAAAAATAGCAGAAAAAAAGTTAAGGTTTTAAAGTTCATTAGATGTGTGTGTTTGGGAGGGGGAAGGGAGGCAATAGGAGAAAAGCAGAAATTTTGTGGAGAGTATTAGGATAATATAGGTGATGCATTATTTATTATTACTATAGAGTGTAAAATAGGTCAGATTTTTTTATTGCAGAGTTATAATAGTTAATGTGTTTCATATCAGAGGGGGGGGGGGCAAAGAGGGAAGCAGTAATTTCAAGGGGGGGGGAGATTTAGATAATTGATTATTAAATATTACATTAAAATAACAAAGAAAATTAAAAAATAATAATAATAAGATTTATATTTTTTTTTGTGCTGAGGGATTTAAGTTATTCTTTTTTGTTTTTTTAAACAGAAATCTGCCAAAATGTGGAATATTCTCACCCCTGTATTTACCTTTTTTACTTTTAAATTAATGCTTAAAACACTTTTTGAAAGAATTTTTTTTATCTCTATTATAAGCCCCCTTCCTAAATTTAACTGTTTTTGGAAAAGGGGGGTTTTCAATTTCAATTTTATAATAAACATGTAATGTAATGGATATATGGAGTCCATTGAATCAAATTCACAGAAATATTTTGCATGATTCCATTAAAATTATTCTATTAAACAGATTAAAAACACATTTTAAACTTTTAAGTATTCAATCCATTTTAATGCCTGAACTGTATGGATAATTTCAACTTGATCACTTATTACTTTCAGATTCTTTTTATTTTGAAAAATATTTTTCTTGTTATTTTTACTGAGGATTTGTCTGCATTAAATTCCATTTGTTATTTTAATAGGTAATAGGTTTAAAATTTCAGATTAAAAATTAATATTGAGTATACACATAAAAGCTTCAATTGGAGCTATCATTGAAATTTTTAAAAATAAGATGGGAGGAATTCTAATCAATTAATAAATGTAAACACTGCAATGGTGCCTAGTACAATGTAATATTTTTTGTGATAAAAACATTAACTTATAAATCTTAAATATATAAATGTGTCCCTTGAGTTTATTCACATTTAAAAAAATTCATAATAAAAATAATTAATAAACTGTGGTATCGGAATGTTATTTGCACCATGACTTGTCAAAGTGTTGAACTGCTTGTGGCAATAGGGAAAAAAATAATTCAAAGAGACACCAAAGGTACACACTATAAGACTTATTTAATTTTAATTTTTTTTGTGGGAAAAAAAAAGTTCAAAGAGTGACAATTTGACTGTTAAAAATGCAGTTTTTTTCTGCCTGTGCCTTTTTATAGAAAGCATAACCAAGCCATGATGGTATTTTGCAATATAGACTTCTAGATAACATCTTCATGGATATTCAACCTTCATAGTTCTATAAATCTGTTCACATTCCAAAAACTCTTAAAAATTTAACATTGTTATATCAGAGTGCAGTTTGCACCATAAGACTTGGTAAATAATCAGAATTTTAGTAGCAAGAAATAGTTTAAAGAAAATGTTATTTTTTTTTCTTTTGCCACAAAAAATCTGATACTTTGACAAGTCTTATGGTGCATACTGCACTCCAATATGACAATATGTTAATTTTTTATGAATTTTTAAAATGTGAACGAACTTATGCTGTGCACTACAAAATTTAGATTTATGAAGTAAAGATCTGCATGGCCGGTTTGTTCATATAGATTATGTCAAACTATACTTTTAAATATAAAATGCAGTATGAATTAAATTATTTGTGCTTAAGTTAAATACAAGTTTAAGTAAAAACAAATTAAGACAATTTTGTGAATCTCAATTAAATATTGTTAAGTACAGTATAGAAGTAATTGCTGTAGATAAAGTTTAAAAAAATTGTGATACAGTTGCTAATTTTTTATGCATGTAATTGCACTGTTAGGAGAAATTTCAACACTTAAAAAAAAGTTAAATAAAGATATTTATTATAACTCGTGATTTTGTGTTATTTAAGGTACTGATTATTAGTGCATCTAGTGTACATGTTTAAAGGAATAAATGATTAAAACTATACAACTTTAAATAAATAATTTAAATAAAGCAAACTTTAGTACATTGTATGTCTCCTTCAGCACTTTGCACATTGCATGGTAGAGACCTAAACAGATTTTTGATGATTTTTTGTGAAATATTATTCTATACATATTGAACATACAGGATTGTCATAATTAAAGTTCCTCTATTATGAAGGCTGTAGAGTCAGTTATATGGCTCCAAATTAGCAAAATTTCTTTAGCATGTAGTTCAAATGTGATGTGTTCTGTGAAAATTGAAAAAAAAAAGAAAGTTTTGCCAATAGGTAGGACTGCCCTAAGCTTTTTTTTTAGTTTTCCTTAAATAATTATAAAATATTGAATTCCTGATCGAATGTTAGCTGTTCATTTGTTTGTGACAATTTGACTTTTAAAAATGCAGTTTTTTTTCTCTGGCTTTGCCTATTTATAGAAATCATGACCAGGCCATGATGGTACTTTGCATTATAGACTTCTTGATAACATCTTCATGGGTATTCAACCTTCATAGTTCTATAAATTATCATGACATATTAGAGATAATTTTCTACAATTTATTATCAATATCTTCATAACATCATCACTGTCATATCATATGCATGGTAGGTAAACAGCAGAACTTGAAGATATGGATGGGAATCTACTCATCGCAGATAGTATGAGTAAACTATGCTGCCAAATATATTGCCTCGTGTTCTATTGCTTTTCACTGTTGTGCTTATGTTATAGATGTTGCTGCTTATATTATGATGGAAAGTCATAGACAGTCAACTTTGTGAAAACAACACAATTTGTGACTGAATATTTTGTAGATTTTATTTTTCAGTTTGGAGATTGTTTCATTGACAGATTTTTTTCCCTTTTTAGTTTCATTATAAATTAGTAATGTTTAAAAAATAAAAAGCAAAAGGAAATACAGTATAAAAGTAGTTTAACAATTCTATACACATTTAAGTTTAAATTCTGTACATATTAAAATTTCATTTATGTTTATTTATTTTAGGTAAATGCCATTAACATAATGGTACTGTATGTTTTGGTTTATGATCAATAATTCAGCAATTATTTTCTCTTGTTTTGTGATAAAATGTTGTTCTTGAATTGTAATACAGTCGGCCCTGCTTAATTGCATACAGTTGGTTCCATTGAATTATATGCAATTAAGCGGGGTATGCATTTAAGCGAGGACAGCAATTAATGTAATCAGTATACGTTATTATTTGATTATATACCACAGATATGATAAATATAATGGACAATAACAATTTACATAATAATTTAAAAATTAATTATTGTATTAATAATTTTAATCAATATTTTATACACTATTTATAGTAATATATACACTAAAGTATAATGTATTATAACACTATTTACGTTACATTGTTCAATTTTTCATTATAATTTATCTGATTGATGGGAAAATGAAAATAAAATAACAAAGAAATAATTTTTAAATCATACCTTTGAAAATAAATAAATTTCGGTGTAAATTCATTTTATTTTTCATTATTTGCCAACTAATCCTTTATTTGTTGCCTATAAAATAATTCTTTATAGAAGTTTGTTTTTTAATAGTTCGGACGCTGCATTTCTCTACTTCATTTTCTAAAGAATAAATCAAATTGTAATCACCACCATGTGTAAGGATTAGATGCCTGTAATTACTATTAAACGATTTTATGATGCCTTGATCTAGAGGCTGAATTTTTCATATAGCATTAGCAGGAAGAAATTGTATGCTCACGTTTGAAAGGCGAACATTAACTTTGTGGCTGGATCCATGGATAAAACAATCTTCCTGTTTTGTTTCACCATGTCTAAGTCGACTTTCGTAATCCAGCTTTTGAAAATATTTCCTGTCATCCAGGCATTTTGGGAAGATGAATAATTGACGGGATAGTTTTTGACATTTTTTAAGCATCGCGGTTTTTTGCTGTTTCCAAGCATCAAAGGAGTCAATTTTGTTGTTCCTGTTTGGTTAACGCAAAAAAGTAGAGTGATTCTATCTTTTGCTTTTTTTAAACCCACAAATTTTTTCTTTCTTTTCTGCAATTGTACCTCCTGGCATTACATGATAGTACAATGCGGTTTCATCGCAATTAAAGATATCTGATTTATAATTCTCCAAAATCTGAATTAATGTGTTGTTATACCACTCGTCAATGGCTAAATCATCAGTTGAGGCAGATTCTCCATGGGAATTTTTTAATTTTAGATTATTTCTTTGTTGCCATCTGTAAAGCCAACCTTTCGAAGCATTGAAGTTTTCACCGTTTTCGCATTTTTTCGATAACTCATCCACTTTTTCCATAATTACTGCTCCATTAATTAACCCTTTAACGGATGAAGCACTTCAATTGCTAAAATGTTGAAATAAATGATTGACACCGGGAATTATAAACAAATTTATTTGTATATGAGAAAAAAGCGATATTTCACCAATATAATAAATGGAAAACATTTCTATTAAATTTCTGCTGTCATTGTGCAATTTTGTAATTAAAGTTTTGTGGTTTCCTAGGGAAACCAATGAACGTTAAAGGATTAATGCACCTTTGGATCTTTTTTCCTGAAACCATTGCAATACTGCTCGATCCACATATTCATAGTTCGAATTACGTTTTCGCTTTCGGTTTAAATTGCCATTATTTCTCCATTCCTGAAGAATATTTTCAGAGTTTTTACTTATTCGAGAAACTTGAGATTTTTGCTATTTCCGTTTGGGATGTTTTTAATTTGATTTTATCCAAAACTTCATTTTATCAGAGATAGATAAATCTTTTCGTTTTACTTCCATTGCACCATCATAAATTAGAGAAATTTCTGAACTGGTGTGGTCAACGACAGTGCAAAGTGATTTTAAAGCTTGCTCACCACAATGGGAAACGCAGTTATCGTATACAATGAGGAGTGAAACACTGGCGTTCTATTATTATTTTATTTTCTCGACCGTCCCCATTGTATTTTCACCCAATTCCAGGATTTTCCAAGAAGTAAACCTTCTTCAGTCGCTAACAAAACATTTTTACAAAAGAAAATATTTCCATTCATTGTTATCACAGGAATTCTTAACATCCAGATTACTAACACTCTAAGCATTTTGCCTGCATTTTTCCATTTCCCCAAAACAACTTAAAGCTGTTCTCAAATGAAAACAGGCCACTTTCTGACACATTTTTAAATTCATTTTTGTTCAGAAACGCATGAAATTGGCAGGTTTTCTTACTCAGAAACTAGGGTCTGCCAATTTTATGCTTTTGCGTTTAAAAATGAGTTAGAAAATGTGTCAGAAAATTTCGTAGGAAAAGTTCGCAAAAAATTGTTGAGAAGGTCATTTAAGATCCACCTTAAATCGGCTGTAGGTAAAATATTTTTTATAGAACTGTATTTTAAGATATATGTATGATACAGAGATGTAAAAGTATATTTTAGAAACAAGCCACGAAAAAAAACATTAGTTTTATGAGTATTTTTGTGAAAATGCAGGAAAAACCCTCAGAAGCTCAAAGGCCTAGATTGGAGATATTTTATGCGATTAACCGGGGATTGTTATGCGATTAAACGAGTATATTTAACATTATCCTTACGGGGACCATTTCCGTTCCACGGCATTCTATGCATATAAGCGGGGTATATGCAATTATCCGTTACCCGATTAAGTAGGGCCGACTGTACAAAGGCAAAAAATGTGCTGTAATTGCTACAATTTTAATTTCCTGCTATTTCTTGCTTATAAAAATGTTAAAATCTTTAAATTATATTCCGAGAATGGAAATTGCAAGTTCTAAAATGCTGCTAAAAAACAGGGCTTGAATTTCAGGACGGGATGGCGAAATTTGCACCAAAATTTTTAAAATCCTGCCCAAAAGAATATCGTAGGCGGAAGGGTCTCACCCAAAAAAATTCACAATTTTCTGGAGAATTTTGCTTTTTGAAACAATGATCAAATACAGTGACCAACTAATGAATGTTGCGATATTTTCCTGTATCTGATCGATGAATTTCGCAATATTTTTCCTGCAACTGATCGACAAATTTTGCAATTTTTTTCTCCCATGACTGGTCGACGATTTTCAAAATTTTTTCCTGTGACCACTTGGCAAATTTCACGGTTTCTTCTTGCGACAGATTGATTAAATTCATGATTTTTTTCTCTGTGCTGACTGAAAAAATTTTAGATTTTTTTCCTGTGACTGACTCACAAATTTCCTTATATTCCCCGCGACTGATTGGCAGATTTCAGTTTCTTCTGGAGACACTGACAAAATTCACTATTGTTTCCTTTGTATTTGACTGAAAATTTTCACGATTTTTCTCCGCAACTAATCAACAAATTACAAAAAAATTTCCGGTGACCGTATGACGAATTTCATGAATTTTTCTCGCAATTGATTGACAAAGTTCATGATTTTTTTCTGCGACTGACAAAGAAAAAGAACCAAAAGGGCAGTAAAGGCCACTGGCCACTGCACCCTGCCAAATTGGCCTAGAATCAGCACTAAACAAAAATGAGATATGAAAAACTGCAAAGATCTTGTAGTGCACATGAAGAAATTTTTTTTCTGAACTCTAAGGAAACTAATTGTTTAAAAATTGTTTAAAAACAACACAAAATGTCACAAAAACATATATGCATCATTTATTAAAAACTTTTACTTTAGGTGTTTTAAAAATATACAAAACTGCATTTCACATTAAAAACCTAGCGCTTTCGAGCCGTCCTGGCTCATCATCAGGGTTAAAACATCACCACGCAGATACACACAAAAAACACACAACTAGTCTGAAACACTGTAAAAACATCAATGTCTGCTGAAGACAAGGTCAAACCATTATAAACAGGGTGGGAAGCATAGGGAGGGATGTGCCAATCTTATTCATTCTTGAACTATCTGTAAAAGCTTATACCATACTTTAGGGATATTGTACGAAACTGAATCATTGCATGTTTTATTTTTCCTGGTTAAAATTTCTATTGATTCACTTATTATTGCTTCATAAAAAGAGGATGTGGGTTTAATAATTTTAGCGTTATCAAAATCTATTATAATCGACTGCTGTTGTTTTAATCTGGAAAGGGCCGTTTTACTTCTATTATACTTGACATCTGCAATATGTTCTTTTAACCGAATTTTAAATTTCCTTAAAGTCATACCAATGTAGTCTTTAACTTTATAAGATTTTATCCTATTTTCAACTATTTCCATAATAACTGGGATTCTATAAATTCCTGCTAAATCTTCAATCGGTATGGGATCAATCTTCTTATGTAGTAACGCATTCAATTTAACTGGAGGGGATGCTACCAAATTTATTTCATATTTCTTTAAATTATATTTTAATTTTTCAAAAAGTTTCGGAATATATTGGAACTTGTAAAATTTAGTTGGTTTTTCTGTTAATTCTTTTTGTTTTTTACCCTGATATTGATATTTACAAATTAACTTATTAATTAACCTCTCTGAAAAACCATTTTCATTTGCTATAATTTTAACTCTGTCAAGCTCCTCATTGATATAACTATCAGTACACACTGAAAATGCTCTATGGATGTAAAACCTATATGCAGCCAGTTTATAACTTAAAAGTGATGAAGCATCTCTGGAAATAGTATTATTTGACCTCATATTTTTCCTATAAACTGTCCGATCTATTGTTAAATTACTGTTTTTTATCAGCTCTACATCAAGAAAAGGTAAACGATTCTGTTTTTCTAACTCCAGGGTAAATTGTATATTTGTATCCATTTTATTAAGTTTAACCACAAAGTCCTTCAATAAATCTATACCATGCTCCCATATAATAAAAATATCATCTGCATATCTACACCAATATGCAGGTCTTTCACTAAAATCATTCATAACCATATTTTCAATGGGTCTTAATTTAATCTCCGCGCATAAACCTGAAATGGGGGAGCCCATTGGAGCACCATCCTTTTGCTTATAATAAATATTATCAAACTGAAAAACGTTATTGTTTTTAATTAGATTAAACCCGGAAATAAGAGTATTTTTTGTGCTCACGCTAAAAGAATCATTACCATTAATAGCTTCTTCCACGAACAAACCTACATCATTCATATCCACAGATGGATATAACGATACTACATCCAAACTCGCAAAAATGCTGTTCTCAGTAATCTGAAAAAGTTTTACTTGCTTAATAAACTCCATTGTCGATGAAATGACGAATTCTGACTGAGGGAGGATAGTTTTTAATAAGACAACATATGCCTTTTCTAGATAATATGTAGGTCCTATACATTTAGTTACAATTGGCCGAAGAGGGTTTCCTTCTAAGGAAACCCTTAGTAGTGTGTATTAGTGGAGTAAAAGTGTATCTTTAGAAAGAGGCTTCGGCACCCTAAAATGAATAAAATCTAAATTCAGAAATTCATTTAACAACCCAATTGTTAGGACCCCATAACATTTGGTAAAATTTGAAAACTAAATGTTGTATAAATAAAGTTTGACTTTCTTCTTTAAAAAAAAAAAAATAAATAAACATTTTGCATGATTATTCTGAGTTGCTGATTTAATTTTTTTTCAATGGTATTTTGTAATTTCTATATTAATTGAATTATTTAAATAACATAAAATAATAGTGGAGTTTAAGGATTTTTTTTTCTTCCTCCCAAACAGTTCAACTCCTTCCAATTAAAAATGTTGGGAGCGAGACTCCCCTCCTAAGAAAATTTGAATTTCAAGCCCTGCCGTATGAATGATATGGGTCCATATTCTTTCTAAGGTTCAAGTTATAAGGATGCTTGTCACTCAGGTGTGTAGGAGGATTGAAGCCAGTAAAGTTTTATCCTAACTGATGAATAGATTCTGCTTCAGGCATAGCATTCCACGTTTGAAATAGCATGCAGAATTGTACAAAATGTGCACAGACTAAGAAAATCCCACAATATGGAAAAGTGATTTTCCTCTCTTAAAATTTTTTCTTGAGCGTAATTGCTAAGTACTCCATTTTTCTTGGAATTTCTCCTATGTTTTCAATGCATCCAAAAATCCAATATTTCACAAACAATTTTATATTTCAAGGTTATTTTCCCTGTTTTCTCTAAAGGGATCCTTTTTCTCCTTAAAGTTTTACCTATCCTTATGAGTTTGCTTGTAAATACATCACTTGGCATTTTGCTGGTAAGATCTAGACAAAGCCTACTAAAGGCCGGTTACAGCTGTCCATAATTAGCAAATTACCACACATAGAGAAAATAAGGTGTTGGGTGCACCTTTACCCTAACTCAGAAATTATCATAAAGGGGCTTCTAGTTACAAAAGACTTTGTGATCATGGCTTAATTAGATACTAAATTTCTCAAATAATAACGAAACTATTTATTTAAAAAATAAACCCTTGCGTTGTGTATTAGAAAAGTATTTAACATATAGCCTTTGTTTTGATAGGAGTGTAAGGAATTCCCAGTTTTACAAAACAACCCCAAAGATAATCTTAAATTAAAACTCTAATACTTAAGTTAATGAACTCTAACAAAACATTTAGGTTTTAAAATTAATCACTAAAACACTTAAATTATGACAACATCTTTTGAGCAAACAAATAATTTATTTACATTAGAAAACATGAAATCAACATCTTAAAAAAATATATACAAATCATACAAGACATCCTTTAGTACTTTTTCTTAACTAACATTATAATTAATTCTAAACTCTTCTTACAAATTTCTAAACATTTAAAGATTACTGAATTAAGAACGACATGTTCTCCTGTTTGTGATACCATAAATGACTGGCGGTACACATTATTATACGCAGATCAGGAAAATAAAAAAGTAGGTTGTTACCTTATACACTTGGGAGGGACACCAGAGAACGGGGTCATGTAACTTGAGCCCTGAGTATGAAGCAACACTAGAGCTATATAGGAGCACTTCATTGGAGTATGATCCCTCCTCAACTCGGACGTCTATTTCCACATTCAATTAAAAATTCGAATACACAGGCCACTCGCACTAAGTTAAAAATACTTTCCATCCAAGGTGAACTCAGACTGCTATTGCTGCTGTCTGACTCTCATCTCTCTATATCTCGTAGCTCTTGTTTCTGAAGTAGGCGTGACTCCTCCCAGTATTCACAATTTACATACTTGAATATGAATGGCTATGGTGGGCTAGCCGTCACACCTCCCTTCCTTGATCATCCAATGCAAGCTAAACTGTCTGATCAGTGGACATAGATTTTCTTGCCCTTTGACCTCGGCCGACATCTAGGCACCTTCTCTGAGTCCCCCCACCTTACTGAAAATTAAGGAGCCTCACACGAAGCGTGACCAACACCCCCTATAAATTTCCAGCCATAAAACTCTCAAAAATTGCTCTAACCGACATTTTGGGCCCAGCTGCGCTCATAAAAATGTCAGTCAGCCTAATAATGTGACTCCATATACTTTGTACCACCATAATATAGTAAGTAATTACAGTGTACAATTAAAAATAAAAAACAGTAATATAACAATTATACGTAACACTAATATAACAATTATATGTAATATGCAAAAAAACCATTTGATTATATTAATTACATAAAGAAAAACTCAAAATATATAAAAAAAAAATTTCGTAAAATTTTCCACTGCAAGATGGTAAACTCTTGCCACCACTTTTACTGCTCTCTTTTGTTTTCTTTATCATTGTAACTTTTGATTTCAATATTTTTTCTGATAGTGAGTTGTTTTCTAGTGTGTGTGAGCCACCTTTTTGTTATACAGCAATCCTTCCTTACATCATTCATATCAGAAGACGTGAAAAAAGCACTATACAGTAGAAGATCTTTATAACGCAAACCTAAAAACACGAGGTTGTGCGTTATATAGAATTTTGCATTATATAGATCACATTTAACACATCATTAAATTTAGCTTGTAAAACATGGCCAAATATGTGTGAAACATACCAAAATACATTAGAGTATCTTTATATTGCATTCTTTATTACTAGGAGTTGTGCAGATTATAATTTTTTGCATAACATAGATCAGAGGTTCCCAAAGTGTGCTCCGCGGAGCCCTTGGGGCTCCTCCTATACTTTTCAGGGGCTTCACGGCGTTCCAGAAAAATAAACAAAACATGAAAGAAATTAGCATATTGGAAGGGAAAATTTTTCGAAAGTATGTAGGAAATTTTGTGTGCATGTGTAAAAAATAAATACATCTATCACTGGGTTGAAAAATACTATAATATATTTTCTAAAATCGTGTACAAATTTGCATCATACATCTATCCATTTTCTATATAATGTTTTTGGTTTGAACTGCTTTATTTTATGTTTCTGCATTTAATGTGTTTTAAAAATTCAATTCAAAATAAGCTACAAGAAATAGTATTCTGAACCGAATGCTCAATGTGAATCGAAAGAGCAAATGCGCACCAGTGCAGTTATCTCTGCTTGCCGAACAAAAAGGATAATAGTTTTGTTCTTTGGAGGTCAGCCTATTCATATGTTTATATTTAGTTCTTTTTTGCTTAGTAATCAGGTTCCAACATCCTAATGAGGTAAGTGTGTCTCACATTCTTTATTATATTTCGCTTCACTCTTTGCCATCTTTAAAATGAGGTATTTTATACTCCATTACTTGCTATATTTACTGAGAAATGTGTTAGTTAAGCTTTGATTGTTTCAGTGATAGACTTATAATTGGTTTTCGCTTTTCGTTAATATTTTAATTTAAGTGGTTTAATCTCAAATTTCATGTTTTATTTCAGTTTAAAATGGAAAACTGCTTCAATATTTTTAACCTATTCAGTTTTTCAAAAGTTGTAATTAATTTTGACACCCTGTTCGCGAAAATGGAACATATGTATTTAAGAATTAAATATTTATTTTCATTTTCATAATTTTTGTAACATCTTGTATCATTTAATAAACCTCTCATTAGATTCATTTAATATTTGTATAAGTTGTATATATAGTTTTCTTTTTGTAACTTTAATTCCTTTAATCTGTTTATTTTATTTTTATTAATTCTTAGTTATTTAAATTTTCTATGCTGTTTTACATAATTGTACTTAATTTATAAAGCAATGTATGTTACTGAAAACGCATTTTTTTAAACAGTTAAGTATCACTTAACAACCCCTCTTTAAAATTCTGTTTTAGTTGGTCTCGGCATTGGCTGAGATTATTATGTTATGATGCCACATTTTCCTATCAGAAATAAGGCTGTAGCAATTAAAAAATATATATTTTCTTTATATTTGTCATCATACTAACAATTTAAACTTTTGCTCAGCTCCACCCCTTGCTTAGACTTTTCGTCAATGAGTACCCGCCCTGATATAAATTTAACCCCACCCATATATCCCGTTTTGTTAGTAAAGTTTTTCTACTAGTTGCAGTTATTTTAATATGTGTAGTTTTTAAAAGTATATCTATTTTGAGGCAAAAACAATGGTGAAAGAATGTTTCTTTCAAAACTATAATTAATAGCTAAATACTTCAAATAAAACATTAAAGAAATGAACGATGCTGCACCTAACAATACAGGTTATATATTTTGCCCTGCCCACTTAAACACTAAAACGATGATCCTAACGATTCCATTGACACTTGTTGCTGAAATCAAGTACTAACCCACCAAAGGAATTAATTTTCTTGTTGGCAACATTTGTCTATTTACTTGTTAAGATGTCTTCATGTTTTAACCCTTTCTGGCACAGTGGTCCCACTCCGGGCACACCTAATTTTAATTCCAAACTTGCATTCGACACCAAGAATATTTAATAAAATTTTGTTTGTACAATGAAAGCTTAAAATAAGGAGTTCTTATTTTATAAAAAAAAGTCGTTTGTAAATTACGGTGTCAGTCAGTAATTTCTCATTTTACGAACAGAATTTGTCTATGCTGGAAAGGGTAACGCTGGATTTCTTCTTATTCGGAATTGCTCCATTTGCAGATTTATTTATTGTTTGCATTTAGGGTTGTTTTTCTGTAATTTTCTAGATTAAAATATATCTCTTAATTTTGCTACGAAATTTGTTAAGTGTGTATAAACTAACGTTTTCGAGACAAACACAAAACATTTCTTTGTATAGTATCTTTCTTAATTTTTTAATGCCCTTGGTTTTGTCACATTTATTTAATTGTATCCCGGCAGACGCAATATAACGAGGGGTCACTTTATTATTTAATCCTTGTCTTCAATTTCTAGTGTAAATTGAACACTTCGACAAAATTTGAATGTAGCGAAGTAGTGACTAGTTTTGAAAAGTAGTTTGTAGTCACTACTTTTTAAAACAAGTAGTTGTAGTTGTAGTTAACTACATTTTTGACAAGGTAGTTGTAGTTTGCTACAATAAAAAAGTAGTTTTTCCGACCCTTGTCTCAGTATATAACTTCCTTCCATCTGTTCTCATAATATTTCATTAAATGTACGAAAATTCAGTAACATCTGGTTTTTAATATATGCAGCATGTTCATGATAAGAGAGATCATCTTCATGTAATCCTACTATTCTTGCTCTATAAAAATCTTTTAGTTATCTGTAATGGTGGTCTCGATCTTGAGCTTGTAATGAAAGATGTTTACATATTGTTAGAATTACTTTTTTTCCTCATTAGAATGCTTAAGGTTTGCTAGTTATGTGTGGTTCTCTTTCATATCCCTTGAGTGAGACTTCAAATTAGATTGCATGGACAATGGATTCTGTTGGACTTCATCATTAGCATCTTTATAATAACCCTATCTGCTTGAAAGAATTGTAATCAATAGCATCATTATAATAACTCTGCTTGCTCTAAATTTCCATTCTGTGTAATAAATCTTTCTTGGTGTTGTTGTTGTTGTTGTGTATGACCCTTGGGCCCGGTGAGCAGCTTTCTATTACTGTATAGCTGTCCTAATCCACTAATGATACAACCCACAGCGACGACAAATTACAAAATACCTACGAAGCCAGCACTACACCGAACTAACCACTGCTGACAAAAAACTAAACTAAACGATACCATCAAAACCAAATACTACAGTGACTATATATCTCATTCAAGAGCTGAGAAAACAGAGCCAGATCAACACTTCCCTGTCTCCCTATCGCCGAAAATATATCCTTGTACTTCATACTCTTCGCCACCCGTAACTTGCCAAACACCTTATCACGAATCCCCGAAAACTTCTTACACCTCATTACCAAGTGTTCTTCAGTTTGCTCCTCGCTTCTGCATAAGTCACACTTCGCCTCACCTCTACCGAGAAACTTCCTCCGACAAACCAGAGTTAGAACAGTCTTAGTAAGGAACCTAGCAAAAATAACCCCATTCTTCCTCCGTAAGTTGTGATGAGGATGTCCGATCTCCGCATAATCCCAGCCACGATCTGAGTGATCTTTCCAGTATTGCATCCATTCCCATTCAGACTCATTCTGTTTTTTTCTTTTTCATCTCCATCATCCAATCCTCTGGAGAGAACCACGGTATACATATATCGCTATACGGGCCCTTCCTGGCCAGCTCATCCGCACACTCATTGATCCCAATACCTTTATGTCCTGGAACCCAAATAAAATCTATCTGATACTTGTCAATACTTTTACTGTTAATTTCCTCCCTAAGCATAGTGATAACAGTCGCCGATTTACGATTGACCTTATCTAAAGCCATGAGGACACTCCTAGCATCAGTGAAAAACATATACCTCCCACTTTCCGCTGTATAAAACTTAATAGCTACCAATAAGGCGATCGCTTCAGCAGTAAAAATAGAATTAATATTTGGAATTTTAAATGCCATCCGACTACCTGTGTTTTGATTCACCATACCAATCGCCGTGTTATTCTCCTCTTTGGACACATCCGTTGCAATAAAGATAGCCTCGTCAATATACCTCTGATAAAAACTGTTGTATGAGTTCTTGATTACAGCTTCAGGAAAGTCTTTGTTTTGGAACGGCCATGTATTCACATAAATTCTAATATTCTCATTTACCTTTGTACCCCACTTGTAAGTAATCATTTCCTTGACGTCCGTCCAATACCCTTTAATACTATTCAGCTCTCTGTGAATTAAATCCTGTGAAAGTATATCCGTGTAATCCTTATGTTTGATGTCCAAAATTGACCTTTTAATCGCAAGATATTCTCTTCTTAGGTTGTTCCTCCAGACCCCACTTTCCTGCAACAATACCGGGATCGGGCACCACTTAGGCATACACTAGCCCATCTAAGCCCCATACTGTGTATCACTTGAAGTTGCTGACCTTCCGTTTTACTTGAGTGCATGAGAATTCGCGGATTCCCTTCCAGAAGAGATCCCATCATACTATTCGTAATCTTTACAAGGTACTTAGTTTCGGTACCCCAACTCATACCTGCAATAACTTTGAGCATGTTGAGTCTTTTGCAAGTTTTCTCTCGCAGCATTTTTGTGACTTTTTAGGTTACCTTGACAGTTTAAAAAAACCCCTAATACTCTTAACTCTCCTGAATACTCCACCTCTTGTCCTTTGATCTTAAATTGCTTCTCTTCTCGCTCTTTCCACCGTCCGATCTTCATTATTTGACATTTATTTGGGTTCACCTCAAGATTCCATGCACTCAACCACTGAATTATTCTGATGATATTCTCCTGTAGGATGTTCCTTATCCATTCCTGACTATCGTGAAACCCGTATAAAAATATATCATCCGCATATACTACACAATGAATACTTGAGTCAAATATCTCGAAGATGTCCGCTAGGTATATGGCAAATAGAAGTGGAGAAAGAGGACTATCCTGTAAAAGGCCCCTCTGATAAAAAAATGGATCCGACAGTGACCCTCTCCATTTAACACGAATCCTAAGTTCTTGCATTAGTTTCTGGATCATAATACTCAAGTTAGCTCTGAGTCCCAATTTTTTCAGCTTCATGAGCATCCCATCCCACCAGACATTGTCGTCAGCTCCTTTGATGTCTAAAGCCACTAAGTATCCTTTCAGTTTGGATTGTCTTGCTCTTCTCATGTCTCTATAAATTTTGTAGGCAGCCGCTTCGCAATCTCTAAACGGAATAAAACCATAGTGATTTCTATTAAAAATTTTATTTTTCATGCTCCAGTGAAGCAGGATATCTAGTAGCATCTTTTAAAAAATCTTCTTGCTGGTAACCGTCAGAGCTATTGGTCTATACCCTCTAATGTCATTTCTATTTTTTGATGGGTAACATGATAACCTCTTTCCAAATCTCAGGTATTTTATAGGTCTCCAGAATCTTGTTATACATGCTCAGAATTTGAGTCAATACCCTGGTTTTTTGATTTTTGAAAAAGCTCATTTTGATTCCATCTATCCCGGGTGTTGTTGACTTGCTTTTCTTAATTATTCTCTGTAACTGGTCCATCGTAAACTTTGTGTCTATCCCGTCCTCACCCGAGAAATCTATGGGGATACCTTGCCTGACCGGCGAGTTTTGGAATATAGTAGATAAGTAATTAGCCTGGGATGCCGCATCTGGTGGACAATTTGGAAAGTTAAACTCTGTGTTCATCTCACCATTCTTCGATGTATTTATCCCTCGGATGATCTTGTAAATGTGAGGCCCTCTCCCTGCCTCCCTGGCCACCAAATCCCAAAATTTCTGATTATCTTTTTTGATTTCCTTCTTGAGCTTTGCATTATAAAGTTTATATTTACACCATAAGTCCATACAACCCAACCGAATCGCCTTCCTATGGTAAAACCTCTTAAGAGCCAAAAGCCTCTGGGTAACAATCCCCCATCCGGGCGGAAGCGTACACCTACTCACTGGGATCCTATCAGAGTACTGACCCATAAACTTGGAGATTTCCATGGACCACCTGTCCATCCCCTCTTCATAGACCTCATCCCCCAACCTCTCAACCGCAGATCCTACTCGCTGCCAATTAATCTGTGTCTGAAATAAATTCCCTTCACTGCAGCCACTGCCAATTTCCTGGATCCTGATAGGATAATGATCCGACCCCATTGGATCCGAACAAATATCCACTTGGAGCCCCCTTGCTAAACTACTCGAAACGATAGTCAGATCCAGCAAAGACCCTGAACCCCCACCCCTGAATCTCGTAACACCATCCAAATTCATTAATATTGCATCCGTACGATTAATCCAGTTAACCAAGTTTATCATTTTCTGAGCCTTGGGATTATTATTCCAATTTAGAAAATTAATGTTGAAGTCACCAACTATAATGTAATGATCCCCAATCGTTTCTTTAATCCTGTCCAACCACCTAATATCAGCAAAACCTTTCGGTGCATAAATATTGATGATCGCAATCCAACGATTTTTATGCCATATTTTAATCCCTTGCGCCTCATGATGCCGGCTAATATTAGGAAGATTAATAATTTTAACTGGAATCCTACTTGACACCGCTAACAGTAAACTACCTCCTCCCCGCGTTAAATTGCCAGGCCTGTCAGCTCGAAAAATATTCCTGTTTCTAAAGGACAGCTTATGATTATTGTTCAAAAGAGTTTCCTGAAATGCCCAAACTATGCAATCCCGAAACATCCTAGTGCGTAACCAGGGCAAGTTTGACCGAATACCTCTAATATTCCATTGATATAACAATACGTCCATAAAACAATAAACAATAAAAAAGCCACACTAAAATACACAAACCAACAATAAAACAAGAAAACTTTCTGACACTTACCCCAGAAGACAATTTTCATCGACATCCAGAAAAACTACAGACAACCCGTCTATAAAGTACAAGAAAAAACGAACCATTAAAACAGACGAAATGTTCAACACTAACTACAGACCTTAAACATCTTCCAAATCTGTTAACATGTTCTCCTGTTCAGGATTACACATTGACTGTTGTGACTGTCCTCCTCCTTGCTCGGCTTCATTCATTAATTTCATTTTCTTGTCTCGTAGATGGTTGTATAAATCGGATATCACGTCTCTTTTCGCTATTTTACTTTTTGACATCTTTTCTTTTTCTTTTGCCTCTGAATCCTTTTCTACCTCGCTTTCCGACTTTTGCTGCGACATTACCATCACTTCACATAGATTTATCACAATGTCCATTATTTTGTTAAATTTTTCTTCTACTAACATAGCTAATTTATGATAGTTACCTTCTGCACGGTCTTTTTCGACATTTGTTTTGGTTCTTGCCGCGTAGGTGTTTATGGCTTTAAAGTTGAATTGTCGGCGTGCTTCCGCAAGAGTTATATGATTTTCACTTCTATATTTTTGAATTTCAGTCTCTTTTTTTTTTATCTCACATTCGTTATCATCAGCTTCATGTTCTTTCCCACAATTGACGCATCTTATTTCCGTGTCCTTGCATATTAGTTCTGGATGATTTTTTCCGCATCTCTTGCATTTCCTTTCATTTTGACATTTATTTATCCCGTGATTGAAACTGTGACAGATATTACATCTTCTAGGTCTGTCAACAAATAATCGGATTTTTTGTCTCATATAAAACATCTTTACGTTTTCCGGTAGTTCGTGTCCATAAATTGTGATGAGTACAGTTCCCGTAGGAATTACACGTCCCTCTTGTCTGGTAGTGAATCTTCGGATGTTCTGAACTATCATTGGATTTTCTTCTTCAATCTCCTCCTGAATTTCTTTCATTGTTATGTCCGTATCTATTCTGAATATTAAAAATCTTGTTGTGACATTCTCAGTCATTAGGTGATGTTTTACTTTCGTATCAAATATTTTTTCTTTATTGACCACCTCGCTTGCGCATTCGTAGTTTTTCATAGTTATCAACATTTTGTTGTTTTTTGTGTATCTGACGGTATCAATTTCCTTATAACTCTCCAAATTCTGTTTTATTTCTCGTTTCAGTTGAGTAGGGTTAAGCTTGCGAATACCACCTTCTTGACTCTCAGTAATTATTACATACTCTTTTAAGTTTGGTATTATCTTGATTTGTTCTTTTGCTGTGCGTCCATCGTTCCAGTTGAATTTTTTGAATTCTTCGCTGTCGAAGCCTGTACTGTCTTTTATTTTTACTTTCGATCCCGCCATATTGCAAAACGTACCTGGAAACCAGTCCAACTTACCCAACCTTTATCCACACCCTTTCCGCTACTATTTCCAACGACACTACAACCTACTTACACCAAAATTGAAGTATTTCGATACCCGAAACCTTTTCTCTCCCGCACTGGAAAATTACCCGCAACGCGCACGTGTGACTCACTGCTTACTCCAGAAACCCACGCACGCTCACCGGGCAACCGCACCCTAGATCTCCAACCGTAAGCTTAAGCCTTCTTGGTGTTGCTATTTGCTAAATAATAGTATGCAATATAACTTATTTAATCTAATTTTATGTTTGTTTTACCTTGATTGACCAGAAATAGAAGCTGACTCTAAACTCATTGTCAATAGAAATTGTCTTTGGATGCTTTAATTATGTGTTTTTATAGAATAAATATTTCTTTCAATGGTAACAAATAGAAATTTTGAAGAAAAAAAAAGGTTTGTCCCTCTACAGAATTTTTCTTCTAAACTTATTTCTGCAGCCTGGGAATTTTATGCTAATGATTCTGTAGTCTAGGGTGACTAATTAAAAGCTATGCTGTATGTTTAAAAAATGTTTGAACTATTTATTTTCTTAGTACAGATTCCACTCAAAGAATAAGTTAGTGTTTTTTTTTTCTGTTTTGATTTGAATGCAGCATATATTAAATTAATTTTTCTTAAATTTTATTTCAGAAATTTTGATTTAGAACAATATATTGCATCCCTTCCAAAATGCAACATTGATATCTTTAAAAAGAAGAAGGATTAAAATAGGTAAAATTATGTTCTGTTTTTTCACACATGATAAAAAAAAATTTTCACATTGATAGAATCAAATTTTATTACTCTTGGCTATAAAACAAGTCTTTTGTAATTGTGTTTTGTAAAATCTATTTTAGTTATATTTTTATTCTATTCTTTATATATATATATATATATATATATATATATATATATATATATATATATATATATATATTAATTGCCTGTTAGCCAGACTTCAGTTCCAGTTTCTTCATTATAATTATATTTTTTGAATACTGTTTAATAAACTAAACTTTATAAAATGTTACAAGTAGTAGTTTTTCCAACTGAGGGGGAAAACATGTCCATGCCAGGACTCCAACCTAGAACCTTTTTAGTGTTAATTGCCAATGCTCTTCCATCTCAGCCAACACAATTCAATCAGATAAACATTTTGGTAATGACATGGACATCTGGTCTGTTATTTGAAACAGCTTAACAAAATAAACTTCTGGTAAAGGAACCCCAATAAACAATGGATATGTAATTACATTTTTATTATTTTAACACAATCATACTGATTAGTAAATAAGTCATAAGTAGTAATTTTTCCAGCTGAGTGAAAATGTATCTAAGCCTGGACTTGAACCCAGAACAATCTTTACTTTAATTAGCAGTGCTTTTGCAATTGAGCTATCTGGACATTAAGATGTCCAGATAATTAGTCAGCTAAGCAGATTGTACTGAAGAACAAAATTTTATTAGATTTTAAATATCTGGCATGAAACTACCCTCTTTAGTTTTTAGCATCACTTACTGGTGAAAATGTTTCCTTAAAAAACTTCCATGTTTACTTTTATTAATTTCTTTCAGAATTGTTTTAATTAAACAAGATTTTATGTCCTGTGATTGTTGGAAAACTCTTCAGATTCAACCTTCTAATAGGTGCACTGTTGCAAATTCTATGGCAAATACTTCTTTTCTCAAACTTTGTTGTTATAAATGGCATTGAAATTAAAATTCAATTTTTATTATTGATATGTATAATTGCTCTTATTACTGTTATGAAAAATTTTGCAATTTTAATAATGTAACTACTATCTTAAAAAAATACATAGAGCACCTGCTCATGAAAAAAAAAATAAAGTGTACCTGCTGAATGCTTAGGAATATTTTACATCCTTTGACCAGGAGTATAGTTGGTTGTTTTAAGAGTAAGTTTAATCTCATTAAATTTTCTGTATTCCATTTGTATAACAAATAAAATTATGTGTACCCTAATAATAATCAAAGAAATTCAACAACCACATAAAAGTTTGCACATATTTTCCAGTTATATTTTTAACATACAGTCTTCTGAAATATAAATTTCATGATTTAGTTTCTTTCATATTTATACTATGTGCCAGAAATGTCAAAAGGATTTTCTTCCTATTCTGGAGCAACTTAGCTTTCAAAATAATTTTAGAAGCATTAATGAATAGGACTCATTCTCCTGGAATATTTCATGCCCTAATGATAGCATTAAAACATCAATATAATTTCAATATACTAAGTCTCCTTTAGAAAAGTAAAGAATTAATTTACAATGTTGCACAAGGTTGCATATCATGTTTTGTTGCTGTGTGATGTGCAACAGCAAATATATTTTTTTAAATATCTCTACAATTTAAGTACTGTGAGAATGGTAGTCATTCATCATGTGTAAGCTTTTTTTAGTGTTTTTCAGTGAACATCATAATAATATAATTGTTTAATTATTGTGATATAATTTTTTCGCACACTGCTGAATATAAGAGCCTACTTTGTTACAGAAAAATATTTTTTAAAAGTCAACTTGCAATCAGCCTTACTTTCAATAATGAAATAGTTCAATTGCAGAATTTTGTGAATGGAAGGGATAAAAAACATTAACTATTCTTTACTACTAATTAAAATGTGATGATTTAGATCTGTGCACATTAGTATTGGTCAGAATGGTGAAGGAAAGAAGTATAGGCCAGACCTAGCAAAAAAGTGAACACTTCTTACTAAAGCTGGATGATAGCAGAAATTTAATATTGCAATATATCAACAAGTTAATATTGATATTGCTGTTATATCGCAATTTTAATTTAAAGGGAGAAGGGAGTAAGAGTAGTTGCTGTTTTTTAAAGATAAATGATTTAGTATCAACAATTTAAACACAAAGCTTAGTTTAAAATTTTTATATCTATTTGCTCATAGAACATAATTTCTATTTTTTTTAAGCAAAATGAATTCATTCTTCAGTAACTATTTGCATTTACATCATTAATTTCATAAAGCTTTTCTTTAAAGATAGTATTTTCCCTATTCTTATTGTATTAATCTTTTTTTTAAAGTCTTATTTTCACCACTATGATTAAAAAAAAACACATTTAATAAAATAAAATTCTAAATTGTCCACATAAAAATGCATAAAATTTTTGTTTTATAGAATTTTATTATAGGTTAATATTGGTTAAAAATATCAAACTTTGTTTTACTTGGTTCAAATTGCACTTGGAAGGACTGAGCCTGATTTCTTTTATTCTGTACATGAAATGGACTCTGCCCAAACCACCGGTACATCACGATCCCTTTGGCATATATACTTTGTTTAATTTTGGCATAAACAAATCACTCCATCCTCAAAAACTTCATTTTATCAATGATCATTATCATTTCTTATTTTTAAAAGGATGACTAAAAATATGAATTTAAGAAATTTCAAAAATATTGTGTATTTTGAGAAGCTTATAATTTATACTATAAAATTTAATCATGGCAACCCTGTAATTAAATTTAAAAAAAAATTAAATTATTATTTAACATTGTTAAAATTCTTTAATGTTTCACTCATTGAAAAAAAAAAATCTTCTTCGCTGAATAACTGATAGACATTTTCCTTTTCCCATACAGAAATTTAATTTCACTAGGGGGCTCAGCCCCCTACTCGCTAACGCTCGCCAACCCCCCGTGAATTGCTAAGCAATTCATATTGAGACCGCTTCGCTTGCTCGCCCCTTTTTTTCAGCAATTCTAGCTGAAATGAGTTCGACCATAAAACATTTGAACATATGAAATTGACAATTTTTTTTTTTAATGTAAAAAAGTAATTCTGCGTTGAAAACACAACTGAAAATGTATTTAGTTGGCGCTACCAATGAGCATATAAATCTTTTAAATACTATGAAAAAAGGATCTTTTGTACAGCACGACTTAAATTCATTAGAAGAAAAAAAAAAGTACGTAGAAATAATTTTTTACTTCCTCAATACATCAACAGATGGTGCCAGGTGCAATCTACAAAGTTGATTTTTTTCTTCTCCGACTTTTGAGTGAGTGAAATTCGTAAATGAATTCTAAATAAGAGTTGAGAATTCATTTGAAATTAACGATATTGCTCATAATTAAAATGAGGAATCATCTCAGATGCTTTGGATTACGTGCATGTTATTTTATTTTTAATTGCTAGTTTGAGCTTCATTCTATGGTTTCAATCTATCTTCCTCCGTAGTTTCAATGCTCTCACACTGACGGCCATATTGTAGGTGGAGCTAATCTAACACAATCTAGTCTGTTCATTGGTCTGAACTCTGGAAACTACGGTTGTTGCCAAACCATAAGTTACAAATTCAGCCCTATTTTCGCACCACGTAAGACAAATATATATATATAGATAATAAAATCCACTAGAATAAGCAATAAGTTAAATTTTGATAATCTAGTGAAATTCACCATAAAAATTTTCAATACATTTAAAGTACATTTTTTATGAACGGGGCAACCAAAAACGACCGAATCCACCCGATTCAGGACACTCACTTTAAACACAGATATAAATTCCTTCTGAATCTGGGAAACCACGCTCTAACATGCAATAACCAACACATATTCAGGCTCATATTATTAGACATGATATATCAAAAGCCAAAATATATCACAATGTGTATAGACCAATCACAGCAGCCTAACAAGGAATGTGCAAGTAGTGTTATTCAGTAGAGAAGGTGTTATTTAGCTCTTATCTCTAACGAACAGTGGAATTTGTGGTTTGCAAGGATTGAATGTATTGGGATATTCCTTAATTTGAGATAAGATAGAGAGATAATCAGCAGAGGTAGATTTTCTGTTTTGGATAAAGCAGGCCATTGAATAAGTACAGTAGAAGATTTTTATAATGCAAACCTAAAAACATGAGGTTGTGCGTCATATCAATCACATTTCACACATCATTAAATTTAGCTTGTAAAACATGGCCAAATATGTGTGAAACATACCAAAATACATTAGAGTATCTTTATATTGCACTCTTTATTACCAGGAGTTATATATTACTTTTTGCATAATATAGATCATTCCACACAATGTTAAATTTACTTTATAAACATTGTCCAAGCATAGCTGTATCAAATCATAGCAATTTTTTCAGTAATTAGCTCTGAATTAAGGAGATAAAGTTAAATTAATGTATCAGATTTAGTCCTCTAGAGAATAGCAACTATTTATAATGTAGGAATTCAGGTGTTTCTTAACTGAAATTTCATTGTTTACATCTGAGAAGTTGTGCGTTATACGGAGAATTGCGTTATAAAGATCTTCTACTGTACATGAATTGGACGAAAAAGGATTGAAGGACATATTGGTGCGGGATACTCATCGCTGTTTTCTGGGGCTCGAAATCGCAGTGATTGTAAAACAATATTATTGTTATTGTGACATATCGTCAGAGTTTAGATATCTTTATTGTAATATTTTTTAGATATTGTTATTGCGATATTTAAAAAATATCAATATTTAACCAATATATTGATAAATAATCCAGCCCTACTTCTTACTAACTTTTCTAAAAATAATATAAAGAATGATGCTGGTATCAATCAATTAAGAATAATGTTTACTACCAGTTAATACTACAAAATTACTATATGAAAATAAAACAATATATGCAGGGTGTTTCAGTTAAACGTTTCAGAACTTCTAAGAGGGGTAGGGTACATCCTGACAACTCGAAATCATATAGCAATGTGGGGTCGGAAATGCTTTCCTTAACCCTTTGCGGCACAGAGAATTTCCATTGCTTAACTATTGAAATTAATGAATGACACCAGAATTTGAAAACGAACTTTCTTGTAAATATGAAAAAGCTATATTTCACGCAACTAATAAACCGTAATTTTCTTAACAAAAATTCTGGTATCAGTGAGGGTTTTGGGAATTAAAATTAAGTATGTTTATGAAACTACTTAATTTTAATTCCCAAAACCCTCACTGATACCAGAATTTTTGTTAAAAAAATTACGGTTTCTTAGTTGCGTGAAATATAGCTTTTTCATATTTACAAGAAAGTTCGTTTTCAAATTCTGGTATCATTCATTAATTTCAATAGTTAAGCAATGGATATTCTCTGCGCCGCAAAGGGTTAAGGAAAGCATTTCCGACCCCCCATTGCTATATGATTTCGAGTTGTCTAGATGTACCCTACCCCTCTTAGAAGTTCTGAAACGTTTAACTGAAACACCCTGTATATCACTTGAATCCACGTTTACCTTAAATTGAAATTCATAACAATACAAGATACATTACTTAAAGGTGTTTAATTTAGATGTAAAAAAAAATATATTTAAAACAAAATACTTTCAAATGCAATCACATTTGTCATCAAGGTTAAAAAAGAAAACACATTTTATTAAATTCAAATATTTTTTACATCAAAATTAAACACCTTTAAGTAATGTATCTTGTATTGTTATAAATATCAGTTAATATTTAAAAGAAATTGCTTAGAGGGATATCTTCATATTATAAAACAAGCCAACTTTAAATTTTCCAATAATATGGAAATTTGATTTAAAAAGAAATCTACACCTTTCAGTTAATTTAAATACAAATTTTCATGACATTCTTACAATTAGTTTGAGTTATTTTAAAATAGGCCAATTTTAGGGGTTATCTTCAAACTGAAATCTGGTAATTAGAGATTGAGATGCAAATGAATAATCATGAATATCTAATAGAACAGAAACAATAGCTGTTAAACTATGGGCAAACAGTATATTAAATCCTGTGCAACAGGATGTGTATCATGCAAACTATTTTTTTTTTTGTATTTGTAGAAAACTAATATATAAAATTCACATTTAGAATAACAATATTTCCTTTTAACATTTAAATATCCCAATGCGTGGAACTATTACTAATCTTCAGATAATTGATAGCATCTTATTGCATTTCTTACGCTTGTATGTTAAAAATTTTATGAAATATATTGAACTATAGTAAAACACTTGGCAGAACAATTAATCCAGAAGCCAAAAATGTTGGCTACTCCATTAAAGGTCAAACCTGATTGTCTAAAGTACACAAAAACATTCATAAAAATCAACAGTAGGCGATTTTCGTGCAAAGAGTAAAAATAGTGATTTCAAATTCTGTATAAAAATCCTACTGTTAGAAAATTAATCTCCTATATGTTAAAAATTGAAGGGTTTGTTATAAAAATAAGGATGTTCCAGTATTTGAATGTTATGATTTCTTATTCATTGATCAATCGATAATTTCTAAACCATTAGTTTTAAAGAGAAAGTCTGAGTTACAGAAATATTTCAAATGTTATTTTTCAGCATATAAACATCCATTTATATGTCAAAATAATTTTTAAAAAGCTAAAATTTAAAATTCTATATGGTCATTGGGTCATGTAAGTTACACTTAGAAAAACATTCTTCATGCTCTAACTAGTAGGAGAAAGTAGGATAAAAATGGGTACCTAACAGTTTTCCTTTGTTGACAAAAGCTTAGACAGACGGAAAAATCAGAACACCCCACAGTGGTCCCAAATCGCGATCATGTGCTCAAAAATCATTTCTGGCTTTCCAGGAGAAGGCTGGTGGGGCAAAAGAGGGGGTACATTTTTATTAAATTATAACTTTCTTTTTCTATAACATTTTCTTTTTACAGAGATGAGAGTGTTCCACTTTTATTCTGGTGACTATTTCTTCTTTTTTTAAAACAAGTCATATAATTCTGTCGCCCCCTTAAATTTGCATTCCTCCACCCCTCTCCTTCAAAGTATAGTTTAAAATCATTAAAAATGTTTATTATTTTTTCTTTTTACTGTTTCTGGAGATAAAGTACACAATAAAAAATATAACTAATAAATAAAATACATAAATAGTCAATGTGATCCCCCCCCCACACACACATGCGAAATGTTTCCTCCTTCCATTTGCACCTCTAGCATAGAAAATGTTAAACCTTTAATTTTTATTAAAGTTTTCAACATTTGAATTTAGTATGAATTAATAATAAATCATCCAATTCATTAATTAGATTATTTCTAAAATTTTCGATTCAACCCCACTCCCCGCTCCATTCTCTTTTGCCTCTATCTATCACACAATGCACGATACCTTTGAAATTCCAATTTTAAAGAAAGATTTTTTCTTCCTTTGTTACTGTTTTTGTAACATTAAATAAATAATCATTTCTCTACATTTCACCTATTTCTGAAATTTATGCTTCCCCCCCCCCCCCCCCATCCTCCTCCGGCATACAATCGCTAAAAAATCCCTAAAAGTTTTTTAATTTTTACAAACAAAATTTGCTCTTTTTGTTATTTTTTAGCTGTAATCTATACTAATAAAAGAGAGTGTGTGTGTGTGTGTGTCTGCATGCGATGGCTAGAGAAATCTGCCATCGCCATGAGAAAATTTGGGTGTCTGTAGTCCAAGGCAGGTCCTGATGCACCTGAGGATCAGATTTTTAATTTTTTTAGACCTGGGCCTCCTGCGGCCCCTTTAAGATTGCCCTAAATTGTTAATAACTTGCCCAATTTTTATCTGATCCTCTTCATTTTTGGGACCCTTTCTCCATTTAGCTTTTCCCCATTTCTACATGCCAGTTAAGACCCTGGGGCCCATTGAAGTTTTTGTTTTCTAAATTGTTAATAACTTGCCCCCTTTTAATCCGATTTTCTTAGTTTTTAGGCCTTTTCTCCATTTAGTTATTCCCCTATTTCTACTTTTCAATTAGGACCGTTCATCTTAGGGCCCTGCTCAAAACTATCAGCTGGTCCCTTTTGGGCCCTCTACTATAGTTCCCTTAAAAATTGTCTGATTCACTAGCTTTTTTTCTAACAACTTCTTAGTACTTCCTGCTACTACATGAAAGACAAAAAAAGAAAGTTTGGAGAAGATCCGGGCCCCCTAGGCCCCTTGAAGTTTTTTTTCTTAAATTATTATTACCTTGCCCTCTTTAAATCCGATCTTCGTTTTTAGGCCTTTTCTCCATTTTGTTATTCCCCCATTTTTACTTTCCAGTTAGCACCATTCATCTTAGGGCCCTGCTCAAAACTATCAGTGGCTCCTTTTGAGCCCCTTACTACAGCTTCCTTAAAAATTTTCCCAATTCACTAGCTTTTTTTCCCTAACAACTTCTTAGGACTTCCAGCTACTACATGAATGACAAAAAAAAAAATCTCGTACAAGACCCAGGCCCTTTTATATTTTTGTGCCCTAAATTTTTAATAACTTGTCCCTTTTTTATCTGATTTTCTTCATTTTTGGGGTTCCTTTCTCCATTTAGTTATTCTTCCATTACTACATTCCAGTTAAAACTCTGGGGTCTGGTACAGGCCCCCTTGAAGTTTTTGTTCCCTAAAATGTTAACCCTCTAAGCGTGTGGAACGTAATATTCCGTTCACTAAGCTCCAGGTTTCACTGCAATATATGCAATGTTTAAGATAATATAATTCTATAGATTTAATGAATTTTCAAAACATTGTAGAATGATTAATACTCTCAAGGGTTACATTCATATTTGTAATTAAGTTTTATTTATAATGCTGAAAGAATCATATTTTTTTAGCATTTAAAACAAAATGCAGAGAAAAAAACATTACAATTTTACCCTTTTTCAAAACGCTCAGAGGGTTAATAACTTGCCCCCTTTTAATCCGATCTTCTACATTTCTGGGGCACTTTCTCTATTTAGTTAGTCTTCCATTTTTACAATCCAATTAGGATCCTGGCCCGCTTGGGCCCTTGAACTTTTTGTGCGCCATGCATTTTCCACCCCTCCTCCTAATTGTATCACCATCTCAGTGCATAACTTTAAAGAGTTTTTGACTTCTCTCCCAGGGCCACCAACCTCATATTTTTATTGGGGGTCTAGAGCCCCTTTTTAAGCATTTCTTTAAAATGTTATTCTAATGATTAATTTATAGCCTATGCTTAATTTCGACTAATTAAAGATCTAAAGTGCTAAATACTAGGACCTTTTAAGTTGTTTTCCGCTTAGGGTATTGCTCAAAACTGTCAGTTGGCCCCTTTTGGGCCCCCCTATTATAGCTACCTTAAATCGTCTGATTCACTAGCTTTTTTTTTTCTAACAACTTCTTAGGACTTCAAGCTACTATCTTCTAGGATACTCCAGCTGCTTTATTATAAACTGCTAAACATTTCCTTAGACCCCCAACTACCACCTTTTTAAAAATATTAATCTTCTTTTTCGGCATCAACTTACATTTACTCACTACAGCTGTAAATTAAAAATTGTGTTACTGTTAAAGATAAGTGTTTAAGTTTAAAGAGAGGTGGGGGTATTTCATCCATAAATTAAATATTGTGTTAATGTTAAAGAAAATTCACTAAATTTATAGGGGGCATATTCCACTACCGTGAGGTACATTCTTTTCTTGGGTTTGTGGTGGTTTAACCTTAACTGCAACCCACTGTGACTGTGTCAACGTTAATATTACTCAGAACTTTTAAAATGATATTTTAACTGTAACCTTCCAATTTTGTATTGTCACAACAACTCAACTCTGTTTTTCAAACACACATATCTGTAACCATACCCCTTCTTGAGTAGTTCTATCTCTGCTGCTATACGTGTTGCATGTAGTGCATGCCTCTTGCATTTTTTCGTTAATATAATGTTGTTTTGTTAGTAAAGTTTGTCGAATCATTTTGTTATTTACATTCATCGAAACATTCTCTACTTGGCTCACAGAATCAAGTAATTTTTGTTTGTGGCTGACTGAGCACCATCAACTACCATAATGGTGACCCATATAGTGAATCGAGCGTACCTTGCAGCAATCGTACTCCATTCAGAATATGGCTCTTCATCACATGAGAAATCTGAAGAAACTCAGCATGGAAGGTCTTAATAAAAGGGCCTGTGGTGTTATTTTGTACAAATTTTTACCACACTTGTGTGCGGGGCCATCTGTGTAACATTCAGTATTATCAACAACATATGTGTATGCAGGGCTGTGTGTACGATATTAGTGGATTTCGATTAAGGTGCCCGAGTTATCTTTTTTGGTCGGTAAGCTTATTATTATTTTTTCATTTCAGTAGGCATTATCTTTTTTTACAATTATGTATTTTCTGTCTGATTGCAATTGCGATACAAATGAGTTTATTTATCTGTCACGGGTGCTCTAATGTGGCTCATTATAATGAATAAAAGGCAGCAATACATTTTATTTTATGTGCATTTTAATTACTATTGTGTATTATTATTATTTTATCTGTATTTAACTTGTATATAAATTACAATGGCAAATGATGGTACTCCAAGCGCGGCCGCCGATCAGTTTTCTTATGTGGGAGTCAAACCACATCCATTCTGGAAGACAAATCCCTCATTGTAGTTTTTTTCGGCTTGAAGCCCAATTTGCAACGACTGGCGTAGCCGCTCTAGGGGATGTCATAAAGAGCCCACAAACAATCTCTGTTTTTATCACACAAAATTTGGCTCGAAGGCTAGGAAATGTACTCCCCTGTGTTCTTTTCAGCAGGAAAACTAATCTGGCGATCGCACAATGCCCATGATCGTGACCGCCATGTAAATCGCATTCTTTTGGCTGATCCAACATCTAAATTAAACTTTCTTATCGATACCGGGGCTGACATCTCTGTTTTACCAGCAAATTACATCAACAAGAAGGTTTCGTTCTTTATTCCACCAATGGCACAAAAATTCCAACATTTGGTACTAAACGGTCGACTCTTGACCTAAATTTATGCAGAAGTTTTACTTGGCCTTTTGTTGTCGCCAAGGTTAATCAGCCCAATCATTGGCATAGATTTCCTTAAGACTTTTAATTTATTGGTAGATGCAAAAAATAATAGTGTAATTGATGCTGAAACAATGTTATCATCTCAGGTAAAGGTCGCTCACATTCTTCTGGGGAGCAGCAGTACCTTAAGCGTTCTCCTGGGTCCATCCAAATTTGACAAAATTTTGACTGAATATCCTGAGCTCACTAATCCGTCACACAGGTCAAAAGAGGTGCAGAAACAGTTTTTCACCATATTGAGACTAGGGGACCCCCTGTATTTTCTAAACCACGTCGCTTATCTCCGGAACGTCTCATAGCTGCTCACCAAGAATTTGAATTTCTTTTAGTGCAGGGCATCGTGTGTCTTTCAAAAAGTTCATGGTCAAGCCCACTCCATATGGTTCACAAAGCCAATGGCAGCTAGCATCCCTGTGGGGATTATCGACGTCTGAATGCCGCTACCATCCCAGACCGTTACCCTTTACCCCATATCCAGGACTGTACACAAATTTTTTATGAAAAAAAATATTAACGATATTAGATTTAGCGTGCGCTTACCACCAAATTCCTGTTAACCCTGATGATATTCCAAAAACTGCCGTGACTACACCTTTTGGTCTTTTTGAGTTTTTTTATACAGCTTTTGGTCTTTTTGAGTTTGTTTATACACCTTTTGGTCTTTTTGAGTTTGTTTATACACCTTTTGGTCCTTTTGAGTTTGTTTATACACCTTTTGGTCCTTTTGAGTTTGTTTATACACCTTTCGGCCTTCGAAATGCAGGACAAACCTGTCAGCGTTACATACATCAGGTGTTAAGCAGTTTAGATATTTGGATGACATTCTCATTGCTTCGGCAAACAAGGAAGAACATGAATGCCATCCTAGGCAAGTTCTTGACTGCCTTCGGCAGCATGGACTTAAATTAAATCCTGCAAAAGGCATTTTTGGGAAAAATTCAGTTTCTTTTCTTGGGTGTCTCGTAATGCCTTCAGGAGTTCAGCCACTTCCTCAAAAAACACAAGCCATAGCTGAATTTCCAAAACACGAAACAATTCTTGATTTAAGACTTTTTTTAGCTATGATGAATTTTTACCATCGTTTTATTCCAAATGCTGCCCGAACCCAAGCCCCCTTGTATGAATTGCTTAAAGATTCTAAGAAGAATGTCAAACGTCCTGTACCGTGGAATGTGGATTTGACACAAGTTTTTGAAATTTGTAAAAAGATCTAATAAATTGTGCAACTCTTGCTTATCATGCTCCTCATCAACCACTCGCTTTGAGTGCTGATGCTTCTGACATTACTATCAGGGCTGTCTTGAATGTCATAAATGAAAATTATTTACTACCCCTTGCCTTTTTTTCTCGAAAACTAAGTCCTACTGAGCAAAATTACAGCACCTATGACAGAGAACTCCTTGCAATCTATTTGGCTGTTAAACATTTTTGGCACAGTCTGCAAGGCAGGGAATTTATAATATACACTGACCATCAGCCATTAACCTTTGCCTTTTCAAAAAAAATCAGATTCAGGTAGCTCAGGCACCTAAACTTCATCTCACAATTCTGCACAGACATTCAACACACTGCTGGATCTGAAAATATTGTGGCCGATGCCTTATCACGAATACACAATATCCACTTAACTTCCATCGACTATTCATGTATGGCTGAAGAGCAGGCTAATGATAAAGAATTAGCTGAGCTATTGATGAAGTCTAACATGTCGCTTCAATTTCAAAAACTGCAAATCCATCCTCAAACAACACTTTATTGTGATGTTAGTACAGGCAGAATAAGGCCATACATCCCAGAAAAGTTTCATGTTGCATTTCAAAGCCTACATGGCTTATCTCACCCTGGTATAGGAGCTTCCCGTAAACTCATCCAAGAAAAATTTGTGTGGCCAGGAATGGCGAAAGACATCTCCAATTTGAGTTGTCAGAAGTCTAAAATCCAATGACACACTCATAGCCCTATGCAACAATTTCCTGTTACATCACAGAGATTCGAGAATGTCCATCTTGACAGTGTTGGACCCTTACCTACATCAGATGATTTTGTCTACCTGGTGACATTCATAGACTGTTTTTCCCATTGGCCAGAAGCTATACCTATACAAGATATTACTGCTGATACCCTGGCTTGGACATTAGTCACACATTGGTTGTATCAAATATCTGTTGATTAGTGCCAAGATAGCATACACAATATTGCACATACTACTATATTTGGATACAACCCCTCATTATTTTGCTTCTTTTTGGGAACAACAGATTTTGAGCTTATTCTATCGACGATAATTTTCAGAATTTTCAAGGTATGATTTTGAGACTTTCACAAAAGTTGCTCTATATACTTAGCTAATACATTATGCACATTATATTTTGATTGCATTCGTGCATGCGCAGTGAAACATTTTTTAGTAAACCTGCTCATTTTTCATCCAATTTTTATTATTTTTTAATTCCGATTGCAGAGTATTATGTACAATGTTGTTTGACATAATTTCTCAAAATAACTTTTTTTTATATTAACCTTTTAACTTCGGGAACAGGAATCTACACTTGTTTCCTTACGGGAAGATAAGGATGTCTGCTTCCCCCTTTTGAGTACAGGTGATGAATCCAGGGAGCCTGTAATTAGCACATCTGTTTCTCGTTAACCAAACCTGGTCTCACCTGGGGATTTTTTCCCCGAATGTAAACGGAAGAAAACCTATTATGGATCCGCTTTAAATGTAAATGATATTTAGAAAATACTTTTTTACGATGAAAATGTTACTAAATTGCTATAGTCAAATACAGTTTTTGAGCAGCATAATTGACCGATTTCATGAAACTTTTAAATGTTTACCATATAATAAATAAAAGAAGATATATTCAAGCAAATCCAACTATACAAACTGAGTGTAACGTTAAAATGCCTCATTGTTTTTTAATTTTTTTATGGGGAATTTAATTTAATTAAATTTGAGTTTGGAATTATTTTACAGACACAATGCACTATGGTCATTTAATAAAATTACATTTTTCTTAAAATATTTAATAAAATATTTGAACTTTTGTTTTTTTTGCGTGTGAATTCTTAAAGTATTAAAGGGTATTAAGTTTATTGCACTGAATTTTTATTTTTCGAGCAATTGAAGGACACGTAGGGTAAAGGTTAGGTTATAACTATATAACAATCTTTTGCGTTTAAAATTTTAAACTGTGATATGTATATTTTTTAAATAAAATTTTCCATTAAATATAGTAAAAAAAATATTATAGTTTTACATATTCTGTTTTTGAAATGTCTCATACTTTAAATAAAATAAACTAGTATAAATAGTTCTTAGTATAAAATAAGCTATAAAAAGTATATAAACTTTATAAATTTAGAATGTTTATTCCTTTTATAAATGGTCGTATTTAGTTTGTAAGGGTATACCAAAAATTAAAATAAATATTTTTTGTTTAAATGTAATCATATGTGGAAATACTTCTATTATTAACTAGAAGATGGAAGTTAATGTTCACTATTAATTCGATAATAATGATTAAAGGACTGAATATTCGTTAAGGTATGTGCACTAAAATCTAGAATTTCAAGCAATAATGATGATCAGACAATGATGGAAATAACCATAATCATACTAAGAAAAAAAAATTATACGGGTAAAGGCAAGATTTGGCATTAGAAAGATAAGTTTGAGCCACATTTCCGTTGTAAGCCGTTCTTGGAATACGGAAATTGTGTGTAAAAATGTTTTTAAATCTTGATTAAGAAAAAAAAAATCTTTACATTCTTTAAATTTAAATTGTGCAAATAGGAGTTGCAAATTTCTATTCACGGCTAAGTATTAGAAAGAAACCTTTATAATTATATTATGTTAAAACGTGTAGGTGATTTTTGTAAAATGTTTTATTAAATGATGTTGAAATATGTTCGACGTAGATGATTCAATATTAATTAACAATACAGATTAAAAATAATGTCCCTTGTATATTGAATGTTATTTTCTCTGAAAACAGAAAAAGAAAGAAAAGACTATTAATTATTTTATTAAAATTTATTCTATTACTTACTACCAAGCTTTTCCAAAAAGTTTAAACAAATACTTTTAAAAATTGATTTATTTTTATAATATTCAGCTGCAGCAGGAGTGGTGCCCTGACACAAGGCGCTGAACTTGACAAGCACTTAATTGTACCATCAGCTAGCAGTACCGATAAACCTATCTTTAACAGAAGAATTAACATTTTCTTTTTTCAAAACACTACATAATATTGCTATGTCGTACTTCAAAATTTTAATAAGTGAGATAAAAATTATTGGTACAATTTTGGTTATTTAAAGTTTTTAGTGTTTTTTGAAATGGAACTTATTCTCTGAAATAAGCATCATATTTAATATTAAACGATGATAAAATATTTCAAATTAACAATACAATATCAAAATACTCCGACTTTTCACGAGTGTACCAGAATGGGGGGGGAGCGGGGCTTAGAGTGCTGAAGCTGTCTCTGCGAAGAATAAAGGCTTGGATACCGTACTGCATCGCTCATATATTATGTTGTCTCTTTCACTGCAAGCAGAATGTACAACCGTTAATAATTATTATTATTACATTAAATAGAATTTATTCTATGTGGGATTAAATATGTGAAAATTTCTTTACAAATTCGTGTGCAAGAATTATGAAATCATAAAAAGTAATTTTCATATTTCAACATACACTTAAATGAAATAATTTTTACACATATATATATGCCTATTTAAATTATGTTAAAGTAAACTGGGTCATTCCATGTCAGTTCAGGCAGGCTTGTAACCCACCATCACAGATTTTAATGAAATTACGTGTGTTTGTTCTTACTATTAAGATATCATCACCAGTATTTTTTTTTACTCCTTGGTGAAATAGTTTCTGAGAAAAAAAATTATCAAATTTTGAAAAACTGCCGTCAGTTGGCATTCTTGACTGCTCGGTTTTCAAATGTAGCATGTCATAAATATAATCATATTTCAATATCTATTCTACAAATCATCTTCAAATAATTTATGCATAATAAATAGGGTACGCAGCTTATGAAAAAAAAAAATACTGTTACGCTTGTAACATTTTAAGTTTGTCTAAAAAATAATTTAAACTTTGAAATCGTGAATTATTTAGGAAAAATAATGAATTAACAAAAAAAGCATTAGCAACTAAAGGCGCAGTTTCTATTAAATTTATTTTTGCTGGGGATTATGCTTAAAGGTGTCCTTTACCCGATTATGAAATAAAAATAGTGGGATTTTGGGTGTTTTTAGTAGTATTTCTTATTTTAAAATATTTTGAGGGCCATTCCAAATCAAATCAAGCAGAGTCATTGCATGCCATTTCCCCTAAGCCACTGTTACAGATTTCAATGAAACTGAGTATGTTTTTTGCTGATTTTAAGACATAATTACCATTAATTTTCTTAAACCTGAGTAAAATATTTTTTAACATAAAAAATATCAAAATTTTGGAAAATTATCTTAAATTATTTTTAATGACTGTTCTATATTCAGAGAAAGTGCATTAAAAAAAGTCATTTCAATATGAAATCACTAAATAGGTTACAAATAATTTATACGTGACAAATAATGCATGCAGATGATTATTTCTTATTTTTTGTTATGTTTAAAACACTAAACGTGTCTATAATCTTGTTAATTTTTAAAATCTAGAATTTTGTTAAAAATACCAACACTACACTGCTACAACAGCCTACTTAAAATCGCTCATATTGCAAAATACTTTCAGTTGTTCAAATAATAAATAAGCTACATTTAAAAATCTTAATAACAACTTATTATCTTAAGACGATAATAATAATTGAAGAACATAACGATTTTAAAAATCAGCTTTTAACTCAAAATACATCTAATGATCACTTTAAATGTGGATTGTTCATCGAGTCAATAAAAATATATTTAAAAAAAAATCAGTGAACTTAATATGCTGGCTGCAATGACACTTCTAACAAAACTAATTAATTCATGACCATCTGTCATCAAAACCGAAAGATCAATAAGAATAAAATCAACTGTTGTGTGAATGTGATTTACTGAGATGTTGTTGAGATAGGCATGTCTTTGTGAAATTTTCACCTGTACTTCAATAAAATATAAGCATGTACGCTTTTTTCATTCATTCAAAATTAAGTAAAACTCTTATAACAATTTGTTGTCATTACAGCAGATGTTAAATTTTCCCCACACACTGTTAGATATGTTTCTTAGTTTTTAGATTTTGTTGACATAACATCATAAAGTTTAGCATATGTATTCTCTGTAAGTGTATAAACAATATATATGCTTTATTAACCCATAAAAGACGGAATTATTTTTCTCTTTAAAATGCAAAAATTGCATTTCGTACCAATTTTTTAGAAAAGCAACTTTGGTATTATTTTATTATGAAATTTCCGTCATCAAATGAAGCAAATATTTCTATTAAAAAATATGGGTACTGAAACAGCAAATTGATTGGCAGCTTTTCCGGTACCATATGGTACCGCTGGCTTTAATGAGTTAAGTATAAATAAATAGTTTTTAAATAATTTGTTTGTTAACGGGTTATATATATATTAAAAATCCATCTATCAGCAAAATTATGATGCAATAAATCAAGTTAAAGGTCATTAAAAAGTGAATAAAATGACAAAACTACATCTTATTTAGTTTTAAAAAGTTTTTTAGATATAGTTATTTCTAGGGTATAAATATAGATTATTGTACAATTTTTTCATATTTTTGAAGCACAATATCTCAAAACTTTGTTCAAAAGAGTGAAAATTGGTACTTTCTTTAAACAGCAGCTCAAAGTCATGCAAATATGAGTTTAAAGATTAGGAGTGACATTTTGAAAATTTCTATTAGACGTTGAGGAGCAAGTGATTTTTCTCTTTCTTTGAAAAGGGATAATTTCTCTCTGTTCTAGGAAACACCTATGGTTTTACTAAAAAACAATATTGTACTTTTTTTTGCATAAGAATCGAACATCAAAGATAATATGAAGACAAAAATAAATGTATAAATAAAAAGTATTACCAGAGATCATGCTTTCAGTAAATTTTAAATCTGAAAATATTGATAATTTTAAATATGATTTAAACATTACTAAAACCAACCAAAATCCCACTATTTTTATTTCAGATCCAGTTATAATATAGTATTATGTACAATTTAAAGTTAAAAAAATCATCATAGAAACTGCGCCTTTGGTTGATAAATATCTTTTAATAATTTCATTATTTTTTGTAATCTTTTTTATTTTAAAGATTATACAATTTTTTAGACACATTTAAAAATTTTTAAACATTACAACAATATTTTTTTCATGATCTACATACATCATTTACCTTGTCTAAATTATTTGAAGATGATTTATTCATTAGATATTGACATATGATTTTATAAATAAAATAATCATTTTGAAAACTGAACAATCAAGAATGCGAATTCATTACAATTTTCCAAAATTTGATAATTTTTTTCTCAGAAACTATTTCGCCAAGGAGCAAAAAAGATTACTGGTGATCATATCTTAATAGTAAGAACAAACACACGCAGTTTCATTAAAATCTGTGATGGTGGGTTACATATTGATATTTTACTGCCTGATTTGATGTGGAACGCCCCTGATATTTTTCGCTTCAATATATACTGATTAATATTTATTTTATAATATGCGAAGTTTAACATAGCGGGAGAAATTATGAATCAAATAAAGTAGAAATTCAAACTATGACAAGCTGTTTCTTGTGCAATCTTCAAAAGTTTTTTACAAATCAAAATCGGGATTTTCAGTCACTTTTACCCTAATGCGAACTGATATTGTCCCTAAAACTTTCTTTTGCTTTCAAAGCAGGTAAGACACCTACTGTGTAAGTAGCTTTAAACGACTTCTCTACTTCCGCTTTTGGGGGTGTAAAAGGTTGGGATTACGGCAATCCCTACCCCATATTTTACGAAGATTTTTTCTTGGGATTACCGTTATCCCACCGTAAGCAAAAGGTTAAGAACTCTGCAAATTATAAGCAAAAAACTTGGCGAAATTTTGGACTGTTTTTATAAAAACCTTAATTTCTCTACAAGTTTCCATGCTATCCTCATAAAAATGAATACAGTATATTACAATAAGCCACTTATTAATAATCTCGAGTTTGAATGCTTTTGCTACATTAGTTTTTACAGGGTAATCCAAAAGATATTCATTCTTTTTCAGTTTGTTGACAGTCCCCTATGGGGTTTTAGGAAAAAGTCTTCACGGAAATATATAACCAATACTATACTGTTTACACACTTGCAGTTTCAGGTTAATTCCTCATGTATTTTTCTAGATAGTTAACAAAACGTCTAAAATCGCAAGTGATTATTCATCTTTGGCAATATAGTGTATTAACTGAAAAAATACAAGAGGCGTGCACTCCATGCAACACATAGCAGCCGAGATAGAACTGCTCAAGAAGGAGTATGGTTACAGATATGTGTGTTTGAAAAACAAAGAGTTGAGTTGTGACAATACAAGTTTTGGATGGTTACAGTTAAAATATCAGTTTATAAGTTCTGAGTAATATTAACGTTGACACAGTCACAGTGGGTTGCAGTTAAGGTTAAACCGCCACAGTATTCTTTCCCAAGTACTGGAGGTACTGAAGCATCACAAGTAGCGAGAAAAGGAAGCATTGTTTGATATCTATTTGCACTTATACCATTGCTTGGGTAGTGTTTCTCTTTAAAAATAGTATGTTCCCTATTCTTCCTATTTTATGTACTATTTTAACTATTTAATTTCCTCATGTATAACTGAGAATATTATAAAAAATAAATTAAAATAAAATGTTCTTAAATTTAGGGCATTGCTGATTTTAATATGGTTAAAATAAGTGAAAAGCAAAAACTGAAATTGGTTTAATGCCACATGTCATGCTAAAATACTTGCAATTAACCCTTTGAGGGGCGGTGGTATATATTATATACCACCTAATTTTAATCCGATTCAAACCAGAAACTTTTAATTAAATTTTACTTTTTTAACTTTGACGAGAAAAAGTTGAAAAATTGCTTATTCTTATTTGGAACTAAATTCTTTCCTAAATTCTGGTGGGAATTGAACGTTACAGGAGCACAAGTGCTTGCCCCTGAAAGTGTTAAATAGGTTTCAATGGATGACAGATGCAGCAGAAATGATGTTTTTCATTCTTTCTCTAAGGCAGCGGTTCCCAATCTGGGTACGCATATCCCTGGGGGTACGTGAAAATTACAATGATAATGGCAGATAAAGCAAAAATTAAACTTAATGAAAACTAAATGAAAACAGAAAAACAGAACTATAAACTTTTCGTTAAAAAAGACATACTTTTGTAAAAGTAAATAGGTTATCCCTCTATAATAAAAAAATGTAACGATTTGGAAATGTGCCAAACGATTTGGAAATAGACCAATGAAAATCTGCATAGATCTTCCCGGCTTTTTTTTTCTTTTCTTCTAGAAAATAGGGATTGCTGCACGATACTGAACGGAATCGCGAAACGATTACTTGGGGAGTTTGAGAGCGTAGCGAGCAGAGGGTGGAGCCCCCTAGTTCAGATAAAATAAAGGAAAATGCCTAAACTTAGTAATTGGTTAATCATTTGTTGCCATTATCTCCGCCCACTCCAAATAACATCTTGCGATTTCACATATGTCCTTCCTTTTCTTTTATTGTTCTTTTCTTTCTAGTAATTCTAGAAATATTTAGAAAACACAATAATTGTATCATGTCTTCTCGTTTCGATAATTTTATTTAAAACCCATTTGAAATCCAGTCATCATTTTAGTGTTCGACTGGCCTGTATAAGCATAAATTCATTAACATGTATTAATAGGTGTAGTTCATCCCTACTTTGTGAGTGCTTAATTTGGAATCTTTAGCTAATATTTCATGTTTTGAGTGATTTTAAGTTGATATTGTGTTGTAGTTTAAAATGGATAAATGGTTGAAAATTGGATTCTGAAGAGAACTGCATCTAACATTGGTAACTAGCATAATAAGAACATTACTAATGAACAAAATCTTTGGAAGGGGTTTATGTGATAAATGGGTACACATAATTAAAAAGTCTTAAGTAAAGTCAGAGAAAAAAGGTTGGGAACTGCTGCTCTAAGGTATCAATGCATTCTTAATAGAAAAAAAATAATAAATTTCACTGTATTACACCTTCTTATATATTTAGTACATGAATACAACATTGAAATCATTTTTGAAATATAAATATTCAAATCACATTTGGAAATAGTTTTATACTAATTAAAATTTTGTTTTTTGATAAATATTCATTTTAAGCTGAAATATTAAGACAGGATATATCAAATTCACTCATATTCATTCTCTTTCTACTGATAATAAGACGGAAAAGATAATATGAATGAGCATTGGCCGATATTCAGTATAGGCAATACTAGACGTTAATAGCTAGGAAGCTCTGCTCAAAAGTAACCAGTCACAGTGAACGAGCGGAGAGGCTTCGCTTTACCAATGTGATGAAAGGAGACTCTTTAACATTAGCACACTTTGATTAATTGCTCGCGGTCTGAGTTTCCCAGCAGCTAAGTTCTTGTAATACTATCGGCTCCACAATAACTAGCACATATTTTAGTGCTTCTTTATTGGTCATGATATATCAATCTGTTGATATATTGCAATATGTCAAGACCAATAACAGCGGTGGAATTAAAACTCGGACGATAACGGTATTATTCAGTAACTGACAACCAGTGGAATATGCAGTTTGTGGGAATAAAAAGTAAAGTAGAGAATGTATTTTGATGTATTGGGATGTTAACTAAAGAGAATCACTAGACAGAGATATTCCAGTTTGAATGAAGTGGTCAGCGAATAAATGCATGGAAAGAAAGGATTATGATAATGGTATGGAATACCGTTGCTTTTTCTCGTGTTTCGAAGTCTCACTCTGGGAAAATTTTTTTATTGGGGTATATCGGTAGAGTCGCAGCTTAGACATTGTTATTGGGATATATCATCAGAATCGGAGCTTAGATATTGTTATTGCAATAATTTAAAAATATCAATATTTGACCAGTATATTGATAAATAATCCAGCCCCAGTTACCAATATATAATTTTTAATTATTACAATATTTGCTGCATATATAAAAACATTAAATGAAAATTGAGCAGTGACAAGTAGAGACTTTATTAGCTATCAGCCAGTTTTAGTGATTTAAATTCGTCTGGAAAATTGTCTTGAGGGAAGACATTTAAAGAGAAACTGATTTCTATTTCTATGCATAGGAATATCTTGCAAATCTTAAAAAGTACGTCTGTTTGGACTGCTTAGAATTAAACCTGCAGTGTTCAGCTTCAATTTCTTATATTTGTGTTTAACATAATATCACTAGGTTTAGTGGGTTCCAATTCGAATGTTTTGATTAAGATAGGGTAAAAGATATTTGGCAACAGCCACTTTGTTTATGCTACCAAAGGATGGATGCTTTTTACAATATTTAATATCAGGGCTTGACAAATGCAGTCGCCAGTGGCGACCAAGTTTTTTTTTATCTGGTGACCAAATTTAATCTGGTGGTTTTTTTTTTGGTTTTTTTTTGTTTATTTGAGAATAACTATTTTTTTTGTATAAAAATTAAATTAAGAAATGAGCACAAACAGCATTTGTTTTCCCTCTCCCATCTCTACTAGTGTGTGGCAAACAGTGATATCCCTCTTTTCTCATACTTTTAATGGAAGAACCAAGTTTAAAAGGCATTTTCCATCTCATGAACAAAAAACGCATTCTTTTCCACTCAATCTAGCATGTCATGTAATTAGAATGTGTGTGGAGAAGGGGGGGGGGGCGGTTTCAATAAAAAAGTAAGAAATAGTGTTAATCCAGCCTTTATGACACCTAAAATTTAATACAGTGTGAAACAGTGCACATCATCAGATATAGATTTTTTGTAACACTTAAATACCCAGATATTTGAAGCATTCGGCAATAAGCATTTTCCGAACATGCCATTATTTCAGTCTTTATAGTACTTTTTTCAGAGAGATATAATTTTGATAATTTTCAATCTGAAACTTGGTTTATATAAAATTTGAGTACTATTCTAAACTATGTTTTTCATTTTTCTTCTCAAATAATTCTTTAAAAAAAAACTTTTCTGATTTTGGAAAATGAATGATTCTAAGAGGGGGGGGGGGGGGGGTAAATATTTTTACTGGTGACTAGAATCTTTTGCTGTCTACCAGATTTTATCAAATTTGTAAAGCCCTGTTTAATATAATATGTTTTTGAAAAAAAAATATCTTTATAAAATAATATGAGCAACTGAATGTTAAATCTTATTAAAAGTTTGATTGTAAATTGTGAATTGAAAAGAGTGTGGATGAATAAGAATTTTTAAGATTTCTGTTTTTATTTTTTATAACATCTAAAGCATATACTATTAATATTAAAAGATTAGAATTCAGCTTGATTTTTCAAAACTTAATTTCTTCTTTTTTATTAGCTCACAGGCTATCAAAGCCTGAGAGCTTATGTGCCCGCCGGTTCTGTATGTATGTATGTATGTATGTATGTATGTACGTATGTACGTACGTAACGCGATAACTCTTCATAGAAATATCCGATTTCCTTCAACTTTTGTTTATAGGTTGACTGTGTTAAGGCGCTTCCCTGATTAGTTTTCGGGATTGATTGGTTAAATATAAAGGGGGGAACAGGGGGGGGGGCTAATCCCCCCCCTAATTTATATAAATGGGGTTTTAATACAGAATTATTCCGTTTTCCTTCAAATTTTGTTTATAGGTTCACTGTGTTAAGGCGCTTCCCTGATTAGTTTTCGGGATTGATTGGTTAAGTATAAAGGGAGGAATGGGGGGGGCTAATCCCCCCCCTTAATTTATATAAATGGGTTTTTCATGCAGAATTATTCCGTTTTCCTTCAAATTTTGTTTATAGGTTCACTGCGTTAAGGCGCTTCCCTGATTAGTTTTTGGGATTGATTGGTTAAGTACAAAGGGGGGGGGGAACGAGGGGGGGGCTAGTCCCCCCCCTTAATTTATATAAATGGGTTTTCCCTGCAGAATTATTCCTTTTTCCTTCAAATTTTGTTTATAGGTTCACTGTGTTAAGGCGCTTCCTTGATTAGTTTTCAGGATTGATTGGTTGAGTATAAAGGGGGGGGAACGAGGGGCTAATCCCCCCCTTAATTTATATAAATGGGTTTTTCATGCAGAATTATCTCATTTGCTTCAAAATTTGTTTATAAGTTCATTGGGTTAAGACGCTTCCCTGATTAGTTTTCGGGATGACTGATTAAGTATAAAAGGGGGAACGGGGGGGGGGGGCTAATCCCCCTTAATTTATATAAATGGGTTTTTCATGCAGAATTATCCCATTTACTTCAAAATTTGTTTATAGGTTCATTGGGTTAAGACGCTTCCCTGATTAGTTTTTGGGATTGACTGATTAAGTATAAAAGGGGGGAACGGGGGGCTAATCCCCCCCTTAATTTATATAAATGGGTTTTTCATGCAGAATTATCCCATTTGCTTCAAAATTTGTTTATAGGTTCATTGGGTTAAGACGCTTCCCTGATTCGTTTTCGGGATTGATTGGTTAAGTATAAAGGGGGGGACGGGGGCCAATCCCCCCTTAATTTATATAAATGGGTTTTTCAAGCAGAATTATCCGATTTTCTTCAAATTTTGTATATAGGTTCATTGTGATAATGCGCTTCTCTGAATAGTTTTGGGGGTTCATTGGTTAAGTATAAAGGGGGAAGGGGGGGCTAATCCCCCTTAATTTAGATAAATGGGTTTTTTCATGCAGCATTATCCGATTTTCTTCAAATTTTGTATATATATATTCATTGTAATAAGAGGCTCTTCTGATTAGTTTAAGGGGTTCATTAGTTAACTATGAGGGGGTAACGGGGGGATAACCCCCCCCCTTAATATATTGTCAATTTCTTTATTTTTCAAGGGGCTTATTTCAAATTCTTTGAAATACGAGTATAATATACAATTAGTGTGAATAGCCTGTGAGCTCAATGCCCTCAGTTTAACTGGGCAGTTTTCTTTTTATTTTAAATTGCAATTTTCTTTTTTTTTTACACAATATTCCTGTAGTATAGAATTTTAATTTATTCTGAAATTACAATAATTCTCTTCTATAACAAAAACTTCAGAAATTTATGTCTCTCTTTAAAGTTATATAGTTTAAGAAGCAAGAACTTGCATCAAAATTAACCATGTAAATCAGTTTAACCATTGCATGTCACATGGATTTGCAAATTTATATCAAACTTAAATGACTTGTTTTATTCCATTCATTGGCGGTTGCTGTCGGCCAGTTTCTTCCAGCCGCTAATCATGTTTAAAATAGAAAATTTGCAATTAGTTTCTTATGTTTAATTTTTAGACTAGTATAGTTGTTATCTCTGAATAATAAACTAAACAATCTTTTAAAAGTGAAAATTTTATTTCAACAAAATTGTACATCTTTGATTGCCATACATTCTGGCCTGTAATCCACAGGTTAAATAAACATGTTTAGAAAAACAACAAAATAATAGTAATAAATATTTAATAAAATGTATTTTATTTCTATGTCATATTTGTTTGATGTAATTTTGAGACATCAAAATGAGTCATATGAGATATTTGTTTGGTGTTAGATTTATTGAGTAAAATATGTTTATTTGATCAGTGGATTATAAGCTAAAAATTATAGTATTATTTCATTTTAAAAATTCAACAGTAACTACTGGATATATTAATTGTTAACTATAGATTTAGCTCTTTTTATTTCAATTCATTGAAAACAGAAGAAGGAATCATATCAATTTTGTAATTTATTAGAATTGGACTTTCTTTAGTGTCTTAAATCCTGGTACACAAAGCTGATTCATTTAAACAGCATTTCCAGTAGAGTAAAATAAAAATGTGCTTCATTATTGGTAAGAGTTTGTTTTTCTATCTGAGCATTGAGATAACTACCAGCTTGAAAATATAGCTGCTGAATGTAATCAGAATATGAGTAGTGAATCCAGAATTAGTGCGTGTTATATAAGCTTATCACTATAGTGGTTGTTTAAAAATAAAAAAATTCTGATTTTGTTTTCTTCTCTCCATTGTAGATTTCTGTGAACGTCTGTGATTAGAGTACAAGAAATTTGCCAACATGTCTTTGCCTCAAAATTTATGTATGTGACTAATTGTATGAACTGCATTGTCATTTGTAGAAATATATCATAAAATTGTTTTTGTTGATTATTCTTTGTTTGCATAGCTGTTAAATTACTGGCAGCATATAATACATTGAAAGTGTTGGCTTTGAGATTGCTCGTTGTATGCATCTTGATTTTACTGTGAATTTTAAAATGGTTTTTATTGTTCCTAAGTTTTTTTGTAGTTTTGTGGACTTGTCAGAGTAAGTTTTTGTGCTTTTATTTACAACTATTGTTGAATAAGTAATATGAAATGTTACTTTTCTTTATATTTTAAGTGATTTCTGTTAATTTCAAGATGATTTTTTCTATTGTTTTTATTGTGTGTGTGTGTTTGTTTTTGGATACTGTTAAAACTATGTTAGGGTAAAATCAAATTCAAAATGTTTATTTTTATGCAAGATGTTTTATGTTTTTAATTGTTTTCAAAATAGATTTTCTGTGATTTTTGTTTATAGACATAGTGAATTTATTTTAGGTTATAAAAATGAGACATTATAGAGCTTTTAGAATTCCTTATTACTGTAATTCAAGAACAGTGGTGGAATAGTTTTATTTAATGTATTCGTTGTCCATAGAGTTATGCTTCTTGATGTGACAGCTGCAAGTTAAATTTATTCATTATTTATTTTCATATGCATAAAATGTTAAGAACTTCAGGAATCCATATAAATTTGCATTGTATGATTTTACCATGAAATGTTCATTAATGCCTTACCTCTATTAGATTAAATCAATAGCTACTTAAATAGTGACTTTCAGAATGTTATTCTATTTACAAAAGTTGCTCCATTAATTGCTCCAGTGGCAAATAATTTTTTATCTATGCAATATTTATTTCATATATATCAGAAAGATATAGTCAAAATATAATTCTAATGCAGTGAAAAATAATTTCAGGTATTTTTAGTAGTTGTCATGTTTTGATGTTCAGATTTTGTAATATACTGTTTAATAATTTAATTACTTTATTGAGTATACTTAATAAAGATTAAACAATTTTCCATGATGACATACACTGAAATATTAGACATAAATTTTAAAGTTTTTCTCTTTTTTACAAAATCATTCACACATTTATACTAGTCATATATCTGTTTAAATGTATACATAAAAGGAAAACTATTTAAAATAGAAAGGTGGATATTGCAAAGTGGCAACTCCTTTCATATGAAAGAATAATTCAAACTTCATTAAAATAATGAAAAAATACCTCCCAGAACTGACCTGGGTATTTTTGTATTACAGTGTTTAACTAATGAAGTTGTTTCTACAACATTTCTAATTTCTTTCCATTTTAAATAATCTCTTGCTCTTTTCTCTCCAAAACATGACACTTTGTTTCATATTCTGCATATAAGACCTTTAAAGTCAAACTGATGTAAGTAATTCTATTCTTATTTTTAGTTCTAAAACTTTTTTGCAATTCTAATGAGAAACTCTTTATTTGCTCGAACTTGTACTACTATCAATATGACTATTAAGAAGTTGGTTTACTTTCATAATATTTTATCTTGTCTATTGGTCATAAATATATATATATATTTTTTGCATAACTTTGACTTTAAAGACTTAAAATATGTGTATGATGTATATATATAAATCTTAAAAAATATTTGTTGCTTCATTTAGTCCTTAATATTTTATACATCTGTTCTTGTACTTATCACCTTTTTTTATTGCATTTATGAACCTTTTTCTTTTATTCAAATTACAAATAGCTTTTAGGAATTCATTTTTGTATAAATTTTCATCCTAGTTTGTTAATTATTATACTTTTGCAAATTTAATGCTGAATGAATTTGTTTGACAGTTACATTTTAACAGTATTCTACGAAAAATGTTAATTAATATAAAGTAAATGTTAAGTAAAAAAGAAAAAAATCAAATACCTCATCGCAAATATTTTTATGCATACATTCTTAAAAAGTATTTTCTAATTAGGCTCAAAATAATTTTTCTAATAATGAAAAATAGTCTTAACTTTCACAAATGTTTTTTTCTTATTTTTTTAGCTGTTATTGAGCTGTTCAAATTATCTTCCCTATAATATATTGCATTATCACGTATTAATGAAACATGTATAAGTTCTTAGCAGCCATTATCCACCCCCCAACAAATAAAAAACTTTTTATTAAATGGATTGATGACAAAAAATATGTAGTTCTTAACAACTGAGGTTCATGACCTGTCATAAAATATTTTACTAACCTTAATGATCAGAGAACATTTTGGTCTATGTAGTTTGTTATAGTATAGTTTGTTTTGCTTGTGTATTGGTTACAAGTTAACTCCTATGTAGAAATAAAGGGGAGGATGTAAGTGTAGCATAATAGTGAGTGTGAAATACGAAATATGTTTTATAAATAAAGGATTCTCTCTAGAAATAAAGGGGAGGATGTAAGTGTAGCATAATAATGAGTGTGAAATACGAAATATGTTTTATAAATAAAGGATTCTCTACCCCCTCCCCCGCTCATAATCCATTTATGCATTAGTGCTTATCATTGAGTTGGTGGTGTGTCCACTAACATGAAATTAGGTGCTTATAATTTAATTTTCATTCAAAGCTATTTTACATAAAATATGTTTAAGCTAATTAATCTGAGAACAAAATTGTCAAACAGTTGTGAAATAATTTTGTTATACTGAATTTAAAAATTGATAAATATTATATATAAAATATATAAGCAGACCAATTTGAAAAATATAAAGCTGCCAAATAGTTATGCAATAATTTTGCTTGATAGATTTTAATACCATCTTATCTTAATAAAATTCTGATTTTGGATTATAGCACTTGAAAATAAACATTAAGAGACATTTTATGGGTTCTTATCTAAATGTGATCTCTCTCCCCCCCCCCCCCTTAAGAATAACTGAGTTGTGATATAAGGGTATGTAGAATGTTAGTCTCAGCATTCCATTCATTATATTTTGATACTTTGTGGGAAAGCTGTTTCATTTGTCATATTTTGAACTTCATGAAATGTGAGTGTCTTGTATAACTTATTGTGATGTTTGGCTGATATTTATGGTGTATTAATTTGATTTTTGAAATTGACAAGAATTTATACAATGCATATGTTTATTTGTATTTGTTCATCATATTTTGTTTTAGACATTTTAAAAGTCATAAAAATTTAGTTTTGTTTTCATTTATTTATTTTTTGTCTTGTACTTATTAAGAGAGATTTTGTTTATTTGCATTTGTTATTTTTAGAAATACATAGATGTTATTAAATGTTTGTTAATTCAAACTGTCAAGTTAAGGGAATTTGAATTTTTAGGTTTGTTTGTAACACATTGTAAATTAATTACTGCATTTCAACTCTACAAAGTTCAAACAAACATTAAAACTCTTATGTAATGGATGGAAGGGGAAAAAGAGATGGTTGTAAGATTAATCTAGTTCTAAAGCCTTTAATATATATATATATATTCTTTTGTCATATAAATTTGAACAAAGCTTCAAAATTTTGATATATTTTCATATTGAGCACATGCTAGTAAACTTCAAATAATAATAAAAATTTATACTTTTAGATTTAGGTTTTAAATGCCTTTTCAGTAAAAGTAAAATTATATTTTTCCTTATATCTAAATAACTGCTGCAAACCTACTCAGAATCTTTCTTTCAAAACTGGATTCTCTCTTTTCCATAAACTACTTTTTGAAACTCTTAAGATTGGAAGAAACAGTGGCTTGATAGCAGTTGCGTGAAATCATTACTCATAAATGTGTTTTGCATACAGAAGAGAGGAATAACTAGTGATACTTATAATGTAATGTTCAGACCCTAAAATTAACGATTGTATATGTCTTATACTTTTACTGTAACTTTTCTATGGAGACTTACCATATAAAAGTTATTTACTGGAAGGTGAAACTCAATTTTTGAACACTTTAATATTAAAAAGCTTTTAATTTACTTTCTTTAATACATTCCTATCTATTGTATCTATAGTAAGAAAAAGTGCATATATAATTTTTATTTATCTATTATCTAATTTTTTTATTGAAAGATACTCTGCTTTCATGACCATTCCCACTACAGGAAATTTCAATCTCACCTTTTTTGAGTATAACAGCTGATATTGCTTGATATACTTAATCCCAACGTGTAGCTTTTATGATTAAGGTATTTTTTATTTAATGTTTCAAGCATTGTTGTTTTAAATAGTGGGGTCTAACATTAAAATATTTTTAGTTTGGTAGTTTTTTTCTTTTTAAGCTGCATACACATCTACAAAAATTCCGGCTCCTTCTAAAAATCTGCAGTTTAATAAGAGTTGTTAGTTTCTCTGCTACAAGTATCAATATTAAATATTGTGCATCTTTTAATATGGGAAATTTAATCTATGTATTTGGAAGCTGACAAAGTCAAATAAAGCTATGTCAGCTGCTTTCTTTCTCATTATCATTTGAAAAATGAGTATTTACTTTCAACTTATGGCAGATATGTAAACTCAGTTTTCATTAATTAAAGTTTATGTACATTTATACTAATATGTCAATTAATTCTTAATGCAAATCAAAATAATACAATGCATTAAAATCATGTTTTTACATTTCAAATGAAATTAGTAATGATTTTTTTTTTTTGTCAGTTTTTAAGAAAAAATAGAATTTAATGGTTTTTAATGTAGATTTTTAACACAGTAGAAGACTGCTAATCCATACAGCTTTGTTCTAAGCATCTTGCAGATTGCAGGCCTTGTCAATTTAATCTTTTACCATTTTTAAATTCATACTTTGGACAAATTTGATTGTTAATGCTTAAAAGTAAATGAATAAATTACACACTTAAACATATAAATAAGCATAATTTAAAAACAATGTATTGATTTTTATATATTTTAAATATATCATCAATAGTTGTTTGTTTTTTAACATTTAGTTTGTTTCTGTATTATATCTTGCAGTCTATAAATAGCCATAACATAATTGTCTGAAACATAATTTTTTTTTAGAAATTTAAATATCCTTGGCTAAATATTATAAATACGTGTGTAAAGATTAAATAAGAATTTGATTTTTATATTTATTAAGGGTAATTAAAGGGATTAATTGCTTGGTTTTAGAATAAATTGGTTATTTTCAATTCTATAAATAGTATTTTTTTTCTAAATGAGATATGAAATATATTGTCTAAATAAATCATCTTTCATTAATACAAAAACTTCTTTAAAGAATAAATTTAAAATTTTATTATTTATTTTAATTTAGTATATTAATAATAAAATAAAGGAAATATTATTATATGGACTATCATTTGAAATTATTAAAAAAGGGTTAAATGATATATGATAAATATGTTTCAGAAGTAAGATTAATGCAGGGTCAAAAATATAAAAAATTCTTACCATTGATAAATGATTTTTTAAAGATTTCCTTTGTTTACATTTATATATACAGTGTGGATTACAGGCATATGCAAATTACATGTTTGCAGATAATCATTACTCTAGTATTTATACCCTTCAGAGCTATGCAAAATTCAGTTTTTATCACAATTTGCCCATTACTAGTTATTAAGCGATAGGCAATGGTATCTTTTAATATCAACATAAAACATTTAAAGTATTTTCAACTACAAGTTCTGATAACATATTTAGTGATTATTAAGCGATGCTTAAAATTATATAAAGACAGTTTTTCTTTGATCAATTGTAAGAACAATGAGAGGATTTTAAGTAATCATATCTGTTAACTTTACAAACTTATCAAATTGTTATTTAATATATAAAAGTAAATGCGTAACTTTAAATTATATCCTAAATGATTTTAGCAAGATCATATGCAAAAATCATATGGCTTGTTCTATTTGTTACTTATATTTATTCCTACCATGTTGTCACTGCCTAATATGTCTATTATTTGCATTTTGAATTTACTGGGTTATGTATTTTTCTGTATTAGAAATTTTTTTAAGTAATTTTATATTTATATATATTTATCACTTTTTTTGCACATTTTTCATGATTTAGTTGCCAATTTTTATTAACTTTTAAAATTTAAAAAGGTAATTGAAAATGTTCACACAGTTTTGAATAGAAATGAGTTTTAACAAAACGCACATACTGCTTAGAAGGATACATGTTCTACTTAAATAGAAGTCATACTTCTGTTTCATTTCTTTCTGGACTGTTAAAATCTGTACAATTAGCAGCTGTCTTTACTAATGATGGGATATTGTCGATAATTTAACAATCGAGAACAATCAGCATCATAGAAAATAACAATTGAGACAGTCATAGATTAAATCCCAAATTCTACTATCAAGATGTTCTTTAATCAATTGTCTCACCAAGCAGCTAAAAGTTATTATTGTGACAGGAAATGTTATCCTAGTGAAGGACGATTACAGGATTAGTCTATAATTGGAACAATTTGCTGCTGATTAAGGTTTGAGGAGAAAATAAGGTTATGACGACACTTGTGTTTTTTGAAGATGTTTATTTTCTGCATGGAATTGGGCCGATTTTATTTCATTAGATTTGGGTTGGAATGTACTTGTGCTTATATTTTTTTTCTTTTCAGTAGACTTGGGTGGAACAGGCTGGGCCTACACTTTATTCTTTCTAGGTTGTGTTAGACTGGATCTTTTCTTATTTGTAAAAGTAATAGGGATATTTTATGCACACTAATACACATTAATAGAATCTTTAGAAATTTGTTTTTGATTTAAAAAAAAATTAATAATTTAATAAATTGAAAAAAAATATTTTTTTATAGAGATTCCAAATTATGATTTCTTTTTCTTTCTAAACTATAATATTTTTTTCTTTAGTGATTTTTCCTTTGAAAGCAATTGTCTAAATATTATCAATAATAATGTAATTCCACATTGAATGCCTTGCAAGCTTATCTGAAAAATGCTGTACTTTAACATTTCCATACAAATATGTAGGTAATATTTTTAAAAAGAATTTTGTAGGATAATGTTGGCATTTTTGTGGAAAATGAGTCTGACAAGGCTGGGTCACATTTGTTTTCATTGATTTTTGCTAGTGTCTGGGTGGGCCAGGCAGAACTTTTAACTTTTAAAACAAGTCAGGCCAAGATAGCTGTCATCTGGACCAGCCTGGGCCTGAAAATTTCGGCCTGTGATGACCTATAGCGTAGGGCAATAGAGTGAAATTTTGCATGATTATGGGTCTTCTTAAGACATTCAAAGTATAAGATTTTTTAAAAAAATTTCTTTGGACTGGCAGGAGAGGAAGGAACAAAATAATCAGAAAGGATATTAATACCTCACAATCTCTTAGGACATTGTAAATTTAATTTTACTTATTGGTGTGGCTCTGAACATAGTTAGAAGGAACTTTTTGGAAATTCTCCACTGCCACTCTGATGGTGCAAGCTAAACTTTATCTCACAAACTACCAGAGATGTAGAGGTGAGATTTTGTATGATGATTTCTTGGACCATACGTAAGATACAATAAGGACCTTTTTCGAAATTCACTTGCATATTTGTCACTCTTGTTGACATAAAATATGCCACAGAAATCTATCAGAGCTTTAGAGATTTTTTTTTCATGATGATGGGTGTCAGGACTAAGAAAAATACATGAAGGATTTTTTTGAAAATTCCCTCTTCTTCAGGAGGGGAGAGGGGATGCATGATAATATCTTAGCATGTATGAAGGCCTTAGAGAAAACAATTTCTATGATGGTTCTCTGAACATAGAGAAGTTTGAATGAATCAGGTTACATCCAACCCAAAGCCAAAAATTCTTCTTGAAATCAACCTGAACCCAATAGAGTTGGACCTGAAAGGAAGGAAAATTAATCCTTTTTTATACAAAATAATGAAAAATAGTCTATGATTTTACCTCTAATATGAATTTATATTTTATATTGAAACATAAGTTTATATATTAATGTATATAACTGGGTAGAATCCTCTGTGGATCTGATTATACAAAAGGCACGTGAAGCACATGCTTCCCCTCTAAAATTTAAAAGGGACCCCAAAATGACTGTGAAGAGAGCTCTCTAATTCCCATTTTCTTTTTTTTTACATTGTATTTTTATATAACAGAGAAATATAAATGTCATTAATAGGATATTAATTAATCATATAGCATTGTCTGTTAGAAACCATCTGGAAAATTGAGCATACAGCTATATGCACGGAATATATCTGAAGTATGTACAGGGAACATAAAAATGCTGTTTAACCCTCTGAGCGTCTGAGGGCTTTCCTGCATTTTCACATAAACGCTCATAAAACTAATATTAATTGAGATTTTCATTCACGGTTTGTTTCTAAAATATACTTCATATCTCTTTATCACACATATATCTTAAAATACAATTCCGTTAAAAATATTTTTGTCTACAGCCAATTTAAGTTGTTTCTGGGAAACGAAAAAATACGGGCAAAACGCTTAGAGGGTTAATGAAATATAATGTGACTCCGGCTGAGCTATTCCCAGGAATAATATTAGTATCACTGGTGAATTTTCATGAATGGAAGAAAGCTTTTGCCATTTGCAAATAAAAAAGGGCGCCAAAATAATACTGTGCTTCCCCTAGATTCAGAGGTTAATCGGGCCCTGCCCTGAACCCATAAATTCTATAAGTGAATTCAAAACCAAAGAAAAATTATCCACAACTTAATGCAGTTATAAAAAATAGTATGTAATCATATCTGTAATATCAATTTTGTCATTTATGTAGAAAAATGAACATGTAAAATCTCACTTGTATTCATATATATTTTTTTCATCTGAAACAATATTCTGGGCATATTTCTCAAAAATTGTGTCAACATAACTGCAAGAATCAAACTTAGCCCAAAACCAAAACAGTCGGTCAACCGACCTGAATTCGAAACATAACTGAAAAAACTAGCACTAACCTGGCACAACCCATTGGTTGGGTGTAGGCAAAATTTGATTAACCAACCCATTGCAGGACTCTTAATACTGGGTGATTTAGTATGTAGATGTTATGGCAATTGATTATATCTTAAACTGCTAGTGATAGACACATTCTTTCAATTTCATAAAGCAGATCAATATAGCTTTTAGATATGGTATTTGTTTTGCAAGTTGCTTCATACATATTAAAATATAAAATTTAAATTTTTATATGATCCCTGGGTTCCATAAGTTATATAAATAAAAAAAAAATCCATGCTCTGATAAGTAAAACAGTAAAAATTCCATTCATCTACAACCAAACTTACTGAGTTATGTTAGTTCTTGAAATAGAGCGGCTGCAAAATTTGGGTCACATATAGAAACATTTTCCAAAGATAATCAAATATTGTTCAAGACATCCCACTACTCATAAATTCATCAAAAAATGTCAAAATTTTTTACAAATCCAGTTCTTTCTTATGTATATAGAAGAAAGTAAAAAGAATGTTGGAAAGTTATGTCTATTTAATCCTATTGTAATATGACATTTTCCAAATGTCTTTAAAAGTAGCACCCAAAATAATTATATTCGCTAGATATCAGTAAATGATATATTTGTTAAATTTCAATAAACCTTAATTTTTATTATCTGGATAGCTACTTTTAATTTTTTAAACATAAAAACTCCCCCCCCCCCTTCCACAAAAAAAAAAATTGAGCCTGAAAAGGTTAAATACACCCCAACTGTCCAACCAAATTTTCTGCAATAAAGCAAATGATTCTCTACACAGTAAAAGCAAGAGATTCAATATAGTATATTTCCTGCAAATTGTTCTTTGCCATATTCTAAACAAAACATAAGCCCAACTTCTTGCCAAAGAATAGGAATCATAACATGGGAGGAAGTAAAATGAAATACAGTCTGGTGTCAGTGTATGTCTGATCTCGGATGCCTTCAAAGATTTCCTTCATTCGTCCATCACAGACTATTCTTGATACAATTAAGTCTATTATCAATAGCAATTGGTTGACTGGAGTCATCAAGAAACAATTGACACAATCAAAAGCAATCAAGATATTTAAACATTCAATAGAATTGATTAAAACTCCTCTGTATCGTCCAACACTTGTCTTACTGTTATTTTAATTTCATTGTGCATTCAATGTGTAAGACAGTTCAGAGAGAAATAGAAGTAACTGTGATAAGTATAATGTGTGATATTCAAGCAAGCTATTTTGATCTTGTTTACAGTTTTAAGTGGATAGTACCATAATTTACATCTGAAGAATGTTTTAATTTACTATATATTTAGCTAGGTTTATGTAAAAATGTCAGCCCTGCCTTTTTTCATTTAAGTAATCCATAAATAATTTGTGTTGCTTAAAAATATTTCCGGTTTCTTTTCTAATGGCATTTCTTAAGTGCTCTCATGTCCTTATGGAAAAGAATGCAAGAGATAAGTTTGTTAGGTAGCTTTCAATACAAAAAAGTATAAAGCTACCTATTGCAGCTGTTCGGAGGAAAGCAGTTCCAGAAAATTTCAATATATTTTCACCGATCATGACCCCCAGACCCCAAAACCACCCTCCGTTCAAATGTTGATTTATATATATAGATATATCCATATATATATCTGACCTATGTCATACGATAACGCTCGTATTTATAAATCAATTTGGATGAAACTAATTGTGTGTATTAAGCTCACCAATGTCTCGACCAAGTTCATTGGCCAGCTTGGTCCACCATCTTGAAAGAAGATGGCAGCCACTTAAAGATTTAAAACTAAAATAAATATACAAAAAAGTTAAAAATTCAAATTTATTTTTTAATTAAGTGTTAGGCTTTGATACAAGGATTCCAGAGCATTTTTTGTTTTACCTCTATCTTAAAAAATGGCTGAGATAGATCAGTTTGAATTTCTAGGGTGGCTGACATTTTGAAACAAGACAGCACATTACAAAAATTTTCATTGTTGTAATCATTTTCCCAATCATATGCATAAAACTATATATTCATATCCGTTAGCGCCAAATTCTCGCCAAACTTGGCGACATTTGGCGAAATATCGCCAAATTTGGTGACCAAAATGTCTTCATAAATGAAGCCAATTTGGCTATAGCTCAATAATTTGGTGAATTTCTTATTCTAATTCAGTATTAACAAATCTTTTGTAAACGTTTTCTTTGCTTTTTAGCTTGCTGTTTTCGTGTAACATTAGCTAAAATTTTAAAACGAAGATATAGGAAAGCTACCTTTTCCTCCCGGTACAGGCTGGAAGGACTTTTTTCTCTTTAAAAATCTCTTATAATCCAGCCCCCTCATTTCTGGTTCTAAAAATTTTATTCAATTGAAAATGACATGGTAAGTTCATAAGAAGGAAAATATTAATGTAAGTGAGATTTCCCATGCATTCTTTTATAAGATATGTGTAAGATAACCTGTTTTTAAAAATATTATTTAAATGATCAGTGTGAAATTGCCAACTGATATTCTTGTCATATCAAAATGCTAAGTTCATAAGAAATAGAAAATATTATTTATTTTCTTAAACTGAATACCAGAAGAAATTTCAATGCTTGCTTTATTTTAGTAATTGTTTTTTCTTCTGATTTAAGCAATTAGATAAAATATTTATTAAAACTTTCTAAAAATCCCTATTGTGATAAAATGAGTGTTGTATATTTTCTGATTCTGTTTGATTTTTTTTTCTAAGTTTTAGCTGTGATTTTTTTTTTTTGAAATATTTTATTGATGTTGCAATAAAAATAATTGAAAATATTTATAAGAGGAATCTAAAACTGAAATGAGATCATAAATTATCCTCATGTTTTTTTTTCTTTGTCCATATCTAGTTTGTATTTTTGCTAATGAGTAAGATATATTTTCTATTGTCTTTTGCATCTATACATCATTTTCATCTATCTTCTGTTTGGTGTATTGTTATTTCTTCTAACTTATAGTTGTTTAATTGTAGCAATTTATTATTATTATTAATCCCTTGACTATTTATTATTTTATATGTAAAATGCATGCAAGTGACAGAGCATGTCTATTTCCCTTTGTATTCATCCTTTAAATTTTTCATGTAATCTAGTTGATCTCCCTGCAGTTTCCTTTCTACATTTTATTCACTGTCACTTAAATTGGGAATAAATCATCAGTTTTTGTATTTCAAAATTGTGGGTGGTCAGAGGGACATATGTCCCATTAGCAGTCAAAGGGTTAAAATATAATAAATTTCTTTCAAGTTTTTATTTATTTCAATTTAAATCATTGGATTGGTTGCTGTTATTTTATTTCAGTCAAAGGAATAACTTATCACAAAACAATTTTATCAAGTTGGGTTGCAATCATCTATAAATGTATATATTGTTATTAAGAAATTATCATTTTCAGAAATTTCTATTTGTCTGTTTTGAAAATTAATTTATTCATTTTGCTGCCATTCATTCAGATCTTCCTGACACATTATCTGAAGATTTTGAGTGTTGCCAAGGTTCCAAAATCAAAATATCCTTTCAAAAGTTTCGTTTAAATTAGCTTACTTAATAAACTATTTTTTCGTTCATTCTTCATGTATTTTTTAAAACTAAATATCTATGTAAGGAATGTTAAAAAAATATCAGTTAAATCATCACTAATTATCTTTATTATACAAAATATTAAAAGCATTACTTTATTTTCTGTACAACCTTTTTCTTCCTGTTGATCTCATGTAAAAATTAATAGAATTTTACAATGAAGCCTTGAAAATATTTTTACTTTTAGATTAATAGCTAACATTTATGTAATTGATCTGATATTTACTTTGGAACCTTTTTTTTAATTTCTCAGATTTGTCTTTGTTTGTTGTATATGTTAGTTATTTTACAAATGGTATTCTCTGATATGAAATCTGCAGCTGGTGTATTATTTTAACTCTGGTTGTTCCACCACTGTTCTATAAAACTTTATAATGCATTTTATATATATGTATAAATGGCATTACACATTTAAATTTTCTATTTGAAATTCTATGAACCATGTAATATTTATTGTTTAGATTAATTTTGTATTCAGTCTCAGATTAATTTTTAAACACTGTCATTTTTTTTATATTATTGCTGCAGTAATCCATTATGTCTGAGACAGACACACACAAAGCTCATAAATTGATTCATTTTTATTCTCTATCTTGTCAAACATCTGTTATAATTGAGATTATTTAATGAGTATTGTTAGCAATCTATATTATAAAGCAAAAACATGTCAATGAGTAATGCTGATGTCATATTGACAGTGGCAACACCTGACCAATTAACTTCACTTTTACTGTAATTGTTTTAACTTCTAAACATCGCACAATTTCAATTTTTACACCATTGAATAGGAAAAAAATGTTCTTTCATATGCTGCTTATTTGAAAACTGTATCTCAATTTACTGATTTTTTTATAGTTTTTAAAATAATTTTAGAGCATGAAATTTTGTAAAAATCTATCGTGCACAGCCCAATTATGAAATATTAACCTGTTGGTGTTTAAAACAATATAAATAGTTCATCATTTGGTTCCAGCTAATATTCCACAACAAGATTAAAACTTCATCAGTAAATAAATAAAATAATATAAACACAAATTTAACAGACATATAATCAAACTATGCACTTAAACCACTCAAATTATCCGAATCAAAAAGGCTGCTGTAGGTAGTGATTTTTGGCAATTTTTTTCATCTATTAACTCCTGGCATACGGCTAATACAAAATTATTGCTTTTAATAAATTTCAAAAGTTGATTTGATTACTGATATTTTTCATATAAAATACTTTTTGATGTTGTTAGTAGACAAACTAAGAAATATATTAAATGTAAAAAATCTATTCATTTTCAATATGAAAACATGGTTTTCACCTATGTTCTGTTACCTGTGAAACATTGGGTTGGATCCCCAAGTATTAATAAACTGATTTGTTGAAGAAAAGTCATCTGTATTCTTGAAGCTAATTGATGACACATCAAAAAGGTTAACTCAGTATGTCTCATAGATGTAATGGATTGCTATCAGTGTTGATATATGCAATATAAACTTTTGGATGAAAAAGTGAACATTGACAGAATAAAGACAATCAAATGTGTAAATTCTAAACATTATTTGATAGATTTTGTTTTATGTTATTTTATAAAATGTCTATTAATATTTTAAATGTATATTTATTTTGATTATGCATAAGTTATTTATATTTTCCTAATAACTTTGTTTTGTTAACCCAGATAATGTTTTGAAAATTATCTCTCACTTCCCCCCCCCCCTTAAATTTTTCCTTTGAAATTTAGAAATTTTCATGAGAGATTTATTTTGAAATGTCTGAAAGTAGAATTTCAACAGCAGTCAGTTTTATGTTTATTGTTTTATAATTTTCATTAGTTGAATGAAATTGTATTTTGATTTTAAATAATAACTACAAAATTATGAAAGTTGTTTTTTCTTTTTCAAAGCTGACATTCACAATTTCCTAAAATATCTCCCTCCCCCCTTTTACAGGTAGCAAATATATATTGCCCAGTATTCTACCCATATTGGCCCATATTTCAAATGTCACTGAATGTCTTGCATCAAATTTGCAACATCTGCCAATATTCACTGATATAACTAAAAATAACTGTTTAAGAAAATATTTAAAATATTTTATTTTTTCCATTACGTATAACATTATAATACAGGAATGGTATTTTAAAAAAATTAATTAGTTTACCATTTTTAATAAACTTAATTTTTTATGCTTTGTTTTTAATATCTGGCTAACATTGGCAAATGTTGCAAAATTGACATTAATTTTACAATTTTCAGAGATATCTATCAATATCCATAAAAACTATCATTTTTGGACATATAAAGGTATCTGTTCACATTCAGCATATCTGATGAAGTTTGTAATCCTGACTGGAGTGAACAGATAGTTCTGAAGGACTGTTCATTTGCATAGTTTGTGTTGAGAAGCATATGGTGGAGCTGTCTACCTGTATGCACCGTGAAGTTTGCACAGAAAGAAAATCCCTATATAAACATTTTCTGTAGAAATCTATAGCAATTATATAGAAAAAATTCCTTAGAAAAATTTTATATTAAAATCTATCGATGTTGCTAGATAGAAATTTTATAATGAAATATTCAATTATTGTTCTAGAATTATATTGAAAAAAAAAAAAGTAATGTAGAGCCAACAACAATGTTAAAATATAAAAAACTAAACAAGTGTTTTGTACATAATATTTTTACATGGAATATATTCATTTTATGTAATTTCTAAATTGATGCTTACCGTAAGGTTGTTGTTGTTACTTTGTGACACATTTTAGGGGTTTTCTCACACCAGCCGATCTGTTTTATAAGTAACCCAAAACTGACTGTTGCTCAACATTAATATATCCTTTTCCTACATGATGATGCCACTGTGTCAATCTAAATCTTTAATATCAACTGAGAAATTTAGGTTTAAAAGTGTCACAAAGTTACCCCATCAGGTGGGTACCCCCTTCTTATAGTATGTATCATTTTAAAATACTTTAGAATTTCTTACTTTTAAAAAGAACTTTTTTTATTATTGAAAGAATTCAAGTTTTGTTTCAATAGTAGGCCATTTTAATTAGACATTATTTATCTAATGAAAATTATATATAACTAGCTGTTATCCATGACTTTTTTAACTTAACATTTAAAGAAAATTAATGCATTAATTAAGAAACATATACAATACATTAACTCTTTATCATATGTTATAGTACAAAATACTTCTGAAAATCACAATTTGCGTATTTTTGTTTATATATATATGATCATTTAAATTTCTTTTATGAGCTTGAAAATTCATACTCTTTTACTAAGATTAAGTATGGAATACATTCTTTTCTTTGTTATTCTATTTTAGCATTTCTATTTATTCTAATTTACATTTATTCCATTCATGGAAATTGATATAATTTATGTTTTCATGTAGAAAAATATTGTTTAAAGTGATTATATTTGTTAATTTTTTTGAGGAAACATTTCACTTTAGCATTTATATTACTTTGATAATACTTTGATTTGATTAGAATCTAAAAATCAAGATACATTATGTTTCTATTCCAAAACACTTCACATCTTGAAAAAAGGTTGAATTTATATGATATTTAAAAAAAAAATTAAAACATGATGGAGCATAGAAGTTAAAAAGTGAAATAATTAGAAAAAATACCTTTATTTCTCATATATTTATTGCAATTTTATTTCACAATGCCACACTTTTAACAGCTGTAGATCCACCAACAATATCAAAATGTTTATCATACTCCAAAAACTTTCAAAGCCTGAATGCTTATTTGTTAAGCAGTAGAATTGCTTATTTCTTTCAATGGCAAAAAATAAAATTCTGAAAAAAAGCACCCCAATTATGGATAAACATTGTCATATTGATTGTTGTGTTGTAGTTTAGGATTATGGGAGTTTCAGAATTTGGCAGGAATATATTCTAGCGAGAGACAAAAATTACCCTGCTTTTTAACTATAGATTTGATATTTTAAAATTAAAAATAATTATATAAGTATCAGAGTAGGATAACTGATAATACCTGGATTCTTAATTGGCTTTTCTCTTGTGCTTTTCCATAATCATGGTGCTTTAAAATATAAGAGGGGAGATTTTCTTGTTTAATTAGTGGCATTGGCTCTTCTTTGAATTCCGCATAAACAATGTCAAAGGCAAATCCTATTTTCCAATAAAAATTGCATATATGCTAACAACTTTTATACAATTATTAATTTTTATAGTACCTGAATATTCTGAAAAATTGTATGGTAAAAGGATGTTAAACTTGTGTTTTCATGACCAATAAATTCTGTGGAAATTATGCCACTTTGTGTAATTAATATAAAATACTAATATTTTCTGAGTGAAATCCGGCACATGATTTCAAATATGACGACACTTTCACTAGGGATAGTTTTTCCTATAGACTAATATTTGCCTTGATAAAAACAATTATTTCACTTCATGAATCATGTACAAATATGCATTTATATTTATAGATAATGTGCATGTTTGTCCACAAATTGGTTTGTTTCGTGTCTACTCCACTTAATGTAGGCAAAACGTTGAGCTAAATTGCTCATAATTTTCAAGTAGTTAGATTACATTATATGATGTGTAGGAAATAATACATTATGAATTACTAGCTCTGAAAGAATTGTTACATTTTGCCTGCAATTAGTTGAGAAATACATCTTTACTTGAGTGTGTGACGTCAGATGTACATTATCTATTTAAAACATGAAGGCGATTAAAGAATTCCAATATTATTGTACACATAGAAAAAATTTAAACATTAATATTATTAAATATTAAATTTCACTAAGAAATTATATTTAGAATGCAGAGTTTCCCCCAGACAGTTTCAGAAGGGTGCTGCACCCTGCCTGCCCTTTGGTTTATGAAATAGCACCCTTTTTGCCCCTCATAAAAAGAATTAGCACCCTTCTTGCCCCCTCCAGTAAAATAATTAGCACCCTTCTTGCCCTCAGTAAAAAAAGTGCCCTTTCTCGTTTCTGCATTAAAAAAATTTGCTTTCATAGTAAAAACTGACTCAATGTTGTCTTAAAAAGAGTGTTTATAAATCAAGTGTATATAAATCAGGATATAAACCATATAGAAAAATAAATATCTAATAAATTAATAGAAAGAAATAATACATGCATTTCATTGTAGCTGCACATTGCTGAAAAAGACATTCGTAAAAGAATATCAACAAAGTTAATTTTTTTCTCCCAAGAATGAGGCAATTAAAATTAAACTATTATTATTATGCCTTTATGTCTAAAGAAAGTGCTAAACAATTGAAAAGCTCTCATGATTTAACAATTAATCAATAATAGTAATAAAAAAATTCAACTTTTCTTCAGGTTGTAGTTTAACATATCCTAAAAGAAGCTTGTTATCCTTCCTTATTCTTTGCATTACGTGCAAATTGACCATTTATTGCAAAACAGTACGGAAGTTTTAGCACTGAGACAGCAGTAAAATCACCAAATTTGATACCAATTTATAAGGTGTGTGAAGGAGTTAACGTGCCAAATTGGACACTTCCAGTCTGTGCCCAGCAGGATGTAGCAGTCAGTCAATAAAGTGATTTATTACATCTGGCAGCAAAACTGAAGCTATCAGGTGAAAAAGGGAGGCTGAAAAATTTTAAAGGGCATTTTCTTTGCAAAATGTTTTCTCAGTAAATCTTTCTTAAATATTCAGATTATAAAATATGTATAGATTATTTTTTATAAATGGAAAATACTGGTGGGGCCGTGCTCCAGTGGCCCTAAAGGACTGTCAACCCCTGCAGCTCAGAGACAAAATTGTTTGCAGGTTCATTTTGATATTGATCCAAAGAAATTTACTTGAAACAAACTCTTACTACACAGCTCAAAACAATTAAAGGATATTTAAGTCTTATATAAAATAACGGTGTAATAAACTTTTTTTTTTTAATAAGTACTTTTTACTATGAAGATCATATCTTAAAAAATTTCTCTTGAAATAAAAAAAATCACGAAACCAGTTTAAAGATTACACTTTAAAACACTGAAAAGCATTCTACAAAGTTTCATGATTTTATCTATCATATAAATTTGAATGTGAAAAGTCGTGATAAAAAATATTTCCTTGCTCAACGACACAAAACTACAGCTGAAAATCATTGTACAGAGTTTCATGGTTTTATCTTTTATATAAATTTAAATATAAAAATTCTTGAAAAAATATATTTCCTCGTTCAACAACACAAAACTATCCGACACATTTTCCGATTCATTTTTAAACATAAAAGCATGAGACTTGCTGGTATGACTTTGAAGTGATATGTAATCGAGCAGTTTTTCATTTTCCATTAAAAGAATTACATCTTGAGTTATGAGCGATTTTTGTCTCAGGACAGCAGTTTTTTTCCTTTCCTGAGCTGTCGCGTACGGAAATTCGGTTTAAAACGCCAACTTTGACAGCATTTTTTGAAAAATCTATTTGCCCGAAAAACAGAAAAAGCGTTTCGTTTACATTAGTTTTTTTAATAAGAGCTTCTGCCAATTTGACACATTTGGGAACAAAAATGAATTTTAAAAAATGTGACACAAAGCAGCCAGTTTCGATTTTGGCTTTAAATAACGAGTTTTAAAACAAACTTTCTCTCTCTCATCGGAAAAAGCTGAGTTCACAATACATTGAAAACAGCAATTTTAAATCATTGGTATGTTTCTTTAAAAAATATAACTATTAAAATTAATAAGATGAACTGACCTCACAAAAATTTTCCAATGCATTGTTTTTTTCAGTGTTAATAACATCACTCTTATTTAAGCATAAGATTCCATAAACGTTGTCTGTTTTTCCCAAAATTTGAACTAAAAAAATGTTTTTTACTGAAACGAACTAAATTTATCTCCTTTATTTCCTTAAATTGAGGAAAGAACGGACCAGGAAAAAATAGTTACATAGTCCTAATTTCATATCGGAAAATGTTTTGACTTTAAACTTATTTGTGTTGCATTTCACATTGTCTTATTGAAGCAAGGCCAGGGGAGGGGGGGGGGGCGGATGTCCTGGGCGCCAAAAGAAGATTTGGTACGTCCTTCAGTACAAGTAACGAAATTTAGGCAAAAATGTCGTGGAATCGGACGACCCAAAGTAAAGATGTATTCATTAATTTTATACTCTTTGCTTTGAACAGGGCTCGATTTATCCATTAAGTGACCGCTTAGGGGCGCCAGAGAACAATATTTGATTAACGAATTCATCCAAGATACTTGCAAGATTAATACACTGTCCCAATTATGTTTGAATTGGTTCAATATTTCGGACATCGTGATGACAAAATTTGCTTTTGTGCGACTCTGGAAACAAACTATAAGATCTACATATACTTGAATAATGAACTCATCCAGATCCAAGGTACTTGCAAGATCAATACACTGTTCCAATTAGGTTCGAAATGGTCCCGTTTTCGGACATTATCGTGTTGACAAGATTTGAATTATATATAGATAAAAGCGAAGCGATAGCAGTAGGTCGATTTCTAAAGAAAGCAATATAAAAATCTTAAGATTAATATACTTTCTAACAATTATTTCATATTTAAAATAAAAATTAAGGGAATGGATTGAAAATTTCTCTGTATATATTTATTTTGGAAAAAGAGGGAGGGGGGAGCGCCAAAATTCATGTTTGCCACTGAAAGATTCCTAGTTTCGGCCCTGTATTGAAATATTACACTATTATAGATTTAATACATATTAAATTAAGAATAACTAAATAAAACGATGTGCTGAAGTTAAATTTCTAATAAGATTAATTACATATATAATTTTTAGTTTAAGAAACTTACCTCTATTAACCTTTCATTTGCATCTACGACAAAACATTTGGCGCTCACATTATTCGACAACGAGCCTGTTTTTTTATAATTTTTTTTTTCTGCGCCCTCCTCCTGTAATAATTATTTTCCGGTATTTTCTTGTTCGGCATTTTGAGTATAAGCTTTAAATTTATATTGTTTAATAAATTAAGAAAAAAAACAAGTAATTTGTACAATTCCCTGCAACTACAAGATGTTACATGCGAAAGAACAAGTGCCAGTACCATCTGCATCAAGATGACAGTTGACTGCCCAGCCGGAGAAGAAAGAGTTCAGGATCGTAATTAATTAAAAAATGTCAAGTAGTAATAGGAGCAAAGGGTGGAAAAAAACGTGTTTTTTGGGAGGGAAATTCTTTAAATTCCTGGGAGTTTTCAGAAAGTTTTAGGTATGGAAATTTTTAATTTATTATTTTTAAAGATTTAAATTTTTGTCAATGTAAACAAAATGTTTTTATGTAAACTAAACCAATAACATAAATATAGAAAAATAGTATAATTTACATGAAAACTAACAAAACACATGCGTAAGCTGGAGAATCACTAAATAAGAGAAATTAAAATATTACAAGTAGTTTGATATTTTAATCGTCGATAAGCAAAAAGTGAGAGAGGCAAATGACAGATTTATCTTACCTGACATGAATAAAAACATTACGCCTGTTTTCCAAATCAGCCACTGTAAGCAAAAGAGAAAATGAACAAAACTAAAAGAAATCAATGCAAAAATACAATGCAACTCGCTGAAAAAAGAGAGAGTATACCTGAATAGTAGATATGCCAACTAAGAGAAATTAAACAATTTTATTTTTTAAACAAACTTTCAAATCCTCACCAATTCACAGCCTGCACTGTTGTAAAGCTAACGAGTTTTAATAAATTATAAAAACTTTTGGAGCGCAAAATCATGAGGTTTGTGAATTCATAATGAAACATCTAAAACTTTTCAGAACAGTGCCAGAAATTTCTTAAAAATAAAATTTTCAAACTGGAAAAAGACTGGTTTTGTTCGCCTTCAAAATTTTCAATATTCCCCAAAATTCCGGGTTTATTCCCTAAAATTCCCGAGTTTATTCCCGTTCCTCAAAATCTGCAGGTTTTTTGCATAAGTAGTAATTAATTGGTCTCCCTCAGTCCTGGAGTTGAATTGATGTTTGATTATGTGTGTTTCTCTTTCCAGGATGTAATTTGAGTGTTAATAGCTTTGTTTTCTCAGATAAAGAAATCGGTTATAAGGTCTGCATGTGAAAATTCAGTGTCCTTGAACTGTTATTTAAACCCAAGGTAGACCACTCTCCCACAGACCTCAGCCTGGGAAAAAGAGAAAAAAGTGGAATATAAAACTATTTTTTATCGGCGATCTTTTGATTTTTGAGCACCCCTCAAGTCGTTTGGCGACTTGTCGCCCTATGCGGTCGCACACTTCACACACCGCTTGGGTCGGCGCTGCAACTCAAGCTCCAGATTCTGCCCCTCATGAATTGTGGACTGGAAAATCTTTGTCACTTAATTATCTAAGAATTTTTGGTTCAGAAGCCTACATGCATAGTTTTATTGCAACTTGGGAGGAAGCCCTTTTTGTTGAACTGTGTTCCATAGCCAAACATGGTCAGCTTTTCTAAATTTGTGACTTATTGTTTTCGTGCTGTATCTTGTTTCAATCTTCCCCGTCGCAATATGGGTCCGCTGCTGAGCAAAGTTGTGAACATCTTCAAACCGAGCCCACAGAACTCCACAATAGTTCAGAAGCTAACTGCCTATTCTGTTACATTGAAATCCAACCATGAATACAATGCTATATAATTTCAGAGAAAAATTTATGGCAAAACACAGATTTTCTCCCATAGAATAGGGGGTACATATTTTCAAATAGATTTTTTTTTTTTAAACATGACGGAGTTGCTATAATTTACACTGATGTATATTTCTTGTTGAAAAACTATAGATTATATTTAATTTCATCAAAAATATTTAATTTGATATTATTTTAAAATAAAATTTTATGTAAGCTCAACAACAAAAAAAAAAAAAAAAAATGAAAAATTTGTTAAGTATTGCTCATAAAAATATGAAAAAAGTAGAAATAACCAAAAGTGATGAAAAGTTTGCAAAAATGCCTCTAAGATTAAGAAAAGTGTAGGATTCATTACTTGCGCGCATTGAAAGTGTGATGCGGTCACGGCAGAAAGTGGATCGGTGAGTTAGCCCTCCCTTCTATTATGGAACTCAGTGATCTAATTGGAGATTCTGAATACACTTCTCCGGCTACGAAGGTTATTTGGAGGGTGCCCAAACAAGAGATCAGAGGGACTAAGTTCACAAAGAAACAGCACCTGTGATAGAGTACAGCTGGACTCAGGGCCCGACTAGCAAGTTTCTGGGCCCAGGGCACTTTCAATTTTTCGTGCCCCCTTACATATTGGTTGATTTACTAATACTAGTTTTTTTTTTTTTTTTTTTTTTTTTTACATATTGCACGCTTATTCGAAAAGTATCAACTCAAAAAATTACGTTTTCCGGAAAATTGAAAAATGGTTCCAGGAATAAATATAAAATATTTTGTTTATTATTTATTGAAATGTGCTTTTAACCATAGATTGAGATATATTTTTGTCATTTTATCGAATTAATACCTCAAATATCACATTTTTTCAGTTGTGTCACTTTTCGAATAAATGTGCAATATGATAAAATTGAAGGATTTGATAAATACAGTACATCAATTACTAAAAAATAATGATAAAAAGTCTACTTATTAATGATGTTATTAATATTAAATGATAAAACCAAACTGATACCGAGTGCAAACAAAAGTCCTAAAAGAAAATAAAAACGTTGGCACAGTTGTGATTTTTTTAAAATGGAAATTTAGATGAAATTATGAAAAAATTCGTGCCCCTCAGAAATTTTGTCCCCAGGGCCCCGGATGACCGTGTGATAGTCAGGGCCTGGCTGGACTTGTCTTATGGGCAGCACTGCAGTGTGCAAGCAGGAACAAAGGTAGTTTTTGGCATCAGTCCTGTTGGTTTCTTAATGCCACAAGTGGGAGATGATTGAAGATAGCTGATTAAGACCTCTCCACCATGCTATGCGATTGTAGATGTAAAAGTGGTTTCTGGGTGTTATCTTTTCTGAGAATTTGACACAATCCTATGAATCTCGACATCCATTGCTGTACTAACACCTCTTCTATTCTCTACTCTCTTGGTTAGAGATAGGATAAGCTTTGGACCATTTTCTAAAATTATCCATGACTACGAGGATGCATTTGTTGCCACTGGACATCTGTGGAAGAAGACCCAAGGTGTAGAGGGCAATCCACTCAAATTATGATCTTTCATTATACCAGTGAATCTTCCCTTCTCGCCCCTCTTGGTGATTCTGACTCGGCCCCTTTAGTGGGGAAGATGACCGGAAGCCAACCATTGCGCTACTCTCCGTCGGTTGTTCCGACTCGGCCCCTTTAGTGAGGAAGAGGACCGGGCCTCGACACCGGAGATGTTCGTCGACACGACGGAAGCAGGTAGTTGGGGTCATCCAACCAAGGCGCCAGCCGTTAGGCATATGGACTAAATGCCAAGGTGGAAAGTCCCACGAACCATCGATCGCCCCCACAATGGCAAGAACAGGTATTTTAAAAAGAAAAGAGATATACACAATGAAATCCAACACTTAGATAGACAATAATGAATAATACAGAATTAGTGTATGGTAACACTGCCCACTGGAAAGTATACAAATAAGCATAAAAAATTAAAGTACGTATGCATAAATGAAAACAAAGTTTTCTTCACACAGCATAATTTCCTTTCAATACTAGCTAAGTATACATAGAGTCCACATAATTCAGAGATATAATTCATAAATCATAATTCAATAAGAGATCATAATTCAATAAATTCTCATTCAGAGTAAAAGTTCAAATGCGGCACGGCAATCAAACCAATAATTATGATGAATACAACAGGTCCAAATGCATTATTGCTAGGCTTAATATAATCAGAGTTCACTTGCAAAGATTCTCTATAGTCTATTTTAAAAGAAATAGTTCACATGCTATACGGCAATCTAAGTAACAATTAAGATGAATAAAACAGAATCCAAATGCACTAACAGAATAAATAAGCCATCTAAAACTTATATTTTATAATTGAGTATTTTTCGTTCAATATATTATCATTTGTTTTTAGCTTGTCATAATTTTCTGTATTAAACAGCACCCTCTGAAAATTCTTTCTGAGTGTAGCATCACGATAATAATCGAAATAATGACTCATCATTGGGCACCGACCGACAGTGGCGTACCCAGGATTTTATTTCGGGGGGGGGGGGGTGACTTAAATTTCCATAATGTTCTGAATATTACGAAACACGTTGTATTGCGTTGTAAACAACAATATTTTTTGACAATAAGGACGTAGCCAGAGGGGGAGGTGGTTCTGTTCCAAATTTTCCGAAAATTTAATGCATGAGGATCCGAAAATTTAGAAAAATCGGTCTTCAGTCCAAAAATTTGGACTTAAAAATATATCGCTATTTTTGACAAATGGCCGCCGAAAAAAATCAATTTCATCAATCGTTCGGAGAAAAAAATCTCCAATTTCGTTAAAGGATCATGGAAAAATCCGAATTTTTTCAAAAGGCCGCGGATAAAATGCGAATTTCACCAAAGAGCCGCGGATAAAACTTGAATATTGTGAAAATGCAGCGAAAAAACGAGAAGTTTGGCAAAGGATCGCCGTAAAAAGGTCAAATTTCGTCAAATAATCGCAGAGAAAACGCAAATTTCGTCAAATGATCGCGAAGAAAAACCGAATTTTGTCAGATGATCGCGGAGGAAACGCGAATTTCGTCAAATGATCACGGAGGAAATGCGAATTTCGTCTAATGACCGCTGAAAAAATGCGAATTTTGAGTAAGGATCGCGAAAAAACACGTATTTCGTCAAAGGGCCGTGAAAAAACGCGAATTTCGTCAAAGGATCGGAAAAACGCGAATATAGTCTAAGAGACTCCGAAAATCTCGAATTTCGTCAATGAGCCATGGTAAAAACGCAAATTTCGTCAAAAAGACGCGAAAAAAACGCAAATTTGGAGAAAGGATCTCGAAAAGAAGGTCAAATTTCATCTAATGATCGCGGAGAAAACGTGAATTTCGTCAAATAACCGCGGAGGAAACGCGAATTCCATGAAATTATTTCGGAGGAAACGCGAATTTCGTCAAAGGGCTGCAGAAAAAACGCGAATTCTGTCAAAGGACCGGGAAAAAGTGCCACTTTCGTCAAAGGATTGCAAAAAAACGCAAATTTCATCCAAGAGCCGCAGAATAACCGCGAATTTCGCCAAAAAGCGACGGAAAAAGCGCAAATTTCGACAAAGGACCACGAAAAAAATACGTTATCCGTCAAACGGTCGCGGAAAAATGTTAATTTCGTCAAAGGATCGCAAAAAACGCGATTTTCGTCAAAGGACCGCAGAAGAAAACGCGTATGTCGTCAAAGGGCCTCGAAAAAACGAACTTTGTCAAAGCATCGCAAGAAAACGCGAATTTCGTTAAAGGGCCGTGGAAAAAACGCGAATTTTGTCAAAGCGTGCGGAAAACGCGATTTTTTTTTCAAAGGGCCGCAGAAAAAACGCGAATTTTGTCAAAGGGCGGCGGGAAAAAAGCCAATTTCGTCAAAGGATCGCAGGATAGGGCTAATTTCGTCAAAGGGCCGTGATAAAAGCCCGAATTTCATCAAACGGTCGTGGACAACAGCTGTCTCTTAAAAAAAAACACACATACAGCCATCTATGTTTATAGGTATAGTTTTTAAACTGGAATAATATACTGAACTAACTTTTTAAAAATCTGGTTAAAAGACCCTTCCAAAACCGAAATTCAATAATGAATGGCAAATCTTACTTGACATTGACATTGCCATTCACAAAAAAATTTCAGTACGTGTGTTTGCTGATTTGGTTAAATTGTTTTAAAATGATCAATTTAACAATAAGTGTTGCACACACAGAGCAATATACATAGAGCTAAAATTTAAAGAATGTGTGGTAGATTCTTAAACTAGATCCCGTTTGAAAAAGAGAATATCTTTTTTTAAAGGGCAAAGAAACTATCATTTAGCCATTATCTACAAAATGTTGACCTATCCTGCATGTAAAGTGGACATACGGGACATATGGATACATCACACCCATTATTATATGCATATCAGTATTATCTGTCCTGCATTACGCTATATATAAAATTTTCTTAGAACGCTAAAAAAATTACCCCCAAACATATGACATGTTGGTGCTTTTGAAGATTTCCTGATCTTAGACCTCACTTTTAAGTTCCCCCCCCAAAAAATGTTTCTCAATTTCCTTTCAACAAAAATACCCATACAATATATTTTTGTAGATTTCATACAACTGTTTATGAGCTGTGTATCTCTTCTTTTGTTTCCTTAAAATCCAAAAATTATTATTAAATGAATTTGAACCAAAATATATCAGATACTCAGTGGATTAGGGAAGATTTGAGGGGGGTAATTGAATGTTAAAGTTTCTTGCTAGAACACTAAAAATTTAATAAAATAAATACCATTTTTTTTTCGAATAAGAATATGTGTTGTGTAAATAGTAGCATAAAGAAAAGCACAAATAAACAGAATAAAAGATATATCCAACATCATAAAAGGAGTTCCAATTTTTCAGTGTAAAACGAAAACAGATAGACTGCAAGAAGCTCTTTTGATAACCATATACACACAAAATATTTTTATACACGTATATAAAATGACGACTTTGCTTATTATTTGTGCATTGCACAAGTAATAATAATGACTTTAAACCGTTTCAAATGAAAAATACTGGCTGCAAAGTTAGGACGGAATAGGAAAATAAATGGGGGAGAGAGTCGCAGGACTGAGGAGGATATTGGATTAACGAGAAAGACAAATTCGTTGCATGCCAGAAAATAAAACAAATTTATCTCAAAAAGAAAGAAATAATATCAGCCCTTTTTTTCATTTCACTGCAATCTCTTCGGAATGGGAATGGAGCTGTAACCTCATAACCCCCGTCCCCATCGCCTTCTTTGGGTATTGTATTCTGGGGCATCACTGTGCCCTAATATATGGGACTAACTAGAATGGCTGTATGACAGAAAAAAATTAATCTAAAAAAAGTTTTTTCATTTCATTTTTGAGTATTTCGGGAGGGGGAACTGTAACCCAATCAACCCCTTCCCCATCTTTGGAATCAATTTGGACTAATATGGATTATTTTGATTAATGAGAATGTCTAATCCGCTGTATGACAGAAAACTAAATTACAAATTTATCTCAAACAGAAAAAAAACAGAGCTTTTTCATTTCATTTTCGACTATTTCGGGATGGAGCTGTAATCCCTTTAGACCCATTCCAGCTATTTGGTTATAACTGTGGTAACACTCTGCAGTAATATGGGACTAAAGAGAAGAGTGTGGGTAGACAGTTGAATGACTGGGGGGGGGGGAGGAATTACAAATTTCTCTCAAACAGAGAGGTTAACAAATCAGCTTTCATGTCATTTTCGACAATTTTGGAAGGAAGGGGGCTATAACCCCATCAGTCTCCTTCTCTTTTTTTGAGTATGCTGTAGTGTCAATGTGGACTGATATGGGACTAACGAGAATGGTAATCCTCTGTATAACAGAAAACTAAATTACAAATATCTAAAAAAACAGCACTTTTTCATTTTATTTTCGATTATTTCGGGAGGAGAGCTGTAACCCCATTGTCCCCTTCAACCTCTTTCGGCAACTGTGCACTGATATAGGGCTAAAGAGAAGAGCGTGGCTAGTCCATTGAATGATAGGAGGAAAAAAAATTCAAATTTCTCTCAAACAGAAAGGGGGAAAAATATCAGTGCTTTTTTCCCATGTCATTTTCGACTATTTCAGAAGGGATGGGCAGGCTGTAACCCCATCAATCTCCTTCCCTTTCTTTGCGTATGATGCGGGGTCTATGTGGACTAATATGGGACTAATGAGAATAGCTAATCCGCGGTAAAACCAAAAACTAAAATACAAATTTATCTGAAACAGAAAAAAAATCAGCAGCATTTTCATTTCATTTTCGACTATTTCGCAAGGGGGGCTGTGACCCCATCAGCCACCTTCCCCTCGTTGGATATACTGTGGTGTAACTGTGCGCTGATATGAGACTAAACAGCATGGGTAGTTCATCGTATTGCAGAAAACAAAGTTACAAATTTATGTCAAACAAAAGAAAAAAAATCATCATTTTTTCATTTAATTTTCGACTATTTTGGTAGGGGGCTGTAAACCAAAAACCTTCCGTCCACTTTTTTGGGTATAATGTGGTATCACTGTGCACTAACATGGAACTAAAGAGAAGGGAGTGGCTAGTCTGTTGAATGATATGGGAAAAATACAAATTTATCTCAAACAGAAAGAAAAAAAAACACTTTTTTCATTTCATTTTCGATTATTTCGGGTGGAGGGGGCTGTAAATCCCATCAGCCCCCTCCACTTCTTTCGATACACTGCGATGTCAATGTGGACTAACATGGGGATAACGAGAATGGCTATTTCGCTGTATGACAAGAAAAAATACAGATTTATCTAAAAAGTAAGGCTTGCAAAAAACAAAATTACAAATTTATCTCAAACAAACAAAAAGAAACAAAATCAGCATCTCTTTCATTTCATTTTCGACTATTTTGGGAAGGGGCTGTAACCCCATTAGCCCTCTTCACCTCTTTGGGTATAATCTGGTGTCACTGTGCACTAATATGAAAATGGAACTAAAGCGAAGGGAGCGGCTAGTCTTTTAAATGATAGGGAAAAATGCAAATTTATATCAAACAAAGAACAAAAATCAGCACTATTTTTTTACACTTTCCAATCTAGTTGAAAAGTGTTTATGACTTCGGTTTGTCTGGAACGTATGCCGTCTGCCGTATGGCCGTCTGGCCGTCTGTCCGTGCTCTAACTCCCGTAAATATGCTCGGATTGCTCTGCAATTTTTATATGTTATTGTCGTTATCTATAGCACGTTCCCTATTTCAACGGAAGTGTGTAGCACTTATAGTTTTTTTATAGGGACACTCAAAAGAATTCCGTTACATTACCGTCAATGGGGAAAAATCATTTGCGGTTTATTTTAATGATGTTACACAATTTCAAGCACATTGTAATTGATATATATCACTAAGGTGGATTACAAGAAGCTTAATATGGAATAGGGTGTGCATAGCACTTAGAGTTACTTTACAGGGAGAGTCAAAAGAATTCCGTTACATTACGTCTATGGAGAAAAATCATCTGCGGTTTATTTAAATAATGTTTCACTATTTTAAACGCATTGAAATTTATATATATCACTAAGGTGCATTACAAGAGGCTTACTACAGAATAGTGTGTGTATAGCAGTCATCGTTCATTTACAGGGACACACAAAAGAATTATCTACTGTCTGTTAACAATAATTAATGGAAGTGCGTTTTAAGTCACTGAACGCGATTTTAAATTTAACTCACTTTTTGTTTATTACGTGGTGTGTATAAATTCTGTAGGTCTTAAACAGGGAAGCACAAAAGTTCGCGAACACATTTCCGTTTATGGACAGAAACTCCAGATGGAGAATTTTAAACTGTGCTACGCGTTTCCTAACTGAACTAAAATTTAGCATCCTATGTAGTATATATACAAATCTATAGATCATATACAGGGCTGAATAAAAGTTTTTGGATATTTTTCCGAATATTGTATATGTTGGAAATTCCTGAAATTACGTTTTTAAATATGTTATGCGTTTTCCAAATTGTTTACTTAGATGTTATCTTTCAGCTTATTAAACAGTATGATTTGTAAAATTATTTTGGAAGCGTTGGAAAGCGTTACATAATCTATGCTTGACACAAACTATTTTTCGTTCTTGTTCATTTTACTTTCGACTCTTTGGAGAGGAAGGGGCTGTAATTCTATCAGTCCCCTCCCCTTCTTTGAGTAGGCTGTTATGTCAATGTGGACTAATATGGGGTTAACGAGAAAGGCTATTTTGCTGTATGACAGAAGAAAAAATTACAGATCTGTCTAAAAAAGTAAAGAAAAAACACATTTTTTCATTTAATTTCCGACTATTTCGGAAGGAGTGGGCTGTAATCCCATCAGCCCCCTTTCTCTTCTTTTGTGTCAATACGGACTAAAGTGGGACTAATAAGAATAGCTAGTCCACTGTATGATAGAAAAAAATTAATTTTTTTTCAAAAAAGAAAGAAAAACATCAGCACTTTTTTCATATCACTTTCGAAAATTTTGGGTGGGGCTGTAGCCCGATCAGCCCCCCCCCCCCGCCCTTGGGTACGCCCATGCCGACCGAAAACGTAATGAACTACATCGCCCACTTTTCCACAGTTACACAAATTTGTGCTTCTCTTTCCAATTTTATTTAAATATGCCGGAAAACTGCCATGACCCGTAATATAATATTGAGTTATAGTTTTCGTACGAAGATAGTCCCTCGAGACCTTATTGATTATGCGGAAAGTATCTCTTCCAGCCGTTGAATTGCACCAATAAGGAAAGGGCATGTTTACAAACAAACAGTTCCATCAACCAATCTACCACTGTATTTTTGTCGGAGCTATCATTGCAGGAATCGTCATGGCGACGTAGGCCAATCATATCACAGACCAGTTTAACGTAGGCCAGTCAAATCGCTCCATCTCATGTGTACTGTAGGAGTCATAAAGAACGAACAGGTTTTTCTCCCAAACCAACAGTAGTTTAACCAACAGTGACGTCAGTTGCCCTTTCCTTATGTGTCTGCCAATTTGTTAATGAGATTTTATCATAATAACTCTTTACAACTGATATGGGAAAAGGTACTGCTATTTCTATATCTGCCTGTGAATTCTCAATGACTTCTTTTGCTAGCTCGTTTCCCTGTAAACCAGTGTGATCCTTCATCCATCCCATATAAATATGTTTTTCTGGGTTTTTTATTAAAAGATCCATGATTTCCTTAGCGATAATGTTTAATGGGAAAGTTCTTTGTAAAGAATTGAAGACAAACTATCTGAGTAAAGCCTAGCTTCGTTAAAGTAAGAGTTACAAAGCCAAATTATTGCATGTTTTATAGCCAATAATTCAGCCTGTTAAATAGAATTTAATGTATGAAGCTTCACCCTATAATCTCTGATATATCTTTTATTATAAAAAATTGTGTATGCCGCTGAAACTCCGTTGTTCATTTTGGATCCATCTGTGTAGATAATTGGATGAGATGAAACTGATTCTGTATCTGTTACTGAAGAGATAAAATGTAAATTTTTCAATGAAATGTAATTTGAAAAATCAGCTGTTGATAAGACCTTCATTATATTATTACTATTTATTTCTACATCTTCAATTTTTAATCTTCCTGTTTCGTTTTTCACAAGATAAGTATTATAATATCTTTTTAATGAAATCATCACTGGCATAATACCAGAAATCACACACAGTGCATCTGTTGATACCGTTCTGTATGTATAATATATTGATAACAAGCTTACTCTCTGACATGATATTAGTTTTTCTATTGCGCGTGATTTTATATCCGAATACCACACCTCTCAGCCATATGTTATTCTTTTCTCAATTACTGTAAGGTACCATATTTTCTTAAAGTTATTAGGAAGGCCCTTGTCTCGAACATTCGTTTTCTTTATTTGAAGTGCAATGTTTCTCAAATTTTCTCTGATATTTTCAAAGTGATGAATCCAATTGAATTTGGAATCTATTGTAAATCCAAGGTATGTAATTGTATTTCTAACTGGAATGGATTTGCCTTGTATCTTAAAGATAGGTCTTCTATTTTCCAAAGTGAATCTCCCAAACATAATAGCGATACATTTCTCAATACGCAATAACATTTGGAAATCCTGACTTATTTCTCCAAAAATACTTAGTGCATGTTATTTTCAAGTTCAGTACGTGTGTTACCTGCCTTAATGATTACGAAATCATCTGCATATGAAATTATGTCTCCAGAGACTCTTTTATATTTTTTAATGATGGCATCTGCAAAGATAACCCACAGCATTGGGCCGAGGCACGAACCCCGCGGGCACCCCTGATGAACTCCATACCACTGAAGGCCTTCCGAATATGCAAAACCAATAAATCAGTGAAAAATATAATTTTTCTAAATATTTTTTAAATAAATACAGATTGGTAATACATCAATAATTCTTGCCAGAATATGCCAGGTTATCGTATCAAATGCTCCCTGTATATCAACAGAACTCATCGCACAACTTCATCGCTACTTGTTACTCAATTTCTACCGCACTATTTGTTTCATTCGCTTCACTGCAGTAATAGTCGACCTTTTCTCTCTGAACCCATGCTGCTCTGTCTCTAGATATCCCGCACTTTCCAATTGCGTCATGATACTCTGTTTAATAATTCGCTCAAGAATTTTTCCCATTATGCAAAGCAGTGTTATTGGGCGATATGCCCTTGGTGAAGTTGCCCCCTTGTTCCGTTTACGAAAAAAATGACCTAACCTCTTTTCCAAATTTTTGGAAAGTAGGCCAATGCTAGACATTTGTTAAATATTACTATCAATAATTCCGGAAATTTGCTGTAAATATTCTTTACCGCAACTGCGTCAATTCTGTCAGGACCTGGTGCTTTCTTCAAGGCTTGCTGGTTTAATGCATATTTATTTTCTCTCTGATTGATTGGAAAGAAATTTGAGTTGTTATCATACCTTTCACTGGAAATGAATTAAAATAAATTAGTTTGTTGATCTTCTATTTTGAAGTGTTCCATCATCAGTCTCTTTGCAACTGCATCATAGTCGTCAAATGGTGCTGAATCCTCGAGAACCGTAACTATTAAATCTGTGTTTTTTAATGTTTTAGCCGAAATAAATTTTTAAATCTCCCCGTATGCGTTATCTGTTTTTTGGCAAAAATTTATCCATGACTCTTTCTTTGTTTTCTTTATTCTTTTAGTATAATTTCTCCTAGCTTGAACATAAATCTCCCTATATTCCATGTTGTCTCTGTTTCTCGATGACCGTTTATATAACGCGTTGACTTTATTTCTTTCAATTTTTAGCTCTTTTGTGTACCAGGATAGTTTCGGTTTATAAGTTATATTTCCTGTTCGAAAACAGTCGGTCATGATCGATTCCAGAATATTATAAAAACTGTTCCTCCAGTCATGTAATTGGTGTTGATCCGAGATTATCAACAATTGCTTTAGCCAATTTTCCTTATGCTGTTCAAGTTTTCTGTTGAATTTTCCAAACGATTTATTCTTTGTTTTGAATCTTCTATTAATACCAAGAATAGATTTAAAGTTCAGCGAGAACAAGACATATCTATGATCGCTATACGAGAAGTTTTTGTCGTGTATAGTCCAGCCATCTATTGCCTCAGTTATAGCCCGTCCTTCAAGAGTAACGTCCGGTCTTCCAAAAATACCTCCATGTGTCCATGTAGCTGGTTCATCATGTAGCTGGTTCCATGTAGCTTGTTCAAAATATTCATCTCTGTAAGTCTAATAAAATATCCGTACGTTCAGACTCTCTGGAGTAACCAAGTGTCAAGATTGGAACGTTCAAATCACCACCAACGAGAACATTTTCACAATCAGGATAATGGTTCATCCATGCAGTTAGATCTTTCTCTAAATTCCCAGACGGAGGAGTATATTGTGAGCCAGTAATTAAAATTTTACCAAATACCTTAATGGTTACAAAGACTGAATTTGGTAAGACTAGACTCTGAATTACCCTGTAATCCATCTTAGTAATTAAAACTGCAGAGGAAAAATTAGAGGAAAAGAAGACCCTCCAATCGGAGGGAATACCTGGCATAGATTTATTATATACATAAGGATCCTGAGACAGTATAATGCCAATTGCCATTTTATCTACATAATCAGCAAGATTATTGTTAGCATCACCGCAGTGATTCAGATTAATCTGTAAAAAACGAATAAACTCATCCGGTTCACCTAAGCCCAAAGCATCGCCCTTAGCTCCGCCTAGGAATCACCTTATCTCATAGCTCTTTGTAGCATGGACAGACAGGAATGTCCGCCCTATGCACACAATCACCCTCTGAATTTCTAAAGTAACAATTTTTACAACATACAGCTTCGCTGTCGCAATCTTTAACATCATGTCCACCTGAACATTTAACGCAACTAACTGTACCTTTACAGGTAGTAGCATAATGGCCAAATGTCTGACATCTAAAACAGCGTGTTATGGAGACAAATTTCACGACCCGGTATCTGTCGAAGTCTATGCAGATATTTTTTCTATTCAGCAGTATATCCTTCCCCTTTCTATCCACATCAATTAGCCAGTTTCTTCTATCATTCCTTGTATTTATTGATCGTATTATATGAAAGTCAATCGCTGTTTCCTCATAGAGCTCTTCCAATATGCTCCTTGCGCTTTTATCTAATTCTGGATTTTTTAGTTTTTTAGTTAGTCCAACTGCAAGGCCTCCATCTGTAATCGATTCATCTAATGTCTTCCTCACTTCAGCTGATATTTCTGTTTCTTCAATATCCTGGTTCACGCTAAGTATCAGTAACCTCTCTCTCCTCCTTCTGGGGTTATTAACCTTAACTCGATTCTTCATTTCTTCATTTGTGTCAAGCGCAGTTTTCATCCTTTCAGTCTCCTTCCTATTCTTCATTTTTAAGAGCACTCTTTTATCTTTTGTTACAATCACGTCCCTAAGATTTGGAATGTCCTCATTATCCTTACATAGTAATCTTATATATTCTCTTTACCTCATCCACACTATCTTCCTCTTTATTTAATGATATTATCACAGGAAAATCTTCTCTTAACTGTGGCGCTGCAGTAGCTTCCCCCCCGAACTTCCTCATATATTTACCCCATTGAATGACGTGTAATTCTTTGTGCCAAATCCTCCATAGCTGCTCCATATTGCTTCCTCTCCTCCAACTTTGTTTCTAATATTAAATTCTGTTTAAAAGTAGCTATCGATATAATTTCTAAGTAATCTGAATGTGCATTGAAGAGGCCCTCTTAATGATTGCCAAGGCTGGCACAGTCAGAGAGTCCTTCCTTGATCTTTTGGTTTCTAAATATTCATAGAGTTTTGCATTACACTGCTGTGGCAAAATCCTCATCTTTCACTTCTGCTATCCATTTATCTGCCTCGTCCATCCTAATCTCCCTAATTCAAACTATAGTATTCAAAATGACACTAAACCACTAGATTTCTCAAAAATAAACCAATGCGTTGTCAAAAACCATAAAACACTACTCCAGCAATAATACTAAGTAAAGCTATAGCATTCAAGGATCTAAACTCAAACTGCACCCCCTTAAATGAGGAATCGCATATAGGCGGAACAACCACTGAAAAAAAAAAAAAAATAATAATGAAAGAAAATTGTAAACAACCGACTACACGCCTTAAATAAGACCCAAAAACACCAAAATCCTGTACATAAGCTAGGAAGCGACTTCAATCGACACACCAAAAACGAGAAGCTGATTACAAACTCCAATTTTCACTTTTTTTTTTTTTTTTATTGAGAACATACATCTGACTTGTGTGCTTGACATCAAGTGCCCGCTTATAAGTCATCGTCAATATACAGGGACGAGATAGCCACAAGGAAATTCATAACACCAGAGAGTTACATGTGGGAGCTCCACAAAGTGTGTGCAATGGAGCTGGCGGGAGTCCAACCCGCCGACCTGACTCCTACGCTCTCAAGCGATTAGCGGAATGGTGTCTTAACCACTCGGCCACGGAGGCCCCTCCAATTTTCACTCCAATACCACAGCTGACCACTCAATAAACTAAGTCCAATTAGTCAACACTTATCCCCATAGCAACAAAGCTTCTTAATAACTATACTCCAATTCTACAACAAATATTAGCATATCATTCAACGCCACACACCATGTGACACACTCAATCTATCATAAAAGCACTCTAAATCTACAATCACTAAGCAACAAGAAACATACGCTGCATGACACTAGCCACCGTTACCATAGCAACTAAATAATACAACACAGTGATGTCAGAGCGCACTGTAAAATACTCAATTACAAATCTGTGTAGTAACGTCTACCATCAAAGTACTCTACAATTACACGGCAAGCAGATTGCAATATTGCAATCCGCAACGATTACACTGAATAACCAAGAACAACCCGCAGCAGCTGGAAACACCTCAACCCCAATAATGCACAAAATGGCCACCAAAACAATCCAGCGGGAACCGCCCACCAGGAAAACAAATAAAGCCAAAAAGATGTTAATAAATGACAGAAACGCTAGCTAACTATAGCGAAAGTAAGGAGCTAGAATGTAAGTACCATTTACATTAAAAAAATTAAATTAATATGAATATAACTTATAAAAATTGCTTAATTAATAAGTGTTAGAAAAAATGAACTTCGGAAAACAAAATCAGGTTAATAGACAATGTTACCCCTGTTATCATAAATAATAGATTGGTAAAGAATAGCAATGAACTATAAGTAACTGAAATTTTAATGATTGACACAATAAAATTTTGCAAAAATACAAAAAGACTTGGAGAAAAAAAATGTGACTATCGTCGACACTGAAAGATTTTCACAGTCTCAAAAAATAAGAAATAATACTTTATAAACAGAAAATAACAGCGATAGAACAAAGTAAACTAAACAAAGTGGGATTACAGTAATAAATTGAGCGAAAAAGATGAATATTTACCACAAAAACTGACTTTGTATCAAGAGCAAAAAATATGCGTGCAACACTCAAGCCAGTTAGGTGAGGGACTCAGGCAGGTAGCTGACGAACCCACACCTCATCATGGTAGACGGGTGGTAATGCAATGTCTGAGTAGCCGAAGACACCGGATGCGGACTTGATCTCTCCCGCGGGGGTCTGGGTCTTCCCCTCCTTTGGGCCGGTTCTCGGCTGCAGGAGGAAGCGGTCGCGCGTCGTCCCGTGAGCTCCTATGTGTAGATCCTCGTCCTTGTGCCGTGGTCGGTAACGCCAGCCGACGTGGGTTCAGGTCGTTGCTCTGCGGGACTTCGGGATGGCCGGGCGGTGAAAGGACATTGCGTAGGTCGATCCCTCGCGCCTAGGTGCTCTGCGCCGAAGATGGTGACGCGAGCGCAAAGACTAGCGAACGTGTGTCAAGCAGCTACGAAAGCTTATCTAAGGTTAGAGGATGGTTCGAAGCATAATTTCCGTCTCCACCGCTGATCGACGATTGGGATTTTTACGTTTTCTGATTATTTGTAACAGCAAACGCTTCTTAAGTCATTTCCGGTATTTTGGAGGATTATGAAGATATAAGAAGATATAATATAAGAAATTAATATATATTATTAGATTATATAGAAATATTAGATTATATAGAAATATTAGATTAAATAGAGATTAGATTATATAGAAATTAATTGGATTATATTAGTATAATATTTATTATATTACAGTTATAAATTAATTAGATTATATAGAAATTAATAAATATTATATAAGAAACCAAGTTCAACCGGAAATGACTTAAGAAGCGTTCGGTTTAACTACTAATCAGAAAGCATGATAATCGCAATCGTCTATCCGCGGTGGACAGCGAAATTATGCTGGTTCGAACGTACTCTGTAGAACAAGGAACGCTAGGGTTCTATTGTGACACCTGTCAGAGCGCGAGGGCTGCGTGTAGTAATTCTCGGTTCTGTGCAGGTGGTAGAACGTAGACGGCTCATGTACGATGTGGGGCCCTAGGCCCTGACATGCGACTTCGTGCATGCGCGTATCGTCCCTAGCGTTTCCCTCTGTAACTGGAGTAGTTGTGAGTCGCCCTCAAGGTTCGATCGGAAAGAGAAGTGTCCGTTTGACCAAGAGCGGTTAGAGTCACGGAGGGTTCTCAGGTCCGAGGTCTGTGGCTCGTGTCGCCTTTTCTGGGAGGGGATCACTCCCTTCTTGAACTGATCAACTACGAGGAACCGGACCGGAGGCTCGTCAGTAAGATGGCGGCGTTCGAACTTGAAATCGAGAATTGGGTCGATACCCAGTCCAGCGCGTCTATGCATAGCCGGAGTTTTCTGTGCCTGGCGGTTGGATGAACAGGAGTTTTCACTTAACTTTCACGCTACTCACCTCGACCGGGACCGCTTCTTTAAAGCTCTTGCAGGAATTTTCCATGCCCTGCAGAGTCCGGTAATGGTTCTAAACATAACTTTCCGTTGTTTCTAATCTTTTTGTGATTTGTTTTATTTGTTGTTTGTGTTTATATGTGTTGTTTTTACATGTGGATGAACCTTCCAAATGGAGTCGATCGGGGACCGCCCGTATTTCGCTGGAAGTGCTCACCAGAAGCAAAGCCAGTTGAGAGGTGACGTCCCTAGCCAAGACGTGTCTATGCGTCAGGGACCGAGTTTCTTTGTGGTCCCGGGTTGGCGAGAAGTTTCTCCTTACCGTATGAGCGATAACCGCTACAGAAGAGCTAGTTGTCTCCTCATTCCCTAAGATGCGATGTTCGGACGCCGCGGAAAAGCAAGAGTCGTCGGGAGAGCTCAGCATCTGATCTAGGGACCGGTTACTCTTATGGGGTTTCGGCGATGAAATCGTCGGGTGTCTTCTTGCGGCTCATCAAGTGTCCGTGTGGGGGCTCCCGCTGTGTGCCGAAGTCTCCACCTGTCGTAGCGACCTATGTCGTCACTACTTGGTAGAATCGGTGTGATGCGCAGGTAGTGGTGCACCGACGCCCGTAACGCATACGGAGAGCAGCCTCCGGTCGTGCGTGTTATACGTCCTTCAGGACAAGGGTACGGCGGTTGAGACGTAGCGGCGCAGCTCAGTTTTATACTAATGAACCTGTCTTTGGCTACGCGTCTTTAGCATTAAGAGCTGCACAGGCATCTCAAATTGTCACTACTTCTCCACATCTTCTCTTGCTCCAGTAGAAGCGCTGTCTAACTTTCTGCAGCGTTTTTCGAATTTTAGTTGTAGGGTAAAACCGGGCCCTAATCAGGCACTAATCAGAAATTGAGTTTTTACACTTCCAGTAACAAAAATCTTTACTGTAATAAATTTTGAATCAAGCTTTAAAACCTATATACAATTTTTAAGATCAGTAACTTTTTTTCAGTTTTTTAAGGAATTTTTAATGTTGTCATGTAATGGCTTTCTCGGCGCTTACTTCCTATATCCGCTGCACTTTTCATATGCCCACTCTCTGCAGACTGAATATTGTATCAATCCTTTACCACCTATCGGGTGAAAAGCAATTCATTGCAGAATTCCGTGCAAAAACAAGGGGTATCCGATTTTTCCCCAACAGATGACCAAAAATCAAAATTGTCGTTCTCCTGGAGAACTGGGCGTACACACGTCTACTTGGCATCAAAATATCGTGTTAAAGCTGTAGAAAACAGTATTTTACTTACCTAAATCGATGCGTTAGGCTGGATTTATTTGAAGAGCAGAAAAGACGGCGAAAAATTTAAATATTTGAGGGGATTTCTTTCCAATAGAACGTACTCAGAGATAAACTCACTTCAAAAGCCGATGGCACACAGCTATGGGACGCTAAGGGATCTAGTTCTGACGAGTGCTGTTCACGGGGCAGCACCCATCAGCCAGAAAACAGTATACCCGGTTTTACCCTACTCTCCCAAATAACTACGTCCACTGGACCTGTCAGGCAACAAAAAGCAAAAATAGCAATATACAAAACTGTGCCCTCTGGATCTGCAAGACCATTTAGTTTAACCTCTTGAGACCCCGCGTCCATTCTATTGGACATTTTTATTATTTTATATAAAATAATTAATTTCACTTCGAACTTGTAAATACTTGCTGTCCATTATACTAGATAGTCTAGTGCTTCTATCTTTGCACCGAAATAATAAAAAAATTGCAGCTAAATATGTATTTTAATCATTTGAAAGTGGCAGACAACAAGAAACAGACTTTTGAAGGTAAGCAGACAGTTTTAACTCTAATTTTACATATATTTTAAAAGTATTTTGATTTTAACGCTACACAAATCTAATTTTAAATTTTGTATCAATGAAATGACATCACAGTTTAAGTAATTTAATGTATATTTTAGAGAATAAACCAAAAAATTTTTAATGGCCATTCTATTGGACGTTGGGTCTTCATCAGTTGTTTTTATTCATATTAGACTCTTGTTGTATACTGAAGAAACGCATTAGTTTTTACTTAAAAATCAAGATAGTATTGAAATAAATAATGGATACAGAAGTAGATAATATATTTTCTTAAATAAATAAATAAAAAATATTTAGTGAAATTTTTTTTGCAGCATTTGGTAAATGCAGATACTTAGAATTAAGCTTTTATTATGTGTTAGTCTTATTCATTGTAACTATTTTTGGTATTATTTTTCTGTTACTATGCTATTCATAATTGAATTAATAAATTTAGTCATATTTAAATAACAACAAAATTTTAAAGACAATATATTTAAAGATAACAGTATAAGATTATAAATAAGCTCATTTTCATTTATTTTACATTTCTTCTTGGCATTTACTTGTCAATTGTGGTAGCTGTGCCACTGATTATTATTATTCTAACAAATAAATGACGTGTTGAGAGAGTTAAAAAACAAAATAAGATATTATTATTATTATTATTATTATTATTTTGAAAATTAGTACACTGATCAACACGTTTCGTATTTAAAGTCCACTTTTTCTATTTAATGATGCAAAAATTGAATTTATGCGATATTTAGAAGTGACGTATAAACGATAAAAACACATTTCTGATGATACAAAAGTTTGTAGAAATAAGAACTTGATGTTATTTTTTGTGTGTTTTGTTTAAAAATCTGTTTTTTCTTTTAAGCCTATGTAGCGATCTTACCTATGTGCGTATGCGCACAATCTTATTTTATATTATAATACAAAATAAGGTTGTGCGCATGAAATGCAACTTGTATTCGTATATTCGTTTAACTATAATTAATAATTGACTTGCAGAAGCACATTTATAAACTACTGATTTTCAGGTTGATCTATTTATTAGCTCACAGGCTATCAAAGCCTGAGAGCTAATGTGCCCGCCCGTTCTGTATGTATGTATGTATGTATGTATGTACGTATGTACGTAACGCGATAACTCTTGATAGAACTAACCGTTTTGCTTTAAATTTTGTTTATAGGTTCCTTGTGATAAGGCACTTCCCTAATTAGTTTTGGGAGTTCATTGGTTAAGTATAAAGGGGGAACGGGGGGGGCTAACCCCCTTAACTTGGATAAATGGGTTTTTCATGCAGAATTATCCGATTTTCTTCAAATGTTGTTGTTGTATATAGGTTCATTGTGATAAGGTGCTTTCCCGATTAGTTTTCGGGGTTCATTGGTTAACTATAAAAGGGGATCTAATCCCCCCTTAATTTAGATAAATGGGTTTTTCATGCAGAATTATGCGATTTGCTTAAAGTTTTGTATATGTTCATTGTAATAAGGCGCTTCAAAGTTTAATATACAATTAGTGTAAATAGTCTGTGAGCTCAATGCCCTTAGTTTAACTGGGCAGTTTTCTCTTTATTTTTTACGGGTAATGAACTTTTTAAAACTCTTATTAATATTATTTGGTGTCTAATTAAATTTTGTATCATTATTTTATGCAAAATTCAATTTTGCGTCATTATTTTTCTCAAATATTAAGAATTTTACATTTGGATTCATTTAATTCAATAGCAAGTTTTTTACAGGACTAAGACCCAATGTCCATTCTATTGAACACGCTAAAAAACAAAATATTTAAAAAAATTTAAAATATGAAAACATGTATTGCTTTCTAGACTAAAAAAAAAACATAAATCTCAAAAATTGTAAAATTTGCTCAAAAAATATGAGCTTGGGTCTCAAGAGGATATGGCACTCATTTAGTACTGGATATGACCTGGTTTGTTGAAACGACACTGGATGCTGCGATACAACCCCAATAAGTACACTGAGAGGGGCCCGTCACATCATTATCCCTTGGTTACGAATGGCAGCCCACAAGAGCGAACCATCGGCCCAGCAACTAGCGAGGAGCCCCAACATGAGAATTACTCTATCGCCAGCTCGGATCGTGGAAAGTCTACAAAGGTGACCACTAGCAGCTCACCGGCGGACATCAAACATGTCAGCTGGGCATACATAAATACAGTTACAATTATACAGTCACTGCTAGTGAAACCACACAAGTACGGAATGCAAAAGGAAGTATGACATACACCAAAAAGGTAAAACAATGTCAAAGTTTAAAAGCCAAAAATCCAGCGTGTCAAAAATTTTCGCGCAGCTACAGGGCCACAACCAGTTGAGGGCAGGGGTGTGGCGGAGCCCTCCAAGCAACTTCTTGGGTCCCCTGTAGACTTCGTAATCTTTTAATAATAAATAACATCAGTATTGCATTTGAAACCTTCTACACTTTGAAATTAAAGGTTCTATGACAGATGGACGCCTTCTACTTCTGTCTGTATCTATTTATCATCATCTGCCTTATTTATTTGCCTTATTATTAAAGTGGAAGAAAAAAGGTCAGACGTCAATTGGCCCCACCAGAAAACTTTCAAAGCTCTCTCTGACTTTGCAGTCTGGTAGGATTTGCAAATTCTCAAAGAACAAATCGAGAGTAACAAGACATAAATGAACATTTCGTAAAAACTTATTTTGAGTACCAAGCTGTCTGATCGATGTCTCGGAGAGTTCCAAAAGGACTGTACAAAATCTGTTTTTGCCAGGAATTTAAATGGAGAACTGGAAGCAACTCTAGAGTATTTCTGAAGATGGGATTGTAACCGAGTTAGGTAAGGTTGCTGAGGCCGGTAGGTAGAACTTGCTCTGGGGATGGCGACGAATTTTTTCTTGTGGCCACGGGTCGAGGTAGTATTAGAAGAAACTAGTATTTTTGTAGCAGAAGAACTAAAATTTTTGAGGCGAGGTTGGCACAATGGAGGTTTATGTGCAAAGTCTTTTGACCAAAGCTGACACTTCAACAAAAGTGGACGAGAGGGCACCCGAGGTCTCTGTCTGACGAGTTCTGCTAAAGACACAATAGAAAAAATGGCATCTACCTTGGCATTTAAGTTTCTTTACAGAAAGCAGGGTTTATTGTTTAAAATGACGTTCATGAATGTCCGCAAATCTGGAATCAGACTGTGGATGTGTAGAGGATTGTACAAAACCGTTGTTATTGTAACGTGCACCAACAGAGTTTGAAGGTTGATTATTCATGTTCTATGTACATTAAACTGGTGAGGAATATTGGGAGTAGGGGACTGATGAGAAAAATGCTTAGGTGAAGGAGTTAGATGAAGAATAACGAGGCAATTGTTGAGTAGAAGAGGGTTGTAATAGTGATCCAGTAGCCTCGGACCAAGAGGTCGACGAAGGAAAATTAAAGTAGGGGAATGCTCCTTCTAGACTTGTAATTGATCCATATTAACAGTAGTGGGCGCACCTCAATATTTATCACAAAATCAATATTTATCACCCAAACCTTTTAAAACCTTATAAGCTTCAACAAATTTTGGTACAAACTTTGCCACACGTTTATGCGTTTTAGAACTAAGGAAATGGATTTCCAAAAGCACTTCATCACCACCTGAATATCAACTATACGGCAACACATATTAAAATACTCCGCTTCTGTTTTCTGAGTCCGCTTTTTTTTAACCTGTGTTTTCTGAATAAGTTTTTAGAAATTGCTAAACAAAAATTGAGTACTCGCTTCTGGTATCATCACCAAATGTTGAAATGGAGTTAAAATATTCCTACTTAAAAAAAAAATCAGCAGGTGCTTTCCCGGTAGAATCGTTCACAGCTGTACGTAAGGCGAAAGCGAAATGCTGCAAGTATCCATCCCAAGTATCATGATGGTTGTGAACTTAAGTAGCAATCATATGAACTAACGTGCGATTTATTCATTCAGCCTGGTTACTTTGCGGAGGATAAAGGACAGTGAGAATATGCCGACGAGAAAGTGGCTGGAATATTTTGCAAACAAATTGCTTCCCATGATCCGACATTTCTTGTACTAAGGCTCCATATTTAGAAATATAGTTATTAAAGAAAGCAGTTGCAACTACATGTGCCGAGGCCTTATACAAACGCACAAATTCTACACTGTTAAAAAGTTGCAGCAAACTGTGCAGTCATTTGACCGTTTTTATAGAAAACGGTTACATAAACGTAATTTAACTGTATTCTGACCATATTATTGCCCATATTATGGTCAGAAAAGAGTTAAATTACTGTTATGTAACCATTTTCTATGAAAACGGTCAAATGACTGGACAGTTTGCTGCAAATTTTTAACAGTGTACCCACTTAGAAAAATAATCTTTATTTACTAACACATAACAATATACCTATCAGGGTTTGAAAGTGGATACGGTCCAGTTAGTCAACCCCAACTATTTCTAGAGGAAAACTAAGTTTAATTGCGAGGAGTTTGTCGGCCGGCTGGGCATTTTTATAATTATACCTTTTGCGTATCTCACAGCTGGAGACATATTGCCTTTCGATCTTCCTTATATTCTGGGAGTAGCAGGCATTGGATTATTTTAAAAATTCTTTCGGATCAATAAATGACCTGCTAATATATTATTGTGGAATAAACGAAGAATGGCTCTCAGAAGACTACTTGGAATAAGTACTCACAATTCCCCGTTAGAAGTTAAAGATTTAGAATAAAAATGCAAGTGATTAATAAGACGGAAATCTTGGAACCAGCTTGCACACATTTGAGTAACACCCCTTGATACCTGGTCAGGGTCCTCTAAATATTTATAAATTTCACCAAACATTGAATCATTTCTCAGTTGCTCTATCAACTGCTTCCTAGAACTCAGAACGATAGCTGATAAAGTATAACATTGGACCTCCGTACAGTCCTGCATACCTTGCAGACACTTAACTAAAGCATCTGCTAAACATTTTTAGTCCCAGTCTAATGCTGAATGACAATATGCCAAACAATATTCTTAAAAACTGGAGAGCCCACCTAATCATTATTCAGTTTAATCAATGCGCTATGAACAGTTATTACAGTAATTGGAATAGTACCAAAATATAGGGTGTCCCAAAAAGATTGAAACACGCTTTAAATTTTTTCCTGCTGGAGATTGGCAGGCAATGTAAATTGAAAAAAAATGTAGGAATTAAGATTATGTTGGCTAAATAGTCCTGCCACTAATTTTGAAAAAATTACACTTTTAAAATTTTATACGGTCCCTGAGTCATAAGTCATATTTAAAAAAAATTCTCACAAACACAGCAGTAAAAACCCCATTATTTTGCGACCATGATGGACTGAGACATGATACGTTGAATTTTGTGAAATTTCGGAGCTTTCCGGCACTAAAACATACAAACAATTTTTTAATGCCTGAAAGCTAAGAAAAAAAATCAAAGGTATCATAACTCGATGAGTTTTATTGTTTGTAGAAGAATAAATTTGTATTATTGTACTTGTCAGAACATGGAGAATTTTTTCTAAATAAGACTTATAGGACCTAGGGACCGTATGAAAGTAAAAAAAAAAAGATTACTTTAAAAAAATTAATAGTAGGACTATTTTCTCAACATAATATTAATTCCTACCTTATTTTGAACACTTTTTCTATTTACATTGCCTACGAACAGATACAAAAAATTAAAGAGAGTTTCGGTCTTTTTGGGTCGCGCTGCATATACGAAACTTTTGTAAAGCCCATGAAACTGGTAAATATTCACTTTCCGGTTTAGGATAAATTCGTTCAGCTGAACCGGGGGTCATAGACGAATAAGCATGTGACAAAAATTCTGACACAATAGAGCAGCTATCTCACAAGAAGAAGCGCCTGTAGCCAATTCAAAAGGAATGATGTATTTTGGATGTGCCAATACAGTGGAAGAGGTAATAGCTAGCTTTAAATTATCAAAAGCCTGTTGCTGCCTGAGACCACGCGAATTTCAAATGCTCTCGTTTAAGCTTATAAAGTGGTTCACACGTTTCAGAAAAATGTGGAATGAACTTAGCATATCATGTATACATTTACATACCAAGAAAACGGTTATGCATTAGAGGATGACAGAGATCGACTGAATAGGAACATTTTTTCATCATCAACAGATGTACTTGACTGAGAAATTTAACACTCAGATATTTGATTTCTTTTTTAGAGAAGTTACACTTCGACTCCTTAAGAGTTAAATTAGAGTTCTAAAATAATTCAAAGATTTGTTCCAAATGAGCCAAGTGTTCTTAAAAAGATGAGGCAGTTATGAAGATATCGCCAAGATAAACAAACAAAGCGTCTTGGCTTTGTGTGTAAATTTTTTTCAATAACTATTGAAGCGTGGCTTGTGCTACTGATTAGCTAAATGGCATGTGCCTAAAGGCAAAACAACCAAGTTTAGTGATAGATGCTTTTTTTTCTATGTCCCCAGCTCTCACGCCGACCTGAAAATAAGTAAAAGTTAAGTACATGCAGGGTGGACGTATTATTGGAGGAGAAAGTTTCGTCTTGTATTTCAGAACATAATTGTTCATTGGCACTTAAGTTATTTAATTAAATATATTACAGCTATTGTTGTTGGTCCGTGTGACGGTTACCAACTAATTCAATAGACTGCTAAATTAAACTTGTAATCAGTTAGCCATGTGTTATAGGGGAAATAAATTGTCAGCAATTAGGTTCCATAATTTAATAACTAAATTAAAATAATATCACAAACACAATCACATAGAAAAAATGAGCTGAAAACAAATGCGTGCTACATCGCACGAGCTCGTAGAACAAAATCCAATCCCTGCAATACTTCATTTATGAACCTTTGAAATGTTTGGATGGCATTAGATAAACCGAAAGGCATATATAAAAATTCGAATAAATCAAATGGGGTAGTAATTGCAGTCTTTGGAATGTCATTTGGATGGACAGGAATTTGATGATATGCTTTAACTAAATCCACTTTTGAAAAAACAACTTTTGCGTGCAATTGGCTCGAAAAGTCTTGCAGATGAGGTATCGGGTATCTGTCCGGTATGGTAATCCGATTTAGGGCTGGGCTCTATAGTCGCCAGTAGGACAAAAATCTTTTCCAGAATCCTTAGGGACAAGGTGTAAAGGACTAGACCAATTAGATGTGCTAGGTCTGCAAATGCCTTGCTCCAGCATGTACTCGAATTCACGTTTAGCTGCAGCTAATTTTGCTGGATGAAGCCTACGTGGGCGTGCGAAAACTGGTTGCCCTTTCGTCAAAATTCTGTGTACGGTATTATGTTTAACTTCTGTCAATTTAGGATAGGGGCGTACCACATCATTGTATTTTTCTAAAATATTCCGATAGGCCAAATTGTTTGCGATTAATGTAACCTGTGGCGTATTATTCGCCGATTTTGTGCCGCTGCTTGTTAGCTTAGTAAGGGGATCCCGAAGACATCCCTGTTTGAGATCAATTAACAAACCATAGTGGCGTAAAAAATCTGCGCCAATAATCGGTTTATTGATGTTAGCAAGAACAAACAGCCATTGAAATTTACGGCGTAAATTTAAGCTTACAGTTACGACTTTAACACCATATGTTTTAATCGCAGAACCATTTGCCGAATATAAGTTAAAGACATCGCTATTTGATTTTGAAATATTTTTATGGTACGGTAATACGCAAACATCACTACCACTATCAACTAAGTATGTCAATTTAGAAACAGGGTCGGATACAAAAAGGCGGCTTTTATTGTTTGGTTTGAAATCACATTGCGCCAGATTATGTGATTTCTCTTTTAGTTTTTTTTAGAATTGAAGGAATACGGAGGTTTGCATCGCTTTGAAGACTCACCGAATTTCCAATGATACCAACACTGATCACGCGATCCTTTGTTTTTGGGTGTTTGAGAACGTCGTCGTCGCCAGAAAAAAGATCTATTATTGAAATATCTGTTTTGACGCTCGCGACTTCTAGAAAAGTTCTCAACCTGTTTACTAAGCTCTGCTATCTGTATTTGCGCCTGTAACTCACTGAATTCCGAAAGAGAAGTTTTTGAGCATTGTACTTCCTCAATCCCCGGGCTGGCAGTTTCATGAAATTTATCTGCCATTAAGGCCAGTTTATCTAGACTGTCTCCCGAGACCGAAAGAATAGCTTGAGGCTGAGTTGGTAAACGTTGTAACCAGAGTGTTTGAGAAAATCTTCGCCCAGGGTTGTCCCAGCTTCATCTTGCGTAATAAACGGGAAGGGTTGTCGTCACCTAAGACTAATTCTGAAAAAACGGCTTTGATTCGTCTCTGTTCCGAATCGGAAAAATCAGAAACAAGCCTTGATTTAAGCTTTTCATATTTATCGTCTTCAGGCGGTGTTAACACTATATCACTGACGTAACTTAAAATATCCGAAGTAAGAGCCGAAACAACACAATAATATTTTGTCGCGTCCTGAGTGATTCCAGAAACAGCGAATTGTGCTTCTATATTGGCAAACCATAATATATTGGCAAACCGGGATGTTTATCCCAAAAGGGTGGCAGTTTTAGGCCTACTTTACTAACGTTAAGATCAGTTGGAGTATTCATGGCAAATTTAAATTTACAAGAATTTTAAAATTACAAGCTCTATTGCAAATTTACAAGAAATAAAATTTAAATAAAAAAGCTCAAATAACTAACCAAAAAATGTAGTAATATCGTCACTACCATGTTAAACTATCGAATGTGAAAAAATGCATTTTTCATTACTTTTAAAAATGAGCCGATTGTCACCACTAAATATTAATAGGGTTGCAGGATTGCAACATCACCATGGTTGCCAGATTGGCCTTCTTTTCCATTCAGAAATTTCGAATTCATACCAGAAATTTAAAATAGAAAGTTTTGCTTTATATAATGACAGCCTATGTCGATATTACTTAAAGTAAAAAAAAATTCTCTCAAAATTTCCAGTATGAATTCGGCATCTCTGATTAAAAAAGGAGGCCAAACTGACAACCCTGTTCTCACAGAAATTTTATTATTATTTTTACTTGGCGAGGAATTCTAATAAAATTTAGTGGTGACAATTGGCCTATTTTTAAAAGTAATGAAAAATGTATGTTTTCATATTCGATAGTTTGACATGTTAGCGACGATATGAAGTCTTACCTGGATTTAACGGCGTCGATTCCTCGTCAATTGCTGCGCTTATCATTTGAAATCCCACGTGCGTGAAATTAGTCACATGTCGTAATTTTCACCAGAAATATATTCGGAGAATCCTTACACGTGGCGTAGTTAAAAAAATAGGATCAAGCATTGATGTTATTCCTTATGCTTGGCAAAGATGAGAAAAGACTGCACAAAAAGCCATCATGTTCATTAGAGTTCCGGGTCATCACTACAGCTATTGTTGTTGGTCCACGTGACTGTTACCAATTAATTCAATAGACTGCTAAATTAAACTTGTAATCATAGTTAGCCATGTGTTATAGGAGGAAATAAATTGTCAGCTATTAGGTTCCATAATTTAACAACTAAATTAAAATAACATCACAAACACAATCGCATAGAAAAGATGAGCTGAAAACAAATGCGTGCTACATCGCACGAGCTCGTAGAACGAATGACCACAAAATCGGTTCATATCAGTGCAAGCAACATAGTTGCGGTTGCCGTTAAAGTTAATAACAGTTAATCGTATCTTTTCACTGAACCATGGAGTTAACAGTCACTTCGAGCAGCACATTGACAGTTGTAGTTACAGTTAATGTTTCTTTTAGCTGCACCATGGAGTTAGCAGTGTTGGTAATGGCCTGCAATATAATAAACGTAAAGTAAAATACAGATAGTTAACAACATGACTCTGGATCATCATGCAAGCAACACACGTTACATTTATGATCATTAATGATAATACTGCTGTTGACACTTAAGGATAACAAAATACAAACGATTACGATTACAAAAACACATGTACAATAATAAGTCACATCCTCTTTTTTATTCAGCATATTTATTTAAATAAGCAGGACGCTTACTTATACGACCAGATTTAGTTTTATATGAATTTTCATTATCTGAACTAGTACTAGGTAAAAGCTGATTATTAATGTCGTTAGATTTGTCATAAGATGAATAGTCACTTGAACAATTATCCTGATTATAATTATCATCAAAATCAAATTCAAATTTTACAGTTTTATTTAAAGGTTTTTCTACTTTCGAAAGATTTAAATATTTTCTATTACTGTAATAAATACTACCTGAATCTGTTTTGATTTTGTAAGATCTAGGATTGTTAGCTTTGGACAGGACTATGGCAGGTTCCCAAGTTTTAATATTTTGTACAAATACTTTATCTCCTGCTTTTAATGGTTTTTTAACGGTTTCAGCTCCTTAACATTTCTATCAAAATAATATTTCTGCTTGTTTTGTCGCTGTTTAACTCTAGGGCCAATGTTTTTTTCAATTTTAGGATTTAGTAATTTTTTACTAACTGGCAACTTGGTTCTTAATCTGCGTTTATATAGTAGCTGAGCTTGTTACAAACCTATGCCTGTGATAGGAGTATTTCTGTATTAGAGTAAAACTACTATTGGTTTCTTATTTTCTTCAATTGCCTTTTTCAGTAAAGATTTAGCAAGGCCCACAGCCTTTTCTGCCATCCCATTACTTTGAGAATGATAAGGACTAGTGAAAAATGGTTCAGTGTCCCACTCTTTAGTAAATGTGTTAAACTCAAAACTATTAAATGGATTATTATCACAAACAATTGTTTCTGGAATTCCAAATATAGAAATAACATCCTCAAGAACTATAATAATATCACCAACAGTTTTGCTGTTAACTTTTTCCACCTCAATCCACTTTGAAAAGTAATCAACAATAATGGCATAATTTACCCCATTAAAAAACATCAAATCCATGCCTATTTTCTGAAATGGCCTATCAGGAATACTATGGGGAAGCAATGATTCCTTAGATAATGTTTTACGAAATTTCAAACAAGTCTCACATTTTTGTACAACATTTTCAATGTCTCGTGAGAGACTAGGCCAAAACATAATTTCACGAGCTCTATTTTTTCATTTTTCCATACCTAAATGAAATTACTGAATTAAGGACAACATTTCAGGTCTTAGTGTTTTAGGGACAATAACTTTATCATTCAAGAACAACAAACCTTCAATGAGAAACAAATCATTTTGCAATTTATAATATTTCCTTTAATTACTTGCAATTTTCTTTTTATCAGGCCATCACTCCTTACAACAACTCATAATTTCTTTAAGTTCCTCATCCTCCCCAAGTGCCTTTTTAAATTGTTATACTCTGCGAACACTCATTGGAAGATACTTTGCAATTGAATGTACAGTTTGTAACATTTCTGGGTCATCTTTAACTACATCTTTGATAAAAGCTCGAGATAATGTGTCTGCAAGATACATATCTTTACCTGATAAGTATTTAACCTCAAATGTATACTTCAGTAATTTAAGAAGCATTTTCTGAAGACGATTAGAAATTTTGCTGATTGGCTTTTCAACAATTGCTGTTAAAGGTTTGTGGTCCCTTTGGACTACCACTTTATGCCCATACACAAAATTGTGGTACTTTTCAAAAGCAAAAACTATAGCTCATAGCTCTTTCTCAATCTGCGCGTAGTTCTTTTCAGTATCTGTAAGGCTTCTAGAAGCAAAAGATACAGGGTGGCCTTCTTGTAATAGACAGACAGCCATTCCTTCTTTAGAAATGTCACACTGTATTGTTATCTCTTTCGAGCTATCGAAAACTTTTAGAACAGGGGCTGAACTAATCAATTTCTTAATATTATCAAATGCCCGCTGTTGTTCATAAGACCAATAAAAATCAACATTATTTTTAAGTAATACTCTCAAAGGAGCTGTAATTCGGGATACATTTGGAATAAATTTTGACAAAAAATTGACCATGCCTAAAAAATCTCCTTACATCTTTCTTATTTTGAGGTTGATCTAGTTCATTAATTGCCTTAACATGAGATTTATCTACCATAACACCCTTTTCTGAAATTATTAAGCCCATATACTTTACTGCCTGCACCCGAAACTGAAGTTTATCAGGATTAAACTTAACATTATTGGCTTTGTCTCTCTCTAAGACTTCAATTAGTCTTTTATCATGTTCGGCCTTAGATTTTCCTCTTACTACGAAATCATCAAAGTAAATTTCTACTCCCTGAATATCACTAAATAGTTTTTGACTGCGTTTTTGAAACAACTGAGGAGCTTATGAAATTCCAAAAGGCAGTACATTAAATTTAAAACGTCCAAATGGAGAGTTGAATGTACATAAATAAGAACTCTCTTCATCCAAAGGAATCTGCCAAAACCCTTCCTTTAAATCTAGAACCTTGAAATACTCATTTCCTTTCAATCGACTAATAATTTCTTCACTTGATGGAATCATATGATGTTCTCTTTTTATAGCCTTATTTAAATTTATGGATTCTAAGCAAATACGTAACTTCCCATTAGGTTTTTCTACTATAATTGAACTATTTACCCAATCAGTAGGTTTGTTTACCCGCGAAATAATGCCTCTTGTTTCTAAATCAGTTAAGGTATATTTTAACTCATTAATTATAGCTAGGGGAACTCGCCTAGGCGTGTCAATAACATGGATAACATTATCTTTTAACTCTATATGATAAGGGTCACCTGGAAACTTGCCAGAACCTTTGAATACTTCATTATATTTAGTCAAAATATCATCTGTACAAGAAATTTTAACAGCATCAATTCTCTGTATGAGATTTAAAAGTTTACAAGCATTTAATCCTAAAATAGGTCTATAATCAACATTGACACAGGGTTCGTACGGGTACCGTTATTTTCCAGGTGGAATACCAGTATATTTTTCTAAAAAAATACATCAAGTTCAAACGTGCGAAATTTTACCTTATTTAGGAAGTGATTATGTATAAGAAAAAACTGGTACCAAAGAATTTCCTGGTCTTAAAATTCCAGGACCCGTACGAACCCTGTGACAATAATAAAATTTAACATAACATTTTTACACTTATCTGTTGAGCATAATAAATTTACCTCGCCTTCTGCCTTTAGCTTGTAATTACCATAAGATACTAACACATTTTTTTTCTACTTAAATTAGAACATTCATATAACTTTAAATCATTAAATACACATAAAGGTAATATATTAGCTTCTGCTCTAAGTGTCTAATTTAATGTTAATCTGTTTGCTGTTAATAGAAATGTTTTTACACCATATAGTCTCAGACTTTTCCTTACTTGTTGACACAGAGTCTATACACAAACTTGACATTTCTTGATTGCACTCTGTAACATTATGCTGAATCTCATGAACATTTCGGTGTTTGTCGTTATTGCCAAACTTCTTCTTTGCATTTTTGCACATTGATGCAAAATTATGTTTACCTTTGCACAAATTACACAGCTTATTAAAAGTTGGGCATTCCCGTTTTTTATGAGACCTGCCACAATTGGAACAGTTAAACACACCACTTTTTGTAGATTGAAGTACTTGAGCCCTACTTTGTCGATAGTTTCTTTTTATTCTTACAGCATCTACTTCCGATTTAGGATCTGTAATAGATTTAATCTGTTCTGTGCTTGCCTCTGATGCTCTAACAAACTCAGTAGCTCTTAAAAAGGGAAATTTTAGGTTCTCTAAGTAGTCCTTTTTGGAGGGATTTATCCTGGATCCCAAGGACAATTCTGTCTTGGATGAGTGAGTCTCCCTGCTCTCCAAATTTACAGGAGGAAGCCAGCGTCTTCAATTGAGTCAAATAAACATCTACAGTTTGACCTTCTAATTGTATGCAACTAAAAAACTTGTAGCGTTCAAAAACTAAGTTTTTTCGTGGAACACAATGCTCATCAAATTTCTTTATTGCTTGATCAAACTTCGGTTGAGCATCTTCCATATCAAATTTGGAGGTGTTGTAAATTGAGACCCCCTCATCTCCAAGAAGATTTAGGAGAATGGCGATTTTCTTTACATAATTTTTCTCCGACTTTTCTGAAGCGATCAAAAAATTAGTAAACTTTTGGAACCATTTGGTCCAATTGCAATATTACCACTGGAGAAATTCATTTTTCCCGGTGGCCGAAAAATCTCCACGATTTAGCTGTTATTGAACACACAAAGTTCCTCAAGAACACGATAGTTCTGTCTCAATCCTTCTGCATCGGCGTGATTATTGAACTCTTGACAATGAACATGTTTCGTCTTCTATTTCAGAACACAATTGTTCATTTGCACTTAAGTTATTTATTTAAATATATAATAAAAGTAAAGTAAAATACAGATAGTCAACAACAGGACTCTGGATCATCATGCAAGCAACACACGCTACATTTATGAAAATTAATGATAAAACTGAGCGCGCGTCGCCTAGCGCCTGAGTGACGTCCGTCAGCGTCTCAACCGTCGCATTTATGTCCTGAGGGACATTTAACGCGCACGACCGGAGGCTGCTCTCCGTATGTGCTGCAACCGGTCGGGGAATTGCCAGCTGCGCATTACCCTGACTGAACCCATGTAGGGGAACGTGGAGCAAAATGAAAGAGAGGGGCAAAGTGAAACGGTTAAATATTTAGTCTGTATGCAGTGCCACCTACGAACCGATATTTTAATTATGTTATTTTACGTCTACTTGCTTACTGTCAGGCAACAATCACCTCAAGAGATCAATATATATGATGTTAGTGATCATTTTTCAAATTGGATGAATATATTGTAATATTATTAGGTAAGTAAATAACATTTTTTGAATTATATAATGATAAAGTTCTCATTATCAATATTGTAAATAGATTCTTCTGCTGTCTAGTGAAATATTTGTTTATTTAATATTGGGCCTACTTTTGGTTTTAATTTTTTACAAACTTTTGTTATGCACATGCGGGGCAAAGTGAAAGAGGCAAAGTGAAAAAGACTTTTAGTGATGGGGTAAACTGAAATATTTTATTTCTCTTTGCCCCTACAACATATTTATAATTTTGAAAGTGTTAAATCATCTTGTTTACATATTCAGGTGTATAATGATGACTGCTACAACCTGTAAGTCAAAGAGCTTATTTGAAGCATCTTCAGGTTCTAATAGAAAGAAAAAGAAACACATTGAAACAAAAAATAATATTCAGATTCATCCACTTCATCAATAGAATCTGATATTTGTGATGATAACAGTGAGACAGAAGATGAATTTGAGGCCCTGGAAGAGGGCTTCACTGAAGACGAGGGTAAAGTTCAGCTTGTTACATAAAAAGTGGAATTTAGTGAAATA